>OU342951.1:10000000-12500000 GCA_910592335.1 Adalia bipunctata | reverse complement strand
CTGAATAAATAATAACTTAATCCTGGAAAATTAATATCAATGCATAATAACAAATTCGACATTGTTTGGCGCTTCTATAGTATGGTATTTCGTAACTCACTACGTCGTACATTTTTCCCATATCAGCGTTTTTAATTCAACAAACTACCATGTGACATCTCTATCTTATTTACGAGTAACTCGATATGCCAGGAGTGCTCTCTGCTCCATATGTTATTTTTGTCTGATCAACAAAAAAGACTCATTCGTGCACAATAGAATATGAATCGAATGAAAATCTCTCTTTTCGAAATACTTTTATCGATCGTTTATGAAAGATCAAATTTGAAGATTATCAAGTCTGAAAATGCTTAATTTTTTGTTAAATTCTTTCGATTTCGTTCTAATCTGCAAAAAACACAATTATTTCAGTAGACTCGGGACCCTTGCGAAGTCATTAGAAATAACTTTCTCGAATGAGAGAATGAGTCTTCCAAGATATAAAGTGCTCTTATGTTAGCACTCCTGGATGTCTCCAGGTTTTTCCAATGAGTCGTCCACATTCGCATGCAGAGTCATGCTCTAATTTCATCTCTGCTTCTTTGTTTTGATCGCAAGTTTCAGAATCAACATTCACTTTGTTACTTCAGCCAAGGAAACAACTCAAAACGAATGAGAATCAACTTGTATGCGTGTTAAAATGTGAGTTCAAAGACTTGGGAAGACATTGTTTTGTAACGTACCTATTCAATATTCTATATTCTAGGCAGGATGGCATTTTTAAAGCAGCTTTATTCAAAATCGTGATAGTTATGTACAGATCATCACAACATCGTGTTGTACTTTGTAGGATTGTTATTGTATATATGAATTTTTCTGAATCTCAGGCTCAGTCACGGAGGTGAGGAGGGGATCCCAAATTTTCGCAGCTATGCCTGAATAGACAGAATGCTCTCGAGGAATGATGTGACGCTTATCACTTCATAAAAATTCCATCACAGACTTGAGATCGAAATGGGTCACCATATCATTTTTCTAAAATAAGCATCTTTGGCAATATGTTTGCAAACCTTCTTGACAAGATAGGAAGAGACTGAATTGATTCGTTCGGTTCTAAATATTTTGTCGGTGGCTGCAAAACGCCTGAATAGCAAAATAATGAATAAATAAATTCAACAATTGTCCATTCGATGACAGTATCTTGGCGTTTCTTACAAGGTTATCTCGCATGTTTATTGAATTTCACTTATGCCTCCTAAATATATACCTGACTTTGAACCTGCCCGGAACATAATATACGCGATTTTATGGAAAACCAAAGCATGCATGTAAATAAAATTCCTCACATGCTGAGTTTCTTTTACGTCTATAATACATATACCTACATACATCGCCTGACAAGTTGAAAGTTCTATTTTGTCTCGATCTCATCGAGATGGGAATAAATAAAATGGACCAGTTGGAAACCTCATGATTGCGTTTATTTCTGAGATACGGATGGAGGTCAATTCAAAGACGGAAAAGCTCAGATCCCATCATCGAGGATTCGATTAGTTTTACCTGTTTATTTTTTCATTTCTCACTCAGATGACGAATGTTGATAAAAACATTGCATGCGAATTAATTATGCCTTATTCATACATAAGGAAATATCTGGCTTTAATTATTTATGTGGGCCACCTTGTATATTCAGGATACAAGTAAGGCCAGCCCGCAAACAATAGATATTAATTTACAGCAGTGCTACCCTTAGACTTTATTTGATCTAAGGTGCTACCAGTACACCCATCTAAAGACATTACAATTCTTGGTTGTCAACAAAATGAACAAAGATTTTTTGGATTCAGAGAATATCTCATCGCGTTTCTATTCAATTCTGAAAACTGACATTGCTTTTTCTAAAAATACAAAGTGTAACTTGCTATTTTAAGGATGACCTCAGGCTACCGATCGTTTTTTTATAAATCCGAAACCTTGAAGTGAAAACTGAACACCGTGAGAGTCTCAGGAAGCGAATCGAAAATAAATTGGGAATTGATCGATGAAAAAATATGATGTTTGTGATTGAAACGAAGAGAAGTGTTCTACGTTCTCAGTCGGGAAATATCAATTGTGGCCATTGAGGTTCTGCTGGATTTCTTGAGGCTTCATACTCGCAATGTACATAAAATATAAGAATTTTTTTGTGAATTTCTTCACATTTTCTCGAAACTGATGAAGAAACCTTTCAATATAATTTTTTGTATTGAGTCATTCTCCACTCTTTAACTATATCTCCTGTACAGGGTGGGCAATTTTCGATTGTAGTATAGGGCCAAAGCATATCATATCGCTTGATCTAGGTACATAGAAACAAACAGGTATGAAAAATTAATGAGTATTTTCTTTTCCCTATTGAATCAGTTCTATTATAGACCTATTTCCACAACGAAATCGTTAAATAATAAATGTTTTATGCTTCAGTTTACTGAGCCATATCAATTATGATTGTGTTTGTATTAAGTAGTTCATGAACAGAGTAGACAATTTTTGGCTTCATTACTTTCAATAATAGAGCTTCGGAATCTGATACGTAATAAGAAATTTTTGTAGTTAACGATTTTTATTCCAATTAAATTTCGATAATTTACTAGTAAAAAAACACAACCGAATAGTGAATAACGCTGCATGAAAATAGAATTAACTATAGCAAAATTACCGCTTTATTGAAATAATATTTCTTTAATTTTTTATGATTATTTCTTTAGATTTTTAATTTTATTTCAATCCTTACATTGGAGAAATAACAGGAAGAATTTTGCAATTATAAAAATTTGTTACAAAATGGCAAATGTGTCCTATTGAAATTAATAAAAGCCCGTGTCAAGGAACATTCGTTTATAAATATTGCAACAGTCAATAAGCATCTACTACAATAGATGGGATTCGTAGAATAATTAATAAATATATGGAGAAAGGGGGCCATCATTTTGAAAATTTATTTTAATAGCTATTATTAAATTTCTGTCGAAGTTTTTTGTTGTTTAGAAAATTGTTGTGATAGTTTCTGTATTTAGTCATCATTCATTCTATCTACTATATGTTTATTTGTCACATTCACGGCCAATATAGAACAGACTTGTTGATAGATCATTCTAGTATGCCTAATATTATTGCATGTTTGATGCATAATGCTTGATCAATGAAAATAAGTAAAAATGACAATTTCTCAACATAGAGCCTACTTGAAAAAAGACAAGCATTCCAATGGATTTGACTGAGCCAAACATGGCTTTAGTCATGAAATTCGAATTTTATGCAATAACGACAAAACTACTGATTTTAAAGACATGAAATGTTTGGCACACTCTAACTAGTTTCTGACGAGCAATCGATCGGAATTGCAAAATTATATGGTTACCATTTGAAAAAAATTGAAAAAAAATTAGATTTCATAGTTATATTGAGGGTCAATTTGAAGCCCTTGCCCTGTTTCAGGCACCCTGTATGGTATTTCCTCATAATTCATACAAGAAGCAGTATCAGCGTACTTTCTTCCGTTCCTATGTTGCAAAAAGAAATTCTTATAATGAGGGATTTTGGAGTTATAAACACTCTTTATTTTGTCAATAAATTTGACAATCAGGCTATTACTCAACAATCGCTTGAAGTGGTTGCGTATATCATACATCAAATCAGTGCAGAATTGAACGAAAAATTCGAATATGTATGAATATACAGGGTGTTACATTTGAAATAACGAAGTTTACATTGGTTTCAGGCAGAACCTTGTAGCGCCAGGTCTTACCAACTGCCCAATACGTTATGATGGAGTCAGCCAATTTTCACTTTGCCCTAGGTAAGGCCTTTCGACCATCATTCATTTTCCATGCTGTTTCTGCGTAGATGATGGCTTTATTTACCAGCTGATCGAATTTTTTCTGAAATCAGAATTCATTTTATGAATGATTACAAGAGGACTCCTTTCAGTAAGTAGATTACCGTATACATTGACAACTCCAAATGGAGAGAATGCCTCAGTTGAAATAGCGACAGTCCTTGAGGGTCCCCTCCGAAAATATTCAAACCACATTTATGTATAATGAGTTCGAATGTGTGGAAGAGTCAACAAACATCATTCGAAGTCGAACTACGCAGTACGCATCGAGATTCGAGACCTGAAAACGACGAAAATATTCGAGATTCGGTCATTTCGCGAATAATAAAATGCAGAATATAGCGGCCAACGATTCCGACGAAACCGATGCGCAAAAAACGTGGAGCATTTCGCCAGCAAACAGCAGACCAGCCGTTTTTCCCTACTTTCGATCGACGGACCCGTCCATCCTTCTTCTGGGCCATCCTTGCCAAAATTCAATGTTACGTTCAAGGTCAGAAGTCAACAATTCGTTACATAAGGGGCCAAGGTTACATAGCTAGAACTTGCTTTTCAACATGTTTACGAATTTTCAATTATTTTATTCCCTTCCATCGGCTGGCCCGGAATTGGCATGTCCTAATTAAATATTATTGTTTTGCGTCGATGAGAACTTCCTGTTTATTTTTGGGCGCTTGGTCGTCAGTGGATCCGAACGACGCAGCTTTTCCGAAGGGAAAAACATCAGTCAACTGCATGCTCGCTCGTCTATAATTTCCCTGCCGACAAATCCACAACTTTGAATTTAAAGTTCGCTCATCAATAACTTTCATTGATTTTCTCGCACGATACCTAATGAAAATTTTTACACGAATGATTAGTTGCCGCCCAGATTATTCAAACACCGGCCTATTCAGTATTCACACGTTATTTTCGAAAAATGCGCAGGTACAACCAGATTAAACATCTTTCAAATCGAACTCGATGGGTAAATACAATCTAACATTCCTTTATCAATAGTTAGAAAAAACCATGATCCATAATAATGTTTCTTTTGATATTTCAACATTTCCTCCTACACGCTCTAGCAACCGGAACTAAACAGAATTCGCAACTGGGGCCAACAGTTCGTTCAACTGAAGTGATTCTGATCACCTGCCAGTTCAATTTCCTGCTATATAAACGTCATCAGCGTGTTCTAGAAAATATATTTCAATTTGATGGACAATGATAGATGCTTTTACAATAATCGTACTAAATATTGGAAGATGCTGGTAATACCAAGTGACATGAAAAAAAAAACATTAATAAAGAATACATCACAACGATTTTTCTACACATATGTCTGTAAAGGTAAGGTTAGTAACTGACCAAAATCTGGATTAATCACTAAAGACAATGGTGTTCCTAGGAGTGAGAGGTAGGACAAACAGTTCGCATTGTAATTGTCTTCAATGATGTCCAAACATTGGTCCGCAATTGATCTTGTGGAATAAAAGGCGGCGATCTTGGTGTAGGGTTATTTTTTCCTCTATGTTCCCCTGATTTCGTTATGAACGACAAAAATGTTGCATCACGTATAAGCCGCCTTAATGGGCAAAGAGACTACATTCATGGAACACTTTTTGGACTTCTGGTGCTAGATTAAATGTCTCTTCTCTAGGTCATTTCAATCGTTATCATACCTACTGCGAAAAATCAATTCAATGAAAATTTTGAGAAACTTCTAAAGAATAGCTATTATCTCGAATTATTATCCTACAAACGCATTTCGTGCTCTGGCATAAGATCAACGCTCATTTCTTGAAGACGGGTCCAAAATTATATCGGAGGTCAACGGATTTTCCGTAAACTTATAAATAAAAAGGATCTCTTAGATAGAAACAGAATTAGAGTTTGGCTCCGAATCGCGGAAATATGTTCAGTTATCAACCTGCTGTTACTACATCCTCGTTTAAAAAAATTGAAAATTTATCGTAACGGCGAATAGAATTTAAAAAATCATTATTAATGTGGAAAATGGCATGTATTTGAATGCTTGGTATCTTGCCGACTACAACAAAAATACAGCATAAGAGAGCAGATTCATTTCAAGACCTAACAATAAATCATTTTACTGCTATCAAAAAAACACGTGACAATATAATATACAAACCCCAGTTTATGGTGTTGCTAGGTATTTCTCTTGAAGAACAAAATAAAACAAAATTTTCATTCATCCCAGCAATTTATTGCTAGCCGAATCCTATATACCCGTATTTTTCTTCTAAATACAATTTCTGGTATAACAACATGGAATGAAATAAGAACAGGCAGCATACATAAGTACAACAAACCTCTATGAAGCGTCAAAAAACGTACATAGGCCAATTTCAAATATAAAAATATTTCCAACAGTTCTATTCAATGTTCAGCACATTCGCGGCAATAAATTGCTTCAATTCTGCATACGCTTCTTCGAGAACATCGTTCACGACGATCTTATCGAAGTTTCCAGGCTCCATGCCATAGTCCATTTCAATGTGAGCTGTGTCCAGTCGTTTCTTCAGGCTGTCCTCTGTTTCCGTTTTCCTGGCACGCAGACGTTCCTCCAAAACAGCCAAAGAGGGTGGTTTGATGAAGACATACCACGGGTTGAGATCTGTCTTTTTAATTTGGCGCACACCGTTGACTTCTACGTCTAAAATGCATACTTTTCCTTCTTCGGCGATTTTTCTTACGGATTTCTTGCTGGTGCCGTACAGGTTGCCGCTAAACTTGGCGGATTCTATGAATTTTCCTTCTGATATGGCTTTTTCCATGTTGTTGAAGTCTGTAAAATGGTAGTGTACCCCATCGATCTCCCCTGGTCGAGGTTTACGTGTGGTGTGACTTACGCTCAAACTGAATCTGTCTGGGTATTCTTTGAGGATCTTTTGGAGGAGTGTACTCTTGCCGGAACCGGATGGGCCGCAAAGGACTAATGGTCGGAGGTTTGAGATGGCTGCGGCTCCTGTTGCCATCTTGGTCAAGCTCCTGTATAACCAAATTTTGAAAAATTTTCTTGGAATCTGAGGAAAAAAAGAAGGTTAAGCGATACAGTAATGTGAAATCTACTCGACCTCTCAATACTATTGCATGAATATCTATTTGTGATAGTTCAAAATGTTTGATATAAGAATGAACAGAGAAATATTGGGTGATCTATCCTCTCCCTCTAGATCCGACCTTTCAACACAAAAGCATATTTTGCGTTTGCGCCTATAGCAAGGGCATATCTTCGAATATCCAAGTATTACTATTCATAAGTAACACTTCCTTTTTAACGAAAAATCCAAGGGGCTGCTTGATCCGGGCATTTTTTAAACAATGATCCGGGTGACAGCTCAATAGAGCGCCAAATTCGTAAATGTCAAGTAGTGGCAAAGAGGAAGAGTCTTTGTTAATGGGAAAGAATTTTGCCCCGGTTCCGAAAAATCGTATAGCTGGGGCTAGGGGGCTACACCACTTCCCCACGTGGCATCTATCATTCAGAATAACAGAAATTGTCAAGACAGAAAATACCCAGAAGAATGAAAACAAAGGAATATCGGTTGGGAAATTTCAAGGTCATCAACGACTTCAGTTGTTGAATGTTTAGCTTCGATTTTAGAAGGGGTGTAATCCCCCTAAGGCTTTTTTATTGGCATATTCCCTTAGGAAGGGTTGGTTGCATGAAAACTAGATTAGTGCCTTTTGAGGGTGATGTGATGAAAGAGGATAGATTATTGAATGCACACTAGTATCCAATCAAGGACAAATATTTAATTCTGGTTATATGGAACTATAGTAGATATGGTTACTATTGAACAGATAAAAACTCATGAAGCTTTATTGAATTGAAAGAGAATGAAAAATAAAACATGCAACATCTTGATGACCTTTCCATGCTTCAGTATTCAAAATAACATTGATGATAGATGCATCTTTCATTGATGAATTGCTTGAAGTAATGAAGATGACAAAATGTTGTGTGTGCATTATCGCCTCGAACTAATATAATAAGTCTACGCTGGAACATAATGTGATTGAAAACAAAAAAATTAGAAAGTCTTCGTGGAAAGAACCTTAAAATGGACTGTTTTTTGCCTAATCAGGTTTAATAATACAACCAATCTGAAACTGAGAAAATGAAAAATACCTGCTTAGAGAGTATGTGATAAGATTTATCATTTCGAAAGCATGTACACCAAATGATTAGCAATGGTCAAAATCGGACTCCTAATAGCATATTGTTAATTTTCAATAGCACTACAATAAGGAATACCTATTAGTTCAGTAAAAAAAATCATAGGTTTATGTATGAAGAAAATGATTCAAGGTGCGAGTTACATCGTTGCAGCCTGCAGCGATAATATCCAACTAAAAAACAATTTAAATCAAGTATCTATTATAACCATCCTGCTATATGTTTACAAAACTCCATAATGCATTCTATGTTGTTTACTTACCAATTAAGATAAAGACAGCACATCCACCATAATCACAGACCCCATAATCTCTCCGAGACATAGAGATATGGAAACCTTAAAAATTCAGGACACTGAAATAATATCAAAGAATGCTAGGAAAATTACAAATGCATTTTCTTCCGTTATGAGATGAAATTACTCGAGTAGGGCATTGAATAATGCAATTCATAGTAAATTACTATGAATTCTTATTTTTTGTATTTTCACAAATCGAAACGCTGCGAATTTAAAGTGTTTTGCAAGGAAGAAAAAAATCAGTCGTTGAAAATATGAAATTTCTGTGACTTCATATTTGTATTATTTATTCTATGGTCTGTGCATGTGACTAATGTGTTCTGTGATCAGCAATAGTGAGGTTAAGGTTTCTACAGCTGGGATTTTAAATAATTTCAAAAGCTTATTAATGATTGGTAATTGATATTACTATTGATTAATGTATATACTTGGTCTTGGAATTTATGTATTGGTGAGTCTAAATATTAAATTGGTTATGATCTGAAATATAATTAATTCAACTGGAAAGTTCCTTCATGATTTTGTGCGTTTTTTACAGATTACATTGAATCAAGATGAATAATAAAAGTTTTCAAAGTAAAAATGATTTATCATCAAGTGGATATGAAGATAGTGGAAGCGAAACCCAAGGTGTTACAAAACAAAGGCCAGAACAGGTAAGCAAAAGTTTCATTTACTGGGTGCTATTACCCTTAAAACTCAATATATTACGTGCCATGGTCATTTGTGATAGCAATAAAGAGCTGTTATTACTATGGAATGTTCATTCCCATATGAATGTATAGATTCTTGTTCAACATAATTTTCATTTCTCTTGAAAGGGGTAGCACTTTTTTTCGACCAGAATCTTTTAGGACATTCAAAATATAATTGGTATGATTGCAAGGGTAGTATTGTTGATCCAAAGTTACCTATATATTTGTCCGGTTTCAAAGGAACATCTGCATGAAAGTGAAAATTGCACTGTTTTTTTATTGTGAATTCATTTTAAAATCATTCCAGTGTGATGCTTTCAGTCAAGGATATCTAAAATTAAACTTGAAATTATGTAAATGATTGTTGATTCTCTAATGGTTTTGTTTTTTCAGACTAGTAGCATTTTGCAAGTCATGTCCAGTCAAAGAGATGATTACAAAGATCTCAAACATGTGAAAGATATAAATAAACTACAAATAGACAGTGATGAGGAAGAAGTTTATATCCTGAAAGTACCAAAATGGATAAACCCTATGGATTTAGAAAATACAAAATTTTCTTTAAATAAAAAATCTAAATTGAAAACACAGTCAGAAGTATATCACATCAAGCCACTTTCTTGTGAATTACAACCTGAATTAATTATGAACAATCTCGGTTTGAAGAATATTTCTCCTAAATCCATTTTGCAGTTGGAAAAGTTTGTAGAAACTAAAGTTCAACAGGATGATATTGTTGAAGAGAAAAAAAAAATACCTCTTCCAAAGAAATTAATTGAGAGACATGCAATTTTTGGAGCAGAATATGAAGCAAGAATAAAGTTACAAGAAGAGATTCAAGAAAAACTGCAACAAGCCCTCAAAAGATTTGATGACAAAAAAGTGACTTCAAAAAAGAAGAAAAAGCAAGTAGTTGAGAATGAGGAGTATGATAAAAGTTTATTAATATCGCGATTATTAGAAGCAAAAATTAATAGAAAAAAATTAATCAAAACTGAAAATGACTCAGAAACTAAAGTCTCACTTGAAAAATCTGATATTGTGCAGTGTGAAACAGATATTGAGAAAAGTGTTACGAAGAAATCAAAGAAAAATAAACAGAATGCAGAAAATAGCTTTGATAAAGGTGAAAACATGAAAAATTCCGCAATAATCATCCATAATCAGCAATTATTAGAAATGGATGACACTTCCTCAGAGAAGAAGAAAAAACGAAAAGATCATAAAAATATTTCATGTGATAATTCAGACATGCTATCGAAACCTGACGATCAATTGCATAAGAAAGAAAAAACAAAAAAGAAAAAACACAAACATTCTGTGACTTCTGGGATGGATCAAGAACAAGCAGAATATGGTATTGGGGATGGCCAAGAACAATACTCAACTCATCAACAAGAAACAATGGATATATCAACTGAAATAAAAGGAGAATTACTAACAGACATAGAGCACTCAGAGTTGACAGAGTCTTGTAGTCGAAAAAAAACAAAAAAGAAGAAACCTATTGATTCTCAAAAAATAGGTAATATCAAGCAGGAATATGAAGAGCTTGATGAGAGTTCTGACAATAATATAAAGGAAACAAAAAGTTTTATTCAAATTAAGACAGAATTGCTATCTGAATCAGAAAACCTTGAATCTTCAACAAATGAAAAAAAAAAGAAAAAAAAGCGCAGAAACTCAGAAGCGACATTTCTGGCCCCAGAAATCATTAAACAGGAAGTTGACGATTCATTTATGCCTCCAGCTAAGAAGAGAAAACCATCAATTCTGAGCAGTACTGTGATAAAAGAAGGTTCGCCAGAATTCAAACCTGATGTCAGTGCTATAAAAAGTGAAGAGAAAAATGGAAAAAAGAGCAAGAAACACAAGATCGCAGCTATTGATAGTTAGTATAACTTCACTTTATTTAACAGAGACTCATATGACATACTATTTTTCTGTTATTTCAAGATTTGAGGAGAAGGTTGAACAAAAGATTTATAAAAAAATTAATATATAAATTGAGATTTTTAATTGTTTATTCCATACACTTATATAAGTGAAAAACAAATAGAATTTATGTATTATGTATGTATGTACAAACTAATTTCCTCTCTTTTCAAAGTAGTTGTTGATTCTTTTATTATGTTGTTTGACTTTCATAGATGGTCTAATTCTAATCTATTATTTGAATGAAAGTGGCAAAAAAGATGTATTGTGGCTCTCCATCTTGCTATCCTCCAGTGCCACTCTTGTTATGAGTGATGTATGTGATGTATATTGAGTGGTAGATCATCACCTTATTATTGTACTCTTCCTTTGATTCTTTCTATCCAGAGATCAAAAAAGAATATTTTTGTACAAATAAATTATGAATTCTAGCATGTTTTATAATTGGATCCCCTCATATTGTTGTTTTTCTATCAGAAATTCCTCAGTGAATTCATTTGCCCAAATTTTTTTAACGGGTTTCAGATGCGGACAAAAAGCTCCGAGATTCCGAAGAAAAAGCATGAGACTTGGCATCATTGCTGGTTGATTTATTATGATTATTTGACAGGTCGCCTAGTCGGCATTCACCCAAATCACATCATCAAAACGTAAATCTATTTCGCCAGTGCGCAATACTATTTAGTATTCAAAGTCTGGAATCTTTGCCAGGAATAATAAGCTGTGATAAAAACCGAAAATGCTAATTTGCCTATCAGGACTCCCAGGTAAATTTTAATTCAGTATCTTCCAATCTATGAGTGTCTTTACAGGTAGTGGTAAAACAACATTAATAAAGAAACTAGTGGAATTCTTGAAGCAAAAAAATGTAAGGGTTCAAGGCTTTTTTACCGAAGAAATCCGAGATTCGCAGGGTGATCGAGTGGGCTTTGATATTGTTACCCTCAAAGACGAGAGAGGAGTTTTAGCAAGAAAAAAGTAATTAATTGGAATATACTCAGCTTTTGATTACCTTTCATTAATACTATTTCATCAAGTTAATGAATTTTTGGCAGTGAAAAAAAACTGTTCATTTTAAAACATTCTGTCTTAAATATTTCTGATTCAGGATCTGTTTCGAATTACCTACCTTTTGGATACCTCACTTGCGAAGAAATACATTTTGTTTAATCCTCGTTTTATAATAACTATTCCGTATTTTAGAGGAGTTAAAACACCATACAAAGTAGGAAACTATTTTGTGGATGTTGCACAATTTGAACGACTTGTATTTCCTATACTAAGTAATGTGAGTATAATGAGGCAAAGTTTTTTATTCATTTGTACAATAAATAAAATATAAAAAATTTCAGCCTGAGAATATTATGATTATTGATGAAATTGGAAAAATGGAACTCTTCAGCGAGAAGTTCAAAAACTTAGTTCTTAATTTAGTGGAGACAAATAATATAACAATAGTAGCTACTGTTCCCTTGAAGGGATCTGATGAATTCATTATAAATTTGAAGAAAAAATCGATGAAAATAATAAATGTAAGTCTAAATTTTATTAATTGGAACTAATCTGAATGAATATATAAACTTTTTTCAGGTTAATCAGACTAATAGAAATAATCTTTTGGGAAAAATGCTAAGCTTATTAAATTTGCATTGAAATAGTTATGAAATTTTCATTAATGTTGTTTATTAACTTGAATAATTTCACAAAGGATCAAAAATAAAAAAATTAATATCCTTAAACTTTTTTAATAACATAAGTTGAAATTTTCACCCATATAAAAATGTTGAAATTAAATACGAAATTTTTTCAGTCGAATTTCCCAAAAGAATCATCAGACTCAAATATTATTTGAGATTATTTTTGAAGTACTGTAATATTTGATGGATATATTCTTTGTTAGTGCAACTGTCTGTGGTGAACATCTCCAATATTATAGAGTCGTTCTGTTTCTTCACTGATAGAAAGAATTTAGCTACAAATTTATTATTGTTCATACTATCAGTCCCTTTGAATTTCTTAGTATTATAGTATTCATCTTCATCCTCAAGCTCTCTTTTCGGAGAAGCAATGTCTAATCCAGCGAATTTATCAAAAGCACCCTCTACTTCAGGATTCATCTCATCAGATTTGCTGGTTTGACTAGTTTCACCAGAACTATTCATTTCTTCCACAATTGAATCTGCAGGAATCTCATTTTTGGGGATTTTTAAATTCTGTCTCCTTTTTCTTCTTTGATGAGACCACGTATTTGATAATGCTACTATATCATACATAATATGTCCTTTAGTTTTCTTGTATTCATTACAAATGAATTTTAAATCGTCAAACATTTTTCGAAGTTTTTCATTGATGTTTTCTAATGTGTAATTTTCACCTGAAGAATTTGGAATAATATAGGATAAAGGTGGTTTAGATTTCATTTTGGAATTACTGAGAGTAGAAGGTATTGTTCTTAAATCAATATCACAGAAAGTCCATGCTAAGCCCCATCTGGTCGTACGTCCTTGGCAGAATTCTGTTTGCTTGAAGCTACATACTTCAATTTCCTTCAATAATGCCTTTAATGGGATTAAGCTAGATTTAAGGCCTAACATCGTACTGAAAATCCTAATCTGGGATTTCAGTTGTATGCTCTCTTTGATTAGCTTTGTTATAAATTCAATTTCCCCACCATTAACTACAACTTCCTTTGTGTTAGCACAGAATGCATTTTTAGGAAAAGGCCTTGTTGATTTTCTTGATCGGAAAAAGGGATGAAGTTCTTGCGTTGATGAGAAGAACGGTGGGTTACACATGCAGAAATCAAAGTTCCTATTCAGTGAAGTAACCAATTCTATGAGAAGAGTATCGCCTGTACTTTCATGAATTTGAATAAATTCACCTAATAGGTTTTGATCGATATTTCTCCTTGCATAAGTGATGCTTTCAGCATCAATTTCAGTGCCAATCATTTTCCATTTGAATTGTTTTGCAGCTATTAATGGATAAACACAAGAGGCACCAGTTCCAATATCGATTCCATTAATTTCATCAATGTTTTTCTGTATATTCAAGAGATCTTCCAGCCATAATAAATAGTTCAACCTGAGGGGGATGGTCGGTATGAGTTTGTTTACTGGTATTTCTACTTCTAGATCGAAGTCTTTCTTCAATAAGGTTTGGGATAGTGCCCTCAAGGCACTCGTATCTTTAAAATCAAGAACAACTTTGCCAGTAAGATCTTGCCTTACATGCCGCCTAAATTCGGGGTAATCAATAGCTAGTTGTTTGAAATTTGGAGGATTCCTATAAATGTTTCTTGGGTGCATATATTTGTTCATAGACATGTTTTGAAGAATTATCGCAATGCACAAATGAATCAAGACATATATATCTTGATCACAACTTACAAGCGGGAATCATTGATGTAGAATTCTAAGTCAATGGCGGGAATGGAAAAATGTTTTTTTGAATTTGCTTCGCAATTTTTATTAAGGTTAGATTATAGAACCATATGATTGAATCTATCTTTTTCTCTGCCGTCTCCTCTCCTCTATGGTTAACCAAAAAGGATAAAAGGAACTGCTTTGGGTAAATTACTTTTTTCCTTTTTCATTATTTATTGGAAAAATCAAAGAAAGTCTCATCTGGAAAAATAAAGTCTCTTTATTTTTTAATTTTCTGCATTGCAGGTTTATCCATGGATTGCAGTGCAGACTTGTTCATATAATATCATGATTATTAAGTTTTTATCTTGATCCTCAGGATAATAAATTTGAAGTTATCACTGAAATACAGTGGTTCTGAAGGCTAGAATACTTTTCAAATTGATATTTTAACAATGGCAAAGTTCTTCACTAAGATAGTTCAGGCCACATTACAGAAAAACCTAGGTAAAATTGAAACGAACATGTATGCATTCCATCAAATGAAATTTATTGCATAACCTTGTAGGCTCCGCTTTGAATGTTGTTCGGGCATTATCATTTGAAACGGTTACTTCAGCTTCTCAGACAATTAAATTTGTACCACAATTGTCCAAGATCGAGAATAATTGGATATATCAAAAAAATGAGGATATAAAAACTCCTTTTGACAGTGCTTATAGAATTGAGATACCAAAAAATTTAATTATTCCATTAATTGAAAATCCTTCACACAAAGAAATAATTATCGAAACACCACCAGCAAATGATGACAATCAGATAGAAGCTGCAAGAATGATTGTTATCAGACGTCAAAAAATGAAGAACCATAAATTGAAAAAGCTGAGGAAAAAGTTGAAGTTTGTGAAAGCTAAGGTATATATTCATTTTAAAAGTTCTGGTTTGAAATAATAATTTATGACTGACATGGTTTCACAATTTTATATCTTATCTAATTGAACTTGAGGGTATAATATATTCTTATTGTAGATTCGTCAAAAAAGAGAACTAAAAAAGGAGAAAGAATTTCAGGAGGTTTTAATCCAGCAATGTAAAACAGCTGAAATATTTTCAGCAGAAGAATATGTACAAAGTAGAATTCAGAAATATCAAGAAGCTTTGAGTTATGTACCGAAAGTGGCAAGTACTCACACTAAATGAATGTAAGACATGTTGAGTATAATTAATAAATTATCAAAAAATACTCTGAATAGTTTAATGAAAAAAATTTCATCTTGTAACAGATGTGAATAATCTAATAAGATTGGGATGATCTTTCAAGATATGTACGAAAGAACGGATACGGTCAGAAGTGAATTGTCCATCACTCTGATCAAAAAAACTCATATTTGAATCACCAATCACCACCTTCCTTGGGATCTTTGATATTTTTTGTTTTTCTTCTTGTTGGGTTGGAACTGTGTGAATTGCTGGTTCAGGTTTTTCTAAAAAATTTTCAATTTTCATGGTTAACCACAATCAAAACATATCTTCTTTCGAACATGCCTACAGTTTTCTGATTTACACTTTCTGAAGTACCTCAGGGATTAATAGTATTGTGAAATAATGAGTATATCTGTAGCTGTGCTGATGAAAGAATTTGATGAGCTTATATATGTCAAAAACATACCCTTGCTACTTGGTATTTTCTTGGATCTGTATGATTTGGTTGAACCTGTTTTCTTAGATTTGACGTGATGTTTATGGACTGGTACTTTGTGCATCTCTCCCTTCGGTTCCGAATCATCTTCATCCTCTTCCTTTTCATAAATTACTGATCTACCAGTGAAAGCAATGGAAATTCTTCTGGGAGGTTCAGTTATATGCTCAGATTCCGAATCATTTTTTGGATAATGGCTCTCAGTAACCCTAGTTACTGTCTCTTCTGAGCTGGTTTTGTACTTCAAGATGTTGCAGTCGGATAAAGCACATTTTATTTCTTGACGTAATTTTTTAGTTGGCATAACTGAATCTCTCTTTTTTATCACTTCTACTGAATCAGTTGTCATTTCTAATCTGGAAAGGATGTGATTTCAGGGTCTTCATTAATTCTATCAGATCTTTTACTCACTTTGAGGTATTTTTCTTCGGTGCATTTTCAGGAATAGCATCCTTCAATACCCGGACTTCACTCAATGAGCCTATCACTTGCTGCACCTTGGTTTTTATAACTGAATCTCTTGTATCAAGATATAACTTGGAGTCTGCACCCTTTGAAATTTCTTTTTCTTCCGAAATATTGTCTGAAAAAGTCTTGATTGAAGCCAATAGTGAGGAACAATGTGATTACTTTGCTTTTTTCGATTCTTTCAAGCAGTCTCACCAACTGTGTACATTTCTTCTTCACGCAATTTGAGTTTGGTGATGTCTTCACTCTTCGTTGATGATTTACGCCTGATTATGCTCTCCTTCAGAACCTCCAACGAATTTTTAGCACTTATCAAAGTTTTTCTGTTTTCTTCTGACCCAATGTGGCTAAAATCTATCGTTTGAATGATATCCTCTGGCTCAACATGCTTGAGAGATGCCCGTCTATACTTTTTATCTCTTTCCATGGACATCATAGATGGCTTCTCTTTCTTCATCGAGAAATGGACACTTGATTGATAGGAAACAATGGATCTTCTTTTCTCAGGTACTCTAGAATGAAATTCTAGTTCTTAAAATGAGAAATTCTGTTCAATAAACTATGACAAATAATGAAAACAAAAACAATTATTGTATTTCAACAAGGTATTGTTGTATTGAAGAAAGATATCTTACCTGCCACTATTGTCTTTCTTGTCATTGAACAAACATGATTGGCATGGTTCTTCGAATTGATCCATAACATCCTGAACATGTTTGGTCCACAACATATTGTTCTCATTGATTGTTATCCCTTGTGAAAGCATGTTTCTGAAATCTTCTCTGACGAACAGTTGGTCATTGTAATAGAATCCAGGAAGGAATTGACCCACAGATAATTCGCTCTCACTGATTTCCGGTTGTTTGAGGCAATCATGGCCGTCTTTTACTTTCAAGGATCCTCCTGAGGAATCAGATCGGTCTGGTGTCTTGTTCCATAGGTAGTTTCTATCATGATCGTCGTCTTTTTCCTTAGGCACTTCAACCTGTATGTAGACATTTCGATTTACCCCTTGCATACCCAAACTTTTGATCAGGTTGAAGATATCATTGACATTAAGATAATCAAGTTATTTTTTTACACAGATGTGATGTTAATAAGAGATCGAATGGAATAAATACCTTTGACAAAGCATCTGTGAGTTCGAATACCATAAGCTTTTCAGCACACAAAAGGTATTCTGCTTGCTTTGGCACTGATTTCAGAGCAAAATTGATGAACTTTTGGAATTCTTTGATGATCTCCAGTAACGCCTTCTCCCTCAATTCTACCTCTTTCTTATGCTTATCTCTCTCAGCTTTAATTTTTTCTATTTCTTCATCTTTGTCGCGAAGTGTTCCGCTCAGTTCGCTAAGTTCTTGGGTTAACTGTTTCTCAGCAGTCATTTTCTCATTGTGACATTTTCTTCTTTCCATACATATCAGATACATCATGTTCGCTAGGTTTTTGCATTCCAAGTCATGTTGAAGTGTCCTCAGTTTTTCCTTACACTTTGATTGTTCCTTTTGTATCTCGAAACGGGCATGGATCTCTGCTTTCCTGGAATTTGATTTTTGCCATGCATGAAAAGTGAGACCTAACCATATTATTTCTATTGAAAACGAGTTATTAACCATGACAATATAGAATTTTCTAGTTAATCATCATCTATAGATTATACTACAAGTAATAACTTACTGCAGTTGAGCTTGGAAAGCTTTATTCATGGATGCTTCTAATTCTTCGAGATTGGCAGAAGACTTAACAATCATAATTTCACTTGTTTTGGACACTTCCTTCTCGATTTTCACCTGAAATTGCTGTTCAAGTTCTCTTGCCTGCTCTTTCAGTTCATCCTGCAGATCCAAGTAGTATTTAACTTCCATTCTTCTCATTTCTTCTTTGCAAAGGGCATCCATTTCATTTATGAGGTCCAGTCTTTGTCGTCTGAATATTTCCATCATCCTACCCTGAACTTCAGAAATGGCTTCTTTTTTCGAAGTTTCGCACAATAGCTTTAAGGTTCGATCTTGCTCTTCCATTTCTTTGCTCTTTTCAATTTCTACTTGATTCCAGAAAAGTTTCTCAATCTTCATTCCAATATCTACAGGAGAATGTTTAGTTACAAGAAAATTGTAGAATTACTTCAGGTCACAATCATTGACCAATTTTATTTTCAACTTGGAAGATCTCAAAGCTACCCATAGTTTTTTTTTATTAAAAAGAGTATTTATTCCGTGGTTCTTTGGTAAAAGATAACTGATTTCTTCAAAACTTAATATGTTTGATTATCTTGAATTTGTATATTTCAATGTTCTTACCCATAATTCCTTGATGAGTTAGAGCCCTGATATGTTTTGAAGTCAGAGGAGGCTTGAGGCACACCTTTCCTATCAACAGATCACTTGGAGAAGTCCACAAATCTCCGCCTATGGGTCCTCTTAATGGTGGCTCAAGTCCAAAATCTTCTCGAAAATTGGGATCGCAATTGCAAAATAACTTCTGTGCGAAGTCATCCCCGAAGTTTTTTTTCGCGTCTGATATTGTGGGGGCTTCCATAGTTTGTAAAAGCATCAAGCGCTTCAAAATGTAGGCGCTTCTAGTCATGTCTATGTCTGAAATTGATTGCTTTTGAAATCTTCACATTCCACTGTTGTATAGAAACTTACTGGCCATTTTCAAGGGTAAATTTTGGTCATACAAAATAACAAAAATGAATTATTCTTGGTTTGTTTTATATCACTTTTTTATTCAACGCCAGACAATGTGACATTGATGGATTCGACTTATCATTTTACTATTGGGTTCAGGAATTTCGGTATAAGTTGAAAAGTTTTCTTCATACATCTGGTGATCTCAAGTCAACCTGTATAAATGACAAGAACACATTGAGATGGATGTACAGGGTGGGCAAAATTGGTGCTACATGAACTAAAACATATGATACATTTCTGAAACGGGAAAAAAATGGCGATTCTTTCTTAGTCATTTCAAACTACTGTATCCATAAGAAAAAACACAACTTTATGTTATAACTCAGCAAATAAACCTCTTAGAAAAAATCAGAGTACGCCACTGGAATGCTATCAGAAAAGTGCCTGTATAATGTTTTTATTTCAACATCCTAGCATAAACAGAAACGGAGATAATGACCAAAGTTGAAATTGCCCAAATTTCAATTTTGGCCTATAACTCGGAAACGAAAGAAGATAGAGGAATGCAGTTGATGGCATTATCAGTTTCTCAAAAAAAGAGGACTAGAAGGTGCCATTCATTTTTCTCTATCTCCTCGGGTTAAAAAGTTTTAGTTCATGTAGCACCAATTTTGCCCACCCTGTACAAGATCTTGATTTTTTCACTATTCCCTCAAATATAAATGATGATATCATTGCCCTTAAATTTGAAAAATTACTGATACTGCCCTGTCCGAAATCAATCTTATACTTTTGATGAGCCATTTATCCTCTTCAAAAAACGTCTCCTGGCAATTTGTCGTATCTGCTTTGGTTGTGTGATTACACAGTTGAATGCACAATGATTTTAGTCAGAGCCATAACAGTAACTTCTCAATTTCTATGGCAGTGAAACCTCACAACTCCAACAAAGGTTGCTATGGGGCTCTGAGGTAAGCCTGGGAAATATGTAAATCTAGTGTGCAACAAATTTTTTTCTGGAAGTACTCTTTTGCAAACCAAATACTCAAATATTTTTAGATTTAGAGAAGCTTGTGTTTGAAAACGAATTTTAATAATTCAGTATTATTAAAAAAGGAATTACGGGGAAATGAGAATATTCTCATAAAAAATCATTTCTAAAATATTTCAAGTTAATGCATTATAGAGAACACTATAAGAAACGCATTGATGAAAGCGACAATCGAACAAAATGTGTATGGCAAATAGTCAGTGAAATAAAAGGAAATCCCGACAGAAAAAAGGAACTAAAAATACCGGGCGACCCAAGCACTGTGAGTAATAGTTTCAATAACTTTATATTGAATGCAGCCTCAAATCTGTTGAAGGACTTGCCTTCCTTAGAACTTTCTTGCAAAATAACATACAATGAGAGGTCTTTCTTCTTAACTCCCTTGACCCTGGATGAAACTATAAATATAATTACCAAACTAAAAAACAAGACGAGTGCGGGATTTGACGAGATATCTAATGAGGTCATAAAGCATTGTGCTTACGAGCTAGCTATTCCCATTTTTCACATGATCAATAACTCATTTCAATATGGCATATTTCCTGAAGACCTCAAGCTTGCAATGGTCAAGCCACTTTTTAAGAAGGGGGACCCAACCTTGATAGAAAACCACCGTCCCATTAGTATTTTACCATCCTTCTCAAAGGTATTTGAAATGGCAATGTGCACAAGGCTTCTGGGCTTCTTCTATTCAGAAAATTTGCTCAGTCACTCCCAACATGGATATTTGAGAGGAAAATCAATAGAAACTGCGGTATACAGCTTCATTGAAAAAATAACTACAGGATATGAGGACAAAAATTTATCATTGGGCATATTCTTGGACTTGTCCAAAGCTTTTGACAGCCTAAACCATACAATATTGCTGGAAAAATTGGAGAGATATGGGATAAGAGGACCAGCACTTGCTTGGATACAGTCTTACTTGACGGATAGGAAACAAATTACGGTGATAGAAAAAAATGGAGAGCAGCATCTCTCTGACGTGGGGACTCTTTCAGTGGGCATTCCGCAGGGGAGTGTGATGGGACCCTTACTTTTCGTGTTCTATGTTAATGATCTTGCATCCGAAATTATTGATAAGAAAACACATCTAATTAACTATGCCGATGATACAAATATATTAGTACTGGGTTCTTCCATCAATGAACTACTAGATATTGCAAACAACACACTGAGCAGGGCACAGGAATGGTTTACAAGAAATCAACTGATTTTGAACACAGAGAAAACCAATCACATTTGCTTTAGAACAAAGACAAAGAATACTAGTATTCCTGAGGATATTACTCTCCAGTCCAGAAAGATAACCTTGGCAGAGAACGCTAAATTCTTAGGGGTCCAGATAGATCAGAACCTAGATTGGGGAACACATATTTTAGAAATGTGTAAAAAACTCAACTCAGCCTGCTATTCATTCAGGGTCACTGCCAGATATTTAGATGAGGCTAGTTTAAGAGCTATTTACTACGCAAGCATATACTCAGTGATGCGCTTTGGGATTGCTCTCTGGGGCGGAAGCGGTGATGCTGGGAGGGTTTTTGTTATTCAGAAAAGAGCCATTAGAATACTACTTGGCCTCGGGCACAATGAATCTTGTAGGGGAGTTTTCCGAAAGTTTAATATATTGACACTACCTGGTGTATATGTGTATGAGTGCTTGGTGTTCCTGTTCAAAAATAGAGAAAAATTCGACCAATTCAAGATAAAACACGAGTTCAATACGAGGAGTCTAAATCTAAACTTTCCAGCACATAGACTATCACAGACAGAAAAAGCTCCTACTTACTCGTGTATTAAATTCTTCAATTTGTTACCAAGGGAGATACAGAAAGAATCCTGTTTTAAGAAATTTAAAAAACTTGTTTTTAATAACATTTTAAAGATAGAACCTTACACTGTTCGAGAGTTCACAGAGTATCGATAGTTTTGTATAAATGTTCGTTTACCTTCGCTTGTGACTTGTGATGACATTATTTTTGTTGTGGTTGTTTCAGCTCTTTTAAACCTGTTTGACGTCATATTCATTTAATTGTTGATAAACATGTGATGTAACTGTAGTTTGCAATTCTTTGAATAAATTTATTATCTATCTATCTATCTATATTCCTTCACTGTCTACTACACCATTTGATATGAGTATTGATTGAAATATGGATAACTTCCCCAAGATAAAGCACAGGTAAGATATTTTTCAGCATTTTCCAGGAGCAGGATGTTGAAAATTTCAAGAAAAACATTTAATATTTCAATAAAATTTTAATTTCAGTACCTCTATTCAAACAGTGATTATACATAATAAAAGTAAATAATAAAATATAACAATAACAGCCACTCTTGATTTCCTTTCAATTTATTTGCATCAAATTCTTATAGTACTGTTCCATAACCTCTTCGATCACTTTAGTTCCATTTGCCACTGAATTTATCACAAAATCCAATTGAGGAGAAAATCTTATTTCTTCGAGCAATTAATTTATAATTGCTGGTCTCAAATCAGAATTAATCATCTAATTGATCCATTAACTGCTCTATTGCCTCAAAAAGAATGAGAGCTAATCGATGATCAGGTCTATCGTCCTCCAATTTAATCACAGCCATCCTTGTTATCTCATACATCTCTTTCAAGGAACTGTCTGCACACCAATCTTTATTCTGAAATTAAAAATAAATTTTTAAGGGTTCACCAAGAAAGGTTAAAAGAAGTGCTATTTTCATAGACAGCTTGGATGAAATTAACCTAACCGATATAAATATTGAAGGAATTACAGGTTTCCAAAGCGATTTTTTTCATCATACAAATAATGACTTAGGTTATAAAAAGAAAGGCACTGTTTTTGTTATTCCTATGTAAACATCCAACAACCATCAAAAAAGTCTATTTGGTTAACTTCAGAAAATCATCCTGAAACTTCAAAGACTTACCAGTCTTTCCAACCATCCAGTGATAGCAGGAGTCAAATATGTGTGTATTGTACCAATATGGGGAGATTTCGCCATGTACTTTTTCATTCTCTTCCCAGCAACCATCAAAAGTTCTTTTCCCAATGTGTGCTTATCTTCTATAGCGGCCATCCTACCATGAGCCAAGTCATCATAACCATGGATGAGAAATTGAATGACTTCATGTAGTCTCAAAACATCGAGATTTAACTGCCATATCGTTCCCAATAACTTGCATTTAGACATCCAGTAAGTGTGATCCTTACAGTAAATCTTTCCATCTTGGGTTGTGATAGTTTCGACACTGGAACTGATCATTTTCTTCAAGAATTGTAATCTGGCTGTGGTTATGCTACTGTCGGCCCTGTTGTAATCTACCTGAGGTTTATCTTGAAGGTCAAAGAAAAATACATTGATCACTTCTGTGTCGAAAAGGTTTTCCATTGGTTTAAATGCTTTCATAGAGAACTGACATAACATATTGAAGGATAAACTCAATGTATAATGGACTAGAAGAAGATCGTAATTTATTGTTGTTTGCTGAACAGCTAATTCGGCTAATGGCTGTCCACCATTTTCCCATAATGGTTCAAATTTCAAGGGAGTTTTAGGTACATTATACATTTCCTGAACAACATTGGTGAAAGTATCTAAGTAATCTGTGCAAATCTTGAGGAACAGTGGTATTTGCACATCAGATAACCCTGTATCTTGCATACATAACCTCAACTTGGGCACCTTCCCAACTTTATTTATCAACTTGATAGTGTTCTCAAAGAGGAGTTTCAAATAGGTCTTCCAAACCAAATTGAACATGCCCAATTTTACGAAAAAATTCGGAATCGCTTTCAGACACGATATACAAGCTTCCAAACATTCCAAACTTTGTAAATTGTTTTTCCATTCTAATGCATATTCCCAACACATATTGGCCAAAATCATACCTGGATCTAAGCTATAAGGCCAATGGTCTTTTATCATATTGAAATTTTTGAACAGCAGTTCAGTTTCCAAGAAATCACGTTTCTCTTTAGGACAAATCTCCTCCAGGTGATCATCACTGGGATCGTCTTTTGAAATTTTATTGCTGAGACTGTTGTTCAGAATTATCAATTCAGGATCAATTCCGCTCATGGTTAACCAACGAGCAACAAGTTCGCTAACGGAACCTTTTCTTTGAAGCACAAAATTCAGACTTATATCTAATTCATCGTGGCTCAGCTTAGGGATTGTGCAATATTTTGATATGACAGGTTTTTTGACTATCAATAAATTTAGAAGGGATACATCCTCTAGTTTACCTATAAGCAGCGTCCACTCGATGTTTTCTTTAGACCATATTTCTAAATCATCGTCATCTACAACTATCAACGTTTTTTCTGACAATTGTTCTCTTTCGATCTTGTAAGCAATATATTTACAAGATATGGCAGCTGCCAAAGCAGGAAACGGTTTGGTAGAGTTGAATATAACTTCTCTTATATCTTCCCAGAAATATTTCAATGATTTATGCTTTGCTGTTTTCAAGAGAATATACAAGATATTTGTGAGGTTGTTGATTTCATTCTCTAAATTTGATAAATCATTCAATGGTCTATTCACCCAAAACATTATAAGCAGTAAGAACAAGTCTTTGGTGTTGATATTGCTCTTTATGACTTCCTTTCTGAACTGTTCTAAGTTTTTACATCTTTCTTTGTGTTTTGAAAAAAGATCTTTGCAGAATGAGTGGACTAAACTATCATCATACTTGGCCATCAATTGTATTTTCATACTCTCTGTTAAGTTGAAAATTGATAATGATTCAATGGCAGAGAATGAATTATCATCTGCAAATTTCACTTTCAATTGTTGCTCTTCAGGGATAACGTTTTTTAAAAAGTATTTTAAATGGTTCATTTCTTTTTCTCCTAATCTGAAGGAAGGACTAGAATGTTCACATTCATCACTTTTATCTATATCTCTTTTCATATAAACATAAAAGTTCAGGAATGAAACAATATTATTTGCTCTGATTTTGAAGGAACTCACCAATTCATTGTCACAATCTTCATCAAGATTCTTTATCATATACTCGCAACATTCCAGTAGAATTTCAACAGGCAAATTCTTGGATTTCAAAAGTAACTCTATTAACTGGACTTTCATCTCAATAGTTTGCAGTTCTCTTATCGTACTGAGTGTTTCAGAGACAAGAACATCATTCTTACGATCTTCGCATCTAATCATTTCCCTCAGTCTTTTGTACAAATGAATATCTCGTGCTTTCTGACTACTTTTTTCATTCAGAGCAAAGTGAAAAGGAATGCTCATTTCTTTGATTTGACCATCATCATCCAACAAAAGAGTGGTGAACTGACATGCATATTTGGATTTTGTTGGCTGGGAAAATCCCATCAGGCTGTAATTGATGTAAATAAGCTTACTGTGTTTAGAAGCTGAAAATGTGGCTATTTTCAGGAATTGTTGTGTAGTGAAAATTTCTATAGTTCCCCTTTTCGGACAGTAAATGACTAAGAAGAGGGCAATCTTTTTTCCTGTTCTACTTGATTTAGAATATCTGTCATCTGCTACTTGAACAAATGAACACTGAGCATCTCTGTAGCCCTTTAGGATCTTCAGAGCTATACCTTTTTCGGTATCGATGATGATAACACGCCCTAAACTGTCAGTAATGGCTGCTAGCTTATGTTCGTATGTAAGAATGATAGAATTGGCTGAGCGGTGTAAGTCGCAAAGACCAAATCTGCAACCCATTGGATCTGCAGGGTGCTGTGCAGTTGAGGGCCTTTTCTCAGCTTGGGCACTCCCAGTTAGCCAGCTTCTGAAGAGAAAAAAGTGTTCCATCAAGATCTTTGTCAGTTTCTCCTTTGAAGGCTTGTATACTACATATTAAAGGATCCGGATAAACAATTTATATCCTCATCAATTTGACAAAGGTTTAGTTTACGTTCAAAATTTATGCTAATAATTCATTAAATAGATTGTTGAATATTTGTAGAGCTAATCAATGAAATAACTTACGGAAGAGCTGATTTCAATTTATTGGCAACAATTTTAGCCACATCACTCAATATAGCTTGATTACTCCCTTCTGTGGCAAAGTGAAAACCCAAAAAAGGTTTCCATCCAACAGCAAGTATTAGAGTATGATTTGGTGGCACTGATCTGAATTTAGTTTCAAAACCCCCACATGTTGATGCAGCCAGTAAATTGTCAAAAGTATTGGAAATAGATAGACCAATAACAGCAATATCTTTGATTATAGTCTGATCTTGAAATTCCCATTTTTTAACCTCCAAAATTGGTTGCTTGTAGTCCAACAGTTCACTATTAGCTTGAACTGAAATTAAATCATAGTAATAATTTAATATTTTCATTAAAGCTGACAATTAAAACAAATATTTCATCCTCATTAAATTGTGTTAACTATAGGTTCGTCTTTTGATATTCTTTGAAAATTACCTCTAGCTAATTGGGCCCTATTGTTTCTCAAGATTGGAATAAGTTGCTTTCCTTGAATAATGCATACAACTGTTTGATAATGTACATAGATTTCTTCAGGACGTATTATTAAGGCAATATCTGATCTGGGTCCATGCTGAGTTCGACATTTAATAGAAGTAATATCTTCATTGTGAAACTGATCTTCAAATACAAGTTCACATGTTTCAACATATGCACGAACATATCCAGATTCGAAACCAAGAAGAATACATGTCCAATCATGTAGAATCTAGAGGTTGAAGAAATATTTGATACATAGAAGTTGTGTAGATTAAGTAAACTACTCACATTCGAACTCTTACTTTGAGCTACTATAGGAATACACAAGACAGATTTTATATTATCAGATTCATGTATAATACCAGAATATGTAATTTGAAAAACATTTGATGAAGTAGACGAGTCCCATTTTGAATTTAATAGAACTAACTTTCTACCTCTTCCTATCGCGATGATATCTCCTACAGGACTTGCAGATAAAATGCATTTTTGTAACCATGGTTCATTATCTAAAAATAGATTAAATTATGCTCTTCAACAGTTGGCATCAAAAATTTATTTCGAATTGGGAATAATTCAGCTAATACCTAAATCTTTCTCAGCATCTGGCATACATAGGAAATTTTTAATTTCCTCTATTTCAGAAATTTTTCCAATTGAATGAATTTGGCATGACATTTTCTAAAACTGGAGAGTATTCTTCCAGAGTTTATTGGACAGAATTTTCGAGCTCGATCAGAATCGTCTTTATTATCCTCATCAAAAACACACACACACACTCAAATTATTTAATGTTTTTATTTATGAATTTATGTCAACTTGACAACAATCATAGAATTAAGGATTTTAGGTCTATGACACAACGCCTGTATTAGTGTTCTGTGTTCATAAACTTGACATGACATGTGTCACAAGGTCACCACATGCTTGTCACTAGGAAGTGTCAAAATAATCTAAACTGTAAATAAAAGGAAAATTGTGAGTGAAATTGTTTGTTGTGTTGTTTATTACAGTAATGGAAGCCAATAAAAAGGTAAACCCATTTTGTATTCATTTCATTACTTTCTACTCTACGGGTCTCAACCACACACCTCTCTTGATATACCAATGAAATAGAAAAAATTGCATTCAGTGGAGATTTATTGATACTAAGTTATTCTATAGGAAGATACATCTTCAGAATCATCATCTGGCTCAACAAGTGATTCGTCTACTTCTAGTTCCTCTAGCAGTGGAAGTGAAAGCTCTTCTTCATCAGATTCTGATTCTTCCTCCTCCCAAGCATCAACCAGAGTTTTAGACACAAAGAAGGCAGCTCCAGTTCACAAAAATGTTAAACGTAATTCAGACACAACAAAACAGCCCCAGGCTAACATTAAACAAGATGCTAAGCCTCCAACCAAACAAAAGCCAGTGCTTCCTAAATCTTCAAAACCTACTGTTGAAATTGAAATTTCATCTTCAGATGATGAAGATACCAATAAATCTAATAGTGTATCAAAGCATTCTACAAAAAAAAAGACAATCAATAAACCGAAACCTGCTGGAAATATAAATAAGCCAGCTTCTTCAAGACCCCCTTCATCTAAAGTTACACCTAAATCTCAGCAGTCTTCTGGTAAATCAGTAGTGAAAACAAATGAGAGCTCAAAGAATTCTCAAAGTAAAAATACTTCTTCCAAAGTTTTGGATAAAGATGACCCTAATAAAAAGAAAAGTATTTTTTCTCCAGAAAATAGTTCTGAAGATTCAGAAAGCACAGCCAAAGGGAAGTTAACCCAAAAATCTCCTAGCAAAACATCTAAAAGAAGTCCTCGTAAAACTGAACAGCAAAACATAAAGAAAAGTCAAAACTCACAGAAGTCAAAAACTGAGAGTAATACTGTAAGTTCTGAAGATGGATCTTCTTCAGATTCCAGTAGCAGCGATTCTGATAGTAGTGGTCCCTCAGTGAAAAGATTCAAGAAAGATGATTCTAAACCCAAATCATCTAAGCAGAATCAGAACAGTAATTCAGATTCAGATAATGACACCACCGATTGTAAAAAAACGTTGAGAAAATCTACAAGATCTGCTAATACTAGGAAATCAAAGCATGTACTCGGAAAGAATGTTTATTCAGATACAGACTCTGATACTGAAAGTACGAAAAGGTCTTCCACCCAATCTCCTGTCAAGAAAGCACCATCAAGTAGTAAAGGAAAAGCAAAAAAGAAATCAGAAAATATAGAGAATAAATCCAAAGGAAATGATATTCTTGTTGAAGAAAGGACCTGTCCTTTGGACAGCTGCAATAGTTTGGGTCATATTTCTGGAAAATTTCCTAAACATTTCACTTTGGAAGCATGTCCGATATATCATAATAAGACTGTCAATCAATGTAAAGAAGAAGGCATTGAGAGGAAAAAAAGAGAAGAAAACAGGAAAAAAGTTTTAGAAATATTCAAAAAGGCTCCGAAGACTACAATTTTGCAAGAGCAAAAACAGAACTTACAAAAAATAAGAGAAGCCCGGGCAAAATTTGAATATGTACCACCAGATGTCCCTAAAATAACTGATAATAGCAGAGAACCTATTATAGATGGATTTGTACCTGATTATGATTTGCAACTTTTCAAAGATGCACAGGCTATTGCTGCCGAAAAAATTGAAGAAGATCTGAAGACTCAGCCCCATACAAAGGGGACCAAGTTTATAGAAATGGGAAAATATGAAATGGAGGTTTGGTATCAGAGCCCATATCCCGAGGATTACACCAGATTACCAAAACTCTACATTTGTGAATTTTGTTTACGGTACATGAAATCTCGAACAGTTTTGTTGAGACACATAGTGAAATGCGTCTGGAGACATCCTCCTGGAGAAGAGGTCTATCGCAAAGACAAAATAAGTGTATGGGAAGTTGATGGGAAAAAATATAAGCAGTACTGCCAAAATTTATGTCTGCTCGCTAAATTCTTCCTGGATCACAAGACTTTGTATTATGACGTTGAGCCATTTTTGTTTTATGTTATGACAATCTATGACACAGAAGGGTGTCACACTGTTGGATATTTTAGCAAGGTAAGTCGATTTCATCAAGAGATTTGGCGCCCATTCTGGAAATGCCATTACTGTAGCTAATTTTTCAATAACATCAAATTACTCAAGAGCCACAAGTATGATTCTACTGAACTGCATCTCAACAGTTCAGCGTAACTGATTTTTAGATATCTGGATGAATTCTTTGTCAAAATTCATTAAGATTCAGCATTCATTCAAGAACATCAAATTAATAATTTTCTTGGGGAATTCAAAGTTCAAAAGCCATATATCTCAGAAATTCTCTTTGAAGTGCCTCCAGTTTTTTATTGTCAACATGAAAATGAGGATTCCTTGAAATATCACAAAACTCCAAATGTTTTTCAGCTGGATTTGTATAAAAACGTAAATATATTCCCTGGATAGAAAATCACTGAACTTTCAAAACAACTGTGCGGAATAAATGGAAAATATTGTTTAAAAGTCCAACAACTCGCCAATTAAATTGATTCAACTTATTTACAACAATTGCTCCAAGGGGGTCATCATGAGTTTGAAGATGTATCATAAATTCAGAAGGGGCATTTTCGAGCAATAAAGACAAAATGTGTCGCAATAAAATAGGTAATCTACAGATGATATTTTCGGTGGTAGAAAGAATGATCCTTCACGCATATTTCTCCTTGTATTTTATTTTTATAGTCAGTATGTTTCCAAATATACTGCTCCACAAGAGTTAGGGATATCGTATTCAATCGTTTTTAAAAGTATGTAATCTTCGAGACAATCATTTAAAACTCAATAACAACTTGAATCGATCCAATAAAAATCAGTATGAGAAATTTCGTCAATCTGGTCGCCTTTTTTCTGAAGTTTGCTTCTTTGCATATGCTTCATATGAGTGTTCTTATTTTGAAATGAACTCAGTTTATCAACGGCTTCGATTTGAAACGAGTTTTCTGAGAATGCCAAGACGTAAATTAACAAACGCTGATGCTAATAGGGCTATCGGAATGCTACAGGGTGGCCTAACTCAGGTTGTTGTAGCGGAAAGGCTCCAAGTCAGCCAAAGTGTGATATCTCGACTTTGGAATAGGTTCAGGGAGACAGGTTCCGTGTTGGAAAGACCTAGGCTTGGTGGGCGACTAAAAACAACACCTGCTCAGGATCGTTTCATCACCGTTTCGGCGAGAAGAAACCCTACATCTACGTGTAGAATGCAACGGAATACTCATCAAAATGCAGATGGGGTCCAAGTTTCCATCGAAACCATCAGAAGACGTTTGAGTGAGGTGAATCTAGGTTCTAGACGTCCATTAAGAGGAGTTAACACGTGACCATAAGCGTCAAAGACTGGAATGGGCAAGGCAACATATCAATTGGAACGATCAATGGCGTAGTGTCCTTTTCACTGATGAATCCAGATATGGACGATTTTCAGATTCTCGAAGAAAAAGGGTATGGACAATCCCACGCACAACCCGTAATCGTCGCTATGTCCAAGAAGTCCATCCATTCCGAGGAGGTAGTGTTATGGTATGGGCCGGGATATGTTTCAACGGGCGCACAGATCTACACATTTGTCCTGGGAATATGACCGCCTTACACTATAGGGAGCATGTTATTGACAATGTTGTGCCAAATTTTCACGGTGCTATTGGTGAAACTTTTCAATTTCTAGATGATAGCGCAAGACCGCACCGTGTAGCCTTAGTTGAGAATGCGCGCGAGGAGCTTGGTATTCCACATTTACCAATGCCTCCGCACTCACCAGATTTGAATTGAATAGAACATGCATGGGATATGCTCCAAAGAAGATTAGATAATCATCAACCTACCCCAGAATCCTTAAATGATCTGAGAGAGCTTCTGCCCCATTGATGGGACCAAATTCCTCAAGAAATGTTCAACAATCTCGTATGCAAAGAAGATGTCAAGCTGTTATTGATGCCCGTGGAGGCCATACATTGTATTGATAGTCTTAAAATGCTTGAATTCTCTGGGAATAAAATTTCGTTATTTTGCTCGATTTTTCTTAACCACTCTGTATACGCTGCAGGCCTACAGGCTAAAATTAATTTGCAACTTGAAATCATATTGATAGGAATTTTCATCACAAAAATTTCATTTTAACTATATTTTTTGCAATTTAAGTCAATATCCCTAACTCATGTGGAGCAGTTTATTTGTTTTCGTTTCATGATTGAATTACCCTCTTAAGAGTTTTTACTTAAGCCCGCCTTTAGACTAGCGGTACGCATTCTTGAACTCAAACACGGCCAATTAGAGAGTTTTCCTAGCCTGACATTACGATTCAGAACCGTTTTTTTGGGTGTCTCAAATCCATTTTCCTATTTCCTCACCGAAACTACAATTTTGTGTTGACTAGCGTATAGAATGATTTTTTTACACGTGAAATATGAATGGAGACCGGGGATACCCCTCGGTAGTCTCCCCCTACCTACTCCAAAACGCAGACATCGAACGCGTATCCAGACAGTTCAGCCCCACCTGTCAGCGGCGGCTGGGCTAGACGCTGGTATAGCTCGGGTCGACGACCTGACGCGGCGCTCCTCTACCGCAGACGCCCAAATCGTCCTCCCATCTCTCGATTGCTGATACAGCCAAACCTAGATGTGACTGACCTATTCTTCTGGCTAGACGGACATAACAAACGATGCAATCATTTTATCATAATCAAGGGAGCCATGTGGGTTCTGGTAGAAGATTTTCTACCAAACATAGAGATACAAGAGTACTTCCCTAAAAATTTCAGTTGGATATCCTGAAAATTGTAGGCGCCACTAATGTACCCAAAAAATTCGGGACACTCAGAAAACTTGACCTTTTTAACCACAATACGAAAATCGCCGCAAATTTGAGCTCGTTATCTTTATAATTGCGACCTGTAGCATTCGCCAAGTAACAAAGCAAATTATTCGATCATAAAGTATGGCGCCATCAACACAAGAAATTCACTTTGGTAATGACATCAACAAAAAAGCCCGTTAGTTTCAAACAGAATTGATAAAACGGATATTTTTCACCACTTTGCTTTAATTTTTGTTTAAAAAGACCATCAGATAAAGCAGACAATTTCACGATTTCCAATGTTTTATATTTTTCAAAATAATGCCATACTTTTGTTGCTATAAATATTTTTATTTCTAGGAGAAAAATTCATTCTTGAATTACAATGTTTCCTGCATTCTCACCTTACCACCGTATCAACGTCAAGGATATGGTAGACTATTGATAGATTTCAGTAAGTATTTCATGAAAAAAATTATTTGGATCTCCCGTACCTACTGCAAACATTCATTTGCTTTAAAGAAATTATCAGAAAATACTTCAACAGATTGTGAATTGTGTATTCATCTCCCCATAACCTATTCTTTCCAGGTTATCTACTGACACGAGTTGAAGGTAAAATTGGATCTCCAGAAAAACCTCTCAGTGACCTTGGTCTCATCTCCTACCGGTCTTACTGGAAAGATGTATTACTGGGTTATCTGTGCGCTAACTCAAATCCGGCCCTGTCGGTGAAGGATATCAGTCAAGAAATGGCCATCTCTTCATATGACATCGTGTCAACTTTACAAGCCCTTGGAATGATGAAATATTGGAAGGGAAAACATATCATTTTGAAGAAACAGGACGTGATTGATGAGTACGTCGAAAGAACGAAACGTCGCAGTACGGCTCTGAAAGAAGTAGACCGAGCTTGTCTCAGGTGGAATCCAATTCAACCTGCGTCAGTTTGATTCGGATATGAAATTTCTTGCTCAATTGATGAAGAGAAATAGGCAGTATTCAAATGGAATTGAGATAATGTACATATTATAGTAGCCACGTTTACGGAAAAACCCTTAAAATAATGAAAACCTGCAATAAAACTCTAAAATAATTTTTAAATTGAAAGTTAATCAACTTCTTTTAAATGTAGATAATCACATATTGTGATGAGTGTATTCATGGTTTAGAATTGTAGTGACAAAAATTACCCTGTAACAAGTACAAAAGTCAGAAGAAATTTCTGATGACCTAATTTTAGCAATGTTTTACTTAATAACTGTTCCTTCTATTTATGTTTATAGTTTAATTATATTGTAATATTTTATTTATTTATATTGTAGATAATAGATGTTTCTATATAAAATGTTTATTTGTTTTACTTTAGAAAGGTCAGAGATCTCTTCTTAATTTCCTAATTCCGAAAATATATTTGAAGAGAAGGATATTATCATAAAATAGATACAAACGTCTTTAATTTCAGAAATTCGAGAAGGTATAGGTAGGTACAGACATCATATTTTTGAAGGTAGAACTCGACCACTACTTCACAAAAAGTCTCAAGATGTAGCTGACAAAATCATTTCAATACAACTCAATTCGAAATGAGCTGCCCCTGAGCCGTCCTCTCGCGATCAATGAATATAGTTCAGTTTTCTACTAATTTACTGCACGATATAAAAGTCAATCCACTACCGACATCATATTTTATATTTTCTATATATTCATACTTTCTATCGCCTGCCTATCATTTGAATAAAAGTTTTGTCAAAAATCAACGGGTCTGATCCTTCTAAGATGTTGACGCAGTTCCTGAAAATTACGGTGTTTAGTTTTCAGTAAGCCGGTCTGTATCGATATTCGATAGCAATCTATAAAGCGCTGATTTTAATTAGGAGTCTAGTTCCGTGATAGTTCGAAAAGGCCCTTTCGAGCAAATTAAGAAGGATAACTCAAATTTTCTTTCCACCGGAATGTTTTCTACAAAATCCAATCAGTGCTACCTTCAGGGTTTTTATACATCCGTGAATAGGTATAATTTACCTGTGCAGTGGACACAAGCAAGAAGGGTGTTTTCTTTTCAACCTCGTACTTGTGTACAATTTTTTCACGAAATAAATAGGGGCATTATTACCTGGCAACAGTGCGAAACGTATCTAGCAAACGAGATGAGCAAGGAGTCGATTCTCCAAGGCAAGGACCCTGACCCGGCTAGACGAAATGGGTGGGACCCGTCAACAATGTTTTTCACTGAGAAATATTCGGCAAAAACACCATTGTGGTCTGCTGTGGGACAAAAAATATCCTTCATAGCATTCGAGTCCATTTTAAATCCGTATGAATCTGGTAGAGATAAATGCGGCAGATTCTCACCCAAAATAATGGTCGCATTTTGTCAAGTAAGGCCTCGTAGAGATAAATTATGTTATTTTCCTTGATGAGGTTGTTGTAGATGTAGGGAAAATGCCACACATCATTTTCATTAGTGGAACCCTCCAGTATATGGCCAGTGAGGCAGTTATCAATATCTAGGTCCCAAACTGGGAAATCACATTGATGAACCTTTCTAAGGCCACAGCTGCTTTGTGGGCATGCAAAAGGCTTTTTGGAAAGATCGATATAACGATAGTGCGCCCCATTGTCACCTCCTTAAGCATGAAGGACGAAGACTGAACAGGTCACCATACGCAAAAGGTTGAAGACATTGCAACGACTTGCCTGTGTTAGTGTAACTGGAGCTGGTTATGCAACTCTCTGGATTTCAACAACCAGAACTCAATGCTTACATGGGAATGCCGCAATATCAACAAGCAACTGGCCAGAGGCTACGAAGGGACTCTCTTATGGGTGCCAGGGTAATGTCATGTGGCCTCGAGGGTAATGAGAAGGCTGAAGAACTTGCGGATAGTGCATCGAAGGTTGAACCTCTTGGACCTGAACCATCAGTGATCTTGAGAAGGGCCATTTTAGGATAGCGATGCAGCAATGGGAGTAACAAATCAGAGACCCTCTGGAGAAAAACTCCAGGATTCTAAGACATAGAGCTGATGCGGTGTATTGTGGGACTGCTGAAAGACACTGAAGGTACAAATACCTTTTGTATCGAAAATGGGAGAGACAGCAGATGAAATTTGCAGCCCTTTTGAATCAGAGTAGGGAGCTGCTGAACGTGTAGTGTGCAGGATACCTTAGAGCAGTGGCGGATTTAGGGGGGGGGCGAAGGTGGTTTCGCCCCCCCCTCAGGATTATAATTCGTTCTGTGATAATATAATTTTTGCTGGTTTATCCGAGAATTATTACTGTGTTACTTTGGAATCGCCCCCCCCCTCAAAAAATTTCTAGATCCGCCCCTGCCTTAGAGATTCACACATGGGTAGGTTGGCTAGTGATTCTCACAATGTGATCGCAATAGCTCCTTATTAGTTGATTGTTCCATTTATGAGAATGGTGGATGATTTCCTTACAGGAACAAAAGATCAATGTGGCCTTAATTCTGGAAGGCTGTACCCTAGCCAATCGATCCCAATAACTATAAAAATAATAATGAACATTTCTGACCAAGGACTGTCTCAGTCTTTCAGTACGAAAAGATTCGCAATACACATTAACCATTAACATTTTCTTGTAATGTAGCGTGAAAGTTTATGAGAAATATTGGTAAATTCCTGTTCAGATTGGCAATCATTGAATTCAGCGTAAAACAGTCACGAGGGAACGTGTTGACCTAGCACAGGCGCCCTGCAAATCTGGTCGATACAGACGTCTGGCGGAGGTTAACCTTCATTGCATCTTCCTTCTAGTTTTCATCTCCTGTCGGGCAGAGATGTTCCACAGGAAGAACTGAGGAATTTCTCATTTATCTTTGTTGTTACCAAATATTTGTTCTTTAATTCCCAATAGATAATAGTTTCATATCGCGAGTATTCTGTGGCAATGTTATATTTGCAGCCAGTGGCGCACCCAGAAATTTCATTCCGGGGGGGCTGCTCGAGAGTAATCAGGTTTTTACTTAAAAAAAAAACTCGAAAACGACGAAAACAATCCTTTATTTTCGAGCTCGGGGGGGGCTGCAGCCCGACAGCCCCCCCCCTCGGTGCGCCACTGTTTGCAGCCTTTCACGAGCTGAACTCGTCGATGACTTTAACATTTGGTGACAACAGCGAGAAAAGTTTTAAAATTATGAAATTGAAAATGATATTTTGCTTTATTCTCTCAGTGGTCCCTCAAACTCGAGAAGTTTGCAGTCACCACTCACCATTTACTTAAGCAACGTTAAAGTCAGATGACCTGCCAGAGCGAGGTCAGTCATACGCCATACAGAGTGTAACAGCCAAATGGAATAAATTCGATAACGAATAAATGAGGGGATGCGCATATTTTTCAAGAAAATAAAATTATATAGGGTGTTCCATGCGACCGTGGCCAATGCCCAATACCAACTTTCTTATTTCAAATGCAACCCCGAACCCCCTGTATATTATTTATTTTTTGGATTCTTCGAAGAATTCTAGACACAATTCATGCACAATGTCCTATACCTATCTTTAACTATTTCGGAAGTATTAAGTGTTTTCAGATTTATTGCGAAAATCAACGTTTTGAATAAAAATTATTTCATTTCACAAATTCGGTACATTACACTTAAAACCTAATAAGTAATACTGATTATTTCTTATTTATTAAAAAAACAAAAAAAAAACATTAATGTCAATGTAGGAAATGTTCAAAATGCTCGCCGCGAACGTCTTGGCAACATGCTAATCTGGTGTAGAAGTAGAATTGTCTTCTATCGTTACTCAACATTTCAGGCGTTTTTGCTTACTTTCTTCATATCAAGAGGTAGATGGGAAATGAGTATTGAGTGTAATGTATCGAATTTGTGAAATAAAATAATTTTCATTTAAAATGTTAATTTTTGTAAAAAATCTGAAAACACTTAATATTTCCGAAAAAGTCGAAGATAGGTATAGGACATTGCACAGAAATTATGTCCAGAATTTTCTGAAGAATCCAAAAAATAAATAATATACAGGGGGTTGCATTTGAAATAAGAAAGTTGGTATTGGCCCCGGTCGCATGGAACACCCTATATAATTTTATTTTTTTGAAAAATATTCGCTTTTAAAATTACAAATCGACAGTTTTCGAAATTTTCGAAGTTAACAAAAAGCACTGGAGATTAATCGACCAAGTTCTGTTTACGTGGGTATTGAGGACAGCTGTACCAACTTAGCGAGTCGCTGAATGAGCTGGCTTTGTGAATAATTAATTCTTGGACTATCTTTAGACACTGCATTTCAACTGAAAGCATAATGATACACCGATATAAGCCCTCTTCATGTTCCGAATGCTATATTTTGATTAGGGACACCATCAATAAAAGACATTTGGTCTTGCAAAATATAGTTTTTCTGAATTATGACTGCCCCCATAAATATTAATTTTTGTAGGGGATTTTCCGTAAGATTTCAACGAAAGTTGCTGAGAAATGTCGACTGATAAGGACCAGATATTTATCGATTCCCAGTTACCACGAAAACGATTTGACAACAATGCGTTGCCCCTCAACAAGCTTCTCCTCGTCTGGCGCCGCCGTTACTAGCATCGCGTACGCTGATCGTCGCGGCGGCGTCAATGAATGACGTCACGGCGAATACCACGCCCGAGGCCCCCTCCAACCGTGCTAATTGATTGTACTTTGATTACAACAGGCAACAGCCCAACAGCGGTCTCACGAACAGTACGGAAGCCGGTTACATCAAAGTATCCTGATTTTGAAAATCCTGGTGGAAATTGAGGGTGGAAAACCACAACGGAATCAGTCTGCTATGGCGGAAATTGATTTCATTCTATCACCACCTTAGTTCCTTCTTTGGAGGATACTGTACTCTACGTACCATTGAGTTTGAATATACCCAGCCAAGAGGAACAACGCCCTTGAACGAAGTGAAGATTTTTACCCGTAAAGTGGCGACACATAGTTGCTACTAAAGGAACTATAATCTGCCATGATAGCCTGGCCCATTTTGTAAGCTATCCATTTACAGAAATCTGTAAGATATTCATTTCCCTCTAGATTCGTCCAAATATATCTTCGTTACAAACGGTGTGAAAAGGAGATTGAGATTATGCAAATCATTCGAATTACAATAATAAATAAATCACGTGCCGAGTCCGCTTAGAATACAGGGTCTTTCACGAGGAACCTCACCCATATTTATACGGGAAACTACTGAACGTATTTTCATGAAATTCAGCACTTATAAGTATTTCACGATGCTGATGAAATCTAAAATATTTTCAAGGCATGAGCACCTCCGGTTTTTCCGTAAATGACGTCAACTTCCGTTTTTCAAATTAGAACACCATTTTTTTATTGCAGAAATAGATTCCTTAGAAAATTTCAAGTTATTTTGATGTAACATTTTTCAGTTTTGGTTGGAAAATTCTCTCTGAGTGGATATTAACTCAGAAAATATCCATTTTAGGGCAAGGGTGTGATGCATACATTATTTTTTAACGTAGATTCAATATCTGCCATAAAAAAATGGGGTTCTAATTCGATTTTTTCACCCCCTGTATCATGACTCGCGATTTCGATTCTTAAAGTGGATACATCAATCTTACATCTTGAAAAATCCCAAAAATGAAAATTTTCCATCCAAAAACCTCGAAGTTATTCTTGTTTCAGCGGAGCTCTATTTCCGATTTTTTTTTCGAATTTTCCCGCTCAGAGAGAATTTTCCAACCAAAACTGAAAAATGTTACATCAAAATAACTTGAAATTTTCTAAGGAATCTATTTCTGCAATAAAAAAATGGTGTTCTAATTTGAAAAACGGAAGTTGACGTCATTTCCGAAAAAACCGGAGGTGCTCATGCCTTGAAAATATTTTAGATTTCATCAGCATCGTGAAATACTTATAAGTGCTGAATTTCATGAAAATACGTTCAGTAGTTTCCCGTATAAATATGGGTGAGGTTCCTCGTGAAAGACCCTGTATAGTGCTTTATAGTTCACCGCCAGATGCGAGAGTAAAAAATTTCGATTCTATGAACAACTGCGCTACTATAAACGGGAGAAGGAACTACAACTAAATGTGGCTTCAGTTCGTTCAATGACGTTGTTCCTCTAGGTAGGTATATCTGAACTCAATGACTTTACTAAGCTAAATTTATTTCAAATTGATTTGATATAAGCACATGGGAACGGTTCTGATCAAGAGATCAAGTAATTATCAGATATCAAATGAGAAAATAGAAACAATAGGTCGTGCTATACAGATGCTATACTTCAGTGAATCAATTCATTTTCATTCACAGAGCATAACTACCACAGAGTCCTACTACTTCAGCCGCATAACAAACAGCACAGAACCTTATACAGGAACCATGCTGAAATTCCTTAGTATCCTAATATCCGTTACAAAATAAACTACTTTAGAGTTAGTTTTTTAGACGTTTCAGCTGTCTAGCAAACAGACACTGAAGTCGACAAAACTCTTGATGAAGCTCCCCAAAACTTCATTTGGAGTTTATGTACACTGAATTCATCATTAATCTGATATTCCCGATCTGAGAACTGAACTTGACCATGAAAATACATACGCCCTTGAGCTAGGGGCGGCAGAAAAATCAGAATAGAAATAATGAACTGATTTTCGTACCATTTCATGCTATTATTTCATGAGTTTTCAAGAGATACTTGTGAAGCTCTAATGGGGGATAGCTTCACCCCCCTGCCCCCTTCCCTGGGGACGCACATGCTTTAGAGTGAAGTTAAGACACACAAAATGTATGCAGTCATTCGATCCACTACTATAAGGAATTATTTGAAGCCACATGATGATATGAGAAATTAAATTACCAATTCATCCAAAAAGGCACACATCGTTTCTACTGTATATAAATAGTGGAAAATACTTCAGGTGAAACGATTAGTGGAGTCAATCAAATCATTGAAAATCCAAACAAAATTGAATAGAATCCTATTGCTTTGTTCTTGAATCTTGAATAACAATGCACTGTTGATCTAGGAAATAGTTTCTAATTGGAAAAACCAATTTAATTTTCGTACCGATTCAAACGAACATCCTGTATGATTGAAATTATTTTAGAGAAGAAAAAACTTCTGTAGAAATTGATTTCTGATTAACGTAAGTAATGGGAAATTGTACTATATGGGCGGCAGGAATGAGATATTTCTTTGGATCACCGGCGCATTCACCAATTTGTACATCCAAGTATTGTTTCACATGTACTTTACTGTTTCATTGCTGTTTCAACTGTGATTTCGTGTCAACATTTTTTTGAGCATATCTACAGTGAGTCAGATAACGTTTTTCATGATATATAGATGGGTTTATCTGAGAATATTTTCATGAAACACTTGATGTTGAAATTTCTCGTGTAGAATCCAATTCCTATTCCTTTACACTTCATAATTCAAATCTGAAATTTTTAGCAAATATGTATTTCTTTTTCGTATTTCTTCATGATATGAATTCCTGTTTAATCCCCAACAATAAAATCGATTCGACTTTTTAATATACATATGTCGAGATCTGTATTATTTCAAGTACCTACTCATTTATACATTTTGATCTCCGATATACATCAATACATACTCGACACTTTTTAGTGAATCCTCTCCTTGGGGGTGGAACAACCGTGAGCTCTCAATATCAACGGTGAAATAAACTATTGATTCAATTCAAATTGTACGTGAGCATTCATTATTCATTAAATTGTTGTGTTATTGCTACCAAATATTCTCATTTTTCGAATTATATCATCGATCGAATAGTTAATTATGATATTGGATAAAGTGTTCAATCCATTAAAGTTGCTGGTTCTATATCGGTTCACCAGCGAAGACAATTAAATAGGACAGCAATTCTTTAATTTCGAACCAAAAATGATGATTCATCGATGGAATGCTCGTTTAATGGAGATTCCATCCGGTGAGTCAGATATCTCTCGGACAGCTTTACTCGGAAAGGTATCATCATATGGTCCGAGTAGAGACGATGCATCACACTTCTATAGGCTTTGTTTCAATAAACTGATACTCAAAAGTTCCTTTTTTTACATAAAAACAAGTTTGAACTTCCCCGCAAGAATAACATAAAATATTTCGAATTCAAAACATTAAATACTTTCAGTACTTCTTTTATTTTGAAACTCAGATTTTGGATTGGTCTAAGTTTTACTCGGGACTTTTTGATCTGAGGGACTGAGCTTTGGTGAAGGATAAGTTTTAGACGCATTTTAAATAATTATGAATAAAAGCATAAAAAATTCCGATTATTTCCAGAAGTTTCCCCGAAAATTCACATTTTGTAAAATTAAAATTCAACTCGAGAATATTCAACAGGGAGAATCCAGCTTCATCGAAAGATGAATAATCCGTGTAGACATAAGAATCATTAATTTCAGTGGAATCATTCATAATCCTACTTTCCCAAGTCAATTTCTTGGAAACTCAGATTTTGGATTGGTCTAATTTTTAGTTGCCCATAAAGTAGCAGTTAAAATAGTATGTGACACAGTAATTAACATTTCTATATCGCAAAAGAATTTCGACAATAAACTCGATATTATAAAACAATGTTCAGTAAATAATGATTAGAATCCTGCAGTAATTGACATTGATTCACTGAAAAAAAAAATTAAATGAGGCACTTATCTTAGTAAGTATATCCCAAAATTGGGGATCCGAAGAAATTCATTTCAATCTATTATAAATACCGAAAAAGTAAACAAATAGACAAATGTTTAAAAAATAACAAAATACAGACAGGAAGGACATACGAAACAAGAATCAGATAACATAAAAAAGGGAACTCAACACATGCAAACCATTTAATAGGAGAAGGACATAGTTTGAATATTATTTCTGATTTTATAGGAAGCACTAGAAATTAACAATTACAACAAAAAACAAATTCTACTATGATTTTTCTGAATTTGTCAAGGTGCTGTGTCATTTATTATTATACAAAGATATGAATTTTCATCAGTGAATTCCGAAAGATGAAGAAATACATTGGATCAAATTAGAGTGATTGGAAATAACTTTTTTGATGGATTCTTCTCGATTCGCCCAATCCACCGGAAACAGGAAGTTGCAAATGGATTATGTTATATCTACCGTTTCGGCTCAAGAACAAACCGTGATGAGTCCACTGACCGGTTTCTGTTCTCTCTACCTATTGAAGTCTTATAATTCGATGTTGGTACATACGTCACTTGAAGGACTTCATAATTCATCGAAGCGATGTGTTGTCATAAATGAAAAAGTGGAAGGTTAGCGGCACTGTTAAATGAATCATTCCTGAGGAGCGTGTTCATAGATTTTGATCTAAATTTAGATTGACACTGCATTCTGTATAGATATAATAGGCGTATGTAACTGTGAATGGCATCATTGAAGTTGAATGTACGTTGATATTGAAATTAACGAGTTATTTTCGAACACATTCTTTTTGTACTTCTCGACATGATACAGGATGTCTAGAAATTTCAATCCGCATTCATTTCAAGCTGTTGTATTGTTAAATATCACTGCATAAAACAATCATCTCTCCATCAGAGGAATTTTTAGAAGACACTGGATTTCAACAATTACATTTTTCCAGAAAACTCACAGATTGCAATTTCTGAAAGAAACATATTGGCGTTCATAGAAAATGGGTTTGAGGAATTTCATACTTCTATTGGTGCTTTTGACCACGTTGAACCTACATGATTCCAAGCTAAGTCTTCTTAGAATAATGTTTTCGAAAGTTAATTGAATACCCATAAATCACCTTTTTTGGGAAATTCGTTTGAGATAATTGAATTCTGCTTTCACCAATATCGTGGTACTCTTAACTATATGCAGTGGCATAGCCAGAATTTTTGTTCGGGGGGGGCCCGACGCAAATATTCAACTGTATCTACAGTCTACAGGGTCTTTCACGAGGAACCTCACCCATATTTATACGGGAAACTACTGAACGTATTTTCATGAAATTCAGCACTTATAAGTATTTCACGATGCTGATGAAATCTAAAATAATTTCAAGGCATGAGCACCTCCGGTTTTTCCGGAAATGACGTCAACTTCCGTTTTTCTAATTAGAACACCTTTTTTTTATTGCAGAAATAGATTCCTTAGAAAATTTCAAAGTATTTTGATGTAACATTTTTCAGTTTTGGTTGGAAAATTCTCTCTGAGCGGGAAAATTCGAAAAAAAAATCGAAAATAGAGCTCCGCTGAAACAAGAATAACTTCGAGGTTTTTGAATGGAAAATTTTCATTTTTGGGATTTTTCAAGATGTAAGATTGATGTATCCAATTTAAAAATCAAAATCGCGATTCATGATACAGGGGGTGAAAAAATCGCTTTTAAAGTTAGGGATGACAAAATCGTGAAAAATCTATTTTTTCAAATTAGAACAGATTTAGATTTTTATGGCAGATATTGAATCTACGTTAAAAAATAATGTGAGTGTATGCATCACACCCTTGCCCTAAAGTGGATATTAAAAAAATTGATTTTTCACGATTTTGTCATCCCTAACTTTGAAAGCGATTTTTTCACCCCCTGTATCATGAATCGCGATTTCGATTTTTAAAGTGGATACATCAATCTCACATCTTGAAAAATCCCAAAAATGAAAATTTTCCATCTAAATACCTCGAAGTTATTCTTGTTTCAGCGGAGCTCTATTTTCGATTTTTTTTCGAATTTTCCCGCTCAGAGAGAATTTTCCAACCAAAACTGAAAAATGTTACATCAAAATAACTTGAAATTTTCTAAGGAATCTATTTCTGCAATAAAAAAATGGTGTTTTAATTTGAAAAACGGAAGTTGACGTCATTTCCGGAAAAACCGGAGGTGCTCATGCCTTGAAAATATTTTAGATTTCATCAGAATCGTGAAATACTTATAAGTGCTGAATTTCATGAAAATACGTTCAGTAGTTTCCCGTATAAATATGGGTGAGGTTCCTCGTGAAAGACCCTGTACAGTGTACAGGTAGAGAAGTTTGCATGCAGAAAAATCTCGGGGGGGGGCCCGGGCCCCTCGGGCCCCCCCCTGGCTGCGTCCCTGACTATATGGATAATTTATCATTTACTCAAGCCCAGAATAACGTTTTCGATAGATCATTTGAATACTTTAATATCAACAATAAGTCCTTCCAGTTCTACATTTTCTAATTGAATACTGCAATATCGGTGTTCTCGAGAAAACGGATGATAAGAATTTGATTTGATAGTTTTTACTGACAATGATCTCCTTTGAAAGGAAATTTACCTATTTAAAGGGTTGAAAAAAAAAACACGGAGTGTCTCAAATTCCGGCGGTTTTGTATTCAATTGGTTATAATACCCATGCGTTAGGAAAAAAACTATTATTCCGGAAAATAACAACAACTGATTAATTCCTTTCTGCATCGTGAATGTAATCGTGTCTTTCACTCATATGAGACAATTAAAAATTCAACGATTGTTAAGAGACCATATTTAATTTTCAGTGATTCAAGTTCAATTTATACTTGAGCAGTTTTGGATCACGTATCGATAGTGAAACACATTATACATTCAAAATTTGTGTATTTAGGGCATAGAGTCTCACATTTAAATCTTGAGTTGGTACCTACCTTCCTGAATCCAAAAAGATGAAGCAGTTCTCGGTACTCTTCCTTTTGTTTGCTTTTCTGTTTGCACTGGTGAGTTTCTCTTTTCATCAAACTGAAATTCAGGAATGAATCCAAAAATGCCTGCCAGATTAAAAAATAAATATGTACTCCAAATAATGAAATTTCATATCCGAATATTGTATAATAATGAGTTTGATGAAATAAGCCAAAGATAATCCAGAATTTTTATTTTTGTTGCATTTTATGAGAGCTTATCTGAATTTGTTTGTGAAAATATTTTTCGAAATGGTTCAATTTTTATTTCTGTAGTCTCCATTCGATGTGAATTATGCAACTATGTTTGAGAGTACTCAGGTGAACAAAAAATGGGGGATTGTAAAAACATCGCTATATATTGGAAAATTGGAATATGAAAGATATCGAAAGTATCAGTTTGGTAAATAAGGTTCAACTTTCTTGAATTGCAGAACACTGTGAGTGCTCAGGTTCCAATCTCTGATAAAGGATTGGGGGTGATTTCTCCACCTGTTGATAGAAGTCCTGTCCCAAAAGTAGCGGTAAGCTAAAACACCCTTTTCTTAGACAGTGGCGTAGCTAGATAGTCAGGGGCCCTGGTGCAAAAATCGGAGAAGGGCCCCTTAATGAATTGTTTGGTTTTTAACAAGTCGAAATATGAATACTTCGAAGAAGCAGAGCTACTTACTGAAGGTACAATTGAGGAATATACTTGAATAAATGATGTTGTCATTAGGTAATGAAAAGAAATAGGTAATTCGAAATGTTTACTTATGTAGTAGGTATATTGAATTGATTATATTTAGGAAGATGAAAAAAAATTTAAAAACACTTTTTATTTTATTGATATGTTAGATTATTTGGCAAAATAACAACAAGAATAACTTATTTAAGGAATTCATTTAAATTAATTATTGAGGATTCAAACCTGGAGGTCCATATCAAGTCTAAATTTGAAGTCATTGATTTCTTCGGAAAAAATATGTTCACAACCTTTGAGACTCATTTTTTTGCAAAAGATTCATTGACTTTACTCAAATCTAGACTTGATGCAGCTTCATTTTTAATTGATATAAGCGATAATTGTCGCAGTAGAGCTTGGCCCATAGTGTTCCTCGAATAATTTTTCATTATTTTTGATTTGCTGAAAGATCTTTCGACTCCTACAGAGATGACCGGAATTTTATGGAATAGTAATATTGCTGTGAATAGTTCTGTTAGATCGCATTTCGTAATTCCTCATTAGGTATTTTCATACAGAATTCGTGAATTGTCCATGCCCTATTCAATTCAAGTAGAAATAGGTGATAAATATTAAGAAATTGAATCGAAAAATTGGTCCCTATCATATCGCAATATTTACTTTGAAATTTGTCGCAGCTTTGAATTACAGTTTTTTCTCCTACATCTATCAGGAATGAGGGTGACAGAAAATTTTGTTGACTGCAGTCATACCCTCGAAACGTGTATTTAAGGGGTCGTCATACTCTGGCCGACGGCACCGATTCTCCATTCGAAAAGTTCACGCCCTCGATTTTTCACCTGAAAGCTGGATTTTTTTTTATTCTCCTTGAATTTCAGACACTTCTCTGCGATTTCACACTTTCTGTCTTTTCAGTATTTCCATTTTTGCATTAATTAAGCGCCTATCCAAATGGAATTTTTTCTGAATAAAACTAAAAAAATTGATGAACAACCGGCAAAAAACGATTATGAAGTCAATTTTCATATAGTCTCAAATTCAACCCGATTTTTTTATGCGAAAAAATAATTTTCCCGAAGAGAAGAAATGGAAGTGCCCTCAAGACATCTTTTAACTTCAATTTGAAGAAAAAATCATGCTTCTAGGTGAAGAATTGAAGGCGTGAACTTGTTAGCCGTCATCAGTGCCACATAGCCCTTCCTGCGGTAGCAAACAGCTGAAAAATGAATGTACCTACTTAGAGATCCAGGTTTGGTCGGCCAGAGTATAACGGCCCCTTAATTGTGAAATTATTGTATCGAGCACTCGCGAAAATATTCATTTTGAACAATTCGTCCCTACTTCGAAATCGGTGATCAGAAGGAAGCTATTTCATCGAAATGTTTTCGAACTTTTTTGTCTCTTTTCTTCGAAATGGGGATCTATACCATATTATGCTTTGGCATTTTCTCTAGGCTCGCATTTGAAGGACTCGAAGTCATTCCTATAAATTTTCATCTTTGTATTCGTCTCTTATAAGCTCTGCATGCGTCGTCCAAATTGATATCGCATATTTGTAATACGATGCATAATTGATATCAACAAGAATGTGCATAAAATCGCAGAGAAAAGTAAATTCAAAATTCAACATTTTTTGTTATTATTTTTGCTTGGCTTCGCTCATCTTTGCACGAATTTTTCAGAACTATTTCTGATAATGCACGAATGATATCAAAAAACGAAGTTTAATTGCTGAAATTGTGTTGACCCTACTGGACCATCTAGTCGGATTTAGTTTTTTCAGTGAGGTTTCCGATTCACCAGAGAATTTCGACAACTCCCAACGTTTGAAGCTATTTCCGAAAAAATTATACAAATCTTGTAACGTGGTAAAAACGAAGGTCAGCGCTTGGGGCCGTGGGGGCCCCTAAGGTCGGGGGCCCTGGTGCACTGCACACCCTTGCACCCACGTAGCTACGCCGCTGTTCTTAGATTGTACTGTATATATTAATTCAAAAATATTATATTTTACAGATAAGACGGAGAATCAGAGATTTCATCAAACTATCTATCGGAAAAAGGATAATTTCAGAATTACAAAAACGACAAAATGGATGAGATCCTTGAATCAGTGACCAGTGTATAAATATAGAATAAATGATTCATTTCAATTGACTGCAATTATTTTCTTGAACTATACCCATTATATCGAAATCATTCAATTCTCGAATAGGTACAACCCTCTGATATCTGTAGGTAAACATATTTGTGCCCATATAGGAAATTGATGCTACGAGGATTAAAAAAATGCCTACAACAAAATGCCATATGGCTATTACAGACCTAATATTTATCAACATTTTGGAGTAGGTACTTCTTGCAAGTATGAGTTCGTTGATATAGCTGATCCTTTGATCGTTGTGCAAAATGTTGATAAAATATTAAATGAAAACCTATATACCTTCTATTTGAAAGCAAATGATGAACAATTTTAACATCTCAGTACACAGGAATCCTTCAAGAACTCGATCACTTAATGCACTTCACTCGTCACTCCCAACGAGTTTTTTATACAAAAATGAAATTCCGAGCTAAGTCTTCTTAGACTAATGTTTTCTATAGATCATGATTGAATACCCATAAATCAGCATTTTTGGGGAATCCGTTTGAGATAATTGAAATCTCACCAATCACCAATATCAACAGTTCTTTTGAGTATATTGTTAATTTATCATTTACTCAAGCCCAGAATAACGTTACCGATAGATCCTTTGAATACTTTTATAATTTGAATTACTACAATATTCGGTTTTCTTAGGAAAACGGATGATAGGAATCTGATTTGACAGTTATTAATGTTATTATTATTTCGAGGGTTGAAAAAAACACGAAGTGTCTCAAATTCCGGCTGTTTTGTATTCAATTGGTTATAATACCCTTGCCTTAGGCAAAAAACTATCATTTCGAAAAATAACGACAACTGATTAATTATTTCCTGCATCGTAAATGGTTTTGTGTCTTTCGGTCATAAGTATGAGACAATAAAAAATTCAGCGATTGTTGAGACAACATATATTCAATTTTTAATGATTCAATTTCAATTTATACTTGAGCAGTTTTGGATCACGTTCCGATAGTAAAATTTCATTGAATAGATTCATTTTACATTCAAAATTTGTGTATTTAAGGCATAGAGTCTTACATTTAACTCATGAGTTGGTACCTACCTGAATCCAAAAAGATGAAGCAATTCTCGTTACTCTTTCTCTTGTTTGCTTTTCTGTTTGCACTGGTGAGTTTTTCGTTTCATCTAACTGAAATTCAGGAATGAATCCAAAATTGCCTGACAGATTAAAGAAAAAATACTCTAATTATTGAAATTTCAAATCTGAATATTGTAATGATGAGTTTGATGAAATAAGCCAAAGATAATGCAGAATTTTTATTTTTATAGTATTTTATGAGAGCTTATCTGAATTTGTTTGTGAAAATATTTCTCGAAATGGTTCAATTTTTATTTCTGTAGTCTCCATTCGATGTGAATTATGCAACTATGTTTGAAAGTACTTAGGTGAATTAAAAAATGGGAGATTGTAAAAACATCGCTATACGTATATTGGAAAACTGGAATATGAAAAATACCTAAAGTTTCAGTTTGGTAAATAAGGTTCTTGAATTGCAGAACACTGTAAGTGCTCAGGTTCCAAACGCTGATAAAGGATTGGGGGTGATTTCTCCACTTGATGTTAGAGGTCCTGCCCCAAAAATAGCGGTAAGCTAACACATAGATAGTATTTTTTATATTCATTCAAAAATATGATATTTTACAGATACCACCAAGGAGAATCAGAGTAATCAGAGTATCTACGAGCGGAGGAAAGAGAGTTTAAGAATTACAAAAAACGACATTATGAAAAAATTCCTTGAATCAGTGTAAAAATCGAGAATAAATCATTTATTTCAATTGACTGCAATTATTTTCTTGAACTATATTATAGGATGTATAGATATCTCCGACATATTTGTGAACATAGTGTTAGGAAAATGGCTTGAAGAAAAGGCCATGTGACTATTACGGAACTAATATTTATAAACATTTTGTTCTTCTTGCAGTTATAAGTTTGTTGATATAGCTGACCCTTCGATCGGGGTGAAAAATGTTGATAAAACATGAAATAAGAACGTATATACTATGTGGAAAAAAATTGATGAACAATTTTCACATCTCACTACACAGGACTCGTTGAAGAACTCGATCTACGTCCCTGAAAAAAAGGGAGTCTGAAACGATTTATTTTTTCTGATTGATGAAGGGATGTATGAGCGTATAAAGATAAAAATAATAAGAAAAATATTTTATAACTATTGAATGGGAACAGGATATTCCCCATCATTTTTGGTTATTTTGTAACATTTCCACCATCAAAACGAACAAACATTTTTGTGTTATTTCATTTCAGTATTGAAGTCTATCATTTAGTTAATCAAACGTCTATCTCATTTTTTTTTCAGAATTTACCGTTTTAAATATCACAACAATGTGTTGTTTTCGCGAAATTTATTTCCTTGAATTTTTCTATTCAAAATGACAAATATCCATTTTTATCAAAAACAATTTATTAAGGTTTGTTTTATCCGTCGATTAGTGAAAATTAATTGTTTCTCACAATTGTGGATTCTAAGATGGAATTGAATTTCTTTTGAATGACACGCCCGCAGGTATTTCCTCCCAGATGACTGGTGAAGGAAAGACTATTATACAGGCAGTGTATGATCTAGTTCAGGGTAGGATTTCTTGTTATATTCCCTGTGCCCCAACATTTATTCTATTAAGCTGAATAATCTAATGAATAAAAATTAATGCACTGCACTGCCATCTGGCGGTATACTTTTCCTATTTTGAAGGCTAAGGACTCTTAAAAGTTGAAACACTTTACTCATCACTTCCAACGAGTTTTTTTTTATACAGAAATGAACGCCTTAAAGAATTTTTTGTATTTCTAAAAGGAATTGTAGGTATTTCCTTTTGCCATTTAAGATTCTTGAGGGGAGGGGCGCTTAATTTGGCGGCATTTTTGATGTGGTAATTCATGTATAAGGCGACAATTGAGAGTATCCAGTGCACTGAATCAGTCATATTCCAAAATTCTGCAATATAAAGGGTATTTCAATAAGAGTGCAAGATTTGAATTGCGTGCCATGTTTGACAGTCCTATTGTCACATGATTATGACAGATCGAAAGTTGACAGATGGGAGTTAGTGAGCATAACACGGTAGAATAAAGCGTCCTGATTGTCAAAAATTGCAGTAGCGGTGAATGACGAACTTTATCGTGCTATGATAACAAAGTTTCTTGAGCCTCATTTGGAAGCTATTGATCTTGATAGCATGTGGATTCAGCAGGACGGTATCAGCTGTCATACCGTCATGAAACATTGACGTTCTTTCACGAGTTTGATCCTGGTCGAGTCATTTCCCGATTTGGTGACCAGAATTTTAAGACTTCTTGATGTGGGGTTATCTGATTATCTGAAGTCACAGGTTTATGCCAATAAGCCTGCCACCATCGAAGCATTGAAAGCCGAAATTAGACGCTGCATCAATGAAATACCGCCACATGTATTCAATAACGCAACATTTACAAGATATTTTGTTTCATAGTTCCCAAATGTATATTTCCTAAATCAATAAATATTTTAATACTTTGCTACAGAAAACCATGTTTTATTGAACTCTCAAATCTTCTGCCCTTATTAAAACACCCTTTAGCATAAAAGATTCACTGTCGTTATACAGGATGTCCCGAAATTATTGCTACAAAATTAGGTCATAGATTCTCGAGACGAAATCAGGCGAAACCTATATTTGATTTTTACGGAGGTATAGGGCCCCCTGAATTTTGCCCCCAAGGATTGTCGTCTTTTTATTTTATCTCAGAATCCGATAATTCACTGAATTTGCTACACAGGAGTTTTATTATATGAGCAATCTCATAGTGCCTCCTATTTTGTCCATATATCCTCATTCAAACATTGAATTCTATGAAAGTTGTAAAACCTTTAGAAATCCCATTCAATTGAGAGACTTTCTTGTCTTCTGCAAATTTCTCATGAAACGGAAGATTTTCGAGAAAAATCTAGGAATGAGATGGAACGCATTTCAAGATCCGCATCGTTTGAAAATATGAAGAGAACTGCTCGATAGAAAGATTTGTTGAATTCTTTCTTTCTCTTAGAATGTTTATGTCTCGCACGATAATCGTGACAATGAAATTTCATTATAACTTGCATTTATCAATTGTCGAAAAAACGATTCGAATTCAATAGAATTTGCATGTCAAAGATTATCAAATTTTTATACCTATGCTTCTTATTGAATTTATGCAGATTCAAATATTTTTCGATCACGTTTCAGTAATCAAAATACATCTAAGAATATTTTTCATTTGATCACAATTTTTGTATTTAAGGAAAGGAATCCTGCAATCAATTCATCAGTACCTTTCTGCAACCAACAAGATGAAGCAATTCTCAGTACTTTTCCTTTTGCTTGCTGCTCTGTTTGCATTGGTGAGTATATTGTTTTTTCATACTGAAATTCGGGGAAAAAAATTCAAAATCTTTCTCAATTCGATTGGGATTTCTCATGATCATTGATGAAATAGATGAAACTAGTAGAGCTGCTAGATCTACCTTTTAAATAGTTATCCTTATCGGTAGATCTTTGCAAATCCTAGGAAAAAGTTTCATCAAGTTTAAAATTGCCCTTTTTGCCGGGTTTTTTCGCGAATTTTTTAAAAATACTTCTACATTGACCAGAGAATCGAAATTTCACCCACGTGTGAACTGATTATTCCTCTTTTCGAAGGTATAAAAATTTCCTCAATGTATCGCAGCTTCGCTGCGATTTTACGATTCTTCTGGACCCACAGAGTTACCATTTTAGTACAGTATAAAATGAGATACTCAAAAAATCGTTAGCCTTATGCCATTAGAAGATTGGAAAATTGTTTTTATCAGAAAAACAAGCACCGAATTCAGTAACTAAGTGGGTGACCGCACTGGTTACGAATTTGAACAAGCAAGAAAAGCTCCTAACTTCATAATATTATTTCCTTTGGACGCGTTTTCTTTAGTCAATACTGGTCTTGACAGATGGCCTCTGCTAGAACTAATTTTTCTTGAGTTTTTCATGGTTAGAACTTTTTGAGTGTGAATTTGTTTCTTACGGAATGGTTTAAGTAGAACTATAATTGACGGATTTGGAATGCTAGCTAGAAGTGGTTTAAGAGCTTGGTATTTTTCCTAGGAATGGAGGAATTGTGAAATGAATCTTTTCCTGAAGGAAGTATCAGAGAAAACAGTAGCCATATTTTTTCTAAAATTTTATTTTTCAAATGATTTTATATAATTTTTGTGGGGTGAACATTAACGTGGTTTTCAAAAGGCATAACTATGAATAAATATTCTTTCGGCAAGAAATATTTTTCTTCAATTTATTTTATTTCAGAACACTGTAAATGCTCAAGTTGCTGATACAGGATTGAAAGGCGCTGCTTCTCCTCCAGCTGTAAGAGGTGGTGGACCAGTCTTAGAGGTAAAACAAAACATTGACTTTTTCGAATACATGTACAGGATGATTCTAAATTATAGGTACTAATGAAAATGGGTGATAGGATATAGTCTCATAAACATGGGGCAAACTTTTCGTTTCCAGTTTACAGTGTGGGAAATTTTGAATTGTTTTGAAGTTTTTCCTCAAAGCATTTGAATGTTGGCAGATATATATTTTTTTAGAACAATGTCTCCCTTCTATCTACACTGATCTTTGGGAAGAATAAAATGAAGAATCTTTTTTTATTATTTGAAAACTTTTTGAGCTCAATTCAGTTATTTTCTCGGAGTCACCAGGATTTTCAGAATTAAAGAAGAAAATGACCGAGTATTTTTATATTTGGATGAATTTATTGTTCAACTATGTATTAGTTTTTTGGTCCTCTACTCGATCTGTCTAAGTGGATCATAAAGATTCGAAAAACATAAAAAAATAGCGTTTATGGACCCATGGTTGTGAAACATTTATTGCTGTCATCCAAGTAATCAACCCTTTTCGTTGAACCTCCTATTCAGGAACAACCAGTAGATCAATTTGATTTTTCATAATAGGAATACAGATAGTCTTAGGTTTATTGGTAAATCATCAGAAATGAAATATGCTTCTAATAGAATTTTAATATAAAAAATATGACATTTTACAGCCACTGAAGAAAAACAAAGAGCCCAAACCATCCAAGAAGGGAGGAAAAAAAAAATATGATGTGGTATGAGTACAACAAAAATGGATCCCGAACAGAAAATACCCTGATAGTGATTGTAGATGATTTTTAGAATTATTAAATGATTTATCTTGGAAACTTGAGTACCTCCTCTTTCTATATCCTGTTTGGCGGCTGTTTCTGTAAAAAAAACGTCGTATTCACATTTGATTTCCGCAAAAAAGAAATTGTGATGTGTTTGCCATAAATAATTCAATATTTTCTCTCTTGCCGGCCAACAATAACGAAGGAAAAATTCACCTTCACAATCATTTTATTCTGAAATTAATCCCTATTTTTTCTACGAAATAGATATCGTAGCACTCATTGGAATGTTAACATTGTTACCTTTCAAGTAATCATTCCATTCTTGTCCAACAATAATCAAATTTAATCGATGTCATCAACGTCAACATTAAAAGATTTATAGATAAAATGCGAGAATCTCATGGTTGAATTTGCTTGATCAAACGCACTGATCTAAGTTCTCGATGAGTAAAAGTAATAGCTTATTTTTATCAGGGTGGCAATTTCAGATTTCATCAACAAAATTTCCAATCGATGCCTTCACGCTATGTCGCTATGACTTTCCTTCAACGTTGATGACTAAGGGAAAATCCCTCAATATTGAAATATGGTTGGAATCAGGGGGTGGTGAAATACGATGCTCATTTTGAAATAAATCTGACCTATTTCACCCGTAGGCGTTCTGACGTCATTACTCACTTACTGTCGTCGAGTTCTGAAGTGAAATTAAACGACAGGGTAGCGGATAAATCTACCCACTATATCTGGAAAACGAATCCTAGATGAGTGAATTGACGTCATCAAAAAACCTTAATCAATGAGTATTCACCAAAGATGTGAAGCTGCACTCATTTCTCTTTTAGGATTGAAAATCCCAGAGCTTTACTGGATTGTATGGGAGTATTGTAGGCGTATGAGATATTTTGGTGTTTCATTAACATGTTCTTCCCAAAAAATAAACCTGCTAAGAAGCTAAGAGATATATAACATTCATCTTCGTCCAGGTGATCGCGAAAGGGAACAGATTCTTGTCTATACTCTGTTCAAATCTAAGAAAGAGCAATAATAATATATTTGGCGCAGCGGTAGGAGGGCCTTCGTGAAGTTTCTTTCCGTCCAGAGTCGAATCGAGGAGATTTCACACAGTCGTTCAGATTTAACTGAACTTGAATTCCATTTTTTTCAATAATTTATAGAACGTTGTTCTTTCGAAATTTGGAAAACTGTCGTCATCATTCACGATTTCTAGAACTCTAGAAAACGTTGGGATTTCATTCCGGAAAAAAAACCGTGGACAATTCTTCTGATAAGGTTCATATCGAAATCGTCAACCGAATCGATTATTGTTAACGACTGGGCTCTCCTCTTAGGTGGCGTCAATGTTTTATTCTCTTAATATTCTCTGAGAATTCTGAATACAGCTAAATCCCTCACCCCTGAGGATTTTGAAACAATTCCTACTAAGTCTCTTTTCGATAAATCAGGATGCGACTTTTTGGACCTTTTTCGTGGTGGTCCCCACATATCACCCTCAGATGCAGTATCCGTTTCCGAATTCGACATTGTTCTATAAACACTATATACACTTTGTCAAAAGATTTTCCAACATAATACACTTTTTACAACAAAATCTATAAACACTTTGAACAGCTAGACCTTCATATCAGTAGCTCTAGGTATTTTAACTGGTCTTGTCTTCCCCGAATTACCTTGTCGGAATCTTGAGCAGCCGTCAAAGAGTTTCGTACGAAATAATATAAAATTATGGACCGAAACTAAATATATTTCGGATATTACAAGTAAATGACCATTCTAAATTTTAACAGAGATCTTTTTCGAGTCTTGTCAATTGAGAACTTCGATATTTATGCAAATCAAGATGGCTTTCACTCATTAGGGAAAAGGACCCAAATCTGGTGTTTCCCGGAATGACTTTGTCGGAATCTTATAAGATTCCGACCCAAATCTCTGAAACTCTTGTGTTTCCTGGAATTACCTTGCCGCAATCTCGAGCATCCGAAAAAGAAATTATTTAGTAGATAATAATGTAAAAACAAAAAAAAATAAAAAAAAATAGGGTATACGTCGGATATAAAATGTTTATGACAGTTGCAAATCATAACAGAAATTTTGCACTAGAGTTTCTGAGGAAAAAAGTTCTAATGTGGGAATTGCTGACTCAAATTATTGAATCATTTCTATCCAGTACCATCTACAGTCCATTCCGAGTACGATCCTGGCAATCTTTTAGGGCGTTAAAAGGGAGCGTCGTTATGACCGTTTGACAAATAGGAGCTTTATTGTGCGCAAACCAAACGATTCTGTTTGTTCACAAAGCTCCTTCTTATATTTGAACGGGCTATAGATATAGATTGCACTGGGGATGGACACTATATGACCGACACCATGTTCAGCATGTGCTCTTCTTCGAATGATAGTTTTCCTGAGCGAATGGCAAGTTCAGGTTATAATTGTTGAGCTTTCAAGTCCTCTGTACTCTATAGTCAATGCTATACCACTCGATCTTTGAAGATTGTGCAGTTCCTGTTGGTTGAAGCATGATGTGACTGAGCTGTATGGCCATAAATGAAGTGGATTTTCTAGACAGAACTATGGCTGCAGGAGAGTTATTAGGTACCTGGCATATTCTCACCAAGATAATCGGAAGCATTTGAGGAAGTAAGATTTTGAGTATTGCCATTCTGAGAACTGCTTCAACTGAAACTCAACTGCATTTCTCAGTCGATTCAATGATTCATCTTTCTCGGAAATCACTCAAATCATAGTTGCAGTAGGTACATTGGTGCAGCCAATGAATAAATATGGATTGGTGAAATCTTTCTGAGAAGATTAGAAAGCTCTTATTTCGGCAACCTCTTTTAATTGATTCCGAGAACTGATCCGATGCAGAGAATGTCGAGATTCAAAACCATGAACATAGAGGGAACCAATAAGTGGACGGTGTTCCACAAGAGGCGATCTCGCATAAAAAACGCATCTGCTCAGTTGGAACGAGATGACTAGCACGGTATTCCAAGAAGGCGGTGTGAGTCACCGCCATAATAGACATGAAATCTCGATATACGACCAAATGATGACGCAGAACCGTTGACTAGAAATTCCTTTAGGAGGAAACATCGAGGCGCATAGGTCGCTTTGTTATTTCAAGCAGATTTTCAACCAGGAGATGGAGTTTGAAACAAGTATGACTGCTCTTGTGTGGTGAACGAGGAAATGGTCGAAGGAAATTGTAATAATGAAAATTCCAGGACCGTTTCTTTCAAGTGATATCCTTTAATTATCGCAACTGATTCGATAAGATGGTTCCAGCCTTCTCTGGCAGATGGCACTACTGAATGTAATCATCGGTAGAAGGACCATATTTTGCAGCGGAGACGAATTTAACAACTATAGTCCGTTCAAATATAAGAAGGAGCTTCGTAAACAAACGGAATCGTCTGGTTTGCGCACAATAAAGCTCCTATTGGTCATACTTTCATAACAACGCTCTCTCCGACCGCCCTAAGAGACTGGCAGGATCGTACTCGGAACTGTGGATGGTACTGGACAGAAATGATTCAATAATTTGAGTCAGCAATTCCCACATTAGAACTTTTTTCCTCAGAAACTCTAGTGCAAAATTTCTGTTATGATTTGCAACTGTCATAAACATTTTATATCCGACGAACCCTAGTTTTTTATTTTGTTATGTTTTTATATTATTATCTACTAAATAATTTCTTTTTCGGATGCACGAGATTGCGGGAAGGTAATTCCAGGAAACACCAGAGTTTTAGAGATTTTGGGTGGGAATCTTGCAAGATTCCGACAAAGTAATTCCGGGAAAAACCAGATTTGGGTCCTTTTCCCTAATGGGTGAAAGCCATCTTGATTTGCATAAATATAGAAGTTTTCAATTGACAAGGCTCGTAAAAGATCTCTGTTTAAATTTATAATGGTCATTTACTTGTCTGAAATTTATTTAGTTTCGGTCCAAAATTTTATATTATTTTGTACGAAACTCTTTGTCGGCTGCTCAAGATTCCGACAAGGTAATTCCGGGAAACACCAGATTTGGATCCTTTCCCTTTATCAATTAAAGCCATCTTGATTTGCATAAATATCGAAGTTTTCAATTGACAAGACTACATAGTTAAAATACCTAGAGCTACTGTGAAGGTCTAGCTGTTCAAAGAGTTTATAGATTCAGTTGTGAAAAGTGTATTGTGTTGGAAAATCTTCTGAAAAAGTGTATATAGTGTTTATAGAGCAATGTCGAATTCGGAAACGGATACTGCATCTGGGGGTGATATGTGGGGACCACCACGAAAAAGGTCCAAAAGGTCGCATTTCTCTGCTGAAGAGAAAGAGATAATTTCGAACATTTTTCGAAAATAATTGGAAGAACATCCTGATTTATCGAAGAAAGACTTAGTAGGAATTGTTTCAAAATCCTCAGGGGTGAGTGATTCAGCTGTATTCAGAATTCTCAGAGAATATGAAGAGAATAAAACATTGACGCCACCTAAGAGGAGAGCCCAGTCGTTAAAAATAATCGATTCGGTTGACGATTTCGATATGAACCTTATCAGAAGAATTGTACACGGTTTTTTTCCGGAATGAAATCCCAACGATTTCTAAAGTTCTGGAAATCGTGAATGATGACGACAGTTTGCCAAATTTCAAAAGAACAACGTTCTATAAATTATTGAAAAAAATGGAATTCAAGTTCAGTTAAAACTGAACGATTGTGTGAAAACTCCTCGATTCGATTCTGGACGGAAACAAACTTCACGAAGGCCCTCCTACTGCTGCGCCAAACATGTTATTATTGCTCCTTCTTACATTTGAACAGAGTATAGTGAACTATTCCAGAGAAAACCTCAAATGAGAACATCTTAATATTTATTCCTGCACAAATCGTTTAAAAGGAAATTTCACAGTTTGCTTTCCAGCCTTTCAATTCATATCAATTTCTGGGAAAGGATGAGTTATTTTGTCATCTATACACCAGGAACTACATTGTCTGATATATGGAAAACCAAGAATCGTTTGATCCTAAAATTTTGCATACCTAAATTCAATTCTACGGTTTCTGCCTGACCGGTACCAAAACTCATAATCCAAGTGCATTGTTTCAACCTAGTCATTACTGTGACAAAAATAAATGAGCACATAAAATGAAGACCTCACTGACGAAGTGTTTAGCCTTGTGAAAATGATACATACGCATCTGTTTTTAGAAGTGGCGCCTTGTTCGCATTTCACCGGAAGTCCATATCAACGGATGGAATTGAGGCTGGATGGAAATAGCAAACCGGCTTCGAAGGAATGGTAGAAATCTTCCGATATGTAGGTTCAAAAACTATTTATGGGGATATGGGATTTAATCATGTCTGCGGGTGATTCTTGAATGTATGTTAATGTGATATTATAAGATGCTTACATGCGTTGTTTGAAAATTCCCCTTATTCTCAACTCTCAATCAAACCATAGTGAAAAGGTCCGTTTTCACGAACATCGAGCCCAGGACTCCTTTCAACCTTTTTACCTATCTATCCTAGAAGTACCAGAAACAGCCAAGCAATTTGGGTTACCCTTTACAGGACATCGAGGACATTTTCTTCCAACAGTTGGATTTTTCTTGAATTTTGGTCAATTACCATCCTAATCATGAGAGCTATGTATAAAAAAATTTATGCAATTAAATTGTTCTATGATTCATTCCCTGTTTTATTCGTGTATCTATTGATTCGTATTCGAAATTGAAAATGGCACCAACCTATGGAGCATGTTTGAATAAGCTACACTCCACATCGCATTCCTGGCAAGCAAAATCAAAATTACGTTTCCTATAAATAATGATGATTCCCAAGGACCTGTACCGGGAACTCATTCATAAACACATTGCCAGGATGATGCCGCCAATCAGCAACGAAGCCGTGGCACAGACACGATAAAATAACTTATCCTAAAACGTAAAACGATAGAAACAAAGGCTCGACCCTGCGATGATATCAGCGTATCCATTTCCATTTCCGAGGCTATTTACCAAAACTCTGTTGTGTAGGTGTCTGTCCTGCGTCATAGAAGTCGATGAACGTTTTCTAATTATTATCGTGACGTATCCATCTGGTAATTCATCACGATCAGTATTTGGATGGGACGTAGGTTTCCGATTGATATCGTTGCCTTGTTATAGACTTTTTTTTATTATCGTGCTACGATAAAATTACGTACGATCTACATCAGGGTCCAGCAATAGTGCGAAAATCTTCCATAGCTGCCGAACCAGACATCTCAGAGATTTCGTTGGAGAGTAGACCTCTTGTACTTTAATTTCTGCATCTCACGAAATTATTTTCTGATATACAGGATGTCCCCGATAAATGTTATTCAACAAATGCATGATTTCCTCAATGGATCACCTCATATATTTTCACATATTTTCAATATACTTGATTACCTCTCTCATGACGTAAAATATTAGGGACATTTTCCAACGGTACAGATCTTATTCGAAGAAAACTTCAAAAAGGTGAAGGAAAAGCAGTTCAGTAAAAGTCTTCTGACGATTTCCAGAAGCGAAAGTGACATGAATTTGATCTGAAAGTTTTTTAATTGAAGGATTTGCCTTGACACGGTTCCTAAACGAACAACCTGTCATATACAGAGTGTCCGTTATAAAGGTCCAAATATGGAGAACTTTCAAATAGAATACCCTGTATTTTTATCCACAATAATGTAGACAATTGATTACCTTACATTTTCTCAGAAGTAACCTTGGGATTACTTTAACTCCCGCATCCAGCAGACACGAAAAATGATATCGCAACTGAAAATTTTATTCGAATAATAACATAATAAAAATTAACATTCAAAAGAGGTAAAACAATGAAATAAAACTAAATGAATAATTGTTCACAAACTTCAAAACCTTCTCAGAATCATACTTCCTTAGCATCATCATGGTGTATATAAAGTGAATATAAAATAAAATAAAAATGAAATTTTTTTTTATATTCTTTCAGTTTTTATCGGCTTTCCAAAAAAATATTAATCAAGTTATTGCTACTTAGAGCTCAAAGATAATTCGAATACAGTGAATCAGTATGAATTTTTGGAAAAAATGGGATGGTTGATATGATTTCCATGTTAAGGCAGTGCCACAGAATCTTTTTTTTTAGGAAGTCGAACTTATGCTGCCCAATATCCGGATAAGAAACATTCATCCCATTTTTTCCAAAAATTCATACTTATTCACTGTATTCGAAAGTATCTTCGAGCTCTAGTCAATAACTTGATCAATATTTTTTTTGGAGAGCCGATAAAAACTGATATAATTGATTGAATACTTGATCAATATGTAGGTATTGCTTGTACGGAATAGAAATATCATTTTTATGATGATGCTCAGAGGAAGTATGATTCTGGGAAGGTTTTGAAGTTTGTCAATAATTATTCATCTCTTTTGAGTGTTCGTTAGTTTTTATTATGTTATTATTTGAATAAAATTTTCAGTTGCGATATCATTTTTCATGTCTGCTGGATGCGGGAGTTAAAATAATCCCGAGGTTACTTCTGAGAAAATGTAAGGTAATCAATTGTCTACATTATTGTGGATAAAAATACAGGGTATTCTATTTGAAAAAATCGAGAAATAATAATTTCAAGTTCTCCATATTTGGACCTTTATAACGGACACTCTGTATATGACAGGTTGTTCGTTTAGGAACCGTGTCAAGGCAAATCCTTCAATTAAAAAACTTTCAGATCAAATTCATGTTACTATCGCTTCTGGAAATCGTCAGAACACTTTAACTGAACTGCTTTTCCCTCACCTTTCTGCAGTTTTCTTCGAATAAGTTCTGTACCGTTGTAAAAATGTTCCTAATATTATGAAAGAGGTAATGAAGTTCATTGAAAATATGTGAAAATATATGGGGTGATCCATTAAAGAAATCATGCATTTGTTGAATAACATTTATCGGCGACACCCTGTATATCAGAAAATAATTTCCTGAGATGCAGAAATGAAGGTACTCCAACGAAATCTCTGAGATGTCTGGTTCGGCAGCTATGGAAGATTTTCCCACTATTGCAGGACCCTGTAGAGTGTAGAGTGTTTCGGATTTTCTTTCTTTTCCGTAAAACACTGGAATAATTAATCAAATTTCTTTATTGAGTTGGAGAAATAATGCCTGGAGATGTAAAAGCTTTCGAACCAAGGTAACATTTTCGAAAGAATTTTATTCAAGCATTTCATTTCAAAAAATTTGTGAAAATGTTTGAAACTTGCAAGAGACATTAGAAGTTAATTTTCAACAAGCAATAAGTGTGGCTGTTTTGAGTCGCATTGAAGTATCTTCAGCCAATAAAACGAGTTGTGTACGCGTTTTAGTGAAAACACTTTTGTCTTTGTCCATGTTTGCTTCAGATCAAATTCCATGTTATGAATTCACTTTAACTCATTTATGTTCGAATCCATTATAACTAAACCACCTGCTGCAATTTAATGATAGCAAATGAACATTGATTAAATATTCAAAGAACAAAATAAGCATTCGATTATTTTTTATTACATTCCGCAATGATACCATGGATTTGAAGAATCACCGAAAACTACTATTCGTCACGTTGGAATTATTACTCAACTACACGAAATTTGTGATTGAAATGAGATAATAATGGGTTTATATCACTCTAATAGTCATTTTATTCATATCATTCAGTTCCATTATAATTAATTTCTGCTTCGATTCAACCACCTCACAATTAAAAATCCCCTCACCGAAGATTCCGATTAGGAATGTTTTATTGTTTTGTGTTGGCTTTATACAATTCGTGGAACTGAGGAGCCACATCAGAACCGTGAACCTGCCGAGGGCCTCAGAAGCTACGTTACTTTAGGAGGCATTACCCTAATACACAGAGCGTAAGTAACGGTTGATGATATCACAATAAAAAACTCGCCAGTCTGAATAGCGATAGCAAGGTCTAAATCTACATCAAGAACACCTTGCGAATAGAATTTTGAAACTTATCTTGTTTGTTGAATATACAGGGTGAGTCTTTGACTTGTACATATATTCTAACTGAAGATTCTTGAGGTTTTTTCATTTTCCATTTTTCAAAATTCGGCTCGATATAGCCATTTGAAAAAAAATTGGGCTAATGACGTCACTTCATGATTCTCTGGAATTGATGCAAAGTTCATATTTCTCGATTGAAATTGAGTTGATACATTTAGGAAATACTCAAGTACTAACCTTATTCGAATGAGAATGTTTGAAACACGATATTTCTTAACAAAAACAGTAAGTTTCATCCGATTATATCTGCAACTAAAAAGCCATATTTCTCCCACCAAAATAAGTTCCTTCTTCGATTTTCATGAAGATTAGTTTGTGAGCACTTATAACTTGTTTATATTCTCCTCTTTCACCCAAAACTATCTCAAAAAGAATTGTTTTTACACTAATCGAACATAACTACATTAAATTAGGTCTCAGGATTCGAGGTCAATGACCCAACTTAACCCATCTAACCATATTCTATGAAAGCTATCATAGAACGTTTAAGAAGACGATGCCAGATTGTGTTGATTTTCTCTTTAAACAGTAGGTCCTCTATTAATAACAGATGAACTAACGCGAAGGCACTAGTTTTGTTTACTTTTGGCTGTTGGCGTCTTGTCGTGCCTGTTTGAAAATGTTCTGATTCTCGCCGATAGAGCGCTACGATCTTAATTTCAGTCGGTGCGCAAGACGAACTGTTGTTCCATAGACCGAAAATTTGGTCTGTGGTGATTGAACGAAGCATGCGTATAGCGGCTTGATGATTTGTCGATTTGTTATTTGTTTATTCACAGTGAAGAATGCGAACAGTTGATGTGCACAGATTTTCAGTGAAAGTGAATTAATGTGATAATAACCGTGTAGTGTCGAATTTATAAAATTCCAAGAGAATATTATTTAGATAGAAACCAGAGATGTGTAGTGTTAAGTATTCATTTTGCATTAATTTCAATTCAATACGGGGTTTGTAGCATCATTAATATCCCAATTTTGTATTCCATTGACATTTTAGTCTTGACAAAGTTGATAAACATTCTGACAACATTGTTACCTTGTATAGAGTTTAATAATTTGAGCCATTCTGTGATATTGAAAAGCCAGGGTTGCATCTAGATTTTTCTTATGATTTTTGATTTTTTCGTCAAATTTTATCGGGTTAAATTGGGAATAACTCGAAAACGACGCGTTTTATTAAAAAAAAATTACTAATACTTTTTTTTCTAAACCGATTGGTTCTTTCGGAAATATGAAACGTTTATCTTTTTTATAGAATTCTTATATCATTTCACAATAAAAGAGATGCCTTTATGAATTAAACAGGCAATATCACTCTTATTATTTGCCGAGTATTGGCCACTATACAGATGATCCTCGTTTTCCCAGCAGACAACGACAGATAAAGACGTTTTGTTGCGATGGTTCGGGGTTGCGAAAAGTTTTGCGTTCGATGCAGGTGCGATCGAGAACCCACGCTCTGAACTGAAAGACTGGCGGCATCCTTCGCTCTCTAATCAGTAACGTTGAAGGGGGACAGATGGAGATCACTGATGCTGGAATGACAAGCATCTACTTTTCAATATAGCTACCGGCGAGACGGATTCTGTCGGATTTCAAGCGTAACTGGGCTCACTAGTTGCCGTGTATCAAAGAGTCAATGACTCAGATGAATGAGAAAGTTCTTTGATGATCTGGGGTTAATACTCTCTGTTTTGCTTGATAAATGATCACATTATTAGATTATCGAATTTCAATGTAACTCTGGTCATTCGATTCCACTATTTTATTTATTTATTCGAGATTATCTGAAAGATGGTCATAAAGAGTGTTTCAAATTGAGCTTTTTTTTCAAATAAATAAAACACATACTTTGCTTTCATTTCCAAAAACTTTTTATTGGTAATTGAAGTATCAGTTATGACATTTATGTCCGAACAATAATATCTGCCAAATGACCACCTTTTGCGGCTCTACAGACGCGTCCACTCTTCTGTTCTAGTTATTCATTGATGAAATTGACAAATGAACGCCTTTTTAAATGATCCAGGCCCCGGCTAAGGGTAGTAGGCACCCTGGGCAAATGGTGTACTGGCATCTAATTTTTGTTTGTAAGCATAGTATTTCTAAATTCCAGCGCCCCCGAAAATGTAGCGCCCTGGGCAAATGCCCATTTTGCCCCTACTGTGAGCTGGGGCCTGAAATGATCTAATGGCTTTAGTTCCTGTTATTTGAACCTTATATGCCTTCAGAGCTAAATCCTTGTGTAAAAAACGCCATGTTGTGGATCCACTAAGTCCAACTTGTTGTGAACGTCGGACATTTCAGGGTCTTCAGCAACACTTTCAGGAACCGAATCAATATTTCCTCGTGAAGGAACGCTACGACTTTATTCTTCACTTTTTTGATCTACCACCGAACCAGTCTCTTAAAATTTTTTAATAATTCGACTAATAGTGCTTTCTGATGGACGATTATGTAAACCATAAAATTCACGTAATTTTCTAAAAACATTTTTCACAGAACGCTGCTTTTCATAAAATAATTCAACAATTTGAACGCGTTGTTGTATCGTGTACGAAGCCATTTTTATAAATGTCATAAATCACACTTCTTAAATGTCAAAATACCCAGACTACAGTGGCTATATTACCACAGTGACGACAACTCGTGTCTCATTTTCTATTGGTCGGCCGCCATGTTTTGTCGAAATGGCAGTGCGCAGATTTTCTAACCCATCTATGATTGTTATTGTTTATTTTCTTTCGAGAGTTATGGCCACTAAGCCAATGACTGATCAATCAAGATGAATTTACTATTGGCAAATAATAATCTTCACTTGTGTATGTAGCTCTTCAGTTTTTTCTGAATGATAATTTAAGTTAGAAGTTAAAGATAACCAGTATTTTCGATCTGTATCTTCGGGAAAATTGATAGCACGATTCAGTTCATTTGCAACGTCATATCTTAGATCGAATTCATGGAACATAATGTTACTTCCTAATGAAATTGAGACCTATAATATGAAATATTGCCGTAAGTTACCGATGTAAAATTCAAAAATACCGCCAAAACATCTCGACAAAACATGGCGGACTTTTGACAGTTTTATAGCCAGTTGTCGTCACTGTGGTTATACAGTCACTGTAACCCAGACTACAGTGGCTATATTACCACAGTGACGACAACTCGTGTCTCATTTTCTATTGGTCGGCCGCCATGTTTTGTCGAAATGACAGTGCACAGATTTTCTAACCCATCTATGATTGTTATTGTTTATTTTCTTTCGAGAGTTATGGCCACTAAGCCAATGACTGATCAATCAAGATGAATTTACTATTGGCAAATAATAATCTTCACTTGTGTATGTAGCTCTTCAGTTTTTTCTGAATAGTAATTTAAGTTCGAAGTTAAAGATAACCAGTATTTTCGATCTGTATCTTCGGGAAAATTGATAGCACGATTCAGTTCATTTGCAACGTCATATCTTAGATCGAATTCATGGAACATAATGTTACTTCCTAATGAAATTGAGACCTTTAATATGAAATACCTATTGCCGTAAGTTACCGATGTAAAATTCAAAAATACCGCCAAAACATCTCGACAAAACATGGCGGACTTTTGACAGGTTTATAGCCAGTTGTCGTCACTGTGGTTATACAGTCACTGTAACCCAGACTACAGTGGCTATATTACCACAGTGACGACAACTCGTGTCTCATTTTCTATTGGTCGGCCGCCATGTTTTGTCGAAATGGCAGTGCACAGATTTTCTAACCCATCTATGATCGTTATTGTTTATTTTCTTTCGAGAGTTATGGCCATTAAGCCAATGACTGATCAATGAAGATGAATTTACTATTGGCAAATAATAATCTTCACTTGTGTATGTAGCTCTTCAGTTTTTTCTGAATAGTAATTTAAGTTCGAAGTTAAAGATAACCAGTATTTTCGATCTGTATATCTTCGGGAAAATTGATAGCACGATTCAGTTCATTTGCAACGTCATATCTTAGATCGAATTCATGGAACATAATGTTACTTCCTAATGAAATTGAGACCTATTATATGAAATATTGCCGTAAGTTACCGATGTAAAATTCAAAAATACCGCCAAAACATCTCGACAAAACATGGCGGACTTTTGACAGTTTTATAGCCAGTTGTCGTCACTGTGGTTATACAGTCACTGTAACCCAGACGAATTGAGCGCGCCATCTATATTTTATTTATTCTTAAAAAAACGCGCAATTTGAAACGCCCTTTAGATACTTGACCTTTATCTAGATATCTAGAGATTCTACAGGGTATTCAGAAAACATTCCAAACTTCATCTAAATCTTTCTTAAATTGAATTGAAACCAATAATATCATCAAATAATTCAATATTCGGGGCTATTCACTAAGAAAAGTTGTTATGGATAGCAACTGTAAATCGTCGTTATTCCATGCTTATTACATGGGATAACGACGATTTACGGTTGCTATCCATAACAACTTTGCTTAGTGAATAGCCCCGATTGTGAATGGTTCATTTTATTCAGTTTCTTTTATGTTCAGTGTTCACTCAAGTTTAAACAAAATGCCTTAAGTCAGGAATGAATATTACTCGATTCTCATTCCTATCCGTGGCGAATAAGATGAATACTTTCTAGACTTTTTTAGATCAATTTAATTTTTTCTCTAGATCTCAATCACACTCATTGGAAAAGCTATAACTGCAATTTTGTTGTGATTAAAAAACAAATAAATAAAATCAATTACATGAAAATATTTTGAGTACTTCTCCGGATGATTATCAAGATATCCAACGATCAATATTGCCAGAGTTAGTCAAAACGTGAATTTCCGATGTGTTGATTCAAAACGACAACGAATTTAGCCTTCGATTTCGCGAGATACTCAGCCCAGTCCGACAATATTAAAACTTACCTGAGCAGGTAACAGACCAGCCTATAGTTCGCCGAATGTAGGAAAGTTCGCTGGCTCATATACAGCTGCTAATAATGGAACGTCATTATAATGACGAGTTAGTTCGGCTGCGGATCATGGAAGCTGTTTTGACACTTCGTTGGGGTAGTCACTATGTGGAATGGACGTGCCTTAGCATACAATTGAGGTATTCATGCAGCTGGACCTATTCATAGAAACCACAGTCCAAAAATTTAATTATGTTTGTGGGCGAATCCTTCTTCAGGTTCAGACAGTGTGAGTTGATCAGTTTGTGGAATGACCTTGTGTCTGGACGACCCAAACCCGACTGAATTCGATGAACAATTAATAAAAATTATTGTTTCATTGTATAGCTTCCACAGGAACTATTGGGTCATTGCAGTGCAGTTCTTACTTGGCCCCCAATGATTCCTTCTTTTTGCCGCAGATCCAAAATGAATTGCGAGATCGGGATTGGTTGCAATAAACTCTTTTCCACATATTTCCTCGGCAATACTAAATTATAACTGTATAGTACAACATAAATAAGGATTGTAATTCCGTTGTGGACGTAGAAAGCACATAAGCTTAATCGCATAGATTGGGACATATGCAAAAATATGATTCAACCATCACTACAATGTTACAATCTTTTATGAAAAACCTGTACTTTGTGTCGCCTGGAAACGTTTGAATCAGGCTTCATTCAAGAAGTTTGATTATCTGTAATCTACTCGTATATCAATGTAGGTATGTATCATTCATTAGAAGTAGTGATAAAGGATAAGGCGGAAAATCATGAATTCGCGCTTTATCGAACAATGAATATTATTCGTCAGGATTCATAATTACCTTGAATTCCCATTACTTGCAATTTCCTTAATGGTCTTGTTAATCACATGAGCATAAATTCTCATGATTATCATCCAGATACCGCGTTTTATATACTCAAATCGTTACTCACCTAACTGTACTATTATTCAACGAGATTCGGGAAAATCCCATTCTGTGTGAACGAACTATAGGTCATGCTAGACGTTTTGTTGAAAAGATAAATAGTATTCTATTTATAGCACTTATGGAATAGAGATTTGTTTTGAAAATTAAACATCAAGGCACGTGTAAAAAAAGGCAACAGGGAACAGATCCTAAAAAAAGCAGAGCCAATGTTAAACTAGGAACCATGCAATTCTAAGTGCAGAGAGCCCTCATCATATCGATCTTATATCACTATGAAAATCAAAGAAACATTTGTGCAGCCATCAGATCATTTAAAATGTCGATCATTTGTCAATTTCATCAATGAAGAACCAGCTGATTTTCCTCAAAAAATCATGTTTTTCGATGAGGCACATTTCGAATATGGTGGCTATGTTAATAAACAAAATTGTGGTATCTGGGGGAAGGAAAATTCACGAATTATTCATGAAAAACCTACGCATCCTAAACAAGTCACTGTTCGGCGTGCATTATGGTCAGGTGGTGTAATTGGACCTTACTTCTTCGAAAATGCTGTGACTGTCAATGGTGATCGATACCGTCGAATGATAATAGAATTTTCGTGGCCTGAATTAATAAATGTTAATCTAGAGAACATTTGGTTTCAGCAGTATGGCGGTACACCTCACTTTGCAAATGACACAATTGATTTATTGAGACGAAAATTTCCTGGGCGAATAATTTCCAGAAACAGTGATGTCAATCGGCCACCAAGATCATATGATTTGACACCGCTGGACTATTTTCTTTGGGGTTATATGAAAAGCCCGATCTATAAGAATAATCCACAATCGATTCCTGAACTGAAGGATGAAATTATTCTTGTCATTAGTGAGATAGAGCCACAATTATGTCAAAATGTCATTGAAAATTTGAACAAAAAAATGCTGTAGAGACTGTAGAAATGTAAGAGGAGGCCATTTGGCAGATATTATTTTTCGTACATAAATGTCATAACTGAAACTTCAATTACCAATAAAAAGTTTTTGAAAATGAATGCAAGTTATGTGTTTTATTCATTCTAAAAAAAATCCGCAATTTGAAACACCCATTATCTAAACAATCTTCCGCATGTTTCTGTGATTATTCAATTGTAAACAAGACTCTTCTGTTTCATTGTGACAAGGGCATAAAAGCCACTCTAGTAAGAATTTTTTAGAATATCTAAGTCTCTATTTAGATTACCTACTTTCGATCATTTAAAATTTTTGAGGAAATAGTATGAAAATTTTGATTCTCTACTATTTTTGTTGGGTAGAGTGCTTTCGAGGTTGGAAAAGTCCTCAATTTTCGTACAATTCTTCTTATTAGCCGTCAGATCAATGAATTCCGGTCTGATTTTCAGCTTTTTTTCTGGTAATTGGTGACCTTCAAATGGAATATTTTATTCCAATAAACGTCGGAAGTTAATGAACTTAGAAATGAAATCAGTTGAGCATGAAGTTCACGTTGTAGCAGTATTATCATTCGAATTATTTTTATCAAGGCCAGAAAGTTCATTTTCAATCCACAAAACATAAAATAGCTCAGAACTTTATATGCTTTTTAAGTGTCCTACTGGCTGATTTCAATTGCCTCATTGCTCCAAAACTCAGGGCCGATTGCACCGTAGACAAAACTGTAGATTAAATCTTAAACCTCGATTAATCTCTCTGATAATCAATAGACACTAATCGAAGTTTTGGATTTAATCTACAGTTTTGTCTACGGTGCAATCGGCCCTTAATGTTATATTATCATGACGTTTCATCTTCTTACCTATATCTGATTAGTTACTGTACAGTAGTTATTTCAAGAGTTGTCTTCAATGTTTTATTTATATAAGATTCTTTATTTCTCCTTAATACATTCCTATTCCTAATGTGAATTAGCTATGGGTACATTCAACTTGATTTGTCTTTGTCGATTTTCTTTTTTCATTCTGTAGTCCTCTCTTCTGGTGTTTCATTCTGGATACATTCTTCGACATATTTTACTTCCAGTAGATCTTGAAAACTTATATCCAGTATGCACATTATGGCGCAGACTGGGCCCAAAACCTATTGATTTTATAGCAGAATACTCAGAAAAGATTTTCATTAGGCAAATGAATGGTGGTAGACTTTTTATTGAATAAAAAACTCTCACAAACAGTCAGGTTTTCGGTCTTGGCTCTGTTGCAACCTTCGATGTTCAGCTGCAGAATTCTAAGGTTCCTTTCATATTCTTTGTCAAGAAATTTTCAGATAGATGTGTTGTTGATCTTCAGCTACTAATTCCCTGAGCTAGTTCAAGCCTTTATTTGAAGACTACTTAGCGTGAGATTACGTTGTCCAAGATGCACCAAGAGGAGGCAAATCTTCTTTGCATCCCAAAAATCCACTTATAAAAATTTTCTTCTATTAATATTACGTTCACTGAACAGCTGTCTGAACTTAACTATTTGACTGATCGACTTGAGCTTTATGGTGTATTAATATCAAGAATGGAATTGAAAGGTCTGGAAAATATACATAGAGCATTCTTGTAAAGAAGAATGGACTGATATATCAATCCTTATCAGAATGAAAATTAAAGAAAAAAATTGTATTCACGGTTAACGCTGGCTGGAGAGATTCATCTGATAGTCTACTGGCCTCGTGTAATGTTGCCGATTCCGGTACCTAAATTCTTGAAAACTGTAGACCACAGGTCGCGGATAGTGGGTTAACCACTGAGGTACGGATAATCTGTGTTACTGACGAAGTCCATTCACAGTAACAACTGTGTGGTATCAAGAATTAATTCAATTTTGAACAAGTTCTGTGAAGCATTTGGTTCCAGTGGTGATTGAACACTGAAGAACAGTGTTCCTTTTAGAATTTCTGATAAATGTACAGACTCTTTTGTAATCCCCAAAGGAAAATCTGTTTTTGGTGTAAAGTTCATATACACTGCGCAAAAAAATTAACGCACATTATGGAAATCTCAAATTTATTCTACAACTGAAGGTGTTCCCAATGATAATTATTTTTATCAGAATTATGCATGCATATGTTATCCACTTTCAACGTTTTTCTTCAATACAGATGATTTCTCCCAGCAGGAATAAGAAAAGATGATATTATCAGATTTTGAATGTATTGGCTCCATTCTGAAATCAGTTTTTCTCGATCAATTCTAGTGATCAATAGTTTTTCTTTCGTTTGATTTTCTACACTCGATCGCTATGCAACGCGAAACACGCAATTTGACCCAAGAGGAATGTGCCCAAGCGGTAGTTTTGCGAGAAGAAGGGTGGACATACACAAGAATTGCAGGTTTGGAGTTTCCAATACAAGTGTGTCCAGAATGTTGCAGCGATTCAGGGAGACAGGTATGAATGACCGAAGACCAGGACAGGGTAGACCACGGGTAACAACTGCCATTCAAGAACGTTACTTGAGAGTTTCTTCGTTGAGACAACGGTTTGCAACCGCTCGCCTCCTTCAAAATCAGCTCGAGCAAACTCATGAGGTGCAAATTAGCACTCAGAAATCGCCTCAGAGAATATGATTTAAGGCCTCGTGTCGCGGCAAGAGGCCCAGCTTTTACCCCAGCCCATCGAAGGGCGCGTTTGGATTTTGCGAAAGAGCATATCCATTGGGAAGAGGCCGATTGGGAAAGAGTTCTCTTCACAGATGAGTCTAGATTCTGCCTCTACCATTGTGATCGACGTTCCCTTGTATACAGATGTACACATGAAAGATATGCTCAGTGCAATTTCCTGAATACTACTGGTTTCGGGGTAGGATCGATTATGGTATGGGATTGGGGTGGAATATCTTTGACTGGTCGCACAGACCTAGTGGTCGTTGACAATGGAGCTATGAATGCTGATAAGTATATAAGGAACATTCTTGAAGAGCATGTAGTGCCATTTGCCTCATGCATTGGGGAAAATTTCATTTTTATGGACGATAATGCCAGACCCCATCGTGCGCGCATCGTTCAGGAGTACCTTGAAGAGGTTGAAGTCTCTCGAATGGAACGGCCAGCAAGAAGTCCAGATCTCAATCCGATTGAGCAGGTTTGGGACAACCTCAATAGAAGGCTGAGAAGTTCAGAAAATCATCCAGCTACTCTTAATGACTTAGGAATCCAACTCGGAGAAATCTGGGAAGGATTAGATCAGAACATTTTAAGATTACTCATTTTGAGTATGAACCGTCGTTGCCGAGCTGTAATTAACGCAAGGGGTAGAAATACCAAGTATTAAATCACCTATCAGCATTACAGTATTTTGAAAATTGTTCATTCCGTTTCTGTCACATAAGATTCGGTGAAATCCTGAATTTTTCTTCCATTTAATGACTTAATGTGTCTTGTTTCGTTCAAAACCTTCCCGAGAGAACATGAAGAATAGGTTATGAAGTCAATGTAGAGTTTACTTTCATTGAAATTGTAATTTTCAGAATGTGCGTTAATTTTTTGCGCAGTGTAGTTCTTGAGTCTTCGAGGGTCTTCCAATAGCATTCGGGGCGTCAAATGACCAGTGGGTCCTCGATTCTGCACAATGAAAAACCCCAGACGTAGCCGGGCACATCTTGATCGAGGAAACAGAATAACAAAACAATCAGTGTGGGGTTATTCGCATGGGGCGAGGCGGCGCGGCGTTGCCTTTCCGGTGTGCGTTTGGCAATTCGCAGTTTCCGGTTGCATGTCCGTGTATGCGCCATGGCCTCTCCTAATGCTGCATCGGGTCTCCATCCCCCTCTCCCCCGGCCCTCCAGCCGTCTAGACGGGAGGGCCACTACGTCATCATCGCTGGCGCGACAGACACCCTGGAATATTGGATAGGGACGGATTTTCCTTGCGACTATCCAGGCAAAAATTGCGGACGACCAGACAGAGATTTAGGGATTTCGGGAGGCGAACCTGAGCTGTCTTTGGTCTGGGAGGGAACAAGTTTAGGAGTAAATCAAATATCGATTTATATTTTATCATGGGAATAGCTCTTGGAGAGTGAAAATGAACTATATTCCCCATTTAACTCTTCTGTGGTTTCACATGCATGGAACGAATTAACTCTCTTTTGCACATCAAGATGAAGTGAAATCTCCGCATGGAACGATTAGTGGTTTTTGGTGGTTCTATACACTTGCGAACAATGTGCCAATACTGGCTTTCGAAGGAGAATTAGAGAAATTGATGCAGACGAAGTTTGTTTAATTCGAGGAAAAAAACGTTTCAACTTTTGCATTTTAAAATATTGTCACGCGAAAATATGGCTCAGGTTTCGTAGTACACTACATTTTCATACTGGAGTATTTCAAGTTGTGCAAAAAGGTATTTGCATGTCTTCTGTAGGTGAGGAATTCCATTGGTACTTCTGTTTGTTTAGAAGTTTTTCTGCCAGATGATTCGAGTACTTTTATCCTTTTTTCAAATAAACTATCACAAAGTAAAGGACTATTCTGTCCATTATTTTTCAGTAAAATTTCAACACTCGATTCTTGATTTCCGTACAAGAAAAAAGCATAACTGAATCTTCTAACCATGTTCATTTACGTCAAATATATCCAGCAATAATAGAGACAAAAGTTTCTTCAACATTCATCAGGTCTTTGGAATTATCGAATTCACATAATATTTTCTCAAATTCATCATTTCCCCAAAGTAAATAAACATTTTGATAAATACGTAATTACTGCGACCTCTGTGTAGAGAAGACAACGTTCCGTGGTTATCTGACATAAAAATGATTATAACCTAACATTTTCAGAATATACACGGTGAAATGTGTCAGAATATCATGGCCAACCGCGATATTTTATAAAAGTGAATGGAGTATAGCTTTTCCTACCATTAAGTAATAGTATAGGAACCTGCTGTAGACGTAGGTTGCAGGAGACACCTTTTCATGAGTAGATCTACCGATCTACTCCAAGTGACGAAGAGATCTCTGATATCCTGGGTTCATATCCTAAGTTTGTTTCTCTGTTATATCCTCGATAGTTTCTATTCTAAGTTCTTCTCTTATTTGTTCGATCTTTATGTACCAATTACCATGGGCATCTTTTGATGATCTAATCAATCTGTTGAGTGTATTCTGAAGATCTTTAATCTTATGATTTCCACATTCTTCGAGATTGCACTGGCATATGTTATGCTTGGTATTATCATTGTATTGTTCACTTTCACTTTCTTTTCTAAAGACAGTTTGCTCTTCCCATTGATGAGCTCTCTACAGACTCTCGTGTAATTGTCTCGTTTTCTTTTAGTTCTTTTTTCGTCCAATATAAGGAAATTCAGCTTCTTTTTTTCATTCAATCTTTTGATCATCTATCATTACGTCTCCTTCTCCTCTTGTGAACCTCATTGAACCGAAAAGAACAGAAATATTTCTCGGAAATGCATAAAGCGACAATTTCACAAAAAGTACATCTTCATTAGAGGAAAGTCACCAAATATGAAATAGTATCCTAATATGGAATACCTTCATTCCTCCAAGACTATGAGTAATAAACGCAACACTCGACCATCTTCTGTTTCATTCGGTCTACTAACTATCGCACTCACAACATCGAGTCAGTTTCGCGAACGCTTAACGTGTGGCAGGCGTGTTTCGTTTTGTTGTCGTGAAGAAAATTTTAAAGGTAAGTAATAAATGAGTATTACCAGCTGTTATGTTTGTATACATAAGTGTTATACTATTTAGTATATCGGTATTATGTTTATTTCACCATTTTGTGATCTTTTGTCATTGTCAAATATTGTGACTTGAAAAAATGTTTAGAAGAATTTGAACAAGTATAAAAATCCAAATATGGACAGTCGTCGGTGTCTAATTATGGAATATGCTTGATGTGTGGGCTCTGGGCACATTAGGATTGTGCTGGTCCAGAGTTTGATACTTGGATCTGTGACTTTTGCAAGTAATTATGTAACTTCTTTCATTCATCACAATATGTTATATTCATTCAATTGATCTCAAATATTAATGTCGATTTTTGTTATTGTTATGTTGATTTATGCTTATATTCCATATATGGGTACCTATTTCATATTTGGTTACTCATTTGATTTTGTTTTTTGTGTTAGATTTCAATTTGATAACTAATGTATTTGATTAAAGGCTGTTAATTACTACATATAAATGTATGACTGATTAGTAAAAACATTAAACTGATTTAATTGATATGAAGTTTTTTATATCCCAAAAACAAAATGATATTCCATATTTGGTGACTTTCCTCTAATAATCGTAATTTCTTTGCTACATTTTGGGTTTGATTTTGTACCAAATTCCGCTCATCACTTCATTTTATTTTTAACTATTTCGATTTTTGCGATAAACATGCCTGTTTGAAAAATTGGGGGTTGTACCTGTCATTCGAAGGCCTGCCCCCTCCCCTAGAGCTTAAAAACTTGAAAACTCATGAACGCCCTTGTTCGAAGGGGGTTGAAGGTGTATAACACGTGTGTGTGTGTGTGTGTGTTTATTGAGATACTGGGCGTATAAACTCACTGTTAGTTAACTCAATGAATGACTCGAATAAAGACGGCTGTACAAAAGAATGCAGTGACACAGATTAGTTTTAAAGGAAATTTTGTCGTTCATTTATTAGTCTCGTATCTGTTCACCGGAATCTCTCTATTCCTGTTCTTCTCAGTAAAAATGATCAAAAGAAATCCCTAGTCCCCATCCCATACTTCATTGCGGCCCACGCAACAGCAACGGCTTGAATCTTCCGACTCCGAGATTGCAGCCACGTGCCCAAGTCTACCTTGAAAAGCCCCTATTCCCACCCTGTCCAACCCACGTTCTTCCCTTTTTGTCTGCAACTCCCGTCAGTCCTGTCTGCGAACGAAGTTTGACATAACCTATCCCTTCATCGACCCGTCGGCCGAATCGGCGATTCGGCGGCAGGAACAACCCCCGTTTTATTAACCCATGCACGACCCCTGACCTCATTTCGGCCACGGCACGTGTATTTTACAGCGAAATAACCTGGCCCCTCGAAAATGTTTTCATTATGCGCATTTTGCGTGAGATTCGTACGACGGATACTTCCGGATCTCTCGCCAACGGGTGCAAGGACTGCAAGGATCGATTTGTCATAACCGGATGGCTGATGAGGTGAGTGAAAATATGATAACAGCAAAAGCGTTTTCGAAGAATGTTCTTCGTTTGAAGAATCAAATTGTATGAGGTACCCTTGCCTGGATCAATCAATGTTTAACAGATAAATGTACTTGAGAGTGAGCCGAAACTCGATTTGACATCAGATGCCACGATACTTCTATTGACTACTCTTTGCCTGTAAAGAACCAGACCTCAGAGGTTAACCCATTCTCTTGGACTCTGTGGTCTACAAATTCTCAAGATCCGAGCTAAGCCAGAATCAGCAAAGCGCATTCTTTTTCAGTTCGCCAAGTCTGACCATTTAGTTCGCTAAGTCTGACCATTTAGTTCGCTAAGTCTGACCATTTAGTTCGCCAAGTCTGACCATTTAGTTCGCCAAGTCTGACCATTTAGTTCGCCAATTCTGACCATTTAGTTCGCAGGCCGGACCAGTTAGCCCACAAGTTTCGAATCCGAACAAAGCACTCGCCTGCACAACCTTAGAAAACCATGTGTTTTCATGAAGTGAATTGGATTCGTGAAAAAGACTTCAATTCGTACAAAACTTATACTCCATTCACTTTTATTATGTATCCCGGTATTGTTTTGTACCTAGGTTGTTCTGGTTTTATTTTTGTACCCTGATTAGTTTATCAGGATAATGGATTACTTGCACTGCTTCTGGTTTGTGGACGCTGGTGATCCACGTAAATGTCGATGATAAACTGTTGTGACTTCACAACCGATGTAAGGGGGTATACTTAAGAGGGGTTTATACCGTTCGACGTTCAGTTCAAAACGGGATTCGGGATTTCTCACGATAGAGACCACCGATTTATATGGGGTTTTCAATATTAATCAATTTGAAGAGTTCTTCAAGTGGGAAAGTTCATAACTTTTTTTTCTTCGAAAAAAAAAAACATCGATTTTTTTTTCACTCGACGAAAAAAAAAAGTTTTGAACTTTCCCACTTGAAGAACTCTTCAAATTGAATAATAGTGAAAACCCCATATAAATCGGTGATCACTATCGTACGAAATCCCGAATCGCGTTTTGGACTGAACGTCGATTGGTTTAGACCCCTCTTAACTATAAGAACCCTATGGTAATCTTGATGATTACTGCGATAAGTTGTTATCAATACTTGAAAACAACTACGAAGAGGATGAGGAAGTGGTGAAATGTAACGCACTCTCAACAACAAATAAACTGTATTTTTCTTGCTACCTCAACTAAGGTAACAAGCACGAAACGATAATACAAATATTATGTATACAAGTATGAATCTACCTTCTATATGATAATTTTATAGCAAGGGAGCAAAGGTGATTACGAATACTATTACTTTACTTTACAGACGATTATAAACACAACCTTCTACATGAAAATGTGTAGCAAGAAGGAATTATGATTACTAATACAAAAACTTTACTTTTACTTCACTGATTGCTTGTCCCTCTAACATAGGTTTCTAAAGACAAGCTCGAAAATAAGGGAGGTTCATTTCCTCAGAATGAAAGTGGGAAAGATCAACAATTGATTGGATGTCATGATTTAGGTTTATCAAGTTTTTTTACTTGAAGTTGACGCAGGTTGGTACTCGTGTTAAATAATTCTCAGAGACGTTGCCAATGATAATTGCTATTTACTCTTTTTTAACTTTGTGAATGGAGTTAGTTCCTTCAAGGTTCAATGGCGACAGGTTTCGTTGTGCTACTACAATTTCATACTGGAGTATTTCAAGTTGTGCAAAAGGTATCAAAATGTTTCTTGTAGGCTTATTTCTTGAGAATTTTGAAAATTGAAGAATTCCATTGGTTCGTCTGTTCGTTTAGAAGTTTTTCTGCCGGGTTATTCGAACACTTTCATTCTTTTTTTGAATGGACTATCATAAAGTAACGGACTATTCTGTCCATTATTCTTCATTAAAATTTCAACACTCGAATCGAACAATTCTTCATCACGCTGTGGAAACTGATTTTTACGAACCAATTTGTGATCGAAAATCTGTAAAGAATGAAGTAACCGAAATGTGACAGATTCTGTGGAACTCCTGTTCTTTCTTTGCTGTTCACATTTCAAAACAATAAAACTGTAGGACATTCATAGGTGTTTTTTCTTTGCAGGAAGAAAATTTGTTAGGCTGAAAACGGAGGACATTTCCAGCATTCGCTGTGAGTTCTAGAAATGATTTGAAAGGAAATACATATTGCTCGATAATTCCATTATTCCTGATTAATGAAAAATGAAATGAAAATGCATGCACAATATTACTCGGATTGAAATAATAATGATAGGGTTTTGTAATGTAGTCTGCACCATGAGTAAATTGAATTTCTACCAATTATTGTCATGACATTGGAGGAAAATCCCGAGATTGGCCACGTACCCGGTTTATCCCATATAGTAAGTGGTTTTTCCAGATATCGGAAAAGACACTGTTCCACACTGAATACAAACAAGTTGACTATATGCGAATCCTATCCTGGATCAAAACAAACATGTTATCTTGCTTTCGCTTGTTTTTCGTTGGCAAGACTTACACGAAGTTAATTTTAGCCAAAAATGTATGAATGAAATGATGTTTTTCCGTTTCAATGAACTGAAATTGTTACTTTGTCCTCCATTCAATTAATCGAAAATTCGCTATATGTATTTCGTTGAAATTGCTCAAATCAAGTTAATATCTTCGGCAATGTTGAGTCTTGGACAGCCTGCTAGTAAAAAAGTAATTATTCGGTTTCAAAATTTTCCCTATAAAATTTCCTTGAACTAGTGCCATAAGAAATATACTCATAATTCGAAATATTAAAAAATTATATGATACAATTCAATTTCAAGAACCACGAGATAAATTATCGCGCTGAATTGAGGTCTTTTTTCCCTTTCCACAAATATCGATTGAGGAAAATAATTACAAGAAAATGACGCAAAATAAGCAAGTCATTCTGATGCCTTTGACTTGTGTATCGTGCTGTTGACTTTACTCACTCTAGTGGTATTTTGCGTGACGTTAATGAAAATGACTAACAGTTTCAGAAATAAACCACGCATCAATATTCTACAAATAATCAAAACTCATATTAATGATAAATTTGTATATTCTGGATTGAGTTTCAATCCACTCTAAATAGTATATTCTGTAACGAGGGCAGAATGAAAATCCGATACGAGTGAATCATTCCGAGGGCGAGCCGGAGGCGAGCCTGAGGAATCACGAGTATCGGATTTTCATTCTAACCGAGTAACAGACTATACTTTCTCCACGAATGTTGAAATAAAAGAAAAAAGAATATTAAGATGAATTATGACGTTTCAAAAACCGCAATAAATATGACAATCAGAGCGGCTGACACATAGATTTATTCTCTATGTTTTCAAAAGTGTTACGGAATGAATATTCTCACACACTGTGCGAGAATGAAATTCAGTCGAAATGCTTAAAAAACAAGGATTATACTCAAGCTCGAGTTGGTTATTGGTGGTAATCTATAAAGGGCGAAAACCAACGACCAAACTGAACAAAAACCGCGGTCATAACTGGTTATTTACTTGAAATCGATAAGTGTTGTAGAATGAATATTACATATCAAGTGATGGAATACTGACATTCTATGGACACATTCGATGTTGGAAGAGCTGTATTCTGTGGCAGTCGTGGAGAAAAATTATTCTGGTTTCAATAGATTATTTTTGCTTTCATACAAAATCAATTAGATATCGAAAGGGGCCGAAGCATTTGTCTCAATGGTTTGATTATTGTTATTTGATTTTCAATTTATAGTAGTGAATTAACTCTGAATACTTAATGACATCCAATTGTCATAAAGAATGCCTCTTTGTTTGAACATCATTTAAATTTAAGAAAAGATAGATGATAAAAATTGTTAGATATTTCAAGCATTTTATAAAAGGTATAGAGGCCATCAAAGTTCATAAACTAGTACCACAACCGAACCACAAAACTCATTTTAATCAGACTCTGATCACACTGTAATGCATTCTTGTGAATTATCATACAAAAAAGAATTTGTGCATATACCTTCTCAACTTCGAATTGAGACTCAGCGCAATCAAGTTGAGAACAAACATTTTCAAATCAATGCCAAACAGAATCAAACTGATACATTATAGGTATGCAAATTGAGAATAATCAATTTCAAATTGGAACAATGTCGTACAAATTTTAAATTGATTATTTTCAATTTGAAATTGATTATTCTCAATTTGCATACCTATAATGTATCAGTTTGATCATGTTTGGTCTCGATTTGAAAATGATTGATCTCAACTTGATTGTGTCTTGTATTGAAAAGGTGTTATTTCTTTGGAATTTTAAAAAAAATTTTTGACTTTGATCATTCATATCACAGCTTGAGAACGAACAAAGCAAACTGAGACATAACACATTCAAATTGAGGATGATCAATTTAAAATTGGTACAATTCCATTCACATAGAAACGGATAATCTACCAATTTGAAATTGATTATTCTCAATTTGAATGTGTTATGTCTCAGTATGATTTTGTTTGGATCCAAGTTAAAAATGTTTTGAGATTAGTTGTTGAAATGAAGCTATGAAATGAATGATAGAAGTTCTGAAGTATAAAATTTACCTTTACAACTTCGATTTGAAACATGACGCGATCAAGTTGAGAACAATCATTTTCAAATTGATCAGAAACCTAATCGAACTGAGACATAACAAATTCAAATCGAGAATAATCAATTTCTAATTGGTTTCTGTGTGAAAGGAAGGTTATATCAATTTGAAATTGATTATTCTCAGTTTGAATAATCAATTTACAACTGATACAACATCCGTTTCGGTGTGAAATGGAAGTTCTACCAATTCGAAATTGATTATTTTTGATTTGAATATGTTATGCCTCAGTTTGATTTTGATTGGTCCCAATTTGAATATGTTTGTTCTCAAATTGATTTTGTCAAGTTTTCCTTTGAAGTTGAAAAGATATGGTATCTTTGGGATTTGCAACTCCATCACAAATTTCTCGCCATAATTCACAGCTTCAACTTCCAACGAAAATCTCACAATATGATTATTATTTTTAGATTTCCAGTGGCTTCAAGAACTCAGACAAGCCAGTGTCATCCACTTCTTTTCAACTCCAAACCAAGACTTGACAAAATCAATTTCCGAACAAACATATTCAAATTAGGACCAATCAAAATCAAACTGAGATAACATATTCAAATTGAGAATAATCCATTTCAAACTGATACAACATCCATTTCGGTGTAAAATGTAAGTTGTACCATATAGAAATTGATTATTCTTGATTTGAATTTGTTATGCCTCAGTTTGATTTTGATTGGTCCCAATTTGAATATGTTTGTTCTCAAATTGATTTTGTCAAGTCTAAATTTGAAGTTAAAAAGATTCTTTGGGATTTGCTACTCCATCACAAATTTTCGCCATGATTCACAGCTTCAACTTCCAACAAAAATCTCAAAATTTGATTATTATTTTTAGATTTCCAGTGGCTTCAAGAACTCAGACAATTAAGTGCCATCCACTTCTTTTCAACTCCAAACCAAGACTTGACAAAATCAATTTTAGAACAAACATATTCAAATTGGGACCAATCAAAATCAAACTGAGAAAACATATTCAAATTGAGAATAATCCATTTCAAACTGATACAACATCCGTTTCGGTGTGAAATGGAAGTTGTACCAATTTGAAATTGATTATTCTTGATTTGAATGTAATATGTCTCAGTTGATCTTGTTCCGACTGAATTTGAAATTGTTTGTTCTCAACTTGATTGATTGATAGGTGGTTAGGATAGGATAAGCGGTTGAACATTTTTCTAAGCTTTCAGAAATTCACGCATAGGTATGTGGGTACGTAAAACCGTAGATGTACCCTATTCTGAACAAAAAACTATACTGATTTCATCGAAAAAAACTTCAGTTTGTTGTTGAACGAAATTAATATCACCATCAAGATTCCTGTGTTCAACTGATGCGGTTTTTTCTTCAGAATAGCTCTAACATCCGAATTCAAATTCCATTTGATTCTCGTGAGGAGTTTTTCTGGGAATTCACGGATGAGTTGCGAAAACATCCTTCTGTGAAATCGTCGAATTAATGCAACTTAAACAGGTCCAAGCCGCTTTTATTCTATCCACGATGGCGGTACGGATCAACGAGGTGTTCAGAAATATAAGGTGATTTTCCGTCCCCATACACCGGTGCAAAACTTTGTTAATTAATTTGTAGAACCAATCAGGAAGTCTGATTCCCCCATGGCGCCGTTCGGGGTAATAAAATATTCAACGTTATAGTCGAAGGAATCCTGTTGAAGCCTTATTATTTACGAAAGTTATCGCCACTTGTGTGTATAATGAAAAAATGTGGAACGCCACTAACGCCACAACGGAACTCTGTGGAGACGAATGCTATTTTTGCCGACAGTGGCGATTAAATTTGGATTATCGGTCGTTTATTGGGTTATTAATAAATATCGTCATTATATCCAATAATATACCTAGGCGATCGTTTGAAGGCGTTCGCTTTTTGGAGTGCACTGAATTGAGAATTGAATGGACATGTTCCAATACAATTGCGATACTTAATCTGCCTCCCCTATATCTACGAGGATGTATCTAGTTAGCCTAGACCAGTTCCATGCATAAACAAAATATTGCGATACCACATCAACGAACGATAACTTATTAGAAGTGTCAGTGTAGAGTTCGACGTCGAAAAAGTAAACCAGAGTTACGCAATAAATTAAAAAAAAAGATGTTCACCGAAATTGTAAAAATCGAAAAATTGGAGTATCGAGCCATCATCAAGTACCTGTATTCAAAAGGGTTAAGAGATAAGCAGATTTTCGAAGATATGCTTAATACCCTTGGTGATCAATGTCCTTCGTATGCGACCGTGAAAAATTGGACTGCAAGCTTCAAACGAGGTAAATTTTCCATTGAAGATGATGACCGATCGGGAAGGCCAGTTTCTGTGTCAGGCCCCGAAAATATCGATGCAGTTCATGACTTGATTTTATCAGACCGTCGAATTGAGCTAAACGGATATCTGAAGAACAGAAGATTTCTTACGAACGTGTTCATCATATAGTTCACGTCAATTTGGACATGAGAAAAATGTCTGCAAAATGGATCCCAAATGTTTGAATGTTGACCAAAAGCGTGCAAGGGTAGAAGCATCGCGTTCGATCTGTGCTCGATTTGAAAACGATGTAGACTTCTAAAACCGTATTGTTACTATGTATTGTTTCTACGATCCAGAAACAAAGCAACAATCGATGGGATGGCGACATTCTGGTTCTCCAAGACCTGAGAAGTTTTGTGTCCAAAAATCTGCTGGAAAAGTTCTTGTTTCAGTTTTTTGGGATCGCCATGAAGTAATCATGATTGATTCTTTGGATAAGGGCAGAAAAATAACTGGAGATTACTATTCGACATTACTGACCACTCTACGGGAAAAAATTAGAGAGAAAGACGCGGAAAGCTATCGAAAGGTGTTCTGTTTTTACAGGACAACGCCCCAGTACACAAATCCACAAATGTTGCCATGCAAAAAATTCTCTGAGACATGAAGTACAGGTAGCTGGGGATACTGTCCCTCAAGAAGAAATAGACCATCATATTGCATCAATGCCAAAAAGTGTTGGGGGTGTATAGATAACCGCAGTGGACAAACACTTTACTCACAAACTTATTGAAAAAATTGTAACCTCTCTTTTTTTTCTCCAAATTTTAATCATTCACTCCTTGCTATACTATCTAGGTTTTACCAAAAAAAGAAAAAAGAAAATTTGAACAGATCCTTCTGGGTGTTGCAGTCTCTTTGTCAAATAGTATATCTCAATTGGTGTTTTCAAGGATGAGCGGACCATAACACGATACCCACTGGTTAGAATGACACCTCGTGCTATTTGCATTCTACATTATTTACTTAATTAGTCCCAATATTCCAATAGCCTAGGATCAATAACAATTACAAATAAATAAAATATGCGCTGCATAATCGATACAATTCCGCATATAGAGACACAGGGAGCATGACACTCATGTGTAGCATCTGCTGCGTTACCAAATTTGAACGTCAAGGCTTTCGCTAAAGTGTTAGTTTTTGGTTCTACTGAATCATATTTAGGCTCTTCTGGTGGAATGTAGAAATTGACGAACACATCAGAAGAGTCCTGGAGAAGGAAATTCCATGATTCAAACTGTGAGGGTTGTATTATAAAGGATACATTGGCCATCGTTAGGAGTGTTAGGACGTTAAGGTTTGGCACAGTATTGTAATGGTTCCAGGTCGAATACTACCAACAAAATCTATTTATACTGTCAGGTATATGAACCTTTTGGTACATTGCTTCATACTTCTCGAGATGGCACCAATAGAAACTCAATAAATTCTCCTTTATGTCGCGTTTACACTGAGCCAGTAGACAATCTTGCTGACTTATTCCTTAAGCCAGTGTACTAGACTTGGAATTTCACTAGCTTCACTTAACTGGCCTACCACCAGACATAGTGTGAACGCGGCATGACAGCAAAGCAGTTGCGCAGCCCTTGGCGGCGTTAAAATCTTGTGAGCCTCTCCAAGATATCTTGGACAAGCTCTGGGGTGAAACCTCAAAACCTGCAGCTATCAGTTCGTAATAGAGTCTTTTGTTGCCAAACCAAGTTCAGTCTGAGGACCTGACTGCACCACTTACGGTCAGTCGCTTGATGTGCTATTACTCCCAATCATACAGGGTGATTCGGACTTCCTGAAGGCTAAACTGGGTAATTCCGCTGACTCCGCCGAATCAAATTTCCTGTCGTTGCCAAATTTTCAACAATAAACGACAAATGAATATTCAGGTGGAAAAGACAAAGTCTGCGATGATACGGTCGACCAGTCGCTGACGTCATCACGCCCCCATTGCCGGTTGCTAAGGACGAGAAAGCGCGCCGCATGCAGTGGAATACACGTACAAAAGTGGAGATCAAGACGGCCGGGCAAGGTCGCGACAAGGACTCGCGTTTGCCACTTACCGGCATTCCATGCCGACGAAGGAGAGCGGTTCAGTGGTTCTTGTGCTGGATTTGGTCTTGGCAGTAGGGATGCTTATGCCTCGATGTGAATCGATCTATCGATGTTTTAGTTTCTGCTTCAAAATCAGTCGGCACAATCACAGAATACTCGACATTTTGCTGAGCTTCTGTGCTGGTTCTTCCTACGTTGCTCAGTATTGCCGCCCATTTTCAAACAATGTACCGAAAACTGAAAACAACCACTGTCCTCCAAAGAGGTGATCAAATTTTTGTGCATCCAGATCAAAGTGACGACATGGAAGTGTCGATTTTGGCAGATCATCTATTATGTAGTCCAAGGCACTGTTAAAATTCTTTCGGTGAAGAAAAATTATCGTCCTAGCAATTCTGTATGAGAGCATACCATGCTCCTTCTTCAGTTCTCCACAATCCTCTTCCATAGTCTTCCATCTCCTAATATCTGCGTTGTGGTCTATCTATAAATAGTCCGTTCAAATATAAGAAGGAGCATTGTAAACAAACAGAATCGTCTTGCTTGCGCACAATAAAGCTCCTATTGGTCGAACGGTGATAATAACGCTCTCTTCGACCGCCCTAAGAGACTGCCAGTATCGTACTCGGACTGTGGATGGTAGGTACTGGATAGAAATGATTCAATAATTTGAGTCAGCAATTCCCACGTTAGAACTTTTTTTCTCAGAAACTCTAGTGCAAAACTTCTCTTATGATTTGGAACTGTCATAAACATTTTATATTCGACGTACCCTATTTTTTATTTTGTTTTGTTTTTATATTATTATCTACTAGATAATTTCTTTTTCGGATGCTCGAGATTGCGGCAAGGTAATTCCAGGAAACACCAGAGTTTTAGAGATTTGGGTCGGAATCTTGCAGGATTCCGACAAAGTAATTCCGGGAAACACCAGATTTGTGTCCTTTTCCCTAATGGGTGAAAGCCATCTTGATGTGCATAAAAATCGAAGTTTTCAATTGACAGGACTCGTGAAAGATCTCTGTTCAAATTTATAATGATCATTTACTTGTAATATCCGAAATATATTTAGTTTCGGTCCAAAATTTTATATTATTTTGTACGAAAATCTTTGTAAGTAATTCCGGGAAACACCAGGTTTGGGTCCTTTCCCTTAATGGGTTAAAGCCATCTTGATTTGCATAAATATTGAAGTTTTCAATTGACAAGACCAGTTAAAATACCTAGAGCTACTGTGAAGGTCTAGCTGGTCAAAGTGTTTTTAGATTCTGTTGTGAAAAGTGTATTGTGTTGGAAAATCTTTTGACAAAGTGTATATATTGTTTATAGAACAATCTCGAATTCGGAAACGGATACTGCATCTGAGGGTGATATGTAGGGACCACAACGAAAAAGATCCAAAAGGTCGCATTTCTCTGCTGAAGGGAAAGAGATAATTTCGAACATTTGTCGAAAAGAATTGGAAGAATATCCTGATTTATCGAAAAGAGACTTAGTAGGAATTGTTTCAAAATCCTCAGGGGTGAGTGATTCAGCTGTATTCAGAATTCTTAGAGAATATGAAGAGAATAAAACATTGACGCCGACGCCACCTAAGAGGAGAGCCTAGTCGTTAAAAACAATCGATTCGGTTGACGATTTCGATATGAACCTCATCAGAAGAATTGTCCACGGTTTTTTTTCCGGAATGAAATCCCAACGATTTCTAAAGTTCTAGAAATCGTGAATGATAACGACAGTTTGCCGAATTTCAAAAGAACAACGTTCTATAAATTATTGGAAAAAATGGAATTCAAGTCCAGTTAAAACTGAACGATTCGCGATTGTGTGAAATCTCCTCGATTCGACTCTGGACGGAAAGAAACTTTACGGAGGCCGCTGCGCCAAACATGTTATGTTTGCTCCTTCTTACATTTGAACAGAGTATAGGCATCTCTTTGTTTCGCGTGGTCTTCATTGTAGCTTCCACACTGTCCACCTCTATGGATTCTGTCTGGCTTCATTACCTGCCGAACTCCACTTGAGGCGGGCTATCTCTTTCATAATGTGTCATTACCAAAGCAAATTTAGTATAATGGAACTGAGCCTCAGGAAGCATCTGGTGAGAATGGGTTCTTAGGACACTGACGAATGTAAAGGGAAGAGGAAGAAACTCCTTTTCATCTATTCACGGAATATCTTGCCATTGCAAGCCAAAGGAAAGAATCCTTTGGGCAAGAAAATTGTGGCGGTATAGTGAGGAACTAGCTTTATCGAAGCCTTGCCAGATTTTGGATTCCATTAGATCTCTGGAACTGGAAGGCGAGCTGTAAAAGGCGTTAAGCGGCAGAATGGACCTTAAGGTCGCAGTGATCTGTAACCCTTTCCTTACTATAAGTATAACGGTCCTTTGGTTGTTCTTTCTGAGAAGTGCAAGGCTCTGAAGCACCTGCTCAAGTGCTCGAAACGCTTGCTTAACATGTTGGTTGCAGTAGGGGATGATTGTCCTACATTAAGAATTCACAATCAAAGGATGCCCCCTCCAAGATAAATTGACCTGGGCTGGACAATTTTGTATGGACCACCCTGTATATTAGATTGTAACTCGGAAGAAGAGAATGCTGAAACCGATGCGTCGAAACGATACATCGATGTGCATCGAGCAGCCCTAGCCGAGCGGTTCTTGTGCTCGATTTGGTCTTTGGAGTTTAGCGACACGTTCAGCAGATGCATATTTGTGCTTTATGCACAGAGGTTCCGTGCAAAGATCGCGTTGGAAACAGGCCGCCGGTGAGGAATTCTCATCCGCTAGAAACGGAGATTTCTGCCCACGTAGAGACTTGTTTCGATGGAATTGGTCGACTACTTTTTTTGGCGAATTGATATGACTCCAAGAAGGATCTGATTTATTGGAGGGTATTAAGAATTGTGTTGTTGTCATACGAGAAAAGAATCAGACTTAGGAATAACGAAGCTTCAGGGTCTTTTATGCAGTCAGATTCTTTTGAAATATCTTCTTATATTCAAGGAATTGATGTATCCATAGCAAGAAACCCACGGCTTTCATATACAGGACAGCTCTCAGGAAATTGGACTCTTCGAGAATCTGCCAAATACAGGATCTAAATTGAACGTACAAACGCAGAGGGGAAATTCCTTATGTAAGTTCATAAAAAAGAGTCCCATAAACATGGGGTCGCAAACGTTTCGTTTTCGAGATACAGAGTGTTGAACTTTTAATTTTTTTCAAATTTTTTTCTCATAGTATCTACACTTTACAAGATATCCAACTGAAATTTGGCATAGATATTACATGTGAGAGTTCTCATCACGTGGCAGCAGATCCACAGGGTGATCTTTTTTCTGGAACACTGTCACCTGTTTTCCCCCAGAACTTTTTTTTTTGTGAGCTACTGTTAGTTTGAAAAATTGTAAGAAGAAGCTCTGTTAATGTACTAATTTTTATGGTTTCTTGTAGTTTCGTCGTATCTGCTACCGATTTCGAGAAAAAAATTCTCCCGAAATCCTCAGAAGAATCGGAATTGTCATAAAGATCTAGTTAGTCTGTTAGTATGAAAAGAAATCTGAACTATTCAAGTCTGGGGATCTGGGGACTGATGTCCAGTCTACCTGTTTTCATAACTTTCTTTCAAATACTCCCTAATAAACCTACTATCTCGAAAACGAAACGTTTGCAACCCCATGTTTATTGCACTTCTTTTTCTTAAACTCACTTAAGGAACCTCCCCTTTTCGTTTGTACGTTCCATTCATGAACATCCTGTATACTCCTGTCCTGTATACATTCTTCAGGTATCCCGGTTGGTCATGATTTTGGTTTATCAAGTTTTTTTTACTCAAAACTGTCGCAGGTTGGTACTCGTGACTTGTCAAATAATTATCAGAGACGTTGCCAATGCTTATTTCTATTCAATCTTTCTAACTTTGTGAATGGAGTTAGTTCTTTCAAGGTTTAACTGTGACACAGGTTTCGTAGTATACATACATATTACTACATTTTCATACTGGTGTATTTCAAATTGTTCAAAAAGGTAATCAAATGTCTTCTGTAGTCTTATTTCTTGAGAATTATGAAAATTGGGGAATTCCATAGGTCCGTCTGTTCGTTTAGAAGTTTTTCTGTCGGGTTATTCGTGTACTTTTATTCTTTTTTCGAATGAACTATCACAAAGTAACAGACTATTCTGTCCATTATTTTTTTGGTATTTCAACATTCGATTCTTGATTCACGTACAAGAAAATAGCATAACTGAATCTTCCATCCATGTTTATATTTATATTTCAAATATTTCCAGTATTAACAGAGATAAAAGTTTCTTCAACATTCGCCAGGATTTTGGAAATATTGAATTCATATAATATTTTCTTGAATTCATTATTTTCCCGAAGTGAATAAACATTTTAATGAATACGTAATTACTACGACCTATATGTATAAAGGACAACGTTGCATATTTATCTGACAGGACAACGACTATGAACTAACAGTTTCAAAATATACACGGTGGAATGTGTCAGAATTTCATGGCCAACCGGGACACATAAAAGTGAATGGATCATGGATCATGGCTTAAAACAAGGGCGTCGCTAGCCAGAAGGCAATTGAGCTAGGGGGGGCAAAAAACAATCAGAATAGAAAAAATGAACTGATTTTCGTATATTATGCTTTTATTTCATAAGTTCTTAAGGGATTTTTGAGCTCTAGGGGGGGGGGGGGGCAGCTGCCCCCTCTGCCCCCCTGGCGACGCCCTTGGCTTAAAACTTACACCTATGTAGAAAAGCTACAACTTAATGATCTGAGTAGAAAAAAGAGGTCGTTTGATAAAGAAGCAGTGTCTCCATAAATGAATGTAACATTGTAGTTTCCGATGGAATCATACAAAAGCATAGGCGTGTGTACAATCATTTATAAAGACTGTGTATATTGCTTAAATTAAATGAACAATTCTCTCATTACATATTTGTCTCTCCGCATATTTCGCTGCATCATTCTCACATGCACTCAATATTTGTTCATTTTCGAAATAACTGTAAATACTGGAAAATATCTTTATCATCTATCAGAATAGTAACTCGTATCTGACTATTTCCGGTTCACAAATAGATCGAATGTATTTCCAGATTCCCCTTATCAGCGTACAGTAAAAGTATTAAGTACAATCCAAGATGATTCATTCTCAGTACTTCATTTCTGAATCATGTACAATGACCGGAGTACAAGGTAATATTCCACTGTTGTGGATATGCAATATATTTTCAAATCATTAGGAATTCTCACATTCCACAACGAAATTCATTGGGAATATTTATTGATATGTTTTTCTGAATACATATGGATCAAATCGAAAATAACCGAAATAAAGAAAACAGGATAACATCTGTATTAATCCTATATTGATTTCAGATATAACATTGTTTATAGGCATTTTAACAATGAATTTTAAATAAGAGTTTTTTTAGTGCACACATTGAAAATAACCTCAATGTTTCTACTGGAAAAATGTGAAGCGCTTAATTGTCTGCATTATAGTATAAATATTAATAGAGTGTTGCATTCGAAAAAATCGAGAAATATCGATTTGAAGTTCATCATATTTGGCAATCGATAATGTATGGCATATTAATCTTTTTGTTATGATGACTCTATGAATCTTTTAGTACCCAGGAATTCATATGACATTCCTATTTCGTCTAGTTTTTGCAACCGTTTTCGGTATTTTAGAGTTCTGTGCGCTTTCTTGAGTTTTCTCTGAATAAGATCTGTATCGTTGGAAAATATTTCTAAGATTTTGCGTCTCGATATAGATTGTGAAGGTCGTTGAAAAATATCATTTTTCGTATATTGGAAAATAATTTCTTGAGATGCAGAAATAGAAATTCAAGAAACCTCTTTTCGAACGAAATTCTAAGCTGTATACAAGGGAATTGAGGATCATGCTTTTCACTTCAGAAGATGTTCTCAAGAGCAGAATCTTTAGTTGTGATTTTCCAAAACTTTATTTCATTACTCGAAAAGGCCTCTTTTAATAATGAAACACTATTTAAATGTATAATTTTCAACAGTATAAACATATAAACATAAACATAAACAATAATGCCAAACATCTGTACGTATCATATACAATTATGGGTTTTTACCACAAGAAATATGATTCTTTATAGTTCAATATCATTGAATAATTATAAAAATAATTGAAACAGTTACATAAAAATTATAGTACCAATTCATAACATTCTCTTGAGAATTTGGAAGGTCTGCAAATAAACTTTGATGAAATCTGGAATCTTGTTGTAGATTTTTGGTGTTAGGTTTGCCAAATTTCTTAGGGCTATGTTTTTCAAATTGACAGAAAGTTCAATTTTTTGCTTGTATTGTTTTTTGTATTTTGTTCCTGACATATTATGAACGTAGGAGCAGATTTTCCGCTATAAATTGATTCCGTCTTTGTCTTTGTTTAGAATAGAAATCTTGTAGAATATATTCTGTTTACATCATATATCACTTTTAAACACTAGCGGATACAGGGGGCGGGCGTGTGAGCTAGGCCCCCTTCTTGGACCTGGAAATATACATTGATCCCTTTATAGAAGTTCAATCGATACCTAATATTTTCAATAAAAAAATTCAATTTTAAGTCTTTAACTCCTATAATGTTGGTAGGAAATTTCTCTCTCATGCTTGAAAAATTCAACCCCCCTCATGAAAAACTGTCTGGATTTGCTAGTGGCTTCAAAAGTTATTCATTTATGTGCGATTTCCAATTTATAAAGGGTGCTATTATAAAAGCATTTTGTGGCATTCAACAGTTTAATTATATGATTATATTAGTATATTTCAAAGGGAGATCTAGCGACAAGGTGAATCTACTTGAAAGGTAGATCGCCGGGCCCAAACTAGTCAGTATTTATAATAATATAATTATATTAGTTTCTTTTACTGTATAATGCGAATAAACATTCAAAGGGGGATCTACTAACAAGGCGGATCTGTGGGCCTACTTACCTCACTAAAATGTTTTTCCCCATTATGATCTTGGTCTATATACTGAGCACGGAAAAATAAATCATCCCTACCTAAACTATTTCCAGCCATTTGAAAAATTTATCCCTGCAATGAGGTTGATTAATAAATAATAATAATTGTTTATTATTTGTACAATTATTTGAGGAAAGAATAAGGGGAGAAATGGGATATCTGCACTGCATCCCAAGAATTCCGATGATTAAGATAAGAGCGCAAAAATCCGTCGCCTTGATTTCCCCGATCCCGACGAACCGAATAATAAAATTCAGTTCGAATCCAGACGCTCTACGTTTTCACATTGCAGTGTATATTTTTGCAGACGAAACGGACGGGTACAGACTATACAGGCGGCATTACAGACGAGAGAGATAGGCGATCGTCGGGTGCAAACATATGTCGGAGTTACACCCGTTCGGCGTTGTAGGTTAAGGACCCAGACAGACGTCGCATTCACAAGTCGAATTTTCGAGCAGTTTGCACAGTCTCGGACGCAATCGGGGCATATCGGGAAAGTCGGATGCCGTAATTGGTCAATTCGATTGGGTTTTACCAGACGTCGGACGTGTACGAATGAGATCGGCAAAAGACCGTATGCGACACAGACTAGCGCTGTAGATTCTGTAGAGCCGAATTGTGGCGTCTGTAGAATGTAGATTTCATCCTGGAACGGTTTGCTTCGGCGTAATCTGCAATCCACCACTCCCACCAGTATTATTCGAGTATCGGTTGGAGTTTATCAGTTGGTGTGTGTTCCTTTCCTTCTTGAGTGAAGTCAGTTGGAGTGTGGTGCTCGGTCGGGTTGGTGGGTGATCGTCCAAATCATAATTCGGCTAACTTCTTAGAATCCGGTTCATTTATGGTTATGCCCATTAGTGCAAACTTGCGAGTTCCGTCTGTGAGTGCAGATATTCTTCAGGGATGTCCAAATCTCGAGATTTCTAATCCGAGCCTTGGCCCATTTGCGGCTAGGATATGTAGATTAACCTCAATCGGATGTGCCAGACACATGGCAAGGCGAATTTTGTTGCTACGGGAGACGTTTTATGTGTTCCGGTTGATGTTCTTTCTTGCTCGAGGCTGTTCAAGACGGAACGGACAGAGGCGAGATTCGCAAAGACGGTTAGTGACTGTTCCATCCATTCTTTCTTGAATTATTCAAGGTTTCTAGACGGTTGCTTGACGTCATCAACCTTGGACTCGTTTCGAAAAGCAATAGCCGGCGATGTCGTTTCGTTTGTCTGTGCCGGTATGGTCTCAAAGGAGGAATGCCTGCGATTTCGCAAATCCTTGAACGCGATATCGTTTTTCAACCTCTGTCGATGTGCTACTTTCTGTGAACATGGGTGACGTTCATTTTTTCGCAAGATTTTCGACTGATTGCATTATGTTGTGAAACAATTTTTATGGTGACCAATTATTCGAAATTTTCGGTTGCTCATATGTGGAACGGTTCTCAAGCAACAAGAGGTGAGATGGCATCATACCTTATTTTTATTTATTAACTCAATTTGTATTCAATTTCTTTGTTTTTTTTTTTCAATTTGTTTTGGTTTTGTTTGTTTACTTTATGTTGAAACATTTTTTATTCTTTTTGTTTATGATCAATTTGAAAGTAACACATAAAATTTATTTACAAAGTTGGACCATGATATGTCAGCAAATTTCAATGAAATTATTATTGTATTAACTAATTTTCAGGAAAACGCTGTAAATTTGAAATGTCATGGAATTTAGAATTTAATGAAATACGATATTTTCAGATGTGACTACCTCAATCTTTTGTGTCGTGAGTTAGTGTTTTCGTTGTTGCATTGGGACAGCACCCCTCAGCACCCATTGCTTTGGGGTGAGCTCACTCCATACACGTTCTTTTGTTTAGGATTTTGGTATCCCCCGTTGGAATTAAGGATTTGTCATACCCACTTCCGGTGATGGAATACCGATTCGTTACCTGTTACCGAAAGAAGCCGGTTGAGCAGGTATAATCACAAATTTCAATCTGAAGGTTAATATGACGTCTTGTTGCTACGAGTGCTACTTCGGTGCCTCACTTTTTTTTTACTAGTCAGGTACCTGAAGTAGCGCGCGTTGCGACTTAGACCTGCAGCTGCTGTCTTTTTGGAGATTCGACAGCCTGGAAGGTTCCAGATACGTCGCAAAATGTTGACAGCTGGAATGGATCCTCGGAAATCTGGTCTGAATCGGATACTCCTGCAGGAGACTGTTCAAATCTTCCGTATCATGAAATTAAAGAATGGGGAAATATACCTGCTTAGACAAAGATGACAAATATATCCTTATAGCAGTTAATTTCAATCTCGATGTTTTAAATTGCATAGGAATGAGATATTTCAAATAGAAAGAATTGTTTCCCGAAATTTTGTAATGTTTTGATGACAAGACAGATTGAAGATTTCGCCCTCGCATACATTGAAAATTTAAACAACAAGAATGATTCGAATCATTAATAAATCTACTTAACGACATGATACAAAGGGTTCTTTTTGTATGGCAGTTAGAGGATAAACTTCCATTTAATGGAATTATCCTTTGAAAGGAAAAGTACAATCAAGAGTATGTAGTAATGATTCAATGAAGTAGTAAAACGAAAACTATTGATTAAATATTGATTCAAATTCATGATGAGGAAGCAAAATTGTTGATTGTCATTCAGTCGATAAATATGGTTTTAAATGATTCGGTCAATTTTATGTTATCAAATACTTTAATTCGTGAAAACGAATTGCTTTTTGTTAACTGAAGGAATAAGGTTCCCTCTGATATATTTCAATAACTATTCTGGTGTTTTTCTGTATTTCGGTGCACACAATTCATGTTCAAATTCACTGTAACTTTTATATTTTTTATCGTTGTAGTAGATAAGCGAAGCTCTTGGAGCGAGAATCCGTATATCCAAAGGCGACGCAGAGCAGAGTTTCACTCGTGGAGAAAGCAGTGTGTCTGCTTCTCCATTCCACTCCAACGCTCTGTACGCCATCTGTCACATGTCTATTGTACTTCATCAGGTGCTCTGGTAATGCACTCCCGACACCTGTTGGAGTACACTAATTATGTGACGCTGATCAACTTACCTGATGTGGTGTTTTTTTGCACGAGTTGCAAGTTGTATCTTAATGACGGAATGATTATTGGATAGTGCCCGCATTGCTAACAACTTGACAGTTTTTTTTACCTTTATTGTAATTGAACGTAGGAAGGAGATTCCGCAATGGTATATGACGTATGGGTCGATAGCGATTTTTTTAGAAATGTGATCATTACTTGTCGAAATCATAATTTTAATTTGATATGCTACACTGTTATAAAAGTCATTGCAGGTGGATATTGGAATAAATTATATGAATTTCAGATGGTGAAACAACCAGAGCTCCAGTAGGTGCGTTTGAAGTTGCTTCATTCCAATTAGCTAACAAAAGGATTGAATTTGAAAGTTATACAAGAAGGCTTCGCTTCAAACATGTCTGAACCTTATTTTTGGTACTCTGAAATGGAGCAAAGGACCAAGTTAGATGGCGAAGAAAGATCAATATCAGAGAGTCGATGAGAAAGTACAAAAAGTTCATTGCCTTCAAGCAGAACACTCCCTCCCAATCATAAAAGGAAGACAATTGATAATAGCAGGAAAATTGAGATTAAATAGTTGAGTGAAATAGAAATGATTAACATATTAGGAGTATAAATCAGTTTGTGCAGTTTCCTTCCGAAAATTGAAGCTTTATCTGGGCTGTAATGCGGGTAGGGTAGAACTTCCCAAGATTTGGGCGTGCATTCGCTTGCTGCCAAACAACTTTGTCGAGTCTGTCTGCGTATTGCGACCGTAGACCTGGTAGACCTTCTCTGTGATCCTTTCGTCCGAGCTTCACCTCTAATTCGTCATCCATTAACTTTGGTGGCACTCCGGGTGTTTCTTCGTCTTCCAAATCGAAATTGCCACTTTCAAACCAGACAAACCACTTCTGACCCGTTCTTTCAGCGAGAGCATCATCATAAACTTCCACTGAAATGAGATGACTTTCAGCCTTCATCCTCATATTGAAGTGGAACTTCCCGCGAAAACACATAATTCGGTACAAAAGTTGTCTCTTACAGCACGTAGGAACTATGTTGCTTACATCTCAACAAAATGACAGATGTTGAAAGAGAAGAACTAATGATGACACTTCAAAATGAGGATGGTAGACAAAAATATCATTCCACTGTTGAGAGACATAATGGCTTTGGATGAGATTCCGTTAATTCTCTATATATTTTTCAACCACTCATTTTAGTAGGGGACACTTTTGTCGTTGTTTGATATTTTCTTAAAAATAATTCCAAAACCTTTCAAATGGTGCAGCACATGCTATTTTCCCTACTCAAAGTGTCCCCATTCTTTGTTAGGGATGCATTCCCAGAAAGGGTATTAAAATATGTAAATTTGTTCGTAATTTCTCGTGGAAACACTATACATGGCCGATTGAATAGAATTTGGCCATAAATTATCGATAAACAATCTCTCGCTTTGGCCTTTGGGTACCCTAAATCAATTCGATAAAACAGCTTTTCGGAAACCAATATCTCTTTGATGTTAGTTAAAATAGGCAATCATCTTCGTCTTTAATTTCAACTTGAGATCGACAAGTTTTACGTGTAATATTTGAATAGTATCCTCATTGTCGAGTGGAATGTTGAATTCCTCGACGATTGTAGGATAATGTTATATGTATTCATATTATTCCATTAAAAAATGATAATTGGGTGCTCTCATTTCTTTCGAATAGAACGTCATTATTCTACGGAGAATTTGATCTCTGCATAATATTATCTCTTCAATATTTATGACCTATGGACCACTGAACAGTTCCATAAGGAAATGAATTTAGAATATTTGTGTCGACCGCATTGTTTCGTTTTGAATTGAACTGAAAACATAGAAATAGGAATACTTTTCGTGATGAAATATGTGAGGAAGTATGGCCGAATCAAAGAATGATGTTGAATATTCCCCTTTAAATATGTATACGAAACAAAACACCTTCACTTCATCAATACCACGATTTTAAATGTATTCAAGCTTGCTCCTTGATTGATTTGTAATTTCTTCATTATATTTGTTAATTTCTATCCGACTTTCAAATCGCAATTAAGTTCGTTGAGGAATAAATTATTTTGATTTCTAGAAATATTTGATACAACCGTTTTTTTCCGAGAAAGTAATTTTTCTTTAGGAATTCTTGGCCTCAAGAAACATCATTCGACAGCTGGGAAGAAGCACAGCTGAACATCATCAAATCTCCAACTCCCAAGTGTATTAATTTGGCGCATAATACTATGCAATTATAAAAAATATACTTTTACTTGAAGCCATTGTGATGCTAATAACCTTTAAAATTTCAGGTGGGTTGAGGAATGTATGAAGTGAGTTGTGAATTTCCTAAATCGATTTTTATCTCTTGTTGCGAATCGTTATGCCGAAAAAAGTGAAAGCACTGATTGGCTAAATCCGGGTCTGGGAGCAGCTGCCTGGCTGGACCAAATACCGGTGTACCTCTGGCCACGCACAATTATGAGGAAGTATGACAGAATTCTCGGAATTTACGACTATCTCCCTGCTTTGTTTTGGTATAAAATTACTTTAAGGGCCTTCGTCCCTGAAAAAAAGGGACTCAGAAACGATTTATTTTTTCTTGATTGATGAAGGGATGTATGGGTGTATAAAGATGAAAATAATAAAAATTTTTTTTATAAGTATTGAATGAATGAAAAGGATATTCCCCATCATTTTTTGTTATTTTGTAACATTTCTACCATCAGAATGAATAACAATTTTCGTGTTTTTTCATTTCAGTATTGAAGTCTATCATTTAGTTTATTAAACGTCAATCTCATTTTTCTTTCAGAATTTACCGTTTTTTTGTAAATAATATTACAACAATGTGTTGTTTTCGCGAAATTTATTTCCTTGAATTTTTTCTATTCGAAATGATAAATGTCCAATTTTATCAACGACAATTTATTGGGGTTTGTTTAAGCCGTCGATTAGTGAAAATTGATTGTTTCTTACAATTGTGGATTCTAACATGTAATTGAGTTTCTTTTGAATAACACGCCCCGCAGGTATCTCCTCCCAGATGTCTGGCGAATGAAAGAGAGAGTATTATACAGCCAGTGTGAGGTCTAGTTCAGGGTAGGATTTCTTGTTATATTCCCTGCGCCCCAACATTTGTTCTATCAAGCTGAATAATCCAATAAATAAAAATTAATGCGCTGCACTGCCATCTGGCTGTATACGTTTCTTATTTTGAAGGCTAAAGACTCTTAACCGACTTTCTGTGAAAACATCTTCTGAGCAATTTTTGATGTAGAATTCCAAGTGATGACACTTTTTCATTTTTCGCTGCATGTCGAATCAATTTTTCCGAAGACTTATTGAAAAACATTGGTCCACATCCAGAATTATTTGCACAAAAAAAAATTATCGAGAATTATTCTCGTTAAAATCGAAAAATAAATTCGTAAAAGGTGGAAAATCGTCATACAGATAAGAGAATAAGTCTACAGTGGGTTTCTCCTAATGGCAATTCCGACTCAACTCCTGATATGGTTCTGAGGTTCAATTCGGAAATGTTGAATCCATTATATGCCAGTTCCAGTCGCCGCAGATTGTCAAGGTTAATCCCTGCTAGTTCCTAGCATTGTAATCAGCGATTTCTTGCCGGAATTTCACAGTTCCGGTTCCTAACTTGTCTAAACTTCCGCCGCAGAGGCTTTGTATCGAGATTTCGATCACTAATTTGTATACAGGGTGACCCGCACCGTTTCGTGATTCCACAGATTCCAGCCAATTCCAGCTCTATGGGAGAACTCACCTCTCAATCCCTGTATCCAATAATAATAAAAAGGACAAATGGAATAAATTCGATAACGAATAAATGAGGGGGTGTTTGGAAAAACGCTCGGACACGTCGATTTGTAATTTTAAATGCGCATATTTTTCAAGAAAATAAAATTATATAGGGTGTTCCATGCGACGGTGGCCAATACCAACTTTCTTATTTCAAATGCAACTCCCTGTATATTATTTATTTTTTGGATTCTTCAGAAAATTGTAGACATAATTCATGTACAATTTCCTATACCTATCTTCAACTTTTTCGGAAATATTAAGTGTTTTCAGATTTTTTACAAAAATTAATATTTCAAATGAAAATTATTTTATTTCACAAATTCGATGCATTACACTCAATACTTATTTCCCATTTACCTCCTGATATGAAGAAAGTAAGCAAAAACGCCTGAAATGTTGAGTAACGTTAGAAGACAATTCTACACCAGATTAGCATGTTGCCAAGACGTTCGCGGCGAGCATTTTGAACATTTCCTACATTTTTTTTTGTTTTTTTTTATAATTTAGAAATAATCAGTTTTACTTATTAGGTTTTAAGTGTAATGTACCGAATTCGTGAAATAAAATAATTTTTATTTAAAACGTTGATTTTTGCAATAAATCTGAAAACACTACCTACTTCCGAAATAGTTAAAGATAGGTATACATTGTGCATGAATTTGTCTAGAATTCTCTGAAGAATCCAAAAAATAAATAATATACAGAGGGTTGCATTTGAAATAAGAAAGTTGGTATTGGCCACGGTCACTGGAACACTCTATATAATATTATTTTCTAGAAAAATATGCGCATTTGAAATTACAAATCGACGTGTCCGAGCGTTTTTCCCAATACGCCCTCATTCATTCGTTATCGAATTTATTCCATTTGGCTGTTACACTCTGTATATCGTAATTTTTACATTTAGAGGGCGAGGTTCAGTTCGGACTATTGAAAATTGGCCAAAAATGGAAAATTCTTGAGCAAAAAAAGAAAAAGTTTATGTCAATTGATAATCTAGAAATGTCAAAATCTTTCAGACCTATTCCATCAATCTATGTCCTCATATGATTTTGTGTTCAGCGACTTGAATCAGATGCATCTATGACAAAAACAATTTGACGTTTCAATAATTAAAAGAATGTCAAAACCTTCCAAGAAAGTTCTAATTCGAAAGACTTTGACCAAATTAAGAAAATCTCTCAAGCTTCACATAAGGAGACGAAAACAAAAAAAGAAAAGGGTTAAACCTAAGAAACCAGAAAAAATAATCGTGCAGGAGCCAATGGAGATGAAAGTGGAGGAAAACGTCAAGACAGAAAAGCCCATCCGCAAAGTGAGCATACCATTGATGCTACAGTTAAAAAAAATTGAAATTTAAATGTTTTCATCGCTATGATATTCAGGAAGAAACGGTTTTGTGCTGACGATATTCTTGAAGATCTTCCAGCATAGTCTTCCTGGCACCTTTTGCATTCCATGCAACTACTCCTCTTCGTTGAATACAAATCAATGACCTTGAAATGTAGCAAAATTACAGAAATCTAACTTACAGTCCCTAGGGTTATAGAAACTAATATTCTTTGGATCATTTTCAGCGGTTTTACAGATGCTGCGTCCCTTACTGCCCCACCTACGGCACTTCCGACCATATGGTTCCCTTCCCGTCCGAAGACTCCCTTCTTCGTCGCATCTGGCTAGATTCCATACCCAGGAAGAACTGGATCGTCTGCCACAACACCCTGATCTGCAAGAATCATTTTGGCACCGATCCCGACAGCAAAGATCGCATTACGGGGAAGGACATCCCGACGCTGTTTCCTCAACCCTCGGAGGAGAATCTGGAGGACAAATATAGAAAAATCGATAGGGCGATGTTTCAGATCTCTTCGCATTATGCATTGCCGGAAACTTTCGGGGACTTGGCTATGATCCCGAACTGCGACAAGTTCATCTTCGATTTTTCTTCCTTGATTTCGAAGTATAAGGAGCAGATGAACGTGGTGCTGGATGTCTGCAAATGGTTGACGCAGGAGGGTAGCGATAGGTTGATCTTTTATAAGTTACGGTGGGATGAAAATGTCGTTAAAATATCGATCAGTGTGTCGATCGATAGTCGATTGAAGCCGACTGTTGCGTTGGAAGGTGTTATCGTGGATCCTTTGGATTTTACGAGGCTGGTTCCTGTTAATGGCAGCATTACGCATTGGGATCAACTCAATTTGATGCTGTTGGATTACGGGTATTATGATAGGCAGGAGGGAAGCAGTGGGAAAGTTGTCCCTTGGGAGGTAGTTCCTTCGGATTGTCTTGGCGCATGTTAGTTTTATACCTCCACCTTTAATTAGTATTAATCGTTGTAATTTATTCATTTGAAAATAAAATAATTAGTTCATTATGCGTTCATTACTTACTGACCTACCTATACCATTCCCCAGTCACACCATACACTAAGAATTTCATGCAGACAAAACGAAATGACCTTTTGAATTTGCTTCTGTAGTATTTGAGCAACGAGTTAAAACATTTTCATTATAATTCAACCTTTTTCATGTTCATTTGAATCTTTATTTCGAAAAATGAGTGACCTGTTATTGGGAGAAAAATGAACAAAAGGAAACTCTTGAAATTCAAATACCTATCTGCCAATACCACAAAATATCAATCAAATTAAATGAAATGGCGCATCGGCTGTATTTGATGGAAAGTTATAAAACGCGATACCGCACTGTTCATTTGAATGAGGCTCAAATGCACATCTTGAACCTACAAGACATTCAGGTTCTGATTTCCGAAGAGCTTTCAAGACTTCTGCAATTTTACTGATCACTCTACAGGTAGGCTAAAAGCCACTACGGTTTTTCGAAAATGACCTTTCAAAAAATGTCGGTGAGTCCATTCAATCGGAAAACATGTCCTGATTTATTCATATAATATGAATAAATGAACTTGTTTACATTTAAAATAAAATCCTGTAGATTTGCAATCGGAATTGGCATGTCACATGGTGTGAACTCCAAGTTGTAATATCTATGCCAAATTCCAGTTGAATATCTTGTGAAATGCTGATACTATGAGAAAAAGACTCGAAAACAATTCGAATCTTATTACCCTGTATCTGCAAAACGAAACGTTTGTGATCCGATGTTTAAGGGACTTTTTTTCCTGAATTATTCAAGAAATTTCAAATCTCCCCTTTTCGATTGGACCTCCAATTTAGAAACACCCTGTACACAAAATTTCATGAATTTGAGATGATTATTTTGTTCAATTCCATCCAGTATTTCACTTTTTGCAAAATATTTGCAAAGAATTATACAGAGTGTAACAGCCAAATGGAATAAATTCGATAACGAATAAATGAGGGCGTGTTGGGAAAAACGCTCGGACACGTCGATTTGTAATTTTAAATGCGCATATTTTTCAAGAAAATAATATTATATAGGGTGTTCCATGTGACCGTGGCCAATACCAACTTTCTTATTTTAAATGCAATCCCCTGTAGGTATATTATTTATATTTTGGATTCTTCAGAGAATTCTAGACACAATTCATGCACAATGTTCTATACCTATCTTTAAATATTTCGGAAGTATTAAGTGTTTTAAGATTTATTGCAAAAATCAACGTTTTAAATAAAAATTATTTTATTTCACAAATTCGGTATATTGCACTTGAAACCTAATGAGTAATACTGATTATTTCTGAATTATAAAAAAAAAACAAAAAAAACATTAATGTCAATGTAGGAAATATTCAAAATGCTCGCCGGGAACGTCTTATTATTATTATTAACTTAATATTTCCGAAAAAGTTGAAGATAGGTATAGGACATTGTACATGAATTAAGTCTAGAATTTTCTGAAGAATCCAAAAAATAAATAATATACAGGGGGTTGCATTTGAAATAAGAAAGTTGGTATTGGCCACGGTCGCATGCAACACCCTATATAATTTTATTTTTTAGAAAAATATGCGCATTTAAAATTACAAATCGACGTGTCCGAGCGTTTTTCCTAACACCCCCTCATTTATTCGTTATCGAATTTATTCCATTTGGCTGTTACACTCTGTATAGACAATTCAAAACAATGGGAAAACTTTTATTTAGTGTCTTTGTCACGAAACAGAATCGCTAAAAACTGCGTTATGAAGGTTTATCACTTCATCTTTGTTTGGAAATTGTTGCAAAGAAGCCATTGTTTCGAATCGAATATGGATTTCAAGAATTGGATAAATTTTATGGCTATTCATCACAATTCGTCGAAAAAAAATTATTCTCGATAGTATTATCGAAATGAAGATAAACCAAATGGTTCGATTTTCGCTCGGAAACAATAAAATTCTTTATACAATGATTAATTTATAATCGATACTCATTTATCGAATTTAATTACTGTTAATGATATGGCAGTATGAGGACTAATTGCGGAGGAATTTTTTTCAAGTATTTCTAAACCCTCCACTGATTTCCTGTGATCGATCTTCATCCATTGTGCCTATTGTATGCGGCATTAAAATTCAACATAATCACTAATCATGTATTCAATTGATAACAACCGTTTTAGCACCTATGAACATTTATATTTCGAAATGTAATTAGCTACCTGAATAAATCCTACTGATTTTATTTTATATTTGTTATAAAATTATGAAAATTTCTACAAACTCTTAATTTGTATCTAAATATTACAATAATAGCATTCAAAGTTACGAAGCCTATGAGATTCTATCAAAAGCACTTCTAGAACTTTTTCGAAGGTGGCATAGCACCGTTGGCCTCCTCTTCGTGGGGGACCAGTGCTAAGACAAATATTGAATTTTTTGTTAGAATTTTTCAATTCGAAGGTAAAAAATCACCATAATCGGGACATCTGCAGTGGGAAGTTGGAACTACTTCAGAAGTATTCAACAAATTTTATGTTTACATTTCACGAGGAATCCTAATAGCATGGTTCTTTGAAATTGTTTCGAATGCAACAAGAGAAAATTTATTCATCACTACTATTTCCGACATTTTGTTATTTATAGCGCCATCTCTTGGTTCCAATTTTCCCGTGAACAAAATGTAGCTCCAGCACCCTCTATCGTCTGTTAGGGGGTTATTTTTCATATACACAATGAATTTCTATTCCCTCATCCTCATATTGGTCGGTAAGTTGGTTAGTTTCCGCTTTTGAAGTGCAGTATTCTATATCAATATTGATGAATAAATATGGTGGATGCTCTCTACATAATTTCATCTAGGATTCTAGGAGCATAGATTTTATCATGATTCATGATTCGGAATAAATTAGACTTGGTCCTTTTACAGGATGGTCAGAGCCATTTCCAGGTACTTGGCTCCTGTTCACCTTATGCCCAGTCATGGATTTTCTTCCCAATTTTTTTCTAGATACATTTTTCCATGAAAAAGCGATCAGTGCTACTCTCAAATTGCGGAAACCACTATTTGAGAAGATATGAATTTTAGAAATTTGCATAAAATAGACCATTTATAAACTTTAATTTGTTTATTAATTATTACACTTCACATATTCATGGAATATCGTGTTTCACACATAATTTACCCAATTATTGTCCTCCTTTCGAAGTATTATAATGACTGGGGCGTCGATAATGTTTTTTTGAAGGGGAAGGGGGAAGGGTAAATAAAAGATAAGTGCTTCAAAATGGTGAATGCGCGAGGCACCACAGGTATATTAATATTAGCATTAAAAAAATGATCGTCGTCGTGGACTTCTGCCTTTTTCTACAACCTGCTAGGTCTTTGACCAATTTTACAATGTCCAGCAGAATTTGCCCCTAATTGGGGTTCCCGGAGTAATTATTCAAATAGCTGAAAGTTCATTTGGACATCACAAATATACATTGGGTCCTGGGAATGATAGGCATTCTGACGAATGGTATAGTCAAACAGAAAGATTAGGAAACTCTGTTGAGTGAAATCACCAAGCATGTTCTTCCAGGATCTGAGATCTGCACTGATTCAAAATGAATTCAAAAAATTCACAAGTGATGATAACAATTATTATATCCGGATGAAGCTCCATATTCGTTTTCTTTTCTTCTTACTTAGTCTCAACCTCAAATTATAAATACGACGAATCAAAAAACAAAAGGACAACAAAAATGTACGATATATTGTGAACTCATATTGTCATTCCCTGAATTTAGCCTTTATAAACGCCGGCAAGGGAAGAATATACAAGAAAAGATTGAACACCATCATTCCGATAGCAAACGCGAAGGTAACCCCTAGATTTATATCGAAATCCAACACCCCATTGAAAATAACATCAGTGGCATCTCTGCTGTATCTTTCTATCAAGTATGCTTGTCCACTTGGATATCGACAATAAGTATTGGTCGACAGCAAACTCGAGCTTTCTATCGAGTTCATGCCGCTGCAATTTTTCGTCAGATCGTAGGGTAAGGCTGTCTGCATTGCTGGTGTGAGGAATATTTGACGGTGGAGGAATGCTGAAGCGTATCTTACTTGAATACCGTAAGTGAGGTAGTACAACCAGTCTTGCAGACCCTTCATGGACCTGAAACAAAGAAACACTCGACTTGAGAACTACCAGTTTTGTTTAACATGTTTTCAACCTCATCAGCATGACAGGCCCGGATCTACGATTTTTTCTGACCGGGGCAAAAATTCATGATTGTGCCCCCCCATTTGTTTAATATGTTTATATATGAATTCATGGAAAAAACCAAAATAAATAATACAAATGAATAATGAAAATAAAAACTAATAATAAGGAAAATATCACAAGGAAAGAAATTGGACTTTTTTCTTCACATAGCATCACGCGGCGTGATTTTCTTTCCGCGAACGCATCTATCAGCTCCTCGAAATCTGTTTCGGAAGCAGTTTTGTATTCTATAGCTAAGATCGAGAGGCCATAGAGACTTTTCTGACTCATTAAGGAACGCAAATAATTTTTTATTATTTTCAATTTGCTGAAACTGCTTTCACATCTTGCAGACGTGGTAGGCAATGTGCACTATATTCTATATGATGTCAGCTATACTGACATTATAGGGAAAGCATCTTTCAGATCTTGCCTGTGAAGAATTTGTAGCAGGTCTAATGAAGTCGATCTTTCACTTATATAAGGAACATACATTTTGAAAACCGCTAGTTCCTAACAAAAATCAACTGCATTCAAGTATCTTCAATATTTTTGCGCTAAAAGGGTCCCATTTTCTGCAGGTCCTCTTTTTGCATGTTTAAAAGGGCATGGCCATTGAGGAATGAGAAATTCGTATGCAGACTCTCTGCGCTTTCTAATCTTTTTTTGATTTCTGACAATAATCTGTCGAAAACAACCTTAATTTCCTGGGAGAATAAACCAACTAGATCCGTTCTTGACTCATCATCGCACATTTCGTCAACCTGCTTTTTCTTCTTAGAAACACGTTTATTTCTAAGAATTGGCTCCCCGCTCCACATCCAATTCTTCTGAAAGAAGTGTAGCTTCCGAGATCCAGTTTACAATAAGTTTTTCTGTCATTCCTTGCAAGATCTTCATAAGACATGAACGATAATGAACGTGAAATAACTCCTTTTTGAATTTCCGCGTTGACCATATTGGATCTCTCGCAGAATATTATCCCAAATTTTGAGGTTCAGTATGAATCTAAAATCCATCACAGCATGAAGCAAATGACCAGCTTCATACTTGTATTCTGCGACTAGTGAGGATTCTTTGATTTCTTCCACAGCCTTCACAACTCCCGGTAAATTATTGAGCAAAGCATTAACAGCTTGATGTTTAGTCCATCTAGTTTGTCTACTTCCTTTAAAATTTGTTTTCGTCCACTTTTTCATAATTGTCCATCGTGTGGTTGAACTTACAAAAAAACAATACAGTTTTTGTACAACACCAAATAAATTTACTGCTTCTGAACATGATAAAGACGAATGGACACCCACAAGATTCAGAGAGTGTAGAATTCTGGATTGGACTCCTTTATGCCAGCTTGTCAACTTCTAAGAAGTCAATAAAACTTTCCCTTATTTTTAGTATTATAAGTCTTTGCCTTTATCTCATATCTAAACTACGTTCTCTTTAAATATCGTATAACCTGGTTCATTTGTTCTGTGAGAGATACATCTGGGGTACGGTACAGTCGAACATAGTCGAAATAGTTGGCCTCCTTGATCTCATTAATAATGCTTTTCCGAACTTTGGTGGCCATTGAATCGATAATTTCAATTTGCATATTTTTGGGAAGATAGGATGTTTGTCCTTTTTTTGAGTGGTCAAGATAGCACTTCAGAGTTCTTCTTCATTGCTTGAAAAAGCGCCATTAGCATTTATCAAATTCTACCACAGACAATATATTCTCTGGCTAAAATCCTAATATTTTCCACTACTGACTACACCATCAATTTTTCGAATGGTACTGTCGAGAGTGTAGAGAATGACACGACAAGAATCTACTTTCTACTTTATTTAAATTCAGTACTATACAGTGCTCGAAATCTGTCACGTAATATACTTTTCTGTGGAGCTTGAATATAAAGAAATGAGAATAAGTTAGAGAGATTTTTTTCTCACCTCAGTAGCCCACTGCCTACTACGATGCAAACACAGGTGATGTAGATACTGAAAATAGCTGCAGATAACTGGTCTTTCACCATGATTAATATTGCCATGGTCTGTTGTTCTGAGAATAGATAGCAAGCCCAAAGTATAAGTGTGAAATACAAGTATTCCATGGGTTCATTGAAGGAACCGATCAAAGGATAAATGATCGCTGTGGCTGATGCAGTCGTGATTAGTGATAAAGGGGTTGTGAAAAAATTGTAGGTCATCAGGAATAAGGTACCACCGTACATGCCTTCTTGTGATTCTTGGAAATATCTCGTTCTGTACACTGAAACTGAAGAAAATTTTGGGTAGCTTCAAGAAAGCTTTCCGAAGGCTTAGTGGTTAATTAATGATGCATTGGCAGCTACACTCACATAGGGATATTGTGTTGATGATGCCGATGAAGTAAGCTCCACACAACATATTCAGTATGAGACCATTTCTGGTAACAAAGGTATGTTGGTAATTCTGAAATGAGATGTACCCAAGTAGCAATTTATGGCAAATTTCGGACACTATTTACTTGTGCCTGGATTGTGTCGACTCTTTTCGGAGCACTTCTGCCACAATGTGAATTCTATCTAAAATGTTCAAGTTCGTGTCGACACATTCCGAACTTATTGCGTCAAAAGGATGAGCGTGTCTAAATAGCAACATTTCAAACACATGTGTTTCAAATGTCTCTACTTTGTGTCAGTTTGGACTCTTCAAATATATTTAGACACAGGCGAGTCGACACTGAAAAGACTCAAGTTTGACTAATTTGTTTCTTAACAAGATGTTACTATATTGTTACTGAAATGAGTTCAGTGGACACAATAATTTCCATTTGGGTACATTTTAAACATAGATTTTCTTCATTGTTTCTACAATGCGTCGTTCGGACAGATACCTATTCATATGGAAATATCGTACCCACATAATTTCTATTTTGTTCCTTCAATGTGTCTAGTCAAAATGTTAGTGTAGGTAGGTACTCGAAATGGCGCATTATAAATGTTGAATATAGTGTTTAAAGTTTCACAGAAATGGTGAAGATAAAAAAAAGTGCTACTCAAAGGATACACACTAGCACTTATTATAGACGTGTGAAAAGAGAGATAGACATTACTCAGAAGAAATTGACTGAATTTTTGAATGTAAGAGCAAGTGTAGTGCAATTTCCAATAAAAAAAACAACAAAACAGAAAACATTTTTTTGGCCAGTATAAAACACCATCTTTTTCCCACGCTGTTGGTACAATGCACAATTGCAGTGTATCATTTTCTATTGTTTTAACGATTTTAAATGACATTATAAATATTCGGAAGTGAAAATAACGTCCATGCAAATAAAGCACTAAAAAGTAAGGTTATGAAGTACGAGTCTGTTCGAATGTCGGCCGCATTCCAGACACAAACTTTCCGAAATGTACCCACTGCTAGATAAAGACACAGTATAGACACTAACTTGTTGTCTATACTGTGATAAAGACGACGCATTTTGGCCATAATGAAATTCGGTGACTAATTGGTTGCTAAAATGTGTCTGTGTGACATTTTAGTCATTATTCAGTGAATTTTTGGTCTCTATTCGGAAACATTACTCTGAATTGTTTCAACTATCTACAAATGTTTCGAGATGGGCAATTTGTAGCCAAATTTCATTCACATTACCGAAACATGATCCCGTTTGGACACCATCCATAAGGACGCCATATTTCAACTCGTACTTCGTCGTTATATGCACTTGAGAAAAATGGCGGACTTCGCAAATATATTTTAAACTAAGGATTTCGGTAATATTTATGGCAGAACTGTACTGAATATGATATCCTGCATGATAAAGTTCCATCGTGTTTTGATTTTGTGAAGAAATAAAAAAAATTAATTCATTGAAAATTATTTAAAAATATAAATAAATTATAATTACTTGGTATTATTAGGGCCCGTTTGATTTTTAGAACTACCATGTCAACTATCATCAGTGAACTTTAGTTCGCAAGTGAACCTACGCGAGAAAGATAAAATAAAACCCTCTTATATGATTTTTAATTAGGTTGATGAATACTCAAAAGTAAACACTTTCAGTTTTCTGTTCATGATTATCCAGAATGGATCGAGAAGTAATATAATTTTGATCTATTTGGATTGATTTCGGTGCACAGTGAATAATTTCGGTAAAATTCAGAACACCATGTGTTGATTTTGTGACTCTCATCAGAGCACAATATCAAAAAAATTCTGGAAACATCGTGTCTACCTACCAGGCACATGCAAAGTACATTTTGTACACATAATGGACACACATATTGCTCAAGTTAGAAACAAAATAGACCGATCCTGGACTCATCAAAGTTCAATTTCAGGTATATATTGGAAACGAAAGACACAATCGAGACACATTTTCGAAACAAAATTGTTATATTTCAGACTCACTATTAGATGAATTTCAGGCCATATTCAGTACACATTTCAATCACCATTTTGGTCACATATCCCGCTTTTGATGGCCCAAAAGTCGACAATGTGCCTCGAAAATGTGTCGTGTCCAAATTACAGTGTCGATATAGCGTCGACACTTTGCCCAAAATGAGTCAAAAATTGTTACTTGGGTAGAATATTGGTTGGCTTTCTATGTATTCGACTGGGCAATTATGCAGCCAGCAATTGGTTGGTTTCAGCTTAATTAAGAATATCAACAGGCTCTTACGACTACTTATTGATTGATCTTTTGTTCTGATACCCTACTGAATAAGCAAAAGGCCGATTTAGTACTATGTCTGGTTTTAGCCCCGATTCATTTCAAAAAGCCTTCTTTTGAGTTTACTATCTAGTGTGACACCTAGGAATTCTATCTGGAGTCCAACTTACCTTCATTTCTCTATAAATACTCCATAACATTAGGAAGAATAATGGCATTAGCAGTAGTCTCAAAAACATACTCTTCAATCCACATTTTCGAAAGCTCAGTGTCGAAGATATCAGGCGCCTGCAAATGATGTATATACTTGTATCCACAGAAGGTCTCGTTAGTCTCAGGAAGAAAAACAATTTTTCAACCAGTTGAAAATAAAGATTTCTGTGTAGGAAGTGGAAGCTTTATCATACCGATTCAAATTTTACAAAACTATCGGATTTTTTTTAGAGTGGCTTCTACCATCTGTCAAATCACAGTTATGCCAATCGAAAATTCTATCACTCTTTAAAAAAAAGCCGATATATCATTTGAGATTTTCAAACGTTCCAAAATATAATTCAAAATGTTCTTACATGAAAAGTGTCCAACCAACTCTTAGTGTACCAGGCTTCTCCAAGAGCAAGGGAATCTTACCACCCAATCCTAGACCGTGCTCCATAGGATGATTCAAAGTTCCTTTTCTGTATACTCCACCCTCTATTTTGAATTTTTCAACTAATGCAGAAATTTGGTGGTTGCTTTCTACGAATCTTTCTCTCGATCTCCTATCCACTGTCGACAGACATACTGCAAAAATATAGGACTTTCAAGCGACTGTTAACATTTACTTATTATTGGAAAATCCAAAAACGATGCCTACTCACAGTAGTACATGAGAGGATTCTCAAGTTGTGGACAAGGAAACCCGATTTCATTGAAATACTCCAGCATCTGTCTTGTTCCACCAGAGTAGACCACGTCCCCTAGACACAGGTAAAGAACTCTTTCCAGAAATGGAAACACGTCAGAGCGTGGTTTCTCCATAGTCAATATTATGGCGGAGCCATATTTTTTGGCAGCGTTCGAAAGAATCGAAATCACCAGGTATGTATTCAGTGGATCTAGATCCCAAGTTGGCTCATCCAAGAGGAGAACAACTGAAAGTAAGAGAAATTGAATTTGTTCTACCCTCTAAACTCACTTAGAAAAGTCTTTTTTCAACCTGTTGAAGTCTCGAGAACTCGAAATTAGCCTAGAGGGAAGGCAGACAGACACACAAAAAAATTAATTCTCATTTATTTTTGGATAACTTGTAAATAACTCGAGAACCCCGAAAATATTCAATTATTCGAAAACTACAGACACTTTTATTCATCTCCATAAATGAATTATTATTTTATAAAATTCGGATCCTAAATTGACAATTTCTGGTAGAAGAAGGCTCTTCTTCTTGACCTTGAATCGCCCTTTTTCGATTATTCAATTAATGATCAGAAAATTAAAGTTGAAGCTGTCATCAAATTCTCATCGAATACGAATACAACCTATGATTGCGAACAGTTGAACTGACTCATATGGGCAAGGCTGTACAATCTTGACATTTATGAAATTTCCGTTTTCATTCATGAATGGACCACAAGAATTTCATTGCTCAATATTAGAGTGAATTCAACAATTACTCTCTGGGTCGATAGATTATAAATTGAAATAACTTACCTGGATCTTTGACAAGCTGAAGTCCAATCATAAGCCTTCTGAATTCACTCGTGTTTAGATTTTCTGTACATCTTCCAGCTATTTGAGATAAGGCGAGATCAGCCATCACTTGCTTCACTTTGGATTTCTTCACATAACCTGTCAACTGATAATTCCTTTTAATCTCAAATTAGGGTTTGTTTATATCTGAATTTTAATTTAAGGTTGTTTAGGTCTTTGCTTGATGTAATTTTCTCTTAATCAAATAACTTGAAACTATCATTTATTTCTACTTTATACCAAACTTTTAACGCCTTAAATAAAATATTTTGTTATTTTTTCTTCACTTGACCGAAATCTTAACGTTAAAATTAAATAGAAAACTTAATTTTCATTTTCAGAGTAACTGTATCTTCACTATATCAAAACTTTATATCAGCTGAAATTGTTTGGCATCAATTCAAGTTCATATCCAATTGTATTCAGCTTTTACCTTGGTGGGTGTGTAGTATAGGTTCTCTTCAACGGTAAGTCCTGGTATTAGGTCACATTTGTGAGTGACATAACCACACCTCTGATTGAATACCGTCAAGCTAAGAGGTTGATTATTGAGTAGAATCTGTCCTCGAGTAGGACCTTGTACTCGTCTAGCTATCACATCAAGGAGCGCCTTTTTGCCACTACCTGTAATTGAAGGATAATGATTGAAGAATAAAAATAGAAACTTTAGATTCATTTCAAGATAATTCATATCGAGATGCAAGTAGAGTTGACCATTAAAATGATCTTGCTCACACAATCTCACGTTCATGGAAATTGTTCACATTTTTGATAACCACTCACCTTTGGAACCTAGAATGGCCATGACTTCTCCTGAATAGACAGTCAAAGAGACATCTTTGAGTATCACTCCAGTTTTCACACTGCCCAAAAGTCTTTGAGCACATGACGCAGGTTCTACCTGAAAGAAATAAATCGGAAGGCTTGAATACGTCATTCTTCATCTTGATACAACATCATTCATCACGATTGGAAAACAAAATATCGAAGGGCTGTTTTTATCGAACCATTGTACATTATAAGGGACCTTAAAGTTCAATATTTTTGCCATAATGCAGCTAAAGAATGAACTTCAACACCATGCTCATGAGACTCATTCTTTATATCATCCGAGTATTCACTCCCGTTTGTAGCTTGAATTGAGAAACACCTGGTATTCTTGGCAAGATTCGCGCCATGAGTGAGGAGCGGGCTTATCCCTCGTGCAAAGACATATATTCGTGATTAAGTACTAACTTCATTATGGCTGAAGTCTTTGTTGACACTTTTCAGTTTTCAGCTGATCACAGTCGCTTGTTTAGTCAGTTTCGTCTCTTCCTTTTCAGTTCTTCAAGACAATGAATAGAATTGGAGGACAAAAACTGATGGAAACGCAATATTAATATCGCTTTAAGCCATGACAATTCTAGACCATCCTTGTCTTTGTGAGAAATCACTGAAGCATTAAAAGTGATGTCACATCCACCAAATAGCCCTGAATCGAAACGAAGTTACCAAAATACTCGGAGTGGTTATTTTTTGCGGATGAAGATGAATTTCCTATGATAAAATCCTTTATTTTTGACAAGGCAAAGGTCGATGGGATACCCTGAAATTCATTCTGTTTCCAAGAATTCATTGAGTCATCCAATAAGAAAGTTTCAAGATATTTATGTTTGTTTGTGCCAATTGTTGATGGGATATACCGAAAAGCACACATGTATACAGGGTCTTTCACGAGGAACCTCACCCATATTTATACGGGAAACTACTGAACGTATTTTCATGAAATTCAGCACTTATAAGTATTTCACGATGCTGATGAAATCTAAAATATTTTCAAGGCATGAGCACCTCCGGTTTTTCCGGAAATGACGTCAACTGCCGTTTTTCAAATAAGAACACATTTTTTTTATTGCAGAAATAGATTCCTTAGAAAATTTCAAGTTATTTTGATGTAACATTTTTCAGTTTTGGTTGGAAAATTCTCTCTGAGCGGGAAAATTCGAAAAAAAAATCGAAAATAGAGCTCCGCTGAAACAAGAATAACTTCGAGGTTTTTGGATGGAAAATTTTCATTTTTGGGATTTTTCAAGATGTAAGATTGATGCATCCACTTTATGTGATATTAACTCAGAAAATATCCATTTTAGGGCAAGGGTGTGATGCATACACTCACATTATTTTTTAACGTAGATTCAATCTTACATCTTGAAAAATCCCAAAAATGAAAATTTTCCATCCAAAAACCTCGAAGTTATTCTTGTTTCAGCGGAGCTTCATTTTCGATTTTTTTTTCGAATTTTCCCGCTCAGAGAGAATTTTCCAACCAAAACTGAAAAATGTTACATCAAAATAACTTGAAATTTTCTAAGGAATCTATTTCTGCAATAAAAAAATGGTGTTCTAATTTGAAAAACGGAAGTTGACGTCATTTCCGGAAAAACCGGAGGTGCTCATGCCTTGAAAATATTTTAGATTTCATCAGCATCGTGAAATACTTATAAGTGCTGAATTTCATGAAAATACGTTCAATAGTTTCCCGTACCTATAAATATGGGTGAGGTTCCTCGTTAAAGACCCTGTATATTTGGTTGATTTTACTCAGTTTTTAAACCGTAGTAATATAAAGGAAAAACTTCGAGGCAAGAAAAATAAGTTGAATAAAGCAACTGTCATATAAAGGATCATGTTGATCAAATAAGAAATGTAGAATTTTGGTCCATGGACACTGTTGAATAGATTAAAACCAAGTTGAACAGAACTGAAAAAAAGTATTCTAATTGATCACCGCGTTTCTGAAAAACTGCGGAACTTAGGATTTTATGATCAATTGCAGTGTTCATGCCGAAATCTCTTCAAAAATCAGCCTTCAAAGATTGTTTATTTACTTGAATTTTTGACGTATACTAGTCGGAATTAGTCCTTGAGACTATTTGGCCTGAAAGGATTGTATCAATTTTAGTTATCTATGGGTGTCAAGAATGACCTTTACACTTAACATTCTATGGATTTTTCGAAAACAATAAACCCGAATGTGAAATTCGCATTAAATCTAGAAAACACCGGAACTGCACAATTCTTCTCTACTTACTTGCCCAGAATAGAAGACACTGTTGAGCTCCAAAACATAATCGTTGGCGATCATCCTGCCAAATCCACCTATTCCAAATCGATCGCAGTTTTTCTTATGTTTACCATCTGCACCCGATATTTTTTATGCGAACAAGTGTCCGATAGAACTGACATAGCGGACTATAGCGAGAGAAAGCTCACGGTGTAGCGGTCAACGACGCGGACGCAAGTCAGAAGGCAACAACTGTGCTTTGATGGGAAATAAGTTTTGATATTGTGTGGGGGCACGGTACCCATGTGGGTATAATGGGTATTTGGATGGACTGCGCGCTTGTTTACGCTGTACCATTCTGTTTTGCGACGTCTGGAATAGACGTTTCAAGGATACGGAAAACTTAGAAGAGGCGGTTTTCCACTAAGGAAATATTATTATTGAAATGTCGATGGCCTGATACTTTCGAATGAATCTAACATTTTTTGACTATGTATTCCGTGAAAACTCGATTTGGCTAGGAAGGCTATAGGTTTTCTTTCTTTATCTGGCGTTGGAATCTCCTAAATTGTAGGACATTTTACTCACGTATATAACAAAACAAATGATAATGAAAAAATGCGTTTACAATGAACATGCAAAACATTCGTAATTCCAATATCGTTGATCGATGAGATCGAGTTGAACAGTTTAAAATAGGTATATAGTATAAAAATAATCTATATAAATAAAACAAGGTTGTTGGTTACACCATTTATAACTCGTGATTGGATGGACTGTTTGTTATGAAACTTCATTTATGGATTCGTCTACGGCCTGGTTATTATAAAATACATTAAAACTTTGAAAAATTCGATAAGAAATTTGTTTATGTAGGAAATGCTTTTCCTCCTTTCGAATAAGGCCACCAGGTGTCGCTACGGTCAAGGGCTCTTATCTAGACACTGTAGCGTAGTCGTGAAGGTATATTTCATATTATCGCCACTAGATGGCGATGGTAATTACGATTTGCTAAATCTACCGTAAGTAGGTATCATTTAGGCGAAACAAGGTTCGTCGGGCCAGCTAGTAAATGATAAATATGAAAATTCGATTGATGGCAATTTCACATTCAGAAAAACAATACACAGAATTCTTTTCAAAGACTTAATCCTACGAATAGGAATAGTTATTGATTGGAATATTCATCGTACAATCGATTATGCATGTTGATTATTATGTATTAGTCATAATAACATGCTTAATTGCATAATTTATTAATATCGTATAATACTCCTTTGAATGCTAATTACCTAAGGTACTTACCAGTACGAGTAGGCGTTTAAACGATTTCAAATTTAGGAAGGAACCAACCAACAGCAGGTAACTTAAGAATGGCTTCAGCTGGAATTGTGTGTTATTCTCAATTAAGTTTAATTTTTTTTAAGAGCTCGTTCTATTCATATGAACGAGGGCTACATCTTTATGTCAGTATTTTTTGAGTCACTGGTTGGTAACGAATCTGTGGCCAAATTCAATTCGTAATTGTAGTAGGTAGGTACCTACCTACCAACAAATATGAAATAAAATAAAGAAACAGGTGTATTTAAGTCAAGCTGCAAATGAATATTCTGCGAATTCATGATGAGATGCTGATATTATGCCAAATATGGAGGATTTCATTTAGAACTTTCGACCAAAAGTTTCTTTCGAAACATAACCAAATCAATTAACATAGGTATACCTACCTACCTAATCCAACTAAATTGGAGTTTTCTGTAATGTCACAACATTCAATCCAATATTCTGTTTTTATCTCAGGATCAATATTTATATCATATTTATTTTATTTTCCCCATTTTGTCTTGTTAACGTTAAAAAACATTCAATTTCACTGAGGTTTCTTTCTTGACCGATTGTTGCAGTCTCCTAATAAATTCGCTATATTGGCTGACCATGACCATGATACTGGGATTTTTTGATTGAAATTGACGAACACAGGTCTTTCAAGTATCGTTGAATTGCCAAATAAGTGATCAGAGGAATGAATTGTTAATTATTTTCAGATCTAGATCTAGAAAGGAAATGCATGGAAATAATTGACTGTTAAAGGGATATTCCTACCTTCGATGAGCTATATATTAAATTTATAGCATTCCTATAGGCACATTTCCATATAACTGATAATGGTTCAATTCAATACTGCTATAGACATACTGTGTGTTCCTCTTAAATTGTAGAGATTTTTCACGAAAAATGAGAATATATCTTTCGAATTCGGATTTGAGATTTGAAACCCACAGATCATAAATTTTAGTATAGCAACTCATACTGTGTGTCCACAACTTGGATGCAAAGAACGAAAGTTTGAGAAGGCCCTATCTCTATCTACCTTGGCTTTGATTGAAATTAAATCATATCCTATCGTTTTGGATCATTTTCGACCAGATATCACCGTCGATTGGACAATAAAACTCCCCAACAAACCAAGAACCATATGAATCGATTAAATTGATTCTTAGAATCAATCTTGAAAAATCCCAAAAATGAAAATTTTCCATCCAAAAACCTCCAAGTTATTCTTGTTTCAGCGGAGCTCTATTTTCGATTTTTTTTCGAATTTTCCCGCTCAGAGAGAATTTTCCAACCAAAACTGAAAAATGTTACATCAAAATAACTTGAAATGAAGTTGACGTCATTTCCGGAAAAACCGGAGGTGCTCATGCCTTGAAAATATTTTAGATTTCATCAGCATCGTGAAATACTTATAAGTGCTGAATTTCATGAAAATACGTTCAGTAGTTTCCCGTAGATATAAATATGGGTGAGGTTCTTCGTGAAAGACCCTTTAGTAGGCTAAGATATATCCTCGTATATTGTAATATAGCAAATATCAACATGAACAGATCAGCTTAATGGTTGTAATAAATCGCTGTGTTTCCAAAAATTGTATGGTTTTCATGTTTCCAGAATAAATGATGATGATAGGCGCTCAGTCCTTCAATACATTGGAGGAATCCAATTTTCTTGAAAGTTATCGAACACAGATGAAATAGACGAATGCCACTGGATATTCTCAAGTGCACTTGAATTTTCTATGCCACTTTCCACATCTCCGCGGAAACCAGACGTGCATAAACTAGAACGAATATCTTCAACCGGACGGAACCAAAATTCCGATCGGAAATCGGTAAGTGGCAGCCGGCAGATGCCATGCTTTGGGCACACCACTCTTCGGCCTCTCCAGCTCCAACAACATCAAAATCACTTTCCGCGAAGCTCCCGACCAACAGGTGGATTTAGTACACGAGCAACGTTGGCAGATCCGACTCCGGCAACAAACTCGTACCGTTCCGGTGACCCACGGGTTGGCGTTTTGATACAAGAACCATTTTCCGTTGTTCGAATCTAGCGATCGCGAGATGCATTCAGCAGTTTTGGTTTGAGCAACATTTCGCTAGGGTTCGGCCCGGTGGTGACTCAAGACGTTGTTGTGAAACGAACGGTGAGATATTGCGACAAACTGGTTCATTTAATCGGTACATGCGAGTAGAAAAGTGCCTTTAGGTGACTGGGTCTCTAATTCGTGATCCGTCAGTTTATCAGTCGCTCGCAGGACCAAATTTGTGTTGAATCTTGAAGATATCAGTGTCCGGTTCGTCTGTCAAAATTGCAATAAGATACAATAACCTTTTGACAGCAATGCAAGGAGTCAAGGTTCTTGTTGACCAGCGATGGTTGTAAGACGAGACAAGGACTGCTTTTGGCCTTGAAGTTAACTTGAGGTGAGATTTTCATTCATTCAACAAATTCGCAGAAAAGTTTCAACCATATCCTTATGATATATGAATACAGAGTGAGAGAACTGAGATGGACTATTTTTTGTTAATTGATCATTTGGATATAGAAAGCCGTTTTTTCAATGTAGGTAACGACCTTGCCCATAAGCGATTTTAGTGGGATAACTGTTTATTTCCTACCATTATTCGGTGAGAACTTACGTCGAAAGTATAACAAAACAACCGTTTGAATTGTCGAAATTGTAGTAAAATTTTGTGTTCTACAGTTCCACTGGGAAATATAACATGGTAATTTCAGATAACAAGTCTGTTTGTTGTTTCAGGATCACATTGTTTCTCTCAAGTAAACCGTGAATTCCTCTTTAGAGTCTTTAGTCCTTGTTGATGGAATATTTTCATTCAATCGAAAAACTCTTCAATCGAATAATTTTATGGATATTTTTCGAAAAGGTTAACAAATTCTGGCTCTGAAAATTGTGCTAGAGGAATGACCTACAACCTGATCTCAATCCTGTTAACTTCATATCTGTACCTTGTTAATGAGGTCAAGTATTTGGGAGTGACCTTGGTCCTTGGATATCAACCTTAATCGGAACTCAAACTCCAAAATATGCGGAATGTGCTAGCAAGCTAGAGGGCATAACATGAGGACTCAATCCTCTTCGAATAGACAAATTTGTTGAAGACAAGATAAATCAGACGAAAGCTAAGATAGAGCTCTAACTCAACGACTTGTATCACTTGGTATTCAGACGGTTCTGAAACCAGGATAGGGACCAGAGCAAGAACCAAGTGTACACTTACGTTAGGCTCCCAATCGAGTGTTTTTCAAGCAGCAATACTTGCAATCGAAAGATGCATAGACAAAAACCTGGAAAGAAACTACCAAGGGTGTGAAATAGTGATCTATTCTCATAGCCAAGCTGCTATCGAAGCATTTCTATATCATCGACTCAAAGCTGACATGGAAGTGCCAAAGAAAAACTTAATGAAGTAGACAAGAAAGAGAACACAAACACCATATGATGGACCAGAACCTATCTGTGATATAGGCAAGGGAGAGTTTTTGGTGAAGGAAAAACCTCAAAGAGAAGCTCTCTGATGAAGTTCTCCAGGAATGTATCATTCTAACAAGTCTTTACGGATTTTGGAACTGTAAGAACCAATAATTATTTGAATCTCACAATCTCAGTATGAATAAGATACGCATCCTTACTATAGTCTGTTCAAATATAAGAAGGAGCTATGTAAACAAACAGAATCGTCTGGTTTGCGCACAATGAAGCTCCTATTGGTCAAACGGTGATAACAACGATCTCTTCGACCGCCCAGAGAGACTACCAGGATCGTACTCAGACTGTGGGTGGTATTGGATAGAAATTATTTGAGTCAGCAATTCCCACATTAGATTTTTTTTCCTCAGAAACTCTAGTGCACAATTTCTGACGTAGGTACCCTATTTTTTCATTTTGTTTTGTTTTTATATTATTATCTACTAAATAATTTCTTTTTCGGATGCTCGAGATTGCGGCAAGGTAATTCCAGGAAACACCAGAGTTTTAGAGATTTTGGGTGGGAATCTTGCAAGATTCCGACAAAATAATTCCGGGAAATACCAGATTTGGGTCCTTTTCCCTAATGGGTGGAAGCCATCTCGATTTGCATAAATATCGAAGTTTTCAATTGACAAGACTCGAAAAAGATCTCTGTTCAAATTTATAATGGTCATTTACTTGTAATATCCGAAATATATTTAGTTTCGGTCCATAATTTTATATTATTTTGTACGAAACTCTATGTCGGCTGCTCAAGATTCCGACAAGGTAATTCCGGGAAACACCAGGTTTGGGTCCTTTCCCTCAATGGATTAAAGCCATCTTGATTTGCATAAATATGGAAGTTTTCAATTGACAAGACCAGTTAAAATACCTAGAGCTACTGTGAAGGTTTAGCTGTTCAAAGTGTTTATAGATTTTGTTGTGAAAAGTGTATTGTGTTGAAAGATCTTTTGACAAAGTGTATATAGTGTTTATAGAACAATGTCGAATTCGGAAACGGTACTGCACCTACATTCCTTATGGAAGATTCCTCCAGGGGTTTTCTCTAAAATCTTCTAAAATTCTCCTGGCTGGTGAATTGGCCTCTTCGTTTTCTTTGATTCCTGCCTAGTTCATTCAAATTTTCTTGGCACTTGGCCCATATCACCTCTGAAATGATGCTATGAGAGTAAGATTCATCTTTCAGTTGCAGGTATTTCTACCTCAGTCCTCAGTCGTTCAAACAGGAGCTTAATGACAGTTATGATATAGGGATAAGAAAATACGCATAGGCTGTGATAGTTAAGCTACCCTGAGAGCATTTCTGTGTGAGTTACTTTCAACTTCATTCAGTATTCAGCTGAGAATATGGAGGGCGATCTGAAAGGATCATAAAAGTTCATTTTGCATGTAATCAAGGTATTTTATCTATTCGCATTTCCTTTGTCCAATATCCTTTGTTGTCAAATCAATTGCAGCATGGTTGCACATTCGAGATAATGTAATTTCCTGATTTTTATAGTTATCCACATATCTCTTCGTTTGCTCATTCCCATTCAACTTCAAGGTTGAAAACCAATCGTTATAGGTTAGGACGTGCCTATCTTTCTTCCATCAGATTGAACCTTAAACAATTATTGAAATTGGGCTATAATCCTTTCCTAGGATATTTGGATATTAAAATTCTGGTTTCTAATAACTACTTCAGTTAGACATTCGACACAATCTGCCTTTATCTTCCCTATCTACAGCTCTCACTTCCAGATACATCCTATAAGTCAGTTTTCTGGTTTTGATTCCAACATTTGCTCACTGAAATTTTTTACTTTTCTCTTCATTCCTCATTATCCGTGAAGATAATAATCGAAACGACAATTTATATTGAAATTATAGGTATAAGATCGTTGATCTATTCAGCAGGTTTGAATCCTTTTTGACCAGATATCAAAGTCGATTGGGCAATAAACATCCCAGCAAACCAATGAACCAGATGTGTAGATTGAACTATAATTCGTATAATTTGTATTGTCTGTATTCTCACAACATTCATCGTCTGAATTCAGTGCTTTAATCAGATTTACTGAATAATTTCACAATTTTGTTTTACGTTAAAAAACATTGAACTTCAATGAGGTTTCTTTCTTTACCTGGCGTTGTAGTCTCCTTATTAATTCGCTATATTAACTAACCGTGACCAGAAGACTTAGATTTTCTAATATAAGTTGACGACTACATGTCATTAAAATTTCGTTGGATCGCCTAGTAAGTCATCAGTGGTATGAATGGTTTTTCATTTATAGATCTAGATTAAAAAACGAAATATAGAGAAATTATTGATAGAAACCTTCAGAGATATTGGTAACAATTCATTTAAAAGAGCAGGGATTTTTTCACGTGAAATACAAATAGATATCACGACTAAGGTCCATTTGAAACCCACAAACCATAAATTTTAGTATCGTACTTATACTTATACCGGGTGCCCACAACTTTAGTGCAAAAGTTTGGGAGTGCTCTATGCAAACGCTACTGATTATCAATTCTTAATTACGAGGATATACTGAAAAATTCTCAATCTCAAACAAAATTTCAAAGTCAAAATATTTTATGATATACTCAACATATTATTCTCCACTTAATTAAATACATTTATTACACCGAACCTGCAATGTCTCTAGACCTTTCAAAAAAATGTTTCCTCTTGCTCTGCAAACCAATCCTCCACAGCTTTTATTACCTCCTCGTTGGAAGAAAATTTACGACCTTTTAAACTTTCTTTCATTTGAGGAAAGAGATGATAGTCGGACGGAGCCAAATCTGGTGAATAAGGGGGGTGTTCTAGTAATTCTAACTCGAAATCAAGAATTTTTGGCATGGCAACATGAGGTTTGTGTACTGGGGCGTTGTCCTGTAAAAACAAAACACCTTTGGATATAGCTTTCCGCGTCTTTTCCCTTTATTTTTTTTCCATAGAGTGGTCAGTAATGACGAATAGTATTCTACCATTGCACGCTTTTGGTCAACATTAAAACATTTGGGGATCCATTTTGCAGAAATTTTTCTCATGTCCAAATTGACGTGAAATATATGATGAACGCGTTCGTATGTAATCTTCAGTGCTTCAGATATCCGTTTTAGCCCAATTCGACGGTCTGATAAAATCATGTCATGAACTGCATCGATATTTTCGGGGACTGACACAGAAACTGGCCTTCCCGATCGGTCATCATCTTCAATGGAAAATTTACCTCTTTTGAAGCTTGCAGTCCAATTTTTCACGGTCTACGAAGGATATTGATCACCAAGGGTATTGAGCATATCTTCGTAAACCTGCTTACTTCGTAACCCTTTTGAATACAGGTACTTGATGATGGCTCGATACCCCAATTTTTCGATTTTCACAATTTCGGTGGACATCTTTTTTTTTATTGCGTAACTCTGGTTTACTTTTTTGACGTCGAACTCTACACTGACACTTCTAATAAGTTATTGTTCGTTGATATGGTATCGCAGTATTTTGTTTATGCTTGGAACTGGTCTAGGCTAACTAGATATCAATACATCCTAGTATATGTACCTATAAATTATCTATGTATAAGCAATGAGACCTCAGCTCGCACCGTTGCTATTCCTAATTGAATGAACTGAAATCCGCATCACCTTTGTCCATGTTTTTTCTTTACAATATGACCCATGAAAAAACCTAACCTAACTGCATGTGATGTCGAACAATGCCCAGTTAATTTTAGTCATGTTCAATAGTAGTACAAATTGCTCATTATAGGATACAGAAATTACAGTTAAATAGTTGTGGTATTTGATTAACTCACGTTTGGATAACTGAATGAAGACATGAAAAAACCGTTACATCGAGTAATTGTCAGTTTATCCTGATCGAAATAATCGATTCGATCGCGGGATGGTTCAGCATGCTTTCACTGATATTCCACATCAGTATTTATTTTATTACCAGAAGAGATTCGAAGAATTTGTTTTAATTATGAGTTTCACTCTTTTATTCGTTATATGCGGGCGATTGAGGGGAAAGCTGAATTTCGATAAACTCAAAATAACAGATTTAATCAGGAGCCAATGCACTGAATAACGGTGCCATTACGCAACCTCGGTTAATTGCTCATAACGAAAACTAGCTAGTTGAAATGCAAATTAAAACAAGTAAAACATAATAACCACTTCAAATCGGCTTCAAACGGTGGAACATTCCACCTGTGATGTAATAAGAGCAAATTCACGTGAATCCAGAAAAGGATAAATCTGTGAAGGAAAATTCTGGTCTTCAAAAAGATCGTTACTGAAAATAATTAAAAATGAATTAGGTCCTATACCAATGAACCAAATGTGTCGATTGAACTTTTTCATATAATATGGGTTTTATGTAGGTAATTCCTCAACATTCATCGCCAAAATCCAGTGCTGTAATAAGGTTTATTAAATAATCGATGATTATCACTGTATTTTCCCCATTTTGTCTTGTTAACGTTAAAAAACATTGAACTTCAAAAAGGTTTCTTTCTTGACCGAACGTTGGAGTCTCCTGATTATTTCGCTATTTTAGCTGACCATGACCATGAGACTGGGTTTTTTTAATGGGATTTGACGAACACATATCTTCCAAGTATCGTTGAATTGCCAAATAAGTGATCAGTGGAATGATTTGGTAATTATTTTCAGATCTAGATCTAGAAAGGAAATGTATGAAAATTATTGATTGTTATAGGGATATTCCTTACCTTCGATGAGCTATATAATAAATTTATAGTATTCCTATAGGCACATTTCCATATAACTGATTATGGTTCAATTCAATAATGCTAGACATACAGTGTGTTTCTCTTAAATTGGCGAAAATTCATTGAAAACAGTAGGGATTTTTTACGAAAATGAGAATAAATCTTTTAACTCCGGCAGATTTGAAACCCACAGATCATAAATTTTAGTATAGCAACTTATACCAAGTGTCCACAACTTGACCGAAATTTCGAAATTTTTCGGATTCCCCATCTCTATCCATCTTGGATTTGATTGAAGATAGATCATACCCCATCGTTTCGGATCCTTTTCGACCAGATATCAATGTCGATTAGGGAATAAAACACCCCAACAAACCGATGGACCAGATTTGTCGATTGTAGATACTGTTTCGTATAATTTAGGTTTTCTGTTTTTTCTCAACATTGTCAACATTCCAGTGATTTAATCAGGTTTATTGTATAATCGATGATTTTTTCTGCAATTTCACAATTTTTGCTCTGTTAACGTCAGAAAATATTAAAATTCACTGAGGTTTCTTTCTTAACCGGACGTTGCAGTCTCCTTATTGATTGGCTATATTAGCTGACCATGACCAGGAGAGGAGTCAATTTTTTCAAATTAGAACCCAATTTTTTTATGGCAGATATTGAATCTACGTTAAAAAATAATGTGAGTGTATGCATCACACCCTTGCCCTAAAGTGGATATTAACTCAGAAAATATCCATTTTAGGGCAAGGGTGTGATGCATACACTCACATTATTTTTTAACGTAGATTCAATATCTGCCATAAAAAAATGGGGTTCTAATTTGAAAAAATTGATTTTTTACGATTTTGTCATCCCCAACTTTGAAAGCGATTTTTTCACCCCCTGTATCATGAATCGCGATTTCGATTTTTAAAGTGGATACATCAATCTTACATCTTCAAAAATCCCAAAAATGAAAATTTTCCATCCAAAAACCTCGAAGTTATTCTTGTTTCAGCGGAGCTCTATTTTCGATTTTTTTTTTCGAATTTTCCCGCTCAGAGAGAATTTTCCAACCAAAACTGAAAAATGTTACATCAAAATAACTTGAAATTTTCTAAGGAATCTATGCAATAAAAAAATGGTGTTCTAATTTGAAAAACGGATGTTGACGTCATTTCCGGAAAAACCGGAGGTGCTCATGCCTTGAAAATATTTTAGATTTCATCAGCATCGTGAAATACTTATAAGTGCTGAATTTCATGAAAATACGTTCAGTAGTTTCCCGTATAAATATGGGTGAGGTTCCTCGAGAAAGACCCTTTAGTGTGTGTCAAAAACAATAGGAATTTTTACCTATATACGAAAAATGCAAATAGATCTTACAACATTGCACCACACCCTGAATAATTTGAATAAGTGGAGTTTTCTGGCAGAACGGCTTGTGATAATCGGAATTCTCTGTCACCGATATCAATGATACTATCAATTATATTGATTATTTATCGTTTACTCGGGCTTAGTCCTTCCAGTTCTATATTTTGGTTTTATATTCAAACGTTTTTGGGAAAACGTCTTGAGATTACCTTTCGAAATTTCTCAGATATCAATAGTACACACACGCAGTTGTCCAACAGGTAACAATTCGATAGAGTTTTTAGTTGAAGATCATCAACAGACCTCAATCTAGCTCTATGGCTTTAGTTTCCTATCAGTTTTTCTGTTTGCGTGGTGAAGATAGAATTGTACTCGACTTGAAATGCACGAGTATAAATTACAACTATGTTTCGACATGAAGAATAAGAAATGAAGATTCAATCAATCAAATTGAATGAATTCCGTTGCAACACTTGGTACTTATTCAATGTGCAATATTCACACAAAAGATGACCGGATACTGATCGATTACCATGGTTAGCAATACTGCCCACATTAATCCTACGTTTACTTCACTATTCGCTATAATCGACACATAATTTACACCTCTTACTACGTACTTCCTCAACGATTGTGGGCTGCTTTGCTAGGATTTGAACCGTCAAGGATATACATTTTTTATAACATCAACATTGTTGTATCGCCTTTGTGATGTAAACATCGAAACTTGATAGTTCACCTAGGTTGAATCCGATAACTTAAACTTAACCTTGCAAATCACATTAATATGAATGATTCATGGTATTGGAATTCAATTTGAGTAACAGAATACTGATGCCATCTTGGATTGTAGGCTGTGATGAAATAAAATTCTCAATTGGGGTAAATTTTGGCCTACAAAGAATCTATTGTCTATTTAGTATGAAGATGACTAAAAACGTAATTGAAGTATGTGTGAAATTAAGGAATAACTTAATTTTTATCTTGTCAGATCATAATTTTCGAAATGGCCAGTTGATATTAATTTGTTTGATATAGAAAACGGACACATTTATTGAACATCAATTCATTGCCCCAATGTTCAGATGAGAAGTTGAAATATTTTCAAATTACTTCACTTAGAAACCATCTTTGAGAGTTAAGTACTCGGTACTTTGCAGTTTATCTAGAGGAAGTTATCTCAGACACTGAATTCCAACATATAACTTGTTGATTTCTGCATTAATTAGAATCATTAATTATCCTCGGTCTGTTAGCATTTGCAAGTAGTTTATTGAACTTTTCCGTTAGGTTATTATATAACTATTAGGTATATTTGGCTGGCTAGTAAAGTGCGTCTATAATTTTTTTCAAATTACTTGTATCTCAATCACTGTATTAAATAGATGAAGATTTAGCTATTAGCCGTAGTTCCTTCGGCATTAACTAGTTACTCGATGGAGATATCAGATAGGTGCTAGCTCAATTATCAGAGTATGGTATCATGATTTGCAAAACTCATGATGATTTCTTTGCAGATTTTGGACATTTGTAGAGGCTTAAGATGGTTCGAAGCAGGACACCATCACAATGCGATGGTTCCATGACATTTGAGATGCAGAGGAAATACTCAGTTCCTTCTAATCCAGAATCCAGAGCATTCTCAGGAACAGCAAGCGAAGACCTGCATGCTTGGTCTATATATCGGTAAGGAGACTTTTGAAGGGATTGATGAAAACATCAAACATTGCAATCTATATTAATAATTCACTGTGTTGGTACTTTTCTATTTTTCGAAGCTCAAAAAATATAGTGAGGATTCGGTAGGAAAGAATGAATTCCATCTGGAGTCCAAGAATATTGTTGAATACATTCATAATTAAAATTGTTTCACTTTGTTGTAGCCCTATCTAGATCGTTACTATTGATTTACAATATTTCGTCATCTGTCCAAAAACTTAATTAGTTCGTAGTATGAAAAGATATACAAAAAAAATGAAATACATATCTGATATCATGAAAATTATGCATAATGATTGAATGAATTAACCAAATCTCGTTTTTTTTCCAGGCAAAACTTGAATTCTGATTTTACCGACAATGCTTTGGGGGCACAAGATAAGAGTCCACTTCCTTATGGAAATTTCCAGTTGAGGGATACAACAGTGCAGTCAATCTTGTCGCATCCAAGATATGGACCCAAGTAAGCTATATAATGGCACCTTTCATAAAGAAGCTTACATCTTGTAAGCGGAAGTTTCAGCAAAATTAAAACAATTGTATGGAAGTAGGCGTTGCACAGTTTCAACATTTGTATGATAAACTATCCAGACTCATCTATACTATCTTTATCTATACTAATACTAATATTATAAAGAGGAAAGATTTGTATTTTTGTTTGTTTGATACGAATAGGCTCAAGAACTACTGGACCGATTTCAGAAATTCTTTCACCATTAGAAAGCTAGATTATCCCTGAGTGACATAGGCTCTACTTTTCACCCGAAAAAAATAGGGATACTTACTATAACTTCAATAATAACAAAAAAATCAGCCATAATCAGCTATTTTCACGTGCGCTGCAAAAACCGTAAGACTTACGCGGATGTGGATACAATGTATGACGGAAATGTACCTCTTAAATAGTTCTACAAAAAAGTCCGCGATAGCATATATCTATCCCTCAAGATGGACTTGCTATTACCTGTTTATGGTATATAATCAGATGTTTTCCAAAATTATGCACTACTTGGGAGTGCGTTTTTGGAATAGGGTATTGATCCTTATCCAACTCATTACGTTATTTATCCCCAGTAATCAATTTAGAACGAAATTGCCCTTTACATCATACAATTACAACGAGTACATCAAAAGTTATGGCAGGTTGAAGTGTTGAAGATGAAACCGCACCACCGGACCTAAATGCGTCTCCGTCCTAGGTAGGCGGGTAGGAGGGGGCACCGAAGTGTGAGAGGGGGACATGCATATCTATAGTAGCCGCGTAGATTTGGTTAAGGTCGATTTGTTAAGAAGCGAAAGCAGAAGCCTTTTTCCTTTTTAAAGCATAAGTTGAAAAGTTCTTTTCAGAACTAAATTTGAATTTTTTTATTCAACACGTTTTTCTTTATCAGAAATTTCTACCCGGGCGAAGCTGGGACGGGCTGCTTGTTTGAAATAAAGAAGTTTATTAGTTAGTTAGTAACCAGAACCATATAGAAGAGAATGTACCTACAAGTTGGATGGAAGGGCACTCGAAAGCTCCTAAATCCTTTTTAACTTTTCAGACGAAATGATTTAGCCCTTTAGTAGAACGAGCTAAAATACCCTGCAAGTGTTTGAAATATGACATGACTATTTTTTTTACGGAATCAAAGAGAGAATCTGAATCCACATTGATTTATATTGGTATTTTTTTGCACAGTGAAAGAATTTTCTTCTGAGATAATAATTCATAAAACCGAGAAGAGATTGATTGTTTTTATTGTAGAAATTGTTTTTTTGAGTGTTTATAATTAAGAAATACGATAACTGGGACTCTCCATGATAGAGGAGGAGGTTTCTTTGACGTTAAAAACCTCAATTCCTTGCTCCTGATGAAGAAATAAATTAAATTCTCGAAAGCTCGAGCAGAAGGAAAAAGAGTTTTTCTGAAAAAAACGGCTGATACCCCAATAACCTTCAACACCATACCTTTCTCTAGCGGTAGAAACTTTCGATAATACAAGTTTTCAAGAGAATAAAAGATGAACCTAGTGTCTTGTATTTTTTATTTTAATTCTTGTTGTTTCCAGGTCAGCTCTAGGTTCGAACATGTACACATACCTGAAATTCGGACTTCCTAGAGTTTTTCCACCGAATCATGACCCAAATCGATCGGGTACACCTCAACATTTCATTAGGAATTCATCAACAAGACCACGAGAAAAGTAAGTTGAATTTTAAGTAGATATTGAAATTTGTGTCATAGTCTTCTTCATTACAAGTAGCGAAGTGATTTATTATCAAAGAATTCAGGTGAAAATACAGAATTTTTTAATGAGAAACATCACGATTTTCTGTCAGTAAAAGATTAAATGTGAAAAATTAAGTTATTACTGAGAAGAGATTATACTGTATAAGTTTAAATACACTGCGAAAAAAAAATTAACGCACATTATGGAAATCTCAAATTTATTCTACAACTGAAGGTGTTCTCAATGATAATTATTTTTATCAGAATTATGCATGCATATGTTATCCACTTTCAACGTTTTTCTTCAATACAGATGTTTTCTCCCAGCAGGAATAAAAAAAGATGATATTATCAAATTTTGAATGTATTGGCTCCATTCTAAAATCAGTTGTTCTCGATCAATTCTAGTGATCAATAGTTTTTCTTTCGTTTGATTTTCTACACTCGATCGCTATGCAACGCGAAACACGCAATTTGACCCAAGAGGAATTTGCCCAAGCGGTAGTTTTGAGAGAAGAAGGGTGGACATACACAAGAATTGCAGAAAGGTTTGGAGTTTCCCATACAAGTGTGTCCAGAATGTTGCAGCGATTCAGGGAGACAGGTATGAATGTCCGAAGACCAGGACAGGGTAGACCACGGGTAACAACTGCCATTCAAGAACGTTACTTGAGAGTTTCTTCGTTGAGACAACGGTTGGCAATCGCTCGCCTCCTTCAAAATCAGCTTGAGCAAACTTATGAGGTGCAAATTAGAACTCAGACAATAAGAAATCGCCTCAGAGAATATGATATAAGGCCACACGTGTTGCGGCAAGAGGCCCAGCTCTTACCCCAGACCATCGAAGGGCGCGTGTGGATTTTGCGAGAGAGCATATCCATTGGGCCGATTGGGAAAGAGTTCTCTTCACAGATGAGTCTAGATTATGCCTCTACCATTGTGATCGACGTTCCCTTGTATACAGACGTCCACATGAAAGATATGCTCAGTGAAATTTCCTGAATACTACTGGTTTCGGGGGAGGATCGATTATGGTATGGGGTGGAATATCTTTGACTGCTCGCACAGACCTAGTATATAAGGAACATTCTTGAAGAGCATGTAGTGCCATTTGCCCCATACATTGGTGAAAATTTAATTTTTATGGACGATAATGCCAGACCCCATCGTGCGCGCATCGTTCAGGAGTACCTTGAAGAGGTTGAAATCTCTCGAATGGAATGGCCAGCAAGAAATCCAGATCTCAATCCGATTGAGCAGGTTTGGGACAACCTCAATAGAAGGCTGAGAAGTTCAGAAAATCATCCAGCTACTCTTAATGACTTGGGAATCAAACTCGGAGAAATCTGGGAAGGATTAGATCAGAACATTTTAAGATCACTCATTTTGAGTATGAACCGTCGTTGCCGAACTGTAATTAACGCAAGGGGTGGAAATACCAAGTATTAAATCACTTATCAGCATATCAGTATTTTGAAAATTGTTCATTTCTGTTCTTTCACATAAGATTCGGTGAAATCCTGAATTTTTCTTCCATTTAATGTGTCTTGTTTCGTTCAAAACCTTCCCGAGAGAACATAAAAAATAAGTTATAAAGTCAATGTAGAGTTAACTTTCATTAAAATTGAGATTTTCAGAATGTGCGTTAATTTTTTTGCGCAGTGTATAATAATGAACTGTAGGAAATTTTTAAGGGACTCGATTAGAAATGAGTGAAGATCAAATAACTCCTCCTTATATAAGACGTTTCTGAAAAATAATGTCATCATCAGGTAACAGGAGTTTTCCAAATAATATTGAAAAAAATGAAGTTCAGCAAACATTTTGGGGGCTTCCCATGCCAACTGGATTCAATTTGGCGATGTCTTTCATGTCTTTGTTCATATTTCAGGTCCTCCAAACCAGGAAGCAGGATCCCGAGGGAAGGTAGCTCCGGCTACGATAGCTCAGACAACGAAACGGCCAATCAATACAAACACAACAGGAAATATAGATCGGACCCCGATTTCCGGATGCAGAACGTGAATGTGACCTACCAACATGAGGTAGGGCTCGACATTTGTCCTTTTAGCGTCCACACAAAGGAACAGAACTGAAGCAATCGCGCTCATTCATTAGGGTCATTTAAATCTCTAACACAAAACAGATTATCGCAATTGTCGGAACGGTTTAGAAACGAAGGATCCTTCACGCTTCGATTGTCCGATGAAATGATCGACCGACATTATTATGCTATTTTCATCTCAGGATAACAGTTGTTTGCCAAGCCCCAATGGAAACTGGCGCAGGTGAAGATATTGTTTTTTTTTGTTTGTCGGTTTGTCAAACTTCTCGACTGTATCATTTGGGAGACCATGCGGATCATTAGTTTTTCGTCTGGACTCAAAATACTTGAGGAATCATATTTATATAACGATTTCATGCTAGACTTATAATATTTGCATAATTTTTGTAATCGAAAAAATTTTGGTACATGCGAAGTTACGTTCAACCAAACGTACGCCAAACGCAAGGTCTTCTTTCATATTTAATAAAATTTGTAGTGGATACATTTCGTAAACGCAACAGGAATAATAATCCACAGAATTGTAACATGTATACTCCATTCACAATTATAAAATCACAGCTCTGGCATTGGAAATTTGACACATTCCACCCTGTATCGAAGTTATGACGTTTTTCAAAATATTTTTATGTTCCAAGTCAACACTATGTTGCCCTTTCTACATTCTTAGCGTATTTCTCAGAATGTGAATGAATTGGAAAATATGTGATGGACGAAAATAATTAACGTTAATATGAATTGATAGAAAGGATTCCTTTTCTAGTTATTTGCATGAAAAGTACAAGAGATCACTGTTGAAATATATAATTTTTCGCCATGGAAGAAAATTGCATTGCTTTCACATAATTTTCATATGCATGTTTGTGAAGATTTGATATTTATTATCCTCTTGAACTGAAAGTTCAAGACTTGACGACATCAATTGTTGATTCTAATCAAGAATTCATTAAAAAAAATCAACCCAAAGATATAAGATGAATTGATGGGTAATTACAAGAATCAAGAATAATGGAACATCATATCCCTCTACTGGAATCCGAATATGTGATATGATTGTGAGGGTGCATAACATTTCTATTTCTAATATTTCTTTATTTCAAATAAATAACAGTTTTATTCATTCATCACAAAGAAAATAAACATAATAACTAAATTAACGAATTTGTTTACAGAGAAACTAATAGATAGATAGATATATGCTTTATTTCAGATAAGGTTTTACATAATGTCAATGATGAACATGAAATGAAATAGTGTCAGTTTAGAAAAAAAATACAATTACACAAGATACTCTTTTATGCTATATGGCTCCAGATTAATTAAAAATTTTTTTTTCAATGCAATATAAATTAATAAGCCTGAAAGCTTCATAGATATACATTTCATTTATCTGATCTTATGAACAAGGAGTAAAATATTCTGGCTGTATAGTAATTTGTTAGTTTAAAAAAGATTCATACATTACTACCACAGTAGGTTTGTACAATTGAAATGGAATAGGTCAAACATATGCTTCACATTTATCATTCACCTGTTCTAAAATAAGACGCAAACTCCTGGAATATGGAAAAAACCGATGTATTCTGGTTCAATATAGCCTATTTCTACTTTCGGCAAAGGATTGATAGGAATGAAAGCTCCAGTGACACATATTTCAATTCATCGGAATCTGAATCTTTGAGTGCAATATAGTCATATTTCTTCTTTTTATTAGCTTCTTCGACGTGTTTTTTTCTGAAACGTGAAAACGATCAACAATAATCATTTAGAGACCAATGATGGCCATCCAGAACCCGTTTACTTACGAAAATCGTGCAATTTCATTCTGCAAGTTCTTTCCTCATAATTCCTCGAAAATCCTACCTGAACCATATTTTCCGGTCGCTTTCGTTAGAAGATCGTATAAGGAAGCCTTTTTTTCCATTTACACATCCCGAATAAATTTTGAGCACCAAAAACGATACCGAAACTAACCAAACTTCTGGGGGACCGGAATTTCGTTTGAAATCTTTCCAAACGGCCAGATACCTAAAAAAACTTCGTTATCAAGTGTAAAAAAGGCGATTAGTACTTACTTTTGCTTTTTTTATGCTTATTAATCGATTTTTGGTCCAATTCAAATTTGCCGTTCGTACTCACGCCAAAAGTCGTGAAAGGAAAAAATGACACTTGCACGAAATCGACGGGAAACTTCTTCTGGACGACGAAGAACGGAAAAATAGGCGATTCCTTATCAATATTTCGCCCCAAAATCGCCGATCGATTCGAACTAACAAAATGTGGAATATCTTTGATACTTTTACTTTGATGTAAACAAAGCAACTGGCAACAACGTTTTGTAATTAACAATATTCTCTGTACGCGCACAGATTTTTCATCAGGTGCCCAATTCCTGAAAACGAAACCATGGCCAGAGTTGTGATTTTATAATTGTGAATGGAGTATATACTCCATTCACTTTTATAAAGTATCCCGGTTGACCAAGATTTTTACTGACGCATGTTGGCACTAGTGAAATATCGGTAATGTCAAAATAATTCTCAGGGATGTTGCCAGTGCTAATTTCAATTTACTCTTTTTTAACTTCGTAAATGGATTACATTTTCATTCTGGAGTATTTCAAGTTGAGCAAAAAGGTATTTAAATGTCGTCTGAAAGCTTATCTCTTGAGAATTTTGAAAAGTGGGGAATTCCATAGGTCCGTCTGTTCGTTTAGAAGTTTTTCTGTCGGGTTATTCGAGTACTTTCATTTTTTTTTCGAATGAACTAGCACAAAGTAACAGACTATTCGGTCAATTATCTTCCAGTAACATTTCAACACTCGATTCTTGATTTCCGTACAAGAAAATAGCATAACTGAATATTTTTACCATGTTCATATACGTGAATTATTTCCAGTATTAACAGAGAAGAAAGTTTCTTCAACATTCGTCAGGTCTTTGGAATAATTGAATTCACATAATATTTTCCCAAATTCATTATTTTCCCGAAGTAAATAACATTTTGATAAATACGTAATTACTACGACCTCTATGTAGAGAGGACAACGTTGCGTAGTTATCTGACAGGAAAATGACTATAACCTAACATTTTCAAAATATACACGGTAAAATGTGTCAGAATGTAATGGCCAACCGGGATACTTTATGAAAGTGAATGGAGTACAGCTTATTCTACCTTTGAGTAATTCGAAAGCTAGCAAGAATACCTATTTAGTTAGTGGCACACCTATAACTTTCTGAGACATGCATTTGAATATGTTACTCCTATAAAAAAACTATTTCAGACAATTCAACTGATTGTTTTTGTCCGTTTAGTGCACTTTCTACTTTCAAATTCATTTTCTCCTTTTTAATCGGAAATCGTCTCCCACTTTGGGCGCCTTTTATGTAACGTGAAATCACCACGTAGTAAGGGAATTCTCACTCTTCATATATTCGATTTAGATTAGTGTTGAAATAACGTGAAAGATAAATACTTCTTTATCTAACATTGACCAGCGCGAAGATGAGAGAATTTTTATATTAAAATAGATGATGCCCCTCTGTCCACTATCAAATTACACAAGAAAAACTCATCTACAAGAAGCCAATCTTCGGGATATCCCAGGAATTCAGATGAAGTTCCTTTTAGATCTGGCTGTAGATTTCGAAATCTGTACCTACTACCAGCTCATCGAATTGGTTGAAGATGAATATACATAGAGGTATAACGCCTTTGAACGAATTGAAGCTGCTTTTAGTTGTAGTTCCTATCGACACTTTTTACCCTCGCATCTGGCGGTGAGTAGCTGAACTATAAGGCACGGGCTGGGCCCGAATGTGTGATTCATTCCTTATTGTAATTCAAATAATTCACATGATCTCTCTTTCACACCGTTTGTAACGAAAATATGTAATTTGGACGACTCGAACCCTGCCTATGATTCATGGTACTAGAGGAAAATAAATATCCTATACAGATTTCTGTAAATGAATAGCTAACAAAATGGAGCAGACTGTCCCGTCAGATTATAGTTCCTTTAGTAGCCACTTCACGGCCAAAACGATATATTCAAACTCAATGATGATACATCAGTTTTTCATTAATGAGCTCAAGAATTATCCTCCAGAAATCTCAATGCATCGCCAAAAATCTCTACAGAAATCAGGTTCCTTCAGGAAATTGTTATTTCCTGAGTTGATATCTTCAAAACTTGTGATTACAAGTGATTCAGTGAAGAGAGAGTCGATAATATTCCCTGAAATTCATATTTTTTCAGACTGGAATACCACTTGCAGCATTAAAACAGCACGGCATTGGTCCTCCTCCAAATCAATGGAATCGGAACAAAAGCATATCGGAAGCTAATCTACTCATGACGGAGTACTCCAAAGGTGGTTATAATCCTCAAATGAGGGATCCAAGGAGGAACAGTGTGGCAGACTTTGGTATACGCGATTATGTTGATCATAGGTGAGTTAGGTTCCTCCAAAAAACCTAATACGGAACAAATTGAGCCCAATAAATCCATTGGAGTTAATCAAATCAGCCCAATATATTTATTATCAAACAACATTCATGAAACATATGTCTCCCTCGAAATTAACAGACATCTTCTTCCAATAGTGAAAATCATTTGGTGGAATTGGGTTTTCAAAAACACATTGAAATTTCATAAAAGATGCAGTCAAATTCAATAATTTTTCTTCAAGATTCCTCAATGCGTATGAGAATTTGTTTGCAAGCTACAATAAGCACATTCCTAAAGTCATTTTAGCACCGCATTGAATAAGTCGTTCATGAAGCATTTCCTCGAAATGAATATATTCAGAACACTTGCCCCAACTGCCTCATCACAGCTACGCCGCTGGCATCCAGTATCCTTATTGATATACGCAACCCAAAATACATATCCCGTCAATATGGGAAGAATAAGCTTTAGGGTTCAGATCGTTCCATCTCGCAATTTGGTCTAACACGTTCAGAATTGAAGAATTTTTTGATTTTGCGACCGATAATAACTTATGGGGCAAGAGTCTGGACTCTGGTTTGCCAAGGCAAGTCCGAATAGAACGAGGAGAGCCCTCGACAGAATACAAACTATCAATACTAAGTTTTGGCCAGAATAGCTCTGACAGGGGACACAAAAGGCCTTAAGGTCGTAGTGCAATGAAATCCCTCATTAAATCAAAATTTATTCAAAATCTAATTGTACCCTTGATGAATTCAGCACTCACGCCCATTTATAGTGCACTTACTGAAAGCATCATCTGGTATTTTTCAGTGGAGGACATATGAATCGTCCTTTCCCAAAACCAGAAAGTCATATATCATACAGCACAAGGAAATCTCAGCCAGTCATTCCAAGACCTGAATTTATCCCATCAGACGATGAGAGTAGAACCGTATTTTTGTATCCTCACCTCCAAGTAAGTCCAATAACTCCTCTCCTACTCTACGGAATTTAAAAATGCATTTCCTTCCAGGTACTAGGTATCAGTGTTTGTCCAGAAACAACTTCCTGTTGCAGCGGAAATCAATACCTTCTTCTAAATGACATCTCTTTCGAGGTCAGAGGAGGAGAAATGCTTGCCATAATATCTACATCCGAAGAAGAGAGTACCACACTGTTGGACATACTAGCTGGAAGAAAAGAACCCCTTGCTGGTGACATAGTCCTTAACGGACAACGTGTCCGAAGTAATGCTCTCAAATCGAGGGTGGCATATGTACAAAACGATCTTCATCTCAGTGAAGATATGACTGCAGCACAGACTCTCAGATTTCATTATGATCTCAAGAAACCTACTGATAAATTAGGATATTTCAAATTGGATGCCATGGATAGGGTAAGTTGTCCTCTAAGAACCTTGCGTTCATCTCATCATCTGGTATATTTCAGATAAATGTTCTGATAGAAGACCTTGGTTTGGAGCAAGTCAGACATACCAAAGTTGCCTCAATGACAATATCTGAAAGGAGAAGACTCAACGTGGCATGCCAGTTGTTACTGGACACCGATATTGTACTTTTAGATCAGCCGACAAAAGGAATGGACATTTTCGACACCTTCTTTCTTGTGGAATATTTGAGACAGTGGGCGAGTGGTGGGACAAATAACACTCTTGGTAATGACATAATATTTCCAACTGAATGAAATCATAGGAAGAATATTGCAGGAAAAATAGTAGTTTTGACTCTGCATCCACCAACATACGAAATCTTCACGATGCTCTCCAGGATACTGTTGTTATCTGCTGGTAGAACTATGTTTAGCGGAAGAAGAAGAGACATGTTGCCATATTTTGCTTCGGCTGATTATCCCTGCCCTTCGTTCAAGAACCCCTCAGATTACTATCGTAAGTATTGTTCACTATATTGGATATCAGGTTACTGGAAAAGTTTTGCCTTTTGAAAACCATTTCAACCAAATGGTTTAGTCGACTGTGACTATTCGTTTTTGCTTTGTTTTTTTTATTCGTTTGTCTTTTATTTCATTTTGTCATCTTACCGTATTTGAATTAAATCTAAGTCGTATTAAACTTGTTTTTCTTCAGTGGATCTGGTGACTTTGGATGACTTATCAGCTGAAGCAATGCTCGAATCCTCGCAGAGAATAGAACAGTTAGCAGAAATTTTCAGGCAGAAGCAGGAACCACTTAGTGATCCTGGACCTCCTTCCTCTTTACCCTCCACTGTGAAATCTGCTAATTTCCTAATTCAAGCATTCGTTTTATTCACGTAAGTTGAAGATCCTTCATCTTCTCATTCTGATAGGTATAATGTGAGTCTTAGTCTTTAAATGATTAGTTTTCAAGAGGTGACAATTAATTTTCATCTACTCATTATTTTGTTCATTTCTTTGTAAGTTTCACATTTTTAGGTGAATCTTAATTTTTAGTATTTGTAGTACAAACTCAAGAATTTTCAGTGCTTCATCGGCAATTCTCGCACGATGGGGTGGCTCTTTATCTTCCCCCATTGATCATACCAATAGCTTCATCAGCACTAAGTTCACTTCTAGGCATTATTGCAAAACAAATTTTCAGATTTTAAATCAAAGTTGATAGTAAGAAAATAAAGAAAGTAACGAAGTAACTGATCCAAATTTCTTTGAATTGAAAGGTAAAAAACAAGAAATTGTCTGAAACTGGAAAAGTTATCAAACGAGGAGCAAAATCATTTAGATATGAGATGGTAAACATTTGATTTCTCACAAATGAACATTTGGTGTACAAGAATTGACAACATCTTTGAAACGGTCACCAAATTTCCTTAACTTTTGTGGAGCAGTATAAAATATCGATTACTCGCTGCTTCCATCTGGGTTGAACCTTGAACCGAAATAAATAGAACAGGGTTCTAAACCACGTCAGAAATTATACTGAACATTCTCTATAACCCCTCGTGAGATGGCGCTACATTTGTATCGGAATCTCGCAATTTGAGAATTGTGTTTCTTATTTTTTCTGACTTGAAAACTGTTCATTTTCGAATATGGTTCTTTCAGAGATCATGAAGTGAATTTTTTTTCAGGAAATCGCTAGTGTACAGCCAAACCAATACATTCTTGTATTGGCTCACTTTAGTGGTAGCTTCAACTACCCTTTCATTGACAATGGGGGCAATTTTTTGGGACGTGCCAAAGACAGATTTTAATTTGAGTCTGAACGATAGACCTGGTTACCATTATGCTGTGATGTGTCTGATGTGTTGGCCACTTTTGCTACAGCTTACTTATTCTGAAATAAGAAAGAATAGGAACGTGGTGGAGAGGGACATAAGACAAGGACTATATGGTCGATTCACTTATATATTTTGCAAGGTATTTCGAACGCAATGATGCTAAGAACTTGTGTAAATTTCTGACATTTCTATTTGGTTTCAGACATTCTTCAATATTTTCCCCTCTCTCTTCATCTGGATCATTTATCTTGTGCCAAGTTATTCGATGTCAGGACTGTATATGCAGAGTCCGAACGACTACGATGGATTTTACATTTATTTAGGTATGCAAATAATCAATATTGATAAGGTATGAAAGAGAATATACAGAAGTGTTGAGGTCTTGATAAAACCTTGACAATTTAGAAATATTACTGATTTTATTTGTTTTTTTCTTTCAGGTGTGATGCTGTTGTACTTAAGTTGTGTTCAAATATTCCTAACTGCTCTCATATATCTTCTGCCAGCATCGAATGGTTCAGTTTTCATTGCATCCATCATATTAACCCTTTTGTTTAGTGTATCTGGTTATTTTGTACATTTCAATGATTTGCCAGTGTATATTGAATATCTCAGTTATGCGAGCCCTACCGAATGGTTACTACCGTTTCTGCTGAATCGAGAATTGACGCCAACTGCTCTAGCAACTGTACTTACAGGGTCTCCTTTATGTAGGAACAAACAAGTGAGTTTCATTGAATTTTATTAAGCCAATTAACCACTTCGAAAAGCGTCAATTATGTCATCATTTTTATTTAATTGAATTCCACAATCATTAACAAACTAATTAATCAACTCTTATTTACGGAAGTTTATAGTGAAAAAGTGAAAATCAAAAGTGCAAACAACCATCGTTTGAAAAAATAGCTTTTCCAAACCAGAAAACAATATTTGGAATTTTTGTTGCAAAATCAAGAGTAAAATTTTGAGTGTCTTGCTTAGCTCATTTTTTTTCTTTGATTTCACTATAACTATATTTTTTTCCAGATTCAGCATCAGGATATCATCGTTCAGTTGCCATGCCCTGTGCCCAATGGGACTCAAATATTACATAATTACGGATATTTAGGTTCTCAAAACAACGTTATGAACTACGAAAATACCCCTCTTGCTCTAGGGATTTTCTTTATTGCATTTTTCGTTTTGACGATATTCGCATTTGTTGTCAATTTTGGTCATTCAAAAAAGAATAAACGAAAAAGAGGAAACATCTCGTAGCTGTCAGTTTTCCACTATTCATGATGTGTGATTATTGATATATCGAATTCATTGTACAAATATTTATAAGTGATTATTATAAGAACATTTTAAGATTTAATAAATTATATTTGAGTCTAAGAATTAATTTGAAAAAGCTATTTCATGAGAAATAATAGAAACAATAGAAAATATAGTGTTTTTCGATCCCTATTCCGATAGAGACACCAATTCCATTTCTGGTTTTCCGTATACCTATGATTTTAGAGCGAATAATCGAATTAATGCAGAATGTCAGGGTGAATGATAGATTATCGGCATCTTATGGGGTTTTTAGGGAAAAAAGTTATTTTGTATAGGAATAACCTGATTTAGTTCATTCTTGCACGTCAAGTCCGATATGATCGATGCGAAATCAAAATTGCATTGTCCAGCTGATTATTATCCAGGGGGCAAGATCCATAATTGTTTCATAGAGCATGGACACAATGATGTAATTATGTGTGTTGCATATAAAATTCAATATTCAATCATGAATTCAGTATTCACAACCGTTGCTAGCAAGAATTTTTCGATAGTAGTCACTCAATAATTAGTTAGCTTTTTCTCAGCAGGGAGAATGATTCGTCCTATTATGGTCTATTCTCTATTCAGTAGTCAATCTTTTTAACATATACAGATTACAGGGTGCGTTAGTACGGCCAAACTATCGCCTAAACTGTATCGTGTGGAAAAAAACTCATATTGCATGGTTAAAAGGTTGACAAAAATCTACAAACAAGAAATAATTTTACATATACAGGGTGCACCAGAAAAAAGTTACGGAAAAATATGCAGTTTTTTCAAATGGAACACCCTGTATTTCATGGCTAATTCGTTCGAGGACAAAAAGAGCTTTACACTTATACCTCATTTTTTTAATTTCATTACGGAGTTGCCACATAATTCGCATTTTTAAGATATTTTAAGTGTTTTAAGGGGTTCATCACAATTCTTATAGCAACCGCTGTGTTCAATCTAGATTAACGAAATTTTTACAGAAGTTAGCATAAGGTATCAGTCTCATCATTCGGTAAACTGGTAAACATCATTTTTTTATACAGAGTGTCTAATATAAATTCACCAATTTATTCAAATTGAATATGCGATAACTCGATTTTTTCAAATGGAGCACTCTGTATTTTTCTCTTGCATGAAGTTTGTTTTTCGAATGTCTACCTTTTTCACAAAGTAATCGTTTTTTTAAACAATGTGAAATATCTTAAAAAAGAGCGGTTCAAGTATGGGACATATTTTGTAAAAAGGATAGACATTTGAAAAAAAATTTCATGAAAGAAAAAAATATAGGGTGTTCCATTTTGAAAAAAATCGAGTTATCGCATATTTAATTTGAGTGAATTGGTAAATTTATATTAAACACTCTGTATGGAAAAAACATCAGATGTTTACCGGATGATGAAGCTAACTTCTGTAAAAATTTCGTTTATCTAGAATCTAGATTGAACACAGCGGTTGCTATAAGAATTTTGATGAACCCCTTAAAACACTAAAAATATCATGAAAATACGAATTATGTGGCAACGCCGTGATGAAATTCAAAAAAATGAGGTGTAAGTGTGAAGTACTCGTTGTACTCGAAAGAATTATGCCATGAAATATAGGGTGTTCCATTTGAAAAAACTACATATTTTTCCGTAACTTTTTTTTGACACATCCTGTATATGTGAAATTATTTTTAGTTTGTAGATTTTTGTCAACCTTACCGTATAGTTTGGGCGCTGTTTTAGCCGTACGCCGTGCTCACGCACCCTGTATACGAATAATGTATGTCTTCAACACATGCGATTTTTCATTTTTCATTCTGATAGAGCTGTACAGTGTGGAAAAGCTACATGGAATATATTTATTATACTGTACTATTATTATACTGTACAGGGTGGGCAAAATTGGTGCTACATGAACTAAAACATATGATACATTTCTGAAACGGGAAAAAAAAATGGCGATTCTTTCTAAGTCATTTTACTACTGTTTCCATAAGAAAAAACACAACAAAACAAACCTCTTAGAAAAAATCAGAGTACGCCACTGGATTGCTATCAGAAAAGTGCCTGTATAATGTTTTTTATTTCAACATCCTGGCATAAACAGAAACGGAGATAATGACCAAAGTTGAAATCGCCCAAATTTCAATTTTGGCCTATAACTCGGAAACGAAAGAAGAAAGAGGAATGCAGTTGATGGCATTATCAGTTTCTCGAAAAAAGAGGACTATAAGGTGCCATTCATTTATCTCTATCTCCTCGGGTTGAAAAGTTTTAGTTCATGTAGCACCAATTTTGCCCACCCTGTACATTGTGTACTGCGTCCCATTTTGGTTGAGACTGCACATACTGTATCTCAGGTATTATTAAGGATAGAGACATGCAGTTTTCGCGATCCTGTATCACTTCTCTGTAAAACTTTGAAAGCCACGAACAGAAATATTCCAACTATGTAGTTTTGTTCCTGAAACACAGGGTGAAAACGAAAATGTTCACTTTTGGAGATGTTATTATTTTTCAGGCCCTGTATAAGATAGAAAAGAAATGAAAACTGCGTATGATAGATCTTTTCCACGTTGTATAAAAATAATTATGTAGCCAATAATTATCTGCGTTCATTCTAAATGAATTCCTGGCTAATCTGGTATGATTGGGACAGCCGCTGAAAGGAATAGCAGAATAGGTATAGTCTGGTCTCGCCTGGGCGCATATTTCAGGATATCTTATGCTCAGAAACACAAGTTTTTCCTCCACCATACCAGTCAAATGCTATTCGCACTGAATTCTGACAAGTCATATCGATTCATCGGCGATTTCAAAGGTGCCCACTGCGGATTTCACAGATATTTCACGCTACCTCCACGGTATCCTCAAACGCCGAAGTCATCTATTTAATAGTCGGCATTACAAGTCGAACTACTTAACACTCAATCAACAATAGGACGCATGTTCCATATTGTAAAAGGAGACTTGACAAACACACAAACAATAACATCGAGAGCAGCGTGAAAGTGACATTGTGTCTTTTTCGCAAGTGTGAAATACAGTTGACAGCCCATGAATGGCTTCAGCCCGTTGCGGTACTTCTGCAGCTACCACACCAAAGGGTCCCGCTGCACATTAGATTGAATGAGAGCAGCCAACTAGACTTAATTTGCCCCGGTGACGTATTAGGCCGACAAAGGTGCGGGAAGTCTCTCTGAAGTTATGAGAGGTACTTGACTTCTTTTCAATGGATGGTTTAATAGGATACCGAAGAAGTTTGAATGGGAAGTTCGAAAAGAACAGGTAAGATATACATATTATGCGGATTATATGGACGGTTTTGCGTAGTTTTTGTGCCCAGATGTGCCGAGCTCAATCATGGAACGAGTACGTTTTGAAGGTGTGGGTGCTCTAAATAAGCGTACCAGGCTTTTTGCGAACTTGTTCCAAAGCCCCGTTATTTTGCTGAAATAACTTAAATTTTGCGGTTTTGAGCTGACCATAGTCAATGCTGGTCAATTTTGATTCTGTCTTGTTCAGCCGAAGATCTTTGAAGATTCTAAGAAAGCTTCAAATGCATGTATAGGCGAAAATATACACTCCGTTGAAAGTCTTGCCCCCCTAGGTGTATCAAGAAATGAACAATCTATGTTCTGGAAATGAGATGAATATTTTCCCCTTTTTCATCTGAAATATACTGCTCCACAAGAGTTAGGGATATCGTATTCAATCGTTTTCAAATCTTCGAGAAAATCGCTGTAAAATCATTTAAAACTCAATAACAACTTGGATCGATCCAATAAAAATCAGTATGAGACATTTCGTCAATCTGGTCGCCTTTTTTCTGAAGTTTGGTTCTCTGCATATGGTTCATGAATGTTCTTATTTTGAAATGAAGTCAGTTTATCAACGGCTTCGATTTGAAACGAGTTTTCTGAAAATGCCAAGACGTAAATTAACAAACGCTGAGGCTATCGGAATGCTACAGGGTGGCCTAACTCAGGTTGTTGTAGCGGAAAGGCTCCAAGTCAGCCAAAGTGTGATATCTCGACTTTGGAATAGGTTCAGGGAGACAGCTGTGTTGGAAAGACCAATGCTTGGTGGGCGACGAAAAACAACAACTGCTCAGGATCGTTTCATCACCGTTTCGGCGAGAAGAAACCCTACATCTACGTGTAGAATGCTACGGAATACTCTTCAAAATGCAGATGGGGTCCAAGTTCCCATCAAAACCATCAGACGACGTTTGAGAGAGCTGAATCTAGGTTCTAGACGTCCATTAAGAGGAGTTCCATAAACACGTGACCATAAGCGTCAAAGACTGGAATGGGCAAGGCAACATGTCAATTGGAACGGTCAATGGCGTAGTGTCCTTTTCGCTGATGAATCCAGATATGGAACATTTTCAGATTCTCGGAGAATAAGGGTTTGGACAATCCCACGCATACCCCGTTATCGTCGCTATGTCCAAGAAGTCCATCCATTCCGAGGGGGTAGTGTTATGGTATGGGCCGGGATATGTTTCAACGGGCGCACAGATCTACAGATTTGTCCTGGAATATGACCGCCTTACACTATAGGGAGCATGTTGTGCCAAATTTTCACGATACTATTAGTGAAACTTTTCAATTTCTAGACGATAACGCTAGATCGCACCGTGAAGCCATAGTTGTGAATGCGCGCGAGGAGCTTGGTATTCCACATTTACCAATACCTCCGCACTCACCAGATTTGAATTGCATAGAACATGCATGGGATATGCTCCAAAGAAAATCAGATAATCATCAACCTACCCCAGAATCCTTAAATGATCTGAGAGAGCTTCTGCCCCGTTTATGGAACCAAATTCCTCAAGAAATGTTCAACAACCACGTGTGTAGTATGCAAAGAAGATGTCAAGCTGTTATTGATGCCCCGGGAGGCCATACATTGTATTAATAGTTTTAAAATGCTCGAATTCTCTGGGAATAAAATTTCGTTATTTTACTCGATTTTTCTTAACCACCCTGTATACGCTGCAGACCTACAGGCTAAAATTAATTTGCAACTTGAAATCATATTAATATGAATTTTCATCACAAAAATCTTATTTTAACTATATATTTTTTTGCAATGTCAATATCCCTAACTTATGTGAAGCAGTTTATATTTGATAGAATATTTTTGTTTGTCACTCTTTGGTTTATGTAGGATGAGACAAAATGGGAAAATAAGGAAAATCAAGATTTATCGTTCAGGTATTTATTTTCAATTAATTACAGTTATTCCACAACTGAAACCAAATTGAAGAGTATTACCAGCTCTTCTTTCAATTAACTGCCCAAAAAGCTTAGGCATCAATGAGATTTTCAGGCATATCGTTCCATTCTTCCTGAAGGGCTAAACTCAATTCCTGAAAAGTTGAAGGTGGGTTTTTGCCCTCCTTAAGTAATCCCATACGTGCTCAATTGGATTCATGTCTGTTGAGTTTGCTGACCAGTTGATTCTCTGGATATTTTGAACCCTTCGTATGCGATGTGGTGGGGCGTTATCATCCTGATAAATCAAATAATTCTCAAATTCGTTGAGCAGAGGAACAATGATTTTGTTTTTAAGTTGTACCTAACATTATTTTTTCGTCTTAGAAGAATTTACAGTTAACGGATTTGCTCACTAATTCCTGGCAACCTGTACATTTCGGCGGAATAGCTGGTGCAGGCGTATAAGTCAGTGGCTCGTTTTTCATCGATTAGGCACGAAAAGTCCGAAAAAATAAGTTTCTACAATAGTTCCAAGGGCCAAAGGAAAGAATCTCAAAACTCATTCTATTCGACGGGGGACATTTATGTATCCTGACGCAGAAAATCGAATCTGTACCCCAAAACACATTATGTTTCTTCAATAGCATCACCACTCTCCCATCCCTATCGCCATCCTGAATGGCAAACAAACGGCAGAACAAAACCGCATCAAAACCGCTCCTGCCTCAAATCCACTCGTGTGTGAGGATTCTGATCGCTGAAAGGACTCCTTTCTGTCACGGAGCCACATATACATATTTTATTTATTACAGAATTGATGATGCAGACAGCTGCTACATCGTAAGGACGACACGATGTTTCGGTTTTGGGAGCACGAGCGATTTTCGATGTGGTATGATTGATTACGACGCCTTCGCTTTGTTAGCACAGGCACAAGACACTGGCTTTCCTTGGAATTAAGGGGCCTGTGCTTCAGAAGGAACACTAGAAGGCTGCCCTTAATGTCTTGGGTCAGATAAGGGGGAGTTTTAGTGGAAATTAAAGAAAGTGGAGGATCTTGAGCTGGATCGATTATTTCTTGAGGGAAATTTGCTTCTGTGCGTAATTCTTTCGTTATTCTACAGAGCCTTTAGAATTAGTAGGTCAATCTCCTAACTGTGAAGTCGTTCGAAGAAAAATGTAGAATATTTCATTATCTTTTGTAGAAATGATGTCAAATTTCGGTGAATACTTAACAAGCCTCTCATAAAATATTTCTGCTGATGGAATGTCTTAATGAACACCGTATATCACTCAATTTTGATGACATAAGGAAGCTCATTATGATACGTAGTCCATAATGAAATTCTATATGAAAAACATGTGATGGTGTGATCGCAAAAGTTTATTCAATACGCATAACTATGTACAAACTATTCATTATAAATGTTAAAAGAGCCATCATTACAATTTGCAATATTAATTCCAATAAATTCTCGAGTTTTTACTTCATCAGCTGATGCTTTTTGGTGAACTTGTAATCCTGTTTGGTCGTTGACACCATAAATTGCTTCTGATATTTTTTCTTTTGCTCTTTCTAATATTTTCGATATGACCTACAAGGGGAAATTTCTTCTGGCATTCTACCGAAGGGTTGTTTCGTGCATTTCTTATTTTGAGTGACAAAGAAAGTCGATGTTTCGTGTTGCAAGGACGTATTTTTACATATTGTCTGACAAGTTTTAGCAAATTTAATCCTGGTATATTTCCCGATGTTACGAATAATTCTAGAATTATATCTGCTTCTGAATTCGGTTAAGTAATTCTAAAAAAGGATCCTTTATTTATCTATCACATTTTCAACAAGCAAATTTGCCAGTTTCTTCCTTCTGCATGTTTCACTTAGTCTAATTTTCCTAAAAATATGTATTATCTGATGCTTGTGTTTGAAACTTTGTGACATCTTGTTTAGTATAAATTTTCGATTTTTTCGACTCTGTACCCTTTGGATTCAAGTTTTGGTAATGCAATAAGCTGTAGGTACTCACGAATATCGACGTTTTTTCTTGTTAATTAAATACTTCTTATCATGGAATAATACAAGAGAGAAGATGGTTTTCTAAAAAAAGCATTCAGAGTAAGCCAACAATACTTTTCATGGGCGATGTTCTTGTATTTTTTAGTAGAACATCATTCTTCGTATCGATTGAAGACTCCGTGATTTTTCTGGCAAAAAGGAGTCCACGATATTTTTCGTCATTTCTGCCGAATCAGATTAATCAGAAGGTGAACTACCAGTTTCAGAATCATCCTTATTATTTGAATTAGATACCTATATCCAATTCTACAATTGTAGTTTTTACGTATTTATCGAAATGTTTATTTACTTTGGGAAAATAATGTGATTGAGAAAATATTACGTGAATTCAATAATACCAAAGATCTGGCGAATGTTGAAGAAACTTTTTTCTCTGTTGGGGACCTGGTACACGTCCGAGCTCGCGAGCTCCCATCAAAAATTAGGCTTTTTATTTCCATGATATCTCAGTGCGTATGCGGCGTAGACCAACAATATTTCTTTAAATTAAAGCTTAATCATTTCTCTAGAATATTTATCACTCGCTTTTCTGTTTTTCTCCGTATATTAGGAAAAAACCTGGTGAGCTGTAATTGCATGAAAATCTGGACAAACGACTTTATTTCCATGATATCTCTGTCAATTCTCGGGATAAATTTATGGAATTTTTATTTTTACATGCGAAATAATATTTTTCGGAATGTGTATTGATCAGTTTTTTTGTTCATTGCCCCCCCCCCAAATTTTTTGATGAATCATAAAGTAGGAACTTTATTGGTCATATTTTCAACCAGGTTTTTTTCCTTATATACGCAGAAAAACGGAAAAGCGAATAATACGCATTCTGCAAAATATTATTCTGCATGTATACTGAGAATTTCATACATTTATCCCGAAAATTGACGGAGATATCATGGAAATGAAATTGTTGGTCCAGACTCCTTATGATTCTTTGAATTCAATTTCAAATTTAGAGTATTTCGGGTTTTCATCGATATCTTATGATCCTTACCACATAAATATTTCTTATAACATAAGACTTTGTTATTACAAGATTCTTTCCCACGACCTTTCGTAACCCTCCGTAGAATGAATCGTAGTTACTTTTCATCCACCGATATAATTAAATTTGGCATCACCGCAGTGGTAGCCACAGCATGACGCATCTGGGGAAGTGAAATAGTAATGGTCGGGGGTAGTTCCACAATCCGAGGGTTTTTGAGGCGGAGAAACTATCGTTGTAGAGGGGGGCAAACTTAATTGGTTTATGGCGAGCCCCAAGGCTGAAGGCTGTAGGGAACCAGCCCCTATTCATATTTATGGTGGTGCACGGTGACAGCTTTCAAAGGGTGAGATATGACACGCAGTATGGCCACCGATTTGCATTTTGGTTTAATTTTCTTTTCCACTCGTCGCTTCGGATCAGCATATTTGAAGACAGCAAATATATTACGGGATGCAGTTTAGGGTTCATTATGCGATCTCGTACAGTTTGCGTCATTTGTCTCTTTTATGCGGCGTATTTTCAGGTAGGTAGTGCCTCAATGAAATCACGAAAAAATTCAGCTGACTTATTCAAATTACTTGCTGGTTGATTATGAAGTGAAAGCAATCGAAAAATTGGTCATCAAAGCACCCAATCCAGTCTTGTGGGTAGATTTGCATTTTCTAGTTCGAGAGATTTTGAACCATTTTTTCTCATATGGATATGGTAACGCCCTCTGGACTTTACTTTGCTAGTGGCTTGGATGCATCATTCTCTATCTAAGTGCAAAATTTCATCTCGATCGAATCTGTAGTTTCGAAATTAGGGGAAAATTTAAATTTTGAACGGCCATATTCACGGAACCCTTGTTATAGTAGTAGGCCTTATTTCGAAATAATGAATATCAGGGTGTAGACTTTTCGAGATATTATGAGTATTACTAGTAGAGCCCCTAGATCTACCTACCCATTAAGTATAGCTATACTTATCTGCAAATAGGGTGATTTTTTAGGCGAAATATCAAAGATTGATCTATTTTCCTGAAGAAATGGGAACACTATGGGAAATATGAATAGCATAGCATTTCGCATTGACCTTTCCTCTTTCGATTCGTTTATTTATATCAGGATACCAGGATATCTGTGAAAAAAGTTTTATCGAGTTCAAAATTGTCTTTTTGCCGGATTTTTTCGCAATTTTCGCGAATTTTTAAAAAATACTTCTACAACGCCTAGAGAACCGAAATTTCACCAACGCATTAATCGACTGTATAAAAATTTCCTCACTGTATCGCAGCTTCTCTGCAATTTTAAGATTCTTCTGAACCCCACTTTTTCGACAGATTCCCTCAGATCTGTCCACAGAGGAATTTTAGTATAGTATAGAATGAAAAAGAAGTTTAAGAAAATCAATCAACCCTTTAAAAAATAACGAATATTCTCAACTTAAAGTGAGGTATACTGTAGATTATTCTGCTAGCCAAAAATTAAAGAGATTAATCATCCTGATATTATTATTTTCCGCAAATCGCTAGGGAATTTTGACATTCCTAACAAAATTTGTCATAGAAAAAGTCAAGATTTCCCAACTGTTAGGAAATATTCATTGGAATTTCAGTTGGAAAGTAATAATACTTCAACCTCCACTTTCTCCACACGTTCCTTATGGGATATCATAGGTAATGATGTAAATGCAAACTAAATGTAAACTGTTCTGAATGTCACAACATGTCTAATATTCCCTCTATGAATTTTTCGAATTGTTCCATAGGGAGCATAAATATTAATACTTATATCGAAATGAACATAGAAATTTACATTATGTCAAATTCGTCTCTTGTGCAAAATAAAAATTCATTTCTATCGAGAATTCATATTCAATTCGTGATGAGGTCGACGGAAAAATCTTGTAATCAACTCGTTTATTAATTTAGCGATTAATGGTCTCAAATATTTCGACCATTAATCGCTGTCATTAATAAACTAGTTAATTAAATAACTATTTCCTTACTGTAAGGAAATGATATTTCCTTACAGTTTTCAGTGTTCTACATAAGCATATTCGTACTTTTCTCTAGATTTCTTTGGCAATAAATGAAGCAGTATTTACCGCCTTAAACAGCTCTGGACGAGTCCCAGAAATGGAAAATTCGTTATGACTTATCATTTTACACTGTTTTGTCCAGCAATTAAATTAATATCATATCAAGTTTGACAATTCAGCATTAATACGTGTCCATAGTACCGCAGCCAATTCCATTCCGAATTTCAAAGCTCCATTTTTTCATGAATAGAATAATTCGCGATTTTTTTCAAAATTGATTAAAATTTATCGAATTTCAAACGATTTGCGGAAAAATAGTATGTTTACCTTGTAGGGAAAGCCACATTCCTGGACTTTGTGTAGCTAAGAGATTTTGGATGACGATCTTCACAATCGTGCAGGAATATAAGGCTCTTCCTACCCGGTAAACAATGTACTATTCCTGACAGAGATTTCTTGGTGCGAAAAATCAATAATTTTTTTGATTTTGAAACGCCAGTTTTGTTGTTTCTGGTAGAAACACTAGCAAAGTAAGGGCAATTGGGGTAGTTGAAGACTATATAACGACCAAGATTTCCCATTTTACTACCTTATCTGAAAGTTTAGTCTCGTAGAGATTTCCATACTGATTTATAATGTAATTGGAGCTGTTAAATGCTGAATATACATTATCCCGGTTGAGCTAATGTAAATTATTATCAAGAAACTTCAGTAATGGCCGTTGTACGTTGCAACGCTAATGATCAAAACTGCATCGAAGTTAGTAATGAAGGACCAAACAATTTATATTTCCTCTTCATGCAGTACATAAAAGTTGAATAACTCGAAGAGACACAATCAAATTTCAATGTTTGCAACGCATCTGCATGACAAGAAGTTTCTCCCTTATTCGAATTTCGTTATTATTCTATAATTTTGCATTTTACACAATGGACATATTAATAGAGACGATGCTCCGTTCATGTACGATATTTTCCGACAACATCAAGGTTAAAATTCTGGAAATAATGTCATCAGTGTGCAGGAATCCTATTTTCGACAAATATTTCATTATGGACTGGTCTGTGCTCGACAAGGATCTATTTTAATGATGGTGAATTTAATGTTAACGTTTCACGCTTTAACTCAAAGATAAAGTTGGGGAAATATCAACATTCCTTCCCCAAAGTGTACAATATTGATTCAAAGTTTTCATTTGCATTCTCGAATATGCATTCCTGTATATCCTTTTTCCATTAACTCCTATAATTCCGTATTCTTAGAAGTTTGACGAAACAGAATTTCATCAGTAAACAGTATTTCATAAACTACAATTCTGTTCTGAGATGAACAACATCCACAACATTGGAATCATTTCAGATGGACGTCCAATTGTGAAATAATGGTATAGGGTTCAACTACCATTGTGACTAACTCACCAGATACAGCAGCCATTTCTATTCGTATATTGGTGCTAGAATACGAAGGGTGGGAATACCATACTTTTGTTTATTTTATTGTGAATTCATGGTACCCCAGAGCTCTCTTCAACAATATTGAATATCGATCCTGTACGAATAATGAAACCGGAATAGGTCTGCGATTTCATTCCATTTGATCCAATAAAATAATTTATTTTTCAACAACTCTGATATAATATATTTCCTATTTACTCCACTTTCGTGTGGAATCTAATTTTGAAGACGATCCACGAAGAACGGTATTAGGTATCTATTTCCAGTGATATTGAGAAGGAAAATCTTTTTTATGGAATAGGGAATTGCTTCGAATATATACGAGTGGAATTAAAAATTGAAATTGACAAAGGGTGTGTTCAAAACTACTCCAAATTCTGTCATTAAAATCAGCGGTTTATGCAGCAAATTTTCAGTTCATGGGCTCTGAAAAAGCTCAATGAAGATCTGCTGAAGAATTTTGTTTGATAATGACACCCATTTCTGACTGAAAAATATTCAATGAATGAATGATAGCTTTTTTTCTATCCCTAATAAAGCATTAGCCATTACATCCGATTTTATGTGTTTTATTTCAGACTATTTTCCTAAACTTCACGATCAATCACCAATTTTTTCGAAATACCCATCATTTAAAAAGTAGTCAACTGAATACCAACCTTCAGTAATATTTTCCTAGGAAACATAGTTGCGTCAATCAAAGGTATCTGTGTATTCTAGCGTTTATTTTCATAAAAAAAATGATCCATTGTAATGAGAATTAATTTTGTATTAAATGCTAGACAGCGACTTATACAATAGCGGAATCTCAATAAAACCGGCATACTCTTCTTGATTTTGCTCTCTGGTGACAATTTTTTTATACGAGGATGTATTGATATCTAGTTAGCCTAGACCAGTTCCATGCATGAACAAAGATTGCGATACCATATCAACGAACAATAACTTATTAGAAGTGTCAGTGTAGAGTTCGACGTCAAAAAAGTGAACCAGAGTTACGAAATAATTTAAAAAAAAATATATTCACCGAAATTGTAAAAATCGAAAAATTGGAGTATCGAGCTATCATCAAGTAATTGTATTCAAAAGGGAATACAAGAGGAACACAGATTTACGAAGATATGCTCAATAACCTTGGTGATCAATGTCCTTCGTATGCGACCGTGAAAAATTGGACTGCAAGCTTCAAAAGAGGTAAATTCTACATTGATGATGATGACCGATCGGGAAGGCCAGTTTCTGTGTCAGTCCCCGAAAATATCGATACTGTCATGATTCTATCAGACCGTCGAATTGGGCTAAAACGAATATCTGAAGCACTGAAGATTTCATACGAACACGTTCATCATATAGTTCACGTCAATTTGGACATGAGAAAAATTTCCCTAAATGTTTGAATGTTGACCAAAAGCGTGCAAGGGTAAGAAGCATCGCGTTCGATCTGTGCTCGATTTGAAAACGATGTAGACTTCTTCAACCCAATTGTTACTATAGATGAGACTTGGGTACATTTCTACGATCCAGAAACAAAGCAAAAATCGATGGAATGGCGACACTCTGGTTCTCCAAGACCTAAGAAGTTTCGTGTCCAAGAATCTGCTGAAAAAGTTCTTGCTTCAGTTTTTTGGGATTGCCATGGAGTAATCATGATCGATTTTTTGGATAAGGGTAGAACAATAACAGGAGATTACTATTAGACATTACTGACCACTCTACGGGAGAAAAATTAAAGAGAAAAGACGCGGAAAGCTATCCAAAGGTGTTTTGTTTTTAAAGGACAACGCCCCAGTACACAAATCACATGTTGCCATGCAAAAAATTCGTGATTTAGGGTTAGAATTAATAGAACACCCTCCCTATTCACCAGATTTGGCTCCGTCCGCTAATCATCCCTTTCCTCAACAGAAAAAAAGTTTAAAAGGTCGTAAATTTTCTTCCAACGAGGAGGTAATAAAAGCTGTGGAGGACTGGTTTGCAGAGCAAGAGGAAAAATTTTTTTGCAAGGTCTAGAGTCGTTGCAGGTTCGCTGTAATAAATGTATTCAATTAAGAGGAGAATATGTTGAGTAATAAAATATTTTGACATTGAAATTTTGTTTGGTTCTATAGTAGGCTGAGAATTTTTCAATATATACTCGTACCACATTAGGTAATGTTCAGGGAAAAATGAGTTATGATGATGGTTTCTATGTTTAAAATGACAGGTTCGAGCGTTCCAAAATCTTGATTTTATTACTAAAGAAGACCTCTCTTCCTTTCCAATTGGACCCTGTATAGGGTAATGACTGAGCGAGATATGCGAAGTTTTTTTATGCCTGTGTCACCATATGCCATAAGTGCACACTGAAAATTGCACATTCTGTGTAATATATTCAATACACCAATATTGAATTCGAGTTTTCGTGTTGAACTTTCTTGTCCTGACTTCTGCCGGATCCTGTAGTACATAGGTGTCTGGTATGTATTCCCAGCACATTCTCAAGAATAATCTTCCCGAATCTAAAACCACCAAAGTGGTCCGTTGACCATTCTCCGATCCATTTCACTTTCTGTCTGATTACATTCGGAAGGGAATACAATCGGATCCCTCGATTTGCTCCTCGCAATTCAAAACCAATTTTATACGAAGCGTGCCTTGGAGATTCGTTTCAGCTTGGCAGATATCACAAACCGCACATCAATTCGGACCGCCCAGGTATAAAAGTCCGGTCAATTCTGGTAAAATATTTATAAATTCTTTTGTTGGCCTTGTGCACTTTTCATTACACTGAAGGGATCAATTGAATGAAGATAGTGCGGCATAATACGTTTGACTTTTATATGTCACCTTAAGACCGGGGTTTTCATTGTTGAGTACGACGATCTATCACTTTCAACATGGTTCCAAGTTTGCGGTTTGCACAATGGTAGCTTTTCTCTTCCGCCGATTTATTGTGGCGATCGTAAATTTCAGAAGATGATTTTATGCGCTGAAATCTGAAGAGGTGCTCGAAATCAGAAAAACACATTAGAACTCATGGTCTGTATAATTTTGTTTTGAACATAGGTATCTCTCATTACTGAAGGGAACGAGTTAAAATTGGATTACCTTCACTGGCTGCATAGTTACCTTGAGGACATAGGACTATGTCTGTTAAAATTCACATCTCTTTCTCTGCTAAACATAATGTGAATTGGGGAATGCCTCATGTTTCCGTTCTAGGTCCAATATTCCAATAGGTCCAAATTTCTTGAATTATGTTGAATGGTTCATGCTGAATACTCCAATTAAAATATTCAAAAAACAATAACTTGCTATAACAAGCACATTCACAACAAAAAGAGCAGCCTCCATTCTGCAAAAGGAATAGAAAAAATTAAAATCATCACAAAAATCTTTTTTGAATATTGGTGAAAATAAGCTCTGTCACAAGAAATTAATATTATTCTTAGAATCACAGAGAAAGAATAGTACCTATGTTGTATAAGCATTGTTACAATCTAACAATTGATAAATAAATATCCAAAACACCCAATATCTATTTTATTGATTTCATAATGGATGATAACCTAGGAATATTATGTTTTATACCTTTTAAGAATCCGAAGGGTCAGTCAAATGTTTATCTATTCACGAAATAATATTATAGAAACACTTTGATGAATTGAATAAAACTTTCTATTGGGATCTAAAGGGTCTTCCAATAAGAAGTGTTATTTTGACATAAAAAAATGCCATTTTTTTCGAATGAATGATCTGATGTTTGTTTCATTATAAAGAGGAAGGTATGCCGTTAATAATGAAAAATAACATCAGCCAAATAACCACCACGACCACAGGACCAAATCTACATGCAGAATACGATGTAATGACGTTTTGTGGAATGCCTAATTTCAGAGAACGACAAGGAATGGAAAAACCAGGGTTTTTCAACACTCTCGGCTACAGCAGCAATATTATCGGCTGTTCTTGAACGACGTTCACGGGTTTTATTCTTCACATCACTAACTTACCCCAACAGCTCAAATTTCTCCACCAATTTCGGTATTGCAGTTCAACAAGGTGCTTCACGACAACCCAAAAATGTTTGAGTTTTACGAACCGTCTTTGCCAAATTTTCACCACTTTTATAGTGAATTTTCATGATTTCATTGCATTGTTGAGGCGTGTATCGTTTCATTTTTATTAATGGCATAGTTTCTACTTGTCAAATGTCAAAAAATGACAGCTTCAAGAGCGACACCTACCAAAGTAGCGGGTTATTCAAAAAAACACCTCTTATTGGAAAACTCTTTATATAATACAGGGCGTCCCACGGTCGAGTGCCTATTAGACGTTTCTGGAGAATGGGACATATTGGAAATCCGAAAATTGGGATTATGATATTGTTGGAAATTCTCTACAGGCCTAAAATATTTTTGGAGCATGAGCACTTCCGGTTATACCAGGAGTGCAAATAAATTTGTTCAAAAAATAGTCTTTTCAATATTTTCGTTTCTGATATGATTGAGTATTCAATGCTGAATACATTTCTGTTGAAACCATTGTATTCATTCGAATAGTTTTCAAAATATAGAAATAAAACCTGAAAAAATGCCGAATATTCATAGTCAGTGTTATGTTGATTACTCTTTTTCTGAACATCCCAAGTGTAAACCGTTCTCACAACGTCAAAGTAGAAGAATGTGGAAACATCATGCATCTTTTGAATTTCATAAATATCATCACAGGGTGTTTCAAATTTTGTGTCGAAAACTGTGATCGAAAATTGGCCATAACTTCTGTTTTTCAAATTAGAACCCTATTTTATTATGATTGCGTTGGATTCTGCGAAGAAAAATAGTGATAGCACTCTCAGATGTTTTTGCTCCTAAATTCATTAATTCCCGAGATATTTGAGCTTTTCTGGATTCATGTTGTACGTAGAGTCAAATTCATCTTATCTTCCGCATGAGAATATTCTGTGACCATAGAAGATAAATTATCCCATTAATAATTCACAAGTGACAGCTCTTATTTTAGGCCTTAACCTTACTTCTCGATTTTACTTCAATGGTTACTATGGTTTCATAAGAATAGTCATCGAATCTGTTGGCATGAGAATATTCTGTGACCATAGACGATAAATGATCCCATTAATAATTCACAGGTGACAGGTCTAATTATTAGTTGTTACTATGGTTTCATGAGAATATTCATCTAATCTCCTCAGATTCGATGAATTTGACTCTACGTACAATATGAATCCAGAAAAGCTCAAATATCTCGGGAATTACTGAATTTAGGAGCAAAAACATATGAGAGTGCTATCACTATTTTTCTTCGCAGAATCCAACGCAATCATAAAAAAATAGGGTTCTAATTTGAAAAACAGAAGTTATGGCCAATTCTCGATCATAGTTTTCGACACAAAATTTGAAACACCCTGTGATGATATTTATGAAATTCAAAAGATGCATGATGTTTCCACATTCTTCTACTTTGACGTTGTGAGAACGGTTTACACTTGGGATGTTCAGAATAAGAATAATGAACATAACACTGACTATGGATATTTGACATTTTTTCAGTTTTTTTTTCGATATTTTGAAAACTATTCGAATGAATACAATGGTTTTAACAGGAATGTATTCAGCATTGAATACTCAATCATATCAGAAACGAAAATATTGAAAAAACTATTTTTTGAACAAATTTATTTGCACTTCCGGTTAGGAAGTGCTCATGCTCCAAAAATATTTTAGGCCTGTAGAGAATTTCCAACAATATCATAATCCCAATTTTCGGATTTCAAATATGTCCCGTGCTCCAGAAACGTCTAATAGGCACTCGACCGTGGGACATCCTGTATATAGTCGCTATATCCTTTGATCCATTCTTGTGCTGACCATTCCTATGCTCAATATCCTTTGAATCATCCAGCTGCAATATACCATGAAAGAAATCCAATATAGAATGAACCACGTTCTTCAGAAACTCAACAGAAAATGATATTTGGCGACGAAGTCGATATAAAATAAATGATGAAACATACCGCACTCCCTGAGCGATGAGAATACCTCGAACTTTTCTTGCCAGCTCGAGTGTCCTGAAAGGAAAATAGTCATCATATCGGAATGTTTTCTCTAAGTTTTCCTCCAGTAAAACGATACGTTGACCTAAATTATAGCGACTAAGAATGTGCTCCAGGGTCCAGTTCGACCTAGTTTCTCGTTTTACCGCTCCTGTTTGCCACTGACACTTTTTTCTATTTCATCAAGCGCAGAAGGATAGCATTATGTGGTAGGGAAGAAAAATGACCTTCTTTCCTGTTTTTCCAACGTTTGTGTACTCGAGACGAAAAATGATTTATTCTACGTTGTATTTCTTAGCCTTGTGTTGATTCTAACATGGAGGATGGAGGAAGGAGTATTTTAAGTATTCAGAGACATAACGCCTCGGATTTATTATGCTTCAATAGCCTTATACACACCTGGATATAAATAATCATTATTGTATGGGTGGGTAATACTTTTCTTGTTTTCTTATTACAAATTAGCAGAACATTCAAAATCGAATTATTCTGTAATCGCCTTTTTCTTACCTTATCCCTCACTTGAATTTATCGAAAATTAAAAACCTGATCTATCCATCATCACTATGAAATTCTTCGTCTATTAATTCATGAAAATGGAGAAAAATCATGCTGTTTATTTCTTTTCGCCAAATACTTGAGAAAGAAACTTTGTGGAGAGGTTTTTGTAGACAACCTCATTCACCATAGCTTATTTACGTAATATCTCATCTCGTAATTGAAAATAAAAAGATTATCAAAGTTTCGAGATTCCAACCCCTAAATATCGCCCTCTTTGAACTATGTTGCGATAACTTCGAGTTAAAAGGATCAGACCCAAGCGGAATCGATATTTCATCAATTAAAGTTTGGAAGTTTTGTAGAAAATTTGCAGACAATATATTTCTTCATCTTATAAACGGATTCTGTATTTCTTGAGACATACAACAAGAAATACTGAAGTTGGTTTCAAAAAGAATGACAAAAACAATTTTGAAATTCTTTGAACACTTTTGTGAAATTTAATTTGATAAACACAAAAAAAGGGGCATCTGCCAGACTTCTAAAGCAGTCATCTTTACCATTTGGTTCACCACAAATACATTTAATTTCGCGTTGAAAAATTCAGGAGATTGGCACAATACACAATCGAAAACACCACTCAGAAAGTATGCAAAGATGAATTTACTCTAGTTGCGGTTTTGGACCAAGTTGCTTCCAGTTCAAAAGAAAATTATCAGAAGGTTTTGGAGTCAGTAGATCAACTGTGACCAGAATTATTAATTCTGATGTGTATGTGGATTATTCATTATTCAAAATAAAGCTAAGTGTTCCCTGTTGAATATTTTCGATCTGAATTTGAATTTTACAATATCTTAATTTTTGGGGAAACTGCTTGAAATAATCGAAATTTACTTTTGCTTATGTCTATAATTCTCTAAACTTTGTTTTAAATTCATCATTCACTCGAGCCCACTCCCTCAAGCTCACTCCCTCAAATCAAAAAGTCCCGAGTAAAAATTAGAACAGTGCAAATTCTGAGTTTTCAGGAAATTGACTAGAGATAGTAGGATTATGATTTCACTGAAATTAATCATTCTAATGTGTACATGAATTATTCATCATTCAATAAAGCTTCTGTTGAATATACTGCTCCACAAGAGTTAGGGATATCGTATTCAATCGTTTTTAAAACTATGTAATCTTCGAGAAAATCACTGTGAAATCATTTAAAACTGAATAACAACTTGAATCGATCCAATAAAAATCAGTATGAGACATTTCGTCAATCCGGTCGCCTTTTTTCTGAAATTTGGTTCTTTGCATATGCTTCATGAATGTTCTAATTTTGAAATGAAGTCAGTTTATCAACGGCTTCGATTTGAAACGAGTTTTCTGAAAATGCCAAGACGTAAATTAACAAACGCTGAGGCTAATAGGGCTACCGGAATGCTACAGGGTGGCCTAACTCAGGTTGTTGTAGCGGAAAGGCTCCAAGCCAGCCGAAGTGTGATATCTCGACTTTGGAATAGGTTCAGGGAGACAGGTCCTGTGTTGAAAAGACCAAGGCTTGATGGGCGACGAAAAACAACTGCTCAGGATCGTTTCATCACCGTTTCGGCGAGAAGAAACCCTACATCTACGTGTAGAATGCTACGGAATACTCTTCAAAATGCAGATGGGGTCTGGGGTCCAAGTTTCCATCGAAACCATCAGACGACGTTTGAGAGAGGTGAATCTAGGTTCTAGACGTCCATTAAGAGGAGTTCCATTAACACGTGACCCTAAGCGTCAAAGACTGGAATGGGCAAGGCAACATATCACTTGGAACGATCAATGGCGTAGTTTCCTTTTCACTGATGAATCCAGATATGGACGATTTTCAGATTCTCGAAGAATAAGGGTATGGACAATCCCACGCATACCCCGTAATCGTCGCTACGTCCAAGAAGTCCATCCATTCCGAGGGGGTAGTGTTATGGTATGGGCCGGGATATGTTTCAACGGGCGCACAGATCTACACATTTGTCCTGGGAATATGACCGCCTTACACTATAGGAAGCATATCACAATGTTGTGCCAAATTTTCACGCTGCTATTGGTGAAACTTTTCAATTTCTAGACGATAACGCTAGACCGCACCGTGCAGCCATAGTTATTCTATGGTTATTCCACATTTACCAATACCTCCGCACTCACCGGATTTGAATTGCATAGAACATGCATGGGATATGCTCCAAAGAAGATTAGATAATCATCAACCTACCCCAGAATCCTTAAATGATCTGAGAGAGCTTCTGCCCCGTTTATGGAACCAAATTCCTCAAGAAATGTTCAACAACCTCGTGTGTAGTAAGCAAAGGAGATGTCAAGCTGTTATTGATGCCCGTGGAGGCCATACATTGTATTGATAGTCTGAAAATGCTTGAATTCTCTGAGAATAAAATTTCGTAATTCTACTCGATTTTCCTAACCACCCTGTATACGCTGCAGACCTACAGGCTAAAATAAATTTGCAACTTGAAATCATATTATTATGAATTTTCATCACAAAAATCTTATTTTAACTATATTTTTTCGCAATTTAGGTAAATATCCCTAACTCATGTGGAGCAGTTTATTTTCATAAGTAATATCATAAGTGCATCCAATTTTTCCGAAAAAAATCGAAAAAACACGTTGCTAAGTAATATTTTAACAAGAAGCATGAGTGCAGGTGGCAACAAAAATCCGAGTCGAAGACGAGGATTTTTGCACCTGCACGAATGCTTTTTGTTAAAAAAATATTACTTCGCACTGTGTTTTTTCGATTTTTTTCACAGGAAAAATTAGATGCACGAATGGTATTTGACAAGACTATTTCTTGAGTAACAGATTATTCTGGATGCATCTATGTATGTATTATTAATTTTCGTTGACAACAACTGTCAAGTTTTGCCGCGGGTAAACCCGAAAAAACTGCTGACAGCTGCTGCCAAACAATTTTTCCATCTAGAAACCATTTGTGATTCAAAATTTCGCGTTTCTGATTGGTGGAAATTAAGACGAGGGAAATAGTCGAATTGAATTTGAATTCACAAAGACTCGAACGAACATGATTCTGATAGACGTCTAGAATTTGGTTGAAAAATGTCAAACCGTGTACAATATTATTATCGAATTTTTTCCTAAACTAAACTCCAAACCTTCCTTACCGGAAACAATTACTAGAAATCGAAATATCCTTGGCCAGTCGTGAAAAATGAAACAATTTCTTATTCATACTGCCCAGATTCTACTGAACATAACGGGCTCATATTCCTTTCAACCCCTTGATTTAATTAACGAAAGGACAACCGTGAATAATTCGTTGAAGGTAGAACAACTTCCATGTCAACAGAAACGTCAGAAATCTCCTTACAGGGGATTACTTGTGTTGAAATCTCACTTAGGGTTGAGATAACAACTAAATCCGACCACAAATAGTCGCATTAAAAAAGACAGCCGTGCAAAAATGGTAACACTTATCCACCTAAATAAAAGCCCCAAAACCACCCTTATTCACAATGCTAACGACATAAGGGCGATAGTGCTCGAAAGGATCCATTTCATTCAATAAATACAGAGGGCTGTTATGTATTGTTATAGTAGCTATCCCCACTTGCCAAAATCCAGCCCCTTACCCTGACTTATAAACCCTCTTGAGTATACCGAATTCATTTTTGGTTGTGACTCAAGTGGATGTAGACATGTATGTCAAGGATATGTGCCAAAATAGGAACTTGGAAAAGTGCTCGCGACTTTTTCGGCCGTGGGACATCGAAAACCAAGACTCGACCATTTCCACAACCACCAACGAAGATGGCTCACAAGAAAAGTACGAGAAAAGCAAGACTGATAAACATAGTGATACAACACAAAATTGTGAAACCAAATGTGATATAATGAAGGAAGAGAAACCACCAGCCTGTACCGCCATTCCTGAGACCATGGGACATTCAATCCCCAATTCTCCCACTCTTTTTCCAAGAATTCCAGACAGAGTTCCACCATACCCAGAGTTCGATTATTACTCAGATTTGCTACAAGCTAACTTTGGAAATTTGACGCAGAACTGTGGCCTCCTGCCAAGTGATCCTTTCTTAGTGGAGCATTTGGCTAACGGGTATGCCTTGGAGGAATACGCCAGGGTTCTGGAGCAAGAGCATCAGGAGAAAGTGCTGAATTCGAAGAAAAAGCGACCGAAGAAGTATAAGTGCCCTCATTGCGATGTTGGCTTCTCGAACAACGGACAGCTCAAGGGGCATATCAGGATTCATACAGGTAGGTTCGATTATTTTTCGATGGTCATTCAACGTTGAAGAAGAGAACTTTTTTGCCAAAGTTGAATTTTGAAAATTTCGTGTGGAAACTAGCAATTTAATCAATGAAGCTGACAGAGTGGTTGTGTTCGAAAAAATGGAAAATGAAAAAAGGTCCCTTGAAAATAAATTATACTTAATTTCATGAATAGATCAATAGAGGCCTTAGTATATTCACTTGGTATACGAAAAAAAAGTTTCGATCAAATAACTCCTGGATAGATATTTCATATAGAGCAAGCTTATTTTTACATTATGCCCCTATGATTAATGATTAAAATCCACAAATACATATTGAAAATTCTCCTGATGACAAATATACTCGGATAAAATATGCTTCCTCATCCCTTTACAGAGTGGTTGCGAAAATCGTTTTTGTAGACCTCAAATGAACCCCTTAATGCATTCGGTGGGAGGCGGGGCCAGTTCCCCATCAGAGGGGTGTTATGAGGGTTCAGATAAGTGAATAAAGCAATGGAATATCTGAACTGCAGAATATTTTTCAACATGGAAAAAAGCTCAGCATTGGAGTAGAGGAAGCACTCTGCTGTAAAATATTTTCTGATTTTTCAGGTACCATTTTCCAACGGAATTAAATTACATCATTCATTATACCAGTGTTATTAAATTCTCTTTGTGAAAAAGCCACGGATTTGATGTATAGTTCACTGCTCCCTGCTTTTTTTAACATTTTCCTGGAACTCTGTCGGTTGGCCTAGTTATTTTTCCGAATATCTACCAATCTACAAAAAGATCGATTACTTAATGAAAAAAAAAAATAAAGCCTTTTTCAGTTTTAATTCTGAAACTTTTGTATTAATTATAATATCTCAATAACCTCAACAGCTTGTTCACGAGTCGATTTAAAATTGATTTAATCTTGAATATTACAGGTTATTTTTATTTGAAATATTAGTATTAAAAAAAAGTCTCTGAATTGAAGAAAAAGTTGAAAACAGAAAATGAACACATGTATACCTAATAAAAGTTTCCACACATGAATTTATATGAACATATCACGTGAAAACCTCAGAAATCACCCCTTAAAATATTCCACACTCATCACTAACAGTACTAACATCCAGTATAACACAGCTCATTTAATGATATTTGGATATTCTGTCTTTTATTCTCCATTAGTTTAACTGCATTCATTTGTCTGGAAGAAGTGTAAATTTATTTCCTCTTAATTATAATTTTTGAAAACGTTTAATCGCCATGATACCGTTAGCCCCGTTCCTCGGCAAAAAGAATGTTAAACTTTTTTTTTCAGGTGAAAGACCATTCAAATGCGACGAGAAGGACTGCGGCAAAACTTTCACAAGAAACGAGGAACTGACCCGCCATAAAAGGATACACAGTGGCCTCCGACCTTTTCCCTGCACTCAATGCGGGAAATGTTTTGGACGCAAAGACCACCTCAAAAAGCATTACAGGACACATTTTCAGCCCAAAGGCTTTTATGCCGTTCCTGTCATGTTGCCTTACGATGCTTGGACAAGCGGTTATCCACTGATGCAACCTTTACCAAGTTTATATTGACCCTAGACAAAATCTGTGTGGAATCATAGGGATATTTTTGTATATATTTTCAGAGTGCTATGTTCAAAGTGTACATAAAAGTTCAGAATGTGTATAGGATATATTTTAGAGAAGGAGACAGATTAAATACTATTTATTCAGGAAAGTGTTTCTATTCTACCATATTTCTGAAGCAGCATTAATTCAATCGGGCTGAAATTTTGTGATAAACTCTTTAATAACTACTTCTGAGTGTAGGAATAAAACAACCAATCGGAAATGGTCTTATAACTCTTAAATAATGTGTTTTCACGAAATTAACACCAATTCCACGTTGGATTAGCTGGAATGCGATAAGTTCCCTTGTTTTATCTCCTAATTTTCGGACAGGGTTGGCAAGATGACAGCAAACACCGTGATTTATCCTCAGAGTTTGCGGGAACATGCCGGATTACAGTAAGGCATATCTGTTGTTCTTTTTCTGGTACTATTCGCTCTATAATGATGAGGAACATTTCTGAAATGATGTGCCAAAGGACCTTTGAATAAAGAATGATTCAATGGAAGTATTATTTATCGAATGAAGTTTTTCTTCATGTTCGATATACTCATCAAATCAAAGCTTTAATGGTAATGAAAAAAACCTAATTTTCTGAGTACATTTTCAATTTTGATGGAATTTTTAATGTATGTACTTATCCGTTGAAAAAAAGTTACCGAAACTATATTGTCTTGAACATCTCGAAAAAGTGAAGAACAAACATTGCCCCAAGTATATTCATCTGAATCCAAAGACATTCTTATTTCCGATTAAAAAACATTTTGAAGGCCAGACTCAGCCACTGCTCCTCAATTATCGTAAATTGAAATTATTTTCAAATATTTTCGGATGCTCAGCAATGCAAATACAACCGGTAAAAATTGAGAGAGAACCCCTACAGTTTCATTTCGAGTTTGTTGACATACCGTCCTTCTGTATGGAATGGAAGAAACGACGACTTATTTACGTCTTTTGCTAACTTCAGTAACGCTGACAAATTACCTCATTTTGAATAGATCACCCTCTTCCTTAGCTGTCATCCCGAAAATACAATAATGGATGGGTCCGATTGTACCGACTTGAAATTTATCGATTAAAGGAATTTGGGATGCTGCTTCCAGTTGGTATTCATTAAATTCTGCGAAAACATCGTTTGTTGCTTAATTTGATAATCGTGGTCCAGATATCAATAACCAATACCTGTATTCGTCAATGTTATAACTTATATAAGTAGTTCCTGCAATAGACATTGCTTCATTGATTTTTCAAAAATATTTCCTTCGAATGAAGCTTATTTCTGAATTCCGATCTAATTTTTGAAACAATTTTTCATTTTATCCAATTAATAATGGAGATTTTTCTGGATTCTGATCAAATTCTCAGCAGAAGACTTTTCAAGTGATTAGAAGAGAATCAAAAACTGAGATATAGTACATAAGGTAGCTAAACAATTATGAATGTTGTTAATGAAGTAGAAATTCGAAGTGTCCATCTTGGCCTTGGCAATATAATAAACTCTAATAAAAGTTTCTTCCAGAATTATTCAGCATCTCAAGTGTGATCGACCTAATCGCTAGCGATTTTCAGGTCATTCAAATCAAGGAGTTTAGTTTATAACCTATATGTACACTTTAGTCCGTTCAAATATAAGAAGGAGCTTTGTAAATAAACAGAATCGTCTGCTTTGCGTACAATAAAGCTCATATTCGTCAAACGGTCATAACCACGCTCCCTTTTAACGCCCTAAAAGATTGCCAGGATGGTACTCGGAACGGACTGTAGATGGTACTGGATAGAAATGATTCAATAATTTGATTAAACAATTCCCACATTAGAACTTTTTTCCTCAGAAACTCTAGTGCAAAATTTCTGTTCTGATTTTTTGTGTTTATATTATTATCTACTAAATAATTTCTTTTTCGGATGCTCGAGATTGCGGCAAGGTAAATCCAGGAAACACCAGAGTTTTAGAGATTTGGGTCGGAATCTTGCAGGATTCCGACAAAGTAATTCCGGGAAACACCAGATTTGGGTCCTTTTCCTTAATGGGTTAAAGGCATCTTGATTTGCATAAATATCGAAGTTTTCTATTGACAAGACCAGTTAAAATACCTAGAGCTACTGTGAAGGTCTAGCTGTTGAAAGTGTTTATAGATTTTGTTGTGAAAAGTGTACTGTGTTGGAAAATCTTTTGACAAAGTGTATATAGTGTTTATAAATGTCGAATTCGGAAACGGATACTCCAAAAGGTCGCATTTCTCTGCTGAAGAGAAAGAGATAATTTTGAACATTTTTCGAAAAGAATTGGAAGAACATCCTGATTTATCGAAAAGAGACTTAGTAGGAATTGTTTCAAAATCCTCAGGGGTGAGTGATTCAGCTGTATTCAGAATTCTCAGAGAATATGAAGAGAATAAAACATTGACGCCACCTAAGAGGAGAGCCCAGTCGTTAAAAATAATCGATTCGGTTGACGATTGCGATATGAACCTTATCAGAAGAATTGTCCACGGTTTTTTTTCCGGAATGAAATCCCAACGATTTCTAAAGTTCTAGAAATCGTGAATGATGACGACAGTTTGCCAAATTTCAGAAGAACAACGTTCTAGGAATTATTGAAAAAAATGGAATTTAAGTTCAGTTAAAACTGAACGATTGTGTGAAATCTCCTCGATTCGACTCTGGACGGAACGAAATTTTACGAAGGCCCTCCTACCGATGCGCCAAACATGTTATTATTGCTCTTTCTCATATTTGAACAGAGTATAGTAGAACCCCTAGATATACCTATTTAGTAGGATATCTGTGAAAAAAGTTTTATCAACAGTAAAAACACAAGATGAATTTCTTTTTGTAACGAAATAATTTTGCCACTCAGTAATTTTACGAGAAAAACTGACACATTCGACTTCGATTTTGTCGAATGTCAGTTTTTCGAGCAAAATTACAGATGGAAAAATTTTGAGTTGAAAAGAAATTTATCCTTAAACGAAAAGCTCAAGTGTTTTTTGGCAAAATAAATTAACGCCCGAATATATGAATGAACAACAACAATAATAATAAATAAGTGACGTAAGCATATTAGACTATTAGAAGTAGACGCTTAAGAAGAACAGGGGTTTTTATAAGTGACAAAAACGATGAACATTTTTTATCTCTGTCAAAATGACAAAACAGTCGTCTTTAAATGACACATTTTATACAGGAGTTAATTTATCAAGTTTAAAATTGCCCCTTTTGCCGGGGTTTTTTGCGATCTTCGCAAATTTAAAAAAAAATACTTCCACATCGACAAGAGAAGCAAAATTTCACCAACGTTATGAATCGATTATTACTCTTTTCGACTCTTTTCGTCGATTGTCATGGTTCTCCTGGGTAGGAATAATGTGAAGGCATTTTTACTCGATTTTTGTGGATTTCCGTGAAACTGAAGCATCACATCTAATTTCACATCCTCACACAGTGTATAAGCAGCTAGGAATATAGACAGCAAGTCCGGAAATTTTTCATAAAACAAGCCACTGATTGATCTTGAGAAGGTACAGTTCCTGTTACTTGATTTCATTTTTTTTAGTGATTTAATGAGACTCCATTACGTCCCATCTTGCGAACGCCGGAATTATAAAAGTTGTATACTGAGCTTTTTTATTCATGCAGCTCTCGATAAACGCCAACATTCGATTGTGATTCGACATAATAGACCCCCTTCAACGATCCGTTTCTGGCAATTTCCCTCGAATCTGCTTTCAAACGGATGTTTTGATAATGGGAATAGGAATTGGTCCAAAGACGCAATATTGAATAAACCAGTCAACACCCCTGCGTCCAGCTGAGAGGTAATGATAGTGGACATTGTAGGAAACTGCCCCGTGTCCGTTAGTTATCCATGTGTCCATTCAGGGGATGATTTGTGATCTTCGGAAGTACGAATTCACGTCAGATATCAGCGTAAGTAATAGGTATCATAGGTGTTTCATCAGTTTGGATTTGTGGGAAACTGTCTTGACGAAGCTTGTGGGCCTATTCGATTGCAGAATGTTCCATTGAAACTTAGAAGCAATGAACAAGATGAAATAATTTTAAACAGGGTCTTCATCGCAAATTACAATCCATTATAACTTTTGAGTTTTGAACGGGTATCTTGAATCATTCGAAATTTTCATTGAATATTGTCCCAAAGTAATTCCCCGATTCATCTTGCTCATAATTTTGAAAATCCAGGTCTGGCTTTAAGAATGTGCTTCTTGTCTTCAGTAGAAATTTCACCATTGAATGATTTTTAATTAAATATTTGATGAATTTCAGTAATTATTTTCGATAAGCTTTACACAACAATTTTCACAATAAATTCCGTATAAGGGCAAGAGTGAGTGTGACCTCTACACATTATAAAGAATTCTCATAATTCAGTGCTTGGCATTTGAAAATTTCTCCATTTATTTTGTTTTTAGTATATTGAAAAACCCTGTTTGGAGGTTTATTGAGAACTAATCAGTACATAATGAGCTGAGAAGTTCTCAAAATTTCCTGAAAATTCAATTCAGATAATCTCAATACACAGAAAGAATTTGCCTCAGCCATTTGAAAACAACAGTCGGGACGTTGAAATCATTATTAGAGCTATAAGGTGCTACCTGAAATATTCTTTTATTATCTTCATGAAATCTCTCCTACTTTTTGCTTCACGACGACCCAAAAATGATCGAGTTTTACGAACCGTCTCTGCCAAGTTTTCACCATTTTTATAGTGAATTTTGATAATTTCAATGCGTTGTTGAAGCGTGTATCGTTCCTTTTTTATTAATAGCGTAGTTTCTTCTTGTCAAATGTCAAAAAATGACAGCTTCAGAAGTGACATCTACTGAAATAGCGGGCCATTCAAAATAACACCTCTTACTGGAAGTGAAATATCTAACTGCCTTCCCGATTGTATCTGGATCGATCCCAAAAATATTAGAGCAGTTATTTTTTCTATCAATTTTTGGCTTGTGCATACATCAGCTCTTATTTATGTACAAAAAACAAAACTTGTTTAATTTTGAATTATTGAATAATTTTCATAATGATGGAACGGCATAAGTTGAAAAGAATTTTATTTGTTTCTCATTTGTGAACGTCAGTTTCCAAAAACACAATATTGATCAAGAAAGTTTATTTTATCAAGTCACTAACTTGTAAAACTGACAGTTAACTTGCAAAATTTTCACAAGTTAGTAGTATTATTTACATTAGAAAATTTTGTTTTATCGTTAAATATGTTGAAAATCATGGTACAATTTATATTTCCAGTAACACAGATTTTTGATGATGAAAGAGTTGATACTGATGATGATGAACCATCTGTTGACTCAGAAACTGCTGAACTCGAGGACTGCAGAACATTTGTACTCTCCTTACTACCAAATAATTTGCTAGACATTTCGACTTTTTTGTTGACCGAATCATCGACATTACACGCTTCAGTGCTAAAATATCTCCACCCGAATCCGCAACCATAGTGGCTCCAGTTCTGCGAAAAGAGTGGCCGGTGTATAACTCTGAAGCAATTTCGCTATTTGCTTTGGGAAACCACAAATAGTGTGCTGGCCAGCATTGAGGGAAATGCACTTTCCATGTCGGTATGTCAAAAAAAATCTTAGGCTTTCTGTTCCAGGAGGCCGAAGATTCACATATTTTCTGTATAACATGCAGGGCTTGAAGCAGCAGCCATCATCGGTTATGGTGAATCTTCTTGTTGTTAAATTTTTTGTTTGCCGCAATATCACAATAACGTATTTTCCCATATCTTCTACATCATTCAAGTTTAAGGAGAGAATTTCGTCACATCGACAACATCCATAATTCCAAATATTCGGGGCTATTCACTAAGCAAAGTTGTTATGTAAATCGTCGTTATCCCATGCTTATTACATGGGATAACGACGATTTACAGTTGCTATCCATAACAACTTTGCTTAGTGAATAGCCCCGATGGTTACAATTTTCGCCAGCAACCACTGGTCATCAGGAGCATGTAAAAGAAACTAAACGTCATATTTTTTAAAGAATTTTTTTAAGTAAAACAAACCTGCGAACAGTGGCATTTTCTTTAATTTCCAAGCAGCTTTTCAACATAGACCAATTTGCCCATAAAGTATTAGGGCTGAATCAAGCTGATAGTTGATTCAAGTAGACCAACAAAACATCTTCAGTTACCCCAATAACACTATTTTTGTTTTGCCACTTTTTGAAGTCGTCGTATTCTCGCTCGTACCTTGAAGCTGATTTTGCAGGTAATGAACTTGAAGCTACACTGCTGGCTGCCTCAATAATTTCTTTTGGTACATTCATTTTCGCTTTCGTCAAAACAAATGTAAAGAAAAATAAACAGACATGTTCATGGCAACGCTTCCATAGCTTACGACATTTGCGACAAATTATTGAGATTTCTTTGAAATTTATCTAACCTTTTTACAAATGGTAAACAAATAAAATATAAAACAATACACGCAAGGTAACGGGTTTTACTGGCTCAAGGAGGTAACTGACTCGCCTGCGGCTCGTCAGTTACATTCTCCATTCGCCAGTAAAAACCCTCTTACCTTGCTAGTAATGTTATATACTATATCAAAATGCTTTCATTTCATATCGCTTCAGCAACTCCAATATCTACAGGGTCCAGTCTAGGAATCCATGCAAAGCATGACGGCGTTAAATTCCAGAATGACCGTCACAGAGGCGACCTCTACAGCTTCCAAATAGCTACTTGTTTGTTTAACCTTTTGTCGTAACATAAATGGCCAGTAAACGCCCCCCCAAATGCTCACAATTCCGACAGGTCAAGCACCTGTGCGAGAAGAAAAGCGGAATTCGTGGGAACCCGAATTTTTGGTGCTCGATTTCGTGTAAAAATCCTCACTGTTACGCTATAATCCACTATTCTTCTTCTTGGTTGTTCATTCAACAATAAAAAAGTCATTGATGCCGATGTAAGGATTTTTTTCGACCCTCGAAGCTTTTTCTGACGATTCGACTTTATTGGGGGCGTTCTTTTTCATATCGATAGCTTTTTATAGTGCGCATTTCTAAGTTTACACGATTTAAATCGGTCTTGAATGGAAATTATGATGGATCGACTGATCTCAGGGACCTGAGCATTCTTATTTTATATTGCTTTTGGACAACTTTGATAGATGTTTGTTTGTCATTGTTGTAAGTGCTGTTAATGATATTGAACCAGAAATAATTTATGACGTATCTTTTTGGCAGATTTCTTTCAAAAGAATGTTTTGATTCTTATTTCAGATCGCTCCTTTGAATTCTCTTGAATTTTTTCGAAGGAAAAAATGACATCTGATGAATTTCATTCAATTTATGCATCGAATACATCTTTTGCACAGCACTGGAAATTGCTTAGTTATTTTTTGAAGATCATTTCCCAGGAAACAAACTTGTTCCCAGATCTCTGGGAGGTTGGAATGAGGCTCTTGTGCAAAATCATTCCCTGTTAAAGAGGAAATTGTCAATTAAAATTTTTGCGAATTTCTGAAGTTCTCTTCAATATGAATAGAATTGGATATTCACATTCCGTCGTTCTGAATATATTCCAATTTTAATAAGAAATTCTCTTTGCGAGATCTCAAAGATATCACGAATGCAATCAGGACGGAAATTCCTATTAGGAGCTTCCAGAGATATCTTGAATGCAACCAGAATAGTGATTCTCATTGCGAGCTCCCAGGGAAATCCTGAATGCAACCAAAATAAGAAATTTGCATTGCTGTCATAAATATCTTGAGTATAAGACGAGCAAGATATTTTTTTCCAGAGATATCCCGAACGAAAAAACGCCATCCATTTTCGGTTCTTGTGAATCGGATTCCGGAAAAGAATTTCGTCACATTCCAATCTCGAAAAGTATAAGATAACTAGTAAAGCCCCGGGATCTACTTATTGAGTAGTTATCCTCATCGGTAGATCTCTGCAAATCGATTGATTTTATTGGCGAAATGTCAAAGTTTGAATAATATATAGTATATAGTACCAAGTTATGTTGCATTGACCGTTCTTCTTTCGATGTTGTATATTTATTTCACAGCCAAGATATCTGTGAAAAAAGTTTTATCGAATTTTTTTGCCCTTTTGCCGATTTTTTTTTGCGATTTTTGCGAATTTTTTCAAAAAACTTCCATATCGCCTAGAGAACCTCAATTTCTCTCACGTATCAATCGATTATTCCTCTTTTCGTCCGTATAAAAATTTCTTCACTGTATTGAAGCTTCGTGAAAAAGGTTACAACCTTTTCAGTATTGATTTATTTGATCATTAAATATCTTTAAAATTTTCTACACAAATTGAAGTTTGTGCCATATGGCATATACTTAAATATTTTTAGAAGGAATTGTGCTGCTATTCAAATTTAACAGAACTTCTGCAGAAAAACAAGTCATTTTGTTTCAATTTTATCTTATACAGGGTGTATTTCAAGGCTCTTCTTCTGACAGGTGATAGAACTCATCAAAATGAGTCCTTTTACCGAAAATTTCTCATATGAAATGTTCAGTTTGAAAAAATTTCAAAAAAGCGGCATATGGCAAAACGATCTGTTCTACGCACTAGAATTTTCTGCAAATTTGTTGAAGTTTTCAGATTCACCTAGGAACAAGAAAATATTCTACTTTCATTTTCTCGAAACAGGGTCAAAATTCATATTAAAATTTTTTAGGTAAAATGACTTATTTTGATGAGTTCTACCATCTGTCAAAAGAAAAGCCTCACCTTAAAATACACCCTGAATGATCATCATTTTCTTGAGAATATTGAAATTATTTGTTTTTTATAATTTATTTTTATGCATTTTGACGTCTAACATAGTTTGAATGATTGGATAAGATGGCAAAAATAACATGAATATAGAATAATTCAATGCAAATAAAGGCTCATAACATTCAATTGAACCCTTAATAAGGATCATCTGAGTTTTCTGTTTGTTTCCATATATCCAATCCTTTGTAACAGAACAAAATATGGCTTTATTTTAATATAAAAACCAATTCTCACTGAAGATTCACACAACAACAATTCCACATTACTTGACTCCAACATACTGAATAATTTCACAGCAACCACAATATCTGACTGACCTGAACTTCACCATGATCCCAACTCAATCTTGATCTTGACATCTTGACCTGAAATTGACTTGACCTTGACTCAGCCTGGACCTGAGCTCAACTTCACCTCGATATGTTTTTTTATACCTGAACTTGATCTAGACATGAACTTGACCTTGAACGCTGACTTTCAATCGACCTAAACTTGGCCTTGACCTGGAGTTCAAACAAAGCCGAAATTCGAAAAATGGTATACGAAAAAAGTGTTTCATTTGATACTTGAACAATGTAAAGGGTGTTTTTTTTAGAGGTATAGAACTTTAAATTGCAATAAAACAACGATGGATTATTCGATTGATATGAATTTTATTTATCCGAAAGATAATCTTGTGGCATACATTTTTAATATGATTTCTGGCATGTGACCGCCACGGCTGGCTAGGATGTAGTCCAATCTGGACTTCCAATTTTCGATTACTTTTTCCAACATTTGTGGCCGTATATCGGCAATAATACGGCGAATATTGTCTTCCAAATGGTCAAGCTTTTGTGGCTTATCCGCATAGACCAATGACTTTACATAGCCCCACAGAAAGTAGTCTAGTGGTGTTAAATTACAAGATCTTGGAGGCCAATTCACAGGTCCGAAACGTGAAATTACGCGGTCACCAAACGTGTGTTTCAATAAATCGATTGTGGCACGAGCTGTGTGACATGTTGCGCCGTCTTGTTGGAACCACAGCTCCTGGACATCATGGTTGTTCAATTCAGGAATGAAAAAGTTAGTAATCATGGCTCTATACCGACATCATGGACACATTCGGGTCTTCCTCAATGCTACGCTCTACAGTAGCAATAACTTCTTCTGTACGCACCGTACGGCGTCTCTGGGGATGCGAGTTATCAATAAGAGTAAACGTGGTGCGAAAACGTTCCATGGTTATTCGAATTAACTCCTCTAAAGGAAGATTTTGTCAACGATAAAATGGACGTAGTGCGCGATACGTATTCCGCACAGAACCATTATTTTCGAAATAAAATTGCACTATTTGCAAGCGTTGTTCAGGCGTGAGTCCATTCATGATGAATTGCCAAACCAAACTGAGAATAAATCACTTGACAGCTGTTAAATCGGTCGCCATCTCGAACAGTAATGCCAGCTTAAAGTTCTATACCTCGAAAAAAAAACACCCGTTACAAGTCGAAGACTCATCTTGTGCATGGTTTTGCATCATTTCAGCGTTGTCCCGAAATGAATTAACGACTATCTGATTTGATTTCATGATAAATGAAATGCTTCCTCACATTTTAAGGAAGCTTGTGATTCATAACAACAAGTAGCATTTAACCTGCAACAATACATCTTTCCCCACAACAACCTACGAACCTACAAGCTAAACCTGAAATTACTACGGCTTCCCACACGAAAAGTGTCTCACGTAAAATGAATCTGGGTTCTGGACCGTAATCTCGAGCTCCCAAATGTGCTCGTCCGCCTTATTGTGGTGCAGAGCACAATGAGATAAATCGAATTTTTCTGTCTGTCTGCGGTTCGTATATAATGGATGAAGGAGAGGAGCATCCTACTGTGATCGCTAAATATGTTGGCAGTGAAACGACGTCAGAGACCCCACGCGGCGATTCGGAAGTCAGAATTAGTTTCAATTTACACAAGGGTGTTATAGTAATGTATCCCTGTCATCCATCAATAAATATATAACGACCCTCATTGCATAAATGCGTGTGATAGTCAACGATGCAATTGTGAGAGAACCATTTGAAATTCAAATTGAGGTCCTGGTTTCCGCTGTGTAATGAAGATATATTCTGGTTTACTCGAATTGAGAGTAATGCCTGATGGAATTTTTTAGTCATTCACTTTGCTCCAGACTTTGCTTCATGTTCAGCACTTGAGTTTTCGAGTCAATTATACGAAAGGTCTATGATAACCGTTATTGAAATAAAAATCATGTTTTTTTTATTTCGAATAGATCACGGATTGGAAAACTGGATTGAACATAAAATATGCACTATCCAGCTCTTTCAGAACATCATATACCTAATGCCGGGTTTCCACTTTCCACCAAGCGGACAGGACGAAAACAAAACAACGAAATAATTCATTAGTTATGGGGGATACATGAACGATTTTGGTATCAAAATGTAGGTTTTCGAGGTCGCTCTATTCAATAAAAGACTTTCCAGAGCCCTAACTATTATGGTTTAGATTTTCACCTGCGAAATGTTATTTTTCGAAAAATTGGAAATTTCAAATCGTCATAGCTCCCGTTTCTTTAGTCGCATTCACATGAGGGTTGTATATTGTTCATCAGCATTGTCCAAAGTCTCTATCAACAATGAAATCGATTTCCAAAATCCCAAATTTTTGGGTGAAGAATGCATAAGGGGTATGACCCCCTAAAAACCCCATATTTGCCATCAACATGAATTCCCTGGAAAATCTAACATTGCTCTTCAATCGATAATGTCGTCAACCCATTCGAGTCTTTCGAAATACTCAATTAAGTGATCCATATCACACATACTCTGTGTGCTCTGAGCTTCAGAACAAAACTCGAAAATGAAATATCGAAAAAATCAAAACGAAATAATTCAATAGTTGTGAGGGCTACATGGACGATTTTGGTATCAAAATATAGGTTTTCGAGGTCGCTCTATTCAATGAGAGACTTTCCAGAGCCTCACCTGTTATGGTTTAGATCTATCACCTCCGAAATGGTATTTTTCGAAAAATTGGAAATTTCAAATACTCATAGCTCCCGTTTCTTTGGTCGCATCAACAATCAGCATTGTCCAAGGAATCTCTATGAACAAAAAAATCGATTTTGAAAATCCCAAATTTTCGGGTGAAACATGCATAAGAGGTATGACCCACTAAAAACCCCATATTTGACATCAACACGAATTCCCAGGGAAATCTAATAAGGTTATTCAAAGATGATGTCTTCAACCCATTCGAAGCTCCCAGATTACTCAATTTGGTGATCCTATCACCCATACTTTGAGCTTCAGAACAAAACTCGAAAATGAAATATCGAAAAAATCAAAACGAAATAATTCATTAGTTAAAAGGGCTACATGGACGATTTTGGTATCAAAATGTAGGTTTTAGAGGTTGCTCTATACAATAAAAACCTTTCTAAAGCCCTAACTAACATGGTTTAGATTTTCACCTGCGAAATGGTATTTTTCGAAAAATTGGAAATTTCAAATTGTCATAGCTCCCGTTTCTTTAGTCGCATCCACATGAGGGTTGCATATTGTTAATCAGCATTGTCCAAAGTATCTCTATGAACAATAATATCGATTTCGAAAATCCCAAATTTTTGGGTTTAAGGGGTATGACCCCCTAAAAACCCCATATTTGCCAGCAACATGAATTCTCTGGAAAATCTAACAGTGTTAGTGAATCGATAATGTCTTCAACCCATTCGAGTCTTTCAAAATACTTAATTTGGTGATCCACATCACCCATACTTTGAGAGCTCTGAGCGAGGGCGAATATAGCTTTTTTTCATGAGGGGGGTTTATAACTTTTGAAAATCAGGTACACAATGTATGAAATATTACATTGCGTAACTTTTTCTAAGGACTTCGATACTCATGGGGTAATTACCCTCTCTACCACTCCCGTAAATCCGCCCTTGTTCAAAGCACAGTTAATTACACATCTTTCATTTCTGAAATTAGTGTATTTTTTCAATAACTCATTGGTTCCCATTTCGTATGGCTCTGGTTGATTCTGAAAGGAGATATTCCCTATTCATATTCGAAAAAGATCTTCAATTGAATGAATGCACGTCCTAGAAAAGTCCACAAGCTCCGTTCCAATTTGCTCCACTGTCTGGAGTAAAGCTTGCACTGAAAAGCAGGGAATTCTTCCAATTACCATAACGAGTAATTTTTGTTGAAAATTTACATCGAGACTTTCAGGGATTTTTCCACCAGCTTCAATAACTTCCATTCCTTCTTCAAAATGAATCGCGGCAAAACATATCGTCATTGTAGTTCCATGCGAAGTGACAGTCAACTGACAGTTGGAACGATATGAAGCGTGAAGTTTCGAAATTGAGCAAAACTGGAATGGCGTCTGGGGATGGTAATTTATTCAGCAAGTGTGTAAATTGAGTCTTATACATGAAGCTTGTTGCGGAAGCGGAACAACGTAAAGAGAAAATAATAAGAATGAATAAATGCATTCTAACGGAGTATCTGCTTATTTTTTCTCTCCTCAAAAAAGGAAAGTTTGTGAGGATGTTGTTTGGAATTATAAAGTTTCTGTTTCAAGCAGGAGAAACAGTTGTATAGAGTCTTACACGAAGTATGTGAAAATTTTCTGTTCATTACAAACGTATACCATCGAAAAGTGAGACAAATAAATTAATACTGAAACTGAATCATTCTTTCTTAAATTAATTTAACTGCTTCAACGCAAGGCTGGAAAAACGTTGGTAATCAATTTGTAAATTCCACAGAATGAGTGGAAATACTGAAATGAGGCTGACCCATTCACTATGGAACGTGGAAACTGCAAATTAGAGCTGAAGACTAAATTTATACATCCTATAGAATCATCATCCAACTCTACTTAGTGGATGAAGATGGGGATACAATTAAAAAATAACAACGGGCTATTCAAGAGGAGAATCTGGCGATAATTAACGATTAACCCTAATGATCCTTCTTCTCCTACTTTTTGTGGATTGTCTTTTTTATTTACATTATAACGATGCTGAAACAAAGGCCTGTATCAGCTTCAACTTCGAAATTGTTCTCACGAAGTTGGATGGAATCATTAAAGCAGCCGAGCTAATCTTTCTCATGGGGTTTTTACGAGATTGTACAGGATGTGATCGACTGGTGAACGATATTTCGGTTTGATGCCACTTTGGGAATACATATTTTCTCAGTCACGTTGCGAATTTTTTTGACTATTGGAATGGGGGTTATTGAACCACCCTGATATCTTTTTCTCTGAATGAAATTTGATCCAAGTTAGTCCTTTCAGTGATCTTATGTAGAAAGGCAATTAATATTCAATTTCCATAGTCAAAAATGTTGGAATTTATTCAATTTGTATATAAATAGTCTTCATCAGGGAATGGGAACTGGTTCTTATTCACAAATACCTGAGGAATATTCAACATAAAAGAATTGCATGAGAGTCCACAATTATGGATATACTTATGTGTAGGCAGAATGTGAAAAAATATTTCTGACCCACCCATTTATACACATAAAAATTGAAAAACCCTAGGCTGACCGCGTTTGGTCACACAATTTTCCTCGGTCTATAAAACTCAATAATGAAACATTTACCGAAGATGCCTCGAAAAGTACATAAATAACTCAACAGTACCGCCACCCACTAGGATTAGTGAATATCTGCACCTACAACTTTGGACGCATGAATGACTGCTTTTCAGCTCATTCACACACGCTGAATTGGAATACAAAATGAATGAACTCGCATGAATGGTTCATAGTGAATAAAACTATTGTAAATCACTTAATTCAGACATTTTTGCGATGTTTCTCAAACTATTTTACTATCTGTGGTGACGAATTTGACATAATTTATAGGATTTTGAATGGATTGTGGTGTGTAAAGGACTTCAGAAGTTATTCTTGTGTGTTTAGTTGGTAAAATTTGAAGCCGAATATGAGTGAGTGCGTTTTTATTGTGCGAAACTCTTCAAAAACTTGCGACTATGAAGGTGCTTATGACTGAAGTCAATCACCCACTTGATTTGCGCGTAGACTGCGTTTTTTAGATTCATTCTTGCCAAAATGCGGTAGTATCTTCTTGATTCTCTTTTGCCCACACAAGTATATAAAATAAAACGATAACAATACTGTCTAAAAAGTGATTTTCAATTATTGAAGTCGGAATAAAAATAAGTATTCATATTGTAAATGGAGAATGTTGTTATTGGAATCGTTGTGTATAAAAAAAATACAATCAGCGGATACCATTTCAATACGTCTTGTGCAATAATAATAAATGAATAAATGGAATGAATAAAAAAAGGTGCATATTGCTGTCAAATAATTATTGAGCAATCTACTACATATTCAACAACGATTAGTTAACTACAGGAGGAAGAAAAATTCAACTTGTCCCAATTATAAATGGGAAATGATACGATTATGGGATTTCCAATTTATTTTCACAGCTAATCCCTTTAGGGTCCAATTTTACCAGCTCATAATTCATACTGGCTCCTCTTGATAACATCTAATATCTGGACAAAGTGAGTAATTTAACCAGGCATAGTCCATTACAAATTGTGTGCAGCTATTACGTTAAATCGCTACTTTATCATTTTGTTTGTGAATCAACCTTAAAATACACCCCAGGCTTTTCACTGAAGACGCTATAGGAGCGAGATTTATTTCTACAATGTGTTCCACTTTTACTTACAACAACTCATTATTTCATGTCTAATTTAGTGATTTTCTATATGTTTTGTTTCGAAATCGTCAAAAATGTCCACATATGGACAAGTTTACTGCGGCATAAAGGTTGAGGGTTGGCTTTTTCCACACCTTGCAAGCATGGAGTAACACCACCAAAAATTCTTTTTTGCTTTTTTGCTAGCATGAAATGTCTTTCTTATTTCATTCATGTCAGTGTTTTGTTTTTAGGAAAAAAATTGGAAAATGTTGGGCGCATGTTCAGGGGACTGTATCTGAGTAGAAGGGACCACTTGGTGCCTCTGCAAATCAAGTAATTCATCTGTCATAAGACTCGTAAAAGGAATAAGCAATAATAGAACACTTATTGGCATTTTTTTGCTCATTTGCTTTCTAATATTAGTTTTTGAAAGCTGGGCAGTAAATTACTCACTCTCTGATTATATTTCTTTCCAGGTACTACCGATTATTGCTTTCGACATTTTAATCACCACCGTGCATGCCTTAATTTCGGTTCTCCCTGTGTAATTTCCTGCTCTCAAAATCCGAGAAGATGAGCCCAAAACTGATTCCAATCTAATCACGAATCCAAGCGCGTTTGATATAATCAGCAGGAGTTGAACTCGGGAAGCATCCCGCATAAGTTCCAAGTTTTATTTCGGAGGGAAAGTTCGGCAGGAATGCGCGAACACAAGGGCGGTTCCTGATCTGGATCTTTAGAGGTCAACCACGAGAGAGGGCTCAATCCCGCTCGTGGCGCTAATGAAATCGTCAAATACGCGCCTTTAATTAAATGTCCTCGATTTCTTGCTGTTATGTGCAGTTTTAAATAAGACGCAACGTTATTATGCAAGTATGTATAGGGATGTGCCCCCATCGATTCTAAAGAGGCGCGTGCGCAGCCTCTCCGGACAGGGACCTTCATTCCAGACCGCGAGAATCAAGTGTGTTATGGCCCAATTTTCCCGATCGTCGCTTGTTCTGCCCTTTAATTTCGCATGTTTTTTTCGTACGTGAAATCCTCCCAGTTCCGAAAGTAGTAGTAGGTAGTGGCTTTCGTAGCATGAGGGCAGTAGAATTTCTTCGTGATTCGGACGAGGAACGAAAATTCGAAGGAATCTTTTGAATTTGGTCAGAATCGCATCAACTTGCGAAGTTATTGGAACTGAATGTGTGATTTACGAATATGATGCTGGAAAACTGGACAGAAGAGGTAAGAAGATTTTTCTCTCAACTTAACAACTTTTGGAGCTAATAAACTGAGGAAACTAATTCCTGGGTTGTTTTATTTCGAATTACGAATGTGTTACAGTTTATAGAAGTTGGGGACACAAGGGTAGGGGGAGTGAATTTTTCTTTTCCTGAAGAATTCGGAAAATTCGTAATCTATTAAGGATATTGTAGATTTATCTTCGTTAATTTTTTTATTTCATTCAAATATGAAAAGAAATTTTCAATTTCCTGCACAATTTGTTACAAAATTATGTTCAGAATCTTTTTCTTTCAATATTTCAAATTTGGGATATTTTCTTCAATGTATCCAAAAGAACAGTTTGAAATTCTTTATAATTTCGTTGTCATTCGGAAAATCATACAGAATAAATTTGAATAATAAATCGATTTCAAATCAAATATCGATTCAAAATAGTCAAAAGAAAACGAAGTCATATTACGAGTGCTCTTTATAGAGGGTAACTGGTGACCTATAATTCAAAAGTTGGAAAAGATAGAATCTATACTGATTCAAAACAAACCATAAACCTTTCTGTTGAGTTTTGAAGCATTGTTCCGGGGTGTTGTCCGGAAAATACGAAAATTTTGACTCGCTATAACTTCGGAACCACTGATGTTTACGGGTTCGTTTTCTTCTTCATAATGCGTTGATTATCTGTGATTGATAACGAATATTAAAAAAATATGTGGTAGACTCAATTTGAAATATTTTGACAGTTCTTCCTGAGCTCTTCCTGAAGATGAAATGAAAAATTGTCGTCAGGAGTAATTCTTTTCGAGTGATACAAAAATGCAATGATATTTGAATAATGGATTACTTGGATAATGTTTTCCCGCACAGAGCCAGGCCTCCACTTTCTTCAGATCTCACACCGTCAGATTTTTATGTATGTGGCATTAAGAAATCGTCACAACATACTTCATGTACGTTATTCATTTTCCTTCGTGATTTTTTTAGTTATTAATCTCTTTGTATAATATTTTTCGATCTGACTATTCAATGTAAATATTTAATTTGTAGAATTATAAAACCTCACAATTGGTCACCATTTATAAAAGGAAAAAATTCAAATTAGGTACATTTGAATAAAGACTTTTTTGCAATATAAACTTCACAAATTATGAGAATTGGAACTTTTTTCTACTCTTTAAGTAAAATTGATGAATATATTCTTACTTGCATACAGTATGTTTCTTTATTACTACCAAGGGAATTAATTTTTTCTGCTCTACTGACCTATTCCTCCTATATTGCATTATCAGTTTCGGAAGGAGATTGGCATAGACTAGAGCAATGTAACACAGAAAATGAACCCATAAGTTCCAGCGGTTCAGAAGATATAGCAGTATAGCACTCCTAAAGTTTGGAGATCTATATATTCCATTCTGTATTGAAATTATGCGAATAATATGCACGAGTTCAAATGCATAGCACATCGTTAAATTTTTAGAAATTCGTACTTAAAACTATTTTCTTTCCATTTATTCATCTGTGAAAAATCTGCATTCGACGATATGACTTGTATCGCTCGGAGTTATAGCCTGTTATTTTATATCGCTACCAGCACATATTTCATCTTTTATGTGTCCGGAAGAAATGAACGACTTCCGTTATGTCTTTTCATTATAAGCTCGGAGGGTTTCAGAATTTACAGCCGTGAAAAGAAAATTTGATGTGAACATAAAGAAATCTGATGATGACAAAGTACTGGAGTTAATCGAAACACAATGATGCACATTTGAAGAAAGTTATCGTAGAGTGTAGAGAGGAATTCATTAATTGATGCGAAGTTTCCAAAGGTAGGTAACAAAATAGTTGCGAAGTTTAATTTTCAATTTCGATGAAGCAACTTTGTTTCCAACTTTTAATTGGAAATTCGACGAGATAGTAATTGTAGGCCTGAAATGCTATGTGGAAATTACTACATGTATATTTCAGAACCGATGAATATTAAAAATAATGAAAGATCATGATAGAAACACAAAATGTAGGGGCCAGTTTTATCCATCTTCCAATTCCTAGTGTGAAGATAAATTGACAAATACGTTTAATCGTTTTCTTGAACTGGAAAATGCGAATCTACCTATAAAAAGGATCTACTTGCAAAGAAAAGCGCCAAAAAGCTGACTTCACATCAGTGCTTTCAGTGACCCATTTTTATTTTTCAACTTCCTGAGTGTAGAGTGTATAGCTATATGGAATATTTCTATCCATAGTAACACCATAACTTATTTATCCATTTCGATAATGACTGAGCCGAAAAGAAATAAAGGAGGAAAAACATTCAATCTGAGATCGAAAGAAGTGAAAATAAAAGTTTCTCTCATTTTCTCGTTCCAGTATTCCACGCTTTTATATAATATTATTCAGGTCACCGCTCACTTCCTCCATCTCAATCTACAAAACTAGTCCAACTGCTCCCATATTTCAGGAGAAATATTCACTCCAAGGTTTTCCCAGGGGGAAAGCAACTTCAGCACGAACTTTCCTTTTCGCTCGTAAAAATAGGCAGAAAATTCGAGAATCTCCTATTCTGTTTCTTTCCATTGAAGTCCTGAAAAATGCTTTCCTTCATTCGGCATAAAAATCATTTCCACTGAGGTCGAAATCTGAAAAATATCCGGAAATTGAGGTTGCGAAACGAGCCCATCCGCCATTCTGTAACTGACGGGAATTTTCATTTAAATGCAATTTTACGCATTGAAGTAGTTGCCAAGCACAACGTCGATTTGCATAAATAAGAAAAGAAGGGGATGATTCCAATTAGGCAACTTTTAATTGGAAATATTGTTCAGTTCGTAATTGGATAAATATTTGGAATTTATGGAATACTCATAATGAATTTTCTATTTCATTCGATAATAATATGAAGAGGGATTGATCCAATAATTGTAATTTGGTTTCTCGAATTGAATGCTCCAAGGGCCACGATATGAATAGAAGTTGAAACCACATGTTTATAATTTTTGCATAATTTATAAGCTCAAATATAAATGTTTGTCTACAATCTGAATTTTTTGAATTTTTCTGTTTCTTTTAACTAGAAAATGCCAATAAATCTGATTGAAGATTGAACAAGCGCTCTAAAGATCTTTCTCTATTCCAGTATCGTAATGAGTTCATCACAGTACTGAAAATAGTGCTGTAATGAATTCATTACAGCATTGTTTTCAGTTATATTTTTCGTTTCGTGGTTGTCCTCACTGACTTCCGATCCTATAAATTTTCAACACACGTCAATTTGGAATGTCAATTTCGTAAGAGTCACCAACTGCCAAGATTCAATACAAATGTCACTAGGATGTAAAATCTGAATTTATCATTGAATTTCAACGAAATTTGACTGAAATAGAGAAAATTTCGTTTAATACTCGTTGCAGAATGCAATTCCAACACTCATGCGTTCGAAAACTCGCTTCTTCGTCGCTTGTTTTCGAATTTCGCATTCGTATTGGAATAGGAGCCCATTCTGCAACTATAGTTTTAGAATATATTATTATCTACTCCCATAGAATAATATATTCATTATTCAACTGAATTTGATCTGTAATTGTCTCTATAAACCAATAGTGTGGGGTAATAATAACTTACTCTCTCTAATACAAATAGGAATAATGTAGCTTACGAAATGATTAAAAAAGTCGGGTCAATGGGGAACTCTATTTCAGACATCAAGGTGACGTTCTTGCCATCAATTTCTACATTTTCCTAGGTCTGAATATCCAAAAATTGCATTTGAAAAACGTGAATTTTTTGACGTTTTCTACGGGATTCGATATCGATTCGATTTTCGACCACAGAAATAGCTTTTGACTACTGTCACTGTCAATTTTGAAAATGCAGACTAATTCGAATTTCACTGAAGAAGTCGAAGATAAAGTATAGTGTTCAATTCGCTCTAATGGGCATAACACACTTGATGAATTACACCCCTCGCCTGACGGCTCGGGCTGCAAACTTCATCTGAGTGTGTTATGACTTACATTACTGCTCATAGAGCAATATACTATTACACCATATGCTTTCTCATTTGTTGTGAAAAAATACTGTAGAATTCAGAATATGTATGTACCATTTTTTGTACACTTGACTCATAGATTTACTGCACCAAGACAATTTTGGAAAAAAATTATTATTCCCAAAAATACAAATTGGTCCCCTAACTGAGACAGATACGAGAAAACATCAAAGGATGTTAGTTGTAGAATCTGATTTGATCCTTCAGGAGAAAAAGATTGTTCGTTTTTTGGAGGGACATATCAGGATATCTTAACATTTTATATTATACAGGGAAGGACGATATTAGTAAACAAAGTTCGGGATTTGAGTATGTAACTGAGAAATTATACCTCTTTATACATACAGAAGGATAAATTTCAGATCTCACTCGAAAATTACACTTACCAAATCCGTGAATGACTAAAATTAAAATAAAATTCAAGCTCATTTCGAGAAAAAAATTATTCCCCTACTGGAAAGTACAGAAGACTACGAATTACAGAATTCCTTGAAGAATGTACCTAACGGTTCTTAGGTAGAAATGCTTACATAACGAGTATGTATCCAATTGCAAGTTCAAAGTGAATCTCTCTGATGCAATTATTTCTGATGAGTGGTCTGAATTCTGAACACATAGTTCGTCTGCTGAAGGCTGAACCTCCATGTTCAAATACTTCAATCAGAATCGAAGTGAAATTTAGAATTCTCCCGAGTACATGAAATTGAGTTGTGGACTAGCGCCTTCACCATTTTGCAACGAGCGTGAGATTTGTATATTATTCAAAAATTGAGCAGAGACATCAATGCTCCACAATTCGTTTGGCTGCTTGAAGATAGTTTCGAGACCTTCGTATCATATTTGATTTCTTCTGAACTCATGAGTGTCTGGTAGAGAAATTTAACGTATCATTTACACTAGATTGTGAATGTAATCCTATATTTTATCAATCAGATTCTTGAACTTTCGATCAAACTAGAAAAATATAATCCACAATGAACCAGATGAACCATTTGGTATGCAACAAAAGATAAACAACGAAGGAGATCGCCATACTGACCGAGAAACACAATTTTTTACATTCTCTGCGAGATAAATGCACCCCTTGGGCCATGTTGAAATTGCTGGCAGCCCTCCCTTTTTTCCAAGGTTGTTTGCAAAATATATATTTCTGTCAGATAGTGACGGAAAGTGAGGGAAAAAAACGAAAGAACTCAGGTTTTCATTTTTTATTTCCACCGACTGACTACATGGAGCCTGGAGAAATTGCCCTAATTTAACTCCTCCAAAACAGTCTTCCCTCTTTTCGGGTTCACGAACCACTTCTGGATTTATGGACTCATTTAATGCACAAAAGCTTCCGCTCGCTTTCTTGCTCGCTATAAATACAACGTTTCACGAGTATTCCGTTCGATTTGAATTCGAGTCGATCTCGTGGAAACGGGGTCTTTTAGGGTTTTCAGTTCGATTCCAGTCAAACATCGATTTTCTAATTTATGAGATCGTATCGCAATCGAATCTAATCGTATTCGAATATTCGATGAGAATACAAATTCAGGAGGATTCGAACCAGATTTCCGAACTGACTGCTAGAAGGCAGAAAAAGGACTGAGTCAGATTTGTTGTTTATTTTGAGAACGCTGTAACTTTTCGAGGTTGGATTCTATATAAGGATATATTTTTGTTGATTCATGTTGTGGAAAGTGATTATCCCAAAATCAAGGAATCAAGGAAATATTCTGTTCTATTCCACAGTTGATGACCTACAATCATTTTTCATTCGATTTTCAGGGAGAGGGATTACCCGGAAATCTTGAACACGTATCGGAAACCGATGACAATGCTATAAATAGTTCCGTTACTTTGCCCCAAAAGGATCACCAGGAAGAGAAATAATGAGTCAATACATTCAAAGGTGCCCCGGCTTTGTATCGATCTTTGATAAAATTCTCATTTTTATTGTGCTTAAAAAAATTATACTACAAATTGTGGTACGATTTTGTAGACCCGTTGTGCCTTCATTCCAATTTTGAATTCACAAGGTTACTAGGAAAGGAGAATTTCTGTAGTGAAATATAATTATGAAAGTTCTCATAATTGTCAACTGTTGAAATATTCATGGAATGAATAATAGGCCCCCTATCTATACTCCATTCACAATTATAAAATCACAACTCTGGCCTTGGAAATTTGACACATTCCACTCTGTATCGAAGTTATGACTTCTTTCAAAATATTTTTATGTTCCAAGTCAACTATGTTGCCCGTTCTACATTCTTAGCGTATTTCTCAGAATGTGAATGAATTGGAAAAGATGTGATGGACGAAAATAATTAACGTTTATATGAATTGATAGAAAGGATTTCTTTTCTAGTTATTTGCATGAAAAGTACAAGAGATCACTGTTGAAATATATTATTTTTCGTCATGGAAGAAAATTGCATTGCTTTCACATAATTTTCAATTATGCATGCTTGTGAAGATTTAATGTTTATTATCCTCTTGAACTGAAAGTTCAAGACTTGACAACATCAATTGTTGATTCTAGTCAAGAATTCATGAAAAAAATCAACCCTAAGATATAAGATGAATTGATGGGTAATTACAAGAATCAAGAATAATGAAACATTATATCCCTCTATTGGAATCCAAATAGTTGAAAGGAGTTCTGATGCAAGAGGAACTTTTTCTCGGAACTGAGTTTTGGTTATAAATTAATAAGCAAGAATGTCAATTCCTGAAAGCTTTATAGATATACATTTCATTTATTTGATCTTATGAACAAGGAGTAAAATATTCTGACTGTATAGTAATTTATAAGTTTAAAAAATATTCATACATTACTACCACAGTAGGTTTGTACAAATAAAATAGAATAGGTCAAACATATGCTTCACATTTAACATTCACCTGTTCTAAAATAAGACACAAACTCCTGGAATATGGAAAAAACCGATGTATTCTGGTTCAATATAGCCTAATCCTATTTTCGGCAAAGGATTGATAGAAATGAAAGCTTCAGTGACACATTCAATTCATCGGAATCTGAATTCAACTACCGTTGAATGCAAAATAGTCATGTTCTTTCTTTTTATCAGCTTTTTCGACGTGTTTTTTTTCTGAAACGTGAAAACGATCAACAATATTCATTTAGAGACCGATGATGGCCATCCAGAACCCGTTTAGGTACTTACGAAAATCGTGCAATTTCATTCTGCAAGTTCTTTCCTCATAATTCCTCGAAAATCCTACCTGAACCATATTTTCTGGTCGCTTTCGTTAGAAGATCGTATAAGGAAGCCTTTTTTGTCCATTTACATATTCCAAATAAATTTTGAGCACCAAAAACGATACCGAGACTAACCAAACTTCTGGTGGACCGGAATTTCGTTTGAAATCTTTCTCAACTGCCAGATACCTAAAAAAACTTCGTTATCAAGTATAAAAAGGTCGATTAGTACTTACCTTCGCTTTATTTATGCTTATAAATCGATTTTTGGTCCAATTCAAATTTGCCGTTCGTACTCACGCCAAAAGTCGTGAAAGGAAAAAATGACACTTGCAATAAATTTCTCATATCGACGGGAAACTTCTTCTGGTCGACGAAGAACGGAAAAATAGGCGATTTCCTATCGATATTTCGCCCCAAAATCGCTGATCGATTCGAACTCACAAAATGTGGAATATCTTTGATACTTTTACTTTGATGTAAACATAGGAACTGGCAACTTCGTTTTGTCATCAACGATATTTTCTGTACGCGCACAGACTTTTCATCAGGTGCAACTACAGTGGCTTTATACAAGACAGTGGCGACAATAGGGTCATAGAACACGTTTTTGCACAAACATGGCGGATATTTGTTTACATTTGACTCGATTTTGAGCTTTATACACTATGACATGACAAAAAATCAATGAAAGTCCGCCATTAGTGGTTGAAAACAGTCCGACCAATCAAAACGTGAACGCTTATTGTCGCCACTGTTCTGTATATAAAGCCACTGTAGGTGCAACAACTCCAGAAAACGAAACCATGACCTCCTATGTGATTAAATAAAAGTGAATACACCAACAACTTTCGAGCGTCCTTAGTGTAAAACTAATGTGGACGTATTTTCTTCTCAACTTCTCAAAACGAACGTGTCGACAGCCTCTCTACGAGAAATGGGACGAAATCGCTGAATCGTTATAATTTGGACGCGCCTATAGAAAAATGGCACAAATCGAAGAAGCCGAAGATGTTAGCTCCGCTCATCTACGGAAAAGTGGTCGAGCGCGTGTTTTGACAGCTGCAAGGGTTGAAAGATTAATCGGAGCTGCACGAAACAAAAGCAGTGCGTCGACTAGAAGATGGAATAGCAGGAATTACGGGACCTTATTTTGACCGTGTAGGGATAGGCAGGGAAGGTTAATGTTTGCAGGCGAGAATTATTTAAGTTGAGAACATGCTCTGAAAAACTCACAGGTTAAATTCACAGAACTGATTGAAATACTGAGTTTTTCATTTTGAATGTGTAACTTTTCGTAGTAAATTAATTTTTGGCCTTTCTTAAATTGGGAAAATATGCCAAAAAACTGCCCTCTAAATAATATTTTTTATTAGTTTTTACCTACTTCCAGAATCGCAATTAACTCTCAACCTTGCACACGCATCAAGAACCGATGATTATGCAATAGTTTTGTTACTTTGACCCAAAAGGATCACTAGGAATAGAAATATTGAGTCAATACATTTTCAAGCAAAACCGGGTCCTCCGCCAATTTGTTATCTTCTTTACTTATATATAAAACAAAGTTGTTGGTTACACCATTTATAACTCGCGATCGGATGGACTGTTTGTTATGAAACTTCATTTATGGATTCGTCTACGGCCTGGTTATTATAAAAAACACTAAAACTCTGAAAAATTCGATGAAAAATATGCTCATGAAAGAAATTCTTTTCCCTCTAGGTGTCGCTACGGTTAATGGCTCTCATCTAGACCCTGTAGCGTAGTCGCGAAGGTAATATATTTGATACTATCGCCATTAGATGGCGATGTTCACAATTAGGTACTGTATAATTTGCCTGGAACTTATAATAACAAATGGAAGCATATATCTGATGATTCCTATATGGGCATTGAGCCAATCAAAACTGCAGCTGGGCTTTGGCTACAATCCAGATCTTCGCTTGTATTGGATAAAAATCTTATTATCCCTTATAAGTGAAATGTTCTCAGATGAAGCACCACTGTATCTTTGAACATATTTTAAAGAGCTTGATTCCACCATCTCATAGTGCGATACAATATTCCAAGTTTACATTCACATTTTTTTTTTCAATTTCAAACCTTATCGTCCTTATTGAAAAATATCCACTTCGTATGTTGTATCTCGAATTCCGTTCTATCGTACAGATACCACAAGTTGTACTAAAACCCCTAATATGGCAGTGCAAGGATCGTACAACTTTGTGAAACCGGAAAGTTTACAACGGAAATTTATCAGAGGGATTGCCTAATGAAAACTACCCCTACGAGGTATTCCAAGTTTTCGGAGAACTATCTGGGAATATTCGGATTACGCGATCCTATACTGTAGTTTCCGGTTTGGGATCCTCCTCATAAATTTCGAGAACTAATGATTGAGCTTAAACCGACCCGAAGTTCGCGTGTAATTTCAGGTTGTTCCATAGAGGTGATCAGCTAGGAACCTTATTCAATCATTTTCCCATTAGGGAATTTATTGCATTTATGGATCTGATTGTTTCTCTAATACCTGCAAGATTTCGGTCTCTGATTAACGCGATATAGACTTGAACCTCTCGGTAAAACCCTCTGACGAAATGCCAACTGCTATTGATTTCGAACCACCCTTGGCTACGGCCATCCCTGGCAGGCAAAATGCAGTGGACTACGTTAATCGAATCGATAAATATTCATCAATGTGGTACACTGATCAATCAGAGGAGCATGAATGCATATTGCAACAGATAGTGAATCAGAATGGTAATGTCGCAACTAGCCAGAAGCAACAGAGGAACTCTTTAAAGGGTGCTACGGTATTGTGGCATTGAGGGTAATGAGAAGGCTGATGCCTTTGAGGAACGTGCAACAAAGGTTTATCCTGTTGGACGACCTGAACCCATTTGTGGCCTTGGAAAACACATTACAGCAATGGGAGATGCCAAACATGACATTCCTCTGGAAAATATCTCCAGGACTAAAACGAACGAAAAGAGTTGTAGAGTTCCCGCCTTCGTACATAAGAAAGCTTATCCAGTTAACGTTTGAGCTTCGGTGTATTTTGGGACTGCTGACAGGGCACTATGCTAAAGCTAATAGGGAGATCATATGATTTAAGAGGATGGTAGATGATCTCCTTGGGAATTGACTCAGTAGGGTAAAATAAGATCAATCAGGTAGCAGTTCTGACAAGTTCCAATCGACCCCATCATATAATAATGACACAATATCCGAAGTTCAAAGAATAGATGAAATACTAAGCTCCATCTTGACGTACCACAAATACACTGCGCAAAAAAATTAATGCACATTCTGAAAATCTCAATTTTAATGAAAGTTAACTCTACATTGACTTTAAAACTTTTTTATGTTCTCTCGGGAAAGTTTTGAACGAAACAAGACACATTAAAATGAAGAAAAATTCAGGATTTCACCGAATCTTATGTGAATGAAGAGAAATGAACAATTTTCAAAATACTGAAATGCTGATAATTGATTTAATACTTGGTATTTCCACCTCTTGCGTCAATTACAGCTCGGCAACGACGGTTCATACTCAAAATGAGTGATCTTGAAATGTTCTGATCTAATCCTTCCCAGATTTCTCCGAGTTGGATTCCTAAGTCATTAAGAGTAGCTGGATGATTTTCTGAACTTCTCAGCCTTCTATTGAGGTTGTCCCAAACCTGCTCAATCGGATTGAGATCTGGACTTCTTGCTGGTCATTCCTTTCGAGAGACTTCAACCTCTTCAAGGTACGATGCGCGCACGACGGGGTCTGGCATTATCGTCCATAAAAATGAAATTTTCACCAATGTATGGGGCAAATGGCACTTAATGCTCTTCAAGAATGTTCCTTACATACTTATCAGCATTCATAGCTCCATTATCAACGACCACAAGGTCTGTGCGAGCAGTCAAAGATATTCCATCCCATACCATAATCGATCCTCCCCCGAAACCAGTAGTATTCAGGAAATTGCACTAAGCATATCTTTCATGTGGTCGTCTGTAAACAAGGGAACGTCGATCACAATGGTAGAGGCAGAATCTAGACTCATCTGTGAAGAGAACTCTTTCCCGAACGGCCTCTTCCCAATGAATATGCTCTCTCGCAAAATCCAAACGCGCCCTTCGATGGTCTGGGGTAAGAGCTGGGCCTCTTGCCACGACACGAGGCCTTAAATCATATTCTCTGAGGCGATTTCTTATTGTCTGAGTGGTAATTTGCACCTCATGAGTTTGCTCAAGCTGATTTTGAAGGAGTCTCAACGAAGAAACTCTCAAGTAACGTTCTTGAATGGCAGTTGTTACCCGGGGTCTACCCTGTCCTGGTCTTCGGACATTCCTACTTGTCTCACTGAATCGATGCAACATTCTGGACACACTTGTATGGGAAACTCCAAACCTTTCTGCAATTCTTGTGCATGTTCATTGTCCACCCTTCTTCTCGCAAAACTACCGCTTGGGTACATTCCTCTTGGGTCAAATTGCGTGTTGCATAGCGATCGAGTGTAGAAAATCAAACGAAAGAAAAACTATTGATCACTAGAATTGATCGAGAACAACTGATTTTAGAATGGAGCCAATACATTCAAAATCTGATAATTTCATCTTTTTTTATTCCTGCTGGTAGAAAACATCTGTATTGAAGAAAAACGTTGAAAGTGGATAACATATGTATGCATAATTCTGATAAAAATAATTATCATTGAGAACACCTTCAGTTGTAGAATAAATTTGAGATTTCCATAATGTGCCTTAATTTTTTTGCGCAGTGTATTATGACAATCTCGATTCTGGCACTATATAGATACTCAAATCAAAACTCTAAAGTTACTTTGCAATGTATCGACTCTTTTTCGACTGTCACCAATTAACTGTACCAGGAGTACCTACATCAGAAGATGATGATTGTGTTATATGGGAATGAGGGATCAGCTGAAATGAAATAGAAGTATTATTGACTGCTCTGTAGTACAAAAATGCCCCGAAGAGAAAGCAAAAGAGGTAGGTAATGCAGGGTCAAATGGTTCTATATTCACTGCAAATCGTATCTATTTTACATCGGGATAAATACGGATACTCGAGCAAAACGGGAAGTTTCAATAAAAAAGGAAATTGCGAATTTATGGCCAGAGAAGTGGTTCTCCGATCTCCGCTATGCCTAATTGAAACACCGCAACATCACCAATGAGCTATCGAAAGGTCAATTTTATGATTTCTCCTCAATCACCGGAATGAAAGCAATTAATATTTTCCCTATAACTATGGAACAAATCGACCCAGGATTGACCATGCAGTTTGGTTATGACAGTAAAATCATTCGGATGCTAATTATCATATGATTTACTTTCTGTTGCAACTGTATTAATTTTTTAACCTAAAATTCGTCCTTAGGTTATTCTCCTGAAAACAGTGAGATTTATCAGACTGGCTCTCATTTTCTAGAAAATAACTTTGTTGATGTTTGATGCCCTTAAATTATACCTAAGTCATGTCCAAACACACTGTATACATAAAAAAACTCGAAATGGAAACTTTTCTTTACCCTCCTCTCCGAATTTTGATATTTTGGTACTCACAAGGATTTATAAACAGAAAGAATCAATACATATATGACCAATCTCTGTGATGGAGCAACAATAGAAAAAATCCTCTCAATGTGCAAGACCCTTTAAATTACAGAGAAAATTCCGCCCCTTTTCATTGTCCCTTAACCTATTATGATGAGGTTACCAAAAAGGTACATGAAACCATGAAGTTGCATCTTCAAATTGTGCGCAAGTCGCATTTGCAAATCTCGCATATCAATCTGATTGAAATATGGCTAAATAATCAACTTCTGAACGACAAAAATGTCAGTGCGGGATGTATTTAAGAATATTTTATTCTTCTTCCACTAAGAACTCACCAAGACCAAAGCTGAACTCTTGCGTATATCGCAGATCCCAAAAAACACAATTTGGCATTTCTATCGAATTAGTGTAACATAGTTTCAAAATGTGGCAATATTACAAATAGGTTTGTTTTTTTCAGAGGATGGAAAGAAGAAGAAGGCTACCTTCTGAAGGATGACCACTGAATGCAGCAAGCTAGAATTCAAGAAAGTCCGATTCAAACCAAGCCTTACAGAAACCTAGAAGCAATAAATTAACAATGTCTAAAACCTTAATCCTTATAATCGATTTAGATACGATATACCCCCTACGTCCGCGAAAATATACGGAATTTTTCATGAAGAAATGACGAATCCAAAATTCATCCCCACCCTTTGAACTCCTCACGTGAAGATGTCCCAGAACTTTTGGCTTAGAGAAACTTGCAAAACCATAATATTAGTACAGTTACTAGTCTTCTTCTCGTTTCAAGTTTATGGTTTGAACTCCACCGCGAAACGAAGTCCGGAAGAGGAGAAAATGTATTTCGTTGTGGCTTCGTCCTCGAATATGACGTACAGTCGGATTTTCAATAAAACGTTAACAAATCTGACGCGGAGCTTGTTCCCAATAGAGAAATACCGCATAGATCTAGACACCCTCATTATTGATTTACCAGTGAATGGCAGTTTCAGTGCTGTATTTTTGGAGGAACTTTGCGCGAAACTTGAGAAAAAGCGAGTCCTGGCTATGTTCGTGATTGGTGATTCGCCAGCAGCCTCAACTGTCAGCATGGCCGCCACTCATATAGGGATCCCTGTTTTATGGGCCAGAGGACAGGATAAGTTTCCTCCGGGATTCAGGAATCTGGTGAGTTTCACATCCCGTTCAATATTTATAACGAGAATAACCTTCCTGGCTTTTCTTTTACTCCGCGATGTCGTATGATAAAGACTGTTTCAAGAAGAGCGCAAGATTTCTGTGTTCAACGAAACATAGCTTTCTGTAGCAAAATATTGAAATATAGGGGGTGAGCTTTACCTCAATTGAACGATCACTTGACCCTCTACATGAATACTATGGTTTGCAAATGTTTATTGATTTCTTAAAGTAGTTACAGGAGGTGACAATTTGAAAACTTGCCAGGCCAATTATGTCTCGACGAGGATGTTTCCAGAGAAAATGCCGGAACAGGTCAATTTTTATCCGGAAGATAACATATTTCGAGTAGAATTGTAATCTGAAATCTCCTCAACCCTAGGAGTAGGAGCTATCACCCCTAAATTCTCAATAGGGAATGGAGGGTGAACCTTACCTCAATTGAAAGATCACTTGTCCCTCTACATGAGTACTATGGCTTGCAAATTTTTATTGAGGTTCAGCTCACCCTCTGTTTCCTATGAAGAATTCAGGGGTTATAGCCCCTACACCTAGGTTTGAGGAGATTTAGGCATACAGTTTTGCTCAAAATATGTTTCCCTCCCTTTAAAAATTGACCTGTTCCGGCATTTTATTTGAAAACATTCTTGTCGAGACATAATTGGCCTGGCAAGTTTTCAAATTGTCACCTCCTGTAACTACTTCAAGGACTCAAAAAAAATTTGCAAACCATAGTATTCATGCAGAGGGACAAGTGATCTTCCAATTGAGGTAAATCTCACCCCCTACTTCCTCTTGAGAATTTAGAGGTGACAGCCCCTACACCTAGGGTTGAAAACATTTCGGCTCACAATTCTGCTCAAAATATGTTCTGCTCCGAATAAAAATTGACCTGTTGCGACATAATTGGCCTGACAAGTTTTTAAATTGTCACTCTGTATAATCTCACCAAAAAGAAATAAATAAACGTTCAAAATACTCAGAAATTTCGTTCAATAATTGCTTCAACTTCAATAAGAAATCATGGAAGCAGAATAAAACAAAATAAAACCATGAAAAACATCAAGAGATGAAAGGCTGCGAGAGGACTCGTGGAAAACCATAAATACCTGATTACGTCCACCAATGATATACAATAATTCAAGTCATGACCATGTATGGAATTAAGGTCATAGCACAAGCCCAGATATCTAGGTTTATCCCATGATTGACGTTGCTAAAATGTATTAAACGCAGACTGTCATATTATGTTATGAATCATTACGACAAAATTGAAGCTCACTAATTTTGATGACTGCTGCCCCAACATTCAGATAACTGCGAGTATGCAACCAAGTGGGGGAGTTTACCATTATACAGAGTGTAACAGCCAAATGGAATAAATTCGATAACGAATAAATGAGGGGGTGTTAGGAAAAACGCTCGGACACGTCGACTTGTAATTTTAAATGCACATATTTCTCAAGAAAATAAATTATATAGGGTGTTCCATGTGACCGTGGCCAATACCAACTTTCTTATTTCAAATGCAACCCCCTGTATATTATCTATTTTTTGGATTCTTCAGAAAATTCTAGACAAAATTCATGTAAAATGTCTTATACCTATCTTTAACTTTTTCGGAAATATTAAGTGTTTTCAGAGTTTTTACAAAAATCAACATTTCAAATGAAAATTATTTTATTTCACAAATTCGATAAATGTATTTTGTAATGACACTCAATGTAGTGTAATGACACTCAATACTTATTTCCTATTCACCTCTTGATATGAAGAAAGTAAGCAAAACCCATTACTGAGAAGAAATTTAAAAAAATTCAATTCTACACCAGATTAGCATAATGCCAAGACGTTCGCGGCGAGCATTTTGAACATTTCCTATATTGACATTAATGTTTTTTTTTAATAATTGAGTAATCAGTATTACTTATTAGGTTTTGAGTGTAATGTACCGAATTTGTGAAATGAAACAATTTTTATTTAAAACGTTGATTTTTGCATTAAATCTGAAAACTCTTACTACTTCCGAAATAGTAAAAGATAGGTATAGGACATTGTGAATGAATTGTGTCTAGAATTCTCTGAAGAATCCAAAAAATAAATACTATACAGAGGGTTGCATTTGAAATAAGAAAGTTGCTATTGGCCACGGTCATATGGAACACCCTTCATTTAAAATTACAAATCGACGTGTCCGAGCGTTTTTCCCAACACGCCCTCATTTATTCGTTATCGAATTTATTCCATTTGGCTGTTATACTCTGTATGATACCAAGAATGTAATCGATCGAATTGAGTCTCCCAATATCACATTTTTTTTCAGGCGGTCAGTCCTTTAGAGATTCAATTGACGTCAACAGGAAGGGAACTGGTATCTGCACTAAGAGGATTGTTACTCCACGCACACTGGCATACATTTACGTTACTAGCAGACCAAGCATCCGCAACTGCTTTGAGAGGACCCGAGCTCTGGCCCATTTTAAGGGCGCAACCCTTACACCCTACGCTAATCGCATTACCGTCACCTCTGAGAGCCCAATCTTTGTTTAGGTGAGTAAAACCGTAATAGTGTGTTCCCGATCCGATGAAAACTCATTATCATATCATTTATCCCGTTATTCTGAGTGCCACAAATTAATCAGAACATTAAGGTGCTTCCGCGAAATTTATAATTCACTAGGGACCCGCCCCGACTTCGCACGGATGCAATGCAATCCTTATAAACAACGGTAGTGCCGACGCCGCACCGCTATATCCCTGCATTTTGAATCTGTGATATCTTCGGAAATATTCATTTAAATTACATGCTGTGAAGGGCCATATTGATCTATATTGAATGGACAATGTATGTAAGATACCTAATTGGATGAGGATTGATGCTGTATTGCTTAAAATAACTTTTTTCCCGTAAAATGTAAAGGATAACAAATAGTTATTGTGGGTTATCCTTGAGAGATAGACATATCACCATCGCGAACTTTTTTGTTGAACCTTTTTTAGGAGTACAATACCGAGTACATTATTTTGATTTATCTCGTGAGGTTCAGTCAGCGTTTGCAATGCAAGCGCAAAAAATGTGTTAATTTACGACATCACATTAGAAACCTGAAAATTCATAGGTGTTTCTCTACAATATTATGCATGTATCATACATATAAACCTTCCTCTTGAATCACTCCATCTATAAAAAAAAGCGTTTCAAAATCCGTTGCGTAGTTTTGAAGATTCAAGCATACATATGGACAGACAGCGAAAGCGACTTTGCTTTATACTATGTTATGATAAGTGATTCGAGAGGGGTTATTAATTCCAGTTTCCAGTGTAAGAAATACGAATACAGGCACAGGGACAATTACATGAGTGTGAATGCAGTCACTCATAACTCTTTTCTGATTAATCTATGAAAAATTATAGTCGATCCAGTAGGAATGGCGTTCTCGATCTCGACCTCGTTCGAGTCAATTTCGTGAACAGCGATGTGATGGTTGTGTGTACCCATTTTCAAATCTGCACTTTGCTCAGTCTCCCATCGAAAACGAAAATAATTTTTCGCCAAACCATTGAATCCATTCAAGTGCGGGACTGAATGGAATGAGATTCGATGAAAGCAGAGGAAAGCGAGAGGCTCTGTGGGCTCAAAGATTTATATCCAAATTCATGTGCTTGTCCTATCGATCTCAACAATTGGAGCAGCGCCATAATTCAGTCCTGAAAGAGCAGACATTGACGTCAACGGATTCCTCTCTTCGGAAATCATGGATTGATGGCAGTTCGAATGAAATCCGCGAGTTCGTTTTATGTTTTGAAGAGATCGAACACAAAATGAAGCGAAGTCAACATTGAATTGGGACAAACATCATTCCGAGCCGCTAACCCGTTGGTGTTTGATGGCTATACGAGTGCAATCGATGATGCGTTCCGAATAAAACGAATATTTATCATTGGGAATCTACAATAACAATGTTTCGCTGATAAAATCGATGTCCGCCATTTTGAAACCGATCTGCAGAGAACCTATTTTAGCCCTTCCAACACAGAAACCACAAAAATATTAAATTCAAATGTATCTACTCGTATCATTTCACATTGAAATGTTTGTACTTGCAGAGACTGCTTATGCAGATCATTTTAAGATGGATTTATACCGTTCGACGTTCAGTTCAAAACGCGATTCGGAATTCCTCACGATAGAGACCACCGATTTATATAAGGTTTCCACTATTATTCAATTTGAAGAGTTCTTCAAGTGGAAAAGTTTTTTCGTCTTGTGACAAAAAAAATTAATGTTTTTTTTTCGACGAAAAAATAAAGTTATGAACTTTCCCACTTGAAGAACTCTTCAAATTGAATAATAGTGAAAACCCCATATAAATCGGTGATCCCTGTCGTGAGAAATCCCGAATCGCGTTTTGACCTGAACGTCGAACGGTGATATGATTATGAAGCGGTGTGAAAGAAATTATAACATAGGAAAACGTCTGTGGTTAATTTTATTTAGAAATATAATTTTCGGAGGTGAAAGTTTTGGAGAAAAATTTCGGAAAAATGTTTTGAGATTTTTTTTATTGTCGCACTGAAAATTTTTATGCAGACACAATCAATGGGGATTTAATGTTCCATATCGTAGGATTTTTCGCGACTGTATCAATTCGAAAAAGCTCATATTAAATGGGTTTTATACGAATCCAGCACAACCAAATGCTGTTCTTACAATAAAAACGAAATTGATGTCATCCAAGCTAATATACCATGAATGATGTACGACACAGTCTTTCCGTTTTCCTTTCTATACCGGATCCTTTGTGGATGGAGACGTTCTATTCTATTTTCCAGGAAATTTTCCTGACTGGCTGCTCCTTTACAGCAGATCTTTGAAAGCGTGCTGCATTATAACCAGCTCCTTTCCTCTATTACCCCATTCACCTAGTTTCTTTTGTTAGCTGCTCAGAAAAGATGCCCCTAATTTTTGTTTTATGGGGGATTCTTACGGTAAGTTGAATGAGCTCAGTGTTGGTTCGTAATTTTAGGGCAATATTTCCGTTATTGGTGAATTTATTCGACTCGACTTTTTCAAGATTGACTCAGGTTGTGAAAGGCGATTTAAAAAAAAGATCAAGCAGGGGGTGTGGACTTGCTCGTCTCCGATATAAACAAGTGAGGAGGATACCAGGAGGGATTGAAGTGATTTTATCGATGTCCACTGAAATTTCGAGATTGAAACAAAGTTATATTATCAACCAATTTGTACAAAGTTTTGAAAATCGATTCAATTCGATTGGACCCAAATATTCTGTATTTTTAAAAACCGAAACTCAAGGAAACATACTGTTTTATTCTTTTCTTCAATCAAATAAAATTATTGAGTTTTGTCAGTATTGAAATTAGGTTAAATGAACTCAACATCTTACTACGACATTGATATTAAAAATGAGTCGAGAATGATGAAGACCCTGAAATAAAGATGATTTTTTTTTAAATTAGGGTTCATTTAGATTGAATTCCTTGTGTTGGTTGTTTGGTATGTTGTTTCATTTTCTTTTTGATTTTTTTTAATTATAGTGTTGAATTTTTTATTTGGTATTTCCTTACTCTCTATTCGAACTATTATGCCATAATTGTTGTTTTTTTATGAATTTCTAAATGAATATCTACATATGATATGATATATTGTTTATCCTGATTACTCCTAGGTCTCCTGTGGAGACCCCTCTGAAATTACAAGCTTTGAAGCTTGTAACTTGTGCCGAGTTCGGAGTAAGCAGTTGTGTTCTGTGTAGGCTTTGTTACTGTGTCCTTACGCCACCTTAGGCACAGCACTGTTAATTTTTGACCCAACAGTGAGAATGGTGGCCCCTACCGAGACTAGAAAATTTCTTTCCTAGCTCGGGATTGAACTTCGGACCTTTGGGTCCGAATTCCACCGCTCTACCACTGAGCCAGGAGCACAAAATATTTGCCTCATTTTCACTCATGATTTTGAAGAAAAAAATTAAAGTGGCTTCTCCCGACAATAATTTCTCTTTGCTCCTCAGTCCGGCATTGTTTCAAAGTACACGATATATGGGTCAAAGTTCGAATATACCATCATTATACGTAAGGGGATCCTTTATGTATTGTTAGGGAGATTAATATTCCTCTAAAGTAAGGGATGGATCGTAGATCAGTTCGAAATGCATAAATTCAGAATATAACAAGATCAATTTCATTACGTCTAAACTCCAAAGCGTCGTATCAGATTTCAATCAATGGTACATTCTCCATATTGCAATATTCGAACCATCCCCATATACCTCTTCGTTAAAAAAAGAAATGATTACCCCTTTTCTCAATGTCATCTTATATCATTCATATTGACACTGATCTCTATCCTTATATTAGAATGAATAAACAATTATTTCGGAAATACGACGTCCCTTACATCACAGTCTGTAATTGTTCACAATTCGTATTTTTATTCTTATTCGTACTTGATACCACGAAGGACTTCGTCGGTATCGAAGAAGATCTGGACATACGAGGATGTATTGATATCTAGTTAGCCTAGACCAGTTCCATGCATAAACAAAATATTGCGATACCATATCAACGAACAATAACTTATTAGAAGTGTCAGTGTAGAGTTCGACGTCAAAAAAGTAAACCAGAGTTACGCAATAAATTAAAAAAAGATGTCCACCGAAATTGTAAAAATCGAATAATTGGAGTATCGAGCCATCTTCAAGTACCTACCTGTATTTAAAAGGGTTAAAGTTAAGCAGATTCACGAAGATATGCTTAATACCCTTGGTGATCAATGTCCTTCGTATGCTACCGTGAAAAATTGGACTGCAATCTTCAAAAGAGGTAAATTTTCCATTGAAGATGATGACCAATCGGGAAGGCTAGTTTCTGAGTCAGTCCCCGAAAATATCGATGCAGTTCATGACATGATTTTATCAGACCGTCGAATTGGGCTAAAACGGAAATCTGAAGCACTGAAGATTTCATACGACCGCGTTCATCATATGGTTCACGTTAATTTGTAATGAGAAAAATTTCTGCAAAATGGATCCCCAAATGTTAGGATGTTGACCAAAAGCGTGCAAGGGTAGAAGCATCGCGTTCGATCTGTGCTCGATTTGAAAACGATGTAGACTTCTTAAACCTAATTGTTACTATAGATAAGGCTTGGGTACATTTTTAAGATCCAGAAACAAAGCAACAATCGATGGAATGGCGACACTCTGGTTCTCCAAGACCTAAGAAGTTTTGTTTCCTAAAATCTGCTAGAAAAGTTCTTGCTTCAGTTTTTTGGGATTGCCATGTAGTAATTATAATTGATTTTTTGGATAAGGGTAGAACAATTACTGGAGATTACTATTCGACATTGCTGACCACTCTACGAGAAAAAATTAAAGAGAAAAGACGCGGAAAGCGACAAGGACAACGCCCCAGTACACAAATCTCATGTTGCCATGCAAAAAATTCGTGATTAAGGGTTAGAATTACTAGGACACCCCTCTTATTCACCAGATTTGGCTCCGACCGAGTATCATCTCTTTCTTCAACTAAAAAAAAGTTCAAAAGGTCGTAAATTTTTTTTCCAACGAGGAGGTAAAAAAGCTGTGAAGGACTGGTTTGCAGAGCAAGAAGAAACATTTTTTTTGAAAGGTCTAGAGACGTTGCAGGTTCGCTGTTATGAATGTATTCAATTAAGAGGAGAATATGTTGAGTAATAAAATATTTTGACATTGAAATTTTGTTTGGTTCTATAGTAGGCTAAGAATTTTTCAATATATCCTCGTATCTTCAAGAAATGTCCCTTCAAAATATGTTTCTATATCGACAAAGTAGTGGATCCCACTTTAAATGCATTGATATTTGTAGATTTCGTTTTTTTGGAATAAATATACAAATATTTACGAATTGATGTTGGAATCGTTTGAATTCCAAAAATATCATCGTCGAAGGTCGAAGGAGAGTTCCCGGCACCAGTAATGTTTATGAAAACGCCACTCCGAGCCACTCTCGGAATTCTCCAACTTGAAAGCAAACTCATATAAAAGCCCCCATCCATACCTCCCAATACCAAGGAGATCTTCCAATATCACTCAGCTTAATGGAAAACTGATATTTCGAGGCGAAACTCAGAACTTTAAACGACCTCGTACATGTGATTGAATTGTACATATAAACCACTCAGGAATATGCAGATTTTCCCAATTCATTCCGCTTGATTTGAGATGCATCCCCGCACGAATGAAAATTCAATTCGACTCCGATTGTCCCGCATCCAGGTTCGATTGCAGCTCCGCTTATTGTCCACGGTGGCCCTGCTTTGACGTGGTTCGTCTGGCAGACTTCCAGCTCGTTTCCGGGTAATTAGATAACGGATTCGCGGAGGGGCGGGAAATAAATTTTCGAAGAGGGCAGTAGATTAGCGTGGTATTTCCGGAGTTCGATGGCGAGTTACTATTTTTCTTCGTCATTGGGAGCCTCGTGAGATTCGAATTATCGAATTAGGAGTTAGCTTGAAACGGCATCCGTCGTGAATTATGTAAAGTTTCAAACGACTGTTGGGGATTTGAAAGGGAGTGGAGCATTTCCTAGGATGTATTCCAATTACCGTTGAATTTTAATGGTTGCTCGATGTTGTTTGGTTTATTCCAACGAATTATCGGAAAACATTCGGGTATTTTTTTTAGAATGTCAGAACTTTAAATTGAAATGAAACACATTTAAATTGAGATTGAAGGCATTTTTGTTTAGCATTTGATGACTTCTATGTGTTAGCTTTCGAGTCCTGAATGTGAAACCTTCATCTTATAGTTGAAAAGAAGTGTAATATGAGACTTAGCAACTTCACCATTTCGTGGAATAAGATAAATGGACGAAATCAAACGCAAGTGTTTTCTTTGTAGCTTATCATCCCTAAGTGGCCTTATTATGCTTGACACTTGCTTATTTCATTGGCTTAAGTCGTACAAGAAGTAACACCTCTTTTCTCAAACGCAAATTGGGGGCGGAACCGAGAATTAACGTTAAGGGCATAATTGGGGTAGTGGAGTTTTTTAACAAATCTATTTTCACTTCTTGTATAACCGAGAGCGCTCAGGCTCCAGAAGTATTTTAGGTCAGTAGAAAATTTCGAACAATATGATGATCTCAATTTTCAGATTTCAAATATGTCCAGTTCTCCAGAAACGTGTGATAGTCACTCGACCTTGGGACATCCCATATATTCAAGATAGACTGATTCCTGTATTATAGTCATATACAGAGTGTAACAGCCAAATGGAATAAATTCGATAATGAATAAATGAGGGGGTGTTAGGAAAAACGCTCGGACACGTCGATTTGTAATTTTAAATGCGCATATTTTTCAAGAAAATAAAATTATATAGAGTGTTCCATGCGACCGTGGCCAATACCAACTTTCTTATTTCAAATGCAACCCCCTGTATGTTATTTATTTTTTGGATTCTTCAGGAAATTCTAGACATAATTCATGTACAATGTCCTATACCTATCTCCAACTTTTTCGGAAATATTAAGTGTTTTCAGATTTTTCACAAAAATTAACATTTTAAATGAAAATTATTTCATTTCACAAATTCGATATACATTACACTCAATACTTATTTCCCATTCACCTCTTAATATGAAGAAAGTAAGCAAAAACGCCTGAAATGTTGAGTAACGTAAGAAGGCAATTCTACACCAGATTAGCATGTTGACAAGACGTTCGCGGCAAGCATTTTGAACATTGACATTAATGTTTTTTTGTTTTTTTTTTATTATTGAGAAATAATCAGTATTACTTATTAGGTTTTGAGTGTAATTTACCGAATTAGTGAAATAAAACTAATTTTTATTTAAAACGTTGATTTTTGCAACAAATCTGAAAACACTTAATACTTCCGAAATAGTTAAAGATAGGTATAGGACATTGTGCATGAATTGTGTCTAGAATTCTCTGAAGAATCCAAAAAATAAATAATATACAGGAGGTTGCATTTGAAATAAGAAAGTTGGTATTGGCCACGGTCACATGGAACACCCTGTATAATATTATTTTCTTGAAAAATATGCGCATTTAAAATTACAAATCGAGCGTTTTTCCCAACACGCCCTCATATATCAGTTATCGAATTTATTCCATTTGGCTCTTACACTCTGTATTTTTCGATATAATTCATTTGAAATAGCTCTATTTGTTGTTAGCGACTATAATATCAAGAATTTCGGAAAGTTTTTGAATTTGATGAAGTTTTCATTAACTCAGAATTCAGATCATGGATTAGAAATTCATCATTATTTTATAAAATTGAAACGATAAGGTAATTCGAGAAGGAGCAAGGATTGTATGAAATTCTTGAAGGTCTCGAGAATTTTCTGATCCCATCAAAGCTAGCCATATAAAAAAAATCTATGTAGGATAAACATCACATAACAAATTCAATTGTTAGTTTACTGTAACACCAATTAATTGATATGGATTTTTGAGATGAATGAATAAAATCAAATTTAGACAAATGCCTATATTTATTTCCAAGATTATTTTACAGAAGTTTTTTTGAATGAACATTTTTCCTAGTTATCTTCAAAGTAATTCTAAAAAGAAATAACACAACACTTCCAATCACAAGAAAAAAAACTAGTGAAAATTCAATTCTCTCGTCTCTCTGTCACAGGATCTAAAAACGTAAAGACCGAACCAATTTGCAGTCGGCCTGCTGGTCGAACAGAAATAATAAAGCACATATTTTCACACTTTCACTTTTCACTAATAACAGACGCCTCACAAGTAAACAATAAATATATGCCTTTGAGCTTTGCCGAAAGTATCTGCTTGAATGTGCACTGTGCAGTATTGCCAGATAAATGGAACGATCATAAGAAGGGGGAAATATCCAAGTGTTGAAAAAACTTTTTGTCTTATATTTTGTGTGGTAATTCATAAAAAAAATAATCTATGTGGGAAAGTTAGAATCATGCATATAGAGTCACTAAGAAAGAAAAAAAAATCTATTTTTTTTACTCGACGAAAAAAAAAGTTATCAACTTTCCCACTTGAAGAACTCTTTAAATCGAATAATAGTGAAAACCCCATATAAATCGGTGAACTCTATCGTGAGAAATACCGAATCGCGTTTTGAATTGAACGTCAGAACGGTATAGGCCCCTCGTAAGGGCATAACTGGGGTAGTGAGGTCAGTGTCAGTTGGGTACGAGTTAATATCACAGTATAGACACCTATAGTGTCTATACTGTGTTAATATTTGGTCGGAAATTACAGAGTTCATACGGGAGTCGGTAGAGAGTCAAGACGGACGTAGTTATTGCCATTAGAGACGGAATTAGATCTTCAAGACGGTACCATATCGGCGGTACAATATCAATTTGTTCGGCGTAAAGACGTTTTCTATCTCAAGAAGTCCAGTAAATGCGGATAAATCGTCACTGAACGTGTATTCGTCAGAAGTGATAAGTGTAAGACGTAAAATCTACAAGTGTAGATTATTGTATAAAAGTAGTTCGAGTTCTATTGGTTCTTGAGAGAACTGCCGGAAGACGATAAACGTAGAATGTAGCCAAAGCGGAGATGATTCATCTTAGGCTTTACATAATCAAAAAAAAACTCTATCCGGCAGCTACATTTTTATCACAACCGAATCTCGACGTATGAACAACATCAATTTTCCTGACAAGAACAATATCATCTTCGAGGCACATTTCTTATCACATCTATTTTTCCAGGAAACTGGCTGATATTTCACGCTCTACGAGGGGAGTAGTCGTTTTGTTAAGCGATAAAACATCAGCAACCAGAATCCTCGAAGACGCGAAAAGGCTCAACATGATGGATGGACATTTTGTTTGGTTATGGATTGACACTTCAGCCAATATTAGTTTTAGGTATGTCCCGCCTCATATATTCACGGTGTGAAAGGAAAGGATGGCCATTTGGTACGAGGTGATCGTAAAAGCGTAGATGTTCTCTTTTCATTTCTCCCGGATATAAGTCCAACTTGGGTGGGGGAGGGGAAGAATCGTATGAATTGAGATCGATTGCCCATTTCGTTTTTATTCGTTTCGTCGCAGGTATAAGTGCAACTTGGAAATTTTAGAGGATCTCAGTAGGACAGGATAATTTCACAATTTCAGCACGATCTCTGCACCATTTTCAAGTGGAATTCAGAAACCGTCCATTGTATTCCAGATTAGTCAGTTCAATACCAGAAATGAAAATTCGAAATTCTGTTCAGTCACTTTTATTTCAGAAATCTTCATTTGTAATTCAGAAACCTTCATTTGTAATTCGGAAAGTAGGACTAGAATAACTTGTAAGTTTACTGTTCTCTTCTGAAGGTCAAGTTGAGATCAGAAGAATCAGGTCGCTGAATAAAAGTAGTTCTTCGAATCTATGGAGGTAACTCAAAGATCAGTTGCTGAATGAAAGTGGGAAATGAAAAAACCCTATGCATTAATTATTTCAGAGAATTTCCTGAGGAAGACAAAGAACGAGATCCCAAGAAAGCAAAGGATTTGGACCCTGAGGAAAGAACCAAACGAAGTCTCACCAAAATGGATATCAGTGAAGTACACATAAACTACCTTCTTCGAAACGATCGATTTCTTTTATTCAATCGCGAGTTTGACCTTCGAAGCTCAAAATCGAAAAAACCTCGGCCTGAGGAACCAAAATCCATATTCCAAGACAGAATTTATTCCCAGACTGAGCTCCCTGCAGGTTTGCTCTATCTGAGGCCCTTACCTGTAAAAGTGGATAGACATTTGGTGAAGGGTGCTGTCAGGTTACTGGCTGTTGCTCTGAAGATGGTGCTCAATGAAACTAGTTATAACTTCGAGACCCTGAGGAGTCGATTGAACTATACCAGCTGCTGGAGACCTACAAGAGATGTGGAGAAGAATATCTCTCTTCATTTAGGGAGGTAATTATGATTAGAGATAACGGCGTGATTACCTGATATGAAAAAAAATTGTGAATGCTCAATTTTTCTCACACTCTTCATTGCAGAAAACTACGCGAAGCGTGCAATGATGCATTATTTGGCAAGAAATTCACACAAGAAATTGGCGTTGACAAAGTGGACAAATCATTAGTTGCAAATTTCGAAATACTCAACCTCATTTCGGATAGACCATCGAGAGAAATTAACAATTCATCGGTGAATACAAAAACTGACACAGGTATGTGAACTATTCAGGAGTTAATTGAAGAAAATCGTTTGTTATTGCTTCTAATCAATCTTTGCAGCTAAAAACTACACGCAACAAAATCGGGTCCGTTGGAAAAGGGTCGGCTTGGTATCTGGAAGGTCCGTTCGTTTAGACACTATAGTATGGCCTGGAGGAGATCTGTCAGTGGCTGCAATCTCATCTAGTGCTCGAACAGCTTTCAGGGTAGTTACAGCACTTTCTCCACCATTTGTCATGGAAAGTGAACTGGATGAAGATGGACAATGTCTCCGAGGTAAATTTCTTTGAATAGTACAGAGTGACAACTTTCATTTCCTTGGTGGCAACACATGTTATTAACTAGCTTTTCATCTGGATTAATGATTATTTTCTAGGTCTTCCTTGCCATCGAGTATTGACTTCAGACAAAGATAACCTCACACTAGTTTTCAACGAAATGCGCCGAATGGAAGACGAGGAGGAAGAAAAAGAAGAAACTATGAAAGAGTTCAAGAATTCTGAATATTACAACGTCGAATACGAGGATGAAAAAGAGCCTTTCCTTCCGTTCCAAAAGTTCAAATACAAAACCAACTGCTGCTACGGATTAGCAATGGATTTGTTGGAGAATATCGCCCAAGAACTTGAGTTCGATTTCAGACTTTACATTGCCGCAGATGGACTATTCGGTTCGCAGACCTTGGTGAAGAAGAAACGACGAAACGACAGGGATGTTGGTAAGAAATACCTGAGCTACAGATTCAAAGAGTTGGAGAAGAAACCTGGTGAGAGCAATGAGGAAGAATCAGAAGAAATTTTGGAGAAGAAATGGAATGGGATTGTGGCCGATTTGGTCTCTGGAGCTGCCCATATGAGCTTCGCTGCGTTGAGTGTATCCAGTGAAAGAAGTGAAGTTATGGATTTCAGCGTTCCTTATTTCTACAGTGGGGTATCTTTTCTGGCGGCTCCTCAACGGACGTCAGATATACCTCTACTAGCGTTCCTTCTTCCATTCTCCCCACAGCTATGGATAACCATCTTCCTCAGTCTGAATGTCACAGCTGTTGCAGTGGCTTTATACGAGTGGCTGTCTCCGTTCGGCCTGAATCCTTGGGGAAGACAACGATCCAAGAATTTCAGCATGAGTTCCGCTCTTTGGGTCATGTGGGGTTTACTTTGTGGACATCTGGTGGCATTCAAAGCCCCAAAGAGCTGGCCCAATAAGTTCCTTATAAACGTGTGGGGTGGATTTTCTGTAATCTTCGTCGCCAGTTATACTGCCAACATTGCCGCCTTGATTGCAGGATTGTTCTTCCACGATACTGTCAACAATTACCACGATAGAAGTGTAAGTACCCATAAAATATTATCTTTTTTCAAAATGGCAAATTCGAACGATATGTTTTGGAGCGCTTTGTTTAGATTTTTCGATTTTGAGGGTCTAGAATGCCAAGGTCATGTTTTGTTAGTTGGCAAAACCAGGTACTCGAATAAGGAGAACGTACTTATATAATAATTGCGAGCTGAATTATTATTAATACTCTTCACCGTGTTGGAAATATGTCAGGACCCCTTTGAGATTTTCAACTTTACAGCTACACTGCGCAAAAAAATTAACGCACATTATGGAAATTTCAAATTTATTCTACAACTGAAAGTGTTCTCGATGATAATCATTTTTATCAGAATTATGCATGCATATGTTATCCACTTTCAACGTTTTTCTTCAATACAGATGTTTTCTCCCAGCAGGAATAAAAAAAGATGATATTATCATATTTGAATGTATTGGCTCCATACTAAAATCAGTTGTTCTCGATCAATTCTAGTGATCAATAGTTTCTCTTTCGTTTGATTTTTTACACTCGATTGCTATACAACGCGAAACATGCAATTTGACCCAAGAGGAATGTGCCCAAGCGGTAGTTTTGCGAGAAGAAGGGTGGACATACACAAGAATTGCAGAAAAGGTTTGGAGTTTCCCATACAAGTGTGTCCAGAATGTTGCAGCGATTCAGGGAGACAGGTATGAATGTCCGAAGACCAGGACAGGGTAGACCACGGGTAACAACTGCCATTCAAGAACGTTACTTGAGAGTTTCTTCGTTGAGACAACGGTTTGCAACCGCTCGCCTCCTTCAAAATCAGCTTGAGCAAACTCATGAGGTGCAAATTAGCACTCAGACAATAAGAAATCGCCTCAGAGAATATGATTTGAGGCCTCGTGTCGCGGCAAGAGGCCCAGCTCTTACCCCAGCCCATCGAAGGGCGCGTTTGGATTTTTCGAGAGAGCATAATATAGTAAGTAAGTAAGTAAGGAAAGAGTTCTCTTCACAGATGAGTCTAGATTCTGCCTCTACCATTGTGATCGACGTTCCCTTGTATACAGACGTCCACATGAAAGATATGCTCAGTGCATTTTCCTGAATACTACTGGTTTCGGGGGAGGATCGATTATGGTATGAGGTGGAATATCTTTGACTGATCGCACAGACCTAGTGGTCGTTGATAATGGAGCTATGAATGCTGATAAGTATATAAGGAACATTCTTGAAGAGCATGTTGTGCCATTCGCCCCAGACATTGGTCAAAATTTCATTTTTATGGACGATAATGCCAGACCTCATCGTGCGCGCATCGTTCAGGAGTACCTTGGAGAGGTCTCTCGAATGGAATGGCCAGCAAGAAGTCCAGATCTCAATCCGATTGAGCAGGTTTGGGACAACCTCAATAGAAGGCTGAGAAGTTCAGAAAATCATCCAGCTACTCTTAATGACTTAAGAATCAAACTCGGAGAAATCTGGGAAGGATTAGATCAGAACATTTTGAGAGCACTCATTTTGGGTATGAACCGTCGTTGCCGAGCTGTAATTAACGCAAGGGGTGGAAATACCAAGTATTAAATTACTTATCAGCATTTCAGTATTTTGAAAATTGTTCATTCCTCTACTTTCACATAAGATTCGATGAAATCCTGCATTTTTCTTCCATTTAATGTGTCTTGTTTCGTTGAAAACCTTCCCGAGAGAACATAAAAAATAAGTTTTAAAGTCAATGTAGAGTTAACTTTCATTAAATTGAGATGTTCAGAATGTGCGTTAATTTTTTTGCGCAGTGTATTTGGTATACAAATCTTGACACCATATAACTCATGTTTTCGCCAGCATTAAAACCAGAAAGGACAGAATACTTAATTGAGTTTATGACGTGGAAGGCGTAGGAACAATTATTTCGGATCCATCACCAATTTTCATAGTCTTACGCAATCACAATTTCAAGTCGAATTGAGTCAACGTTGTCTACGTTGAATATAAATTCATTCATAACCAAGGAGAAGAGACAATGAAATGCAATAAAACTTTGAAGATAACTCAGTTATCAACATAAAACGAATGTAATCTTGAGCTGCACTTCATTATAATCTGATTCTGGGAATAAGGAAGCCCGATAGAACTTCTGAGAGAGATTACGTGCTCTGACGAATACTCCAACTACGTGAAGATAGGAGTTTGATGTCTAGACAAGTACCAGAAAGTTTCGTTTCTGCATTAAAGCGGTTTTTTATGCTTTCAATGGGGGTCAAAGAAATAACGCTTTGAAGAAGAAATGAGATGGAATATACAGAATTGAATATCCCAAGTCAATAGGAGTAAAGTTTCCTTCAATCATTTCCAACGTGAACTTTTCATATTATGTAGCAAAAATTCAGATGTACCTTGTTTTCTGGACAATGATTTACATTTCGAAATTTCTTAAACTCTTAACGAAGCAAGATGATAGAATTTGCAATCCTCCCCTTCCTACAGACTCTAAAAAGGAAATATTTGGCTTTATAGCACGCAACTGAGTTCTTTACTCCTATCGACTTGAGGCTGTATTCTCGAAATAAGTCTAAAATATAGATTGATTGAAGTGAATTCCCTATGCAGCTTCTCAGTCAAAAAGTCGGAGCACCTAAGGCATCTGCTGCAGAGTACTACGTTCAGAAAGCCAATCAGCATCTCTGGCATCATATGCGCAGATACGTACAAGGTAGCATAGAAGAAGGAGTGGAGAGATTGAGAAATGGATCCTTAGATATTCTTATAGCTGATACACCAATTTTGGACTACTATAGAGCGACCGATCATGGATGTAAGTTGCAGAAGATTGGCGAAACGATAAACGAAGATACCTACGCCATCGGTATGACCAAAGGGTTTCCACTGAAGGTGAGTTTTCGAAAGGAACAAGTTTGTCCAAGTGACTACATCGACTATAAGACTCCTACCCCCTATTCTGAAATGGAAAACTCTCTAATCTCATGTTATTGTGCCTACAGGATAGTATTTCAGCAGTTATAGCCAAATATTCGAGCAATGGCTACATGGACATTCTCCAAGAGAAATGGTATGGTGGATTGGCTTGCTTCAAACTAGTCACAGAGATAGTTCAACCTAGACCCCTAGGAGTTAAAGCGGTTGCTGGGGTATTTCTCCTCTTAGGACTTGGAACTGTTATGGGACTTGTGATATTGATCTTGGAACATTGGTTTTTTCGCTATACTCTTCCAGTGCTTCGTGAAAAACCAAAAGATTCCATTTGGAGGAGCAGAAACATCATGTTTTTCAGTCAGGTTAGTGCAAGAAACAACAATATTTTCATTTTTGACGACATTGATGAATTTTTCAGAAACTTTATCGCTTTATAAACTGCGTGGAGCTGGTATCACCACACCATGCTGCGAGGGAATTGGTCCATACGATTCGTCAAGGCCAAATAACGAGTTTGTTCCAGAAGAGCATAAAAAGGGTTCGTTTAACTATATGGCATTAACTATCAGATAAATTGCTACTGACATAATCGAGTTTCAGTCTCAGTGCTGTTCATAAATTTTAGAGAGCCGATAACTTGATTACTCCTTGTTTCAGAAGGAACACGAACAACGTAGACGGAGAAAGAGTAAGGCACAATTTTTTGAAATGATTCAGGAGATAAGGAGGTAAGGTAGAATTATTTCAGATTCAGTGACCACATTCGAGTACAATGCTCCAATGTAATATTTCGAATATTTCCAGTACGCTGAGGCGGCAACAGGAAGAAAAGCAGTTAGAGGCTGTAACCGAAGTAGATTCAGAAGGCCAGTCATCCCCAGAAGAAAAGAGATCTAAGATAAGTCCGAATCTCATCAAGAGAACATTCATGAGATCCAGTCCAAAATCCGATGCGCACAGGATGCGCTCTCCAAATTCCTACTTCAACAGACATCCATTGTTCAGTCCAAGGTCGAAAAACAAAACAAAATCGGCCACGAATTTGAACGTTCGCAGATTTAGTACGGATAGTATTTTCAATTCTTCTAGCATCCTCAACGAGAGGAGTAATCTGGTAGGAAGAAGACTGAGCAGAGATGCTTCTTCTTTCCTCACAAGTAGTCCTCCTGATATAAACAGTCGAAGATCTAGTTATCTCGACACTATGGAATCAGCCAATAGGTTATCAGCAAAAAGTCCAGTTTTATCCATAGAAAACGTGTCTGATTGCAGTGCGAAGTCTATGGAACCCATAAGAAAACTTTCAGATTCTGAAAGTATAGGAAGGAAATTAGCAACTCTCCCCAAATACAAAGAAGCAATAGAGAAACAGTTTCTTCATCCTCAGCACAGTTTAAACTTACGGAGAAGCGATGAAACACTCTCGAGTATAGAAAAACGTAACGTCCTTACCGCGAAAAGTTTCACTAATATCTCAGAAACAGAACCTAAAAACGGTGGCAACCTAACGGACGATGAAATCGAAAAAAGGAACAAAATGAACATAAGTGAGCTCACGAAAGAGTTGTCCAGTAGATTAGAGGCGGTCAAACTCCAAGACAATAACTCCGTTACGAAGCGTAAGAATCCCCTCATCAAAATTCATGTGGAGGACACAACAACAGATGATACAGACACAGAAAAACCGAAATTACAAAAGACAAGGCATCAGAGTTTGGGAGAAGTAGTCCAAATTGACAACATTCCTGCCAAAAGGAAATTGCAAGAAGCGTCCTTGTCTTTGGACAACAACCCAAACCCATGCCCGAAAGAAATTCGTCCTCCAAAACTGAAAAAGAGGGATGAATCTGTTCCTGAAGCTTCGAAGTCACTAGATTCTCATCCCGTTACAAAAAAGCATCGTTCTGCTAAAAGCAAGAAGGAGGATGCTACTGATTCAAAGCCTAGCGAGAATGATTCCTCTGCAAAGGTTGCAAGACCAAACAGATTGAGGAAAAGAGAAGATAGTGCTGTTCTTCCTCCTGCCCCACCACCACCAAACTGCTCACCGAGAAATTCCAATGGAAGATCGCCACTGGAACGATTGTCCAAAGATGAATTAGTACTACTTTGGAGAAGTTCTGAATCGGAGCTGAGAAGTCATCTTCTGAAGGCAATCAGGGATAAGGAGGAATTGAACCAGCCGCCTTGAGTGAAGCCTTGATGCCCTAAGGGTGAACCTCTCTGACCTTTTATCGGACTGAAATTTGTATGTAACTAATACGTTTTCAGCAAATTAGTTGCACAATTCTTGAAAGATTGTGCCTGCCATTGAATGATACGGCCTTAGAAGTGTAGAGTGATACATGCGACCATTTAAGTGTCATCGAAAATATTGGGTTCTTCATGAATTGTAATCTAAAATTTTTTCTTAGGAGGAGATCTATTGAGATTTAGATATGGTAAGAAACATAACTAATAAAATGTTTCACGAAACGCGTATTCCATTTCGAGAAATAGAATTCAAAAATTGAAAAACTTATTACATTTCTTCGAATGTTTCTTTGTCTTCAAAACTATTGATGCACTCGATATATGAAATATGGTATTTTTCAAAAAAGAATGATAAGAATAGGAATATATGAAAACTACTCATTTCTTCTTTAGTAATGTTTGTGTGTACCGATATATAATTTGTTTTAAAAGTTACAGAATAAAAATTCCGGGTTTTGTTGACATTTCGAGAAACAAGTTTTGCTTCTCACTCTAAAAGATCTTTCTACAATAATTGCAGAACTATTAATTTTCGACGAGTCATTATTTGTCGATTTCTTATACACTGCATTTACACCTAAATACATACATATGTTAATCCTGCAAAGATAAAAAGCTTCTTTTAGAGTTAAATTTCTCAATCACTGCAGAAGGAGTAGAAACAATTTTTTGATTATTTTATGAGATTGATAAGTCACAAATATCCCTTGAAGAAATAGAGCTCCACATTCAACAAAATATTTCACAAAAAAATGTTTCTTGCGATGTTTCCCACACTACTATACAAGGTGTGCCTAAATGGAAGGTACAAACGAGGAGAAGAGATTCCTTGCATAATAAGATGAGAAATGCTATAAACATGGAATTGCAGTCATGGCCCGTCAGATCCCATGACTTAAATGGATTGTTAAGATATCCTTGCATACTCATGTCAATTTTGATTTTGCTGAGGATTACAAGAGAACCGGTCAATTTTTTTTCTCGAAATCGGTAGCGGCTACAGCAAGACTACTAGAGAACATAAAGTTTAGTATAACAATGAAGCTTCATCCTACAATTTTTCAAACCAATAGTGGCTGAACAAAATAAGTTCTGGAGGAAAACATGGGACAGTTTCCAAAAGATTATCGCCCTGTAATTTTTCAATCGAAATTGGCATGTCACATGATGTGAACTCTATGACAAATTTCAGTTGGATATCATATCAAATGCAGATACTATGAAAGTAAAACTTGAAAAAATTTCAAACTTCAACACCCTGTTCCTGTATTTCGGAAACAAAAACGTTTGCGATCCCATGTTTATGGACCTTATTTTCTTGAAATTATGCAATTTCCCTTTGTCTTATATACCTAAAATTAGAAACTCCCTGTATATGTTTGTCCAATATTTGTATATGAATGAAATGATTGTACCATTATATAGGATGTGAAAAAAGTTCTAAAAAATACAAATATGAATAATCCATGACTATGACTATTGAGTAAAATTTTGCATCAAGTGTATCAATACTGAAGAATTAACTTAGAATTCCTATAAAGAATTCTCAGAAAGATTTGCCTTATTGATATTTACGTTACTATTAGAAATTAAATGTTAGGGTAAGATGAGCTGCCGGTCAATTAACAAAACCCGCCCATCAACAAGAAACATGCCAAAGCTGGCAGATTATAAATTAAATTAATTTCTTTCATAATTAGCTACATAGATCAATACGGATCATGATCGTTTTAGAAGACAACGCACAAACGAATTGCTTATTGCCACGCCAGAATTTTATCTAATCGGATGAAGCAACTGAGTACAAATTCCTTTATTTCAACTACTTACGATGATGAAAGACACATTTTTTAGTGAAAGAACTGCCAATTAAATTAAGTAAATCTCTTGGGGATGGTGATAATGGAGTCTTATGCAAATCAAAAATGCCAATTCGATGGCCATTTTAATATAGATGTAGATGGGTAGAAAAATATTTCACATTGGATTTTATGGTACTATACTGATATTGATGAATTTCATACAGAACTAATTCCAATATCACAGTAATATCTACTTATAAGCACCAGAATTAAACTGAAGTGTATCTGTAGTTTTCTCTTAATTTCCATTTAATTCTGTTCAAATTATCTCCATAGTGAATGCAAATTGAGTTACACAAACTAGTTGTTCTCGAGTATTGTAACAGAATAAAGACAATTTTTACTTTCTGAAGAGGACTCTTATTCAAGATATGTGATGCAACACAATATATTTTCTGAACCCAAATGAACAACTATGATATTATTCTAATTAAAATATATTAATAGTTGGATATTTTAGAACCAAATGTATAAATTTTATTGACACTAATTAATATACATTTAAGAAGCGTTTTAAAGAAAAGTATATAATATATTCAACTGTAAATATTGTAAAAACTCAAGATTCAAGTTTGTATGTTTTGATTTTTCTTCCAGATTTTATTGTTGAGAAATATAAATTAGAACACTTAATGTTTCTCATTTCAGTCATTTCACCTAAGTTTCTCAAATAAACCCAAAAATATACGAGTTGGTTCAGTACCAAAATTCAATATGTATAAGGAATGCAAATTTGAATAGCATAATTGCAATCAAATTCATAACTTCGATATTTACTATTTCAATGCTGAAGCAGGTCATTTTTTATTTTAAATTAAGCAAATTTTTTTGTTTAATTGAGGAGTTCTTCAAGCGCCCTCTACAAGGGGATAGTTGATTTTTTTGAAGGTAACCCTAGTTTTTGTGCAACAAAAAAATGTACCTTACAGACATCAATTGGCCTTTGAAGGGGTTCTTTATCAACCTCTTCATCATTATAGGGATAAAATGTTTAATTGCGTTTAAATCTTTTATAAGGACAGTTCTTATACAGGAATGTAGATGACTATTACAAACTTAATTCCCGAAACTTTAATACAAGGTGAAGAAACTTGTTGTTGGTTCCAGTGAAATGCATTTCCTGTGATAATTCCAAGAAATTCTTCTCGCCCGAATTCCTGTCTAGGTACCTAAATTACCAGATAGGGATAATTCTGATAATATTAACCTGGGTGTATAAATAGGCTCTGTTCTGAGTACAAGAAACAAATTTCACAATGTACGCCTTTGTGTTCGGTTGTATGCTTGTTCTTCAGGGAGCCAATGGTGAGTAAAAATCTGATTGAATATTTTTTTATTTGGGTATTTGTATGAGGTTCATAGAAATAATGAAATCAATTAGAAAAACGTTCATTGCACAATATCTGTCCAAAGGAATTTTCCGATAGCTGGAAATATGTAATGCGTTATTTTCAAGGGTTTTCCAATTAGAGATTTCATTTTGATTTATTCGATAAACCCAACATCTGATCGGTCTGAGATTTTATAAAGCGAAGATCATGTGATCACCAGAATGAAAAAAAAATTATTGACCAAAATTAAAAATATCCAAAACTGCTTGCACAATTATGATGAAATTCATCATGTGAATCAATGAAATAGAAAATTAGTTAGCCAATAATTATCATAGTACCATAAAAAGATTCACTACAAAAACTGCAAAGCTCCAGTTATTGCTTTCACTAATTTTTTCACGTTTCAAAGTTAACGCTTTTTTGGAATTACCAAATCTCCAATTTTCAGCAAATTACCTGTTTCCTGCATGGCGAACGGGTTACCAAAATGCAGATTTTGACCAAAAACAAACGGCTATCAACGATACCACTACAAAACCCTCAACATACTCGATATACAATCTTCAGAGACTGAACCCAGTCTATTGGTTCTACGATAATTCGGAAGTGGATAAATTGGACAAACTTTACGAGTTGGTAAAATGCATCATCGAAGACGAAGCAGATAACTGCCGACAAAAGCTTCAAATTAGCAGGAAATTGTTCGAGAAGAAGACAATAGACAGTAAAAAAGAAGTTCTGAACAAATCAACCACCAAGAATGACAGTAGTACGACAGAGAAAAACGATTCAATCCAAAACAGGAGTCAAGTGATTGATGATCAGAAATCGCAAGTCAAGAATTCAACAGTATTAGGGGAAGAAAAAACTACGACGAAGATCTCTAATGAAAATAATGTCACAACTGTACCCAAATGAATCTGAAAATTTGGGATGCGTTTAGTGAAAAATGCAGATTTAATGAAATAAAATAATTTTTTCGCATTGAATGTTTTTTAATTTATTATTTCTATAAAAAAACGAAATAATGCAATGAATCGAATTAGAGGACAGCTGAAATCCATCAGATACAATTTCGAATGGAACGCATTGTATAATCCTCCAAATAAAATATTAAACTCGATCCGTGCACATCACCTCGGCGCATCATGTAATCAAATGTTCAGAAATCCAATGAGCAAAAGAGGTGATTGTTACTATAACTATTTTGCGGTATTCAATTCACATATAGTTTTTCTTTGAAATTATTATAAGAGTTGCAAAAATTTAACTCTACATGAAACATACAGAGTGTAACAGCCGAATGGAATAAATTCGATAACGAATAAATGATGGGGTGTTAGGAAAAACGCTCGGACACATCGATTTGTAATTTTAAATGCGCATATTTTTCAAGAAGATAATATTATATATGTAGGATATTCCATGTGACCGTCGCGAATACCAACTTTCTTATTTCAAATGCAACCCCCTGTATATTATTTATTTTTTGGATTCTTCAGAGAATTCTAGACATAATTCATGCACAAAGTCCTATACCTATCTTTAACCATTTCGGAAGTATTAGGTGTTTTCAGATTTATTGCAAAAATCAACGTTTTAAATAAAAATTATTTTATTTCACAAATTCGGTACATTACACTTGAAACCTAATAAGTAATACTGATTATTCATTTCTTAAGTATTAAAAAAAAACATTAATGTCAATGTAGGAAATTTTCAAAATGCTCGCCGCGAACGTCTTGGCAACATGCTAATCTGGTGTAGAATTGTCTTCTAACGTTATTCAACACTTAATATTTCCGAAAAAGTTGGAGATAGGTATAGGACATTGTACATGAATTATGTCTAGAATTTTCTGAAGAATCCAAAAAATAAATAATATACAGAGGGTTGCATTTGAAATAAGAAAGTTGGTATTGGCCACGGTCGCATGGAACACCCTATATAATTTTTTTTCTTGAAAAATAGGCGCATTTGAAATTACTAATCGACGTGTCCGAGCGTTTTTCCTAACACCCCCTCATTTATTCGTTATCGAATTTATTCTATTTGGCTGTTACACTCTGTATAATACCTATTTCTTTCTCGGTGTAAAATACGAGAGTGTTTGCAGGTCAAGAACGGGATTCAGAGAATAAAATATCAGATCGCTGATTGTGACAAATATGTCAATTTTTTTGTCAAATTCCATACGTTCTATTTAAAAATGGTCAATATCTTTATTTTTTCGGTTATTCACTTCAATTGCATCTTTTTTTCTGCGTTATTTTTGATGGAGAGGGTTCAATCCAACAATACGGAAATTGAGGATAGGACAACAGAAAAGAAGGTGGAAATGAGTAAGTCATGGTTTTCACACCTAAGTTATTTCGTTGCTGTATAAGAATGTGATTAGGAATTAGGCCATTGGACTTTTATTTTCGGCCTTCAGTGATATATCCTTACTATAGATAATTGCGTTCAATAACATTCTTATCCTTCATTCAACAATTCTGTTTCTATAATTCCTTGAAAACAATCAATAATAAAGCATCATAAAATATTCAGTTTCTTGACATTTTAAATATTCGAGATTCTCTGCAAAACACAAATCTGATATTTATCGATAGTTCTCTTCAGTCAGTGTTTTGAGGACATTGGGTGTATTGAGGTTACGAAAGACTGGTATCATCCCCAATATCGACCAGTTAATTACAAACCTTTGGAAAGACACATAATCAAGACTGAATTTCTTATATTAGGAAGCGATGATAGTGTAAGTATTCAAAGCTTTTTCTTATCGATTTCAGTAATTCTTTTACGACACTTATTATAGTAGGTACACAATCAAGCAGAGTTCAAACACTTCAACTTTAAATTTAACACCATGAGCTTGGAAAGAGACAACACAAAAAATTTTTCAAAATTCCAGGACACCTTGGTCTTCGAAAAAGCCTCTGCCAACGCAAGATCCATTTCGAATGCTGGCTATCAACGAGGCTCAGATGTCATCATAGCTATACATGATTTCACAAGCAACGGGTACACAGGATGGATCAAGGTAAAATTTTTCTGTTAGAGATGAAGTTTATGATTTAGTTTTACCTAGAATTCATCTGCAGCATCTTGGATCTGCCGTACTTGAAAAGTATCCTGTGAACATGATATCTGTAGATTGGGAGGCTGGTGCAGAACCTCCTTTCGATCAAGCTATAGCGAATGCTCGTGTGGTCGCTCTTGAAATAATCGTTTTCATCAACATGCTTTTGGTGAGTAAAATTGTGGCTCATGCAAGACAAAATATGTGTCAGCTTCAGGCAATCATGTCTTCATTTACTTTTAGAAGAAATCTAAATATTTTAGAATTCATCAAGTCGAAGGTATAGATCTGTTGGTCGTCTCTTTCTATCTAGGGATCACATTGTTCTTGGTTGGTCCCATATAACATTCGGTCTTGGAGGGTTTGCTTTTATGAATTTCTTCTCTTCTGAACTTTTGTCTTCATTTTTTGAAGCATATCGAATTTTTTCATTATTCCATTTCCGTTGTTGACGATTTTCTTTGATGGGGAATTCTAAGAGGTATTCTGTTGCCGGAGAATTTTCTTTTTCTGAGTTCTCAGTACATTCCAGACGTTAGGAACATGTAAAGACGATATACATCTGATGGGGCATGGTGTTGGTGCCCATATTGCAGGGTATGTTGGCCAAGAGATAAGTGGTCTGAAAAAAATAACAGGATTGGATCCTACAGGCCCAAGGTTTGAGTACATGCCAGAAATCGTTCGTTTACATGCAGGCTGTGCCAAATATGTCGAGGTTCTGCACACTGACTACTCTCAAAGTGAGTACCAAATGCCTAATCAACGAAAAAATCATTCTACACCTTCCTTTGTCCATTCAATTTGAAAAGGTAACAGTCAAGGTAGTGGAGAATTCATGGGAGATGCGGATTTCTTCATAAATAACGCAGACGTACAACCGGGATGCAAGGAAGTTAAGCACCATTCTATTTTGAAACTCGGCAGACAAGAACTACTTCCTGGTCAAATTCTTCCTGGCTGCAGTCATAAGAGAGCTTTCAAGTATTTCATAGAGTCTATAGAGAACAGAGACTGCGTTTTCGTTGGTGTGAAATGTCCAGACTATGAGAATTTCCTGAATGTGAGTTTCTCTACTATAACTTTTTATTTCGGGAGCCTAAAACTGCGTAGTTGATTGGTTCGATGAATAGTTCATCTCTTCAAGGGGAAGTGTACCACCTGCATGTCTGAAACTGACGAGGATATATGCATAACATTCGGACTTTCATCGAAACACAATATAACATCGAATTCGTCGTTTTATTTGAACACCGCTGCTGAAAATCCATTCTGTTGTGAGTAAATGGACATTTTTCATCTTCCGTGAATGCAGGAATTCTTTTCAGTGTACACCTATGCTATCTCTATAGAACTGGATACCGAAAAATATAGTTACACCGGGTATTTCGAGATGTTTTTGACTGATGAAGATAACCATGTGGCCAATCTTTCATTTCCAGACCAAAAGTAAGAATCTGAGCATTTACACGACCTTAAATATATGCTTGAATGATTGGCTTTTATATGGGGACTCATAAATGGGATGAAACTGTTTTAGAAATACACTGCGCGAAAAAATTAACGCACATTATGGAAATCTCAAATTTATTCTACAACTGAAGGTGTTCTCAATGATAATTATTTTTATCAGAATTATGCATGCATATGTTATTCACTTTCAACGTTTCTCTTCAATACAGATGTTTTCTCCCAGCAGGAATAAAAAAAGATGATATTCGGGGCTATTCACTAAGCAAAGTTGTTATGGATAGCAACTTTGCTTAGTGAATAGCCCCGTCTATCAGATTTTGAATCTATTGGCACCATTCTATCAATAATTTTTCTTTCGTATGATTCTCTACACACGATCGCTATGCAACGCGAAACACGCAATTTGACCCAAGAGGAATGTGCCCAAGCGGTAGTTTTGCGAGAAGAAGGGTGGACATACACAAGAATTGCAGAAAGGTTTGGAGTTTCCCATGAAGGTGTGTCCAGAATGTTGCAGCGATTCAGGGAGACAGGTATGAATGTCCGAAGACCAGGACAGGGTAGACCACGGGTAACAACTGCCATTCAAGAACGTTACTTGAGAGTTTCTTCGTTGAGACAACGGTTTGCAACCGCTCGCCTCCTTCAAAATCAGCTTGAGCAAATTAGCACTCAGACAATAAGAAATCACCTCAGAGAATATGATTTAAGGCCTCGTGTCGCGACAAGATGCCCAGCTCTTACCCCAGCCCATCGAAGGGCGCGTTTGGATTTTGCGAGAGAGCTTATCCATTGGGAAGAGGCCGATTGGGAAAGAGTTCTCTTCACAGATGAGTCTAGATTCTGCCTCTACCATTGTGATCGACGTTCCCTTGTATACAGACGTCCACATGAAAGATATGCTCAGTGCAATTTCCTGAATACTACTGGTTCTGGGGGAGGATCGATTATGGTATGGGGTGGAATATCTTTGACTGCTCGCACAGACCTAGTGGTCGTTGATAATGGAGCTATGAATGCTAATAAGTATATAAGGAACATTCTTGAAGAGCATGTAGTGCCATTTGTACCATACATTGGTGAAAATTTCATTTTTATGGACGATAATGCCAGACCCCATCGTGCGCGCATCGTTCAGAAGTACCTTGAAGAGGTTAAAGTCTCTCGAATGGAATGGCCAGCAAGAAGTCCAGATCTCAATCCGATTGAGCAGGTTTGGGACAACCTGAATAGAAGGCTGAGAAGTTCAGAAAATCATCCAGCTACTCTTAATGACTTTGAATCCAACTCGGAGAAATCTGGAAAGGATTAGATCAGAACATTTTAAGATCACTCATTTTGAGTATGAATCGTCGTTGCCGAGCTGTAATTAACGCAAGGGGTGGAAATACCAAGTATTCAATCACTTATCAGCATTTCAGTATTTTGAAAATTGTTCATTTCTCTTCTTTCACATAATATTCGGTGAAATCCTGAATTTTTATTCCATTTATTTCGTCTTGTTTCGTTCAAAACCTTCCCGAGAGAACATAAAAAATAAGTTATGAAGTCAATGTAGAGTTAACTTTCATTTAAATTGAGATCTTCAGAATTTGCGTTAATTTTTTTGCGCAGTGTATATCATTGTGCATCAAAAAACAAATAATTTCAATTCTTATTCAGTAGTTTCTGGTATATTATGATCATTTTGGTAAAGGAAAGTTTTCTGACTTCTTAGAAAAAAAAAATTTTTTTGTCAACATCACATAAGCCTTAGTGAAAACCTTGAAATGAAAAGGAGAGACAGAAGGGAATTTTGAACCTCAGGATTGAAAAATGGTGCCTTTCCTCATTTTGGGTCGTTGGCAAAAGAGATTCAAACAATCCGATACACTTGGTGAACAGTCTAGTTAGATGAATGAAATGATGATGTTTTTATTACGAATTTCAATGACTAAGATCAATTTGGAGGATTTGGAATCGATAAAAATTCAACCTCGTCCCAAATTCACCTAAATTATAACATTGTTATTTTTTATGACAGAAATAAGTATCGCACATATAAGCCAAAGTCTGAAAATACCTACTTGTACTACGCTTCCCATCCTAGACTATCGAGGCTCAAAGAGGCCAAAGTGAAATGGAATAAGAAGCATACTCTGATGGGAAAACTAAAAATGGGAAAAGATGGGATACCAATAAAAAAAATAACATTTGAACCGATTACGAGGTAAGAAATTTTGAATATTTCTGTGAGTATTTTTCAAATAACACATCACTATACTTTCATATTATGGGCTGATGAGTATTAAATAGCCCAAATAAACTCGAGTATTTTATAAATAATTCATTTTCGAGGGGGCCGGTTTCCATGACACTTTTCAAACCTGAACTATGTGGGGACACCACTGAAATACCGAACGGCGTTTACAAAACTTTCAAAGCGTACGAAATAGTTCCCAAACTGAAACCAAAACTATATGAAGAAACCACTGCCGTCCCATCCTCAACTTCTGTCAAAAGCAAGACCAAAACAACCAAAACTAAAAGAAACAAACACAAAGCTTCTACAGAACACCCCAAAAAGAAAAAGAAGAAGGATTAACAGCAGGCATTACGCATTATTTATTTTACACTAATAAAATCAGTTAATATTCATATACAATTATTTTTAATGTAACAATAAATCTATAAACACTTAATGGGTCTGTTTGATTTCATGATGTGCGATATTCAACTATTCACATAGCGAGGTACCGAGTGGAAGTACCTTTTTTTCATATAAGACCTTCATCAAAGCAGTTTTCGTAGAGATGAAGTGTCAAATTCAATTTTGACTTCTTGGGAACAACATACAATATACATAGAGGGGAATTTCGTTATATCTTTTGTGATTGAATGAAGTTACTTCAACAGTTATATTCTTCTGAGAAATTATTCGAAATACCAAAATCCTGAGACATAATTCGAATTTTTCGAGTGATGCTTTTAATGATTGTATCAAATTGATTTTTCATGAAGAACTGAATAAAATAAAATTTCTACATTTCCTAATTGAAGCTAATTACTCATTAGATCTATTTACACGACCAATCGTTACATTTTTGCATATTATCTTTCTAAAAGCTTCCTAATTTTGTCCTTACCAATTTTCCTCATCTTGAGTTCGTTTCATCACTCGATACAATAAGCATTTAAAAGAATATCCATCTTACATAAAATTTTTAATGTGACATTTCAACTAGTGACTGTGCTATGTGAGTATGAGTATGGCATCGAGTGATTTCTCAATTCGCAAAAAATTCCTTAATATTACTACGATATGATGATTATCCTTCTGAAATTATTCAGAAGCAACAAATTTCACAACTCTGGATGAGAAATTATATAACTCGAAAAGTTGACAACGAAAATTATAATTTTCATGAAAAAATGTATTGAACGATGAAGATTACAGTCCTAGTATTGTAGATGAGGGTTACTGAGCTTCAAGTTTGAAAAATAGTCGCATTTTGTAAGTATTATTGATCATTTTCTTGGAACGAGTAATAGTATAATCAGTTTTCAGTTTGTAAATATTCACATCTAATTGGAACATTCCATAATATACATATATTCGAAATTTTGTAAATGCCTGTGGTCATCATGAAAAAAAGTGGATAGTTCTGAAATTCGTCTCATACATCTCATATAAGGATTCACACGATCTATCTATCTTATCAGAGAGACATCTCATGATTGAAAAAGTAGAGATCTCAATGGAATCTTCGTTTCTTACTTTCCATTCTGTTTTTTTATTCTCATGATGATTTGTGGATAATGTTTGGATCTATCTACACAGATGATAAAAAACTAAATCCATTGTGAATCCTTATAAAGAAGTGAAATGACATGTCGGGAGATTATTAAACATTATTTGGATACTAGACATGCGTATTGTCAGTCTCGATTGGAATGAAGAGAACATCAGATATTTTTCAATAAATTCTGGTCAACTTGGTTACAGTTGATTTCAAACGTATATGGACATGAGTCGTTCTATTAGCAGTTGCAGTTGGCAGCTTGTGGTCCTTGTGGGGCATCTGTGAGCCGTGGGACTTTGCCACCCCCACTCATTAGCGTGGGATCTGTGTCTAAGCTGTCGGACATTTTGTCACAGATGATGTCCACCAGTCTTTCGAATACAGCCTGAAAATTTTGATGGAATAAAAAGAAGGATTTGAAAATTGAGGGTTAGAAATATGAGTTAGATGGGTAAGAAGCCCATAGACGAAAAACCTCGTCAATATCTATTGTGAATTTGTGAGAAGCCATTTGAATCCACATGTATTTTATCATATCACTTCGGAAGGAAGTGTCTTAACTCAAACTGTGAGGTGAGATTTTGTTGATCTGACCAAGTATGCACCATTCATGATCAACTCACCTTCACATTCACGTTCTCTTTCGCACTTGTTTCGAAAAATTCAACACCTAATTGATCAGCTAGTGTTTTACCCCGTTCAAAACTTATTACCCTTTCGTCTTCCATGTCACATTTGTTACCGACGAGAATCACTTGAGCGTTATCCCAAGAGTAGGTTTTTATTTGAGTAACCCTGTGAAAAATGTTTATTTTTTAACGGCATCAAGAAAGTTCAGTATAAGTATATCATTTTCATCAATATAAAAGATCAAGAATGTATAATTCTATTTAGAACTCACCAATCTTGTACACTGTTGAAGGATTCTTCATTCGTTATGTCATACATCAGAATGAATCCCATAGCTCCTCTATAGTAGGCTGTTGTGATCGTTCGATATCTTTCCTGTCCAGCTGTATCCTGAAATTCGGGGGAAGTTCATTCAATGTATTTCAAAGTGATCATCCTACACCTTCAGAAGAGATATTAGACAAAGGCTCCATAACCAAAACTAGAGATTATTAGTCTTCATAAATTGGTATCTTCATAAAAAATTAAAAGAAACTTTGTTTAGACTGAATCTATGAGATATTGAACATGTGAAAATCATTCCTTCTTATTGTAGCACTGCCAATTACACCGCATATATGGGGTTACCATTGAAAGGCAAAATCGCTTGAGGGAAAAAGTTTCGTTTTCGAACTCAGTTGGTCAACCTTTAATGCCGAACTTAGGATCATCTAGAAACCTCTCAGATTGAAAGGTAGGGGAAGTACGTACAAAATGACATAGTGTTTTATTTCAGAGGCATAACTTGTTAGTAGTGAATCACAGTAATGTCATATTCTACTCCTGTGATCTTTGGTCCTTTCTTTATAAAATCTAATCAACCTTTATGAAATGAAAGTACCTTCCAAAAGATAAAATATTCTCAGATAAATTGGGATAAACGAAATTCATTCTGTCCGCATGCTATGGACAAAATGACATACCGGCAACAGGCAACTGTAGTTTCATACTTATAGTTACAAAACTACTGACAAAGTTCACAAATGAAACGCTTGGTTCTTCTAGGAACATCAGCACAAGATGCGTGAGCCGAATGCAAGCAATGCATGCACCGTAACCAGTCTTCTTCAGGGCTAATCCTGGAGGAGATCCAAATCGGGACAAAAGGTCTCATAACAATAGATAGATGAACACTGGACAGTCGTCTTCATGTTCTCGAAAGTTGCTAGGAACATTTTCTTCTTCATTGTCTTCTTTAAATAATGCCCTATAGGGACTTGTCTCCTTGTTTTTGGAGGAGGTATGGGCTCTTTTTTGATTTGATTGCAATCTTATTAGGTGTAGAAGTTGAAACTAAGTACGTTTGTCGAGTCCTCGGCTGACATTTGCCTTGTTCACTTATAAATCGTCCTCTAGGGATTGGAGAAACCTCCTTATAGGATCAGCAAGAGTATGTTAAGATGTATTGCCTTCATTAGCCGCAGAGGAAGATTTTGTTATGAATATGTTAAGTCCTGATTCTTTGTTTGCTGATGGAGCCTGAGATGGATTGTCTTGGTTTTGTCCGGTAGATACGGTTAATTCAGCTGAAATACCTATGTCATTTTGTCCATATAGCGTTATAAAACTAGAAATGTATCGAATTGATACAAAAAGTATATTTAACATAAAAAAGCTTCGTTAATACAATGACAAATAAGTAAAGTTAGAATTGAATGCAATTTGAATGAAAAAAAATGGTGAAAACTGGCCATTTCTTCTTAAAATTTGGCGCAATGAAAAAAAATTCGTGACCTATTGATTTCTGTTATCACTCATAACGACCGAATGAACCAGAGTAGCTCTTGCTAATTTTCAGAGGTTAATTGACGCCACTCGGGTCGTGTAATGTGGTAGGTAGTTCCGCATTTCATACCTCCGAACTCAAGTTATGATGTCTATGTCATTTTGTCCATATATGTCATATTGTACGTATTTCCCCTACTCTCCTAGGAATTCGATATGAGTAACGATCATTTCCTTCAGGAACACTCTCAGAGGTCGTTTCAAAGATTTTCGAGTACAAGGAAGTAGGTTAGGTCGCGAATTACTTATATTTTATAGCGACTCACCCATATCTGTAATTTGACACGTTTCTCGTGACGATAAACGGTTTTCACTTTGAAATCGATACCGACAGTGCTAACAAAGGCCGACGTGAAGCTGTCATCTGCATATCGAAATAGAAAAGAGGTTTTTCCTACTGAACTGTTTCCTATTATGAGGAGTTTGAACATGTAGTCGAAGTTTTGATCGGCGGCATCTTTCTGCCATTTAGGATCAGCTCCTGCCATCTGTAAAAGAAACATGAATTATAGCTGAAGAATAGATCACATTTGATATTTCTTTTCTATCCAGTCAGGGTTCAAAATAGTACGAATACATTCTTAAGATTGAATTTCAGCCGCTATGACATTTTAATTCATTTTCAACTCATTTCTCTTTTTTTCAACGGTATCCTTCTTGTTCAAGTATTCAATGTTGAATAAATATAAATACTAGTGAGGTATTTTCGATTTCTTTCATTTCACTCCAATAATTCATAAACTGCATTATCCGAATGTTGAATTTCCTATTAAGTACATAGGGATTGAATCTGAAAACTTAGTTATACTCATAATGCAAGACTGCTTTATCGATAAACCAATTTCTGGTTCTTTGGCATGAATTTCTGATGTAAATTGGAAGAAGATTATAAGATATCACGTTTATATGAGAACTTGAATGATGATAATTTTCAATTCACAATCGGATTAATTGATTCAATAATAGTTTCCAATCATTTGAGGTATGCACCATTATTTTTATAAAACGACGACTAGCTTTCATGACGTCAGAATTGAGCATGTCATGTGATATTTTATGTTAGTAAGTTGTGATAATGGAAAGTTGAAGAAATGTTGAAACGTCATCATCAGGACATTTGTAGAAAAGAAATTCTTGGAAGGAATTGAAATTTTTATTCATCCCTTTTAAAATGAAATGAGAATAAAAATAACTGTTACTACAAATTGATAAAAATTAACATTTCGTTATAAAAGCCATTGATTATAAAACTTTGTCACATCCGTAAAAATATCAGACGTGGAAAGAATAATGAAATGAATCCTATTTGTACTGTGAAAAAATTAATAACTGAAGAAATGAACTGACCTTATTGAGACAGCCTGGATAAGTTTTCCTGGAAGACATTTTTTTGATCACATTCAATTCACACCTAAGCGCTATATCTATCCCTCGATATTAAATTATTTCCTTACTTATACTTCTATCGACGTTGTGGTTCTATTTATGAAACAACCGATAAAATTTTCTTCGATTGATAATGAACGATTTGATGGTTTGAATCGAGGAAAACTTGGCTTGGTTTATTGATCAATACACTGTTGGAACCCTTTTTCCTAAAGAAAATTTGACTTAATGAAGCTCAATACACAATAAGTGCGGCCCATCGGTTGACGTACAAATCTGAATGTGGCTACTTTATATCGAGAAGTATCCAAACCAACCCAATATACAGGGTGGTCCACATGCCACATAAAACAATTCAGAAAATTCGGTTTGCGTTCATTTCGGTTCCAAAAAGTGATAGAAATGCACCGGGTGATCAAGTTTTACGAATGCTTAGTAATTATTGAGACGTTGAAAATGTTTAACGTTTGCTTCCAGGCAGTAATGAATGTTGTTATCAAAAATTTGTAGCACTTCTTGCAGTTGTTATTGTTGCCCCCAAAAGGTCGGATTTGTCATTTGAGTCATGTAAGTATTCATTTTCTCTCTGCGGCATCTTACCTCACGCGTTAACTACCCTGGAATTGCCCTAAAAGTACTCAATTGACTTACGTGGTCTCCGAAGTATCCAAGTGGTATTTCAACCCACGATAGAATTCTGGAGTGCCTGGGCTTTCGTATTTCAAAGGGCTGGTCACCTGTAAAAATTCGAAGATAGGAATTCAGTCGTATCATTCATCGAAAATTTTTCACAATTCATTATCTCAGCCTTCAACTGACAAATATTTATCTTGATTGAAATTGAGAAAGAAGCCAAGTCAAGGGGCTCGTTGTATTAGGAATTTATTTTGTTTTGAATTTTCAAGAACAATTTCTCATAAAACCACAAGTTTAGGTAATCAACGAGTTGAGTTTTTCATTGCATAAAATTCAATTGATTTCCATTAAAAATACGCATCTGAAAAAACTGTATAATAAGATATACTCAGAGCTATTGAAGTGAGTATCACATCTAGAAAAAATAATCGAATCGTTTGAATAAATTGAATTATCGTCACTTGAACTCAAACACTCTTAGTACTCATATTTACACATGACCTTGAACCATCATTTGAATGAAAGGATGCTTTTGAGTAAATATATCTATTTTTCAGTATGTTCTCCATAAAAATAGTCCTAATTCACGAAAAGGAGGCTTTTCCGAAAGTATCACCGAAGAAAGAATATATAGGTCATACCTTATCACATTAATCAAAATTCTCTGCAGGAAAATCACAAAATAAACATTTTATATCAACTTCGCACTGTTATTGATCATTGCCTTCGAATACACACGACAAGAACACCTGTATATGACTGAGTGGAAACAATTAATTTTACCATGATAGTACGAGTAAATTTCATTGTTTCCTGTCCCATTTGATAAGCCCCCGCTTCCTTGATTCGAATTTCGGTGTTACTCAGTAAACATTTGTTATTCTTCAGCAGGAGCCATCTATCTCTCAGATTGGCATCGAGGGATTTCACTTCTTCGGAATGTTAAAGCACAATTAAAAGGAAAACTCTCATTTTCCGATATTATTTGGATGTGTTCAAGTTTGGTACTTTTGTACTAAGACTATGAACCATTGTTTAAGTTGAAACTTCATTTTATCATCTTTAACTGTTCCGAGCTGTAGCAGAATCGAGATGTCCCCATTGATCGACCTATCTTGACAGATTCCACAACTAATTTTTTATAAGTCTAGTTAAACCATAAATAATGAATCCAACGAAATCAATAAACGCGGTAAAAAGCTCAATTCAGTTGAATTGGAACGAATGAAGGACATATTGATTCTTCGCTTCCAAAGCAGACTTCAACAAATGAACTGAACATAGGTCACTATCATGTCCTGATGAGTCATTTACATAATTTGGCAATTACTGTTATGGTCACTGAACCAATATTGAAATCCTTGGTTTCCATTCACTTCATACAAGTTTAAAATTTAATGTTAAGTAGGCAAGCCTTATTTTTCGACCAAAATGTAGATTCTGTTGAGAGAGGGCTCGTAGAGATTTAGTAGGGTTATGAGCTTGGCTCTACCGAGATCTGCTATTTTTCAAACCGTTAATTGCTTGTCTTAGCAATCTTTCTTACGTGGATTGTTTTTGGAAAGTAAACACCCTTTCTGTAAGCTTACTACTTGTATATCAGTTGTGACCTTCCACACAGTTCATTCATTGTTTTATCAACTCAACGACCCACTTTTCGATCTGAAAACTATAAACCTTTTAACGATTCCAGTATGAAACTGAACGTCACCAATATCAATTGAGTTGTTGCACTTGGTGTGGTAGAGAATTCATTGTGAAACCAAAAACGTATAGGTTAGATGCATCAATTCATAATTCCCTCAATTGCAGGTACTATATCGAGTGATAAATTCATTTCCGATAGTTTCAGTCAGGGAAAAATTGAAAATGCCTCGAATGTTAGAGAAAAATATATAATTACTTGCTTTGGACATGATACAAGCAGTTATCAAACACACATACGTTTCACTCTGGTACCACAAATTTTCCAACTAAATCGAAGGCGTTTTATCAACAACAAAGCCACAGTATTTCGATAACGTGCTGAACAATTTCGTTTATCGTTAAATAATGTCATTTCACGTTTATGCGAGAGACAGGAATAACCTCATGAATTTCCTCAAAAGCTTCTGATTTTCTTATTCAATCTTTTCTGGACGCTTGCTTTTGCTGCCCAAATCTCTGTCATTATGAAATTTTGAGTGGTCTAAAAAGATGAGATGGACCCAATGATGATGAGATATTTCCTTTCAACAGTTTCGGAAAATCTGTTTTCCCAATATTTCAGGAACTAAACATCTGATGATGATGATGACTATAATGATCGCTAAAACAGCCAATAGCAGATCGAATGTGTAGTTTTGAAATATTGGGAAAATTGGATTTCAAGAATCGTTATCATCGTGTGACTAGGATCAGGAAACTGTTTTTATCTGGAACTCAAACAGCTTTTGTCCTGAATTTTTCTTGTACTGCGGAAAAAAAGTAATTCGCAAAATTTTTCATTTTTCTCACGTTTTTGTGTAAAAATCATTATAAAGATTATTTACCTTCTCTATTCAGATCTAAGCTCACGAATTCCCCATCAAATGATCCACATTTGCTCATATTTCACTCCGAAATATCAGAAAAACCGTTTTTTTGCTACACATCAATTCAAAAATTGTAACACTGTCTGTGAACATCACGATCATAATGATGGTTCGGTAAGATGAAATTAGCCACTGTCGGCAATGCCGTTTAACAATAGGCTCTAACAACATAAAAATTTTCTGTTATCAATCTCACTTGGGCTTTAATGGATCCCATATCAGTTAAATTTTAACTACACTTGTTTTTACGATTTTGATTGAAACAAATGAAAAATGGGTTTTGGGAGCGTCTGACGTAGGTTGTGTGAATGGACTTCATAGTGGGCCACCTTATCATACAGATATGTGCTGGACATATTTTCAAAATTTATTTTGAATTTTTCTAAATTGAATATAGCTGCGAAATCGATTCAATTTTGAGCCAAAAAAAATTAAATAAACACAATGACAAAATAAAAGGATAATTAAAGCAATCATTAACATGAGGCCACTATTTGAAATTTGCGAAATACAGGATTCTGATGGTAAAGTATGGAACCAAGTAAATATCTTCACAACAAAAAGGACAACATTCATCAAACTTTGCAGATTGCAGACAAAAACAATAACAAATAACACAATTAATGCCATGTTTTTGGTTACTGTACTTTCAGTTATATACCCGCAACTTTTTAATTTGAATGGGACACTTGTTATGTACTCGTGCGTGCAGAGTTTCTTGAAAATAAATTGTAAAAACGAAATCCCAAAAAATCAAAATCCGTCGATTATTGTGGGGAGTCGCTCCATTCTGTTGTAGCCGAATAGTTTGTGATATCTACCTATATTTCATATAAATCGAAAGAATTTCTCAAGGATTTGGAAATATTGGTTAATTGTAATAGTGTGCATTATTTGAGGGGTAATGAACCATGAGTGAACAATGTGTAAAAATCATTTTTCGATATGAATCAGCTGAATCAAGGAGATATTCTGCAGAGGATGAGTTAATCACTTTGTAGTCCAAGGAAAATACCAAAAATTGAAGAATTTACAAAAAAGAACAATGTCAAAATCAGAATTTAAAAATATTTCAAATTATCACTGTTTAGGAAAGGTCAGTTTTATCAATAATAATTTCACTGGAGAATTGAAAAATTTTATAGTTGAACTTATTTGAAACTTCAAAACTAAATGCACTCAATGTCCTCACGGATGAGAATATCAGAAATGAATAAATACTAGCATATTTCTGCGTTCAAGTTGAAAATGTATACAAATAAACTTGACACCTCTCCCGATCGAATATTTGCAAATAGAATATCATCGAACTGAAAAATTTCAATCAATTACAAAGTTTATTCGAGCAAAAGCTACATGAATTCAAACCTATTCCAACGCTCCGATCAAGTGGCCATTACGAGAGAAGGGTATTTTTAAGGAGGCTTCAGTTTGTTGAGTTCGAAATCTAGGTCAATCATGCTGTACTATTACAGCTTTGATTTTTCACAATCTAAAATCTCAGATCCATACGAATTTCGAAATGATGAAAAACTTATTACGTTGAGCGACTATGTGCAAAGGAAATTGACAATAATTGAAAGCCAATCATAAGAATAGTAGCGTCGATACTGTAGCTTTAAAAGGAAATAATAATGAAAATATAAGGGAATTAATTCCAAAGGTAATTGGGAATTTCAATAGCATCAATTCCTCCAACAGGAAATATGGAGCATTAGTCCACTTTTTATAGAACAGAAACCTAGTAGCCAGTTTTGTTACTGTAAACAATAAACAAAGCTGGGATAAGCTGAAAACAAATATAAAAAAAGAAAAACTACGTGTAATGAATGGATCTTCATGCAGTAAAGCAACTTGTAGATTTTTAGTCGCGCAAATAGTAAATTTTCATTAACAAGCAACGTTTTGTCAAACACACAAATGACAGGTGCATTATATGGATTGGCGAAATGCGAAATATCATAAATCTACCTAACAAAACGCAGAACTGAAATTAACTATTACTCACCTTAGTTTCACTATCTCTCGATGTGGGAAATTATGGATTCGTCTTTAACCAGAAAATGTAACTAACACGAAATGTGGGTAGGACCCCGTTTCCAGCAGAGGAAATCGATCAGCTGTGTACACTCCACCACAGCAACATTTGCCACTCTCCTGAATTTTCAGGATCGATAATCGGGACCCTATCTGGGAGTTTTCAGCGCACCCTCGTGTATTCCAGACTGTCTGTTGAGATTCAACTTGATGACTCGCTTGACTCTAGGTTTTGGTGAAGACAGCCAATCGTCCAAATTTTGCTCAACATGGTTTTTTCTTTTCAATTAAATGTTTTATTCAAGGGAGATGTAGTTTCACTGAGTTTGCGCTCACAGTAAAGAAGGATTATTAGTTTTGCCTGTCAGTTGATGGTATTGATGTTGGAAGATTGAAAAGTTTACCTTAGTAGGAAAAAATGGAAAGATTGGGGAATGTGCCCGTTTTAGGAGCAGGCTAGATCAATAATAGCTCGATTTTCAGCGTCATCCAAAGAGAAGGTTGTTAAAAGAGAATTTATTGATATCATTGCAACTCCAGGAGTTGCTAGTTGCTTCCATAAGAAGAAGTATGCATCATACAAAAAATTTTAAGTATAGAAACAAAATACCTCCAACGAAAAACAAAAGTTTCAATCATCAATAACAATAGTTGAAAGCAATACGATCATCATTGACAATACTCGAAAAAAAATTCAAATACGACTTATTTGTAAAAAAACAATTAAAATCCATTAAAAGTCCAAATGAGTACGAAACCATAATCGACTGATTTCCTGTCGATCTGTCACATCTTTATTAATAGTGAAAACTTCCATTAATTTGAATGAGTGGTAGTAACCAAATTATTGTTGTTCCCTACCATACCTATAGTTTTCTCTCTCACTACACAGGCATGATATTCATAGCGCCATCTTTTGGTTTCTGCGGCCAATGTTATGGCTAAGGAATCGAATGAAACCTTCTACTGGAATAGAGACAGACATCTTGTGGATAGCATATTCATCTGATGAATTTTCGTTCCAGAAATTCTCCAAGATTTAAGTTCTAGGTATTGGATAGGAGGATTCTCATTTCTGTTGTGGAAATGGATTCTACAATATTCGCAGAAATTTGGCACTACAAACACGATCAATATCAAGTTTCCATGAATTTTACACTACAAACATTGATCAATATTCAATAATAAGAAATAATGATTGAATGAAGAAGTTATTCTTGGTACAGCATGAAGCCACTAGCTGATCTAAGGAGTTTTTCAGGGGGAGGGGCATCAGGCCCGGATCTACGATTTTTTCTGACCGGGGCAAAAATTCATGATTGCGCCCCCCCCCCATTTGTTCAATATGTACATATATGAATTCATAGAAAAAACAAGAATAAATAATACAAATGAATAATGGAAAGAAAAACTAATAATAAGGAAAATATCACAAGGAAAGAAATTGGACTTTTTTTTCACATAGCATCACGCGGCTTGATTTTCTGTCCGCGAACGCATCTATCAGCTCCTCGAAATCTGTTTCGGAAGCAGTTTTGTATTCTATAGCAAAGATCGAGAGGCCATAGAGACTTTTCTGACTCATTAAGGAACGCAAATAATTTTTTATTATTTTCAATTTGCTGAAACTGCTTCCACATCTTGCAGACGTGGTAGGCAATGTGCACTATATTCTATATAATGTCAGCTATACTGACATTATAGGGAAAGCATCTTTCAGATCTTGCCTGTGAAGAATTTGTAGCAGGTCTAATGAAGTCGATCTTTCACTTATACAGGGTCTTTCACGAGGAACCTCACCCATATTTATACGGGAAACTACTGAACGTATTTTCATGAAATTCAGCACTTATAAGTATTTCACGATGCTGATGAAATCTAAAATATTTTCAAGGCATGAGCACCTCCGGTTTTTCCGGAAATGACGTCAACTTCCGTTTTTCAAATTAGAACACCATTTTTTTATTGCTGAAATAGATTCCTTAGAAAATTTCAAGTTATTTTGATGTAACATTTTTCAGTTTTGGTTGGAAAATTCGAAAAAAATATCGAAAATAGAGCTCCGCTGAAACAAGAATAACTTCGAGGTTTTTGGATGGAAAATTTTCATTTTTGGGATTTTTCAAGATGTAAGATTGATGTATCCACTTTAAAAATCGAAATCGCGATTCATGATACAGGGGGTGAAAAAATCGCTTTCAAAGTTAGGGATGACAAAATCGTGAAAAATCAATTTTTTCAAATTAGAACTCCATTTTTTTATGGCAGATATTGAATCTACGTTGAAAAATAATGTGAGTGTATGCATCACACCCTTGCCCTAAAATGGATATTTTCTGAATGTTATCCCAAATTGTTAGGTTCAGTATGAATCTAAAATCCATCACAGCATGAAGCAAATGACCAGCTTCATACTTGTATTCTGCGACTAGTGAGGATTCTTTGATTTCTTAAATTATTGAGCAAGGCATTAACAGCTTAATGTTTAGTCCATCTAGTTTGGCTACCTCCTTTAAAATTTGTTTTTGTCCACTTTTTCATAAATGTCCACCGTGCGGTTGAACTAACAAAAAACAATACAGTTTTTGTACAACACCAAATAAATTTACTGCTTCTGAACATGATAAAGACGAATGGACACCCACAAGATTCAGAGAGTGTAGAATTCTGGATTTGACTCTTTTATATATATGCCAGCTTGTCAACTTCAAAGAAGTCAATAAAACTTTCCTTTATTTTCAGTATTATACCTAAGTCTTTGCCTTCATCTCATATCCAGACTACGTTCTCTTTAAATATCGTATAACCTGGTTCATTTGTTCTGTGAGAGATACATCTGTGGTACAGTCGAACATAATAGTGAAATACTTAGTTGGCCTCATTGATATCATTAATAATCATAGAACTTATATTACATGGAATGCTATTACCAGATCAAAAAGTGGGTAAACATCTCAAGTTGGAGGAATCTCTAAATTTCCATGTTTCCATGGATACGACTTGTCACACCGATCAAAAACACAGAAATGTTTGCCGAAATGCCAAGTGAATCGGATTTTGACGATTAAATTCATAGTATTTCTGTGTTTCTATTCTGTATGACAAGTCGTATCCATGGGAACATGTAAATTTCGGTATTCCTCCAACTTGAGATGTTTATCCACTTTTTTAAGCTGAGCAGCAAGGCTAATGGCATTTCATGTACTATAAGTTCTATGTTAATAATGCTTTTCCGAACTTTGGTGGCCATTAAATCGATAATTTCATTTTGCATATTTTTGGGAAGATGGGATGTTTGTCCCTTTTTTGAGGGGTCAAGATGTCACTTCAGAGTCGGGTCATAGTTAATAATAATAGTATTTTTTTTTCCGAGAAAATCAAAAATGAAAAAAAATTTAACGTCTGGTTGTTTTTAGCGCCCCCTTAAGCTGGCGCCCAGGGCAAGCGCCCCGCTTGCCCCACCCTAGATACGGGCCTGAGGGGCATGAAAATTTAGAATTATACGTTAAAAAACTGCTTCAGAAAAATAAAAAGTTACAGCAACTTTTCCAAAACATAGATATGGTATTTTTCACCATATAAATTAAGTTCAAGCAGCTTATTTTTTATCATTGCAGTTTTAAAGGTTCGTTTCTTTGGAATATAATCATTATTTGAATATTAGAAATTGGTTAAACAACCATCAAGAGTTTATTGTAGAACTCGAAATGGGGCCATGCCCCTCCTCGAATCCGCCAGTTTCTGGATGTCAAAAGGAGTGACTTGTTTATGATGCCATTTTTTTGAGGGGAAAGGGGTGGGAAACATATAAGTTACTAAATGAATTACACCAGTCGAAAATAAACTGCATTAAATTCATGTAACTAATTTAACTTCAATGCCAAGAAGTTTTCCTTCATTCTCAGTTATCTCCCTCATCAAAATAATCGTGTTTGCAGCTCATAAATATCCCCGTTATGAAGAGGAATATAAATGCGAACGATGACATTAGTTCGTTGACCCTTAAAACTACTCATTAATCCATATGAGTCTCACAGGGTATATCTCAGTGACCAACATAGACCAAAAAATGAAACGAATGTTTCATTAATTTACCTCTACCTGCTAACTCGGAGAGGTGAAATATGTTACGAGAGAGAGAGGGAGAGCTGGGCCTGCAACCTGTTAAATCTGGGGATGTAGGTGAGAAAGTATGGCCATTAACGAAAAACTCTGACAGGTAGTGAATAATGAGGTGGAAAAGACTGGAGAATGTGGCTTGGATTAATCGAAAACCCAGAAAAGGAAAGTTTTACTGTGTAGCTCGAGGGAGTTCAGCGAAAGTAAGGAGTGTATTAAAATAATAAAGATAGAGTTATTGCCACAATAAAAATATAATAATAATCCCTATTTCACCAACTTTTATTCAACCTGCAATGTTTTCTTCATCCAATATGCTTAAACCTTTTCCAGAAAGGACCAAGCAAATATGTTACTATACCTTTACAACGTAAAATTGAGACTTAACACAATCAAATTGAACTAATGGTCTCCACTTGATACCAATCAACTCAATCTGAGACATATCACATTCAAATTGGGAATAATCCATTTCTGTTTGAAGTGGAAGTTGTATAAATTTGAAATTGATTATTGCCAATTTGAATGTGATATCTGAGTCTGTTCGAATTCATAATAATCCATATCAAATTCATACAAAATTCAAAATACAAGTTCAAATTGCGAATAATTCATTACTATTTGAAGTGGAAGTTGTATCAATTTGAAATTGATTATTGCCAATTTGAATGTGATATCTAAGTCTGTTCTAATTCATAATAATCCATTTCAAATTCATACAAAACCCGTTTCTTTGTGAAGAGGAAGTTGTTTTAATTTGAAATTGATTATTCTCATTTTGAACAGACTGAGTGAGTATAAATAGCACATTGGAATTGACAATAATCAATTTCAGATTAAAACCACTTTCACTTCACATGAAAACCGATATTGGATCAATTTGGAATTGATTATTGTTAATTTAAACACACAGAGATATAACACTTTCAAATTGATACAATATCAGGTTCTATGTGAAGTGGAAGTTGTATCAATGGGAATTTGATCATTGCTTATTCGAACACACTGAGACAGAAAACATTCAGATGGAGAATAATCAATTTCAAATTGATACAACTTTTACTTCCCATAGCTACCGAAATAGAATCAATTTGAATTTGGTTATTGTCAATTTGAATTTTGAACACACAAAGACATTCATCTCAAATTGAGAATAATCAATTTCAAATTGTACAATATCAGTTTCTATGTAATGTGGACGTTGTATGAATTTGAAATTGATTATTGTCGATTTAAATGTGTTATATCTCAGTATGTCCAAATTAATAATAATTAATTTCAGATTTATACAAGATTTATTTCTATGTGAAGTGGAAGTTGAATCCATTTGAAATTGATTATTTTCAATTTGAATACACTGAGATATAACACATTATAATTGACCATAATATATTTAAAATTGATACAACTTTCATGTCACTTAGATATGGGTGTTGTATCAATTTGAAATTGATTGTGTGAGATATATCACATTCAAATTGACAATAATCAATTTCAAATTCATACAACTTCCACTTCACATAGAAGCCGATATTCGAAATTGACTATTACCCATTTGAATGTGTCTTCAATTGACAATAATCAGTTCCAAATTGATACAATATCGGTGAAGTGGAAGTTGAATTAATTTGAAATTGATTATTCTGAATTTGAATGTGTTCAATCACAATTTGAAGTTGTGATTTGAGTTCTACTTATGTTCCTGCGGTTTTTAAGGAAAAAAGCTCAGTATTCTCTATCGAAATATTGTAAGAAAAATCGAACCAAATTGAGGTCAGTAGGCCTCATAAAAACCCAAATGAACCACAACATTTCGGCAGTCGATTATAGGTATCCTTCCCTTTTGCACTTGAACTTCGCCTAGCATCAACAAAGGCACTTATTCAGTCCTGAAAAGGGCGCATGCGCAAAGGTAGTGCAGGTGAAAATCGGGTGAAATTCCCGCTTTACGTCAACCAATATGCCACGACGGACGTCGCTCTCCCGTGTCGTCGGAACGTCAGTGCAGTAACGACGCTGTGGCGTAAATAACGCGTCCAGACGCCCAAGTGCCGACCGCGTATAACGAGTGAATCAGTCTGTGTGATAGTTATGCGATGCCTTATACTGTTAGGTAGGTGTGAGAAGTTTATTTTTGGTTTACTTTTCGTAGAGTTGCAATTTTTAGATTGAGGGTTTCTTGATTGAAAGCCATCTGGTCTTACGGTCCATTAAATTGCTGTTATCTTTTAATCTTGCTGAGGTGATGACAGAGAGGAATGCACAGTTTCTGGGTATTGAGAAATTCTGCTTGTGTCGGTTATTTGGATTTCCGACCAATTCGACTTCTTGGATAAAAGGAAGCAAAATTATTTGGCGCTGGATTGACCGAAGTAACTTAAATATCAGAACTTTCAATATAAGATGTATTCTGAACAATAAAATCAAGCGTTGAATAAATTGATTCCGAAAAAACGAAGAATAGGTAAATAACCTGTTACATACACAATCCTTTATATACTTGATATATTCAGAAATATATTGATGAATGCAAAAATTATTATGGTATATCAGTTCGAAAGAAGGAATATCTATGGGATTTTTGTGGACAATAAGTTTGATCAATTTGTTTATGTTTTCTTTATCTTATTTTTATTGTCATAATTGATTCTTCGCACTTTATTTCTTTTCCTTTATGTATGAACAAACACATCCCTTTGCAGCCTTCAACAAAGTTTTCTTGTTTTTCGATTATCTTCAACAACATACTCCATTTCATTTCCTGTATAGAAACCTGACTTTTTTTCAAATTCTTCACTTGTTGTCAACACTATGAAAACTTTAAAATTTCCATGTAGCTTCTCAATTTGGAAAACCAGACAAAATGAGTTTTTGAAATAACTCAAAAGTAACGGTTTAAAAATTCCTAAATTTGCTTCACAGTCGCTATTTGTAGAGGGGAAATTATTCTTTTTGAGCAACTTAACATCAATTCTTCATTTACAACGTCGATTTCTCGAAATCATCGATAAAACGAACAATATTCTCCCCACAATTTTCCTTTTGTGTAATGGAAACTTTATCGAATGAACACGAAATTGAGTGTGAAATCGAGGTGCGTCAGTGTGATATAACTCTTTCATGATTTTCACTCCGGAGAGTAATCGACTGGAATCGTACAAACATTTCAGATATAAAGAACTTATGGAATTTTCATTTGTGTCATTGAACTTGAATTGAAGTTTATTCTGCACCCTGCTTCCATCCCAATAACCAACTATTACAGTAATTTTCAGGAAATCGTGGAAAAAATATTTATTCATACAGGGTGCGTCAGTAAGACGTACGGCTTAAATAGCGCCTAAACTGTACCGTGTGGAAAAAAACTTATATGGCATGGTTGTGAGGTTGTCAAAAATCTACAAACGAGAAATAATTTTACATATACAGGGTGCGTCAAAAAAAAGTTGTAGTTTTTTTTAATGGAACACCCTGTATTTCATGGCATATTTCCTTCGAGGACAACAAAAACTTTATACTTATACCTCATTTTTTTGATTTCATCACGGCGTTGCCACATAATTCGCATTTTTGAAGTATTTTTAGTGTTTCGGGGCGTTCATTAGAACTCTGATAGCAACCGCTATGTTAAATCTAGAATCTAGATGAACGAAATTTTTACAGTAGTTAGCTTCATTATTCGGTAAACATCTGAAGTTTTTCCCATACAGAGTGTCTGATATGAATTCACCAATTTACTCAAATTAAAGATGCGATAACTCGATTTTTTCAAATGGAACACCCTGTATTTTTCTCTTTCATGAATTTTGTTTCTCGAATGTCTACCTTTTTCACAAATAAATTGTTCTTTAAAAGAATGTGAAATATTAAAAAAAAAACGGTTCGAGTATGGGACATGTTTTGTAAAAAAGTAGACATTTGAAAAACAAATTTCATAAAAGAGAAAAATACAGGGTGTTCCATTTGAAAAATTGAGTGAATTGGTAAATTTATATTAGACACTCTGTAAAAAATCTCAAGATGTTTACCGAATAATGAAACTGATACCTTAAGCTATCTTCTGTAAAAATTTCGTTAATCTAAATTGAACACAGCGGTTGCTATAAGAATTTTGATGAATCCCTCAAAACACTAAAAATATCCTGAAAATACGAATTATGTGGCAACGCCATGATGAAATTTAAAAAATGAGGTAGAAGTGAAAGCTCTTGTTGTCGAAAGACTTAGGCCATGAAATACAGGGTGTTCCATTTGAAAAAACTACATACATATTTTCCGTAACTTTTTTTGACGCACCCTGTATATGTAAAATTATTTTTAGTTGGATCATATTCAAATAAATTCGTTAAAAAATTATGAAGAACTTGGGAATTTCCATTTGGAGTAAACATGTGTTTCTGTGATATTATTAATCTGATTTCCATCATAAAAATTATCCTAGGATTCATCCATAAGCTGGTGGAAACTCTCATTTCATTCGAACTCAGTCAAGCCGAAAGTTTCTATTAATAATTTCCGTCCACCAACCAAAAATTTTTCTCTATCAGACGTAGAGACGCTTGAAAAATACACGACCTAAGAAACACCAAATAATAAATAATAACTGACACCGTATGGAAGAGGAAAAACAAGTTCATTGGCAAAAGTAACGAGATAGCTTTTCTTTATTGACGGCCCTGGATAGTGTATTTGGACGATTTCCAGAACTGACTTTGATTGCGTAGGTCTTCGATTGATGTTAACTGCTGAAATATTGTATTTCTGATCCTTAATCAGGAGTAATCTCAATGGAAGTACTTTGTCAATAGGCAATATGACTAAGATCACAAATTTCTAGGGACACCAACTATTATTCAAGAATCAAGATCAATTCATGAAGTATTCCTGTATCAGTTATTGGATTTTACTGTCGAAACAAGAAGCAAATGTAACTGATGCCGTTTCAATTCCAGGAACATAAAATTGCTAATTTCACCATGATGTTTCTTGTTGTACATGGCTTAATATTACCTGCTAATGGATCATAAATCCACGGCAAGTATCAATTAACGTCTGAACGAATGCTACAATATAATCTAACGGACTCCTGCTCTTCGGAGCAAAATGACGGATGGTCTAATTTCGTGTTGAACCAGATGCTCTCTAAATACCGGAGGATATCTCCATTTCATAATTCAATGAGCATTAGGCGCGAATAGGTTTGTAATGCATCGATCAACAAGTAACGTTTTATTAACAACAGGAAATGAGCTTCGAGTTATGAAGATTTTGCGTGATGCAATTGCTTGAGGGTTTCTGATTGAGATTGAGATGTTGGCAATATTGTAAATGAAGTTTTGGAAATTTCAATTTCTTCGTCAGGATCAGTTTTCTGAGAAACTCATCGACTGAAATTATTTTCCAATTAACATCAATTTGTGTGAGTAAGACTGAAATTCCAACCTATAGGCTCTAAAACAAAATAACTAATGAAGATCCAGAATTAATTGTTAAAAAACTGTAACAATGGAAGTTGAAACTTGGACAGATGACCTGTAAATAGAAAAAAATGTTCAAGGAATCAACCGTTCAACGATATGAGTTGCTCTAAGGGCCGGTTTTATAAAGGGCACGTTCAATCCGAGGTTACTCAAACGAGGATTAGAAGACAACCCACGGTTGAAAAAAGTTCGGTATTATAAACGTCTTTGCGGCCTCGGTTGAACAACCTCGGATTGAAATAGTTTTTTTTGGGTTGGCTAACCTGAATCTTATTTCTCGAAGTATTTTGGCACCTTTTTTCTTTCCATGTTTGGATAAATTCAAAAATCGTAGTCTAATAAAGACAAAACAAGATGCTAATTCGAATATTTCCGTGTTTTGTGACGGTCACGGCAGAGAATTTAGGAAATCTGATTTCCTACATCAAAACAAATTATGTAATAAAAAAATTTGTAATTTATGAAATGAGGACAGATTTCGTACGAATTTTTCCACTCGAAGCTATTGCCAAATACGCTCTAGTCTTTACTTTTGTCAACTTATTTGACTCAAATGATCTAAGTTTGTACTATTTTGATATTCTGAAAAGTTTTATCTCAAACTCTTATGCTATGTCACCGAATAAAAGCTAGGACAAAACAAAACATCCAATGAAATTGCATTAACATTTAGTCTTACAAAAGGATGTAGTTATATTTAGGATAGGAACAAATCATTTTTGATCTTGTTTGATTGAGTACATGAAATACACATCAAATTTGAAGATAGCAGTTATTATTAACTATTCAAGTTGAGGGTCGTGAATAGAATCAGTCTAGCAATATTATGCAGGACTTCGCAAGTCACAAAAATAATAGTTGTTTTCAAATGTGATCAGATCCCGAATAAAAGAATGGGAAATGTTCTTTCACACGCCAGAGAGTCTTTAAATTCAATTTATAGTTCATATGTGAGCTTCTTTGAATAATTGATCATCAATTGATCTGCGAGATGGCATCGGTGTCATGAATCATTTCTTTAGAGTATATTGAAAATTTTCTATGATGAGAATTAACAAATTTATAAGCTTAGCAACTTGGAAATTTAAAGAAAAGTAATCCTTTTCACATCTGAAGCATTCAGCAATGTCACAACCCATTAAAATAAGCATGCACCTGTACTATGTAATAATAATCAAGAAATCCTTCTAGAACGGTAAGTGAGCTCCAGCAACACGGTTCTAATACACCGAAATTTGGTCAGTCAATACAACCTTTCCCTTGTTAGTTGCTATTCCTGTTGATTGCTTGGCATTTTGATAGAATGATAAAATAAGCACTATAGAATACTTTTCGATAATGTCCAAAGTTCTAGACATTTCACAACTTTCTGAATTTTTTCTGATGTTGATTTATGTATACCACAAAAATCTTCGAAAATGTTAACAACTCAGCTTATTCAGAGTAATTTCATCCACCCGATAAAAGAGTTTTTTTATTTGACCAAAATCTCTTCTTCGTGCCATCTTCGAAGTGGTCGAAAGGAAATGTTAAATCATTCGATTTGTATCTTTCTTATTCAATATCTTTTGAATGCCTTGCAGTTATTTCATTATTATCATAACTAGAGTCATTTTCGATATTATATTCACACAGGAAACTGGCAGTCCTATCCCTCGAAGATAAGGCACAAAAATTCAGTTTCAATTAAGGAATATTTTTCCAAACACCAAAGATGAATTATTAATACATAGCAAACCTACAGTATACTGTGATTAATATCAGGCATTCTATCAATATAATATCATATAATATTTTCATTCCAAGCAACTTCAATGTGCCACAACAAAATGTTTTGTTTTAATTTTAACATAAAGTGAGGTTAGTTGTCGGCCATCTAGAAACGTTAAACGTTTCAATCCTCGGTTCAAATCTCAAACGGAGCTATATTCACCGGTTGACTCAATCCAGGGTTGAACCCGAGGTTGGATGTTTATAATACGGAAAACGACATTCGACGGCGGATTTGGGCTCAACCGAGGATTGAAATTCTTTTATAAAACCGGCCCTAAGAGTCATCCGAGACATTCATTCAGTTTGATTTAAATATAAAAGCTATGAGGTTCTCAATAGTGTTAAAGATGGCAACAAAGCAGTTGTATGTTGGACTATATTGAGAATGGGTACTTTCAATGAAGTGGCTACTTGGCAAGTGAAGTGGAGTTTAGAGATAGGGTCTGTTCTAGGTTTTCATGATATTTTCATGAATTATTTGTGTCTGAGAGATTACAAGATTCTGAAGTTAGTGAGTTTGCTCAACATTGAAAGAACATCATCAACAATGTCAAGAAGTTGTCACGTTTAATTTGCACTTATATTTACGAGCTAATAAAAATAAGTTAACGAAAATTACGAGTAGGTACCTTCCAATTATTAATAAACTCTAGTATCGCGCCAATTTCTAGGTCGCTTAATGTTATTTTTAATTATTCCAATAGATCACCACAATGTCTTCAAGAAAACTTACAAAAGATCATTCCATGAGAATTCCGTTGATACTATTTCAGCAGTATTTCTTGCGTAAATCGATATATTGGCATCACATGCATAAATTCAAATATTATTCATTATTTATTCATTGCATGGAATTCGAAAAAACTGATTAATCCTTCAGACAGAAATTTACCAAAGCAAGAGAGGACAGCATCAAAGATATATCTATTTCCACGCATATACCAAAGTTTGTATGAAAAATGCAGAAGTAGATGTAGGTTCATATGATTTTGTTCAAAGGGTCCAATAATCATGACTTATGCACTCATTGAAGGAACGAGGAAAATAAAAATTAATGATTTATTTTCTGAAACGAAAATTATTCAATCCTTCATGAATGTGCAGGGAAAATATGCATAATAACGAATCAGGCAATATTCAAGAAGTCGCAAATTCAACGTTCAATTAGAGTAGAATATAATCCATATTCATTTCTGAGCAAGCGAACCTCCGCGGTTGAAACCTCATTCTCATTAGCACTGAACGATTGTATACGAAGATGAGTTCTACTATAAACATGGAGAATACATTATTCGAGAGGTCAAAATACTCCAACCGCATTGGGGCTGTTTCTGTATGAACGCCTTCTGACAGTGAACGTAATAACATCTTGTCAGAACAGGAGCTGTTCGAGTTATGAATATGTCTATCGGGAATATAGCTTGCTTCCATCTCTTTCACTTCCCAAACTGTGAGAAGTGATAATTATAATATTCTTCTTGATTCTGGAAACTTAAACAATGAGAATGACCAAAAATCACAAAAGTGAGAAAAAATTTTCCTTTGCCAAGATTTCCAATCTCATTTCATGTTCAATATAAACACGAATGTAGCTATTTCGAAAAACACACTCACTCCACACACAATAGTAGGAAAATACACATCTGGAGTTGAGACAGCCAAATAAACAATAAGTCATTCGATCGCGCAGAAAATGAATTATGGTTTATTAAGATAGGTAAGTTTCGGACATATCACTCGCAAATATTCTCAATCTGTGAGATTCGGAGAAACATTACTGGGTTATTCAGAATTTCAATTCGCACTTCTGAACAAAACACAAGCCAACAGTGCCAACTGGAATGCTTCCACCTTTTCGAACAGACTGAAATGAAATGTACATCATCGATAAGTTGTCATGATGTAACCTTAGGTTCGAGTGATTTTGTATATGACTGCAATTTTCAAATGGACACAGAAATAGGCTTGTGATTTTCATTCTCATTTCTAGAAACACCCAATACTTACTACAGAAGATTCAATCATTATTAAACAGTATGAACCTAAAACTAACACAATAAATTGTTAACATATAAACGAAACTCAATCAATGAAGAATTGTATTAAATTCAATTTCCATATATGAACTGGATGCTCTTAGTACGAAGTATATTGATTCTTTCTTCTTTTCAGCAATTCTCTGTACAAAACTTCCCTAAATTTTCCTCCATTTCAGTTAATTCAAATGATAATTCCATACCAATTCTGTTTTCTCTGCAGAAAAAAAAAATTAAAGTGTCATACTTACATTGAAACAAGTTTTCTCCCAAATTGCACATATCAATATAATCATGAATATAAAACAAAATGATGATAAAGTTTTCTCAATCTATTTCTTAGAAATTTGTCAATTACAACTCACTTGAAATTTTGAACTATACGAGTACCCTTATCAATTTCAATAAATCCAATACAAGAAGATCACAAAAAATGTCGCAATTTTATTGTGTCAATCTTATTTGAGTGGCCTATTTCCAATTTGGAAATACATAATATCAATTTCACTTAGATGGTGCAAATTGGTGAATGCGCAAGGCAGAGTTAAATCTAATATTTTTTTGAATATGAAGTTGAAGACAGACAACATTGAAGAAATAAGGAACTAATTAAAACAAATCGAATGAAAGTTTCCTGGTTTATTGTCGTTACTTTCATAATTATTTACTCATTTGAAAAAAGGTTATACTTTCAACATTTTGATGAAGAATTAACTTTGGAAAATGCTTCTGTGACAAAGAATGATTTCACTCCGGAACTATTGATACCAGAGTGTATATCTGAAGATAAATTTCTGAGGGTTGGGGCAGCTTTATTGAATAGGTGATAATATATAGGGTGGGCCATTTGGAAAATGAAGTTTCACATCGTTGAAATCCCTCAGATTTTGAAACAATATATTCGTACCCTTTGATACAATTGTTTTGAGACAGTGATAAAAACCCTCAGCACAAAACTTACATCCGTTTGGTTTATTCATACTGTTGATACTAAACTACTTGCTTGTCAATTTTTTCGAATTTGACTGAGTATCTTGAAATACATCTGAAAAAGAAGAATTAGGAAAGAAGCAGTACATACCTAATACATATTAATAATATATTACATATTATAAATGAAAAATATGCTACAAGATTCCAGTTAGATATTCCATCGACTTCAACTGCTGAAGAACTCTTAATCATCACTACCATGTGATGATTCTTTTGTTCTCCAGGTGTTTGAGGAACGCTTTAGAATCCTCTACAATAGTGAAAAGGTCCATTGTGCCCCCTTACAGAGCTGATCCTCTTCAATAGATTGATACTGGATATTTTTCCAAAATAAATTGATATAATGCAGCAGTGAAGCGAAAAAACGTCTGACACTGTGCTGAATAGTGAGATGAGGACGCAGGGGAGTTGGGAAACAAGAGAATAATATTATGGAGTCTCTCTTGTCTTCATATCTACCCTTTCATGAACACTTGACCCTGTTCCAAGGTTATCTGGTCATACTGAAGTGTATGGCAATGAATTGGCGGAACAACTGGCAAAAGTGGAGGGACTATAGTCCGTTCAAATATAAGAAGGAGCTTTGTAAACAAACAGAATAGTCTGGTTCGCGCACAATAAAGCTGCTATTGGTCAAACTGTGATAACAACGCTCTCTTCGCTCACCCTAAGAGACTGCCAGGAGTGCCAGGATCGTACTCGGACTGTGGATGGTACTGGATAGAAATGATTCAATCATTTGAGACAGCAATTCCCACATTAGAACTTTTTTCTTCAGAAAATCTAGTGCAAAATTTCTGTCATGATTTGCAACTGTCATGAGCATTTTATATCCGACGTACCCTATTTTTTTATTTTGTTTTGTTTTTATATTATCTACTGAAAAATTTCTTTTTCGGATTTTCGAGATTGCGGCAAGGTAATTCCAGGAAACACCAGAGTTTTGGATATTTGAGATTCCGACAAAGTAATTCCGGGAAACACCAGATTTGGGTCCTTTTCCTGATCGGTGAAAGCCATCTCGATTTGCATAAATATCGAAGTTTTCAATTGACAAGACTCGAAAAAGATCTCTGTTCAAATTTATAATGGTCATTCACTTGTAATATCCGAAATATATTTAGTTTCGGTCCATAATTTTATATCATTTTGTACGAAACTCTTTATCGGCTGTTCAAGATTCCGACAAGGTAATTCCCGGATACACCAGGATTGGGTCCTTTCCCTTAACGGATTAAAGCCATCTTGATTTGCATAAATATCGAAGTTTTCGATTGACAAGACCAGTTAAAATACCTAGAGCTACTGTGAAGGTCTAGCTGTTCAAAGTGTTTACCTATAGATTTTGTTGTGAAAAGTGTATTGTGTTGGAAAATCTTTTGACAAAGTGTATATACTGTTTATACAACAATGTTGAATTCGGAAACTGACACTGCATCGGAGGGTGATATGTGGGGACCACCACGAAAAAGGTTCAAAAGGTCGCATTTCCCTGCTGAAGAGAAAGAGATCATTTCGAACATTTTTCGAAAAGAATTGAAAGAACATCCTGATTTATCGTAAAGAAACTTAGTAGGAATTGTTTCAAAATCCTCAGGAGTGGGCGATTCGGCTGTATTCAGAATTCTCAGAGAATATGAAGAGAATAAAACATTGACGCCACCTAGGAGGAGAGCCCAGTCGTTAAAAATAATCGATTCGCTTGACGATTTCGATGTGAACCTCATCAGAAGAATGGTCCACGTTTTTTTTTCCGGAATGAAATCCCAACGATTCCTAAAGTTCTAGAAATGGTGAATGATGACGACAGTTTGCCAAATTTCAAAAGAACAACGTTCTATAAATTATTGAAAAAAATGGAATTCAAGTTCAGTTAAATCTGAACGATTGTGTGAAATCTCCTCGATTCGACTCAGGACGGAAAGAAACTTTACGAAGACCCTCCTACCGCTGCGCCAAACATGTTATTATTGCTCCTTCTTACATTTGAACAGAGTTTAACCCCATTTTGCGCTTTGCCAGGCAGTCATCCAGCGATGGCAGTTAAGGAATGGAGATAAAAGAGGAATATTAGTTCCTGGTGATTGATCGAAAGAAAAAGGCAGACCAAATCATACCTCTCCTCCTCGAAGAGTCTGACCAAAATGTCCTCTCACTCAGTGGATCAGAACTCAGAAAATAACAGGCATACTTACGAGATTGTGAATTATCACATGAACATGGGAAAGGTTCATGGAGGATACCTGTCGCTTCTTTCAAAAAGCCACTGAGGCAGCTCGCAGCTGAACACCTCTTTGCAATTGTGCAGCTGTAGGTACATATATAGGAAGAGGGTGCGACCTTTTGGTTCATGTTTCTTAGAACCGGAACAAGTAATGGACGAGCACCCAGGAAGGGTTTATCGGACATTGCTGCTGGGGTAGCACAGTAAATCTTAAGGTCAAGGTGTTTCGAGATCTGCTCAATCCTATCGTCTAATCTGATGTAGGGAAACTCCAGCCCATGGCAAAATCTGCTCACACTCATATAACGAAATAATAACATCGCAGAATTTCCCTGCCGATTCCATCCGCAATGAGATATAAGATTCATTGTGCTGGCATCGAAGCCGACGAAATTAAAGAAAAAAATCAAGGAAAACGTTCTCGAAATACTTGTGACGACAATTATTTTATTCTTATAGACGGTGTGGAACTGAATTGAACGGCGAACAAGCCTATCGGCGCTATTTTCGCATCGTGTATGTTTACCTAAAGTTTTAAATTAACATGTGGACAATCTATTTTTGCGACGTACATAATACTGAGCGTAAAATCAGGGACGATACGGACACAGTTTAGATAGTGTGCGAATATATCGCATGTCTTTGATGTAACGGTTTCGGTGATTTACTCTGGCCTTCGCGATCGGGCCTGTTATCGGGGGTACGGCAATGGTCGAACGGCATGAGAGGTGAACAAGTGTTTTTTTTATCGTCCAGAAATGAGTGTTCTTTCGGGATGATCATCGTTGGGGTCTATGTGAATTTCTTCAAACTCTTTTTCGTTTGGTAAGAGTCAAACGGAGTTATTCTTCTTTCAAGCTCTGGATCTTGTCGCATTGATTTAAATGTAGGTTTGATTCAAATATAAATTTCGTATACTCTATATAATGCTCTAAAAAGTGGTTTAAACAAAGAGGGGACACTCCTTGCATAATTTTAAAGAGTCCCATAAACTTCGGACTGTGATAAAGAAGTGATACAGATATTCAACTGTAATTTGAAAAAATCACCATGTGATATACCTACCAAGTTCGATTGCAAATCTACAGGTTCATATTTTTCCTGAACACTGTGCCTTTTTTACTCCAGAACTTTGTTTGACCGAGCCACTGCTAGTTTTAAAAGCTGTGAAAAGAAGATTTGTTTGTACTTTACTTTGTATTATTGAAGAATATAACCTTTTTCTATTACCTCCAATTTAGGAACTGCATGTATATGCATATGAGAACTGTATTCATTGTCATGAAATGCATGATTTCATGAATTGCATGATTTCATGATATTGAAGATTTAAAAGCAGGGTCATAGCGCTTCGGCGCCGGCACTACAGTTGTTTATGAGGATTGCATTGCATCCGTGCGAAGCCGGGGCGGGTCGCTAGTACATTACAAAAATGTGATGGAGTATACAAGGTGGATGTTCTAGCCCTCTAAAGCAACATGACTTCATGTCAAAAATTTTTACTGCAGCAGTTGTCTATGATCGATTATTTATTTCTTTTATAATGCGCTTGAATTAAATGTGGTTTTCTGGTTAAGCTATCTCTATCTGGACAAAATTTTGTTTCCATTTCGATAGGACACTGTCAGTTATTCGAAATTAGTTATAACAAACTAGATGGAAGCTGATGTGCTCTTTGTTTCCGCCAATCTACCGAGATATCACTAGATTCCATTCATGACAAAACAATATGCTGAAGCTCTGCTCTATTTGGAAATGGATATACTCATAATGCGCTTCAGTTTGTTCTTTGTATCCCTTTGTACATACGAAAGAACCTTCGATTCCTGCATTTCTAGCATTTTCCATTATTTGACACTGGACATGGATAGGCAATAAGCCCAACTGGACACAAATAACATGAGAAACATGTCAGGAAAATTTAACTGGAGAGCTCTAAGCATTGGGTCTTGCATTCGGAGTATGCATTAGATATGCTTTGTGAATGGATAATATTGGATGTTTCCGCTCCAGGCTTTTCACTATCTGGAGAGAATTATTGAAATTGATAGAGTTCAGGGTTGTATTTTGTCCGCAAAAAAGAATTTATTCAGTTAGCTCGAAGACTTCGTAAAAGGTTCTGAGAAAAACCCATCACATGATCAGAATTGTGAATTCACTTTTTCCTGTGAGCCATTAACAATCATCATAAATTATTTCTCTTCAGAATGAGTGAAAAGTGAAGCACAAAATTCACTATTCGATATTCATTATATTGAAGGAAAATGCCAATTTCTACTTAGAATTACTTCACTTTTCATGTATAATCAAGGAGTTTGTCAAGCAACCTCTACGAATGGTTGAGATTTTTAATGGCAACCCTAACTTTTCTTGCCAGAAACGAAAGGATCTTTTTGTGCTGGGAATTATTTATCTAAAGATATTCGAACAAATCTGCCATGTTGAATATCTTCAGATAGTTAACGGCAGACTGCAAGATAACTCATCATCATGTTTAGAATTCGGATATTTGAGACGATGTTTACCTTCATGTAGAATGAATTCACAATTCAAACCTGATGAACCCATATCTTGGTGAATCAATTGTTGTTCAACAATTTTGAATTTGGTGGAAATTGAAGTTTCTCATTATTATTCATGACGAATTTTCAGCAAATAGCTACCAAATCAATAAAATACACGGCGCAAAAATATTAACGCACATTATGGATATCTCAAATGTATTCTACAACTGAAGGTGTTCTCAAGGATAATTATTTTTATCAGAATTATGCATGCATATGTTATCCACTTTAAACGTTTTTCTTCAATAAAGTTGGTTTCTCCCAGCAGGAATAAAAAAAGATGATATTATCAGATTTTGAATGTATTGGCTCCATTCTAAAATCAGTTGTTCTCGATCAATTCTAGTGATCAATAGTTTTTCTTTCGTTTGATTTTCTACACTCGATCGCTATGCAACGCGAAACACGCAATTGGACCCAAGAGGAATGTGCCCAAGCGGTAGTTTTGCGAGAAGAAGGGTGGACATACACAAGAATTGCAGAAAGGTTTGGAGTTTCCCATACAAGTGTGTCCAGAATGTTGCAGCGATTCAGGGAGACAGGTATGAATGTCCGAAGACCAGGACAGGGTAGACCACGGGTAACAACTGCCATTCAAGAACGTTACTTGAGAGTTTCTTCGTTGAGACAACGGTTTGCAACCGCTCGCCTTCTTCAAAATCAGCTTGAGCAAACTCATGAGGTGCAAATTAGCACTCAGACAATAAGAAATCGCCTCAGAGAATATGATTTAAGGCCTCGTGTCGCGGCAAGAGGCCCAGCTCTTACCCCAGCCCATCGAAGGGCGCGTTTGGATTTTGCGAGAGAGCATATCCATTGGGAAGAGGCCGATTGGGAAAGAGTTCTCTTCACAGATGAGTCTAGATTCTGCCTCTACCATTGTAATCGACGTTCCCTTGTATACAGACGTCCACATGAAAGATATGCTGAGTGCAATTTCCTGAATACTACTGGTTTCGGGGGAGGATCGATTATGGTATGGGGTGGAATATCTTTAACTGCTCGCACAAAAACCTAGTGGTCGTTGATAATGGAGCTATGAATGCTGATAAGTATATGAGGAACATTCTTGAAGAGCATGTAGTGCCATTTGCCCCATACATTGATGAAAATTTCATTTTTATGGACGATAATGCCAGACCCAGCAAGAAGTCCAGATCTCAATCCGATTGAGCAGGTTTGGGACAACCTCAATAAAAGGCTGAGAAGTTCAGAAAATCATCCAGCTACTCTTAATGACTTAGGAATCCAACTCGGAGAAATCTGGGAAGAATTAGATCAGAACATTTCAAGGTACGAACCGTCGAGCTGTGATTAACGCAAGGGGTGGAAATACCAAGTCTTAAATCACTTATCAGCATTACAGTATTTTGAAAATTGTTCATTTCACTTCTTTCACATAAGATTCGGTGAAATCCTGAATTTTTCTTCCATTTAATGTGTCTTGTTTCGTTCAAAACCTTCCCGAGAGAACATAAAAAATAAGTTATAAAGTCAATGTAGAGTTAACTTTCATTGAAATTGAGATTTTCAGAATGTGTGTTAATTTTTTTGCGCAGTGTAGTAGCTCGTATCCGACGAGCAGATCGAAAAATTCATATTTCGAAGTTCTCAATTCAGTATCAGATAACTTCTCAACTTAAAGCAAGAACATTCTAATTGGCGTACTCGTAACTGATAATATTACCAAACTTTGTATTGAAACATTTTGCTATGGAGAATTATTCATCATTTTCCAATTCTCTGGCTACCAAAGTAATCGAATCAACGCTGCAACATGAAGTCCATTGTGAAATATTTCATAAGTTCTTTGTCGTCTCGCCAAACATTTTGAGCGTCAGTCGTTAATGAACTCAATTATTTGACAATTCAACTCATCAACGCCAGTCCAAATTCTAAGGGTTTTGAATCACTCGAGATTTGAATACTTGTAACTGACGTCAAGCTGGATGTGAAAAGATCCCTGAGATTTATTCTGGAATAGTACAAACTTGGAGAGGACTCAGGTCTGCAATTCTGTCGGCGAAAGGAAGTGAATATATTTTCCTCCTTACGGCGAAAGTTTAACGAAGGGGGAAGTTTATCGTGGTTTCAATCTGGAGGTATATCACGAAAATATGTAATTTTCGAACGGGCTTCACTAGCAAGGCACCGCTGTTCTTGATGTTGGGAGTGAAAGTTATAAAAACAAACGTGGTTCTGCGGCTTAGTCCCATCAGAGGATAACAGCATATTTCCTCATCTAAAGCATCTGAGAGATTTTTGAATATATGTATACTCCACTCACAATTATAAAATCACATCTCTGGCCTTGGAAATTTGACACATTCCACTCTGTATCGGAGTTATGACGTTTTTCAAAATATTTTCATGTTTCAAGTCAACACAATGTTGCCCTTTCTACATTCTTAGCGTATTTCTCAGAATATATATTTCATTTTGGAGAACACAACAGAAAATTGTGAACAATATTTTACATATGAAGGAGTTTTTGGATTTATGATTGTAAAGATTTATCGATGTGCTTTGTTTTCATCATGATATTGTATGTGATATGATTGTGAGGGTGCATAACATTTCTATTTCTAATATTTCTTTATTTGAAATAAATAACAGTTTTATTCATTCGTCATAAAGAAAATAAACATAATAACTGAATTAACGAATTTGTTTACAGAGAAACTAATAATTTCAATGCAATAGTAACTGAGTTTTGGTTATAAATAATGAGCAAGAATGTCAATTCCTGAAAGCTTTATAGATATACATCTCATTTATTTGATCTTATGGACAAGGAGTAAAATATTCTGACTGTATAGTAATTTACTAGTTTAAAAATATTCATACATTACTACCACAGTAGGTTTGTACAAAATAAATGGAATAGGTCAAACATATGCTTCACATTTATCATTCACCTCTTCTAAAATAAAACACAAACTCCTGGAATATGGAAAAAACCGATGTATTCTGGTTCAATATAGCCTATTTCTACTTTCGGCAAAGGATTGATAGGAATGAAAGCTCCAGTGACACATTTCAATTCATCGGAATCTGAATTCACCTACCGTTGAATGCAATATAGTCATATTTCTTCTTTTTTTTTAGCTTTTTCGACGTGTTTTTTTTCTGAAACGTGAAAACGATCAACAATAATCATTTAGAGACCGATGATGGCCATCCAGAACCCGTTTACTTACGAAAATCGTGTAATTTCATTCTGCAAGTTCTTACCTCATAATTCCTCGAAAATCCTACCTGAACCATATTTTCCGGTCGCTTTCGTTAGAAGATCGTATAAGGAAGCCTTTTTTTGTCCATTTACACATTCCAAATAAATTTTGAGCACCAAAAACGTTACCGAAACTAACCAAACTTCTGGGGGACCGGAATTTCGTTTGAAATCTTTCTAAACGGTCAGAGACCTAAAAAAAACTTCGTTATCAAGTGTAAAAAGGTCGATTAGTACCTACTTTCGCTTTATTTATGCTTATAAATCGATTTTTGGTCCAATTCAAATTTGCCGTTCGTACTCACGCCAAAAGTCGTGAAAGGAAAAAATGACACTTGCACGAAATTTCTCATATCGACGGGAAACTTCTTCTGGGCGACGAAGAACGGATAAATAGGCGATTTCCTATACCGATATTTCGCCCCAAAATCACCGATCGATTCGAACTAACAAAATGTGGAATATCTTTGATTCTTTTACTTTGATGTTTTGTCATTAACGATATTTTCTGTACGCGCACAGACTTTTCATTAGGTGCACCAACTCCTGAAAACGAAACCATGACCTCCTATGTGATTGAATAAAAGTGAATGGGGTATACCTCTAACTCTTCAACAGATATGGTAACCGGAATGAACACAGAATCTTCAAGATTTCCAACCTTTCTTTTTTGGAAACAATTCGACTACATTTTACGGATCCTCTTGTACCAAATTTGTGTCGAACACGGTGTTTACCTACTCTGTCCAGTTAGTTCTACTGCTGTTAATTCGAATCCCATCAACCGTTTAACACAACATATAATTAACCCATTAGTCCAGCCTAATCTGATCAGAGAATCGGCGTTGAGCTGTTTCACAGCTTCTATCAATATTTGGTTCCGGTAGTTTCGAGCACCCGATATTGTTTTTTCTGATTAAACGTTTAGGAAAGTTTCAATTTCAGAGTTGTCTCCTCGCGAATGAACCGGCAGTTAATTGAATTCGAAATCGATTACGCATGGAACAGATTAATTACTCTGTTCGAAGCAGAAATTAGTTTGTAATTTTTTCATCGGTAGCTTCTAAAATGGAATGCTGGACTGAACTTTGACATAAGCTTTCTGAAGTTTTCTTGGAAAGACTTCCAACACTAGTAGGTAATCTTATTTTCGACACCGAAGTGGTATAATTCACAACACCAAAGGTGTATTTTGTAGGTACCAATTGATAAGAAATATTTCAACATACTTTCATGCATGTTACGATAAAAAAAATAGATAGATATACTCCATTCACATTTATAAAATCACAACTCTGGCCATGGTTTCGTTTTCAGGAATTGGTGCACCTGATTGAAAATCTGTGCGCGTACAGAGAATATTGTTAATTACAAAACGTTGTTGCCAGTTGCTTTGTTTACATCAAAGTAAAAGTATCAAAGATATTCCACATTTTGTTAGTTCGAATCGATCGGCGATTTTGGGGCGAAATATCGATAGGGAATCGCCTATTTTTCCGTTCTTCGTCGTCCAGAAGAAGTTTCCCGTCGATTTCGTGCAAGTGTCATTTTTTCCTTTCACGACTTTTGGCGTGAGTACGAACGGCAAATCTGAATTGGACCAAAAATCAATAAATAAGCATAAAAAAAGCAAAAGTCAGTACTAATCGCCTTTTTTACACTTGATAACGAAGTTAGTTTTTTTAGGTATCTGGCCGTTTGGAAAGATTTCAAACGAAATTCCGGTCCCCCAGAAGTTTGGTTAGTTTCGGTATCGTTTTTGGTGCTCAAAATTTATTTGGGATGTGTAAATGGAAAAAAAGGCTTCCTTATACGATCTTCTAACGAAAGCGACCGGAAAATATGGTTCAGGTAGGATTTTCGAGGAATTATGAGGAAAGAACTTGCAGAATGAAATTGCACGATTTTCGTAAGTAAACGGGTTCTGGATGGGCATCATTGGTCTCTAAATGATTATTGTTGATCGTTTTCACGTTTCAGAAAAAAACACGTCGAAGAAGCTAAAAAAAAGAAGAAATACGACTATATTGCACCCAACGATTCAGATTCCGAAGAATTGAAATATGTGTCACTGGAGCTTTCATTCCTATCAATCCTTTGCCGAAAGTAGAAATAGGCTATATTGAACCAGAGTACATCGGTTTTTTCCATATTCCAGGAGTTTGCATCTTATTTTAGAACAGGTGAATGATAAATGTGAAGCATATGTTTGACCTATTCCATTTCATTTGTACAAACCTACTGTGGTAGTAATGTATGAATCTTTTTTAAACTAACAAATTACTATACAGCCAGAATATTTTACTCCTTGTTCATAAGATCAAATAAATGAAATATATATCTATAAAGCTTTCAGGCTTATTAATTTATATAGCATTGAAATTATTAGTTTCTCTGTAAACAAATTCGTTAATTTAGTTATTATGTTTATTTTCTTTGTAATGAATAAATAAAACTGTTATTTATTTGAAATAAATAAATATAAGAAATAGAAATGTTATGCACCCTCACAATCATATCACATATTCGGATTCCAGTAGAGGGTTCCATTATTCTTGATTCTTGTAATTACCCATCAATTCATCTTATATCTTTGGGTTGATTTTTTTTAATGAATTCTTGATTAGAATCAACAATTAATGTCGTCAAGTCTTGAACTTTCAATTCAAGAGGATAATAAACATCAAATCTTCACAAGCATGCATATCAAATTATGTGAAAGCAATGCAATTTTCTTCCATGGCGAAAAATTATATATTTCAACAGTGATCTCTTCCCAACTAGCAAAATAGTCCCCTAAAAGAACGAAATTATTTCATAATCATTATATTGCGCAGGTTGAAACAATAAAATTATTTTTTAATGCGTCCAATACGACAATTTCATCATAAAATATAGGGATTTCTATAATGCGGTTGTATAGACGTTCTCACAACTCATATCATACGATAGAGAAATAGTCTGAGTGAACAAATTTTATAACAGTTGCATAACGTACTATAAAATTCTTATAAAATAATTTTAAAGCAGTCTTATACAGATTATAATACGGTTGCATAGCTATTGTGTTACTTATAATAGCGGCGTTATATCAAAAGTTGGTTGTAAAAGAATCTGTATAGATAGTTGTATTAGAGTTCCATAAGAAAAGTAATAAGATTGTTGCTTTACGCAGAAGTAGAACATTACACAATTAAACTTTATTAGTTTTATAATCATCTGATAACTACTGCAGAATTCCCTCTTATGAAGAGGTTAAAGAATGAAAATGTAGTTCCCAGGAATGGACGGATTTCCAATAAATGAAAGTTCAAAGTGCGAATTTTGGCCCCCAGAAATTAAACCGCTTGTTATCGGAATCTATAGTAGCACTGGGAAACCTTCTGATGCTGGCGGCGATTTGCGAACAGATGAGGGTTGCCGAAATAGAAAAAATGGAAAACATCATGAAACTGAAACTGCACTAGTGAAATTTCTAATGATATATGGGAGAAGATTTTCGTGTTAGGGATTCTTTACAATTCATTGATCTAGGTGTAATGAAAAGATGTCTAACAGGGTGGAGAGAGGTGAATTTTAGAAATTACTCCACAAAATGGTGTTCTAATGACATTAAAAAAGTATCAAGATTTTTAAAAAATTGTAAGATGTTTTTCCAAATAATCTGTATACAGAAGTTATTCGAAACTCAATATAACTGAATGATTGTTTGCTGTTGTACCACAAGCCAGTAAGCGATAATTCTGTTCTATTATGTATTTTGCGAACGCGCTATAGGAAAACGCGGATATCTAACGTACAGTGTTGCTAGCTTGGGCACTTAGTCGTTATATTATACCAACAGGCAGCATTCATAATATTAGGTGCAATAAATAGGAAGTGAACCATTTATTATGATTATTATTATGATGCATCTTAAAGTTAAAAATGTTTTGCAATTCAATTGAAAAAGTCATCTCTATTTCACACCAATAGACCATAAGAATACAATTCATATCATTCTCATCTCTGACGAACAAATCGTTTGGAGATGTAATTTCTTGAAGTTTGAATAACTTCGCAAAAATTTTTACAAGAGCGCCGAAGCAACCTGACCTCACGTTAGAGTGCTTAAAACATTTTTTCACTGGGGCAACATTTTTTTAATAATAACTGGAAAAATATTTTTGCACGCATCAATGTGTTGAATCACTCATCATACATACTCGTTGTGTGTAGTATAAAATCTGGCAACATTCAAAGGTGGTCAAGAATCAAAACAGAGCAATGACTCTTGGGACTATCAAAAGCAATTATATGGCGCTGTAATAAACAACATAATAAAACTTTTATATCGTATACAGTTCAGAAGGAAATAGAATCATTGTATAAGGTCTCTTAAGTGTGTTGTATCATATACGCCATTTTATTAAACGGTCGGCTGTTCAGAAACCGCCGCCATTGTGAAAAAATCATATATAAACGTAAAAAGTTGAAATGAAAATTGATTTTTCAGAGAAATGTAGAGATTTTTCCCTGCTTTAACAACAGCCACAATATATGTTTTGGTCCAAGTTGACAATTAAACAAATAAAACATGATTTGTTAATTTTTATCTTTCAATATTACCAATAAAATGTATACTAAACTGAGGCGCTTTCATTTTTTATCAACAATATATGCATAATTATCAGAAAAGTTAGCTGCGCAAATAAATTTAGCCCCTGGAGTAGCGATATAGATCCTTAATATGTTCAATATGATTGAAACAGATACAATACCTCCATTACCCAGCGCCATATAATGCCTGTTGCATTATAATATTGTCTCTGTCATGACACAACGCAAACGTTGACACAATAAAATATTCTTGTGACAATTCTATTCCGAATTTCAACAGTAGAGAACAAAATTATTTTATAGCGATTCTTTCTGCATTATAAAATACTTTCTTAGTAGTTCTATAAATGTTCGTTGAATACTGCTATTCAAAAGTTTTATAGCAGTTCCCAAATGGTTTTGTAAATGCATTGTATAAGTTATTTCGAAGACATACTTATAGGACAGTTTCATCGTGATTATCTTATAACGGTTGTATAGGTAACTAAAGAATTGTCCTAAAAGAACTGATCTGTTGTATAAACTGGGGCCCTTTTTGGTTGTAAAGACATTGTATAGTGGTTTATAGCCACATAATAAGATTTTCACGGTTCTATAAGATATGCTGTATAGCATTTCTCACAGCCTTTATGGAATTAGTTTTGCTAGTTGGGTTGTACTTTTCATGCAAATAACTAGAAAAGGAATCCTTTCTATCAATTCATATAAACGTTAATTATTTTCGTCCATCACATCTTTTCCAATTCATTCACATTCTCAGAAATACGCTAAGAATGTAGAAAGGGCAACATAGTGTTGACTTGGAACATAAAAATATTATGAAAAACGTCTTAACTTCGATACAGAGTGGAATGTGTCAAATTTCCAAGGCCAGAGTTGTGATTTTATAATTGTGAATGGAGTATACCTACTACTGACACTGCCGATTGAAATCTCAGACTTTTAATCTGTCCAATAAAGCTCCTGGCAGAAATGGGGTTCGTTAACGTCTACACATCCCTCAGTAGGAGAGAGTTATTGGTAAATTCTTTGGAGTGTTCCATTCCTGGGAGATTCCGCCACAGTATTTTCCTTTAGGTTTTCCCCTTTTCCAGAAACACTTTCATATATACAGGGTGATTCCGGAGGAGACCGTCAGATTCTAGGAAAAGTTTACACTAGTCAAGGCAGTTTCGAAACATTGTTTGGTTTATGGTTGAAGGCCTTCATTTAGAGTCTACAGAGTGATTTGTCCGATTCGACCGATTTTTCTTTTATTCATAAATTTCGTATGGCTTGATCAATATTATAATATCTCTAAACCCTTTGGCGTCCACCATCATATCAGTATGAAAAAATACATAAAAAAAAAAAAAAAAAAAAAAAAAAAAAGCCTTCTTTTTGGTGGATCTAATTTATTTTTATTGACAGCAAAAGCTTGTCTGCTCGACTAGTTTCGGTGAGTCTAACTCACCATTCTCAAGAGCCAAGTAACACGACAACTGCAACGAGAGAAAAAAATATAAAAGTCAAATGATGTAAAATTGATTCAGATAAAAGGAAAATTTCAGTAATAAAATATTAGAACTCACGATGCAGCAGTCTGTCACAGTTTCAGAAACCGGCCGAACAATCGATCGGGGAACATTTTTAAAAGATTAAAAAGATAAATTGAAAATATCGTTGAAAATTCGTCAAAATATCAACATTGAAATATATGTCAGAAATAAATAAATAAAAACACACAAAGTAACAACACGCATGCGAACAAGTTCTGTCATAGAAATTCGTCAAACAAATTTTAGCAAGGTCATGGCATCTCTCCGTACAGTGGCGGTGCGGTCGACCGAACAAAAGCATGAACATACAAAAGAAAACTAACACATCACAATAAATACAGTGGAGAAAAAGAAGGGGCAAACTCGAACGTTGTTAGGCCAATTCGGTAGATATTGTGTCTTGCAAAGGTGGTGATTCCAACAAGACATCAAATAAGCGTGGGAAGTTGTGTGTTGACAGGGCGTTGAGTGTCGTCAGTGATTTATCATTGATGTGACAAAATATCTCCAACTCTTCCAGCACAGACTGTCTCAAACTAAAGTTGGAGGGGTGTAGGATCCTGACATCCGAGTTCACGTCTAAACAATGTTTTGAGAATCTCAAGTGTCTGCCAAACACTGATTTATCACAGTTCTCCTTTTTCTGACTTCGAAGGTGTTCAGAAATGCGTTGTTGGAGAGCACGTCCTGTCCTACCAATGTACACTATATTGCAACCAGCATCACCACAGCTCAATTTGTAGACACCACTTTTTTGTAATGTAGGTATCCTATCTTTGTTGCGTACAAGAATATCAAATAAAGTATTGGAAGACTTGTAAGCTGTCCTAATATTCTGTCTGTGAAACATACTTCCAATCTTGGTCGATACAGGGCCCATATATGAAAGTTTCATGTATTTCAAAACTGGATTTTCTGGCTGCAGGGTTGTGGCATCGCTGCCGAGACGTTTCATCTCTTCCTTTCTCACCAAAGAGTCCACCCAGCGCAAGTCGTATCCGTTCCTAAGAGCCAGATGTCTTATGATGTTGAGCTCAGACTGAAAATCAGCATTCGATAGAGGAACGTTAAACAATCGATGTACCAAGAATCTCATCCCCGACAGGCGTTGGCTCAACTGATGTGAAGACGAAAAATGTATGAGGTGGTCTGTTTGGGTCGATTTTCTATAAATGTTAAAAACTATCTTGCCCCCGTCACGCCTCAGCAACAAATCCAAAAACGGAATAGCAGAATTATGTTCCACTTCCATTGTGAAATTTATCTTAAGATGAAGACTATTGAGGTAGTTTAAAAAATCGGTCAACTCGCCATGATCACCAGTCCAGCAAACCATAATGTCATCTACATATCGGTGCCAAAATAATATTTTATTCTTAAATGAATTATTCGGGTTGAACACCAATTTTCTTTCGAAAAAGGACATGAAAATCTCCGCAAAACAAGGTGAGAGTGGATTACCCATACCGACTCCATCACACATTCTATAAAAAACATTCTCGAATGTGAAATAATTCTGTTCTAAGCACAATTCTACAAGTTTCAAAACACTTTCACATTGTTCATCACTTAAAGACGATGTGCACAACATATGCTTGAGCAACTTCAAAGTTTGAGCCACTGGTACATTAGTAAATAGGTTGGATACATCAAAAGAAACCAAGATAGCATCATCCGGAATATGAATATCTGTCAACCTTGATATCAGCTCAGTGGTGTTCAACACGCTGTACGGTGAACGAAATTGTAAATTACTTCGTATGAAGTTACTCAGCCAATGGGCTAATTCGTAGGCTAGGGTTCCACGAAATGACACGACCGGTCTGATGCAAAGACTCGGCTTATGAATCTTTGGTAAGCCATATAGTCTTGGAGGGTGATGGTTCATTGGGAGAAATTTACGGTAATTCTCACACAATATGGGGCCGTAGATTTGAACGGTATTATTGAACATCTTCTGATAATCTTTTAAAGGATTTTTATTTAATTTAACGAAACCATTTTCTATAATAAAGTCTAATACTTTCTCAACATAATCTCCACCCGACATGATAACCATACAATTTCCTTTGTCGGCTTTTGTAACGAACAGATGGTTCTGAGAAATCTTCTCTTTTATAGACTTTATTGAGGCCTTGAAATGGTTGATGGGGGAAAAAAGTTTTTGTTTTTTTCTATATGAATCAAGAAGCGTATAAATTTTCGAGGACAAAAGATTTGCACAATTTCTAGCCACTGAACGAAGGGCAACTTCCACATCTGCAATTATCGATTTAACCCCGAAAAAACTCGAGCAAGGGAAAGAAAACTTCAAACCCAGATCCAGCACCTCCATCTCCCGTCGTGAGAAGACAGTGTTCGTTAACAGTTTTACCCTTGGATGAAATGTATGTTGTATAGGTGGAAGTGGTGCTCTCTCCACATGGAATGGATCGCCTCTTGATCTCAACCATCGCAATTTCTTGTTCAATGTGCGGAATCTGCGTCTAGATAAGCTCCCAAGCTGGAAATGTAGCTTATTCCTAAGATCATCCATCTCTATGGGGTGTAATCTCACTTGTAGTATATCGTCTAATATCTTCATCTTCACTCTGCTAACAGCCACCCTGGAGTGCCATTTTCGTATTTCCTTCCTGATCAAAATTCTCATGTGATTACGGAGAATGTCGCCCTCACGACGGATCGTGCTTGACCTGTATGACCTCAGTATATAATTAGGGTATATGTTCTCCCCAAGACATGCCTTGTTGAACCAAATGTGTCCCGATGCGATTCTTGTTTTTCGGCCCAATTTGAAAAACTGACGGGTTAAAACTGCCAGGCTAGCGACTAACATAATATCTCTAAACCCTTTGGCGTCCACCATCATATCAGTATGAAAAAATACATAAAAAAAAAAAAAAAAAAAAAAAAAAAAAAAAAAAAAAAAAAAAAAAAAAAAAAGCCTTCTTTTTGGTGGATCTAATTTATTTTTATTGACAGCAAAAGCTTGTCTGCTCGACTAGTTTCGGTGAGTCTAACTCACCATTCTCAAGAGCCAAGTAACACGACAACTGCAACGAGAGAAAAAAATATAAAAGTCAAATGATGTAAAATTGATTCAGATAAAAGGAAAATTTCAGTAATAAAATATTAGAACTCACGATGCAGCAGTCTGTCACAGTTTCAGAAACCGGCCGAACAATCGATCGGGGAACATTTTTAAAAGATTAAAAAGATAAATTGAAAATATCGTTGAAAATTCGTCAAAATATCAACATTGAAATATATGTCAGAAATAAATAAATAAAAACACACAAAGTAACAACACGCATGCGAACAAGTTCTGTCATAGAAATTCGTCAAACAAATTTTAGCAAGGTCATGGCATCTCTCCGTACAGTGGCGGTGCGGTCGACCGAACAAAAGCATGAACATACAAAAGAAAACTAACACATCACAATAAATACAGTGGAGAAAAAGAAGGGGCAAACTCGAACGTTGTTAGGCCAATTCGGTAGATATTGTGTCTTGCAAAGGTGGTGATTCCAACAAGACATCAAATAAGCGTGGGAAGTTGTGTGTTGACAGGGCGTTGAGTGTCGTCAGTGATTTATCATTGATGTGACAAAATATCTCCAACTCTTCCAGCACAGACTGTCTCAAACTAAAGTTGGAGGGGTGTAGGATCCTGACATCCGAGTTCACGTCGAAACAATGTTTTGAGAATCTCAAGTGTCTGCCAAACACTGATTTATCACAGTTCTCCTTTTTCTGACTTCGAAGGTGTTCAGAAATGCGTTGTTGGAGAGCACGTCCTGTCCTACCAATGTACACTATATTGCAACCAGCATCACCACAGCTCAATTTGATGTCTTGTTGGAATCACCACCTTTGCAAGACACAATATCTACCGAATTGGCCTAACAACGTTCGAGTTTGCCCCTTCTTTTTCTCCACTGTATTTATTGTGATGTGTTAGTTTTCTTTTGTATGTTCATGCTTTTGTTCGGTCGACCGCACCGCCACTGTACGGAGAGATGCCATGACCTTGCTAAAATTTGTTTGACGAATTTCTATGACAGAACTTGTTCGCATGCGTGTTGTTACTTTGTGTGTTTTTATTTATTTATTTCTGACATATATTTCAATGTTGATATTTTGACGAATTTTCAACGATATTTTCAATTTATCTTTTTAATCTTTTAAAAATGTTCCCCGATCGATTGTTCGGCCGGTTTCTGAAACTGTGACAGACTGCTGCATCGTGAGTTCTAATATTTTATTACTGAAATTTTCCTTTTATCTGAATCAATTTTACATCATTTGACTTTTATATTTTTTTCTCTCGTTGCAGTTGTCGTGTTACTTGGCTCTTGAGAATGGTGAGTTAGACTCACCGAAACTAGTCGAGCAGACAAGCTTTTGCTGTCAATAAAAATAAATTAGATCCACCAAAAAGAAGGCTTTTTTTTTTTTTTTTTTTTTTTTTTTTTTTTATGTATTTTTTCATATTGATCAATATTGATGAGATTTTCAGTGTAGAACAATATGATTGTCTTCTTTCAATAATTCCAACCCTTTCAAAAATACAGTGTGGGAATTATGTTCAGAGAGTTCAGATTAAATTTGCAGGTTGAAAAAACACCCTGTACATTCCGTTTTCAAAAATTCACTACATGCTTCAGATTCAACCGTAAGTTTACATTACTGAAGCGTTTTATTTTTTTTTGACACACTTCCAGTTTTCCTAGAAAATTTTTTTAGAGATAAACAATATCGTTATTTCGCTCCAAGGCAGTGAGAATATTCTGAGCTAGAAAGTAAAGGTGTATCGTCCAACGAAGCAAAGCTCTTCCGAATGTATGAAAAATAGTTTTTATCAAATTGAACGTTTTCCATGAAACTTAAATCTTCATTTAAATCAAGGTACTTTAGGACTCAGGAAGAGCTTTGAATCATTGGACGATACAGCTTTACTATCCAATTCAGAATATCCTCACTGCTTGGGGCGAAATACATAAATTGTTCATCTTTAAAAAAAAATTCCCAAAAAAAAAAACGCTCCAGTAAAATAAACCTATGGCAGAATCTGAAGCAGGTAGCGAATTCTTGAAAACAGAATGTACAGGGTGTTTTTCCAACCTGCAAATTTAATCTAAACTTATCATAATTCCCACCCTGTATTTTTGAAAAAGTGATGAAATTATCGAAGAAAGACAATCATATTGTTCTACACTGAGAATTTCATCAATATTTATCAGGCCATACCAAAGTTATGAATAAAAGAAGAATCGGTCGAATCGGACCAATCACCCTGTAGACTCTCAATGAAGGCTTCCAACCTTAGATTATATATCCCTGAATATATAATCTAAGCTTCCAACCATAAACCAAACATTGTTTCGAAACTGCCTTGACTAGTGTAAACTTCTTCCAAAATCTGACGGTTTCCTCCCAAGAATGGAATACTCCTTCGGAACTTTGAAACTACAAGATCCAGAATGAAATCTGGATCTCAGTAAGAAACAGCTACATCTCCTCACAAGCTTTCCTGGGGGAAGTGAATGAATTTCCTATTCACCCAGTCCCGGAATGGCTTCTTGCAAAGGTCAAAATAAAAATCTACCGTACTTGATGAAACCAAATGAATACTACGAATAGGTTAAACCGTGCCCGTCCTATAATCGTCACCTTTCGAAAGTCCCTGTGTGTATTTTATGTGATACCACGATCCAAAAGTTATTGAGACTCGATTCACCAAAGCAAAATCGAATTATGAACAAAGTTGAGGGCCATGAGAATAAAAGATCCAATTTCACACCGAACGAATTTCAATTCTCCCTGACGGGAATTGATATCAAATTAGGAGGAGGGTATTATTCCATCAGGAATTGATCACCATTTCATTGACATTCTGAATCGAAAAATTAGACGATTGAGCGACTTGCATCTTGCGGATGAGCAAAGTCAAACTGAAATATAGCATTGGATGCATGGAAAAGTAGGAACACAATACCGATTTTAATGCTCTTTTCATGTTCTTCTCGTTATTTTCGGAACAATTTATTGGTTTCACTAGTTCTCGAAAATGTCGAATACGATCAGCTGAATTCTGAAATACGAATTCTCTTCCGTATGCATCAGAAAGATGCATTCATCAGATAAAAACTATACCCTTTCGATTTCACCTTCAAAACGTCGAAATACCATTTTGAAATGTCGAATCATCCTTAAGGTACCTCTGTCGACAACCCCAAAAAAAATCTGTTCAAATTGAGATTTCTCTTGAAATATCTTCGTGCTCGAGGAAAAATTGACATGCTCGATTTGTTAGAACTGAATATTGATTCAACATTATAGTTGAATATGATGAAACTATGTATAATATGCTTAAAATAGAAGAAATTACAATTGCAGTTCGATTTCCTTGAAAAAATGAAAGAATCACATGGGACAAATGGAAATATTTATTTGGCAACCTGGTTCAAAACAAATAATTATAGCTCCAATAAGCTTGCAGTTTATCTCGACTCGAGGACCTGATACTAATTAAATTCTTCTAGCACTCTCACAAAGAGCGGTAGGAATGATGAAAAGGAAAGAACCAACATCAAAGGAGAATGATTTGCGTTAAAATAAACTTCTACTGTGAAATTCTAGTTATGAACTCGTCAACAGTTCTATCGTTGTAAATATTTGCCAATTTTCGTATAGCCAGAACTGGAAAAATCATCTCATTTGCACAAGCAAATAATCTTCACCATCGATTTCCTGGTGTATCTGGGCCAATGCTCTTCATGTCTTCCTTCTGTAATGTATAAAATATCAAACTGAAATAGAAATTGAATTGTGAAAGTGGACCGTTTTAGGTTGTTATTAGATATTAATTTATATTTACAATTTGAATCTAAACTGCTCCACATGAGTTAGGGATATTGACTTGAATTGCAAAAAAATAAAGTTAAAATAAGATTTTTGTCATGAAAATTCGTATTAATATGATTTCAAGTTGCGAATTAATTTTAGCCTCTAGGTCTGCAGCGTGGTTAAAAAAATCGAGTAAAATAACGAAATTTTATTCCCAGAGTATTCGAGCATTTTGAGACTATCAATACAATGTATGGCCTCCACGGGCATCAATAACAGTTTGACATCTTCTTTGCATACTACACACGAGGTTGTTGAACATTTCTTAAGGAATTTGGTCCCATCAATGGGGCAGAAGCTCTCTCAGATCATTAAAGGATTCTGGAGTAGGTTGATGATTATCTAATTTTCTTTGGAACATATCCCATGCATGTTTTATGCAATTCAAATCTGGTGAGTGCGGAAGTATTGGTAAATGTGGAATACCAAACTCCTCGCGCGCATTCTCAACAATGGCTGCACGGTGCGGTCTAGCGTTATCGTCTAGAAATTGAAAAGTTTAACCGACTGCAGCCGTGAAAATTTGGCACAACATTGTCAATGACATGCTCCCTATTTATAGTGTGTGTAAGGCGGTCACATTCCCAGGACAAATGTGTAGATCTGTGCGTCCATTGGAACATATCCCGGCCCAAACCATAACACTACCCCCTTGGAATGGATGAACTTCTTGGACATAGCGACGATTACGGGGTATGCGTAGGATTGTCCATACCCTTATTCTTCGAGAATCTGAAAATCGTCCATATCTGGAGTCATCAGTGAAAAGGACACTACGCCATTGATCGTTCCAATTGATATGTTGCCTTGCCCATTCCAGTCTTCGACGCTTATGGTCACGTGTTAATGGAACTCCTCTTAATGGACGTCTAGAACCTAGATTCACCTCTCTCGAACGTCGTCTGATGGTTTCGATGGAAACTTGGACCCCATCTGCATTTTGAAGAGTATTCCGTAGCATTCTACACGTAGATGTAGGGTTTCTTCTCGCCGAAACGGTGATGAAACGATCCTGAGCAGGTGTTGTTTTTCGTCGCCCACCAAGCCTTGGTCTTTCCAACACGGAACCTGTCTCACTGAACCTATTCCAAAAACGAGATATCACACTTTGGCTGACTTGGAGCCTTTCCGCTGCAACAACCTGAGTTAGGCCACCCTGTAGTATTCCGATAGCCCTTTTTGCCTCAGCGTTTGTTATTTTACGTCTTGGCATTTTCAGAGAACTCGTTTCAAATCGAAGCCGTTGATAAACTGACTTCATTTCAAAATAAGAACATTCATGAAGCATATGCAAAGAACCAAACTTCAGAAAAAAGGCGACCAGATTGACGAAATGTCTCAGACTGATTTTTATTGGATCGATTCAAGTTGTTATTGAGTTTTAAATGATTTTACAGCGATTATTTCGAAGATTACATACTTTTAAGTACGATTGAATACGATATCCCTAACTCTTGTGGAGCAGTATAGCATAAACCAAAACGACCACATACGAAGTTGACATATTTTTTCAATCATGGCTTGTAATGAAGAAGGCTGTGACGTAAGTCGCGATACAATATTCGTTGTGAAGACATTATCCTATCATTTTCATTAAGAGACTTAAGCTGATGAGAGATCACGTATAAACAGGTGGAGTTGGCATATAATTACGGGGGATGTAAAATGGAAGGGATCATTTATGACGACCCACGTTAGGATGAACCATGCAATATCTCCGAATATACGTAGTGCATCATGAATAATTATTAACAACGGTTTCGTTACTCCTGTAGCAATGAGGAGACATAATGAACATTTCTCCCAATTAGGTGTAGCTAATAACAGAAATTCTAGAATTGGCTGTTACTGATTTACGCATGGATATGTAGGTACTCTACAAAATTATATCCGTATCGTATTCGGACAAGAATATTGGATTATTTTCCGGGTGGAAAGTTACGGAATATGGAATATAAATGCGGTCGAGTAGTATCATCTAAAACATATTTCGTTGGCAGATTTTCAGTGTAATGAGCTTCGAATAGCAACTGTACCACTATAATCCTCTCCAAAGTCGTTAGCTACAATTTTTTGTTCACATTCGAGTTTCAATTGGAAAAGCGAGTTTTTCATTGAATGTAGAAGTGACTCCGATTTGAATTGGCACTCCTCGTCATTGAGATCATTTACATTTTGTGGGTTTCCATAGAACAGGAAGTTTTGGTACGTGGAGCGTAAATACACACATCGTCAAAAGTCTTAGCCCCTTCGTCAACTCCCAACTTGTTGAATGTAACAATTTTTTGTGTGGAATCTTTACAATCTTATCATTTAAATTAAAGCAATGAACCAGCAAAGAATGTTTCTTCTAAAACCTAGGGGGGGCCAAGAAATTTGTGTTCGATGGGATAAATAAACGTTGGCAGTCTTTTCATCTCGAATAAATTCTTAAATTTCTCCTCCGAGTTGAATTCGAGAATCATCAGAACTAAAAAGCGAAAGATATGTGAAAAGTCCATTTTCAACATCAAATATTCCCGTCTTGGAATATTTCAGATGGCGCAGAAGAATCTGGAGCAATATAACTGAGATTTGAAAGCAGAGTTGGGGGATGTAGCGAAATAGAGGGATTGGTAGGAAAATACCCGGCTTCTGGCCAAAACGCATGGATTACATGAGCAGAATTGAAAAATATGGGGAGAAGCGAGGGGAATGAGAAATAAAGTGGTCTTTCTGGTTCGAGTAATTTTCCTTGTTTTCTCAGATGTAATATATGGTTATGTTGGCGATTATTTCATATAAAGACTTTTGGTTTGTTGTCGAAATATATCCTCTTGGGAAGTTCACAGTTTGTGGAAATTGAAAGAATTGGAAAATTTATATTAAAAAAGAAGTCAGAAAGTTTTTAACGGAAGCATCAGATGATACGTATTCATTTAAAAAAGCTCCTGTTCAATGTACCAAGTGGAGCATGCAGAAAAGAGGAACTGACCATTATGCTTGTTGAAAATGTGATAGATGAAGGATTCGTTTTCAGAATTACTTAACTGAATAGAAAAATAAGGAAGAAATTTTTGTATGTGAAAATACGACCTTGGAACACAAACCATTTTATTGTCACGAAACAACCCTTTGGAATTCACAGCTTTTGTAAAATGCCAAAAGTAATTGTCACTTTTTTTTTAAGTTACCTCGCCCTGATGAATATAAACATTTATGATGAAAATTTCAGTACATTTCGAATCAATTTTGATATCAGCATTACATGTTTTTCATATGAAATTTCCTTATGGTACCTACTCGGTACCATAAGCTTCTTCGAGAGGCATAACATTTCCATTATGACATGCCATGAGATAAAAAAATTAGCGTGAGCCGTCATCTTTAGTTTTGACATCAACATAACATAAAGGGTGTTTCAAATTGCGCGTTTTTTTTAGAAAAAATAAAACACAAATTTTGAATTCATTTTCGAAAACTTTCTATCGGTAATTGAAGTATCAGTTATGACATTTATGTACGAGAAATAATATCTGCCAAATGGCCTCCTCTTGCAGGTCTGCAGACGTCCAGGCTTTTGTTGAAAATTCCCATGACATTTTGTCATAATTTAGGCTCTATCTCAGTAATGACTGGAATAATTTCTTCCTTCAGTTCAGGAAACGATTGTGGATTATTCTTATAGACCTGGCTTTGCACCCCAACGAAAATAGTCCAACGGTGTCAAATCACATGATCATGGGGGCCAATTGATTCTGGGGATTATTCGTCCTCTAGATCAATAATCATCAATTCAGGCCACATAAATTCGATTATCATCCGACGGTATCGATCACCATTGACAGTTACAGCTTCACCAGCAGTAATTTCCAAGAAGTAAGGCTCTATTACACCACCTGACCATAATGCACACTAAACAGTGACTCGTTTAGGATACGTAGGTTTGTCATGAATAATTCGTGGATTTACCTCATCCCACATACGACAATTTTGTTGATTAACAAAGCCACCAAGTACAAAATGTACCTCATTGGAAAACATGATTTCTTGAGAAAAATCAGCTGGTTGTTCATTGATGAAATTGACAAATGAACGACGTTTCAAATGAGCATAAGGTCGCCGTTCAGAGCGTGTAGGAAAACTCATCCGGTAGAGGCGCCACCGTGCATTTCATGGAATATCTCCATAGTACTTACATTATCTCTATAAGTTCTATGAATATCTCACTAATTATGAATGAAATGTACAATGGCGCTCTGTATCCGAAAATCGCTGAACTATGAAATTAGTGAATATGTGGGTAAAGCATCAGGAACTTTTTCCCGCCATCTATTTGAATTTGGCCATTCTCTGCCATTTCCGTATTTCAAGTTGTTTTTCTGAAAGAAATTATCTGTAGATTCACTTTTAATCAGAAGTTGAACTATTTTCATGGGTCTTTCGTTTGGAATGAAACAGAAGTTTCATAAAATAATTCAACAATTTGAACGCGTTGTTGTATCGCGTATGAAGCCATTTTCATAAATTTGATACATCACACTTCTCAAAACCAGACGAATTCAGTGCGCCATCTATATTTTATTTATTCTTGAAAAAAATTGCAATTTGAAACACCCTGTGTTTGATCTTCAAGTATTCTCTATCTACATTTTTGTTTTGTTCCAGGTAACTGAATCCAAATTTTATAAGCGGTGTCGGAAACAGACCGAAGACGGCCTCAAAAACTGTAGCAGTAAATTTCACCAGAAAGCCGTCCACTATTGGTTATTCATGTGGTGTGCAGCATTTTGTGATCTGCTGCTAGCAGAATCGCAATGTCTACTCATGTGGGAGCATGTATGTAATATTCCCGGCAGATGAGGTAGTATATCTGTCGTACGGTCGCGTAATTTACATCCCCTCCAGCTCCCCACCCGAAAATCTCACCACACCACCTGCCAGAACTTCCTGTTCTAGTGGCAGTCACGTTTCGTATCCCAGCCTTCCTTCCACCAGCACCAACTCATCGACCAGAAGTCGCCATTCGTCGAAAAGTTGGCCAATTGAACCTCAGGAACCGGCTCAAACGAACTCTTCGTCCTCTTTGAACGGATCCAGCAGCGGCAATAACAGCAACGTTCCTCCCGTGAGGCCCAAAAGGAAGAAAGAGTTTTCTTTCAAACTCCCATCGCTGTTGTCCAAGTCGAAGCCGAAAACTCCGGTTTTAGAGAGAAAACTGTCTTTTTCTGACTTCGAGACTTTCGCTAAAGAAATACGCGAGAAATCTGTAGATTCTGTGATAAACCGTTCCTCTGACTCCGAGTACCAGGTGACTCACAAGTGGAGGCAAGACCAAGCGCAAGTAAACGGCGATCACGCGGTCCAAACTTGCAGACCTTCCATTTTGAAATCGGGTAAGTGTGTGGCTAACAAGCCGAACAGATCACCCTGCCTTATGATCAGGGAAACTGACGTGTTCAACTTCGAACAACCCTCCTCCTCCAAAGCGCGTTCATCGTCTGCTTCCTCCAAATGTGATGATGATCTATCAGGTAGAACCAAGAAGAGTGAAGTGTTAGTTTCGGGTACGTCGAAAAGTGCGAATGCGAAACCAGTGCGTAAAATAAGTTCCGAGAAATCCCCGCAAATTAAGATAACGAGTGATAAGTCCCTGCTGAGGAATCAACGTGAGAATACCCCTTCGACCAGTAGCAGGGGAGTCCTCACTCGATCCTACAGTTTAAAGCCCAACTCCTCCAAGTATTTCAGTGAAACGCCTAACTTCAGTGCGTCCTTCGACCGAGAATCTCGTGAAGTCACTCCCCCAACGAATTCTTGCAGAGAGAAATCGCCCCCCGGCAAGACACCTTGCGAGACGAAACAACTCAGTAAATCGTTGTATAATAAACCAGCGAAGCTGCTGAAAAAGCCACTCCAGCTGAGTAAATCTTTCAAAGAAATTACGACTCCTCAGCCTGTGAAAACCCCGACTACACCAACCCCCGGAAAAAAGTCGAACTCGTCGAAAAGTTTGACAGTAGATTTCGATTCGTTATTCAGGAGGGAGACTAGTCCAGCGAAGGTGTCCTTGAAGAACTTGGCTCCGAAATTCGACGAAGACAGTTCAAGGTTAGAGTGTGAGGAGTGTGAACAGACAAAGAGTGCGTTTTTGCTTTACATGACTCCCCAGTATACCTACAGTGTGGTTTCGGTTTCTTGATAATAACGAGGTTTGTTTCAGCTTCGAGGATTTTGTTGATTTACACTACTAACCTTCTAATACGGTTTTAATCAAAATTATCAATAACGTATTGAATACATGCGGTGGGATTTCATTGATACAGCGTCTAATTTCGACTTTCAATTCTTGGATAGTTGCATATTTTTGAACCTTCATCTTCCGATTTAACACTTTACACCGCTATTCCACGAATAGCACTTTTCCGTCTCCGCTTGAAAAAATCGAGTAAAGGAAGGACTATGTGGACAAGTTTGGTATCAAAATATAGGTTTTCGAGGACGCTGAATTCAATGAAAAATATTCAGAAGCTTTTTCTATCATAGTTTGAATTTTCACCTGTCACATGGCATTCTTTCGAATTTCAAATCGTCTTATCTCCCACACTTGCGGTCGTATCCAATTTCTGTTTGTATATTGTTAATCAGCATTGTCCAAAGTATCTCTAGGCATCATGAAATCTATTTCGAAAATGTCAACTTTTTGGGTGAAAAATGTACAAGGGATATGACCCCCCAAAAACACCATATTTGTCCTCGCCAAGAAATCCCTGGCAAAACTAAAGGCGTTTTATTGAACCTTAAAATTTAGTATAACCAGCGGCAGACGTTGACATTGTGTGCCCATGTTCACAGAGCTGCTTGGGAATGAACCTGTACATTTTGATATTCAAATCCGAATCACACAATGTTATTATCCTGACATACACCAATAAGCTCTCATATTGTATGAATCGAGTATCGAACAGATTCAATTAATTAATAAATGATGTATTGAACCATCGGGCTATTTATTATTGATGTATTGAACGTTACTGTTATACGGTTTTGATACTCATTTAATGGGTACAAGCATTGAGAATTCAAACATGAATACTCAATAGTGTGTCATATTATTAGGTTTCATGGTGATCATGTCAATAATAACATGTTATAATGCCAGATATTGTAACAGATAGATGGGAACAAAGGTACTCATATCGAATATCGAGACTGTATTAATTCGAGTATGAATAAGGCCCTCCATAAATACGTCATTCAATATCAGTGAACTCCCCTAAACCAAACGCCAAAATGGAACTCATTTGCACGATAGTCCCATGTTTTCAAAGTTAACGCATAATATGAGTAACAGTACGACAAAACTTCAACCGGTTTGAAAGGAATTTGAAACTCAACGCCAAATCCAAAGAGTTCATACATTGAATATGGTCAGCAATGAGTTAACCAATGCTGACTAAATATAACGCTGCAAGACTTGAATTTTTTTTAACGTTTCGCCCTAATATTCTTTTGGTATTATGAGAGAAGTCTCGACCTAAGAATGCCTCTCAATGGACACATATTCAATGTAATAAATTAAATATCTCTCCAATCAAAGCTTCGACCAACTCTTAATTGGATTTGAAGGAATCGCACAAAATGAAGCACATAATTTCATTTGAATCCAGTTGTTATATTAATGGAAGGCGATTATGTGCTTGCGGTTCATGCGACTGTGAAAATCCAGTTATCGGAAATAGAAATTTAAGGTTAGTATTACAAGAATCCTAAATTCATTTTGACACTTTCTACGAGATTATGTTGATGGACGAAAAATGATTTCCATTTTTTTAATACTAATAAGCTAACAGTGAGGAAATTAGCCACTTGCACTTGTGTTGGACAAGCCTGAAGCATCCCAAGGGCATCTGGAATCACCATCTGATGAAATTGGTCTTGGCCTAATGAAAAGTCCATTTTGAATTGCGTAGAAATGGAGACATTCTCTGATCCATGGTTTCAAAAATTACTTAGGGCCGGTTTTATAAAAGGCGAACCGACAGTTGAACCGTGCGCCAACTACCAGATAGTGAGGAATTCGGTTGTTGACGCAACGGTTGAATCCTCGGTTGCCCTTCATAAAACCAGCCCTCAATACACTTGAGATAAACTGACAAAATGGAGCACTGTTAACAAACTGAAAGACAGATTCATGATGATTGATGACTCTCAAACTGTGTCTATAGAATAGGACAGTTGTGCCAAACAAAAATTTCAACAATTGCTCAAAGCTCTTGATAGTCCACAGTCTACTTGTTCTCGAGTTTTTCAGAAAGCTTGTTGTGAATAATTCACAGATCTTCCATGACGAGGTCTTATTATTATTATTATTATATGATGGGGTTGATTGGTTATAGAATAACTTTTCTCTATCTCAGTATCGTAATGGATTCATAACAGTACTTGAAAATAGTACTGTTATGAACTCATTTCAGCACAGCATTGTTAAAGTTGTATGAACTTACCATTGCAATTTTTTCAAGCAGCAGATAAATTAGGCATAATAAAAGTTCTGTCAAATGTTGTTCAAAATTCACACATTTGTTTTCTTTTACCACAAAGTTTATGCATAGGATGGGCTTATTTGGTTAAGAATAAGACTGAGATTCTCTGTGCTCTGTGCGATTCTATGGCTGTTACAAAAAGTCCACAAGCAGTATATACCTGCTCAGTCCGAAAAGATCTTTGCCATCAGTCGCATCGTTTTTATACCGCTTAGTCCGAAGCCCTCAACAAATAGTTTCCACGTCGGCCTTCAGTTCGCCACTTTTACAAAGTGAATTCGTGTGATAAAGACTTTTACTCAGTACAACATTACACGAAACCAGATAGCCTGCAGATACTACATCTCTTCCAGTGTCAGTCCAACCGTGAGTACCATTTCCAACAGTATTTACTTTGTGGTATTTATTTCATACATCCATTTTATTTCTTTAAATCTCGTGGTGATAAGATTGGTACAAGCAGTCCATTCTTCTCTCCAATAGAGCTCGTGTATTTTATCCATTGGTCCTTCGATTGCCGGATTGGTATCAATTTATTGTCATATTGAGAGTTGAAGAAATCAAAAGCATTAATTTTCATGTCTAACACTGTCCATTCAAACTGAAATACAAATTACTCCTATCTGCATATCTGCCGCTTCCAAGAAGCCCTTATCCGTCATCGAGTACCTGCTCCTTCATTACCAAATTCCTTTCTGTACATTTTATTGCTCTACTTGCCGTCACGTCCAGACTATTTTTGAACCCTTCAGGCCCACTCGCAAGTCAGGTAAAGATTTCTAGCACCGAATATTTCATTAAAAAATGGCAAAAACGCAGAAACACACAACTCTTCGATCGATTTACATTCGTGATATTCTAAATTTGCACGCTCTCGCAGATAAAGTCATCACAGACAAATCAATTCTCTCCCGTTTCAAAGCGCATTATCAAGACTTAGAAGGTATGAGAGAAGAGTTTTTAAAGCATCATAACACGGTCATTTCATTGCTCATAACCGAGTCAGACGGAAATTTGGAGGACGAATTCAAAATTCGTGAGGATTTCTTAGAATCCTACTATTTTATCAAAAGTGTCCACGCCGACATCTCAGAATCAGAAAATAAAGCCGAAATTACAGACAATTCAAATACAAATCAACATTCACATATCATGCTTCCAACTCTTGAGCTAACAAAATTCAATGGTGATTACAAATCATTTTCATCATTCATAGATTTATTCGACGCATTAGTCCACAATAATAATTCATTGTCAGCCATAGAAAAATTTAATTATCTCATTTTATCTCTTTCTGGCCCACCGTTGAATCTTGTTAGAACGCTAAGTTTGTGTGCTGATAACTATCATATCGCATACGATCAGTTGAAGCGCAGATATCTGAATGAACGATTGCGCGCTCAAGCTTTTTGGAACGAGTTGGAAAATGCGCCATCTCTGGAATCCGAGAACGCTGAGAACTTGAGGAAACTCTTAGACACATTTTCCGAGAATCTTGCCGGCCTCAGCCAAATGAATTTTCCGGTCGAAAGCTGGAACTTTGTTTTATCGATGATGTTAATCAAGCGTCTAGATCACGCGACTGTCACGAGTTTCGAGCTCAATAGGAATTCGATCGAAATTCCTGACTATAGAGAACTGCTATCATTTCTTGAGAGACACTGCACAGCATTAGAAACTTTGAAGTTTATCCGTTCCTCTCATGGGGATATGAATTCCCACAACAATACGTCCAACACGCAACAAAGGTTCCAGCAAGACAGAAAAACATACTATCAATCTACCACGCTTTTTACGAACACCTCATCTTCGCGCACTTGTCTCCACTGCAAAGGTAAACATACAATTTACCGATGCAATGCGTTCACTGCGAAGTCTCAAAGTGAACGCTACGATTTCTGTAAAACATCACACCTATGTTTTAACTGTCTAAGTAAATCTCACGAACTTCGCTCATGTCAGTCTACCTATAAATGCAAGAAATGTGGATCCGCTGAACATCACACATTATTGCATGTGGACAAAACGTCCCTTTCGAGAACTCAAGTCGGCCGTTCAAAGAAAACCTCAGCTCCCAGTTCGCCATCGTCGCCTCAGTTGCCTACTGAACAGGTCCATTCAGTCTTGTCAACAGCCTCCTTTCTTATGGAATCATCGAATGAAAAATCTGCGCCAGTTTCAAACTCCACTCTTTGGAGGTCTCGGGACAGTCGAAATATAAATTCGAGGCAGAGTCACCCGTCAAAACGCCAACAAGTGAAGAACCCAGATCGTTCATCAGACACCAATTGGCGTTCGATTAGTAATTTGGAACAATTACCTTCTAAACCAATCATTGAGCCAGCCTGCGTTGATTTATATCTTCCTCCTCCTCATCCCTTTCGAAATAAGCCAGACAGTCATATGCAGATCGGAAAACTTAATTAGAAGCTAAATTTTCTTTAACTTTATACTTTTACTTTTTCTTTTTTTTTTTGTTAATTTTTTCTCATTTTACGACTGTTTCTCCATTCTCTCAATATTTCACTTTTCACAATCTTTATTTCTTAAAATGCATAGATGCATTTTCCCGGCGGAGAATGTTCAAAATTCACACATTTGTTTTCTTTTACCACAAAGTTTATGCATAGGATGGGCTTATTTGGTTAAGAATAAGACTGAGATTCTCTGTGCTCTGTGCGATTCTATGGCTGTTACAAAAAGTCCACAAGCAGTATATACCTGCTCAGTCCGAAAAGATCTTTGCCATCAGTCGCATCGTTTTTATACCGCTTAGTCCGAAGCCCTCAACAAATAGTTTCCACGTCGGCCTTCAGTTCGCCACTTTTACAAAGTGAATTCGTGTGATAAAGACTTTTACTCAGTACAACATTACACGAAACCAGATAGCCTGCAGATACTACATCTCTTCCAGTGTCAGTCCAACCGTGAGTACCATTTCCAACAGTATTTACTTTGTGGTATTTATTTCATACATCCATTTTATTTCTTTAAATCTCGTGGTGATAAGATTGGTACAAGCAGTCCATTCTTCTCTCCAATAGAGCTCGTGTATTTTATCCAAATGTCATATGTCCAATATCATCTGTCGAACGTCATCTGTCAACTGTCATCTTCTCCATGGATATGAGCAGTCACACAAAACAGAAATAGAAAAATTATATGTCAATTACTAATTATGGGCAATTTTGAATTCAGTTATTTCCGCAAATATATTTATTACCCAAACATAAATCAAAAACATTTCAGAAATATAGAGAAAAGATGGAAATGGACAACTCACGATTGATGCTGATCGTCACAATCCGATTTACTTGAAATTCCGGTAAAAATTCACTGTTCCACCATCTTGAGATGATTACCCGCTATTTGATCTGATAATAGCCTTCCATGTTATTATAAGTTCTATGCAAATTACACAATAATTGTATACATCGCCATCTAGTGGCGATAATATCAAAAATAGAACCTTCACGACTACGCTACAGTGTCTAGATAAGAGCCATTAACCGTAGCGACACCTAGTGGCCTTATTCGAAAGGAGAAAAAGCATTTCCTACATAAGCAAATTTTTAATGGAATTTTTCAGAGTTTCAATGTATTTTATAATAACCAGGCCATCAACGAATCCATAAATGAAGTTTGATAATAAACAGTCCATCCGATCTCGAGTTATGAATGGTGTAACCAACAACTCTGTTTTATATATAAAGATTTATGTGAACCCCTTTGAGATTTTTTCTCAAACGCTCTTGGACGCACGAATAGACAGCCATTATTTCCGCCCTCAAAACCTAGGTTTCTTGCCTTATTGACACGAAAAGTCTCACTTTAGAACCGTGGCAAAGGGTGTTCCGAAATCAAAGGGGTTTGTGAAGTTATACCTCGAATAATTTTGACAAATGTCTGTGGTCAATTTATATTTGAGGATATTTTCCCACCGTTGATTATTCAGCCGTCGGAACAGACCAATTATTTCTAAAATTCTCCTTCCTTACACCAAGTGGTTAATTATTTATGGAACAAATGGAAGCATAAATCGAGACGGCAAATAATTAGTGGAAATCATCATATTTGGAGAGTCTTTAATTAAATTCCGAGTAGATTTTAATTACGGAATTCCATGCCGAAGAAACCGGAATACTTATTTTTCCGGATGAATTCTGTTAATCATTCGTTCTTGTGATTCTAAGCTGAACATTTCTTCTTTTTGAATGTTTCAATTCAGGAAATTTGTAGTTGCAATGTTGCGCTCCAGCCGGAATATTGAGTTAATCGTCCATTATGAGATTCTTATTTTTGTGCAAGAAATACTCAGAAAAAATAAATTAAAACAATTATGTGATGAACGAATCTTCAATTTCTAAGAATATAAAAATATCGTCCATAATGTTTTCGGATTTCTGTCAAATGAAAATGAAACCAAACAGTAATAAAATCATAGCAATACCATTTTGTGATTTTTGAAAAATTTTTGAAATACTTTTTGTGATTATGTGATGGATGCATTCCTCATAGATTTTGTTTTCAGGAAACCTGACCTGAATAAGGACAAGAAAGCGAATTCTTCATCATCTAAGAAAGTGAACGCAAACGCCCCAATTAAAAATGGCAACAAATGATTCGGTCCTGAAGGAATTCATCCATCCGAGTTACAACGAACACCTCAAAGCCCACAATGCCGTAACATTCAAACTGGTTAAAACAGGTTAGTATATTCAGATGAGAAATAGGAGTGGAAGGTCAAATTTTGGGAAAACGTTAAACAAGAAAGTGAGCATCAAAAGGCACCATTAATGGTGGATTTTTTGTATATTAAACTCATTAATACGAGACAAATTTCCTATTTATGAATGATTGTTAGGACACAGTATAAAAGAATTCAAATGTTATCCATATCCAGCACTTCAACTTTCGAATTTTTTCAACTGGAAAAACGATGAGAAAATTCACAGTGAACTCTTCTACCCTAAATTTGTCTTATGCTTCTTCATCTCCTTGCGATAACACACTTTTCTCAAAAATGATATAAACTACAATCAGTATTGAATATATCGGGTGTTTTTTTAAAGTGAGAACTTTAAATTGAGATAAAAATTTAAATTGAGATTGCACCACGCCTAGCTCTAAGGAACAGCAGTCGACCAGACCAATTTTGGACCACTTTTTCTAGTAATTCAGAACTTATTTCAGCAATAGAAATAGTTATGTTGGTTTCCAAAGCGTCTATTGTTTCTGCTTCATCAGCATAAACCAATAACTGGACATAACCCCAAAGAAAATAAGCCATTGCAGTTATGTCGCATGATCTTGGAGGCCAATTAATTGGACCATTTCTCGAAAAAATTTTTCGCCATATTTTCCAATAAATCGCTTATTATGGTCAAGTAGATTCAGCTCTTAAACCAGTTGGATCTTGATTGGCTGTAGAACAAAAAATTCACTCAAAATTTTTCATGTGGTGGATGCACAGAGTTCAATTTGTTGTGAACGTCGACGAATAGACAAATCTGGATCGCCATTTTGACACTATCACTCACCGCAGCGATATTTTCTTCTGTACGTACAGTTCTTTGTCTTGATGATGTTGTTGTTGCATCCATTAGAGAAAATGTTGTCCGAATTTTATCGATAGTTCGACGAATAAGCTGCTCTGATGGATGATTATGTAAACCATAAGAATGGTACTCCAGGTCGATGTTGGTTTGAGAGATATACAGGGTGACCCACCCTAGACGCGGTTCTGATTTTGAGGCAGTAAATGAAGACATTTTGGGAATTTTTTTTTGTGAAATGTAAAGAGCAATCAGATGCACAATTTAAAATTGTTTTCACATATACAGAGTGTTCGATAACAAAGAAATATACCCTATATACGAATTCAAAAATTGAATGGCAAGCTCAAATAATGATGAGTTCATAGACACCATTTCATGTCTTAGGAGAACCATTTAAGAGAAAATGGCGAAAAATCGAAAAAAAAAGGAGTATTTTTAATTTGCAAATAATGAATTAACCCTTCAAGCCAACGAGACAGACAATATTTTTTCGTGTAGACATATTGGCTACTATTATGCAGAAGAAAGAAATTTAACTCTGGAATATACTGACTGATCATAATAAATATTCAAACATTAACTACAAATAATGGTCGAAAAATTTCTCATTTCAAATGGCACACCCAGTATTTCTGTACCTTGTTGAACGTAAAAATCAATATCGAAACTATCTTCATTGGGTTTCCCTATACCTAAACCTAATAGAACTAGGTTAACTAGTTTAATTAAAAATCGAAAATTACTGGAAAACTATCAGGTTTAGGTATAGGGAAACCCAATGAAGATAGTTTCGATATTAATTTTTACGTTCAACAAGGTACAGAAATACTGGGTGTTTCATTTGAAATAAGGAAGTTTTTGACCATTATTTGTAGTTAAAGTTTGAATATTAATTATGATCACTCAGTATATTCCAGAGTTAAATTTTTTTCTTCAGCATAAGGTTAGCCAATATGTCTACACGAAAAAATATTGTCTGTGTCGTTGGCTTGAACGGTTTATTCATTAATTGCAAATTAAAAATACTCCTTTTTTTCGATTTTTCGCCATTTTCACTTAAATGGTTCTCCTAGGGCATAAAATGGTCTTTATAAACTCATCATTATTTGAGCTTGTCATTCAATTTTTGAATTCATATATAGGGTATCACATTGAAAAAAGTGTAACTATGGTCTATATCTTTGTTATCGAACACCCTGTATATGTGAAAACAATTTTAAATTGTGCATCTGATCTGCCTTTTACATTTCACGAAAAAAAATCTTCAAAGTGTCTTCATTTACTGCCTCAAAATGAGAACCGCGTCTGGGGTGGGCCACCCTGTATATCTGCTAGTCCACTGGCCTCGTGTATGTGTTGTACGAATCAGAGTCCTTTTTCTCACAAGTCGAATACTTTTTTTTAGGAAAACACGCGGTTTTCCAACTACAATTAATTCACAATTAGTGAACGGCTGGAGCAAGAGATGGAGTAATGGGCCAAGTCATTCGAAAACATTTTCACCGAGAACAATGATTTCAAATGCACAATTATTGTAACGGGAGGTTGTTGGTTTTTCTGTTCGAGCAGTCCAGGAAATATTTCGCGTATATTCTGCTGGATTCTAAAACGATTTATATCGATTTCTTGTACAAGTCGAGGACATTTCGTCCCCATTCCAGACTGACGTTGAACATGCCCGAATTGAAAATTAATCGGGATCCAGTGCACTCATGGAAATTCCGACAGGTTTTCACTAAATAATAGAAAATGAACGAGCATATTTCAATTCCGGCACAGCGTCCTGGTTTTGTCAACTCTGGCATAATATAACTCGGTAGATGCTGGAGTGGGCTCCATCGAAAAAATTCCCTACGTACAAGACCTTTATTGTGAGGGGATTTTTCATTGAAATCGGGCATCATTTTCGGAATTGTTTCTTCTGTGCTTTATTGAAAGAGGCGTTCGTTAGGAAATTCCTAGAAGTTTTCGTCGCTCTCATTATTTTCATTAATAGCTCTCGGCAGTCTATAAATTCTGCAATGTACTTTTTTGATGAAGTCCAATCTTTTTTGTTTAACGTTATATCGAGAATGAGTCTCCTTCATTGATTTTCCTGTAAGCGACTCAGACTTTGTGAAATTTTTCGTCGACATTAATACTATTTAATAAATCAACATAATGAATATGATAGCTATTCATGTTACAAGTACATGAATTAGGTCTTTGTGGACGGGTCCAAAAGTTTATGGCAGAGCGAGCAAAGCGAGCGAGACCAATAATTTCGGCAAGTCCATAAGCCTTATTATGTACGAGTTGCATACAAAGCTTTATGTTTGACTGCAATGCAGAAATTTTATTTCTTCAAATGGCAATTAATATATTCGTCGCTTCATTACAAAATAAACATTAAGTGAGCTTTTGCTTTTCTCACCTTAATAACCATCAGCGACCTTAGCAACCGCACTGAACAAAGTACTTCACTTCGTTAATTTTGTGACAAACGTCATAATAATCCAAAAAATTGGATAGTTCGGGAGAGGAAAGCGTAGAAAATTGAGCCGCAAGCGCCAAAGAATCTTTCTTACCTACTAAAAGTGCTTATGAAAATTTGTATGCGGCCTATTACTAGTGGTGAGAAACAAAGAAAATTGCAAAATCGAAAGAAGACAGTGACAGTTCAGTTCAATAAAGTGGTGTCCAATAAAGTAGTCAATTATGGACACTGAACGAATACATAAATCAAGTGTTTATGAGCCAGTAGAACATAAAATCATTAAAGCTATTGAGGCAGCTACCTATATGATTGAATTTTTCAATCATATAGGGGTAGTATGCCTATGATGGCACATTGCCTATGATGGCACACCATGAAGAAGTCTGTTAGATAATATCAACTGAATAAACTTATGTTCACTCAGGTTATTCGCCAGATAGCATTAATGAGAGGTATTCGTAGTTACAACTTAATACGTGGCATTTTGTGTCTTTTATAACAGTTCAATTATTTTGGTAAGTGTTGATGTATAATAATTATCTTCTTTATTTTCGTATTATTCAGATGTTTCACAACTTTGTGTTAAAAAAATTTTACTTTCCTTCGAATGCCTTATAACAATGCTGAAGGTGTGAAGTATTGTAATTGCCTTCTTAGGTTGGTTGAAAGATATATGACATTTAAGCCTATGATGGCATAGTCAAAGTGTTCCTATGATAGCAAAGGGTTCCATCATAGGACAAAAGTGGTTCATCACATTGAATATTCTCTTTTTCTAAATCAACTGTATGACAACAAGAAGCAAGAGGCAACTTTGGAAAGAGGAAGATATGGATGCAGCGCTAAATGCTGTGAAAAAAAAATAATATATAGATATCTAATGATATAAATGTCAAAGAATTTGAATTTAGTTTTATGTTTTGTTACACTCGTACGAGCAGGTATACTCATCTGTTGACCTCTCAATTTCATTTTTATGTGATGAGAGTGCAATTTTTTTACATTGAACCAATTCAATAATTAATTTCTTTTCATTTTCAGTCATATGCCATCATAGGACATATGTGCGCCTATGATGGCACCCTTGGCCAGATTTTGAAAAGTGCTATCATTCATATCCTTCAGAATTTATACTGAAAATATACTCAAGAATGCATACTACATATGAGCATAAGTAAATCTATGAAATCGATTATCCAAAAAAATTTTCTTCCAATGAGATATGTGGATAATTCGTTAAGGGTGCCAACATAGGCACTCTTCCCCTAGGTAACAGAGGCAAAGTATCAGAAAGTGCTATTTAGAATTGAAATCTGCGCATTCCAAAAATAATCCTAATAATTCTCTTAAATTCATTATTTTCCCGAAGTAAATGAACATTTTGTTGAATACCTTATTACTACGACATATATGTAGAAATGGCAACATTGCTTGTTCAACTGACAGAAGGATGACTATAACCTACCATTTTCAAAATATACACGGTGAAATGTGTCAGAATTCCATGGCCAACCGGTATACTTTATAAAAGTGAATGAAGTACATGCGAATGGCGCTGTAAATTACCCAAAAGTGTTGCGAAAAAGATGGGCTAAGTCTCAATCCGTCGAAGACCACTCTTATTCCTTCCAATGGATCAATGTAGGAATTATATCGATTTGTCCGTTTCAAATCAGAGCTCATTACAAGGTTTCCACATCAAATTCCTCGACTATATCCCAGTGATCCAATTATGAAGAAACCCTAAAAATTAAAATTAGGCAACAAGGCCCGAAAAGTGCCGGCATTTGAAATGTGATTTCCGAACCCAGCGAAACGGAAAAGTCTAATCCAACGTTTTACCAGAATGAGCTCAAATTAACGCGGCTGGAATAAAAGAGAATATGGTGAAAACAAGGGGGATGGCGTGACCGAGTTCCGTATGGAGGTCAACTGGGCATGTACTTCCATTTCACGATACAGCCCCATTGTTCGATGTCCGACATTGCGATCGATTGGGCCAGCAACAAGTAGTGTTGTTGCTCGAACTGGGGTCTGTGGGATCTCACCAGAGATTAATGCACCTATTAGCACATTATTGGACGGTTTTTCGCATCTGTTGAGAGAAGAGAGCGAAAAGAGTTATGGATGGGAATGTGAATTGCCAGCATAATTCAGGGGTCGTTCATTGCTCCATTCATCTCTAGAAGAATCAGCAATGATTAAACTGGTCACCAATGAAGGTCTTTTCTCCAGAATGAGTTAATGGTTCAATAGAAACTGTTATTCTTTCTCCTTCTTCAGAAATATTCGAGAACAAGTTGTGGACTATTCATACTTGATATATCTTGCTTGGTTTGGACCAGTGGGTCAGTGGATCCACCTTGAATAAGAAAGGAAATTTTCTCTAGTGGCCAGTAGCTCAAATCAAATAACCCGAAATGTATTGTTATAGCTCTCTACTCGCCTGAAAGTGCTGGCTTCGTATTTTTACCTGTTTCAGAATAAAAAAGCTATTTTTCTTCTATTCCACTTGGCGGATTCATTTTGAGACTGAATGAATGCTATTACTTTTATTCAACATTTTTAATCTTCCTCAATGGAGTTATATCATATTCTGACAAAGAGATTCATAACTTTATTTTACTCCATTGAAGTAAATTTTTGATTTCCATTCCAGAAATCAGAATTCAAAGTTTGCTAATTGAAAATAACTCAAATCAAAGTAAAATTTTTTCTATCATATGAATTACTCAAATATATCTCATACAGTTCATAAAGATTAAAGTTCAAGATATTGCCATGTTTTTCAAAGATCTTCGAATAAATTTCAAGGTTCTCAAATCTCACTGAGAAATTTGTTCCATTATTCATCAATATTATTATTTGATAAATGCGCTTGAGTTTTTATCTTTGTTGATTCAAATGATGAAACCATAAATTATAACAATGAATAACTGATGAAATTTGATATAGATATTTATATAAACAGTAGAAAAAAGACACAAAAGAAATTCCTCATGTATAATCGACGACAAAGTCATAATTGAAACTTCATGTACAAATTAGTAAAATTAAAACATATTTTAGCAATCGATGTGATGTGATGTAATCAATCAAAAATAGATGTGATATGTAAAATTCAAATTAAGATCTAAAATATACATACCTATAACAGGAAGGAATTATACTCCATTCACTTTTAGAATTTGTTCTTATTAAACAGAGGTCGTTGTAATTGTGTATTTATGGAGATGTTTATTTACTTTGGGAAGATAATGAATTTGAGAAAATATTATGTGAATTCAATAATTCCAAAAACCAAGCGAATGTTGAAGAAACTTCTTTCTGTGTTAATACTGGAAATATTTCACTATATAAACATGGTTGGAAGATTCAGTTATGCTTTTTTCTTGTACGGAAATCAAGAATCGAGTGTTGAAATTTAACTGAAAAATAATGAACATAATATTTTTCTTTTTGTGATTGTTCATTCGAAAAAAGAATAAGTACCACCCGACAGAAAATCTTATGAACAAACAGTGGAATTCTCCATCTCACTGAATTCTTAAAAAATGAGCCTACAGAAGACATTTGAATACCTTTTGGCGCAAATACTACAGTACCTATGAAATATTTTATTTCTTGTACTTCTATTTCATAAAGGTTGATTAGATTTCATAAAGAAAGGACCAAAGATCAGAGGTGTAGAATATGACATTACTGTGATTCACTAACAACGAGTTGTGCCTCTGAAATAAAACCCTATGTCATTTTGTACGTACTTCCCCTAATACTACGAAACCTGTGTAGCAACTAGCAGTTGAACCTTAAAATAACTAACTCCATTTACCAAGTTGAAAAAGAGTAAATAGAAATCAGCATTCGAAAATAATGAGATTTCATGATTTTTCCGCAAATCGCTAGGAAATTTTGACATTCCAGTCAAAATTGGTCATAGATAAAGTAAAGATTTCCTAACTGTTAGAAAATATTCATTTCCTTACTGTAAGGAAATGATATTTCCTTACAGTTGGTTCGACATATGCATATACGAACTTTTCTCATGATTCCTTCGGCACTTATTCTAAAAAAGCAGTATTTTCACTGCATCAACCAGCTCTGGAGGAGTCTCAGAAGTAGCAAATTCATCACCACTTATCATTTTACACTGTTTTAAATTCGAAAACACTACCAATTGAATTAATTATATGCGTCAACTTTGACAATTCAACATGAGTACGTTTCCATAGTAACGTAACCAATTTTAATACGAATTTCGAAGCAAACATTTACTTATGAATTGAATAATTCTCGATTTCATCGATATTAATTGGAATCTGTCGAATTTTAAACGATTTGCGGAAAAATAGTATGTTCACCTCGGAGGAAGAGAAACATTCCTGGACTCTGTGTTGCCAAGTCTCGGCTTGCGCCTCGACTTGGCAATTTTCACAATCGTCCAGGAATGTTACGCTTTTCCTACCCGGTAAACAATGTACTATTATTGAAGCCCACTTTGAAACCCTGTTTCAGGCACCCTGTATAATATTTCCTCATAATTTATACAAGAAGCAGTATCAGCGTACTTTCTTTCGTTCCACTGTTTCAAAACGAAATTCCTTCAATAAGGGATTTCGAAGATATAAACACTAATTTGTGGCAATGTTTCTGTCAAAAAATTCGACAATAAGGGCTAAGGGTATAGCTCAACAGTCGCTTGAAGTGGTCTCTCCGCTTGAGGTCAATATCTGAAATATTTCCCCTGAAATACATCAAAATTCATTGATACGAACATCGGAGCTTCAATTTCTCGAATCACCGGTTTCCCATGGAAACTTTTTTATCGCTTCCCGGAAGGAAATTAGAACCGGAGTCGTTCAAAATCGTGCACGTGCATAGAATTCTGAATAAACCGGATCGATTCGATTAGCACCTCTATCGGTTTGTTCATAAAACCGTGGTATTACAGTGGATGAGGGAATTCGTTGCTTCAACTTGCTAATTAAGTTTTCTAATCGATCAAACTTCGGGCCTTTCCTCCATGAATATGTATCCCCATTAATCAGGGTGGAATCATTCACCTTGACATTAATGACATTCCACGACAATTTGTTGGGATTTTCCAGCCATTTAGGTTGGTATGATTCTTTCGATCGAACGTCCTTTCTCCGAAAGCAGATCGATGAGCTTTACCCTCTGAATAATCCTGAAAATATCATCCATTCAGGTGAAATAATAGCTTTTTATAGAATTCGTCTATTTAGAAAACTAGAATAGAATAGAAATCTATTTTTTGATGATATATCTTCTGAACCATTTTCTCTAATGAACTGAATTTTGATATAATGCACAGCAATTAAAACTCAGATGGAGAAAATATCTTATTTTGTATGGGCTATTTTACATCAGTATTATCTTTGAAAAAGCTGAAAAAAAAAAACATACTTGAACCTGCTATGGGACGATTCATGTTTTAATTATTGTGATCTATTTTCAGTGAAGAATTATATAATTGAGGCGGCAATACTGAAAATGCAAGACTTTCCTAATAAGTTATCAGTAAAACTTGAGCTAACAATTCAAGAAAGGCACAGCAATTTAAACTCAGAGGGAGAGTGCCCATCACTTCTGTAGCACTCTGAAATATGAACATGGCGGCCATAAATTGCTCGCGATACATCCGGAAGTTCATTCCGTCGATTTTCATTACTTTGGATATTTCAAACGACAGTTTGAGGCACGGAATCACTTTTAATCTCGGATAGCGATGTCATGGTTCATTTCGTTATTTCCGAATGTTATACTTCAAGAAGTCAAACGTAATTTGGTTGCTTCTATTCAGAGCAGTTGGATTCCATTATTCAGTTTGGGAAAGTTACGTTTATGAGTTGGGAGTTTCTCGGATTGAATAGGAAGATAATTTGGCTTTTGTTCAATTGTTTCGGTCTTTACTTGACAAGTGAAATAAATTCTATTTGAAGCCAATCCACATCTGGACTTTAGTAAGGAAAAACAACATGCTTTTGATATTTGGAAAGCATTGATGACCACATTTGGAACGATTACAGTAACCATTCGAATTTACCCATTAGCTAGCAGAATATGAAGTGTCCAACTATCCATAGAGTTTGTGAAAGAAAGATTCTTCGAGTATTGATGTAGCTTTCAGAAGTGCAATCTGTTTTTTGTTGTTACCGGCTGTATGTTTCTTCTGTTAGATTTTCCGTTTGATGAATCAATCTTCTAAAATGTTCAACTCAACAATATTGCTGCACTATGTACATCATGAATCGTTAAAATATATTGAACTTTGTTCAGAGATGCTATTCAGTATGTATATATGCAGAATTCTTTGATAATGTTCGAGTGCGATTATCGTAGAATGAGAATTTGAATAAATATACTCTGATGGCTGATAAAAGTCATTACAGGTAATGCAGGACGAACGCTATCTTATCTGGTTTCGCTGTTAACCAGGAATAAGCACTGTAGAATGTTACCGCTTTTATGATAATTTTATCACGCACTCGATACCTACTCGTAACTTGACTCTTGGGATCCTCAAACCGAAAAATATTGTTCAAGATTCTTTGAATAATTGCAAATAATTCAGGCATCATGTTGAAGTCTCATATACTGGAGTTCACCTCTAATGAGAGACACACTATACTTTGTTCAAATCTAAGAAGGAGCAATAATAACATGTTTGGCGCAGCGGTTGGAGGGTCTTCGTAAAGTTTCTTTCCGTCCAGAGTCGAATCGAGGAGATTTCACACAATCGTTCAGTTTTAACTGAACTTGAATTCCATTTTCTTCAATGATTTATAGAACGTTGTTCTTTTGAAATTTGGCAAACTGTCGTCATCATTCACGATTTCTAGAACTTTAGAAATCGTTGGGATTTCATTCCGGAAAAAAAACCGTGGAAAATTCTTCTGATATAAGGTTCATATCGAAATCGTCAACCGAATCGATTATTTTTAACGACTGGACTCTCCTCTTAGGTGGCGTCAATGTTTTATTCTCTTCATATTCTCTGAGAATTCTGAATACAGCTGAATCACTCACCCCAGAGGATTTTGAAACAATTCCAACTAAGTATCTTTTCGATAAATCAGGATGTTCTTTCAATTCTTTTCGAAAAAGGTTAAAAATTATCTCTTTTTTTTCAGCAGAGAAATGCGACCTTTTGGCCTTTTTTTGGTGGTGGTCCCCACATATCACCCTGAGATAAAGTATCCGTTTCCGAATTCGACATTGTTCTATAAACACTATATACACTTTGTCAAAAGATTTTCCAACACAATACACTTTTCACAACAAAATCTATTGATAAACACTTTGAACAGCTATAGACCTTCACAGTAGCTCTAGGTATTTTAACTGGTCTTGTCATTTGAAAACTTCGATATTTATGCCAACCAAGATGGCTTTAACCCATTAGGGAAAAGGACCCAAATCTGGTGTTTCCCGGAATTACCTTGTCGAAACCTTGAGCAGCCGACTGAGAGTTTCGTACCAAATAATATATCTAAAATTTTGGACCGAAACTAAATATATTTCGGATATTACAAGTAAATGACGGTTTAGATGGCTAGATGAATTACAGAAGGTGAAAACTCTCAAAATTCCAAGGTGCTACATGAAGAATCAAGAAGGTTTTGAATTAGAACAACATGTTTTTTGTGACGCTATCCAACAAGCACTTGCCATCGTCAGTTATTTCCGTTTTTCCAAAGGTTCAGAGAAAAAAGTATCGTTGGTTACATCTAAAACACAAGTTGCTCCAATGAAACATCAGACAAGTATCCCAAAATTGGAATTACAAGCGGCTTTATTTCTAGTATTTGGACTGTATCTTGAAAATACTTGTGTCACTTTTTTCTTGTCAGAACAACTGTCGTATCATTTATTTTCTCAAATGCAAGGTCAACAAGATCACAATGAAACAATGTACAAAATATAAAATCAAAACTGAACAATGACCATTATAAATTTGAACAGAGAAACTTCGATATTCATGCAGATCAATATGGCTTTCACCCATTAGGGAAAAGGATCCAAATCTGGTGTTTCTCGGAATTACTTTGTCGGAATCTTGCAAGATTCCGACCCAAATCTCTAAAACTCTGGTATTTCCTGGAATTACCTTGCTGCAATCTCGAGCATCCGAAAAAGAAATTATTCAGTCGATAATAAAAACAAAACAAAATAAGAAAAATAGGGTACGTCGGATAAAATTTTTTTATGACAGTTGCAAATCATAACAGAAATTTGGCACTAGAGTTTCTGAGGAAAAAAGTTCCAATGTGGGAATTGCTGACTCAAATTATTGAATCATTTCTATCCAGTACCATTTACAGTCCGTTCCGAGTACGATCCTGGCAATATTTTAGGGCGTTAAAAGGGAACGTGGTTATGAACGTTTGACGAATAGAAGCTTTATTGTGCGCAAACCAGACGATTCTGTTTGTTTACAAAGCTCCTTCTTATATTTGATCGGACTATAGAATATTTCCAGATCTGGAATAGTATATTTCATTACTAGTCCAGAAAGTGAGCTTTTTCCTTGCGCGCGCGATGTGTTCCCGTGTGAGGCGGAGCCGAACACGGGAACTCGTGCAAGTACGGAAAAAGCCTTTCTGGACGTGTAATGAACGATATTTTTCATTACACCTCTCTGAAAACAATAACACGGGAAAAATTTTAAGCAGAAAGCATTTCGATATTGTGAAACAATAATTATTGAAAACACTGACATCTACTGTCACGCAATCGTTGCTCTGTGTCTCAGCATAGGAATCATAGGATGCATCTATGCCTCAGCGCACCGTAAAACTTTTTGCGGTGCGGCCGCACGGAAAAGAGTCATTTTCGATGTTCTTAATCTATATGTTATGATAGGGTTTTCAGTGCGGTGTAATGAAAATGCATTTTTCTACAAACGTCAAAAAATGACAAGGTTCGCGCATTGACAACAATATGCGAAGTGACCCTTTTTTTCATTTTCCTTCGTTACCATGACACCGTGCGCGAAGTAGTGTGCGAAATACTTACTTCGCACACTGCATGTAAACTATATGGGATTTTTTATTTCAACCTTTATGTTCCTCAATCAAGCAAAAATCCAAGAAATCATTTACTTATTGATGTATAACAATTACTTGATTTGGAAAAACAGATTAAGCCAGTTCAATACTATTTTTCATATTAAGCTAAGCATGTTACTCATTTTAGAACAATATTTTTGGCGTTTGTAGAAAAAATTCTGTTTGCATCTCATGCGCGAAATACTTTGGTGATCTCGACTTTTTTCTTCAACTCGGCTTCGCCTCGTTAAAAAAAATCAGTTCTCGATCACCAAAGTAGCATTTCGCGCACTAGATACAAAAATAACTATTATTGTACTATTTCACTGAAATTTTGAATATATTTTCTCCTTATGACGAGCTAACGATTCGACTGAGAATAGTTCAAATACTGAATAAAATATCAACCAAATTCAAGACACTCCTCGTACATATTCATAATAAATGCCTTCCCTCGTCGTGGCATAAATCGATCTTTCAGCTCACCCCGGTTTTCTTAATGGCGGGCTAAAAGAGCAAGAAAGCGGAATGCTCAACGAAATTTCATTTTTAGCGAAACGATTTTATGTGGTTATCAAACCGCGCATACCTCGTCAGTCTTCCGTTTGCAGCTCGACTTGAAAAATTCTCGCTGATAAAAAACGTTTCGGCTCCTCGTTATCGTTCCCAGATATCACGACGAATGGCGAGGAATCGTCTCGCGAGATGGTAGATTGGAGTTTCGAACTTGCAGTACTTCGTACAATGAGTATCGATTTCACATGGATTGTAGGAAGGAGAGTGGAATCATGTGTGGGAAAATGGAACTTTGAATTTTTAGCCTAGTTTCCGGAAACTTCGAGACAGATCTGCATTTCCGAAAAGCTAGAAAGGTTCCATACTAAAGGGTTTGCCAATAAGATATGATATTGAGATATCCAAAGAAAATAGCCATTTTTCAAATGAATGATTGGATATTCATTGCATTATAAAGAGGAAGGTATACCGTTAACTATAGGAAATAACATCAGCAAAAATGACCACCACGACCACGACTACAGGACCATATCCTTTTCATCCTAGGAATAACACTAGATTGCAAACTTCTGTGGAATAAGCATGTTGATAATGCTACTGGCAGAGCTACAAGAGCTCTGATGACATGCAGGCGTGTATGCGGCAGGAATTGGGGCTGTAACCCAAAAATACTGCGATGGATGTACGTCATGATTGTAATACCTATAGTCACATACGGGGCAGTAGCCTGGTTTGCCAAGTCAGGTAAGTACGAGGAAAATGCTCGACAAAGTACAAAGGCTTGCCTATGTGTGCATCACGAAAGCTATGAGAACGTGCCCAACCAGGGCGCTTGAGATCATCACAGACCTCACACCTCTACATCTAGTGATTGATAGGGTAGCCCATGAGGCCATCCTCAGAGTATCTAAAGAAGGAGCAGGCAATGAGAGAGTGAGGTTTGAGAGAGCTTGGTCTTCTCTGAATGACTACACCTCATCTGCAAACCTTCCTAGTGATGTAATGATCAGAAAGAACTTCAGTACAATGCTAACTAAAAGAGAGGATTGGGAAAGGGAATACACCAACTACAATCTCGGAGAAAATACAATGAAATGGTATACAGATGGTTCTAAAACCGCTACAGGAGCTGGCGCTGGGATTTACGGGACAAGTACCAAGCGTGCACTATCGTTAGGCTCCTGTACAAGCGTCCTTCAAACGGAAATACTTGTCATCGGAAGATGTCTAGATTTAAATCTAGAAAGAAACTGTCAGAAGTGCGATTTAGCTATTTATACAGATAGTCAAGCTGCTATTAAAGCACCGAGCTCCTACGTCATTGACTCCAAGCTGATTTGGGAGTGCCGAAACAAACTCAATGAGGTAGGCAAGAAGAATAAGGTCTTTTTAATCTGGGTACCTGATCATTCGGGAATCGTGGGAAACGAAGAGGCCAATACACTGGCCAGAAAGGGCGCACAAACGCCACTCACTGGCCCAGAACCCTTCTGTGGTATAGGAAAGTGCACCTATAAGAAGGAGTTTATGCTGAAGGAGAAAACCGAAAGAGAAAAACTCTGGTGGAATCTCCCAGGGATGGATCACTCCAAAAAGTTCCTCCGGAACTTTGAAACTGCTAGATCCAAAAAATATCTGGATCTCAGTAAAAACCAACTTCACCTACTCACTGGCTTTCTCACAGGACATTGTCGCCTAAAGAAGCATCTGTTGAGAATGGGTTTATCGGACACTGATGAGTGCAGATTCTGTGGGGAGGAGGAAGAAACTCCTATTCACCTTGTTACGAAATGCTATGCCATTGCAAGCCAAAGGAAAGAGTGCTTTGGACAAGAAACTTGTAGAAGTGGGGAGTTATCCTCCTTGAAGCCGTCCCAGATTCTGGATTTCATCAAATCTCTGGAACTGTAGGAGGCGCGATGATAACAGCTCTGTCAGGGGGCACAATAGACCTTAAGGTCGCAGTGAACTGTAACCCCTTTTTACTATAACTATAACTATATAACTATAAACCCGCTGGACCATAAACCGCACCAAACAGTTACACGTTGAGGAACGGGAGGCTTCTCAACAGAAACTCTTGGGTTTTCCGAGCCTCAGATGCGACAAATTTGCTGGTTAACGAAGCCACCGAAGTGGAAATGGGCCTCATCACTAAAGATGATTTTTAGATGGAATTTCGAATCATTTTTATGCATTTTAAGGACTCAATCAGCGAAGACACAACGTTTTTGATGATCAGTCGGCTTGAGGTCTTGTTATAACTGAACTTCATAAGCCTCAGGACCCAAACCTTTTTGCAAAATACGGTGTAATGACGCATTTGGAATGTCTAATTCCAAAGAACGATGAGGAATGGACAAACCTGGGTTTTCATCAACACTTTCGGCTACAACATCAATATTCTTGGCTGCTCTTGAGCGACGTGCACGAGTTTTATTCTTCACATCACAACTTTTCCCAACAGCTCAAATTTTTCCACCAATTTTCTCCATTTTTATAGTGAATTTTAATGATTTTAATGCGTGTATCCTTCGAGTTTTATTTCTACTTGTCAAATGTCAAAAAATGACAGCTTCAAAAGTGACATCTACTGTAATAGCGGGCTATTGAAAATAACACCTATTATTGAAAAACCCTCTAAGTTATGATGTCAGAAGTTGGACCAGAGCTAATTAATAATGTTCTTTCAAGCTCGAGAAAGGACAATTAACACTCCGAAACGTTGGTGCCGTTATGGAATGATTTTTCAAAACATAAATGCCCCTATTTATTGCCCATTACTGACTTCCTCTTCATTTTTATAGAGTTCAAGCTAATTTCGCAAATACGTACATGCTGGGTTATGCCTGATGGTTTATAATTGGGAACGGAATGAGAATTGGAATTGATAGGAACTATATTTGAGGAGGCATAATAAGGGATTGGCTATGAAATGTCAACGGTTGACCCATTACATCGTGATATACATAGTAAAATGCAAGGTTGAATAATTGATTTCTCGCATCAGGAGAGGTTGAATTTTTTATTGTTTTATTTGGTTTGAACATACGTATAGATGTCAAATTAATTCTTTTCCTAAAAGCAAGTCTGAAAATTATACGCTCCATTACATCAATGTTCTCTTCGAACTATTCCTCAGTTTTATTGCTTCTTTCGCGTGTTTGTTGATTCATCATTCACTTTTCTTGGTATGAAGAAGACGATGTCGTGACTACCTATTTCGTGTCTATTCTATCAGACGTTCAGTTTTATATTCTCATATCTTAACGGTTAACCATTTTTATGGCTCTGTTCCTGAGCATTATGCGGAAAGCAGAAACGAACTGGAAATTTTGATTAAGGATGTTATTTTATGTCGAAAAAAGCGTCTTCAATATCTGGAAATAACATAAAGAAAACAATTGAGTTTGTTCTCTACTAACGACCCAGTTCTTTGTGTTAGTATCCCTGTACCTATACTCCATTCACAATTATAAAATCACAACTCGGGCCTTGGAAATTTGGCACATTCCATTCTGTATCGAAGTTATGACATTTTTCAAAAAAATTTTATGTTCCAAGTCAACACTTTGTTGCCCTTTCTACATTCTTAGCGTATTTCTCAGAATGTATATTTCATTTTGGAGAACACAACAGAAAATTGTGAACAATATTCTACATATAAAGGAGTTTTTGGATTTATGATTGTAAAGATTTATCGATGTGCTTTGTTTTCATCATGATATTGTATGTGATATGATTGTAAGGGTGCATAACATGTCTATTTCTAATATTTCTTCATTTCAAATAAATAACAGTTTTATTCATTCATCACAAAGAAAATAAACATAATAACTAAATTAACGAATTTGTTTACAGAGAATAATTTCAATTCAATAGTAATTGAGTTTTGGTTATTTTTGGTTATAAATTAATAAGCAAGAATGTCAATTCCTGAAAGCTTTATAGATATACATTTCATTTATTTGATCTTATGAACAAGGAGTAAAATATTCTGACTGTAAAGTAATTTATTAGTTTAAAAAATATTCATACAATACTACCACACTAGGTTTGTACAGATAATATGGGATAGGTCGAACATATGCTTTACATTTATCATCCACCTGTTCTAAAATAAGACACAAACTCCTGGAATATGCAAAAAACGATGTATTCTGGTTTAATATAGCCTATTTCTACTTTCGGCAAAGGATTGATAGGAATGAAAGCACCAGTGACACATTTCAATTCATCGGAATTTGAATTCAACTAACGTTGAATGCAATATAGTCATATTTCTTCTGTTTTTCAGCTTTTTCGACGTGTTTTTTTCTGAAACGTGAAAACGATGAACAATAATCATTTAGAGACCGATGATGGCCATCCAGAACCCGTTTAGGTATTTACGAAAATCGTGCAATTTCATTCTGCATGTTCTTTCCTCGTAATTCCTCGAAAATCCTACCTGAACCATATTTTCCGGTCGCTGTCGTTAGAAGATCGTATAAGGAAGCCTTTTTTTCCATTTTCACATTCCAAAAAAATTTTGAGCACCAAAAACGATACCGAATCTAACCAAACTTCTGGGGGACCGAAATTTCGTTCGAAATCTTTCTAAACGGCCAGATACCTAAAAAACTTCGATATCAAGTGTAAAAAGGTCGATTAGTACAATTCAAATTTGCCGTTCATACTCACGCCAAAAGTCGTAAGAGGAAAAAATGACAATTGCACAAAATTTCTCATATCGACAGAAAACTTCTTCTGGACGACGAAGAACGGAAAAATAGGCGATTTCCTATCGATATTTCGCCCCAAAATCGCCGATCGATTCGAACTTACAAAATGTGGAATATCTTTGATACTTTCACTTTGATGTAAACAAAGGAACTGGCAACGTTTTGTCATTAACGATATTTTCTGTACGCGCACAGACTTTTCATCAGGTGCACCAACTCCTGAAAACGAAATCATGACCTCCTATGTGATTGAATAAAAGTGAATGGAGTATATTTATTATTTGTCCGTCCAAATGATACAGCCCTAAAAGTTTTAAGCTTCATATGTGAAAAACAGAATTCGACGTCCCTTGGCCTCAGTTCATACGGCACCTAATTTCCTTCCTTTTCGATCATCCCAATTGCGTGGTAAACGGCTGGTTGAGTGACTCCAAGTGTTCTTTACCCTCCACACCGTGAACAATAGAATTTCTTTCTGAATCCAGAATTTTCCTTCAGTTTCAGATTTCACAACGCAGTTGGGCCAGGTATACGAGCAGCATGCCGAAGAACTCCACATGCTGGTGTCTAACTTCCGAAAGAGAAACGGAGAGCTGAGAAAAGAGAGGTAGGTGGCACACACACACGCGCTGCAAGTTTAGCGTTCAATATCACTCTGTAAGTTTTCTGTAATTTGACAAGTTTCCCGCTGCCGGGAATTCAGTGACGGGAAAATCGTGAAGGATGCCTGGGAGTTTTCTGGAAATTCAGTTAGCGTCCCCCAGCGCGTGTCATTTTCACGCCACGCGAATTCAGTTATCCGAGGAAGGAAATGAAATGAAACTTGGTGTATGAATTCATCTCGGAATCATGAGATTTGGGGTCGATCGCAGCGGGGCAGAAAGTTTGTTTCGATCATTTTCGGGCCTTTGGGTCCTGTTGACGGAAAGTTTCACGGCAGACCCGGCTTTTAATAATGGATGTTGACGCTTTGAACCATTTTAATAATGAATGGGAAAGTCCCCGACAGGATCAGTCAGTGTTGCCTTCTGTGTTCGTTTCGATTTCTTGTAGTCTTAAACTTTCATAAGATCAGCGTGAACTTCCAGATGGAATGATATCCCGAGCTGCGAGCAAAGATTTTAAGGATTGATACAGAAGATCCTGAATGACCCAGATGCTGGGACCTGCTTTCCATCGCGATTCTATCTTCATTTCATGGACTTTCCAGTTAGAGTATTGGATTAGAAGTCACTAAAAAACAGGGAAAATTTCAAATATCAACATTCAAGTGAACGAATGTTTAGTCTGGTTTCGACCATACCCTATCCATCATCAGAGCAACATATGTTTTCACTAAGGAACAAGAAATAGATGGAACACAAATCCATTAAGAACTTGACCAGTTTGAACTTGAACTGTGTACGCCCAAGAAACACAACCTTCTTCGCAAAATTTCTGAAAGGTTCAAATGCGGCTATAATAAGAACTCCTATTGAAAAGTCCCAGAGATCATGTGCTAATACCAAGCGAAATCAGTTCACTTTGTCAGCTCCTCAAGTTCACTCTTATGTAAACCGAATTGGAGATTCTCATTGCATTGTTCTTAGATATCCCGAATTTCATCAGATAAGCAAATTCTTTTTGCGAACGTAACCAAAACAAGAAATTCTCATAAGTAATATCATAAGTGCATCCAATTTTTCCGAAAAAAATCGAAAAAACACGTTGCTAAGTAATATTTTAACAAGAAGCATGAGTGCAGGTGGCAACAAAAATCCGAGTCGAAGACGAGGATTTTTGCACCTGCACGAATGCTTTTTGTTAAAAAAAATATTACTTCGCACTGTGTTTTTTCGATTTTTTTCACAGGAAAAATTAGATGCACGAATGGTATTTGACAAGACTATTTCTTGAGTAACAGATTATTCTGGATGCATCTATGTATGTATTATTAATTTTCGTTGACAACAACTGTCAAGTTTTGCCGCGGGTAAACCCGAAAAAACTGCTGACAGCTGCTGCCAAACAATTTTTCCATCTAGAAACCATTTGTGATTCAAAATTGCGCGTTTCTGATTGGTGGAAATTAAGACGAGGGAAATAGTCAGTGGTAATATCCCTAGGACCTTGATAATAGACGAGATCATTTTATGACCATCGAAAAGCTCGTTCATTGGTAACAGCCCGAAGCCGAAGGCTGAGGGCTGTTACCAAGCAACGAGCTCGAGATATTAGTTATAAAATTATGAGGCATTTATCAATGTCCGAGGAATATTCGGCAGAAAATTTTTTGACAGAAAAAATTTATAACTCAACACAACAAAACATTTATTCAATTATTGAAAGTACAATTAGTGAAAGTGCAATTCGTAAAATTCAACTCAACATTAGATTCGTTGCTGTTCTCTTGTATAGAAGATCTATTTCCACGCATAATATTTATTATCTTGTTGTGGTGTTCTTGATCGAGGTAATCTTCGGCAATTGTTGTTCCTCTACACCACGTTTTGCTAATTGACTGTTGATCTATTCGAATGATTCGTTGTCTTTTTGTCTTTGACATTCAAGCCAATTGCTTCGGCAGCATATTTAGTCCATTTATTTATGGTATTCCTTCCAACAGGTACATTATCGTACCATTTGTCAGTTTCATTTTTCCAATATCGATTTGGTTTCAAGAATAGTCGTGGTGATGTAATATTTTCGCCTCGTTTTGATATTAGTTTATGAAAAAGACGTACAGGGCTGCTTTGTCTCTCACTATTGGAAACCAACCATTTACTACTTGTACATCTTTTAGAACCACCTTGGTACGTTTTACTGAATACCGGATTTTATTCAATGCGATTTGTTGGAGAACCATCGTTTTTCTTCTCGATTTGAAAAAAATTCACCAAACAAGCGACTGTCCTCCTCCTCGCCACGCTAGTTCTACTGCAGCAATATGATAAAATTTACGCATAAGACCATCAGGAGTATTTTCATCCCATAGCAATATTATTCTGTTAACTTCAGACAAATTTAACGAAACTGAACTGGATTTACGTTTACTTGGGTCTGCTTGCAATTTTTTTCTGATTGCATCGCGAGCATCTCGGGCTGCTTTAAATATTATATTATTAAACGGGTCAATCATTATGTTGTAGTCCTTATAATACTTTTCTTGTAAGAGTTTGCTCGAAACATTCCACATTGTCTTTACCGTTGCTTCTTTGAATTCTGTTCCGTCTTTTTTTCTCATATTGACAGACCAATGTTTGAGTATAAACGCCAATTCTTCCAAGCTTCTGCGTTCATTCAATTCTTATGATCGTTCGTAGCAAAATTCCATAAATATTCCCCAAATACATTTGTGGCTATTGGATACTTCCTGGGAATTTTTTCTTTGATAAGCTCATTCATATGTCCATTTCTCTCATAATCATTGGAGTTATGTCGCATGATCTTGGAGGCCAATTTCCCGAAATAATGTTATCGCCAAATCTTTCTTTCAAAGAATCAATCATTACGGGAGCAGCATGAGGTGTAATACCATCTTGTTTGAACCAAAACACTTCTGGATCGATATCATTCATATTTTGAAACGAATACTCATTGATCATCGATCTGTGACAAGCACCATTCATTGTAACATTAGCTCCTGAGCTATACAGATATGTATAATGTAGTTGGAAACGCTGGGGTCTTCTAGTCCAGTTGAACAGTGGAAGAATCGAAACCTCAGTGCGATTCGATATCGAATAAGCGGCTGGTCTAGTTTTATGGCAGTTTGTAATGGAGATGCCAGAGCGCAACGATCTAGGAAGAGCAGCAAAGATCCAGGCATCCCCACTACGATCGAAACTGCCATTAAACTAGACCAGCCGCTCATTCGATATCGAATCGCACTGAGGTTTCGATTCTTCCACTGTTCAACTGGACTAGAAGACTGCTCGAATTTCGTACTGAAATCCCAGGGTTTCCAACTACATTATCCATATCTGTATAGTCATGGTGGACATATACCGGAAATTATTTTTAAAACCTGAATGTCATAAAATTATCTTTCAAATAAGAAAAATTTGGCTTCAATATTAATTCAAATCTGTTTTATTTCAATTTAGATTTCTATCTCTCTGAAAAACAACCCCGATAGAATATAACGAGGATGGAAATTCCCATTACAAACCTCTAGAAATATCCTGAATGCAAACGGAATGAGAAATTCATACTGCAAGTTCCCAAAGATATCTTAAATTATCGCTATTCGGCTCGTAAAAACATATTCCATTTTCGGGAAAGTTCATCTGTTGAGTGGATGTGTCCGCGAAGCTAGATATTGTAATGATACATCGTAGTACCGAAGAGGATCTGTGATAAGATAAGAAGCTAAACCATAATGTAAGGAAGGAAGAATATTGCAATTACATTCCTTTCCGTTCAGTTCAGGGTCTAGTGCATCTTTCGATAACGACAATCCCAATTTTTGAAATACTTATTCCGCACGACCGTAGAACGCGGGCAAATACTTAACATGTTTCCTATTGTCCGCAGGGCAGCATGTCCCAGCTCCCTGTTTCACACTTGGGAAACCCTTCTCCAAGAAGTTGATATTGATTCTCAAGCCTTGGGCGAGATCGGTGCCATTCTTGGACGTCAAGTATCCCGACCGCTCCTGGAGAGGTCCTTCCATAGGAAAATTCAGTCTCGGAAAGTGTTTTCCCAACGGGAAAGCTACGACGTCATCATCGACAAAACAGAGGAGAAACTAGTGAAGGTAAGATTTTACGTTTCAATAGATATGGTGGAAGTCAATGAAATACACTGCGCAAAAAAATTCACGCACATTATGGAAATCTCAAATTTAAAAAAATTTTAATTTTAAAAAAAGATGATATTATCAGACTTTAAATGTATTGGCTCCATTCTAAAATCAGTTGTTCCCGATCAATTCTAGTGATCAATAGTTTTCCTTTCGTTTGATTTTCTACACTCGATCGCTATGCAACGCGAAACACGCAATTTGACCCAAGAGAAATGTGCCCAAGCGGTATTTTCGCGAGAAGAAGGGTGGACATACACAAGAATTGCAGAAAGGTTTGGAGTTTCCCATACAAGTGTGTCCAGAATGTTGCAGCGATTCAGGGAGACAGGTATGAATGTCCAAAGATCAGGACAGGGTAGACCACGGGTAACAACTGCCATTCAAGAACGTTACTTGAGAGTTTCTTCGTTGAGACAACGGTTTGCAACCGCTCGCCTCCTTCAAAATCAGCTTGAGCAAACTCATGAGATGCAAATTAGCACTCAGACAATAAGAAATCGCCTCAGAGAATATGATTTAATGCCTCGTGTCGCGGCAAGAGGCCCACCTCTTACTCCAGCCCATCGAAGGGCGCGTTTGAATTTTGCGAGAGAGCATATCCATTGGGAAGAGGCCGATTGGGAAAGAGTTCTCTTCACAGATGAGTCTAGATTCTGCCTCTACCATTGTGATCGACGTTCCCCTGTATACAGACGTCCACATGAAAGATATGCTCAGTGCAATTTCCTGAATACTACTGGTTTCGGGGGAGGGTCGATTATGGTATGGGGTGGAATATCTTTGACTGCTCGCACAGACCTAGTGGTCGTTGATAATAGAGTTATGAATGCTGATAAGTATATAAGGAACATTCTTGAAGAGCATGTAGTGCCATTTGCCCCATACATTGGTGAAAATTTCATTTTTATGGACGATAATGCCAGACCCCATCGTGCGCGCATCGTTCAGGAGTACCTTGAAGAGGTTGAAGTCTCTCGAATGGAATGGCCAGCAAGAAGTCCAGTTCTCAATACGATTGAGCAGGTTTGGGACAACCTAAATAGAACCTTAATGACTTAGGAATCCAACTCGGAGAAATCTGGGAAGGATTAGATCAGAACATTTTAAGATCACTCATTTTGAGTATGAACCGTCGTTGCCGAGCTGTAATTAACGCAAGGGGTGGAAATACCAAGAATTAACTCACTTATCAGCATTTCAGTATTTTGAAAATTGTTCATTTCTCTTCTTTCACATAAGATTCGGTGAAATCCTGAATTTTTCTTTCATTTAATGTGTCTTGTTTCGTCCAAAACATTCCCGGGAGAACATAAAAAATAAGTTATAAAGTCAATGTAGAGTTAACTTTCATTAAAATTGAGATTTTCAGAATGTGCGTTAATTTTTTTGCGCAGTGTATATGATACACATGGATGCGGATGTTGTGAAATATAGATTTTTTGCAAAAATTGCGCGACCTCTTTCGAAAGAAATGGGAAATAATACGTGATCTCAAATTTTCGTTGGACAAAAAAGTCTTGAACGTAATAATATCAGTGTTAATTCACCAGGGATTCTATACATCTTCGATATGCCAAAAATAGATGATAGAGATTTTTCTGCGAACTTCCAAGGATTATCCATGTACCCTATCCGTAATCAGCGATGTGTTCGAGGTTTCTAACACATCCTTGATGAGAATCCTGAAACCGCAATGCCCGTGTACCCTCCGAATCAATCTTGTGTATCTCTTGAGGATATCGCTGAGGAACTTGAACAACTTTCAACTTGGGATTCAGAGAAACCTTGATATTCATCAATTTAATCTGAGTGGATCAACAGACTAACGACCTTCTCGGGATTGGCTCTTCCGAGATCAATCAAGATAATTTCGGACCGCAAAGTTGATCACATTTTGAGGTTCGAACTTTATTCGCAGAATTCTGTACGTCGATTTCGTGTTGGTTAATACCAAAACTTTGTTTCACTTCGTTTGTTATTCAACTTTTGGTTGGATTTTTTTTTCGAACTTTTGGTCGATCTGTTCCATATCAACAATAATCGAATTTTCGGTAGGATCCTATGTAAACGCTTCTGACTCTGTTGTCAGTTGTAATATCCCTAGGACCTTGATAATAGACGAGATAATTTTATGGCCATCGAAAGCCCGAAGCCGAAGGCTAAGGGCTGTTACCAAGCAACGAGCTTGAGATATTGGTTATAAGATTATGAGGCATTTATCAATGTCCGAGGAATATTCGGAAGAAAATTTTTTTACAGAAAAAATGTATAACTCAATACAACAAAACATTCATTTATTCATTGAAAGTACAATTAGTGAAAGTGCAATTCGTAAAATTCAACTCAACATTAGATTCGTTGCTGTTCTCTTGTATAGAAGATCTATTTCCACGCATATTATTTATTATCTTGATGTGGTGTTCTTGATCGAGGTTTAGGTATGGTTTGATAGAATTTAGATTTCTATGACCAGTAATCTTGTTGTTCCTCTACACCACTTTTTGCTAATTGACTGACAGCTGTTGATCTATTTGAATGATTCGTTACCTTTTTGTCTTTGACATTCAAGCCAATTGCTTCGGCAGCATATTTAGTCCATTTATTTATGGTACTCCTTCCAACAGGTTCACTATCGTACCATTTGTCAGTTTCATTTTCCCAATATCGATTTGGTTTAAAGAATAGTCGTGGTGAGGTAATATTTTCGCCTCGTTTTGATATTAGTTTATGAAAAAGACGTACAGGGCAGCTTTGTCTCTCACTATTGGAAACCAACCATTTACTACTTGTACAGCTTTTAGAACCACCTTGGCACGTTTTACTGAATAAAAGATTGTATTCAATGAGATTTGTTGGAGAACCATCGTTATTCTTCTCGATTTGAAAAAAATTCACCAAACAAGCAACTGCCTCTCCTCCTCGCCACGCTAGTTCTACTGCAGCAATATGATAAAATTTACGCATAAGACCTTCAGGAGTATTTTCATTCCATAGCAATATTATTCTGTCAACTTCAGACAAATTTAACGAAACTGAACTGGATTTACGTTTACTTGGGTCTGCTTGCAATTTTTTTCTGATTGCATTGCGGGCATCTCGGGCTGGTTTAAATATTATATTATTAAACGGGTCAATCATAATGTTGTAGTCCTTACAATACTTTTCTTGTAAGAGTTTGCTCGAAACATTCCACATTGTCTTTACCGTTGCTTCTTTGAATTCTGTTCCGTAAATATTCCCAAAATATATTTGTGGCTATTGGAAGTATTTCTGGGAATGTTTTCTTTGATAAGCTCATTTATATTTTTAACATTACCAAAACGTGACATTTTGAAATTTGTTTGGAATGATGTTGCCATGGAACTATTATATAATTTTTTTCTATTTCTGTATCGTAATGAGTTCATTACAGTACTAAAAACAGTGCTGTAATGAACTCATTACAGCATTGTTTCCAGTTATATTTTTCGTTTTTTGGTTGTCAGCACTGGCTTCCGATCCAAACGATTTTCAACTCACGTCAATTTGGAAATGTCAATTTGGTAAGAGTCACCAACTGCCAAGATACAATACAAAAGTCACTAGGATGTATAATCTGAATTTTTCATTGAATTTCAACGAAATTTGACTGAAATAGAGAAAATATCGTCTTACTCCTTGCAGAATGCAATTCCAACACTCATGCGTTCGAAAACTCGCTCCTTCGTCGCTCGTTTTCGAATTTCGCATTCGTATTGGAATAGGAGCCCATTCTGCAACTAGTTTTAGAATATGCTATTATAAGACTCTATCGTGTTATCATTGGGATTGAAAATTGCATTGGATGTAGTTTTCGATGTAATGTTGACATGATTGGCTGAAATGGTTCCATATGACACAAAATCAGAAAATTTTCAATATTAGGTAGATCCTCAATGAAATAGTAGTCGAAAATCAATGTATAAAAGACTTAGATTCGAAATGTTCACTATTGCGAATAAAATAAATACCTAAATGTGTTCAAGAAGGTACAGTTGTGGTCAAAAATAGCATCTCATAATATCAAAGGCGTTAGCTTCTTTATGTCAAAGAAATTATACTCAAATTCCTGCACTGCACATTCCTTCTGCCTCCACACCGAGATGTCAGACCCAATCAACATTCTGCTTTCAGTGTCGCCAAGAATATAAGAATGCTTATGTGGCGTACCTGTCAAATCCAACAACGGAGAGCCTGAGTTGTTATTTCAACTGTCATAATGCTTACATACAGCAACTTCACGCGACGAACGGTATGTTGGAAGCATATGGAAGAGAAACTTTGCCCACACTCTTGAAGGTGAGTAGAATATTTCGAATGGATTTCTCTGAATTTTAATCTTGATCATTTTGATTCAAGTTTAGCAGTGTACTTATTTTTCATTGCTTTTGCTTGACATTGAATTTGAAAATTCATCAAAAAAATCTGTCAGATGAAGAAGCCCTTCTGAGTATAATCTGGGATAGTTATTTTCCCACCGTTACAAAATGGTGAATGCGTTGGTAACAAAAATAATTATTCTAATGAGCGAAAATGCATTGAATTTTCCAAAACAGTTTAACTTATGTACTCAATTATACACGTCTACAAGGTCATTAATCATATTCATTATTCAATCGTATGGTTTTTGAATTCAACTCACACAAGAACATTTCAAGGATTTCAGTTCTTCAAGTATCTTTCGTCAATTATATACGGAGGATGCGGCAGAGTCCTGAAAACTAATCTTGACAAAACAGTCGACAAGGTGGATTCAACTCTCATAGAGCCCTATTGCTTCGAAGTGTCTTTTGATGATACTCAGTAATTAACCAGCACATGCTAATAAAGTCATAAAGCCGATTCGCCTCAGTCTCCGAACTTTGCACCAACTACTTGTGTAATATCCCGAGGGGATTTAGGAAAAAGTTTTTCCTCTGTCGTTAAAAGTTGTGTGGTCTCTCCAAATTACGTACGGAATTGAAGTTCGGCTTGAGTTTATTTTAACTGACTTCATTATTCGACAGCGTCAAGTCCTTTTTTGGCGAATACAGAGGCATTGTTCTCATTACGCAGAATGAGAACTGCATCATTTTGGGATAACTTTCACACATGAGGAAATATACAGGGTGTCTTTGACTTCTACATATATTTCAACAGCAGATTCCTCTCACTTAACGCAACACTTTTTTCCTATACCATTTTTCAAAATTCGGTTTCGTTTGGAAGATACAGGGTGTCGAAAATCCACGAAAAAAACACTTTTCAGTTCATATCTTCCGAACCGTTATTTCGAATGAACTGAATTTTGGTTGATTGTTTACTCTTGTTCACATTCTTCAATCAAAACTTATTCAATAATCCTCCTGCTATGAAAGTTACAGCGTACCCGACTCATAAATCCACGCAAAAATACCATAAAACCACTTGAAAAAGATACACGGATCATATTTTCGAAAGAATCAATCATTTTAGAAAATGAAAGGAGTCTTATGATTTTTCAATGGAACGCGTCGTTTTCGAGTTATTCGCAATTGTATACAATAAAATTTGAGGAGAAAATCATGAATTTCAAGAATAATCTGCATGCTTTCCTGGATTTACATATCATCGAATATCATTACTTTTCTGCTCTCTCAACAAGTTAACAATGTTGTTAGAATGTTTATCAACTTTGTCGAGACTAAAATTTTCTAAAGGATAGAAAAACTTTTTATGTAGTAATAATAATAAAATTCTACATATGTGGGAGATAAAATTAAACACCAATGAATGAAACTATACTTTGCACTAAATAACCTGAGGCGATGTTTCTATCTAAACAATATCCTCTTGGAATTTTATGAACTCGAAACTACACGGTTAATATTACATTCATTCACTGAAAGTTTTGATATAATTATCATGATATCGATTTGTAGTTTTAAATGCGCATATTTTTCAAGAAATTAATATTATATAGGGTGTTCCATGTGACCGTTGCCATCAATACCAACTTTCTTATTTCAAATTCAACCCCCTCACTCAACACTCTGTATAAACCTTCCTCTTGAATCACTTTATCTATTGAAAAAAAGTAGAGATTTCCTCCATTTTTGTTTGGAGATCGCGCCGGTGTACGCTATACGCATGCGTCGTTCACAGACGTTATATAACATACAAGAATTATCTCTTTAATCTTTGATTACTCAATTTCAATCGAAAAATATGACCTTTGAGGTCTTTGCAGAGAATCGTATCAGGCACGTGTTTGGCCCCATTTTTTTTTCAAATGGCTATATCTTTAACAGAGGCGAATTCGAAAAAATGGAAAATGAAAAAGAAGTTTCTTTTGGCCTCAAGAATCTACAGTTGAAATATATGTGAATATATATGACCTCAAGTTCTATTGTCATTTTACCAAAGTAATGAGGTCCTGGTTCAATTAGAAACATCGATGCCAAATTCAAGAAATTTTTTCTGAAATTTTGTCTCATCATATAAGTCCGAAAATTACCTTATCGTAAATCAATAATTTTATCTTTTGGCCATGAAATTTCATTAATGAAACATCCTAAATTGTCGTTCTGTGTTTCTGATCGATAAGAAATAACACGATCCTCATAATCATATTTATTATCATGAAAAAACCACATTTATCTTGACGCTGTTTTCCCAAACATGAAAATCCCATTTCCCCCAATAAGGGTCTGTTGTTTGCTTGACATGTTGTGCGAGACTTCCTGTTGTTCATTGAAGTATTGGATGTCGCAGACTCCGAAAGTGTCACCGATTCGTCTTTACGATAACTTTGGGGCTGAAAGCCTTAGAGATCCTTTTCTTGGATGCTACGAAAATTTTGATCCATTTGAGAATAGGAATATGTTGATCCGCTAAAAAGAGTATTGAAATTATTCTTCTTTCGATGTTTCCCATCAATATTTCGGATCATATCGTATCATATTTCACAGAACTTATCCCTTTGTCCTTGTATGAAAGCTTGAATTGGGGGAAATATCAATAATCCGTAAAATATGAAGAATTCTGTATTCGTCACTCGCACATCCAACTCCAGAAATATATGGCTGAAAGCTTTCTTTTACCTTTTCGTGACAAGAAGTAAGACAAACGATTTCGTAGCTGAAACTCTGACACAGGTTTCATAAATATTGGATGAGACTGTTTCCAAGACGTTGAGTGATAAAGGTTTGGACGTAGAATTCAATTATTTCCCAGCAGTATATCATGGCGGCATTTTTTGATTAAAAACGAAATTGCTTAGAAAGGTGATATTTCCATTATTGCTCAAGTTGTCTTATATGCAGTATCGTGAAAAACTGGTTTCAATAGGATTGTGAATAAAACATTTCAGGGGCTCTAGAACGAATTGAAAAGAAGGCTGGGGCCTTCATGAATTGAAATTAATGTAACTCATATTGGTCGCTTGAATAGAGAATTTAATGAGATCAATGAACGTCTGGTGTGTTTACAAAGGATTGTGTACAAAAGAACATCACTTACCTCAACTTAAGATGACCGATTAGCTACTGAGTTGTAGTTAGGTTTGGGTTCAAGCAAAAAGCAAGGAAAAACGTCGAAATTACAGAACTTTATCGTTCTTCTTCATTTGAATACGGTATCATGGAAAAATCCCATGGAAATACGAAATGAATTGACAAGAAGTCACAAAATAAAATCACATGTATGCTGTTATTACACTGATTTAATCGTTTCAGGAGCTGGAGGAAATTTATTCCGATGTGTGCTCTACCCTCACCGATGCCATCCAACAAGGAGCGGAAATTGTGGCCTCTAGGGTGAGTATCATAGCTTTTAGTCTGATTAGAAACTTCAGAATCCATCTTTCTGAGGTATCGAATTGAACAGATACGTCGAAATATTGATACGATATGTTTTATACTAAAGATATGAGGACATATTTTGTGGTTCCTCTCATATCTCGACTTCGTCGCTTTTTTTCTTGGTTCCGATGCAAATATGAAGACCCGGATCTAGGGTGGGGCAAGCGGGGCGCTTGCCCTGGGCGCCTCGCTGGGCGCCGGCTTAAGGGGGCGCTAAAAACAACTTAATTTTTTTTTATTTTTGATTTTCTGGGAAAAAAATATTATTACTAAATATGACCCGACTCTGAATTGCCATCTCGACCACTCAAAAAAAGGAAAAACATCCTATCTTCCCAAAAATATGCAAAATGAAATTATCGATTTAATTGCCACCAAAGTTCGGAATAGCATTATTAATGAGATCAAGGAGGCCAACTATTTCACTATTATGTTCGACTGTACCCCGGATGTATTATATATCTCTCACAGAACAAATGAACCAAGTTATACGATATTTAAAGAGAACGTAGTCTGGATATGAGATAAAGGCAAACTTATAATACTAAAAATAAAGGAAAGTTTTATTGACTTCTTAGATGTTGACCAGCTGGCATATATATATATATAAAGGAGTTCAATCCAGAATTCTACACTCTCTGAATCTTGTGGGTGTCCATTCGTCTTTATCATGTTCAGAAGCAGTAAATTTATCTGGTGTTGTACAAAAACTGTATTGTTTTTTTGTTAGTTCAACCACACGATGGACAATTATGAAAAAGTGGACGAAAACAAATTCTAAAGGAAGTAGCCAAACTAGATGGACTAAACATCAAGCTGTTAATGCCTTGCTCAATAATTTACCGGGAATTGTGAAGGCTGTGGAAGAAATCAAAGAATCCTCACTAGTCGCAGAAAACAAGTATGAAGCTGGTCATTTGCTTCATGATGTGATGGATTTTAGATTCATCCTGAACCTAACAATTTGGGATAATATTCTGTGAGAGATCAATATGGTCAACGTGGAAATTCAGAAAGTAGATATAGTTATTTCACGTTCATTATCGTTCATGCAAGGTCTTATGAAGGCCTTGCAAGGAATGGCAGAAAAACTTATTGAAAACTGGATCTCGGAAGCTACACTTCTTTCAGAAGAATTGGATGTGGAGCCAATTCTTAGAAATAAACGTGTTTCCAAGAAGAAAAAGCAGGTTGACGAAATGTGCGATGATGAGTCAAGAACGGATCTAGTTGGTTTATTCTCCGAGGAAAAAGATTAGAAGGCGCAGAGAGTCTGCATACGAATTTATCATTCCTCAATGGCCATGCCCTTTTAAACATGCAAAAAGGGGATCTGCAGAAAATGGGACCCTTTTGGCGCAAAAATATTGAAGAGACTTGAATGCAGTTGATTTTTGTTAGGAACTAGCGGTTTTCAAAATGTTGGTTCCTGAATTAAGTGAAAGATCGACTTCATTAGACCTGCTACAAATTTTTCACAGGCAAGATTTGAAAGATGCTTACCCTATAATGTCAGTATAGCTGACATTACATAGAATATAGTGCACATTTCCTACCACGTCTGCAAGATGTGAAAGCAGTTTCAGCAAATAGAAAATAATAAAAAATTATTTGCGTTCCTTAATGAGTCAGAAAAGTCTCTATGGCCTCTCGATCTTAGCTATAGAATACAAAACTGCTTCCGAAACAGATTTCGAGGAGTTGATAGATGCGTTCGCGGAAAGAAAATCACGCCGCGTGATGCTATGTGCAGAAAAAAGTCCAATTTCTTTCCTTGTGATATTTTCCTTATTCTTAGTTTTTATTTTCATTATTCATTTGTATTATTTATTTTTGTTTTTTCTATAAATTCATATATGAACATATCAAACAAATGGGGGGGGGGGCGCAATCATGAATTTTTGCCCCGGTCAGAAAAAATCGTAGATCCGGGCAGGCAAGACGTTTTAGGATGGCGAGGTCTGCAATAAAACGTTGGTGTTTCGAGTACCTCTCTATGAATCCATCTGGTTATGACAGGAAATACATCTTATTAGTGAGCCTTCTCTAGTGGAACCAATTTATCGTTACGTTGATTTTAGCTCATTTAAGGGTGTGTCTTAAATATTTTCTAAAGATTAGAAAGGGCTTAGACCTCGTCATCTGAAAACGTCTCGACTTCTGCCGTAGGCTTTGATACTGTTGAGTGAGGACGAAATTACTTTATATCGTAACAGTTGAAGATACATAATGAAACAAAGTTGTTTTTATATTTGTCTCTTTTCCTATATTCTTTTATAGCATTGAATATTGTATTATTGATAAATAATATATCATCAGAATATATATTTGTGACCAGCCTGTATCTCCTATTTGGTTAACATCTAGACATCCGAAGAATAATTGAAATTGACGTTTACGAACAACCGAGAGTGAAGGACTGAAAGTTGGTCAGGCAGGACCTGAAAACCATCAATAATTCAGGACGTGAACTCAAGCTTCAGCTATTTTTAATGACGTTTTACCGGAATGATGAGTACCTTCAACCTGAGTTTGGATTTTCGAGCATTAGTAGAGGGAATAGCAAATTGCCCTAATTGGACGATTTCAATATGAAATATGTAATACGACATCGGATTTCATATCTTCTCCAACTCTGAAGTAATGGTTCACCTCGAACATAATTTGGTACCAGATTGACCCTTGGAGTCTCAAAGAAATCCAGATGAAATGAAAAATTTTAGTATTCACCGAAAACTCTCCATAATATTCACAGAGCCTGTATATCGGGTGTTTTTTTAGAGTGATAGAATTTTCGATATAGGGATAACTGTGATTTGACAGAAGGTAGAAGCCATGTTGTTTCGACATTTCTGTTCAGTGAGCATTGACAAGTTATCATTATTCACGCCGCAACGTTCACAAATTGTTGAAATTTATTTTCAAAATCAGTATTATTTTTGTCAAACTCATAGAACACTACGTGAAAGTGATGGTTTACATAATCGTCCATCAGCACAGCTTATTCGTCGAACTATCGATAGATTTTGGAGAACATTTTCTTTACTCGATGCAACAACAACAAGACAAAGAACTGTACGTACAGAGGAAAATATCGCTACTGTGAGTGTTAATGAAGATCCAGATACCAGATTTGTCTATTCGTCGACGTTCACAACAAGTTTGGACCCTGGGCATTCACTTGGTCTACATCCATACAAGATCCAAATGGTTCAAGAACAGAAGCCACTTGACCATAATAATTGATTTATTGAAAGAAATATTTGGCAATAACATTATTTCGAGAAATGGTCCAATTAATTGACCTTCAAGATCATGCGACATAACTCCAGTCTCCAATGGATCATTTTCTTTGGAGTTATGCCAAGTCATTGGTTTATGCAGTATGCTGATGAACCAGAAACAAAACTCGTGTAATTGCTGAAATTAATGAGGCCTGCATTACTCGAAAAAGTGGTCCAAAATTGGTCTGGTCGAGAGCGGTTCCACAAAGCTAGTCGTGGTAGACATATGCCGGAGCTTATTTTTAAAACATAAATGTCATGAAAAAATTTTTCGAATAGAAAAAATTGGCTTCAATCCTAATTTTAACGTGATTTTTATTTCAATTTAAAGTTCTATCACTCTAAAAAATACTGCATATACAATTATAAATCGAAATGAGATACTGACAATCAATGGCTTTGAATGCATATAAACAACTGTTTCAACCTAGCTGATGATAGATAAATTTGAAGATAAAAGTTTGGTCGTTCACCAACAATCATTTTTCATTCCATACACGGATCGTTACCGTCTACAATAAGTTGATATGTAGAGCCTCATGAATAGACTAGATGAATATGAATCCGATGTTGTTACAACATACAGTACAATTAAATTTGTTGGATATTCATTCCTCATTCTATGTATGTGAATAGCGAAAACGAAAATCAGGCTACCCTGAAATTAACAGCTATCGAAACCTAGGTTCAGTGTGTTCAACAGACCGATACAGTTATTATCGAACATACGCAGGTTTGATTCTTTTGTACATTGACATTAACGCAGATGGGTATTTGTACCCTTTGATCATTTGGCATGACCGTCAGAGCGTCCATGGTATACGTTCAAAAGCGCAAGATTAATTATTCAGGGTTCACCCAAGCGAACTTTATTAACTGCCCATCCAACTGTTAGTCCATCCCCTGATTAAGCATATTGCAATGATTGTCACTGCAATAAACTCACCATTACAAAGAAAAACAAGAATATATATTCTCCTTTGCAATGCACTAAATATACTGCTCCACGAGAGTCAGGGATATCGTATTCAATCATTTTTAAACGAATGTAGTCTTCGAGAAAATCGCTGTAAAATCATTTAAAACTCAATAACAACTTGAATCGATCCAATAAAAATCGGTATGAGACATTTCGTCAATCTGGTCGCCTTTTTTCTGAAGTTTGGTTTTTTGCATATGCTTCATGAATGTTCTTATTTTGAAATGAAGTCAGTTTATCAACGGCTTCGATTTGAAACGAGTTCTCTGAAAATGCCAAGACGTAAAATAACAAACGCTGAGGCTAATAGGGCTATCGGAATGCTACAGGGTGGCCTAACTCAGGTTGTTGTAGCGGAAAGGCTACAAGTCAGCCTAAGTGTGATATCTCGATTTTGGAATTGGTTCAGGGAGACAGGTTCCGGGTTAGAAAGACAAAGGCATGGTGGGCGACGAAAAACAACACTTGCTCAGGATCGTTTCATCACCGTTTCGGCGAGAAGAAACCCTATACATCTACGTGTAGAATGCTATACGGAATACTCTTCAAAATGCACATGGGGTCCAAGTTTCCATCGAAACCATCAGACGACGTTTGAGAGGGGTGAATCTAGGTTCTAGACGTCCATTAAGAGGAGTTCCATTAACAAGTGACCACAAGCGTCAAAGACTGAAATGGGCAACATATCAATTGGAACGATCATTGCATTTTAATAAGTACCGGTTCCTTCACCAATTTGTGACGATGTTTATAATTAAGTTGATCATTTTTTCTGGTCCAGAACGGAATGTAAATGCTCAGAGAGGTCGATTTCGAGCACACTTTCATTCATGTATATTCATTTCACGGAATCTCTCAACGTTGTCAACTTAAATACGACCTAATTGAACTTTTCCCTCTTTCCAATGAAATATTGAACCGCAAGTATGGACTTTCCTGAACGAATTCAGGTTCCCCAACTTCAATGAAAACTTGCATTAGTCGCAAATCTTAAATGAGAAAACATTTCTCGAAAAAATGTTGAATTGGAAATAGCAAAAAAAACTTATTTTGAAAAAAATCAAATAATAACGTCAAATTTTAAAGTTGAAAAACCGCTGATTCGAAAATGATGCAAATGTGAGTATAAGGTTTTCTGCAAAAATCTATTTTCTCGATCATTACTCTCTCACCTTTCAGAAAATAAAAGAATATAAGAAATTGGATCCAAGAAACCACAGAATTAGAGACTTTTTTTGAACAAATCAGATCCAAGATGATATGCGTTCTGTACTTGAAGATAATCTAAGTTTCTCAAGAAATAAACGATCTTTGTTCTGGAAATGAGATGAATATTTTCCTCTATTTCAACTGCAATATATTTGATATAAAATCTTTGTTTGTTACTCTTTGCTTTATGCTGGACGAGACAAAATAGGAAAAATTAAAAAAAAATCTAAATTTATCGAATACTTGATAAATTATAGTTATTCCACAACTGAATCCAAATTCAATAGTATTACCACCTCTTCTTTCAATCAACTGCCTAATACGCCCAGTCATCCCAATATTAATAAAATTTTCAGGCTTATCGTTCCATCTTCCTGAAGGGCTAAACTCAATTCCTAAAAAGTTGGAGGTGAGTTTTCGTGACTGGATATTGCTCTCCCTATAAGTAATCCCATACGTGCTTAATTGGATTCATGACCGGTGAGTTTGCTGGCCAGTTCATTCTCTGAATATTGTTGTCTCGAAGAATGTTTTGAACCCTTCGTGTACGGTGTCATAAATAAAAATATCCCCAAATTCGTTTCGCAGAGGACCAATGATTGGTTCAATGATGTTTTCTACGTAGATGGCATCAGTAATTGCTCGTTCAACGATAATAATAGGGGTACGGCGACCGTATTCTACCCACCAGCACATTATCGATCAACCTTGAAATGGCACAACTTCCCGGGCGAAATTGAAACGCTCTAATCTGTCGTGGTTCGTCCGAAAGAAGTACGTTGCGGCATTGTGGTTACAGCCAGTTTTGGTGGTGTTCTGCCCATTGCCGACGGTTATAGCTCCATGTCCATTTGATAGCCGAGGTCCTTTTGAAGGACTTCTTGCGGTCAAATTTGAGGAATGCAACCGTTTCCTCATGGAAGTGGTTGAGACTACCGTCTATAGGTCCTCAAAATATTATGTTCGCGGGTACATATTTATGAGACTCCCTGATATACTTCCAGTAGTCCTCCTCCCCCATCATTTGTTCGTCCACTTCAGGAACACCCTGAACAAAACCAACTGTTCATACTGAATAAATGATTTCAAGATTACATTCCGCAGACAGTAGCACCTTGATGAACTACAAAATGAAAAACGTCCCCCTACTATGTACATAAAAATCTAATTTAGATTCATATCAAAACGTCAGGAATTCACTGCTCCAGCTCCCTCAAAGTCCCCTTCCATTTCAGGCGATGGAGCAAAACAAGAGGTACGAAAGTTTGGTGGTCCAATGCAAAGCGGTGTCAGGACCTTCCGACCTGGCTCATCTAGCGCGGTCCCTTCCTGCTCCTCAGGGGCGGGGATTAATAATGAAGAGACCTTTCGTTCCTCCGCAGCCACCAGCTCCAGAGGCAACAAACGGTGAATACGTCGAAACGCCGAATGTAAGTATTCTTGCGACCTGATAGTTTGAAGCAGTCGAAAGTTAATTAGTTGGGAATGAGTTTCTGGAGCGGCGGTTAGACATAATTAAATTTCGAATGATTTTAGCGCGCCACCGGTATTTTCATGGGATTTTGAGTAAGCTGCTCCACACGAGTTGTGGAGGTTCAGAAATATTCTCTCGAAAGTTTCCAGTTTTTTTACCAATTTTTTGAATATGATCAATCTGAATGTTTACTGATTTATTCAACTCATTCCTTCACCCATTTCTTCATAAGGTTCAAAATTCATTTTCCCATATGTTTTTCTTGTTACAATACTCGTTCTCTGTTCAAGAATGCCCTTTTTCGACCAATTATGGTCCTATTGAAAAGTTTCTCAACCCAAGAATTTAGGTCAAGTTTAGGAGACTCATCCGTTTTTTTTCGTGAAAAGAACCATGTCGGATTAACCTTCATCTAATTCGCAGTAAAGGTTCACAAAATTAAACATATGGTGAATTGATGGCGGTTCAAGTTACATCTGGCAAATAGGTACATGTCAGGAGAGAGTAGCAAATCGTCGAAGCGTCTTCATTGGTCTGTAGATTGATTGTTTTTCCCACTATAGTCAAAATGTCAAATGGGAGCACTTAGTTAGCTTAGTGGGGCGTTGTTCGATTCTGACATCCAATCAATAGTTAATCTTTCCCACTTTTATTTAGAAGAAATGAACCTTCCTTATTTTCGAGCTTGTCTTCTAAAACCTATGTTAGAGAGACAAGCAATCAGTAAATGAAGTTTTTGTATTAGTAATCATAATTCCTCCTTGCTACACATTTTCATGTAGAAGGTAGAGTCTAAAATCGTCGGCCAATTACCAGTAAAGTTTATAATTGTCATGAAAGTTCTAAAATTAGTAATAACAACACTTTGCCCCCTTGCTATAAATTATCATATAGAAGGTAGATTCATAATTGTATAAGGTACATTCGGGTAATATGGCCCACTTTCACTTTAGCGGAGTATAAAACTACAAAAAAAACAATTTAAACATTTTTATTTTCAATTATAAAAGAAACATTTATCAATAAACATATAGGAACTCTTAAACTTTGAAAATAACAAAACTTCATATCATATTAGGAACAAAACCAAAAACATCAAAATTGGACCATATTTCCGACTTTGCCTGAAATATGGCCCGGAATATAAAAAATAAGCAAAAACATGACCCACGCATAATACTTCCATTAAGATGAGCAATCTGGGCATTGTAATTCTTCAGTATCTTCTGCGGTTAGTCCCACGCATATTTCATGCACCCATGTGCCACAAATCGCACACATACGCATGTCACTTTCAAAATCTTCATTACAAATGGAACACATCCAGCTTTCCTTAATTTTCTCGACCTTTGCTTTTGCAGCAATTGATGTGAGCTTGTTTTCTTCAAAAATGTCTCTCCTCAAAACGTGGGCTTTATAATTAATTGGCTTTCTTCGCACTGGCCCCGCATAAAATTTCCTGGGCCAAATTTCCGCCCGTGCACATTTACAGATTGAGGTTATTTTCTCATCGCAAATTCAAAATTCAACAGAAATTGTACCATGTCTAGATTGCCTAATACTTATAGAATGAAAAGATTCTATATGCTTACCTGTAGCCTTATCTGGAGCTGAAATATTCGATGTTGAATATTCACTACTTCTATAAAGGAATTCGGTGCAAACACAAAATATTAAATAGGTAACGAAATAGGCGCGAAACTGCAAAGTGCGTTGTACCTACCATATTCACAGATTTGGGACAACATATACAGTACTTCATCTTATAGTTCACAGATGTCATCTCACAGAAAAATAAGTCGGGTGGGCCTTAAACTTGCCCGGGCCATATTACCCGAATGTACCTTACATAAAGTTTTGTATAGTTGAGAGTGCGTTCACATTTCACCACTTCCTCATTCTGATAAAACAATCAGGGTACAAAAATAAAACCAGAACAACCTAGGTAAACTAACCTAGGTACAAAACAGATGGTATACTCCATTCACTTTCATCAAGTATCCCGGTTGGCCAAGATTTAGGTTTATCAAATTCTAACACAGGTTGGCACTCGTGAAAGTCTAATCATTCTGAGAGATGTTGCCGATGCTATTTTCTATTTTCTCTTTTTTAACTTTGAGAGTGGAATTAGTTCTTTTAAGGTGGGAAACAAGAGCCGTAGAAAAAAGTTTCTGAGAATGTGCTCATATGCTAATTTGAGGAAAAATCAAAAATTTCAAAACCTTTCACGTTATGGAGTGTCTACTCAATGTTGAAAAGTACATTGAATGTTGAGGCAAATATTAATAGGAGGAAGTTTTCAAAATCGGTCCCGCTCATTAAAAACAAAAGCGTCGGATACCGGGGAAAGAAATCTAAAGTGTTATCAAGGGATGATATCAATAAATTCATTCAAGTTGCTGATGACGAAACTAATTCACTTTATGAGGTTAAGATATAATCATAATTTCATGTTTATTGTGTAAATTATTCTTCTCCTTTTTTCACCGTTGAAAAAGACCTTTTTTTACTGTTAAAAAAGACTTTTTTGAGGTAAAAAAAAGTAATTATTTACGCAACTATAGTGATGGAGAAAGTATTTTTGACAGTTATACAAAGTTATTCAATGCCATCCATAGCATTTTTTCTTGAGAATTTTGAAGTTTTTCTGTCGGGTTATTGGAGTACATTAATTCTTTTTTCGAATGAACCATCACAAAGTAACGAACTAGGTATTCTGTCTACTAATTTTTCAGTAAAATTTCAACACTGGATTCTTGATGTCCGTACTAGAAAATAGCGTAACTGAATCTTCCACCCATGTTTATATACGTGAAATATTTCCAGTTTCAACAGAGAAAAAAATTTGTTCAACATTCGCCAGGTCTTAGGAATTATTGAATTTACATATTATTCCCGAAAATTCATAATTTCTTAAAGTGAATGAACATTTTGATTAATACGTGATTACTACGACCTCTATGTAAAGAGGACAACGTTGCTATTTATCTGACAGGAAAATGACTATAACCTAACATTTTCAAAATATACACGGTGTATTTTGTCAGAATGTCATGGCCAACAGGGATACATTATAAAATTGAATGGAGTAGCTATATGTAAATCTGCGCTTTCACATCAGTAGCTTCAAGCACCACCAATTCTGTACGTCCATTGAAACGAATGCTTCCCTAATTTCCATCCTATCCATAGGACAATATACCTCCTCTGAAGGATGAACTGGTCATCGATAGACTTTCAGCAGTTCAACTGCGGCCTTCCCATGATGCTCTGACCAAAGAAGCGGCAGATTTGGAAATACAAATCCGTCAAATCAGGGATTCTCTGGATAATCTCTTGAGGATGCAGCAGCGTTCAGTAGAAGCGTCACTTTTGAGCAAAGCCAACGAACTTGAAGAGGACATTTCGATGAAGAAATTCGATCTCCGGGTTGCTCACATGCATTTAAGTGCCATCAATGCTCAGGTGAGTGTTTATTCTAATTCATACTCAATTTCTGATGTGCACATTCAAATAAACAGATTTTTCTCGAAATGCAATAAGAAATGTTTCAAACAATCAAAATCCAGGACTGATTGGACGCCAAGAACAAAAATTTTTAGAAATTCAATGTTTCATTCAGATTTCTTTAAATTTCTTTTCGTGGAAAAGCTCGCCCTGTATAACCCTGAAGTTCGAGGAACCCGGATGCGCATAGGCTTCGCGCACAGAACGTCAATATCCTGACATAGTTCCTCGCGACGTAAAACGTTTATATTTTTTGAAATTTGCTGATTTAAATCTTGCGGAAATAGTGTCAGCTTTTGTTATATCCGTGACGTTAACGACTCAATACTATAGTGAATTTAGAACGTTGAAAAGTGCGATTTTTATGGTCGCGATGGGCTGGACTCAGCTGCCGAAAAGTATGTAAGTATTTAGAAATCAAATATTCGAGTATAGGTATCTCTTTTAAACAAGAGTAAATTGGAACATAGGTTGTCATTGTCATTTCATAGTTCTGATATCATATGCGAGTTATCGAAAACATAACTGACCTGGCATAATATTATATACACGATGCGCCAAGGACGTGACACACTTTACGCCGATGGAATTGTAACCTAGTTTCCCTCATCTTGCCTCTCTTCAATACAAAGAGATCCCAAGTTTAAATCCTTCATGCTAAAAGTTTATAAGGAATTAATCATTCGTTGCATTCGACAATATTGATGAATAATGTGTGAATTAGAGGACTCCGTCAAAATCATAATGTTTGAGGATGTACAAGTCAGGTTGTGTTACTTGTGACAGCAGGGAAATTGGAACGATTCAAATTCATATTCTTTGAAAGACTCCAGGACTATGATGATGAAGTTGGCAATATTCGTTGCCAGTGCATTGCCCAATCATGTGGGCTCCAGTATAATTTTCTTATTTAAATATGCAAAAAAATGTAGCATTCAAAAACTATCGAAGCCAGTCAATGAATTTGTTTCACTCTTACTAGGTGTAGAGAATAACGGATGTTTTACAGAATAGTTTCGAAACAGTTTCGAACAAAATTATAAAAGTGGCATTTTTATAACAATATTTGACTTCACGTTTTCCAAGTCTTAATGTCGGTTAACTTGAAAGACCACTTATAACAAATATATGCAATGATTTAGGATGATAAAATTATAGATGTAGGGTTATTACACTGAAATAAAGGGTTTTCCAATTGAATGTGTTATTTTGACGTTAAAAAAATGTCGTTTATTTCATTATGAAGAGGAAGGTATGCCGTTAATAATGGAAAATAGTATCATATCCTTCTCATAAAATTTTTCATAACCAAATCGCAAAGTGACCGCCCTATGTCCTCGATCGCATCATGGATTCCATCTTTGAGGTCTTTAATCGACGGTGGGCTCTTGACGTAGACCTTCTTTTTCACATGGCCCCAAAGAAAGAAGTAGCAAGGTGTTAAATCACAAGATCTCGGTGGTCAATTGTGATCACCTCTTCGAGAGATAACACGGTCCGGAAACTTTTCCCGTAGGAGATCTATGGTTTCGTTGCTTATGTGGCACGTAGCGCCGTCTTGTTGAAAGTGAACGTTGTCCAGATCAATACCATCCAATTCCGGCCATAAAAATTCATTAATCATCTCTCGATAGCGCAATCCTTTCAACGTAACTGTTGCTCCAGCCTCATTTCCAGAAAAGTACGGTCCAATGACCCCGCGGGCCATCAACCGCACCAAACAGTCACACGTTGAGGATAGAGAGACTTGTCAACAATAACACTTGGGTTTTTCGAGACCCAGATGCGACAATTTTGCTTGTTGACGAGGAGCCACCGAGGTGATTTTTCGATGGAATTCCGGATCATTTTCATGCATTTTAAGGATCAAATCAGTTAAGACACGACGTTGTTGATGATCGGCCGGATTGAGTTCTTGTGTTAACTAAACTTTATGAGCCTTAAGACCCAAATCTCTATGCAAAATACGGCGTAATAACGTTTGTAGAATGCCTAATTCCAAAGAACGACGAGGAATGGAGAAACCTGGGTTTTCTTCAACACTTTCGGCTACAGCAGCAAAGTTCTCGGCTGTTCTTGAGTGAAGTTCATGTGTTTTATTTTTCACATTACTAACTTGTCCCAACAGCTCAAATTTTTCCACCTATTTCTGTATATTGCGTTTCGACAAAGTGCTTCACAACGACCCAAAAATATTCGTCTCTGCCAAATTTTCACTATTTTTTAGTAAATTTCAATAATTTCAATGTGTTGTTGAAGCGTGTATCATTATTTTTAATGACGTAGTTTATTTTTGTCGAATTTCAAAAAATGACGGCTTCAAAAGTGACATCTACCGAAACATTGGGCTATTCAAAATAACACCTTTATTTGCCACTCAAGAGACAGAAGAGTAAAAACCAGATTTTATCAATAAGAAATCTTTTCGAAGTAGCAAGTAACACTTTCTGACAGTGTTAAATGGATACTTCTGAAATAAATTTGATTTTTTGCCATAAAGTCATGGATCAAATTCGTTCTCCAAGATTAAAAAATTAACGAAATCAATCGAGTGAATTTAGATCACATAGAGCGGAACACTGGCGCATTCGCCATTTTGCTACAGACTTGAACAAATTCCTATCGAATAATCGTACAAACTTCTAGAAGGGTCTGAGGGACAATTATGAGAGACCAAATTGAAAATATTGTTCAAGATTTAGTTTGTTGGCTTGATAGTCAGGCATGTTCTATTCCTCTAAAAATATTAGTCAATGTACTTGTGTCCGCAAAGAACTGCTACTTTTTTAAAAATGAAAAAATTATAGAAGTTGCGTATAATTGTATAAATCGAAAGCAACAATTGATAAACGTTCTATAATGCTTTCCTCTTTTTTTACAGAAAGAACTGTTCAGCAATAAACTAGAAGGTGAACGTAGTAGTACGACTAGTGATCGTAAGTTATCGACATCATCTCAAGGCAGCATGAAGACAAAATGGTTGAAGGCTTTCAAAAGTCTGAAAACACCCCCACCTGAATCAGAAAAGTGAGTTTTTTGTTGAATTCCATCCCCTGATTTTCAATCATTTGCAGCATTTTTTTAAATTACTAATCCATACTGAATTGTCGGTAGTTATAATCCTTGATATCACGACGATCATATCATTATAGATTCAAGTTTTTCTTGAAGAAAACTCAACAGTACCCTCAATGGACATTGTATTCGATGTATGGTATTTATTTTCTATTGCCATACTAGATTTTATTACTGACAATTTCGTATTGTAGTTTCCTTACTGAATTTCTATATTCATGTTTGTTTTTGGCTATGCAGAAAGAACCAAATGTACCATGCTGTGTCTACAATCATTTCCATGAGGTAATAAACTTACATTTATCATTCACATAGATCATATGTTGTCACATTTTTTGTTTAATTGCTCGTTAGGATCACCCGATTTTTTTGATTACATATTGCCACTGTTCACACCCATATTTTGAGGATCAAATTTACTTATTTATTCATCGCAAAGCACTTACTAACCGCACTTAAATTCTTCGTATAGAATATCACAACACAATTTTTTCTCCAAATTTTTAAATATAACACTTTGCGTCGCTTGTTCATCTCTTTTATGAAGTAATTCGCAAGTTCATAAAATATAAGTTACATCCAAGGCATAGTCTTCGCAAGTAAAAGTTGAAGACCAACGGCTCTTTCGACATCTGCAGCCAAATCAATAATAGTAAATAAAAGTATAAAAAAAATTCAGACTTCCATCTACTGGAATTTTGATTCAATTCTGAAGCAATCTAACAGAATAATTATGAGGTTTATTTTTCTAGCTAACGATGTTCAGTTACCAAAAATTACCTCTGTAATATTTCTTGTGCCTGTTACGTATCAGCGATAATGAAAAGGTTACAGGTTTTTAAAACCATCCGCCAATGTCGTGAAGCTTTTATTGGTTGCACGGTTAGGCTATAACATCGTCAACTATAAAAGGGGACTGAAAACATCCATTAATTCGAAACGATGGCGTTCAATGAGGTTATAATTTTTGCCTTGCTTCCATAAAAAACCTGGATCAATTTACTTGTAAAAAAATTCTCAATGGCGTTTTGGTCTGAATTGGTCCTCAATCATATTACGATCGCATACTGTCGTGTTATGATCATAATATTCAATTTTAAATTCAAGATTTGTAAGAGGAAATTCAGTCTTTCCCTGTGTTCTGAGCAGATTCATTCAAGAAGTCCTTAAGTATATTCTCGGCTCAATAATTATCTCATTTCTTCCATCAATTAATGTAAGCCAGTATTCTCAAAAATTCAATTGCTTTTTAGGAAATCAAAAACCTTGGGTGGATTCAACTGGGGTCTTCAAACTTCCCAGATCAAAAGTTCAATAAATTTCTAGGTATAATTCGCATACTCTTTAACAGCCATTAGTGCGTGCATATCCAGTAATTAAATTCCGCTATACAATCTAAAATCCACTCAACGCTCAAGCCACAAAACCATTTTCAGTTTAATGATCTGATGGATGGGGGCATCAAATGACTTTCATCAGTCAACAATTTCGATACTTCACAAGTTCAATGTTGAAACATTCACCTCGCTTCAGTCGCTCCATCGATACTCAATTCTTGTGTTCGCCAATCAGCTCTGGTTTCCCTTGATAGATACAAGGCTTCGTTTAAAACGTGCAACTGGGTTAGCTCCTGATTATTTCGGTTTATTTTTTCCAATTAAAAACATCTGGATCACAGCAGAAAAGAAAATGAACCCCACTGCAATCTAATAGGGCTTAGTCCATCTTTTCATACTTGACACCAAGCCAGCTAAAAAAAAGTTACTGAATGATATTTAGTAACATTTAAGGCCTGACTAATCCAGGTTTCTCTCAATCTATACCAACCAATAATGAAATGAGTAAGCCATTGTTTTTGAAAACAATGCATTCGCTGTATGTTAACCATTTGAAATCAAAAATTCCCTGAGGATTCATACAGTATTTTAAGTTTTCAACGCGCTTTGTGAAAAAGGGGGAAACCTGCAGAAAAGGAGAAATGAGAATTGTGTTTTCAGGGTTAACATTAGCAATTCCATTAGACCAGAGGTGCCGCCGGTATCTATTACTTTGGAGGAGCTCTTCGGCAAATTGAATTTCTTGGGTTTCTTGAAATGAAGCGGAAACTGTTCCAAATTCGTTTGATGAGGTTTTCTGGAATCGGATAATTTTGTTAAACCAGCTATTTCATGTTTCGTTATTAGGTTCCACTTAATGATATCAGCTAGGGGTGACCTTTTGCAACATCATAAGCTTCAAACTCATCTGGCATCGCTATTTCAAGGGTAGACTAATCGATGAAGAATCTTCTTCTGAAGAGCTTGAAATTTCAAAACTCATTTCTACTAACGCGAATGCAAAATTAAAAATGTTCTGAGCATAAATTTTGCTCCAAGATTATCTTTGTAGGTTCTTATTTCCTGGTATGTAATTCTGCTTATATAGGGTGTGTCAGTAAGGCGTGCGGCTGAAATAGCGCCTAAACTGTACCGTGTGGAAAAAACTTATATGGCATGGTAATAAGGTTGACAAAAATCTACAAACAAGAAATAATTTTACATATACAGGGTGCGTCAGAAAAATGTTACGGAAAAATATGCAGTTTTTTCAAATGGAACACCCTGTATTTCATGGCATAATTCCTTTGAGGACAACAAGAGCTTTACACTTATACCTCATTTTTTTAATTTCATCACAGCGTTGCCATACTGTTCGCATTTTTGAGGTATTTTTAGTGTCAAAAATGACAATGAAGCGTCAGAAGTTTTTTGAATTTGCTCCTGCTTTTTTGCTAATTTTTCGATAAAATAACCACTTTAAATCTATGGGAGATGATCCCCCAATAAAAGGGGCCTGTAGCGTTCCTCGAACACCTGAAGAACAGAAGAATCATCACTTGGAAGATCGGACCTGATCGAAAGATCCTCCCGATCCAAGAGAGAGTTAGGACTTCGTTAAAAGGGGTTTTTTAGCAGGTGAAGTATTTTTTTACTTCTTCTTTCTCGGTTTTTCTTCTTTGTTCTTGTTACAGATATATTTTCAAGATACTTCCATCCAGATCGATGAAAAAGCTTGTTTTCATCAAGTACAAGAAGCTCTGTAACATGGATATCATTTGAACAAATTCAGCATCACTACACATATATGGGGAGACAGAGTTTTTTCAGAGGTTTTTATCTGTTCTCGTGTGTCATACGCAAAATTGTATGGTACCCCATTCACATTCCCTCTGCTAACACTAAGATTTGGATCGGGAAACAGATTGTTTTTTTTTATACAATCTGTTCCTTCTCGCCATTTCTTCACACGTGCCTTATGCCATATATTGTTTGATTTAAGAAAAAAGTATGTATTACTCTCTTTCAAAAGAATATATACAGGGTGTCCCACTAGTGCCGCAGCGGACGATATACGCGTAACGGTCTGAGATTGGCAAAATTTTTTGATGCAGACTTGATATACTACAAGAAGAGCACAACCTAAAAATATTTTCGAATATATCGGGTGGCCCACAAAAGAGGAATAGCGGGTGACTTTGTTTTTTCAAATGGGACACCCTATATTCAATAGTCTTTTTCAATTCTCTGAAACTTCCTGCATGCTTTCGTATACTTTTCACATATTTTTATTCGACAGTTTTCGAAATATTGGCCATTTTGACAAAAAAATGATACTTGTAGAGGCTATGTTATCCAATTATATTTCATGAACGCTTGCACATACCAATAAGAGCTTTATATCGATCGAAAGACAATACTTCAAAGTATCATACCCTGCTATAAAAAAGCATCTTCAGCATACAGAGTGTCCACGAAAAGACTATCAACATGACGAATTTCAAATCGATTTTTCTTCATTTTTTCAAATGCAATGCATATAATTTTTTTTCATCATTGTAATCACCATTCATTTTACTTCATTTTTTGTCAAATACATGATATGCATATCTCTAACGGAATAGGATTTTTGAGCGCTAAAATTCACATATACCTTCGAATTCGAATAGCAGATTTGGCTTTTCTGTGGTTATTGAGAACTGTCAAATTATTCCACTCAGAATTAGCATCATTGAAGCTTCAATTCATATTATAGCGAAATGAGGAACTAGAAGGTTTTGATGTATCTACTCAAAAATGTGATGAAATCAGTTACTGAAGACAGAAAATTGCTTTCTGTACCCATTTTTCAAAATACATTTTTGATAATTTTCTATGTTTCTACTTGGAACGTCGAATCTCCCAAAAATTTCAAACAAGCTTTGAGCTTGGGAGCTTGAAGATCTGCGTGCGTGCCTGTGAAACTTATGAATATCATTTTTTCGAAGAAAGTTGTAATAAGGATTAGAGCGGGCACTTTTTTGTATCCTGAAGTTTTGAAACTCGTTTTTTTGAAGCATTCATAACTTGTACATTCAAACTCATTGGTATTTTTTGAATTTTTACATCATTGTGTGAGTATCATCCAATCCGTAAAATCTATGATGATTTGAATTGAAGCTGCAATGATGTTAATTTTGAAAAGAATAATTTGACAGTTCCCAATAACCACAGAAAAGCCAAATCTGCTTTTTGAATTCGAAAGTAAATGTGAATTTGGAGAAAAAACTCTAAAAAATCCTATTCCGTTAGAGATATGCATATCATGTATTTGACAAAAAATGAAGTAAAATGAATGGTGATTGCAATAATGAAAAAAAATTATATGCATTGCATTTGAAAAAATGAAGAAAAATCGATTTGAAATTCGTCATGTTGATAGTCTTTTTGTGGACACTCCATATGCTGGAGATGCTTTATTATAGCTGGGTGTGATACTTTGAAGTCTTGTCTTTCAATCCATATAAAACTGTTATTGGTTTGTGCTAGGGTTCGTGAAATATAATTGGATAACATAGCCTCTACAAGTATCATTTTTTTGTCAAAATGGCCAATATTTCGAAAACTGTCGATTAAAAATATCTGAAAAGCATACAAAAGCATGCAGGAAGTTTCAGAGAATTGAAAAACACTATTGAATATAGGGTGTCCCATTTGAAAAAACAAAGTCACCCGCTATTCCTCTTTTGTGGGCCACCCGATATATTCGAAAATATTTTTAAGTTGTGCTTTTCTTGTAGTATATCAAGTCTGCATCAAAAAATTTTGCAAAACGCAGTCCGTTACGCGTATATCGTCCGCTGCGGCACTAGTGGGACACCCTGTATATATATATATATTAGAATTCTTATAACAACCGCTGTGTTTAATATAGATGAACGAAATTTTTACAGTATTTAGCATAAGGTATCAGCTTCATCATTCGGTAAACATCTGATTTTTTTTTATACAGAGTGTCTAATATAAATTCACCAATTTACTCAAACTAAATATGCGATAAGTCGATTTTTTCAAATGGAACACCCTGTATTTTTCTCTTTCATGAAATTTGTTTTTGAAATGTCTACCTTTTGTCCCATACTAGAACCGCTCTTTTTTGAGATATTTCACATTCCTTAAAAAACGATTACTTTGTAAGAAAGGTAGACATTTGAAAAACAAATTTCATGAAGGAGAAAAATACAAGGTGTTCTATTTGAAAAAATTGAGTTATCGCTTATTTAATTTGAGTGAATTGGAAAATTTATATTAGACACTCTGTATGAAAAAAACTTCAGATGTTCACCGAATGTGTACTTCTGTAAAAATTCCGTTTATCTAGATTGAACACAGCGGTTGCTAAAGAATTTTGAAGAACCCCTCAAAACACTAAAAACATCCTAAAAATACGAATTATGTGGCAACGCCGTGAGGAAGTTCAAAAAAATGAGGTATAAGTGTAAAGCTCTTGTTGTCCTCGAAAGAATTATGCCATGAAATACAGGATGTTCTATTTGAAATCACTACATATTTTTCCGTAACTTTTTTTTGACGCATCCTGTATATGTAAAATTATTTTTAGTTTGTAGATTTTTGCCAACCTTACAACCATATTATTTCCGTCTTTTTCGACACGGTATAATTTAGGCCCTTTTTTAGCCGTACGCCTTGCTGCCGCACCCTGTACACAAATACAACTTTTAGTTTCCTTCTTAAAGCTTCCACAGAGTACCATCATATGTTTTCTACTCCAAAATATGAGGACTCATTCCTATGCAAATTTGTTGTTTTCAACATCAAACGATGTCGTTCAAAATTGCTTGGATTACCACTTTTTGATCAAAAAAGAATGAGCTGAAGAATAAATTCCTTGCATTGAACAAAGTAAGGCATACATTTTACTGGAACAGCCGCATGTGAAAATGCACCCAACTTCGATGAATTCTAATACAGGGTCATCTTTGTGTCATTTCTGATGGACAATAGTTTTCAAGAACAGGCAGAAGTAGCTCCTGTGGGTCTTCGTATGCGAATAAGTTCTTGTATGCAAGTTCTGATGATCATTTTATCTGGGTCAAAGTTCGTTCGAATAAATCAAATCGAGATTGTTCCAAGGTGAGATTTAGCCACATTCGTTCACAGAATACACCTCCGATTGGCAATCTGATATCCAACACTGCCAATTATGTAAATTAACAATCTGAACTCATTTCCGGTACGATGAATTTACTCCTTGTTCAGAATCCGCATCTCAATTACGACTTCATTCGATCGACCCGACATAAATCAGACCCCGAGGATTAGGGTGATCTGAAGGAAGTTTCAACTGGGTATTCCATCGAAATCCTTCTTCCATTGTTAATCGTAGAAATAGCTCCTCTTGAAGCGTGCGATGTCGATTCAACCAAGAGAAAATCAAGGACAAAAACATTGTGAATTAAAAGTGCTACCGAAGGAATACAGAAATCATTGTAACTCACTTCTTTTACTGCTTGTTCATCTGGAAATCCCATCTCGATGCTGGGTAGCGTCTGGGTGATATCACGTGCACGGATCGAATCAATTATTATACACTGCGCAAAAAAACTAACGCACATTATGGAAATCTCAAATTTATTCTACAACTGAAGGTGTTCTCAAGGATAATTATTTTTATCAGAATTATGCATGCATATGTTATCCACTTTCAACGTTTTTCTTCAATACACATGTTTTCTCCCGGCAGGAATAAAAAAGATGATATTATCAGATTTTTAATGTATTGGCTCCATTCTAAAATCTGTTGTTCTCGATCAATTCTAGTGATCAATAGTTTTTCTTTCGTTTGATTTTCTACACTCGATCGCTATGCAACGCGAAACACGCAATTTGACCCAAGAGGAATGTGCCCAAGCGGTAGTTTTGCGAGAAGAAGGGTGGACATACAGGAATTGCAGAAAGGTTTGGAGTTTCCCATACAAGTGTGTTAAGAATGTTGCAGCGATTCAGGGAGACAGGTATGAATGTTCGAAGACCAGGACAGGGTAGACCACGGATAACAACTGCCATTCAAGAACGTTACTTGAGAGTTTCTTCGTTGAGACAACGGTTTGCAACAGCTCGCCTCCTTCAAAAACAGCTTAAGCAAACTCATGAGGTGCAAATTAGCACTCAGACAATAAGAAATCGCCTCAGAGAATATGATTTAAGGCCTCGTGTCGCGGCAAGAGGCCCAGCTCTTACCCCAGCCCATCGAAGGGCGCGTTTGGATTTTGAGAGAGAGCATTGGGAAGAGGCCGATTGGGAAAGAGTTCTCTTCACAGATGAGTCTAGATTCTGCCTCTACCATTGTGATCGACGTTCCCTTGTATACAGACGTCCATATGAAAGATATGCTCAGTGCAATTTCCTGAATACTACTGGTTTCGGGGGAGCATCGATTATGATATGGGGTGGAATATCTTTGACTGCTCGCACAGACCTCGTGGTCGTTGATAATGGAGCTATGAATGCTGATAAGTATATAAGAAACATTTTTGAAGAGCATGTAGTGCCTTCTGCCCCATACATTGGTGAAAATTTCATTTTTATGGACGATAATGCCAGACCCCATCGTGCGCGCATCGTTCAGGAGTACCTTGAAGATGTTGAAGTCTCTCGAATGGAATGGCCAGCAAGAAGTCCAGATCTTAATCCGATTGAGCAGGTTTGGAACAACCTCAATAGAAGGCTGAGAAGTTCAGAAAATCATCAAGCTACTCTTAATGACTTAGGAATCCAACTCGGAGAAATCTGGGAAGGATTACATCAGAACATTTTAAAATCACTCATTTTGAGTATGAACCGTCGTTGCCGAGCTGTAATTAACGCAAGGGGTGGAAATACCAAGTATTAAATCACTTATCAGCATTTCAGTATTTTGAAAATTGTTCATTTCTCTTCTTTCACATAAGATTCGGTGAAATCCTGAATTTTTCTTCCATTTAATGTGTCTTGTTTCGTTCAAAACCATCCCGAGGGAACATAAAAAATAAGTTATAAAGTCAATGTAGAGTTAACTTTCATTAAAATTGAGATTTTTAGAATGTGCGTTAATTTTTTTGCGCAGTGTATTTTCGACTACAGATTACAGTTTTTTAGAGGTGAACAGCTACGTATCAGCTACAAATTAGTAAACAGACTCGATATGCTCTTTTCAATATTCAGAGTAGAATTTGAGATAGTTCGACCTGCTTCGCTAATAGCAGAGTGTAGTGTTTCAGAGGTTTCTATATGTCTAACGCTTCAAAAACAACATAATTTATTCCCCTTCACGAATTTCTAAAAGCAGACCAGTGTTCAAAAGGAAGAACAGTTTTAAATTTCCCTCGTTACATTTGTTCTTTCAGTGGAACCGATCAGGGATTTAAATGAAAAACTGAAAGGAATACTATATACGTATCCTGCTTTGGGCTTTTTCCTGTGAAGTCTAAGAAGGCAGTTTTCACGGGCACTTTTCCTTTGAACCCTCCACTTGTGAGAGAAATACACGGCAATAACACGCCTCCGTAGGAAATCAGCATTTCCTTCCTGAACATCACGTTTTCTTCAACGAACTTATTAGGTTTTGGCTTCCTGTGTATTCTCAGTATTCCAGCAAACATTGAGTCAAAAATTCGGAGAAATGTTTGTCTGCCAATCAGCAGTAAGGTCACTAGAAATGCGTGTCTGTATCTGCCAGTCATCATCACAAGGTTTATTTTGATCCATTCTCAGCATTTACTCATCAAATAAAAGTTGAGTTATGATGATAGGGGACTAAAATGTCCTTCGCTAAGGAAAGGGATTAGGTCAAGGAGAAATGTGATTTATTATTTTATTCAGGCTTCACGTCTCTTCGAACAAAATTGAGTAAATTAGGGAGTGTGTCGAATGCTGGATATAGAGTGGGTTGAACCATTTCGAAAATCATAGTTCACATTCGATAGCGCAACTATCCACTATCCAGGAATACTATCCAAAAAACAGATTGAAAAAATTCCTTTATTTGGAATCTTGCCACCAAAAAGAGTGGCAGAGGTTGTAATTTTTTGAATTTGCAAAAATGTCGAATATCTCGAAATCCAAGGGCCTTTTTTCAGATATGAAACATATTTTATTAGTTTCTCATTTGAAAACGTCAGTTTCCAAAAACACAATATTAATCAAGAAAGTTTATTTTATAAAGTCACTAACTTGTAAAACTGACAGTTAACTTGCAAAATTTTTACAAGTTAGTAATATTATTCACATTAGAAAATTTTGTTCTATCGTCATATATGTTGAAAATCATGGTACAATTGTTATTTCCAGTAACACAGATTTTTGATGATGAAAGAGTTGATACTGATGATGATGAACCATCTGTTGACTCAGAAACTGCTGAACTCGAGGACTCCAGAACATTTGTACTCTCCTTACTACCAAATAATTTGCTAGACATTTCGATTTTTTTGTTGACCGAATCATCGACATAACTCATCGCAATTTCGGTGCTCTTCCACCCTCCTGCACGCTTTAGTGCTAAAATATCTCCACCCGAATCCGCAACCATAGTGGCTCCAGTTCTGCGAAAAGAGTGGCCGGTGTATAACTCTGGGTCTTTTAAAACTAAATATTTCGCTATTTGCTTTGGGACACCACCAATAGTGTGCTGGCCAGCATTAAGGGAAATGCACTTTCCATGTCGGTATGTCAAAAAAAATCTTAGGCTTGCTGTTCCAGGAGGCCGAAGATTTACATATTTTCTGTATAACATGCAGGGCTTGAAGCTGCAGCCATCATCGGTTATGGTGAATCTTCTTGTTGTTAAATTTTTTGTTTGCCGCAATGTCACAATAACGTATTTTCCCATATCTTCTACATCATTCATGTTTAAGGAGAGAATTTCGTCACATCGACAACATGCAAAAATCCCAAATATTGTTACAATTTTCGCCAGCAACCACTGGTCATCAGGAGCATGTAAAAGAAATTGTTCAGCCTCTTCTTTACTTAATACCTTGGCCTTTTTTGGCGTATAACGCTCATTTTTTCGTTTCAGAAACGCTATTACCTTTTGAAATCTGCAAATGACAACTAAACGTCATATTTTTCAATAAATTTTTAAGGAAAACAAACCTGCAAACAGGGGCATTTTCTTTCATTTCCAAGCAGCTTTTCAGCATAGACCATTTTGCCCATAAAGTATTAGGGCTGAATCTAGCTGATAGTTGATTCAAGTAGACCAACAAAACATCTTCAGTTACCCCAATCACACTATTTTTGTTTTGCCACTTTTTTTGAAGTCGTCGTATTCTCGCTCGTACCTTGAAGCTGATTTTGCAGGTAATAAACTTGAAGCTACACTGCTGGCTGCCTCAATAATTTCTTTTGGTACATTCATTTTCGCTTTCGCCAAAACAAATGTAAAGAAAAATAAACAGACATGTTCATGGCAACGCTTCCATAGCTTACGACATTTGCGACAAATTATTGAGATTTTTTTGGAATTTATCTTACCTTTTTACAAATGAGAAACAAATAAAAAATAAAACAATACACGCAAGGTAACGGGTTTTACTGGCTCAAGGAGGTAACCGACTCGCCTGCGGCTCGTCAGTTATATTCTCCATTCGCCAGTAAAAACCCTCTTACCTTTCTAGTAATGTTATATACAATTTCTGAACGCCACAAAGTACTGTACCCGCAGGTTTCATATTATTCATTCAATACGCCACAACCTGCATAATACTTTTCAAATTAGGTTAGAAAGTAAAACCCATATACGTCTTGAAGGAAAATAATCATTGGCTTCATTTTTATTATCCGAATGGTGAATAGAACATCGACGTGAAATGGAATTTTTAATCAGGAACTGAGGGAAGCTTTCCTCGGAGCTCAGATGAAATTCAAAAATATTCCTGATCACTCATCTTCGTTCCATAAAACAAATCATTAATGCTTTTTAGCAATAACGAGTTCAAGTCAAAGCCGTATTATCATTAATTCATTCAAACATCAAGATGAATAGCAGTTGAGACGTTTTTTGTTAAAAGTTAAGCGTTCTATTCACCATAGGAATCACAATTTTTTACACCTGGCGCATACGCCATTTAGCAACACCAATATCGTAGTTTTCTTTGATGAGTTCTGGAGTTTTCGAGAGCAAACTAATATCGATGCTCAAACCATTCAAAGATGTTTCCCCACATATAACACATTTTCATCTGAACATGGCATTTTTAATATTCATCAGTCTCTCAATTCACAAAAACACTATCTAATTTTATGGTGCTACAATATTCCAGATAGACACAACTCCACTGCACCGTACGTATGTAAATATCCTCCAATAAGTTTCTGGTTGCTACAAAATTCATAGTTATTCCAATATACAGTCATTTTCGTTATTGGCTTCATTTGGACGGAACTACGATTGGAATAACTATGAATGTTATTTGAAATTTGTCATGTCTTTGTTCTTTCGCCTTATTGTGTATAACTCTGAATTTATTGGTAACTTTTAGTAACTACTGGTATTTTGACTAGGAAAGGAAGAAATTGCATGGATTTTAAACTCGAATCTTTCTATTTTATGTCGGAAATTGAACTAGAAGTCATTTGCTGTTTGAAATGTAGTTTAGCTTTCTGGAGTATCAGCTTCATAGATAGTATCAACTCATTATTATTTGGTAAATCAATGAATTAATAAACTCACTCAGTTGCGTTAGTATTTAGATAATCTTATAATGATTGCTTTCGATTTTAGAGGTATTTAATAGATTTGGATATCGAATACTTTTATTGGTTGAAAAATGCATTGAAATTTTAAATATCAATTAGATTGACCCTACTTTGTAATTAGAAATTCTTCAACTATATCATTTCACTTTTGGAATGATTATCATTGTATGTTATTTCAAACTCACATTTTCTCCATTCTTTATAGACAAATTTGATCAGAAAAGATTCAGAAAAAATACAAATCCGTTCACTAATCTAGGTCAAATATCAGTTCCGTTCATGAATTTCCAAGACGTAGACTAAGCGTTTAAGATTTTAACGAAAGCAGCTCACAGCTTCACGAGCGAAAAATCTTCGCTCTGTGAAAATACTTAATCAAAAATCGTTTGTTTTACCCTTCTCCAATTAACGGAAGGCGAAAAACAGCAGCCGTCGGCTGGAATTTGATTGGAATTAATATCTTGTTTACTTTCTGCAGGAAAAATGGGGCAGCAGCCACAAGAGAACTTCTGAAAGGCGATCCGGATGCTCATCACTTCCAGGAGAATACCTACAAGAAAATCACCCCTTGCGATATTTGCCAACAAATATTACGAGGTGAGAAATGATCCTCTGAGAATTCTCGAGTTTTCGAAAACAGTTTGATGAGTTTTAAAGAGGACGAAAAATATTTGAAACTTCATTGAAGCAACTTCTTATCATATTTCATTGTTTTATTCTGCTTAATTTTTTTTTATTCTTGGCGAAAAATCAGCTGGTTGTTCATTGATGAAATTGACAAATGAACGTCGTTTTAAATGATCTAATGGCTTTAGTCCCTGTGTTTATTGAACCTTATATTCCTTCAAAGCTGATCCTTGTGTAAAATACGCCATGTTGTGGACCCACTCAGTCCAACTTTTTGTGGACCTCGTATAATGGACATTTCAAGGTCTTCAGCAACACTTTCACGAACCAAATCAATATTTTCTTGTGAACGACCGCTAAGATTGTATTTTTCACTATTTTGGTCTTCCACCGAACCTGTCTCTTGAAATTTTTTAATAATTCGACCAATAGTGCTTTCAGATGGACGATTATGCAAACGTTTTCACAGAACGTTGATTTTCATAAAATAATTCAACAAATTGAACGCGTTGTTTCATCGTGTACGAATTTTTATAAATGTCATATACTCCATTCACTTTTATTTAATCACATAGGAGGTCATGGTTTCGTTTTCAGGAGTTGGTGCACCTGATAAAAAGTCTGTGCGCGTACAGAGAATATCGTTAATGACAAAAAGACGTTGCCAAATGCTTTGTTTACATCGAAGTAAAAGTATCAAAGATATTCCACAATTTGTTAGTTCGAATCGATCGGCGATTTTGGGGCGAAATATCGATAGAAAATCGCCCATTTTTTCCGTTCTTCGTCGTCCAGAAGAAGTTTCCCGTCGATATGATAAATTTCGTGCAAGTGTCATTTTTTCCTTTCACGATTTTTGGCGTGAGTACGAATGGCAAATTTGAATTGGACCAAAAATCGATTTATAAGCATAAATAAAGCGAAAGTTAGTACTAATCGACCTTTTTACACTTGATAACGAAGTTTTTTTAGGTATCTGGCCGTTAAGAAAGATTTCAAACGAAATTCGGGTCCCCCAGAAGTTTGATTAGTTTCAGTATCGTTTTTGGTGCTCAAAATTTATTTGGAATGTGTAAATGGACAAGAAAGGCTTCCTTATACGATCTTCTAACGAAAGCGACCGGAATATATGGTTCAGATAGGATTTTCAAGGAATTATGAGGAAAGAACTTGCATGATTTTCGTAAGTGAACGGGTTCTGGATGGCCATCATCGGTCTCTGAATGATTATTGTTGATCGTTTTCACATTTCAGAAAAAAAAACACGTCGAAAAAGCTAAAAAAAAAGAAGAAATATGACTATATTGCATTCAACGGTAGGGAATTCAGATTCCGATGAATTGAAATGTGTCACTGGAGCTTTCATTCCTATCAATTCTTTGCCGAAAGTAGAAATAGGCTATATTGAACCAGAATACATCGGTTTTTTCCATATTCCAAGATTTTGGGTCTTATTTCAGAACAGGTGAATGATAAATGTGAAGCATATGTTTGACCTATTCCATTTTATTTGTACAAACCTACTGTGGTATTAATGTATGAATATTTTTTTAACTAATAAATTACTATACAGTCAGAATATTTTACTCCTTGTTCATTAGATCAAATAAATGAAATTTATATCTATAAAGCTTTCAGGCTTATTTATTTATATTGCATTGAAATTATTAGTTTCTCTGTAAACAAATTCGTTAATGTAGTTATTATGTTTATTTTCTTTGTGATGAATGAATAAAACTGTTATTTATTTGAAATAAATTAATATCAGAAATAGAAATGTTATGCATCCTCACAATCATATCACATATTTGGATTCCAATAGAGTGATATAATGTTCCATTATTCTTGATTTTTGTAATTACCCATCAATTCATCTTATATCTTTGGGTTGATTTTTTTAATGAATTCTTGATTAGAATCAACAATTGATTTCTTCAAGTCTTGAACTTTCAGTTGAAGAGGATAATAAACATTAAATCTTCACAAGCATGCATATGAAAATTATGTGAAAGCAATGCAATTTTCTTCCATGGCGAAAAATAATATATTTCAACAGTGATCTCTTGTACTTTTCATGCAAATAACTAGAAACGAAATCCTTTCTATCAATTCATATAAACGTTAATTATTTTCGTCCATCACATCTTTTCCAATATTCATTCACATTCTGAGAAAGACGCTAAGAATGTAGAAAGGGCAACATAGTGTTGACTTGGAACATAAAAATATTTTGAAAAACGTCATAACTTCGATACAGATTGGAATATGTCAAATTTCCAAGGCCAGAGTTGTGATTTTATAATTGTGAATGGAGTATACATCACACTTCTCAAATGTCAAAATACCCAGATGAATTCAGTGCGCCATTTATATTTATTTTATTTATTTGAAAAAAACGCGCAATTTGAAACACTCTTTACACTTCAAGTAATAAGTAATATCAGGATTTGTACTCGATTTTATAAAATTAAATCAATTATCTCCGGCGTTGTTATTTCCAGGCCACACGCGCCAAGGTTTAAAGTGTAGAATATGCAAAATGAACATCCACATCGATTGTCAAGATAAGGCGTCGAAATGTCAGACAAAGGCAAAGTTGCTGAGACGACAAAAGTCCACTTCAGAAATTGAAACCCGTGTACCCGAATCAACTCTCGAAGAAGAACGTAAGTACCTGCTACAGTGGCTATCTGCATTTTCTTGTTCTTATCATACAAAAATTCATTGCTGTCATCACATTTCGTTCTCTAATTGATTCCCTTCCATTTTACTGCTTATTACAGAGATTCTCATCCTTAGGAGAATGCGAACAGACTCTATCAATTTTATATGTACAATGCCTCGTTTTTTACTCCAATTAACTACGAAATATGATACTTTTTAAATTAAGATTAAAGTTAACCCCAGCTGCGTCTTGAACGAATAAAAAAAATCATTGGCTTCATTTTAACGAGCCGAATGGTAAATAAAACATCGACGTGAAATAGAATCCTTGATCAGGAACTCTGCTTCGGAGCTCAGAAGCATCAGCTGAAATTTGAAACGGTTTCTCCATTTTTGTTCAACTAAAAGATATCCCACCGAATGGAAGAACATTATGAAACATAAGACCTCATCTTATTTTCAAAGGGGAAACACCTCAAGGAATCAAGGTTGACTTAATTTCCATTAGGATGCGTATTGATTTTTGGAAATGTATTGGATATTTGAATTTCAATCAACCACTCATCTTACCCATCAATAATCCGGTGGGTTTACATAAACCTTTGCACGAAGAACATCACTTACCTTATTCAGAGGAGACACGAATATGATTGGATCTTCTGAGTTGTAAATCCGATGATGGGGGTGGTTTCTTATTATATCGATTATTATCCCTTATGGCTTGAGGTAGACTTGCTTGGGGAAGGTTTGACGCCAAAACGATCATTAATAAAAACATTGTTTTTACTACAAAATTTATTTAATATTGTGGGTCACCAATTTAATGGAACGAACCAAATTGAAATCAAGTATTTAACTATTCATCTACTATCTATACAGGGTGTTTGGTAATTTGACGTGAACCTTGGAAAGGGATATACTAGACGTCATTTGCATTGAATTGCGTCGAGTAAAGCATGGTCCGAAAATCTATGGTTACGAAGTTATCGCGATTTTTCAACTTTTTTGAAATTTTCTGCTTCGTTATCGAAAATAATCAATTTTGTGAAAACTACTCGACTCTTAATATTCAATGAATATTTTTTTCAAAGCTGAGGAGATGGTCCTCATTTCTTGCGAAAAGGTATTCACTAAAAATTCAGATAACCCGAGATAAACAGGGGCATAAATGGCTTCACCTGTTTTCCTCATAAAATCTTGAAGAAACAATTGAGAATTACTCGGAAAAAGTATTATGAACTTGGTGTACAAATGTGAGGAAAAACTTCCCTGTTTCATCAGCTTTCCAAAAAGGTACATATGTCAATAATTCCTTCATGCAATCTAAAAATATGGCCGGAAAACCAAGCAGACAACAGACTTTTTCGAGTCATTCAGATATCCTATTATCTTTCATTTCACTCGGCGTGCCATGGTTCGATATCTAAATGACTCGAAAAAGTCTGTTGTCTGCTTGGTTTTCCAGCCATATTTTTTGATTGCATGAAGGAATTATTGACGTATGTATCTTTTTGGAAAGCTTATGAAACAGGGAAGTTTTTCCTTACATTTGTACACCAAGTTCATAATACTTTTTTCGAAAAATTCTCAATTGTTTTATCAAGATTTTATGAGGAAAACAGGTGCAGCCATTTATGACCCTGTATATCTCGGGTTATCTGAATTTTTAGTGAATACTTTTTCGCAAGAAATGAGGACCATCTGCTCAGCTTTGAAAAAAATATTCATTGAATATTAAGAGTTGAGTAGTTTTCACAAAGTTAATTATTTTCGATAACGAAGCAGAAAATTTCAAAAAAGTTGAAAAATCGCGATATCTTCGTAACCATAGATTTTCGGACCATGCTTCACTCGACGCAATTCACTGCAAATGACGTCTAGTATATCCCTTTTCAAGATTCACGTCGAATTACCAAACACCCTGTATACAGGGTGTATTTTATGGTGAGGCTTTTCTCTCAACAGATGGTTGAACTCATCAAAATAAGTCATTTTACCAAAAATTTGAATTATGCCCCTGTTTCGAGAAAATGAAACTTGAATATTTTCTAGTTTCTAGGTGAATCTGAAAATTCCTCAGTCCGAACCTGCTCCCTCGCCTGCTCCTCCATAGATATCAACATCTTTTGTTTTTCGTCTTCTTATCTAACAAATTTGCAAAAAATTCTAGTGCGTAGAACAGATCATTTTGCCATATGCCACTTTTTTAGAAATTTTGTAAATTGAACATTTCATGTAATAAATTTTCGGTGAAATGACGTATTTTGATGAATTCTATCACCTGTCAAAAAAATCCTGTACACCCTGTACTGTCTACAGTGTAATAATAAAAAACTTCAATTCCCACAAGATTTAATATTGTTGAACAACAATTGTTTGACTGCAATGTCGATTTAGTAGGTTTACATTTTGAACTGATTAAATATAAAAACACTTAACATGATGAAAAGAAACACAGTAAAATAGCAGGAACTGATATTGGAGTATGGAATTCATAAACTCTCTGAACATATTCGATAAGGGTGTTTCGTCATTTCTGGGGAATCTGAAAAAATACATACCAAAATTGTTCGATATGCTAAAAGCTAATAACTTTCGTCACTTGATACGAAACAGATTGTAAAAAAAAATCCACGAACATAACAAATTAAATAAGCCAATTTTTGATTAAGAATAAAAATAGTTTAGATCAAGTGTTTTTTTATATTCAAAGAAATAAATATCGATTTTGCTGATAAATATCAAAAGTTTTCGGTGAAAATAGTGTCTTCTACTGGATGTGAGCAACAGTTGCCCATGTTTGTACATTATGTCTCATGTCATCATATCAAAATCTTGAAGAACAGATCCCTCATAACAGCGTAGATAAAATCGAATCACCTTTTCTTTAGGCTTCGCTTTTGTGAGCTTCAGCCGGTATATCAAGCTTTGTGAATAAATTGCATTGGAACCTATTCGCCCTATAAATAGGTAGTTCTTCATCTTAGGACCTGGAGGTTCATATGGTGGAATGACAACAATAAATCGAAGACTATCGATACGTGATGAAAATAAGGTGCAAATACCTTTAAAGACCAAGAAGTCAACACAGTCGCTCATAGGTATTTTGTGTGACAATCAATGGAAATTGTGACTCTAACAAAGATATCGAACAGAATATTTCGAGAGTAGGCAGGCACACAGTATGGGTTTTCATACACTCCAACGGAAGTCCCCATACTTTCAATAAATCATCACGTTTCGTTGGTGAAATCACAAACACCATATTGAAGTCAAAATTGGGGTTTGGAAATCATCATCTGAGGATCTAATTGGGACATAACTCTGCAATTAATTAGGGATAAGAAATCATTTCGGCTACAATTGACTTCAATTTAAATTTCCTGGTAAATTGATGACATAGGTACTTGGAAATTATCTTATTCAAAGGACAATTTAAATATATCATGTTGCCTGAAATATTCTGTTCGAAATTTTCTTCACCTTAACAGTCAATGTCATAGCTTTTGGATGTTATTCGCTATGTCCAGATATGAACAAAATGATTCGAAGCTATGGGTAGAAAATGCTGGGAACATTGCTTTCAGTGGAAATTCATGTAATAATATCGCATTACTTATCGCATTTTCAGAAAGGGCAACAAGAGTAAAGTATTGAAGTGTGGCTCATATGAACAAACAAGTCAATTTTTATTAAGGGGGGAATCCCTCAAGAATCTCAAAATGCATTATGAGAAAATTGACAAATCATTTTCGAAGAATATGCAAAACATTTGGAATGAAATTGGATCATTGAGATCTTTAAGTTGTTATAATGGCGTCTTCATTCAATGAAAAATTCAGTATATGAACTGTGTATACTGGAGGAGGTAAGCAAGAAAGTGATTCTGGTTCTCTATATCTTTTCATTCATGATCATTCTTCAACTCAAACCATGGGTCCTAATCAATCCTGCTCTAGACCAATTTCATTAAATTAAAAATACCTACCCGAAGAAACTCACAACGTAAAAAATTATTACCTTTAAAGGGTACATTTCATGAGTCAATTCAACCCCAAATCACAATCGGAATATCTTACAAGGAAGGCATCTTTGTAATATGTCGTCTCTACCCATTTCCTTTCCCATCTTGGATATTTCTATCCAATGTAATCTTCCGCCTACAATAGCGAGCCATACATCTTACGAATAAATCTTATAATGCGATATTTTGTCGAGCTCGTATACCAGATTTGTTCTACTAGCGAATCTAGTCTCTGGAGTGGATGAAAGATTTTCTCCTCTAAAATGTTCATTTTCTCGGATCATACTATCATCTCTCTTTCTCTTTTATTCATGAATCCCTTCTCAAACGCCGTCGTCTTCAAGTCTATTAGAAATTAGGACACATAAAAATCAACCCTGACGCCGATGTGGAATATTCCATCGTTTGAAGGATTCGACAAATCCTTCCAGCGTTAATGAAGGGTTTTCCGAAAAGAGGTGTTATTTTGAATAGCACGCTGTTTTGGTAGATGTCACTTTGAAGCTGTCATTTTTTGACATTCGACAAGTAGAAACTACGCCATTAATTGAAATGGAACGATACACGTTTCAACAACGCAATGAAATTGTAACTCTTCCTTTTTTTTCTCCAAATTTCAATCATCCACTCTTTGCTATCTTATCTTTGTTGTACAAAAAAAAAATTTAAACATCTCCTTCTGGGTGTTGCAGTTTTGTTGCCAGTTAGTAGAAAAACTAGTAGAGCCCCTAGATCTACCGATTGAGTAGTTATCCTTATCGGTAGATCTCTGCAAATCGGGTGATTTTATAGGCACAATGTCAAAGTTTGATCAATTTTCCTGACGAAATGAAAAAATTATGGAAAATATGAATACCAAGCTATTTTGCATTGACCTTTTCTCTTTCGATCCGTATATTTACATCACGGCCAGGATATCTGTGAAAAAAGTTTCATCGAGTTTAAAATGGCCCCTTTTGCCGGGTTTTTCCGCAATTTTCTCGAATTTTAGAAAAATACTTCTACTTCGCCTAGAGAATGGAAATTCCACCCACGTATGAATCGACTATTCCTCTTTTCGACCGTATAAAAATTTTCTCACCGTATCGCAGCTTCGCTGCGATTTTAAAATTCTTCTGGACCCACCTTTCGACGGATTCCCTCGGGCCGGTCCACCATTTTAGTATACCAATAAATACTCTGTTCAAATGTGAGAGAGAGCAATAATACAAGTTTGGCGCACCGGTAGAAGGGCCATCGTGAAGTTTCTTTCTGTCCAGAGTCGAATCGAGGAGATTTCACACAATCGTTCAGTTTTAACTGAACTTGAATTCCATTTTTTTCAATAATTTATAGAACGTTGTTCTTTTGGAATTTGGCAAACTGTCGTCATCATTCACGATTTCTAGAACTTTAGAAATCGTTGGGATTTCATTTCGGAAAAAACCCGTGATTCTTCTGATAAGGTTCATATCGAAATTGTCAATCGAATCGATTATTTTTAACGACTGGGCTCTCCTCTTAGGTGGCGTCAATGTTTTATTCTCTTCATAATCGCTGAGAATTCTGAATACAGCTGAATCACTCACCTCTGAGGATTTCGAAACAATTCCTACTAAGTCTCTTTTCGATCAATCAGGATGTTCTTCCAATTCTTTTCGAAAAATGTTCAAAATTATCTCTTTCTCTTCAGCAGAGAAATGCGACCTTTTGGACCTTTTTCGTGGTGGTCCCCATCATATCACCCTCAGATGCAGTATCCGTTTCCGAGTTCGACATTGTTCTATAAACACTTTGTCAAAAGATTTTCCAACACAATACACTTTTCACAACATAATCTATAAACACTTTGAACAACTAGACCTTCACAGTAGCTCTAGGTATTTTAACTGGTCTTGTCAATTGAAAACTTGGATATTTATGCAAATCAAGATGGCTTCAACCCATTAAGGAAAAGGACCCAAATCTGATGTTTCCCGGAATTACCTTGTCGGAACCTTGAGCAGCCGACAAAGAGTTTCGTACAAAATAATATAAAATTTTGGACAGAAACTAAATATATTTCGGATATCACAAGTAATTGACCATTATAAATTTGAACAGAGATCTTTTACGAGTCTTGTCAATTGAAAACTTCGATATTTATGCAAATCAAGATGGCTTTCACCCATTAGGGAAAAGGACCCAAATCTGGTGTTGACTGTTGCCCGGAATTACATTGCCTCAATCTCGAGCATTCGAAAAAGAAATTATTTAGTAGATGATAATATAAAAACTAAACAAAATAAAAAAATAGGGTACGTCGGATATAAAATGTTTCTGACAGTTGCAAATCATAACAGAAATTTTGCACTAGAGTTTCTGAGGAAAAAGTTCCAATGTGGGAACTGCTGACTCAAATTATTGAATCATTTCTATCCAGTACCATCTACACTCTACAGTCCGTTCCAAGTACGATCCTGGCAATCTTTCAGGGCTTTAAAAGGGAGCGTGGTTATGACCGTTTGACGAATAGGAGCTTTATTGTGCGCAAAGCAGACGATTCTGTTTGTTTACAAAGCTCCTTATATTTGAACGGACTATAGTATAGAACAAGACTGCTGAAGGTGTGTATATCTTTCGATTCTTTCTCTACCAGAGTTCGATTTCGTAAATGCCATATGGACCATATCGAAAAACAAAGAAGCATGATACAATATTTTCTTCTCATTCATCCTGCCTTTCAAGAACCAAAAACACTTTCTTGCAATAATCCGAGTATCTCTCCCATAATTATAAGATCCGGAATCTCATGTTACCTGACGAACCTTAGGATTCACAGAACGAAAACAAGCACTCTTAATTCCATTGTTTTGACAGAGCCTAACGAGGTGGATCGAATTTATCAAGTACTGAAACAGGCCACCGAAATCTCGAACGCAAAACCGAGGGTAAACATCGAAGCGCCCGGTATCACGGTAGATAGGGGGGCCGGGGTCTCGACCCCCATCAGTGCGGGCAGCTCTGGACAAAGTCTGAACAGGAGGGGTGGAGCACCACCCCAATCACCCCAAAGTGCAGGGACCAATCTATCCGTGATCAATCCTGCCCCTTGTTCGACTAGCTCAGGTTCGATTCGTGACCGAATGGAAAGCGATTGGTTTCTTTAAGAATACACACACTCACTGCGAACGTTTGATTGAACTCCTTTAGATATGCAGATGAAGGTCCTAAGGAATGCTACGAGTTTTCTGTTCATTACTTTCAGAATTGGATATTTTCGATTTCCACACGAAAATTGTGAGATTGGTTTCCAGCCTTCCCGACAATACAGGGTCTTTCACGAGGAACCTCACCCATATTTATACGGGAAACTACTGAACGTATTTTCATTCAGCACTTATAAGTATTTCATGATGCTGATGAAATCTAAAATATTTTCAAGGCATGAGCACCTCCGGTTTTTACGGAAATGTCGTCAACTTCCGTTTTTCAAATTAGAACACCATTTTTTTATTGCAGAAATAGATTCCTTAGAAAATTTCAAGTTATTTTGATGTAACATTTTTCAGTTTTGGTTGGAAAATTCTCTCTGAGCGGGAAAATTCGAAAAAAAAATCGAAAATAGAGCTCGGCTGAAACAAGAATAACTTCGAGGTTTTTGGATGGAAAATTTTCATTTTTGGGATTTTTCAAGATGTAAGATTGATATATCCACTTTAAAAATCGAAATCGCGATTCATGATACAGGGGGTGAAAAAATCGCTTTCAATGTTAGGGATGACAAAATCGTGAAAAATCAATTTTTTCAAATTAGAACCCCATTTTTTTATGGCAGATATTGAATCTACGTTAAAAAATAATGTGAGTGTATGCATCACACCCTTGCCCTAAAAAGGATATTTTCTGAGTTAATATCCACTTCAGGGCAAGGGTGTGATGCATACACTCACATTATTTTTTAACGTAGATTCAATATCTGCCATAAAAAAATGGGGTTCTAATTTGAAAAAATTGATTTTTCACGATTTTGTCATCCCTAACTTTGAAAGCGATTTTTTCACCCCCTGTATCATAAATCGCGATTTCTATTTTTAAAATGGATACATCAATCTTACATCTTGAAAAATCCCAAAAATGAAAATTTTCCATCCAAAAACCTCGAAGTTATTCTTGTTTCAGCGGAGCTCTATTTTCGATTTTTTTTTCGAATTTTCCCGCTCAGAGAGAATTTTACAACCAAAACTGAAAAATGTTACATCAAAATAACTTGAAATTTTCTAAGGAATCTATTTCTGCAATGAAAAAAATGGTGTTCTAATTTGAAAAACGGAAGTTGACGTCATTTCCGGAAAAATCGGAGGTGCTCATGCCTTGAAAATATTTTAGATTTTATCAGCATCGTGAAATACTTATAAGTGCTGAATTTCATGAAAATACGTTCAGTAGTTTCCCGTATAAATATGGGTGAGGTTCCTCGTGAAAGACCCTGTATAAAATGAATGTAACAAAACAAACAATTGAAAACTTTCAACAAATTAAATATCAATTAAATAGGTAAAAGGTACACGCAAGAAATTCTCTACAAGTTTTAAAGGAAACAATTTTTGATGCGTTGAACCATTTGAAAGATTCGGTCATTATACATTCTACAGAGTGTTCCTTGATTGGAGGTACAATCGAATGTAGAATATTCCATAAATAATTTTGGGAAAAAAAAAATTTCCCAGTTTTTTCTCATAGCTTCTGCTTCTCACAAGATATTCAACAGAAATTTTGCACAGATATTAAAATTTGGTGTTAACATGTGATATGCCAAGTTCGATTGTAGATCTACAAGGTGATATTGTTTCTAGAACATTCTGTTTTACTCCAGAACTTTTTTTTGGATGAGCCACTGTTAGTTTGAAAAATTGTAACTAAACTCTATGTTGTTTCGTAGTTTTGTCGTATACTCCATTCACTTTTATAATGTATCCCAGTTGGCCATGATTTAGGTTTATCAAGTTTTTTTACTTAAAACTGACGCAGGTTGGTACTCGTGAAATGTCAAATAATTCTCAGAGACGTTGCCAATGCTAATTTCTATTTACTCTTTTTTAACTTTGTAAATGGAGTTAGTTCTTTCAAGGTTCAACTGTAACACAGGTTTCGAAGTACTACTACAAAGTGGGGAATTCCATAGGTCCGTATGTTCGCGTAGAAGTTTTTCTGTCGGGTTATTGAAGTACTTTTATTCTGTTTTCAAATGAACTATCACAAATTAACTTCCCATTAGTTTTCAGTAAAATTTCAACACTCTATTCTTCATTTCAGTACAATAAAATAGCATAACTGAATCTTCCAAACATGTTTATACAGGGTCTTTCACGAGGAACCTCACCCATATTTATACGGGAAACTACTGAACGTATTTTCATGAAATTCAGCACTTATAAGTATTTCACGATGCTGATGAAATCTAAAATATTTTCAAGGCATGAGCACTTCCGGTTTTTCCGGAAATGACGTCAACTTCCGTTTTTCAAATTAGAACACCATTTTTTTATTGCAGAAATAGATTCCTTAGAAAATTTCAAGTTATTCTGATGTAACATTTTTCAGTTTTGGTTGGAAAATTCTCTCTGAGCGGAAAAATTCGAAAAAAAAATAGAAAATAGAGCTCCGCTGAAACAAGAATAACTTCGAGGTTTTTGGATGGAAAACTTTCATTTTTGGGATTTTTCAAGATGTAAGATTGATGTATACACTTTAAAAATTGAAATCTTGATTCATGATACAGGGGGTGAAAAAATCGCTTTCAAAGTTAGGGATGACAAAATCGTGAAAAATCAATTTTTTCAAATTAGAACCCCATTTTTTTATGGCATATATTGAATCTACTTTAAAAAAAAATGTGAGTGTATGCATCACACCCTTGCCCTAAAATGGATATTTTCTGAGTTAATATCCACTTTAGGGATTTCGATTTTTAAAGTGGATACATCAATCTTACATCTTGAAAAATCCCAAAAATGAAAATTTTCCATCCAAAGACCTCGAAGTTATTCTTGTTTCAGCGGAGCTCTATTTTCGTTTTTTTTTCGAATTTTCCCGCTCAGAGGGAATTTTCCAACCAAAACTGAAAAATGTTACATCAAAATAACTTGAAATTTTCTAAGGAATCTATTTCTGCAATAAAAAAATGGTGTTCTAATTTGAAAAACGGAAGTTGACGTCATTTCCGGAAAAACCGGAGGTGCTCATGCCTTGAAAATATTTTAGATTTCATCAGCATCGTGAAATACTTATAAGTGCTGAATTTCATGAAAATACGTTCAGTAGTTTCCCGTATAAATATGGGTGAGGTTCCTCGTGAAAGACCCTGTATTTTGGATCCATTCGGAAGTAGTTCATGAAAACAGTGCCTTCGATGGATAAAAACGATACGAAAAATGTAAACAGATGATCAGATCCCTACAGCATGCATTAAAGATGAATTGTTAAAATCATAGATTAAATATTTTTTATGCTTGAACAGGAGTTGTCGGTCCCCACTCCAATTTTTCTCATTTCCACAAGATTTGCGACTGAATGGGAAGTCAATTAGGAAAACCGGAAATTTCTGATCTCAGATTGCATACTGCTCTCATACTACTCAAGAATCAACCCCATTCATCATTCTCATCAGATTACAAATGCCCCACATTTGGGATGAAGTTCGATGAAATTCTAATCATACCATAAGGAAGATAACATCCTGTAGCAGTCTCCTGCTGCTGGCGATTAACTCGTAACTATAGCTAGATTGTATGTTGGGGTTGCTAGTCAGGGCAGTGTTCTGACATAATAATAGCATCAGATCCGATCACAAGATCCAAATATTGTGGCTTGTGGCACTGGGTATACGTACACTGTATTCGGTTATAAGGGTTCCAAAACAAACTACTTTTCGAATTAATGTTTATTCATAGTGTGAGTTGTGGAATACAAAATAACCGCAGAGGCAGATTAACGAACTTGAGCCTTGGGACCTTCTGTTCAAAGTTAGAGACTAGAATAATTAGGGTTGCTGAAATTAGGCGTTCTATATATTTATTTAATACCACGAATTCTGAAGGTAACGCAACAGGTTTCACTTAATATTCACAATGGAGTTCAATCAACGTTACAAATAAATGACAAAACCACACCAAATTCTCCAAAACTTTCGAGAAGCATTTTGATCGCATGAAACTAGATTGTTGCACTGTCTCTTTCTTGGGGAAACATATTATTCAGTTCTTTTGATCGATGAGTTCGAAGACTTATTAATTTAATAAAAATATTGTTCTTCGGTTCAAGGTAAGTTGCAGCATTTGAGGGTTTGGTGGCACTAATCCAACATTCATTGGTTTCTTACAGTAATGTTTTATGTACCACATTTCTGCATTGGTTATGTTCTGTTTATCAGATTTCTGAATTGATGGTATTATTCGATTCGGTCAAAATCGACATAAAATAATGATTAATAAGTTTAAAATAATTCACATGGAATTGAGTTTAGGTAGGTATAGGTCTTTGGTACAACTGTTAGTAAAATATCAAGACCCCCACCGTACCCATGTGTAGAAAAAAATTATTCAAGGTCAAAGATAGCAAATTTCAGGTTTTTGCATTTTTCTCGTATAAGTAAGTGTACCAAAGATATATCGCAAATTGTTGAGTCGATTTTGACTTATATTCATAAAAACGTATTTGAATCCATATTAAATTTGTTAGGGTTGGTTTTCAAGAGACAGAGTGTTCATTTTCTCGCGTAATTCTACGAACACCCTGTATAGGTGAATATCTAAGAAAATATAATGAATGTGTCCTTCGTCTGTATTATGTTTCCGTCAACGAATGGCAGCTATAACATCCTCCTCTTGGGAAATTCAATGAAATGGCTCCTCGTGTAACTCGTAAAAACATGGAACTAGGAACTTAACCAATTGCTCTTCAGTTAACTTGCACTGGAATTCGAGAAGGACACGTGGTTGTGGTAGAATTTAGTGCTCACATAATTGAGCATATCGAGGCAGGTGTCGATATGAAAAATATAACTTTATGGGTGTATCAATTTATTATGTGCTAAATAGGGTTTATGCCAGAGAACTAGAATTTCGTGGACGAGCGATTTCTTTTTTATTGGAAGGAATGAAAATATGACACTGGGAATTATGCGACTGAATATAATCTGGATCGAGCCTATCGATTCCCTACCAATTTTTCAATGACTATTTCCCTCGTGTTAATTTCCACCAATCAGAAACGCGCAATTTTGAATCACAAATGATTTCTATAGATGGAAAAACTGTATGGCAGCAGCTGTCAGCAGTTTTTTCGGGTTTACCCGCGGCAAAACTTGACAGTTGTTGTCAACGAAAATTGATAATACATACATAGATGCATCCAGAATAATCTGTTACTCATGAAATATTCTTGCCAAATACCATTCGTGCATCTAATTTTTCCTGTGAAAAAAATCGAAAAAACACAGTGCAAAGTAATATTTTGTTAACAAAAAGCATTCGTGCAGGTGCAAAAATCCTCGTCTTCGACTCGGATTTTTGTTGCCACCTGCACTCATGCTTCTTGTTAAAATATTACTTAGCAACGTGTTTTTTCGATTTTTATCGGAAAAATTTGATGCACTCATGATATTACTTATGAAAAAACAACATCGCGACATATATTTCCCTTTGGTGTAACTGCAATTCTGAGATTTCCATGATTTATGTTGAATATCGTTTATGACATGAACTTTAACGTATCGGGTGTTTTTTTTTTCATATATAATACCACTAGAGATGAAATTTTGCCGGCAAAATTTCTCGATTGTAAAATGAAAGTTTGTTGCTTTCGGCAATTTCGCGAATGACATTTGTATCAAAATCACGAGCCGTCAGGCGAGTGATTTTGGAAAAATGTCATGAGCGAAATTGCCGAGAAGCAACAAACTTGAATATTACAAGAGAGAAATTTTACCTGCTTAAATTTCATCTCGAGTGGTATTCGACATGACTATTTCTCGAGAAAATGTGTCTGAAGATGGTCACATTGGGCTTGTATTGCGCTATTTGACAAATAAGTATTCATCATAGATCAACTAAACGTTGTTTGTTTTCTCTATGCTATTCATTCCCGAAGCTATCTATGAATTTGAGAAACGTCAAAAATTTTGTCATAAGTATACTCCATTCACATTTATAAAGTATCCCGGTTGGCCAGGTTTTAGGTTTATCAAGTTTTTTCCCCTAGAACAGACGCAGGTTGGCACTCGTGAAAATTAAACAACGTTGCCAATGTTAATTCGCTAATTTATCCCCTCAATATTCTAGAAGTGATCTTGAAGTCTTCAAATTATTTAATTAGTGTGCTGATAAGAGAAATGTCAAGTTTGATTAATAAACAATAAAAGTCTGATTCACTTGAAAGATATTTCGCTTTCTGAAATAAAAAACTATAAAAACTGTTCGGTAAGGGTTGATCACATTTACTTTAACAAATATAAATATATTCATCACGCCAAGAAACTAAAAATGCCGAAGGTAGTGACGAAAAAGCAGAGACAAACTATGAGGAAGAATTGAAATCGGCTCATTCAAAAAGTATCAATTTGGAATCAACACTTTATCATACCAGCTATCCAACATTTTTAACGTATGTGTGTAAAAACCAAGGTATTATATTTTATGAGAATAGATATTTATTTTTTAGCTGCACATAAACACAAACAGGAGGATTTTAAGTGAAAGAGACGACAAAGAATTTCCTTCTATTGGTGCACCAAAAAAGACATTGACTGAAGACTTCATTTTGAAAAAAGATCTGCAACGACAAATTTGGAATTATAATTCGAAACATGAACATTTTTCGATTGATAATCTACTCACTTTTGCTAAATAACATTTGGAATATAACGGAGGACGGACATCACTTAAATCATGAAATCAATGGGTTACAAATACAAAAGGGTAAATGAACGCAAAATTTTATGTGAACAAAAACATGTTGTTGCAGACAAAATTACTTTCCTGCGCAAATTTTGATTTGTGTTTCTACATGAAACTTGGATTTACCAAAACGATACTTCAGTTCGTCGCTGGACACATGAATCGGATATGATGAGTAATCCATCCAAAATTGAATCAGAAGGAAAACGTTTCACAGTTCTACACGCAGGAAGTAATTTCGGGTTCTTAGAAGGTTCTGATTTCATTTTAGATTGAAAAACAATGACCGTGACTATCACAAGACAATGACCAGTGAAATTTTTCAGAATTTGGTTATTAATCAACTGATTCCATCTTTAGCTAAGATTCCTGTGAAATGTGTGGTGGTAAGGGACAATGCACCATATCATTCGGTTCAATTGGATAAACCACCCACCTTTTCCAGCAAAAAAAGCGAGATGCAGGATTGGTTGATTAAAAACAAGATTGATTTTAATCAAAATTTTACCAAGAAACAACTTTGGAATTTGATATTACCTCATCGAACTGACAGACAGAGACGATATGTGTTGATGACCTTTTGAAGGAGCATGAGGTTCTTAGATAACCCCCATACCATTGTCAGTACAATCCTATTGAAATGGCATGGACGTTTTGTAAGAACTTCTATAACAAAAACATAAATTCGCATCCCTATACAACGGATATAGTGTTGAATTTATGGAGTCTGGCTCTTTCAAAATGTACATCAGATATGTGGCAAAATTTTTATTTACATTGTGAAAGAGTCAAAAACTTATCACAGAGGACTGGACGAAACACATGGGTAATCTTCCAATGGCAGATATTCCTCCATTCGTTATTTCATTGGGAGAATCTGATTCAGATTCAGAATTTTCTGAGGGTTACTCTGACTCAAACAATGATCTAATGGATATGGAATAATATGTAGAGGAAATTCTGAGAACTCGTCTCTTCCACTTAAAATGGGGAGTTCAAAATGGATGGAGGTTCAAAAACTCCAAAAGGAACATTACTAGTGTAAGTTCAACAGAACCCTTTATCCGGCAGTGTGAAAGACCTAACGTTTGGATATTCTAGTAGTGCAATAATGTCGAATACCCTCCTTATTCAACTAGTACTGCATCGAAGATTTTCTACGATCAAGGAGGTTCAACTGAATCAAACAAAATGACAAAAAGCCTATACTATGGAAAAGGAAGTTGCTGCAAACCACCTAGATAGAAAAATAACCAATCAGGAATCTGGGAAAGAATTGCTTGGAGGGCCAGATCTGGTCAGAAGACCAAATGTAGGTTATATTATTTATTATTTCCTGATGATTTTCTATCTCCTTTTCTGTTGCAGATATGATTTCAAGATATTTTGTCAGTCTCAATCCAAAAGAAAGATAAAATGTTGTTCCTGAAGAAGATTCCATCCATTATAAATATGTCAGCCTATTCTTTGAAAAAATTCCAAAACCTCTATACTTACTCAGAGAGGTTTTTATCTTTGTGCTCTTGTATCATAGTTAAAAATGTATGGTGTCCTGTTCGAATCTGTTTTGCTATTACTGTAATTGCTTTGAACATGCTATAATGTTTGATACATCAAATAACCTAACCTTTCTTTTCTCAAAGAAACATATACATGTAACAATGTTAGAAAATAATGTTTTGTGATTGAAAATTATGGACGTTTTATATATTCAAATCCAATTTCTTTATTGAGTTACCGTTTTCTCAAGTTTTTGTATCCAATCATTATATGCCAGTTTGAAAAAGAATCTTTATTAATGATTGTATTCATAGCCTCCATGAGTAGACTTTTTTGAATTCAATATCAGGTACTGCTTACATCAGAAGTTTTCACCTGAACTCTTCCATGTGTGCAGTTCTCTTGAAAAATTACTAATTGAATATTGTTAAAAAATTATGTCTTAAGCTGTAATGCCATTGAAATTATGTATGGAAATTACATTATGAATTATACTGTATATATCTTATTTCATCCCATTGTACTTTGATTTTTTTTTTCGAATAAACTATCACAAAGTAACGGACTATTCTGGCCATTATTTTTGAAGTGAAATTTCAACACTCGATTCTTGTCTTCCATACAAGTAAATAGCATAACTGAATCTTCCAACCATGTTAATATATGTGAAATATTTCCAGTATTAACAGAGAAAAAAGTTTCTTCAACATTCGCCAGGTCTCTGGAATTATTGAATTCACATAATATTTTCTCAAATTCATTATTTTCCCAAAGTAAATAAACATTTCGATAAATACGTAATTACTAAGACTCTTATGAAGAAAGGGCAACATTGCTCAATCATCTGACAGAAAAATGACTATAACCTAACATTTTCAAAAAATACACGGTGAAATCTGTCAGAATGTCATGGCCAACCGGTATACTTTATAAATGTGAATGGAGTATAATATCATAAGTGCATCAAATTTTTCCGACAAAAATCGAAAAAACACGTTGCTAAGTAATATTTTAACAAGAAGCATGAGTGCAGGTGGCAACAAAAATCCGAGTCGAAGACGAGGATTTTTGCACCTGCACGAATGCTTTTTGTTAACAAAATATTACTTTGCACTGTGTTTTTTCAATTTTTTTCACAGGAAAAATTAGATGCACGAATGGTATTTGGCAAGAATATTTCATGAGTAACAGATTATTCTGGATGCAGATGCATCCAGAATAATCTGTTACTCATGAAAATTGATAATACATACATAGATATGTATGTATTATCAATTTTCGTTGACAACAACTGTCAAGTTTTGCCGCGGGTAAATCCGAAAAAACTGCTGACAGCTGCTGCCATACAGTTTTTCCATCTAGAAACCATTTGTGATTCAAAATTGCGCGTTTCTGATTGGTGGAAATTAAGACGAGGGAAATAGTCGCTGAAAAACCAAGTTGTTGATTTTGCCCGTTACCATGTTTTATCGATGAAAAACAAGTGTTGCTAAGGAAAATTCCTCACTAAAAATGGAATGAGTGGAATAGTCAGAGCGATAGAATTTTCAATAAGGATAACTATAATTTGACAGAAGGTAGAAGCCATTTTGTTTTGACATTTCTATTCAGTGAGCATTGACAAATTATCATTGAAAGACTCACGCCGCAACAACGTTTACAAATTGTTGAAATTTATTTTCAAAATCTGTGTTCTATTCGCCAAACTTATAGAGCATTTCGTGAAATTTATAGTTTACATATCTAATCGTACATCAGAGCAGCTTATTCGTCGAACTATCGATAGATTTCGGGCAACAATCTTCCCAAGTACTTTGAAAATTTTCAAGCTGAGATAGACTAGGACGTCTACGGTACCGATTCTCCATTCAAAAAGTGCCTTTCATTTTTCCATGTTTACGCCCTCAATTTTCCACCTAAAAGCTTGATGTTTTTTTTAAATGGAAGTTAAAGGATGTATTGAGGGCACACCAATTTCTTCTCTTCGAAAAAATAATTTTTTTGCACGAAAAAATCGGGTTGAATTGGAGAGTCTATGAAAATTGACTTCATAATTTTTCGTTTTTCGGCGGTCGTTCATCAATTTTTTTCATCAAATTCATTGGAGTGCCCTCCACAAATCAATGTTCTATATTTAAAAAAAATTCATTTGTATAGGCGCCTAAATAATGCAAAAAATAATGGAAATACTGAAAAGACTTCCAGAAAGAGTGAAATCGCATAGAACTGTCCGAAATTTCAGGAGAATTAAAAGAAAATCAAGCTTTCATGTGGAAATTGAGGGTGAGAACTTGGAAAAATTAAAGTCACTTTTTGAAAGGAGAATCGGTGCCGTCGGCCAGAGTATAACGTCCCCTTAATATAGCGTCATAAATTCTAAATAAATGCACGCAAAATCGTACATTGATCCATTGAATGCTTTGAGAAGTCACTATTTTAACTTTGAGCCATATATCTATCTCTGCAGCCCGAAGACATACACATGCATATCTTGCAACGAATCCAGCAGATGCAACATCGATGAGGCGAAGACTTTTCGCGGGCATGAAAAGCCTGACAGGGTTCGGATCTCGCTCTAGGCAAGGATCGCCAGGACATCGCTCCATCTCTTTACCAGAAAGTACGGAGGATTTTCCAATCTTCCTTTTTTTTATGTGGACTTAGTACAGCTGTGGATAGTCGTGCTTGAGAAATGATATCTTGCAAATTTCACGATGTTTCCGGCTTTATTTAAGAAGCCACATATGAATGTGAAACCCTCTTTTTGTTCGGTCAATATTAATTGAGAACATTTTCTGAATGGGCTGAATGAAGACTCCCTTCATGAATTATTAGGTCCACGCACATGGCCAAACATCGCGAGAATGAATGATATCTTGTGAAGGTTATTGAGAAAACCTTATCCAGGACATGATTCATCATTCAGGAAGAGCAAAAATTTCTCTGCAATTCTGTACAGGGGGACAATTTGAAAACTTGGCAATCCAATTATGTCACGACAAGGATGATTTCAGAGAAAATGCCGGAATAGGTCAATTTCTATTCGTAGTGAGACATATTTTCTCCACAATCTTTGGTGTAGGGGCTATCACCCCTGGAATCTCAATAGGGAATAGGGGGTGAGATTTACCTCAACTGAAAGATTGTCCCTCTACATGAATACTATGGTTTGCAAATTTTTATTGAGTCCTTGAAATACTTACAGGAGGTGACAATTTGAAAACTTGCCAGGCCAATTATGTCTCGACAAAGATGGTTTCAGAGAAAATTCCGGAACTTTTGTCACCTCTTGTAACTACTTCAAGGAATCAATAAAAATTTGCAAACCATAGTATTCATATATAAGTACAAGTGATCTTTAAAATGAGGTAAATCTCACCCCCTATTCCCGATTAAGAATTTAGGGGTATATGTATATGTATCGTGAATACCTAGATAGTAGGACCGTTTGCTCCACATCCAAATATCCTTATCCAGAACATGGTTCATCTCTACAGAACAGCACTTCGTGCTTTATGTCTCTATATTCATTAATTTTGTAACTCTTGTTAATTGATCTTTTCTCCTAGAGAGATCTCTTCGAGAGTTGATTCAGGAGGGTATAAGAACAAAAGATCAATCTGAAACGTTCTTCTATAGCCGATCATAAACTATTGCTCTGATTTCTCTTCCAATCCTCTTCATATTCCTGAATGGTCTACCAATATCTGGTCCATATTTTTCTCGAACAAATTATCCTAGTAGGAAACTCCAGGAACTTATTGGAAATATAATAACATCATGAATAAGTAGCGATTTTTTGTAATTTTTTTTTTTTGATAATTCGGTGTCCCAAAAATGAATTCAATTTATGTGTATTAAATGAAGGACAACGTGAAATTTGCAAAATATCCATTTGTGTTGTGAAAGTACTTAAATGTTCTTGATGTTTGGAATTAGTCTCTCATCCCATGAGGAACATCATAGAAATAGATTCAACTCCCTTTTCCCCTACCCTATTTCAAGGATTGATGCAGGATGCATCAAAAAATCCGCACTGGGAAAACTTTAATTATTCTTTATTCAGAACACAAGAGTTCTTCGAGAAGTTTGAAGTATTCAAATATTCTAGAATTATTTTTTATTCCTATTGTTCTTGATTGATTTCTTCCTTTCGAATATAATTATTAACTCCGAACATTGTATATAAAACGTCTCATACTCGTATATTTAAATACTAAAAGCTAAAATATGAATAATAAATTTTTCATCTAGTGCGGAAGCTACCTATCTAATTTTTGTATTTCATCGCTGAATCATCATTTCTTAACAGTGGACCACATAAAGGCATTACCTGCATTTTTCTGTTGTGAGTAAAAAAGACTGAGGATTTTTATGGACTGATTCAAACAAATACTAATTTTTCGCTTCTGAATAATGAATTCGTGATTATCCTCAGTTGCACAATCTTTGGTATATAGATGTTGCCTGTTTCTTTGTTATTATGTTCAGATTTTGATGTTTCATTGTTCTGCTTCGATTTATCTCAGTCATTGCACTTTGAATAAGTGTTTACAATTGGAGGAAAGGACCCCGCACTTTTACTACGGGAAATGGCGTTCCGTCAAATTTTCTAAAATTTTGGTATAATGTAGTACTCGACATACTGATCAAAAGTGTCCATGGCCCCAACTCAATCCTATGACTAGTTTTTGAGATACAGGGCGTTGAAGTTGAGAATTACCTACTTTTACTACGCCCGTATCTCGGAAAAGAATCGAATGAACTTCAATTTTTCTCAAGAAACATTTTATTACATCCCCAAGGAGCAAGCATATAGAGGAATATGACCGAAAATCGTTACGAATACAGGGTTATCCATAATTGAATGCATGCCCGATTTTGAAAGTATAAAATATGTCAGTTCCAGAGCGAGAACGTTCGCAAAATGAACTATTACACTAGATATGTTGTTGTTACATCGAAAAAGTCTGAAATACCCAGAATTTATACTGGGTGATCCATTATTATAGAAACTATTCTCAAGGAAGGTTTAATGGACACCCTGTATTTATGGGTTGATTCAAGGTGTTTGTTTAATGTTTTTAGAACATATCATCATGGACTTCAAAGAATACAGGGTGATTCAGTCATGAAATGAACTTCGAACCTCACGAAAATACCCAAAAACCACCTCTTTTTTTCATCACCACCTATCTCAAGATTAGATCCGAGGAGGTGGGAGTTTTCTTTCACCACTGTACTTGATATAAAAACATCAATACGGCTGAGAGTTTTTATCCACTTCCTATGACCAGATTTTTTTTATGTAATATGAAAATTATTCATTTATGTTATTCTATTCTTATTCCAGCTAAAAATCTGGTCATAGGAAGTGGATAAAAACTCTCAGTCGTATTGATGTTTTTATATCAAGTACAGTGGTGAAAGAAAACTCCCACCTCCTCGGATTCAATCCTGAGATAGAGGGGGATGAAAAAAAGAGGTGGTTTTTGGGTATTTTCGTGAGGTTCAAAGTTCATTTCATGACTGAATCACCCTGTATTCTTTGAAGTCCATGATGATATGTTCTAAAAACATTAAACAAACACCTTGAATCAACCCATAAATACAGGGTGTCCATTTAACCTTCCTTGAGAATAGTTTCTATAATAATGGATCACCCAGTATAAATTCTGGGTATTTCAGACTTTTTCGATGTAACAACAACATATCTAGTGTAATAGTTCATTTTGCGAACGTTCTCGCTCTGGAACTGACATATTTTATACTTTCCATATCGGGCATGCATTCAATTATGGATAACCCTGTATTCGTAACGATTTTCGGTCATATTCCTCTATATGCTTGCTCCTTGGGGATGTAATGAAATGTTTCTTGAGAAAAATTGAAGTTCATTCGATTCTGTTCTGAGATACGCGCGTAGTAAAAGAGGGTAATTCTCAACTTCAACGCCCTGTATCTCAAAAACTAGTCATAGGATTGAGTTGGGGCCATGGACACTTTTGATCAGTATGTCGAGTACTACATTATACCAAAATTTTAGAAAATTTGACGGAACGCCATTTCCCGTAGTAAAAGTGCGGGGTCCTTTGCCTCAGACCAGAATATTCCGAGTGGAATATTTTTAATCGCAAGTTTTCGTTGAGTCGATTATAAAGCAGTGAAAACCAAAATTCAATTCAGTTTCAAAACAGATTTAGAAGAATATTCGAGATTATTCTGTCAGATTTCAGTTATTACATTTGATTCGAAATGAGAGATTTTGAAGCTTCAGTGGTTTTCACAGTAGACTCTTTACAATGCATATCAATTATTTTCAAAGAGTAATTGTTTTTCAATAACTACAGTTATCAAAAAGTTCTTTCATTTCCTCTCAATTTCAATCCATATCAATTCTTGTGCACTGCAACCATATTCAGAGCGATATCCATCAATTTATAGATATTGGAAATATGAATTTATCACAAATTAAAAATTCATTGCAGATAGCCTCATTTTTTATAAACAAATAGGGCCTCTTTCAGTGTTTTTGAAGTATTAACAAATTGGGAGGAAAAAAGTTATTATTAAGTGCATAATTTGCACAAATTGATTTTTAATAATTCTTTTTCCCGAAAATCTTCAATTTCACAAAAACATTCACAAGGATTTCTTTAGAATCAATTTAGCTATTTCGAATCAATTTTCAAAAGGTACGATATGGACAAGGAGAAAAGTTTCGTAGGAAAAGAGTTTCAAAAAGGCTGTATCTAAACAGGGTTTCGTCAAATACTTTGTTTCACATGCAAAAAAGGTCCAATTTATTTTAAGACAAAGAATTATCACTATAATTGTTTTTAAACTCCATATCATTCATTTCAACCTTGTAAATGCTTGGCTTTTGTTATTCTATGCGTGAAGGATCTGTTGATCCATTTATAATAAGGATAATTCTGAGTGAGAGCCATTTTTAAAGCATTGGTGAATCATTATCGAATGCTCAATCATTAAATCACAAAATTCATTTGTTGAATTTTTCAATATAGATTTTCAGGTGAAGAGATGGAGCGAATACATTCGAGAAAATCATCGACATTTCGGTTAAAATCAGAAATATAATAAAAGAATATATGCCAACCCCTGAGTGGAAATAGTAAAAGATACAACACACCCGTATCTGTCAATGCAACATAACATAAAATGTTTTCATCCCCAAATAAAAGTTATCGGGTAAATAATAACCTTTGATGTTTGTATCAATGCTTCAATTTTCTATCGATAGGTTTTCATATAAATCATTCAGAGATCTGCTCATAAACGAAAATGACCAAAAGTAGCCATATTGCACCATCCTGAAAATGATTAATTTTCAGAACATAACTCCCAAGACAACACTGGAACACGACCTTTTGGACAACCGCTGTTTCTCGGCCCTAAAATTGGGAACGGAAATGGATTGACCGCTTCCTTGAAGACTCCATCTCTGTTGTTTTTCAGGGGAAAATCCACGACGTCAGAGAAAAAATCGTCGAAAACCAAAAAATGATTATATCCTTATTCCGAAATCGTTCAGAATCATTATTCCATCACGAATAGTATGTTCCTCATCACCATTTCATCTGGGAAATTTCATTTTCAGTTTATTTTCCTTGACGGAGATTTGCTCAATTTGCCATATTACCTACCTGTGATAAATAATAATTAAAACATCCCCAGTCAGTCTTTATCTTTCGACGCTTGACAGCCCCCTCCTTTGATTGCCCTGAAGCTCAAGAAGACGATGATAAATTGGATCACTGAACGGGATGGCGCTAAAATAATTGACAATGTGTTTTGTGTGTGCAAAGGGCCAAACTTTTGAATGGAAAGTCATCCTCATCGAGCGATACCACGGATTCAGCGTCTCGAAGGTTGTCGGCATTCATTCACGAAACGGTCAACATCGAAATCACCGCCATTGAAGCGAAGAAACCAATCACGGCACGTTGTTTCACTTAGAGCAGCATTTCTTTTTGGAGCTTCGATGCGCTTCAGTCGCCATTTTCTTCGAATGAAAGAAGAAAAGTAACAGTTTCCGCAAATGACCATTATTTGGCACACAATCAAACATATTCACACAACCAAAAGTATACAAGGTCTTTCACGAGGAACCTCACCCATATTTATACAGGAAACTACTGAACGTATTTTCATGAAATTCAGCACTTATAAGTATTTCACGATGCTGATGAAATCTAAAATATTTTCAAGGCATGAGCACCTCCGGTTTTTCCGGAAATGACGTCAACTTCCGTTTTTCAAATTAGAACACCATTTTTTTATTGCAGAAATAGATTCCTTAGAAAATTTCAAGTTATTTTGATGTAACATTTTTCAGTTTTGTTTGGAAAATTCTCTCTGAGCGGGAAAATTCGAAAAAAAAATCGAAAATAGAGCTCCGCTGAAACAAGAATAACTTCGAGGTTTTTGGATGTAAAATTTTCATTTTTGGGATTTTTCAAGATGTAAGATTGATGTATCCACTTCAAAAATCGAAATCGCGATTCATGATACAGGGGGTGAAAAAATCGCTTTCAAAGTTAGGGATGACAAAATCGTGAAAAATCAATTTTTTCAAATTAGAACCCCATTTTTTTATGGCAGATATTGAATCTACGTTAAAAAATAATGTGAGTGTATGCATCACACCCTTGCCCTAAAGTGGATATTAACTCAGAAAATATCCAATTAATAATTTTTTAAGGAATCTATTTCTGCAATAAAAAAATGGTGTTCTAATTTGAAAAACGGAAGTTGACGTCATTTCCGGAAAAACCGGAGGTGCTCATGCCTTGAAAATATTTTAGATTTCATCAGCATCGTGAAATACTTATAAGTGCTGAATTTCATGAAAATACGTTCAGTAGTTTCCCGTATAAATATGGGTGAGGTTCCTCGTGAAAGACCCTGTATATCGTCAGCATAAGTTTGAATCAAGTGCGCCGACATTGGCTATCAATACTACAACCACGACTGGAGCCAAAAGCCTCGAAAAAGGGGAGTATTGGGGTTAAATACCTGAGGGTAACCAATGATAGATAAGCATGTGAGTGATCGTAAAAAACTTCCTTTTTTCATCAGCTGTAGCTTTAAACGGAAAAACTCATTCCTCAGAGTAGATAGGATAATATACTATATATCCTAAGCTGTCCTCGAGGGTAATGTGCCTTAAGAAAGTGTTAATTCTTGCGAGAAAAACAATAAATGCAGAGTTTGCAGAAGAAAACGAAAAGCATTCAATTCGTAAGTATTCTGAGTGCAGTGTAGGGTGCTGCCTTTATGATATAGGAAAAATCATCAACATTCAACAATCATCCATCATTCTAGTACTTCATTGTATCCATAGAAACTGCGTAATTATACAGACTGAATAATATGTTGCTCCACATGGCAACACAAGAGTAGTTTTGCTGTAAATTTTGTCAGTGTTGCTTTCTTATAATGCTTGCTGTACAGTTCTTATCTAAGCATGTTTGTGAAGCTGTAATACCCTTGTCTCAGATAGTGTATACGTAAATATTAAGCTAGTACTGACACAGTGATTGTTTCAATTTCTATATACCCAATGATTTTTGATTGTTTTTTCAATTCACACAGCGCCCCACTCACCGCGAAGACAAAAACTCAACTTACGGATGAAGAGTTTGTCTTTGGATTCCCCGGAAAGCACTGAACATGCTCAAAGAAGAAGGCATCATGGTTCAAATGCTGCCAGCGATCCACACTCGAATCAGTCCTCATCGTCAAGAATACAGTGTGAGTACTTTCACTTAGTTCAAGGTATTATCTGTTGTTCTGAAGAAGTCTACGTTTTGTCTTGTTATTTTTAAAATATTCATTATTAACTTCATTATGCACTTTTTTCAGAATGAAATTACTCTCTATCGGAAATATGTTCATTATGTAAAAAAGGAAAAATCCTTATTTCTCGACCAGTTGAACGCTACTAGTAAAACCAATTTTTCGAACTCCAATGGATACTTTTCAAGATATTGAATAAGTGAATTCCATCTGTTATCCACTTAGGTTTCAAGAATAGCTTCGAAACTCATTTAGAAATCGTCTTTATTTAATCTAGCGACTACTTTTTCATTCCAAACGCGAACTTGTCCTTATTCCATTAGGCATTTAAACTATCCTAATCACCCTAACAAAATAAACTCAACGGGAAATGTTACATCCTCCCGAAACCTGGTTGAAAAGAATCATGGCAATAATTAGGTATCATAAAACGATTTTGTCAATAAATATTCGTAACTTGAAGCACTGACGTTAAGTCAGAAGCTTTCGAGCTCACTTTTATGCGCCCTGAAGATAGATTCGCTTTCAAAAATCCAACAGAAAAACAATTTGACTGTTGCCAAAAAAATTGACAGTCGTCAAACCACTATGGCGCCGAAGAAACCCAATATTTTGTGTTCTGCAAACGAAAAGATTTGGATTAAAAAAACAGAATAGGGCCGCATTTATTCAGTTTATATCACAGTCAAATTGCATGCAAATTCCAGACATAGCGTATTTCGGCGAATGATGAAACAAAATGTGTCAGTGATCTCTACAAAATTGACAAAGGATTTTACGCGAGACAAATCCACTCACTCGATGAATTTTGAGTGCGTCAGATTATCGGATCGTTTGCAATATGGGTTCCGTTTGGCAAATGACATATTTAATAAATGTCCTCTCAAATATTTCCATAGACATGGAACAGCGCTTTGGACTGGAATATTTGATCGTTGGAGCATTATTCAAATGAATATAGTTTCGCGTGATGATTTATGTTGTGGATTTCAGCAGTAATATCTTCTTTCATTCGCAATTCAATGGATTCTTTCACTGGCTCGGGTAAATGTACGAATGAGGATTTAATTCTGAAAAGAATGTTTGAGCGATCGACATAAATATTTCGAGTCATACTTTGTCATGCATACGCTCTGGCGAATACAAGGGGTGGCATAATTGCCATGCCCCCCCCCCTTTGGACATCGGAATTGACAAAAATTCCTTTATACGATCCCTAATATTTTCAATTAAAAAAATTTCATTTTAAGTATTTAACTTCTATCCATTCATGCCCTCCCCCCCTGAAAAACTGTCTGGATCCGGCAGTGCTAACCCCTCAGTATTTCACAATGTTCACGCCAAGTGAACGGTTTCAGAAGATTTTTCAGAATTTTTAAAATTCGAATTATCAAATTAATTTCTCCATACTGGGGAATTCCCATATGGATTATCCTTTATGTACAAGAAGAACTCGTCAGCTGTGGAGCGCAGCATATGTCGCATATTTTTTTCATTTTTATTTTCATGTTTAGTTCATTCATTAATTTAAAAGTGGATAATTCTGCTACAATTTTTATTTTTTCGATAAAATCGTTGACAATTTTTTTCTCGAAATCGGTAGCAGATACGACAAAACTACAAGAATCCATTAAGTTTATTATAACAACAATGCTTCCTTCAACAATTTTTCGAACTAACAGTGGTCCACCAAAAAAAAGTTCTGGAGGAAAACAAGGGACAGTGTTCCAGAAAAATATCATTCTACAGGGTCTTTCACGAGGAACCTCACCCATATTTATACGGGAAACTACTGAATGTATTTTCATGAAATTCAGCACTTATAAGTATTTCACGATGCTGATGAAATCTAAAATATTTTCAAGGCATGAGCACCTCCGGTTTTTCCGGAAATGACGTCAACTTCCGTTTTTCAAATTAGAACACCATTTTTTTATTGTAGAAATAGATTCCTTAGAAAATTTCAAGTTATTTTGATGTAACATTTTTCAGTTTTGGTTGGAAAATTCTCTCTGAGCGGGAAAATTCGAAAAAAAAAATCGATAATAGAGCTCCGCTGAAACAAGAATAACTTCGAGGTTTTTGGATGGAAAATTTTCATTTTTGGGATTTTTCAAGATGTAAGATTGATGTATCCACTTTAAAAATCGAAATCGCGATTCATGATACAGGGCGTGAAAAAATCGCTTTTAAAGTTAGGGATGACAAAATCGTGAAAAATCAATTTTTTCAAATTAGAACCCCATTTTTTCATGGCAGATATTGAATCTACGTTAAAAAATAATGTGAGTGTATGCATCACACCCTTGCCCTAAAGTGGATATTAACTCAGAAAATATCCATTTTAGGGCAAGGGTGTGATGCATGAAAATTTTCCATCCAAAAACCTCGAAGTTATTCTTGTTTCAGTGGAGCTCTATTATCGATTTTTTTTTTCGAATTTTCCCGCTCAGAGAGAATTTTCCAACCAAAACTGAAAAATGTTACATCAAAATAACTTGAAATTTTCTAAGGAATCTATTTCTGCAATAAAAAAATGGTGTTCTAATTTGAAAAACGGAAGTTGACGTCATTTCCGGAAAAACCGGAGTTGCTCATGCCTTGAAAATATTTTAGAGTTCATCAGCATCGTGAAATACTTATAAGTGCTGAATTTCATGAAAATACGTTCAGTAGTTTCCCGTATAAATATGGGTGAGGTTCCTCGTGAAAGACCCTGTAAACAGGGTGGCCATTTGAAAACGAAACAGACTGGTGTTTTCATGGCACTTGTAGTGTTTTTTTGTGAAAAATCGACAACTTGATTAAAGATTTCTATGTCAGTGGATTGGAGGAAGGAAGCCACAGTCATGGTTGTTTTGAAGCTCAAAATGTCGATTTTTCACAAAAAAACACTACAAGTGCCATGAAAACACCACTTCATTTTCAAATACTTAGTTAAGAATATTTCGAGAACTAATGCATAAAATGAAAAAACAATTACTGTGCTGAAATCAGTATAAAAATACCTTTCAAATGAGGTATCACTCACCCCATCTTCCCTATTCAAAAATTGGGGGTGAGGGTTGTAGTAGCAAGGGTTGAAGCGCTATGCGTCCGTAACCTACATCTTAAGTTGTCCCCCTCGAAACAGAAATCGACCTGTCCGAGCATTTCTATCGAAAGAATTTATTTCGTCTGTAATCTCGTCTGTTTCGTTTTCAAATGGCCACCCTGTATTATACACGATGTTCCTGGACTGAAGTTACAAACAAAAAGGGGAATCGCTCAGATGATATAGAGAATAAAAGTTTCATAAACATGGATCGGCAAACGCTTCGTTTTCAAGAATTCTTTTCCTAATAGCATCTGCATTTCTTAAGATGTCTGACTGAAATTTGGCAAGATTACACTTTGAAATTAAATAGATCCACTCATAATGTGCTCAAAAGCTCTCTGACACATCAGTGCTTCAGATGATCCAATTTTTTAATATATCGACATTCGCTGCAAAATGGCGGATGAACTGGTTCTTCCAACTTCTTACAGTATCGATGCTGCCATCAAATTGCCTCGAATTTTGGAGGCTTTTTCATTGGAAATTTCCGTACATTCCTCTTCTCTCTCTAGAAATATAACTTGCTTCCCCCTAGTTCCATCCAAGACAATCTGGAGAGATAAATTAATTGGATTCTGTTCTTCAACCGTATGAAACCCTGGATATCTGTAGTATAGGCTTTACGAAGTGAATTGTTTCGGAATGAGACGAAGTGAACGTGATTGAATGAAACCTTCTATTTCTGAGTAGCTCATGTCTTGTATGATTCTAAGTATTTAAAGATCTGCATGCTTTTTCTTCCAGCCAATCAGCTATACAAGATTGCGAATGGTCATTATGTCGCATCTAACGAAAATACCTACACAAGTATGCTCTGATACTCTTTCTTAGGAATGTGATGTAGCTGATGTGTAAACTAGATAGATATTTCGCATGCCAAAAAAAGTTTGGTTGAATAACCAAACGAAGTGGCTTCTTTAGATTAGCCCCAACATTGTAGCTTCGCTTTGTCTGTATACAGTATTAAAGAAATTATTTGAAAATTTTTGGCCGACAGGCAGAATCAGAATTTATAAATGTATTTCAAATACCTACCTTTTTTCTGGTCATTACGAAATACCAAAATCATTCCCTGAAAAGTATCGACATGGCCAACTGATCTGATTCTATCATTGAAGGACACGGTTTTTCATTCGTTGATCGGGTTGAATGAGCAATAAATGATAAAGAAATCAATTCCAGTTAGGCTAAAAAAAGTCAATGCTATTTCACCAGAGAAGTGGTATTAGCCATAGATACACTTATCAACTTAGGATAATATGTCTATGGTATTAGCAAATTGCATCACTTGAAATAAACTGTAAAATATGCTTCATTAATGAATTGCCTATGTTGAATTCAGAAACTGAAGGCAAAGTTCTTTTGAGATCCTGATGAATTTTTTTTCGTGAATTGCGCTTCTGTTTAGGACAAGAATTGAAATTGAAACGTATTTCGATAAACTGTTTGTGAACCCTCAATATAGAAAAAATTAACGGAAAAGATTTGAAACATAAAATAAAATGTGTTGCTCAGTGTTTCATATATGTAGTCGAAATATAGATGTACATCTATTCCTTTTCCTCATTTCATAAATTTATGTAGTTCCATCAGATGTTGCTAGATCATTGTACAGGGTGGCCAAGAGATTGACGTCAAAAAGGAAAAAACAGGTCCCTCGTGTCATGGGCTATTCGAATCACCCCCATGTATGTCATGCGATTTTTCACGGTTTTCGACTTATGAATTTTTTTATGAACTTTGAGAATTTTCGACTTGACCATCTTAAAAGAGATATTAAAAAAGGTACAAGACTTCTCTCTGAAATTCTTTTTGTAACTGAATCTCCATGAATTGTTCTTTTATACATAAAATAACCAGATTCGAAACTTCGATGAAAATTATGGAAATGTTGGTCCCAAGTGAAAAAGTTACGTGAAATGGATTATGATCCGAATTTTCGAATCAAAATTAAAAATGTAAAAAGGCGAATTCACGGTTTCTTAGTATGCTTAAAAACGGCGCTCAACAGTCAGCTTTTAGAATCATTGATAAAAAATGGTACCTAACACTCTACTTTTGCTAGAATTATCCTTCAAAGTCATCGAGGTGGAAAAAATCAAAGAACAAGACATTTAGGTACTACAAAGTTATTTTTTGCCATTTTAAGATTTTTCTGATCAAGTTATGATAGAAAATGCTGAAAATTAATGAAAACTAGCTTCAGATGTTGGTCAAGAAGAGTTCTAGATGAAAAAAAGGAATAGGTATGGAAATAAATCACACATCATAATGTAAATAAAAAGAAATTTATTTATGAAATTTACAGTAGGTTTTCAAAGTGGTCACCTCTAGCCACAATACATATTCTACACCTTCTTAGTAATCACTTGAATGAACGATACCTGAACAGATGGATCGGACGCAGCGGACCAATCAAGTGGCCCCCACGTTCACCTGACCTTAATCCCATGGATTTTTTCTAAGAAGTTGTAAAATTTGTATTGAGGCTAGAGGTGGCCACTTTGAAAACCTACTGTAAATTTTATAAATAATTTCTTTTTATTTACATTCAGGTCGATTCTGTTCGCATCTTGTTATAACATTGCTAAATCTACAACATTGTTATAATTATAAAATATAACCAAACTTTGCTGTGATGGCAATATCTTTTCTATAACCATATTACTATTTCCAAACAGAATCGACCTGATTATGATGTGTGGTTTATTGCCATACCGTTTTCTTTTTTTATCTAGAACTTTTCTTGACCAACATCTAAAGCTGATTTTCATTAATTTTCAACATTTTCTATCATAACTTGATCAGAAAAATCTCAAAATGGCAAAAAATAATTTTGTAGTAAAAGTCTAGTTCTTTGATTTTTTCCACCTCGATGAATTTGAAGGCTAATTCTAGCAAAAGTAGAGTGTTAAGTACCATTTTTCATCAATGATTCTAAAAGCTGACTGTTGAGCGCAGTTTTTAAGCATACTAAGAAACCGTGAATTCGCCTTTCTACATTTTTAATTTTGATTCGATCCAATTCACGTAACTTTTTCACTTGAGACCAACATTTTCATAATTTTTATCAAAGTTACGAATCTGGTTATTTTATGTATAAAATTACAATTCATGGAGATTGAGTTACAAAAAGAATTTCACGGAGAAATCTTGTATTTTTTTTAATATCTTTTTTAAGATGGTCAAGTCGAAAATTCTCAAAGTTCATAAAAAAATTCATAACTCTAAAACCGTGAAAAATCGCATAATATACATAGGGGTGATTCGAATAGCCAATAACACGAGGGACCTGTTTTTTCCTTTTTGACGTCAATCTCTTGGCCACCCTGAATCTTTCATTCCATCTATCTCCATCGAATAAATTAAGCAAACTTTTCTTGTAGGTTCTTCAAAACGCTAGTTCTACGTGAAATTCCAGGGTACCATTTACCCTGTATGTATTCAAAAGTTTCATAAGGCATTCAAAAAATATGTTCTTTTCGTTTCACATCACTGTCAATGTATATGATATTAGAGCTTTTGAACCCCATCGAAACTAACATTCTCAAACAAGATAGCCAACCTATAGCGGGTAGCAATTTAGTTTTAGAAAGACCTCATAATCTATAGTCAACATCACCAAATAAGAATGACCCATCACAGGTTTTCCAATTAAGACGAAATGTTTTAAAATGTGAACTAAAGCTGTTTTCAATTTTCTCATTGAATTTCAAATGATTTTTCCAACAAAAATTTAATTATTGATCCTTCCAAAAAGATTCTTGGTTTTCATATCCCTTGAAAAATTTGGTTTCTTCTTGATCGTTTTAGGACAGAACATGGTCGTTTTACATTTCCTCTGCTAATACTGAGATTAGGGGAGAGGAATAGGGGAATCTGTTCATTGAATGATCTGTTCCTTGTTGCCTTTTCATCACACATGCCATGCTGTGCGATTTTTTCAAAACGAACCTGTATTGCTCTCTCATATGATTCAATAAAACAGGATACAATTTCTAATATTCTTCGTTTGCTATGACGTTTTAAGAACATATCGTCCCTATTGGAAGACCCATAATCCTTCAATTAGAAACGGTCCATGAACCTTACTATAGTTTCTAACGTTTCCTCTATATTGCAGCTCCATCCAGTCCAGTCCATAACCGTCGACTTTTGTCGGCAAAAAATATCCGTATGTCCTCCGTAGAATTGCCAGATGATAACGATAAGAGTCCATCATCGGCCAGTACTTCGCCGTGTCCTAGTCCAGTTGGAGGAAAAGTAAGTAATCTTTATTCAATTACAACGATTTTTCATTTTTATCTTTCTCTACTGATACATGAAAACATATGATCTCAATTATTTCGTTTGTATAACAACGTGAACAGTATATTGTCATCAATTTTCTAGGAGCATTAGAGAATACCAATTTCTCCCCTATAGAACGTAGTTAGATTCTTGATTGACAAGATAACTCAATGAATTAGGTAAATCAATGTTGAACCTTTTTCAGAAATCTCATAGACTTTTGCCAACAAACCTGTATGTAGTTCTGTACAACTTCAAATCTCGGCATCAGGATGAACTCGATCTCAAAGCTGGGTACAAGGTTACAGTAATCGACACATCAGATCCGGATTGGTGGAAAGGGAAATGCTTCGGAAGAGTTGGTTTCTTTCCTTCCAAGTACGTTCTGAAGCTGTCCTCAGGGGAGAAACCTCTACAGGTATAGTACCACTACTATAGTCTTACTTCCTCGATGGTTCTCATATGATATATCAAGGATACGTCTAGGAATAAATAATCCTTTTGTTATGGACCATTTACACGAGGCCAGTTGGGACAATTCAATACTGGCCTTGTGCAAAAAGAGACAACCCCACTGTCCCATCAATATTAACTCTCCTCAAACCATTACAATGAAAAAACACTGGCTTCCAAGACTGGCCTCGAGTAAATGGTCCATTGAGCCGAATAAAAAGACAATTTCATGAAATGTCTTGTGTAGTTCTTCGTACAATTTTAGGTGAGAAAGAATGACCCTGTGATCATCTTTCCATTTTCAGGTAACACACAACCTTCAAGTGGGTGAAGGAGAGAGTGGGATGATGTTGCTGAGGGACCAAATAGTAATACAGATAGGTGAAGAATTAGACGGCATGGTAGTGATACGATCGGGAGATAATCGCCAGGGAATATGTCCCTTGAAATTCCTACAAGAGGTGTGACAACCGAAAGAGAGAAGCTATCCAGTCTCTTATTATCAATCTAGTACAAGGAAATCTTTCCCCCCCTCCCAAACGTACGCGCCGCGAGTCGGAACTTCGAACAAGAATTATAATTCGGTGTCCCAAAATAACAACAACTACGACAGCAAACCTCCGAAGAGGAACACTAATTCTGGCAGTATACTGCAGTATTATTACAATAATTTTCATAATAACTTCTTGAACTCCAAACAAACGAATGTTTATTATGAAAACGTCCTGAAACGACGTAGAAACGAACTGGCCTTCCTCCACGGAAAGGCTCCGTTTTCCTCCTCAAAACGGCCACTGTCCATAAGACTATCCACGCCAAAACACATAACCAGCCTATTTAGCAAGTTCAATCAGTGCAGGTCCGACTCACAAAAGCGCCCACTCTTACTGCAGGGTAATAATAATAACAATAGTAATATTAACAACATACAATCAACTAGCGGGAATATTTATTGTAGATCTAATCTGAGAGTTTTATGTAATAGGAATAATATCCAAAGGCAACCTTCGGTTTATACCATTAGCGAGGACGTCGACAAATTCAGTTTTTATGAGAAAAATCTCTATATTTCATCGAATTGTAGGCCTCTCTTCGTGAGAAAATAACTAAGCAAGTATAGTTCAACCTATTTTTGTAAATGTCGTTACACCTAATCATAGGGAATTCTGTTCGACTTAATGTGATGTAATGCACCCCCTTAATCTTGATCAATGCCGCAACAAGCAGAAAATGACACCAAATATAATACTTATTTTTCCTAAATGTTGAAAAACTGCAAAGAAACGAGTAAAAAAGATATGCGATATTTCTATTCCATCTTTTGCTATCCAGATTTTTGGATTTGTGTGAGGTTCATTTGAACTACGCCCTATCTGCGGTTGGCGCCCTGGAAATAACATATCTTGGATTACCTAAATACACGATATTCACAGCAATTTTTTCAGACAGTGATTTAATTTTTTTTAATAAGAAACCAATTGAATTAAGCCTATTTCACAATCGATATTATCATATGTATATCCATACCGTGTAGTTTAAATCTTGATTTCCCTTCAAGAGCTTTCAGAACTAATTTTTTCACGAAAACGTTAAAGGTGACAAGGTTCTTCATGGTATATATTTCTCCTTGTTGCGGTCTTGATACTAAACATGACCTTTAGTGAAATTACATTGCTCATCAATATTACCATCAAATACCCTTGAAACGGTTCAGAAAAATCTACATATATTAAGTGGGGCCATGGTGCTATTTTATTCCTTAAATCAATGTAAATCGTTTAATTCATTCCTTCCGAATGTGAGTCAACCGAATTTATAATAACCAACTACATATCAAATCCGAAATATAATAATCGTCAACAACATTCCTATTGCTGTATGATTAAAAAAATCCAAAAACAATTAAGTAGGTTTCGATCTAAATGATATAGATATCAAAACTACATCGATCCTCAGTGTATAACGTTAATTTGACGATTGTTATATTTCAAAAAGCACAAAGATCTTGTTTGTCTTGTTATTACTCTTTATTTCTATATATATTTTATAGCAACTGTTACTGCATCAATTCAAATCTGGTGAAAACGAAAACCTAAGACATAATATTATGTACTAGCAGAATTTTTATTCATGTTAACTCATGTCATCATGAGCTTTCTGAAAATGTCCGCATGTGTTTTAGGCATGAAAATACTTCCTACACTTTATGTATATCTGTGAAAAAAAGACTGTTCTGAAATTGCATTGTATACTTGTGCGTCCACTTGGTATTGGCCATTTTTTGAATTAATGTATTCCCAACCTTTGTACTCTTTCTTTGCCAAACATAATTACAGTACAATTTCAGATTCTTCAAGCACGTGACCAATTTAGGCTTAAAATATTGAAATTCGTCGTATTGATTATGATGTTATCATCGAATTATTTTTATGGTACTGAGTAACACGTTTTTATTAGCTTCAAATATGTTCCCAACACAAATTGCACACTAAATGTTAAACTTCAATTTAATAAAAAATATGGCAAATCTGTCGAAATTGTTTATTTTTATTCATTATGATTATTATGAAAATTTGTTCCTGGTAATATTCAAGATTGAAAAATGGATATATTCCATATTTCTAGAGGAAAACTAACATGCGCAACCCATAGCACCACTTTCCAATACTTATCTAGTTCAAGTTGTAGAAGGCTAGCTTCTGTTATCCCTTAGACAACCAGTGGTCCAAACCTAGTTGCTCAATTTTTTTGGCCAAAAATGATTCTTGAACTTGCCAAAAGTTTCGAAAAACTACACTACTATCGAATACGCTTTCTTTTCGCCTTCTATGCACAATGCGCATACAATGTTTTTGTCCAGAACTATCAAGAAAAAGGCCTTTCTGCTTGAGCAAAGACACCTTGGACCTTTTTTCAAACGTGCCGCCACAAAAGTGGGATATATAAAATGAAATAACTTAGATTCGTGGAATAGTTTATTCAGTCTTGGGATAAAATATAATATTATCTAACAACACATGGTTTACCACATTCAAGATACAAATATAATACATCATAATTGAAATTCAGTTGATTACAACGGTTTTATCAGAATCTGTTTCAGCCAAATAATAAACACTGTCATCCAAACCCAAATTATCAGACGTTAGGGATCCAGAACTGAATATTTGTTGTGGTTTGGCTAAGGTTATTATATCATCATTTTTAGTGGTCTCTTCATTAAAAACCCCATCAGATAATGAGTCAGAACTTGTTCTGATATTTTTAGCGACGAAAAAGCTCTTGATTTTGCCACTAATCGATGATTTGCTTTTGGCGGTAGCTGAATTGACGCTCATGTTTTGAGAAGAAGCCGAACTAGCAAAATTTTTAATCATGGATTTCAAAGTTAGCAGACTTACTACTGAATTACGGTTTGATTTCAGTGTATCCGTATTTTGCATAGGTGCATCACCTAACTGCTCTGAATTAGAATAAGATTCTGATGGTGAAAATTTCACTGATGAATTTTCATGTTTGTTTTTTGCATTAACATTTGACAACGAATATTCTACAGTTTTTGGCTTCATGATTTCTGTTATCTTCTGTTCAGTTGTGTTTTTGTCAAACATACTGTTTGTTCGACTACTAAAATACAAATTTCGTCTGGATCCTTGTTTTTCAAGAACAGGAAGCAATTCTTTTGGTATACCAAATTTGTTCACAATACCACTAGGAAAACCTGAACTGTTTAGGATGCTCGATGTACTTGAAAGAAAATTTTCATTCATTATCATCACATCCTGAGATTGAAAGATTTTCGACAGTTTAGTGGTTTTCGAGAAAGATGCAGACAAATGGTCTCCTGAGTAAGTATCGGCTCTAACCGATTTTTCACTATTATTATCTTGAAAATCATTCTTTTCATTCGGGGACTCAGAAAATTTCTCCATTTCTGTTTGGGACGAATTCGAAGATATAGACTCAGATGGAAGTTGTAATTTTTGAACAATTTTTAAAATATCATGAGGTAAAATCCTATTGAAGAATTCAGTACTTGAAATGCTATCTTCCGATTTTTTCTCAATCACCGATTCATCACGATCACTAACTTTTTCTGCATGTTTCAACAAATTTTCCATGACGTCTTCAATAATTTCTTGAAGTGATAGTTTTTCAGAGATTTTTTGTTCGAAAACTTCAAATACACCTGAAAAACGAATACCTTTATATTTTCCACAAAGAATCAATAACCATTTCATTCGAATTTCTGGAATTATAAAAAGAAGGAACCCTTTCCACTAGCACTTTGCCAAATGGTTCATCTCTTATTGTATAATTTGAATTAAATGAATTCAATGAAAATACCCAAAAATATTAAATTGAACCAAACACTTATAAGATAGTAGAACATCATTTTTCTAGGACATCTTGAAGATATGGCAATTAAATATCATGTACAAAAGCATCAACTAATATCCCTAAAGGATATAATATCAATAGTACACCTGATATTCTTTTTATGTCCATTATTGAAGATTATGATCAAATATCAATGAGATTAAACTTTTGTATCTGTACCTCCTTCCAGTTGAACCGAATCTGATTCTCCCTCAACAACATTATTTGGCTGTTCAGGTGAAGCTTTTTGTGCACCATCTGAATCGGTTTCGTCCTCGTAATCAGTGCAATGTACTTCTTCCTCATCGCTGAACTCCCAAATCTGTAATGGCTATTATCAATTCTGATGAATAAATTCGAAGTGTTTGAAAAACCAAGAATATTATTCTCAATGAGTATCACAATAAATCATAATGTTTTTATCTTACTGTGGTATCTTCTGCTTTTTGATTCATATTTGACAATCCAGTGATATCTTCTAAATACTTCGAATTTTGAAAAACTTGCAATAGGAAATTGAATCCATCTTTGCGATAAGCATCCAATACGGTCTCTGAACAAGCTGTGCACTGTTGGTATCTCTCAACAGCAGGCAGAACCTGACTGAAAGAGGACAGATATCCTCGAATGGAATGTGGTATTATTCCTAGAACACATTGGTTGTCTAATTCTTGGTGCGTATTCACAATATTCCCCAGTTGATAGAAAGCTGCAGCTTTTGGTCTGAAAAATTAATAAATATCCTCAGAATAAATAAGAATTGCAAGAACTGTAATTGAAGATACTTTCATTTCCACAAATGATATATGAATCGGAAATGTAACCCTACAAATAGTGAAAAAACCAAAATTGAAATGAAACATTTGCTGTACTCACCCTTCTTTGTGTTGCAAAATAGAAATAGCCAATTCTGCTGCAAGAGCCCCAGCTATAGCTGAAACACCAGGCCTAGTAACTGTACACTGCTGATCCAAAGTTCTATCTTTTGTTGACTGAAAATTTGATTTATATACGATGATTTATCAGAAAATACAGGAGCAGTTGTCTAGCTGGTAGAAAAACGTTATAGTATGTAAAAACACTCACATTGCCAGGTGCGGTAACATCATTACAGAAGTAACACCCAAGAAAATTCCCTTTCAAACTCTTGAACCCTGAATCATGTTGTCTCACTCTGAATTCTTCTGTATCAACCCTAACACCGTGTCTCATTACCAAATATGAATCAAAACCAAGTGCAGCATTAATAACGACCTAAAAAAAGTTTCACAGTAGACCAACATTTAAAATTCCACATGAAGTTTTGCGTACTTTACTGAAATATGCTCCTAGAAGCGTTGGTAACCAACGACTTTCCCTAGAATCCATAAGTAAAAATATTACATCATGTTCTGAAATGAGATTTGTCAGAAGATCCACGTCTTTTTTCAACTGTTCCATCACACTGTCTCCAACTGGATGTCCAGGCATTGGAATGGTCATTTGATATGATTTGGACTTCTATAAATGCAGAAAAATTTGCCACATTATCCAAAGTTCATAGTTTTCAATAAACATTTTGTAGAGTCGAATATTAATATCGTGAATAGTTAACTTACCACTCCAGGAAAAATTTTGAGTAAATTCTCAGCTGCTGCAATGGCTTTCGGTTTGGAATTTTGTGAATCCTCAAAAGTAAATAGGCTTTGACGAACTGGATTCGAATATGAAACGACTGAATTATCAATAAAAGATATATTTATTGCGCCCCAACCCTAGAATGCATGATTTGATAAGATTCTACAAATGCACAACTTAGATTATCCAACTAACCAGAAGAATTCTTGCAACTGAACAACCTAAAGTGCCAGCTCCTAGAAGTAAAAATTTCGTAGCTTTAATTTTCTCCAAATTAATATTTGACAAAAGCCTCCATTTCATCAGTTTCAAATTCAAATCTACTGAGCTTTCAGCCAGTCTAGAAATAAATAGTGGAGAATAAAAATGAAGAAGAAGAAACAGGATTAACTTACTCCTTTGGATCTAAAAAGCTCTTCATATTAGACAATCTAGGCCCCAATTTGCCCCTCTCGTTCTTTTCCCAACCTACCCATCTTTTATCTGGATCTTGATTAATAAAATCAGAAACTGAAGATTCATATATTGGAAGATCACAATTGAAAATGACGCTGTCTGATATTGTTAATTTATATTCGTCATTTCTTTTGATGCGAAGAGAAAGAAAGTTTATTGCTTTTCCTTGCAAGTCTGGGCTAGAAATTTTGATGAATATATCAAGTACTTTTATTATGATGAAAGGCAGTATCATCTGATATTTGTTAGTATGAAAGGAAACAAAAAGTAATCTATATAATATGTAGGCAGAATCGGAAGAATTACAAAGAATTATTTCAAAATCAACTTCAAAACTACAATAATTATGTCAATGAATGAAAAAAATAAGCACATGTCAAAATTATTTATTCCAATTCGGCAACAAAATATCAACAACATTCCAAAAATTTAATAGGGGAAACATATGTATACTTACCAATAATGCAATATTAAGGTCACATAGTTTCTGAGTGTAGAAGCAGGAGAATTTTCAAGAAGAGATAAGTCGTAAAACACAAAATAGTAAATTTCGAAGTTAGATCCATTTATAAGTTGGAGTTGATCCTTCAGTAGATAAACATCAACAGACTCGTTTTCTAGTGAAACCAGAAAATAAGGTTTTTGTGTATTATCTATGTCACAATACTTATTCCAAATATACTCCAACTGAAAGTATGATTTCATTAGCAAGTGCATACTTTATATTTCATTGATTTACCTGATCCTTTGTGAACTCATCATATATATTCTTCACACTATTATAAGTGACTGAAAGATTGTAGGGCACAGGGAAAGCAAACCAGTAGTAAAAGTTGAATTTCTTCAAATCCTGAAAATGAAAATCAAAGTATTCAGTTGTGTTGCTATATACTATATTCAGATTAAGGAATAATGTTCTCACCGCATAAGATAAAATATAGAATTGATTCAATAACGAAGGTGTTTCTAACGCTTCGCCATTCTCAATACACATAAATATATCCTGCCCTATTCTATTTATACATTGTGTTTTATCATAATCTTTAAAGATTTCTACAGTGTTCACATTTAGTATTCTTCCATGGAATGGAATATATATCTTCTGACTATCGAAATGACTGAAAGTACAATGGAAACATTTTCATATAGTTGCTCTCACTATAATTAGTTCAAATACCTGTTGAAAGAAGTACTGTTCACTTCCAAAATTGGAAATTTGCATTTGTTATTTATATTGGAAAAATACCCCCAGACAGGGTGTTCCTTTTCATCTAATTTATCATCATTCAATTTGATTTCAGACAATTTATTCCAAAAACTAGGGTTTATCAATGAGGAAATTGGAACAAATTCTAATTGTTTCGAAGTCATTTCATCTTCGGAAAGATAAGAAAAGGTCTCACCGACTTATATACTACTGGATTAAAAATAGTTATCAATTAAAAATATCAACAAACGATTTGCTTACAAATAATTTTCATGGATAGGAGTTGAGTTGAGAGTTGACGTTTAGAATCTAGGTTAGAACTGCATTATTTCTGTGTTTCCCATAGACGAGAGAGAAGGATGTTGTTTTGATAATTTGAATTAATCATAAATCAAATACCTACTCCTATTTGCATAAACCATGGATTACGTTACGGAGCCAAAACTTAGCTAAGATGCCGAAAAGCAACACATACTTTCTAGAACTTCCCCTGGCGTGTGAGTACGTGAGACGTGATAAGTTGGCTTCAGTCGTAGACAACTAGGATTTTGAATCATGTTAAAATTCTCCATTTTACAGCATGTTTCTTTTAATTATCAATTACTCCTTTAGAAAAAATTCTTCGTTACAATTCCTTTCACCATACAACTAGGCATAGACTATCTAGGTACAATAAATATATTTGGAATGCACATTTCGTTCAAGGTTCAAGCATTGTGCTTTATAGTTTATAGACCACTCCAACAAAATCAATGAATTCCAAAAAAATTTTCACGGAGCGCATTTGTAGAGTTTCTTATTTTATATTTATGTAGTTCTATATTAAAGTAGTCATAATAATAAACACCATATAACGTTCTAATAAAAAAACTATACAATTTATTTGGTTACTTTTGTCTTTTATAATAATGAATTTTTATTAATTCAGCCAAGGATTACATTCTTACGTTACATTTTTACGGTTTAGTGGCTATGACGGCCACGGCATTTGTGTTTAGAATTTTCTTGGATAATAACGTGAATTAATTACCCATGACTTTCTGCAGGCTGAACTGATAGTCGAAAACATTCGTGAAGTTCAAATAAATATGTGTAGGAATTCCATTGCTCAATCAATTCTGAATAAATAAATTGAAAACGATCCATTTGTTTATTCTTTCTAGATATTTCATGAAAACGATTCAAACAATTCGAGCCTGCGCAAAGCCAGACAAGTCAATACTGAGATCCCAGTGGAAGTAAGTATTGAGTTCACATTCTTACAATACCTGAATAACATTCATGAATCCCCCTGTTCGCTAGACAGACTATCGAAACTACCTTCTAAATTCAAGTAACCAAACTCTGCGAAACACCGACCAATCAGATTGAAGTAAGACTCAAACCATACCAAATGCCGAGGGACCCTTTTATGTTATCATTGGAATTCGTCGAGTTCTTGCTTCTTATGACAAAGTGAGGTTTAATTGATCGTTATTTTTATCGTGGTTTTGATATAACCAAGTCTTGTCGCAGGAATCATCGATAAAGTAACAATGATTGTGGATTTCGTTTTGACTAGTGTGAACTGGGTGACATAATTCACAAACTTTCCAATAGAGGTACATTGTAAATATTTGACATACCTAACATACCATAATCTTTAGTTTGACCGAAATGTCAAATTCTTCGCTGAATTTTGCTTGTTCCTGGACGGTGTAGTGAAAAAATAACATTCATTTTACTTTTAGGTTAAATTACATGAAACATACAGTTCCTTATAGAAATATACGTAGTGGTAAGTTCAAATCTAAGTAACAAGGGGTGAAATAATACACGTGATCTGTTTTTATTGATTTTTGGGGTGTACTTTTGCCGACTGTTTTCCTTCATGTTTTCTAAGTTATGTTGCGAATGTTCAAGGCAAAAATTGAAAACTGGTGAGAATTGCTTTTATTTTTTAAGGATTATGTTTTCGTAAGCTCAGGATTTTCTGTTTTTCCCCTTTAATTGGGTTGGTGTATGGTCTTTTCCAATTGTTGATGTTGTTTTTTGATCGTGATTGATACTCGATAGTAACATTATTTTTGAAGCTATTATTTCACGTTCTGTTCTCGTGTGTTATTCCGAATATTTGAGTTATTGGGGTCACAGTTTCCCCCGTTTTTTATGTTTACAGCGAGATCCGAGCGAGTCTAACTATGTAGATCCGCATTGTCAGTGAAAATAGTATTTGTTATACCGAATTTGTGTACTTGTTCGATTGTTTTGACCGCCTTTTCCTTCCTGGTGACTGTTGGAATTTTTGGGTATTATATTTCTGCCTTGTGGGAATACGCACAGTTTCAATTCGATAATGCGGCGAGATATCTTTCGAAAACTATTTGATTTGTAAACAAAATTCCTCAGTTGTCCACAATCTATATTTATTTAATAAATTGAAATGTCTAGTGAGTGCTAAGTATCAGCTCATAGGGAGTGATGCAAATTTCAGCTGAATGGTACGTAAACATTACTAACAAATATTTGAGCTCCTCCATTAGTAAATCGACGATTGAGAAATCTTATTGATTTCAAACGGAATTGGTTTGCAGTAAAGTCCCACGATTTGAAATTCTTTTGTACGTACAGTATGTATAATTTTCGTCCTTGTCCCCAAAGAAATCGAACTGTGTGAATTGATTAGATTTTTTATTCGTTAGTTTTCTTCACTCAGTTCAATGTCAGATGAAATCGATTAATTTAAGGGGGAATGAAACAAAAATATGAAAGTTACCTTCCTCTGCAATACAGATATCCTTCCATTGCAATAGAACTTGGCACAATGTTAGTTCTACGACAATTTTTAATTTTTATTGTGAGTCGAAAGGGGTAAATTGATGTAGGCATTTTTTTGTTTGCATGATTTTGAGCACAGGTAATAGTTCACTTATTGTAGGAAACTTCGCCTCAAAAATGCTGAATTGAAATTTTTATTGAAGATATACTAAACTCCTCTCGACCAAATAATGAATTTCAGCATCATGCTGGTTTCTTCTCGGGATTATTGAAAAATCCCTGGCTGGTAGCTGTGAAATTCTTGACATACCTACCACAGGTACAAAATTGTTCACAAAATTGAAGTGCGTTAATGCACCTTGAGTTCTTGGGTTGCCAAATCCCTTGTAATGAGCACTCCAGAAGAATTAAGCAAATCGACACCTCTCCATGTCGTTAACTGTTGATTTCTGAAGAATATCTCCGTGAAATTTACAAAGGGGAAATGAGAATGATTGAATGTACAGCTTTTTACGAAACTTTCTTCTGTAAGTCATTTTGGGAATTTTAAAACAGGGTGTCTTTGATCAGTTAATCGTTTGGGACCATTCATTACTGGCTCAGAATTCGAAAAATGCAGATATCGTGAAGAAATGATATAGCTCTCGTTTAAGTCGAATGAGGGTAACTGAACACATTGTATCTTATAAAGTAAGCTCGTTCGGTCATGGGTGTATATGATTTTTGTTGGGTGTAAATCCTCAGCAATCACCAATTTGACGGTTCAGTCGAAATGCGATGTTTGGAAGCGAAAATTCTCTTATAGGTAATTGGAGGGCATTTGCCCCTTTTCCCCTTCCTCGATTTGCTTATGGCGGTCACACCCGATATGAAAAAGCAAATATTTGTTGAATTATCATGCAGACGCAATATACACAACCAACAAATCCATAAACGAAGGAATACGATTTGGAATTTGCTGATGTGATGTCAGTCGTACTTGAGATATCTTCAAATGGAATTACGAATTTCAAGCATTGCAATTCGAACATACACGTTCGTATGATCATTTTCGTCGACCATAAAAACAGTTTGGCAACAGGCGTATTCATTTCGAAACAGCGGATCATGTTTGATCATCCGTATCCTGTAGAAAGTTGTCTGCCAACACCTTCGATTATGACGAGAAGAATGAAGAGAATTTGACAGTGTCAGTGTTGCTCGAATTTTATGAAGCCGTTTCTAGGGATGAGATTTTGAGAAATGCAGAATTCTAAGTTTTTCCGTTGATTTTTGCTATTACAAGCCCGCAAACCAAATTTCAGCTTCCTAGCATAATTGGAAGTACCTATCCATGATTGATTTTATTCACAGCACTACATCCCTCTTAATGAGGGGTTAGAGGGTGTATCTATCAGATATCTCACTGTTTCCGTTGTTAATGTGCTAATTTTAGGCTACATACCAAATTTCAGCTTTCTAGCATAATTGGAAGTACCTATCCATGATTAATTTTATTCACAGCACTACATCCCTCTTAATGAGGGGTTAGAGGGTGTATCTGTCAGATATCTTACTGTTTCCGTTGTTAATGTGCTAATTTTAGTCTACATACCAAATTTCAGCTTTCTAGGATGTACCTAACCATAATTTTTTATAGGCAGCTTTACACCCCTCAAATTAAGGGGTTGGGAGTAAAAGTCACATATTTCCTTATCTTTTCCTTGCTTAAATTTTATATTATCCAGCGGGTGGTCCACTTTGTTCTAGCAGGACTTTCTTAAAAATATGGATAATAATAATATGGATAATTTTTCAAAAATATACCACAATCTCTGGAGATAATTAAAAATTAGCGTATTTCAAGTGCGCCAATTGTTCAGAAATAGAAAAATATCGCCTTTTTTCTCACGTGACGGTTCGAAAAACGCAAAGGAAATGAATTGCGAAAAAACAAATAAAATTAATTGCGGTAACATTCGCTCAACTTGGAATGTTGGCAGTCGAAATGGCTCGGTGTTTTATAGAACAATTCTGACCGAGTTCCAAAAGCTCAATTACCAATAACGACGTTGAAATATTGTCTACTTCCTTCGTTCATTTACTCACGAAAATGAATAAGAATGCCATCTCTTCAAATTGGGTCGACAGCATGTCAAATAGTTAAATTGTGTTTACGGATTAAGTGCATATTGATGTTTCGAAATATGGCAATATTCGGATTTCCATAAAATGCATTATTCAGTTGGTTGTTTCCGGGGTTTTTTCAATATAATACTTACCTACCAGTAATAACATGAGTCTCATGTGTGGCGTGAGAGTCACAAGCTTGGGCCCAGTAACAAAGCTAGTACATAATAGCAATAGCTTTATTCCCTGAATCCTGAATACACATGCAAAGAAATGAGAAACCGTCAATTATAAAGAAAAAAAAATTACATTCTAGATTTCACAATATTAGGTACAATAATTCAAAAATTCTAAAATCGAGTAAGGTTCGATATTTACAATCAAGTCTGTGAGATTTTTTTGAACTTGCAATAATTATTGTATATGCCTAGTACCTATATTTTTAGGTAGACTATTATAAAACTCAATACACATATACCTTGTATTTTTCTCAGTTAATGTCATCTTATGTATCGGAAAATGAAAGGGAATAGTATACTCCATTCACAATTATAAAATCACAACTCTGGCCTTGGAAATTTGACACATTCCACTCTGTATCGAAGTTATGACGTTTTTCAAAATATTTTTATGTTCCAAGTCAACACTATGTTGCCCTTTCTACATTCTTAGCGTATTTCTCAGAATGAGAATGAATTGGAAAAAATGTGATGGACGAAAATAATTAACGTTTATATGAATTGATAGAAAGGATTCCTTTTCTATAGTTATTTGCATGAAAAGTACAAGAAATCACTGTTGAAATATATTATTTTTGGCCATGGAAAAAAATTGCATTGCTTTCACATAATTTTCATATGCATGCTTGTGAAGATTTAATGTTTATCATCCTCTTGAACTGAAAGTTCAAGACTTGACGACATTTATTTATTTGATCTTATGAACAAGGAGTAAAATATTCTGATTGTATAGTAATTTATTAGATTAAAAAATATTCATACATTACTACCACAGTGGGTTTGTACAAATAAAATGGAATAGGTCAAACATATGCTTCACATTTATCATTCACCTGTTCTGAAATAAGACACAAACTCCTGGAATATTAAAAAAACCGATGTATTCTGGTTAAATATAGCCTATTTACACTTTCGGCAAAGGATTGATAGGAATGAGAGCTCCAGTGGCACATTTCAATTCATCTGAATCCGTTGAATGCAATATAGTCATATTTCGTCTTTTTCGACGTGTTTTTTTCTGAAACGTGAAAACGATCAACAATAATCATTAAGAGACCGATGATGGCCACCCAGAACCCGTTTACTTACGAAAATCGTGCAATTTCATTCTGCAAGTTCTTTCCTCATAATTCCTCGAAAATCCTACCTGAACCATATTTTTCGGTCGCTTTCGTTAGAAGATCGTATAAGGAAGCCTTTTTTGTCCATTTACACATTCCAAATAAATTTTGAGCACCAAAAACGATACCGAAACTAACCAAACTTCTGGGGTACCGGAATTTCGTTTGAAATCTTTCAAAACGGCCAGATACCTAAAAAAACTTCGTTATCGAGTATGAAAAGGTCGATTAGTACTTACTTTCGCTTTATTTATGCTTATAAATCGATTTTTGGTCCAATTCAAATTTGCCGTTCATACTCACGCCAAAACTCGTGAAAGGAAAAAATGACACTTGCACGAAACTTCTTCTGGACGACGAAGAACGGAAAAATAGGCGATTTCCTATCGATATTTCGCCCCAAAATCGCCGATAGATTCGAACTAACATGCAAAATGTGGAAAATCTTCGATACTTTCACTTTGATGTAAAAAAAAAAACTGGCATCGTCGTGTTGTCACTAACAATATTCTCTGTACGCGCACAGATTTTTCATCAGGTGCACCAACTCCTGAAAACGAAACCATGACCTCCTATGTGATTAAATAAAAGTGAATGGAGTATACGTCTTGTGTTATTCATATTTCTTAAATTCTCAAAATAATGGGGACTTGTTTTCACAAAAAGAATGCACTCCAAAAAAAGTCAGAATTCTATTCTGTCTGAAATGCCCTCTGCTTGATTCTGTATATTTTAGGCCAATCATAGATCTTAAAGCAGACTTTTGTAGTACTACATATACTCCATTTTCTTTTATAAAGCATCCCGTCCCGGTTGGCTATTTTGACACATTTCACCGGGTATATTTTGACAATGTTAGGTTATAGTCATTTTCCTATCAGATAAATACGCAACGTTGTCCTCTCTACATAGAGGTCGTAGTAATTACGTATTCATCAAAATGTTTATTTACTACGGGAAAATAATGAATTTGAGAAAATATAATGTGAATAATTCCAAAGACCTGGCGAATGTTGAAGAAACTTTTCTCTCTGTTGATATACTGGAAATATTTCACGTAAATGAACATGGTTGGAAGATTCAGTTATGCTTTTTTCTTGTACGGAAATCAAGAATCGAGTGTTGAAATTTTACTGAAGAATAATGGACAGAATAATCCATTACTTTGTGATAGTTCATTCGAAAAAAGAATAAAAGTACTCGAATAACCCGACAGAAAAACTTCTGAACGAATAGACGGACCTATGGAATTCCCAACTTGTCAAAATTCTCAAGAAATAAGCCTACAGAAGACATTTGAATACCTACCTTTTAGCACAACTTGAAATACTCCTGTATGAAAATGTAGTAATACTACGAAACCTGTGTCACAATTAAACCTTAAGAGAACTGACTCCATTTACAAAGTTAAAAAAGAGTAAATAGAAATTAGCATTGGCAACGTCTCTGAGAATTATTCGACGTTTCACGAGTGCCAACCTGCGTCAGTTTGAGTAAAAAAAATTGATAAACTTAAATCTTGGCCAACCGGGATACTTTATAAAAATGAATGGAATATAGGTTAAAGTGCGAGTAGCACCTTCAAGTGTGATGTTGGTTACAAATCTTTTAAACTGTGTGAAGCCTTTGTGATATTAATTGATTATTTGTCACTTCCTACAGTATTTCTCAATTATTCAGTTCTATACGAAGCTTACTATTTCACTGTTTGTATCAGAGAAGTTAACAACAATTTTCTTAATGAAACGAAGATTTTTTTATGTTTTTCAAACTACAAGGGGTGCTCTTGCTCCAGGAGAATATAAACCTGTTGATTGTGAATCTGAAAGAGTAATAACTTTGCCAAATATCAGCTCAATACCTTCAGGGTTTCTCAAAGTGGGGTTCGCCATGTGACAGAAAGGGGTTCGCGACAAGATTTACTTAATGGCGTCTCGATGAGTAGGAGGCTCAATTTTATTTTTTTGGGCATTAAAGTACTGTAAAGGGGTTCGCCGTCATCGGGAAACTTCGACACGGGTTCGTGGAGCCAAAAGTTTGAGAAACCCTGCGCTTATGAAATCCATATGCTATTAGAATAAAACCTTCAATACGCAATTTCGAAAACGAAGCGTTTGCGGATATATGGAACACCTTGTATAGGTGTAAAGTGCAGTTGATAAAATTGAGTTAAGCGTTTTCAGAATAAGGGAATTACCCTGGTGAACCGAAAACTTGCACGTTTCCCTCGTTTATTTTGTCATTCTTCGGATATTGTTTCAACTGTGCTTACTAATAATGAAGTTTATTGCCTGCAATGTGCAGTCCCATTCTGGGCGCGTGAAAAGGTCTTAAATTGAACCTACCCAATCAGTACGGAGCACTGCTTAACAGGGAAGGAATGTTTTATTTTTAATGGTTTTCTCAAGCATCTGCTTGACACTCTGCCTGACATCTGCTTTCGTTCAGCCCTAGGGGTAAAGCGGAATTCGACTCGCTTTTTGTGCAAGGAATTTTACTGATTTCATATCTTAACAACGTTTCATTTTGTATCCTTCCTTCGAGAAAGACGTTCGTTGATTTTGTTTGCGCTAGGAACACACGGTAGATAGTGAAGTGTGACTGTGAGAGGAAGAACCTTTGAGAAGTGTGATAAATCCTACACCATGCGCGTTTGTTCTTCTGATGACATTCTCGGTAAGCGGAAAGGGAGTTATCGTAGGTAGCCGGAAGCGGAAGTCTTACGTATTTATTATCTTTGATAACTGTAAAAGAGCGCGTTCTGTTTCTATACCATTTGGAAATTTTGGTTGTGCGTGAAGAATTCCTTTGAAGACTTCAAAATTATCTCAAGTTTGAAACACTGTCGTAAGCGATTGAACTGGTGCAGAGAACGGCAGCACTGGGAGCTAGAATGGCGTAATTTCGTCATCTTCAATTTCATCGTTTCATTTCTGATGTAAGACCTTCAAATTGCCAAAAAATAAAGTTGAAGGAATTATTACTTCTGGATGTAACAACTGTAATGTGAATAACGGGTGTTTTTTTTAGAGTGATAGATTTTTCGATAGGGATAATTCTGATTTGACAGAAGGTAGAAGCCATGTTGTTTTGGCATTTTTGTTCAGTAAGCATCGACGAATTATTATGGAAAGACTCACGCCGCAACAACGTTTACAAATTGTTTAAATTCATTTTCGAAATCAGTGTTCTATTCGCCAAACTTATAGGGCACTTCGTGAAATTTATGGTTTACATAATAGTCCATCAGAGCAGCTTATTCGTCGAACTATCGATAGATTTCGGACAACATTTTCTCTACTCGATGCAACAACAACAATAAGACGAAGAACTGTACGTACAGAAGAAAATATCGCTGCTGTAAGTGAAAGTTTTAATGAAGATCCAGATTTGTCTATTCGTCGACGTTTACAACGAGTTGGACTCTGTGCATCCACCTCATGGAAAATTTTTCGTAAAGATCTTGGTCTACACCCATACAAGATCCAACTGGTTCAAGAACTAAAGCCACTTGACCATATTAATTGTGAAGAAAAAGATTTGGCGATAACATTATTTCGAGAAATGGTCCAATTTATTGGTCTCCAAGATCATGCGACATAACTCCAATGGATATGTCATTGGTTTATGCTGATAAACCAAAAACAATAGACGCTTTGAAGGCCAACAAAACTCGTGTTGTTGCTGAAATAAGGCTTGAATTACTCGGAAAAGTGGTCCAAAATTGGTTCCTCAGAGCTAGTCGTGATGCCGCGAATTATTTGTAAAACATAAATGCCATAAAATTATATTTCAAATAAAAAAAAATTGGCTTTAACCTTAATTTAAATGTGTTTTATTTCTATATATAGTTCTATCACTCTAAAAAAACACCCGGTACATTATTTCCTCTGATTTAATACCACCCACTAGTTCGGAATGAAAAGAATGCCTTTCGAGAAATATTTTAGGCGCTTGCAATAGAAATTCCACTGTAAAAACATACTGGTAGGCTCAGCAGTGAGAATAAAAGGTCAACAACTCGCTAATATATCTCGTAGTGAAGGAATTTGGATGAAATTTGAATTCTATTGTTTAATTTATTCTGCTTTTATTGAAATTTACGAACGATCCAATTCTACTTATTTTGAGTCGATGCGTCGTTTAAAAGTAATTGCTTATCGTAAATTCTTAAAAACGTAATTTATTCCATATTTCATCCAGAAGATTGCTTTGTTCTTTATGTTATATTTTTGTTTCCAGATAAAATGGAAGATACGGAATCGCCTTTAGATGTCCTTTCGAGGGCGGCAACTATGTTGCAAGAGAATCAACAGGCTTTGTCCAATGCAGGTAAGAGAAGTTGGATGAAATTTTGTTCATCATTACAATACAATTAGGCCGGGTTTCACCAAACATTGTTTAAGGCAGTAAACGATAATTTTCTGTGGTTTTCAAGTCAAAATGAATCGGTAATCTCGGTTATCTCCCTAAACTAGATTAAAAAGTTTGGTGAAACCTGGCCTTAGTTTTTGTCAAAACCTAGATTAGTTAGAAAGTTAGATCATTATGTATAATTATAAATTAAAAGGACAACAATGCAGTTGATCAGAATGAAACCGAAATAAACATTAATTTCTGGCTACTTGATAGATGTAGGGGAAATTCGTTCAAAATGACATAGGCATCATAACTTCAGCTTCACATCCTAAAAATAAGGGGTTGGGAGTAAGAGTGTCATAATTCCTTATCTTTTCCTTGCTTACATTTCATATTATCCATCTTGTGGTCCACTTTGTTCTAGCAGGACTTAAATAGATAAAAAGATTATTTTGGGAAGAAATTTTCATTTTTATATAGGAGAAGTACGTACAAAATGACATAGGCATCCTAACTTGAGCTTGGAGGTATCAAATGCGGAACTGCCTACCATATCACACGACCCGAGTGGGTCTATTAACCTCTGAAAACTCGCAAGCGCTACTCTAGCTCATTCGGTCGTTATGAGTGATAACAGAAATCAATAGGTCACGAGTTTGTTTTCATTGCGCCAAATTTTTAGAAGAAATAGCCAGTTTTCACCATTTTTTTCATATATATTGCATTCATTTCAAACTTTACTTATTTGTCATTGTATTCACGGAGCTTCTTGTTAAATATACTTTTTGGATAAATTCGATATATTTCTAGTTGTATAACGCTTTATGGACAAAATGACATATACCTACAGTGAACGTACAAAATGGCATAGATATTTCAGCTGAATTAACCGTATCTACCGGAAAACACCCAGACCATTCATCCCAGGTTCCATCAGCAAACAAAGAGCCAGGTCTTCTCTTAACATATTCATAACAAAATATTCATCTGCGGCTGATAAAGGCAATGCATCCTAACCTAATCTTGCTGATCCTACGAGGAGGTTCCTCCAATCCCTAAAGGACGATTCATAAGTGGACAAGGCAAACGTGAGCCGAAGACTCGATGAACATACTCAGTTTCAACTTCTACACCTAATATAATTGCAATCAAAGTCCCTAGGGCATTATTTAAAGAAGACAACAGAGAAGAAAATGTTCCTAGCAACTTTCGAGATGATGAAGACGACTGTCCATCTGTCTATTGTTATGACTTTTTTTCTCGATTTAAATCGGGAAAAAACCAATCTTCTCAAGGAAGACTCTGGTTACGATGCATGCATTGGTTGCATTGGGCTCACGCATCTTGTGCTGATGTTCCTAGAAGAACCAAGCTTTTCATTGGTGAACTTTGTCAGTAGTTTTGTAACTTTAAGTAGAAAACTACAGTTGCCTATTGCCGGTATGTCATTTTGTCCATAGCATGCGGAAAAAATGAATTTCGTGTATCCCAATTTATCGAAGAATATTTTATTTTTTGGTACTTTTATTTCATAAAGGTTGATTAGATTTTATGAAGAAAGGATCAAAGATCATAGGTGTAGAATATGACACTACTGTAATCCACTACTAACAAGTTATGCCTCTGAAATAAAACCCTATGTCATTTTGTACGTACTTCCCCTACACGAATGGAGTTAGAAGAATAATTTAGACGGATATGCTGTATCAGGAAGACTTATTGTCAAATATAATGAACAAAAGGAAGCTTGAAATCAACAGGAAGTCGACTGCAGATTCAAGGCTGTTTTTATGCTCGCACATAATTGAGACTAACGAAACGAAAGCAGATCGATGCAGTTCAAGTCTATACGGTTAAATCCCGAAACAATCGTGTTCGTTTAGCTGCGATACGTCTCTTACCGAATTATCCTCGTAATTCAGTTTAGGGTCTACATCCCTGAAAAAAAAGGGACTGAGAAACGATTTATTTTTCCTGATTGATGAAGGGATGTATGAGTGTATACAGATAAAAATAATGAAAAAAATATTTTATAAGTATTAAATGAACGAAAAGGATATTTCCCATCATTTTTGGTTATTTTGTGACATTTCCCCCATCAAAACGAACAAATATTTTTGTGTTTTTTCATTTCAGTATCGAAGTCCATCATTTAGTTAATCAAACGTCTATCTCATTTTTCTTTTAGAATTTACCGTTTTTTTTGTAAATAATATTACAACAATGTGTTGTTCTCGCCAAATTTATTTCCTTGAATTTTTCTATTCGAAATGATAAATATCCATTTTTATCAACGACAATTTATTAAGGTTCGTTTTAGCCGTCGATATGTGAAAATTAATTGTTTCTTACAATTGTGGATTCTAACATGGAATTGAATTTCTTTTAAATGACACGTCCCGCAGGTATCTCCTCCCAGATGACTGGTAAAGGAAAGAGAGAGTATTATACAGTCAGTGTGAGATCTAGTTCAGTGTAGGATTTCTTGTTATACGGGGTCTTTCACGGGGAACCTCACCCATATTTATACGGGAAACTACTGAACGTATTTTCATGAAATTCAGCACTTATAAGTATTTCACGATGCTGATGAAATCTGAAATATTTTCAAGGCATGAGCACCTCCGGTTTTTCCGGAAATGACGTCAACTTCCGTTTTTAAAATTAGAACACCATTTTTTTATTGCAGAAATAGATTCCTTAGAAAATTTCAAGTTATTTTGATGTAACATTTTTCAGTTTTGGTTGGAAAATTCTTTCTGAGCGGCAAAATTCGAAAAAAAAATCGAAAATAGAGCTCCGCTGAAACAAGAATAACTTCGAGGTTTTTGGATGGAAAATTTTCATTTTTGGGATTTTTCAAGATGTAAGTCTGAATTGAATTCTGAATTGTGCATCTGGCTGAGCTGGACGTGTGTGTATTCCTGTGCAGATTCTAAGCTGAATTTATGGTAAACTATCAATACTTCACGAACCCATTATATCCTGCATATTCAGGCCGTTTTCTGATTTAGTCCTACTTTGTTTTTCACTTGCATTCAAAACTCCGGTGTATTTATTTGTCCGGTTTCTTTGTTTATTTTTCTTTCGGCTTCGCCTCTACGTCGCGCGACCTTGAGTTCGTCCCAGTACCCGCTGCGCTGTGGACTCGTTTCTCGCTAAAGGTGATCGCCCGCCGTCCGGTTTGTCGCTGTACTCCTCGTACGATATTGTTCAATTCCAGACCACTTCATATCCATATCCTGCCGTGACCTTCCCATTGTGTGTAAGCCCTTCTTAAAGGTCCAAGAAGGTGAAAAGTCTTTCCTGTTCCAGTCCTCTAGAACACTTGGCGTTATAGCTATGCCGCGTAATTGTTATAGTTGCAACGGGGTTGGATCAACCCCAGGTCCATTAATACAATGTAACACCTGCAAACAACATTTTCATCATGCTTGCGCCAATTTGAACGAGAACGATGTCTCATTCCTTGCAGAGGGTATGCGGAGGTGGTCGTGTTCCCCCTGTACATCCAATCAAAGGCTTCTTCGTAGTGGCTCACAGAGCCTTCGTCAACCTGAGCCTACGCGTTCTGACGAGATTGCGGGTAGTGGCGACACTTCGCTGACGGTCAAGCATTTCGAATTGTTGATGGAACAGATGCGTAATTTGACCACAAGTATGGAGCGCATCGAAAAACGGCAGGATGATCTATTGCTACAATTATCTAACTGTACCGATGCTATTGCTGAGCATTCGGGAATACTGACAGAGCACAAATCAGCGATAGAATCGTGCGAGGCTGAGATTCGTCAGATTCGATCTGATCAGACGGCTCTATCCGATGGCGTATCGTCGGTCACGACCAGGATAGTCAACCTTGAGTCATCCCTTCTTGACAGTAGTTCTCAAGCCGTTGCAGCCGTTCCTCCAACTCCGGAAATTTTGGACAGAGTAAGAAGATCCTTCAACCTAATAATAACAAACGTTCCCGAGAGTGCTGGTGAGCATGAAGATAGGAATACTGCGTCGAGTATTATTGAGCACATTCATAACTCATCCAGCCTCTCGCTACAGAGTGTGCTACGGCTTCGATCGAAGGATGCCTCTAGACCCAGGTGGATGAGGTTGACATTTTCTAACCCTGAAATTGTTTCCACTATTCTTCGTAACAGAAGTTCACTTCGTGGACACAGCAGTTTCCGGGACATAACGATTCAGGATGATAAAACCAGGGCCCAAGTCGCTACTCTGAACGCCTTGCGACAAGAATTGAAGGATCGTCAAAAACTTGGAGAGAATAATATCACGATTAAGTTGACCGCACTCCTAGAATCGTGAAGCTTCCACCTCAACCTTCCCAGCCACGAAGCCCAAAAAACTGATCAATCTTACCAACTGGCCCATTTTATACACCAACATACAGTCACTATCCTCCAAATACGATGAGCTCCTTGCCAATGTCCAATTACTTTCACCCTCTATTATTCTCATTACAGAGACCTGGTTGCAGCCATCGATTCCAGACTCTATGTTTTCCATCCCGGGCTTTTCTCTCTTTCGCAACGACAGTTCTGAAACTATTGGGCATAGGGGTGTATGTGTCTATATAAGTGACAGTATTGCTGAAGGTTTCAAACTTGAAATCCTTCACAGCGATTGGCCTGGTATAGATAACCTTTTTGTGGTTATCTCCTCTCCCCAAACATCCCTCCTCATTGGCTGCGTATATCGTCCTCGTCCTTGCCCTTCTGACCTGGAGTGTATCAAATTCTTTAATTCAGCTGCGAGTAGATACCAAAATATATTCGTCTCTGGGGACTTCAACTGCCCCGATATTGATTGGACTTCTACAGCTCTACCCTCGCCGAACTCTCCTTCATTTCCTTATGCCGAGTTCGTGCATAATTCTGGTTTCCAGCAAGTCGTTTCAAAGCCCACAAGATTCAGAACCGGCCAAACACCATCCCTACTCGATCTCTTCATAGTGTCTGACGCAAACATCATCTCTGAAATAAATTACCTTCCTCCTCTCGGCAAATCTGACCACATTGTTTTAACGTCAGAGATTCAGATAGAATTTCCATCCAACACAACCAACGTCAGAAAAGTTTTCAAATACGTTGACTATGCAGGGGTTTCCTCCTATTTAAATTCCGTCGATTGGGCTGGCATCATGAACACAGATGACATAGACTCGATGTGGACTATCTTCCTCGATGCAACTCGTGAAGCTGTATCCGCTAACGAGCAAATCCGATCAGCCAAAATGAATCCACTTAAACCATGGATAGATGAACGACTACAACAATTGGTGAGGCGTAAGAGGTCACTGTGGCGCAAGTATTCTCGCAGCAAATCGATAACGGATTATCAGAACCATCGTACCTTCTCAAATTATCTGGCTAAATCCATAGACCTAGCAAGGACTTCTTATGAGAAAAAGCTCATAACTTCAAAAAATAAAAAGAGAATATTCAAATACGTAAGATCTTCCATGAATTGTAAAGTGAGCATTCCTGCAATAAAGAACCATTTGGGAGCCATGTGTGAGAGTCCGAGTGAAAGCGCTGATGTATTTTCAGAAATATTTGTTTCATCGTTTTCCGTAGAGCCTGATGGACCGGTCCCTACTCCCATTATTGGTCGCATAACAAACCAACTATCCAACGTCCCCATCGACGAGCCAACTGTCAAGAAATATCTCTCCGAACTGAAGTTAGATACCGCTCCAGGTAACGATGGCCTAACAACGCGTCTGCTCAAAAACTGTGCTGATGCTTTTACTACCCCACTTCAAATCCTATTCTCCAAATCAATCAGTACTTCCTGCATCCCATCTGATTGGCTTTCTGCTTCAATCACCCCCATCTTCAAAAAGGGTGATAAATTCGATCCCTCTAATTATCGACCTATCAGTGTGCTTTCATCTGTTTCGAAGATTTTGGAGAGGATCATATGTGACCACCTACTGCGATTTTGTTTCGAGAACGACATAATTCCAAGTTCCCAACACGGCTTTCTACCACAACGCTCAACCACAACAAATCTCCTTTCATGCATCGCGGATTGGACTAGAGCATTGGACTCGGGATTCCCGGTTGATGTAGTCTACCTTGACTTTTCGAGGGCGTTCGACCGGGTACCTCACAGACGCCTTCTTACTAAGTTGGAGCATTTGGGAATAAGGGGTGGATTGTTGGGTTGGATCGAAACATTTTTGTCCAATCGTAAATTTCGCGTCAGAGTTGGCGATGCACACTCCTCAGCCCAGAGAAGTGTAATATCTGGTGTCCCCCAGGGCTCAGTTTTGGGTCCGATTCTTTTTATTTTGTATATCTCCGACTTACCTTCTCTGTTAAAATCCAATTTATCTTCCTTCGCTGACGACGCTAAGCTCTATAACCTACCCCTCCTGTACGCCCACATTCTCCAGGAAGACCTGGATGCTCTTTCCAGGTGGTGCCATGAATGGATGTTACCTCTGAACATTGAAAAATGTTGCGTTCTCCACATGGGCAGAAGCAATCCGATGGTGTCCTATTTCATTGACGGTCATCAAATACAGCCAGTGACTCGTCACGTCGACCTTGGAGTAACTCTTACCTCCGATCTCAACTGGTCCACTCATGTCGAGTCAGTCACGGGAAGGGCTAAGCAAATAACTTATCTGCTTAGTAAAACTTTCAGGAACTCCGATAAAACAACCTGGATGTTTCTATACAAAACTTACATAAGACCTATTATCGAGTATGCTGGACAAGTATGGTGGCCTTCAACCAGGTATGAAGAAGTTCTCCTGGAGTCTGTTCAACGCTGGATTACACGTCTACCTTACTCGTATGTGCGTCCAACCTACGAGGATCGTCTTCGCATATTTGGTTTACCAAGTTTTGCTGAACGCCGGACTAGGGGGGATCTCATTTTTACCTTCCGAGCCCTCCATGGCCATTTCGGTGGAGAGATCCAGGACATGTATTGCCTCAATACCAACAGCTTGCGAGGGCATCGGTACAAGCTATCTAAGGAAGCCTTCAAATCGACACCTCGGCAAATGTTTCTCCCTAATAGAATATTCAGTTCATGGAATAATCTACCCGCGGCGATTGTGGAGGCCCCTTCTGTGAACGCTTTTAAGAACAGGCTGGATGGATGGCGTCGAAATTAATTTTTTATTTTGTTATTTACTACCTATGTTTTATATACACAGTACTTATAGTTCCTTCAGTTGCATTATTATGAATCTATTTGAGTTGGGTTTATAGATTTAATAATCTCAACCCTTGTCATTATTTAAATAAATAAATAAATAAATAAATAAGATTGATGTATCCACTTCAAAAATCGAAATCGCGATTCATGATACAGGGGTTGTAAAAATCGCTTTCAAAGTTAGGGATGACAAAATCGTGAAAAATCATTTTTTTCAAATTAGAACCCCATTTTTTATGGCAGATATTGAATCTACTTTAAAAAATAATGTGAGTGTATGCATCACACCCTTGCCCTAAAATGGATATTTTCTGAGTTAATATCCACTTTAGGGCAAGGGTATGATGCATACCTACACTCACATTATTTTTTAAAGTAGATTCAATATCTGCCATAAAAAATGGGGTTCTAATTTGAAAAAAATGATTTTTCACGATTTTGTCATCCCTAACTTTGAAAGCGATTTTTTCACCCCCTGTATCATGAATCGCGATTTCGATTTTTAAAGTGGATACATCAATCTTACATCTTGAAAAATCCCAAAAATGAAAATTTTCCATCCAAAAACCTCGAAGTTATTCTTGTTTCAGCGGAGCTCTATTTTCGATTTTTTTTTCGAATTTTCCCGCTCAGAGAGAATTTTCCAACCAAAATTGAAAAATGTTACATCAAAATAACTTGAAATTTTCTAAAGAATCTATTTCTGCAATAAAAAAATGGTGTTCTAATTTGAAAAACGGAAGTTGACGTCATTTCCGGAAAAACCGGAGGTGCTCATGCTTTGAAAATATTTTAGATTTCATCAGCATCGTGAAATACTTATAAGTGCTGAATTTCATGAAAATACGTTCAGTAGTTTCCCGTATAAATATGGGTGAGGTTCCTCGTGAAAGACCCTGTATTCCCTGCGCCCCAACATTAATTTGTTCTACTAAGCTGAATAATCCAATAAATAAAAATTAATGCACTGCACTGCCATCTGGCGGTACACGTTTCTTATTTCGAAGGCTAAAGACTCTTTACAGCCGTCGCAATAACTAATTTCGAGCCCGTCTCTTCGGATCCTGATGAAGGAATATCCTTCGGTTGGTATCCGCTATCCGCGATACAAATTCGAGACCATGTATCCGTAACGACCTAGGGCCATCCTCGTGCTGCGGATGAGATATTGGCGTACATTATCTGAATCCAGATAAACTTTTTGCTTCGACGCGTTTTTTAGCCGTAATTGAGATAGCGGAGGTGTCGATGGCCTAACCGAAGCCAGGCCAGCTCAAGGTAATGTGTTAATGCCATGGATACACACTATCTAAATTCGTTCGCGTCGCTATCTTCCCCATGCATAAAGGCGTCTTTTTCGCGTTAAAATGTTGAAATCGCTTGAGATTTCACAAAAAGGAACGACACGAAGGATTCATTCGACAGGAATTGTCAAGAACATTCAACTACTTAGGTAGCAAAGAAAAAGAGAAAAATATAGTAGTTGGTTGGATTACAAGTTCCCCCCAATCTTCGTGGCCCGTATTTGGACAGCTGATCGATTTCCCCTTGAGGTATTTTGTCCCGAGAAACTTTTTATTCTTGCCGTAGGATGTCGACCATGGCACGTTCTCCAAATGAGTTTGTTAAATTCTGCTAATTTTTTGATTTAAAGAAGGACAAAGCTGTAATACTCCAAATGACACGAGTAGGTATACCCATAAAAGTTAAGTGAGTTTTTATAACTAATTCACAAAAGTAACTATGAACTTAAGTTACAACGTAAATGTTACTAACTTAAATTCAAGTTTTTCAATGAGATTTCAGCCCACAGAAGCAGGTAGCTTGGTCTAAACTTCACATTGTAGGAACTACTTATAGAGCCATCTACATCATCACAACAAATTGTAATGTAATCAGCTTAATAACAGATACACATGAAAAAAAAATAGAAGATGAAGAAACTAAAAATATGCTTACTGACAAAGAAACTGCAACACCCAGAAGGAGCTGTTTGAATTTAAATTTTTTCTTGTGAAAAACATAGATAGTATAGCAAAGAGTACATAATTAAAATTTGGAGAAAAAAAAACTAAGGGTAACCATATTACTATTATTAAACTGAGGTTCACGTCTTTCTCCCCGACGTCGTCTAAATCTTCTTCGGTCATCATGTGCACCCAAGGGAATCCAGATTCATCAGAAGATATGACCTGATGCCATTCCACATTCCAATGTTCTCGTTCTCTGCACCACTGTTATCGTTGCCGGCGATGCTCAACCGTCAGAGGTAACTCAAGATGGGGTCGATATCGATAATGCTGCAGTCCGGAAGACCTCATCCGGCGGTAAACCGTTCGGCCTTGTTCTCCTAACCACTCATCAGCCAAAGATCGAGTTGTCGCAAATCGGTCTCTAGTGGCCATGAGTCTTAGACGTCGATCTTGAACTTCCTTTGCGTCCCTTCTACTCTTTTTCTATTTTGGGCTTATCAAACCAAGCTTGACAACATCTCATCACAGTGGTTGGATTTCTGTTCGTACGGTTAGCGATTTCTCGAAATGACAACCCTGCCTGCCGTGGACCAATGATTCGACCTCTTTCAAATTCACTTAGCTGGCGATAAATTCCGCGTACACATGCTCTAAGCATTTCAACAACAACTAAACATCGAGTTTTGATCTCCTCGAATAGCTGGTTTGTTGTAAAATTTAAAGATTTGCAAAAAACTACAACAATATTTAAGAAACAAAAAATATGCACATAAAAAAACCTTCACGATATTTTTCCCCAATTTTGATTATCTACTCCTTGCTATAGTATGTTTAACCAAAAAAAATTAAAATTTAAAAAGCCCCTTCTGTGTGTTGCAGTTTCTTTTTCAGTACTACAAGCTTCAAAGCTCGTAACTTGTGCCGAGTTCGGAGTTGTGTTCTGTGTAGGCTTTGTTACTGTGTCCTTACGCCACCTTAGGCACAGCACTGTTAATTTTTGACCCAACAGTGAGAATGGTGGCCCCTACCGAGACTAGAAAATTTCTTTCCTAGCTCGGGATTGAACTTCGGACCTTTGGGTCCTAATTCCACCGCTCTACCACTGAGCCAAGGACACTCAGATAGAAAACTGGTCAAGATGAACTCAAGACCGAATATACAGGGTGTCCCAGAAGTCGCGCACCCCATTGAGGGGATCGAAAGTGAAAAATATTCTGAGCCCAAAAATCCATTTTTGAAATTTTTTGGTAATGTTGTTAATTAGTAATTGATTAATGAAAGTGACCAATCAGGAGCGCCCTACAGAAGAATAAGTAGGCAGTGGAGACGCCAGAGCTGCTGCCGGCTTTTCACGCAGTAAACCGAGACTGGCGTCTCACTCTCGCGTCCCCACTGCCTACTTATTCTTCTGTAGGGCGCTCCTGATTGGTCACTTTCATTAATCAATTACTAATTAACTACGTTATCAAAAAATTTCAAACATGGATTTTTGTGCTTAAAATATTTTTCACTTTCGATTCCCTCAATGGGATCGCGATTTCTGGGACAACCTGTATATAATTCTCGTGTCTGCATGCTTGTGATAAAACTCCTCCGAAACGGCTAGACCGATTTTCGTGAAATTTTGTGTGCATATCGGGTAGGAGGTAGGACTGATAATCGGTCAACATCTATTTTTCATCCCCCTAAATGTTAAGGGTGGTCCACCCCTAACTTTTTCAGGCACGCCCTTGAATATCTAAAATCAGCGTTATGCTGTCCACTGACGAGGCGACCGATCCGGGATTTTTATTACATTTTATGAGACCACGTGCGAAAAGAGTCTCTGTGATTGGTCGGGGGCTCATTAAATGTCATAAAAGGCCATAAAACGCTCGGATCGGTGTCCTCGTGAGTGGACACCTTTACGGTCGATTCACAATGAACGTAAGGTGGACGTAATCCACAGAAAACGTAAGATCATTTGTCGAGAATACGGGCCCAGGCCCGCTGTAAGCTGGCGTGCAAGGCGTGCACCGCACAAGAGCCCAAAATATGAAGAAAATAAAGGATTCTATTACATATTTCAATATTTCATTACGTTTATGCCGTTTATGGACGGATTACATTATGTGCTCTTTACGTCATTGTTACGTTTCACGTTCATTGTGAATTGACCATAACGATAAATTCAGAAGGATGGCTGAAAAGAATTATTTCTCCTCATAACCTGATAGTTTTACGGAGTTTCATTGCGGACCCCACCATCCGAAAACGTCTCGACTCAACAAAGAGGAGACTCATGTCCAGTATTGTCTATTGGGAAAAGTAGCTCTGAAATGTCAATGTCATCTTAGCAACGAGTAAAACAAATCAGATGTCGTATGAGCCCTTTGATATTGAAGTGGTTTTATTTTGCTGTTTAAGTTATTTTCAGGGGATGTTTTGTGAAACTTTTGGTTTTTCTTTGATTGTGCTTTAGTGCTTTGTGTTGTTAATCTAAATTTTGACTCCCAATATTTTTATTTTTGGAGTAATAGGTATGGTTGATGTTTGTGAAAAGTACAACAAGCGTTCAAATAACTGTTTAGTTTTAGGTCTGATTTCGTGTTTTTATTTCATTTTTGATATAGTCATATCTACAAAAGTTGCAGGGAAGGTACGTTTGTATTGAGTATCATTTGAAATTTTTAATACCGACTTATTTTCTTTTCGTTTTCTGGAACATACTTCGTGGCTTGACTGTGGTAGTTTTAAGGAAGGTACTGCATTTAAAAGAAGATACTTTTTTTTACTAAGACCTGAAGAATATGTTACTCATTTATATATTGTTCACCTTCAGAAATATAACCTACACCATCCACTATTAACTTATAACTATGTATTACACACTTGGTACTAACCTTGACTAGTCTTCCCTTTTAAAATGTAAGGAACACACGGACATACTATCTATAACTGGTTTCCCCATTTTTAGTTTCATTGTCTAAGCCTTTTGAGATATATTTTCCAGAACTCCAAACGCATTTTCAATATTTACCATTCTTCCCATGGGAGGAAATTTATGGAAATATAAATCGGGATTTTTCCCGTCACGACTAGTGCAACCAAATACAGAACAGTTTCGATTATGCAGCGACATAATTCAAAGTATAAAACTTTAAAAAAGGTACAAAAAAAATCAAACTTGATCTGCAATGAAGACAAAAAACATAATAAAAACGATGCAATACGAATTGTTTTACTCGTTGCTTCAATTACAATTTTTTCCGCCAGAGGTCTCATTGAATTCTACTCCGCCCAATAAGGAGAACTTTAAAGCATTGCGTTCAGCTTTATTACAGTTGAGTACACTTGCCTATAGGTACTAGACGAAATTATATTCCAAATATTCATGCATTATAATCAGTATAAATTGGCTTGCTTCGGTGCCTGTGTTATGAATAAAAAAGGACCGAATCCAACACGACCTATCCAGCCTCATCTTATAACCCATTAACATCCCGATATCCAGTGCCGTCCGGTCGACTCGACATTCTCCATCGGACTAATGTCTGGCAATTGACGAGACCCGGCTTAACGCGGTCGACAAAGTCGTAGATTAGCGTTCGGTATGGCAACAATTCGCATTTCGCGACAGCTTCAATTGAGAAATTAGCCGCAGATATCGAGACCTTCCGTCAGGGACGCATACCTTTATCGCGAGAAGGAATTTGGTTGGTATTTTTTGCGTACGTCTGACGTTGCACGTCGTGGACTTTGCAAGCTGGTGCAATTCGGTCGATGTGACTATTTCGTGGAACCGCCGCTTTTTTCGACGAATTATCGAGCGTATTTTCGTGTGTATCGCGCGGAACACAGAAAAAACTCGAATGAAATTATACTAAATTGCAGAGAGGCCTTGGACGTTTCGCAAACAGCGTACGTCTCAGAAAAATTGATAGTGAAAGTTTTCAGAGTCATAGTCAATCTTGGATATGGATTTCTGAATGAAATACGACTTAATAACGGCTTAGGGACGGTAGGGAAAGGGGATGATATGACGACAATGATGGTAGAATAATTTTTTAATTTTCGCCTTTAGCTTAATTTATTAATTGAGGTGAATAGAGAAAATTATGAATTTGGGTTAGTTCCAATTGTCCAAATGAAAATAAAGCGCCTATAAATAATATTGATCGCAGTACAATAAGGAATTTAGTTACAGTTAGTAGAAGAGAGTTTTCAAAAGTATGTGAAAAAAAACACACTTAGACTTAAAGTTTGGAAACATAACTGCTTTGAAAATACGATAAAATAGACAACAATCAATTCAGATAAAAGAAAAAATGGATTTTGATGACAACAAGTTCACCACCCGATTCTATGTACTAAAAAATAAAATTTTGTTAATGGACTCCGGATAAACATATATCTACGATTAGAAACATTTCTGCTAGAAGAAAGTATTAACTCTCTTGTGGCCACAACACATCCACAACTTCTTTGCTAAGAAAGAATTATTTTTGTCGTGCCACGAACTGAAATTCTTTTTTTTTTAATTCTGATGAACTAATATCATCTTATGAGCCCGTTGATGATATAATCTGCATGCAAAGAGATGCCAGTACTACAATCGTACTTTCTTCATATTAATCTACAGGATGTCCCAGAAGTCGCGCACCCCATTGAGGGGATCGAAAGTGAAAAATCCCAAAAATCCATGTTTGAAATTTTTTGGACCGTAGTTAATTAGTACCTAACTAGTTTGGGCCCAGCGATCTACCTTTTGAGTAGATTCACCTTGTTAGTAGATCTCCCTTTGAAGACAGATTCGCATTTTGAAAAATCAAAAGCAAAAACGCAACCTCCAAACGGTCATCTATGCGTCGAGTTAAAATTTGACTGCCGTTGTCAAGAACCCTAACCTCTATGTAACTTCACCCTTGACGTCTCGAAATGTCGAAAAAATCCAACCTTGAAACGGTCATCTGTGCTTCGCTCAAACTTTGACTGCCGTTGTCAAGAACCCTAACCTATATGTAATGTGACGTCTCGAAATGTCGAAAAAATCCAACCTCCAAACGGTAATCTGTGCGTCGCGTCAAACTTTGAATGCCGTTGTCAAGAACCCTAACCTAATTCTAACGTCGAAAGTCATCGCAATAACTGAAACTCTCTGGTTTTATCGATATTTTCTGGTCGAGTCGGAAATTTTTACCATTTTCACGAAATGTCGAAACTTTCCGAATTTATTTCGGAGACCCGGAAGAACGTGTCGAAAAACCCTTTGCGTACTAACGGTAACGGGGATATGGGTCTTTGTTTAAAAAAATCTCCGAACGTCCAGGTGCCTCCGGAAAAAAGCCTCATTTCCGAGAAATTCGCTATTTAAGGGCGAATTTTACCGTTTTTCGCGAATTTTTTTAAAATACTTCCCGGGGTCCTAGAGAAAATCCGAAAACACCCACGCGTGCTCCCGTTCTTCAACTTTCCGACGCCCCCCTGCCCTCGACCGTAGGCCGTCGCATGCGACGGCCCTCGCGCCTTCGGCGCTCGCCTTTCGACAAAAAAATTTCTTAAATTCTATGGTCCTTATTATCTTAATATATATCCGATTAATTAATGAAAGTGACCAATCAGGAGCGCCCTACAGAAGAATGAGTAGGCAGTGGGGACGCGAGCGTGAGACGCCAGTGTCGGTTTACTGCGTGAAAAGCCGGCAGCAGCTCTGGCGTCTCACTCTCGCGTCCCCAATGCCTACTTATTCTTCTGTAGGGCGCTCCTGATTGGTCACTTTCATTAATTAATTACTAATTAACTATGTTATCGAAAAATTTCAAACATGGGTTTTTGGGCTTAGAATATTTTTCACTTTCGATCCCCTCAATGGGGTGCGCGACTTCTGGGACGCCCTGTTTATTAGATATTGTGATGAATTGTGCGAAAATATTTCAAACTTAATGCTGGCAGAGTGGAGTATTAACATCGTAAATAATATTATGTAAATCGAATTTCAGGTTGGTTCCAATTTATTGCACTTTCAAACATTCAATGAGTGCTTCGATGTGAATAACAAATCGTTTGCATGGTTTGAAATTAGTTATTGTGTATGTTTCGAATAGTTTTGCGAATATTCAAATTGCTTGTTGTTTTTGATTAACTACTATGAAAGTTTTACTATTTACCCTCTCTTTATCACTGAAGATCAAAAAATCCTAACAAAAAAGAATTGGATGGGTATACATGTATTTTAGTTCGTGAGAACTTCCCATGTCAGCCCAAATTTGATATTGAATTAGGACACGAATTGTCTAATCATCATAATCACACTATTCAACAAAACCTATTGTGCATTGAATTAGAAGTACCGTGTGAAGTTGTGTGGAATGTAAATGATTCGAAAAAACCTTTTTGTTGCTGGATGGGATCTTCCCTGTATTTAAACAGATTTGTCATCGTTTGAGAATATCCTATTAATTTGATGAGCGAAAAATACCAAGATAATTAATTAGAGCGTTGATGAGCAAAGAGTTTATTTCGAGGTGATGAATTACCAAAATAAAGTAAAAATATTCAACAGCTAGTTGCATTTCTGCCTTTTTAAGTACGGAAGATGACGGTGAAAACAGCGAATCCTATCAGTAAATTAATTACATAGGCCACTCTTTTGAATATCATTATCATTCAGCTGATTTGAGCTGACAACAAGATCCATTTTAAATTTTTTTCAATATCATGAATCGCTTGCTTGAAAATTTCAAGTAAGTACATATTCAGTCATATCATTGAGTTTAAATATATCTAGAGGAACAACGTCATTGAACAAACTGAAGCCACTTTTAGTTTTAGTTCCTTCTCCCGTTTATAGTGGCGCAGTTGTGTTTCAGAGAATCGAATTTTTTACCCTCGCATCTGGCGGTGAGTAAAGCTGAACTATAAAGCACTATTTCCTAAGCGAACTGGGCAGGAATGCGTGATTTATTTTTTTATTGTTATTCAAATGATCTATATTATCGCCCTTTCACATCGTTTGTAACGATGATATACAGGGTGGCCCACCCCAGACCCGGTTCTCATTTTGAGGCAGTAAATAAAGACATTTTGAAAAAAATTTTTTCGTGAAATGTAAAGGGCAATCAGATGCACAATTTAAAATTGTTTTCACATATACAGGGTGTTCGATAACAAAGATATAGATAGACCATAGTTACACTTTTTTCAATGTAATACGCGCCTGTATATAGTTCCTATATATGAATTCAAAAATTGAATGGCAAGCTCAAATAATGATGAGTTTATAAAGACCCTTTTATGCCTTAGAAGAACCATCTAAGAGAAAATGGCGAAAAATCGAAAAAAGGAGTATTTTTAATTTTCAATTAATGAATGAACCCTTCAAGCCAACGAGACAGACAATGTTTTTTCGTGTAGACATATTGGCTACCCTTATGCAGAAGAAAAAAATTCAACTCTGGAATATACTGAGTGATCCTAATTAATATTCAAACATTAACTACAAATAATGGTCAAAAACTTTCTTATTTCAAATGGCACACCCAGTATTTCTGTACCTTGTTGAACGTAAAAATTAATATGGGAACTATCTTCATTGGGTTTCCCTATACGTCAACCTAATAGTTTTCCAGTAATTTTCGATTTTTAATTCAACTAGTTAATCTACTATTATGATTAGCGATATTCATAGAAATACTCGGAAATATTTGTGGGGAAATGCTTACAATATCATTTGAAATCCGAAAAACTCATATAAAGATCTCAATAATGGTGTTGCGGTCACGCAATATTTATTATTCCTTTATAAATGAAATGTGAAGAATGGGGAAAATGTTGGACTGGAGCACAGGTTCATCGCCTGAGCAAATATTTTTTTATATGAATCGTATGGCTCAACTTCAAAACGATCGGAATAAAGAAAAATTTAAGGGCATGTACCGGAAAAGATTGAATGATAATGACACTTAATACCTTCTAGGCGAAATTCATTTGAAAATAATTGAAAAAAGAATTGATATTCAGAAAAACAGTAGATAATCATTTATAAAGAAATAATAAATCTTGCGTGACCGCAACACCATTATTGGGATCTTCATATGAGTTTTTCAGATTTCGAATAATATTGTAAGCATTTCCCCACAAATATTTCCAAGTATTTCTATGAATATCGCTAATCATAATAGTAGGTTAACTAGTTGAATCAAAAATCGAAAATTACTGGAAAACTATTAAGTTTAGGTATAGGGAAACCCAATGAGGATAGTTTCGATATTAATTTTTACGTTCAACAATGTACAGAAATACTGGGTGTGCCATTTGAAATAAGAAAGTTTTCGACCATTATTTGTAGGTAATGTTTGAATATTAATTATGATCACTTAGTATATTCCAGAGTTGAATTTTTTTCTTATGCATAAGGGTAGCCAATATGTCTGCACGAAAAAACATGTATATTTAAACTCAATGGTACATATTAAGTTCATATCAAGTCATATTGGAAAAGTACAATGTCGAAACAATTTTTTTTTCGGTAATTTGGCACAACTCCTCAATACTCATGCTGATTTTGAGCGTTATCTGCCATTTAGTTTGTTAACGGTGCTCCATTTTGTCAGTTCAACAACAGCCCTACTTTGAGCTACAGAAGGGTGTCATCGAAACCTGAGTTGAAATAAATATCAAATATATTCGAAATATCAGCATTTTTCAGCTCCTATTGAGGTTGTTATCGTTTCAAGAGAGGATTCTAAAATTTTCCAGGCTTATAGGGGGAAGGATGTTTTCGACCCATTTTTTTGGGTCGATCGAGTTCACATCTTCATCGGAGTGAGGTCTTTAATCTCGGATGATCGTCCCGATTTCCGGCACTAAAAATACGATCGGACAATTTGTTTTATTTCGACAACCTCCGCGATTTCCCAGAATCCCCACGATCGTTGTGAAAGATCGGTTTCTTAACGTCGCATCTGCACATCGCGCTCTTGCTGACAGCTCTCGACGTTTGTTTGGGAAACATTTCGTGAAAATGCGTCGGGATCTTCTGTAGAAACCGCCTTTGTTTACAGAAAAGAGGAATTATGTGCCAATTCGTTTCTGATAAATCGAGGACGGAGATTGGATGATTTACGGACCTTGCACCGCGCGTTTGTGATCTCCGTTTCGAAATTCGACATCATGGCGATATTGCGAGGATGATGAACCCGATGTGACTTAACTTTTCTCCGCGGAAAAGGATGCTGAATTGACCAGTTCGTTCTCCGAATCGGTGGTAATCGGAAATCGCATCAACGAAATTCGTCAGAGCTTCGCGATCGGGCTCTTTCCATAAATCGACGTTGAGATGGTTCTTAAACACTGGAACTTAGTCAGAATTCATGACAGAAAGTGTCCTGGTCCTCCTAACCCGATTGATTCCTATTGAAGGAATTTCCGTAGCTGAAAATATGAGAAATTCCCAACTCAAACGCCCTAGATTGTCTCTGTTATGGGCTAGTGAGTAGCCTGCTTATACTTTGACCGATTTTCCATTCAAAAATTGCCTTTCATTTCATTTCCAAGTTCACGCCCTCAATTTTTCACCTAAAAGCTTCAAATTGAAGTTGAAGGATGTCTTGAGGGCACTCCAATTTCTTCTCTTTGATGGAATTATTTTTTCGTATGAAAAAATCGGCCACGGCACCGATTCTCCGGTCAAAAAGTGCCTTTCATTTTTCTAAGTTTAAGCCCTCAATTTTCCACCTGAAAGCTTGATTCTTATTTAAATTGAGGTTGAAGGATGTCTTGAGGGCACTCCAATTTCTTCTCTTTGATTAAATTATTTTTTCGCATGAAAAAATCGGCTACGGCACCGATTCTCCAGTCAAAAAGTGCCTTTCATTTTTCTAAGTTTACGCCCTCAATTTTTCAACTAAAAGCTTGATTTATTTTAAATTCCTTCTCTTTGATGAAATCATTCTTTCGCATGAAAAAATCGGCTACGGCACCGATTCTCCATTAAAAAAGTGCCTTTCATTTTTTCAAGTTCACGACCTCAATTTTTTCACCTAAAAGCTTGATTTTTTTTCAAATTGAAGTTGAAGGATGTCTTGAGGGCACTCCAATTTCTTCTCTTTGATGAAATTATTTTTTCGCATGAAAAAATCGGCTACGGCACCGATTCTCCAGTCAAAAAGTGCCTTTCATTTTTCTAAGTTTACGCCCTCAATTTTTCAACTGAAAGCTTGATTTATTTTAAATTCCTTCTCTTTGATGAAATCATTCTTTCGCATGAAAGAATCGGCTACGGCACCGATTCTCCATTCAAAAAGTGCCTTTCATTTTTTCAAGTTCACGACCTCAATTTTTTCACCTAAAAGCTTGATTTTTTTTCAAATTGAAGTTGAAGGATGTCTTGAGGGCACTCCAATTTCTTCTCTTTGATGAAATTATTTTTTCGCATGAAAAAATCGGCAACGGCACCGATTCTCCAGTCAAAAAGTGCCTTCCATTTTTCTAAGTTGACGCCCTCAATTTTTCAACTAAAAGCTTGATTTATTTTAAATTCCTTCTCTTTGATGAAATCATTCTTTCGCATGAAAAAATCGGCTACGGCACCGATTCTTCATTCAAAAAGTGCCGTTAATTTTTCGAAGTTTACGCCCTCAATTTTCCACCTAAAAGCTTGATTTTCTCTTTAAATTGAAGTTGAAGGATGTCTTGAGGGCACTCCAATGTCTTCTCTTTGAAAACATCATTTTTTCGCATGAAAAAATCGGGTTGAATTTGAGAGTCTATAAAAATTGACTTCATAATCGTTTTTCGGCGGTTGTTCTTCGATTTTTTTCAGAAGAGTGCCCTCGACAAATCGATTTTCTATATTTCAAAAAAAATTCATTTAGATAGGCGCTAAATTATTGCAAAAAATTATGAAAATACTGAAAAGACTTCCAGAAATTGTGAAATCGCAGGAAACTGTCTGAAATTCCAAGAGATTTTCAAAAAAAATCAAGCTTTCAGGTGGAAAATTGAGGGGGAGAACTTGGAAAAATAAAAGGCACTTTTTGAATGGAGAATCGGTGCCGTCTTAAGCTCCAGCTATATGGTAAGACATAAAAATTTAGAGTTGGGCGCCCTTGAATGGAAATTCCTTTTTATCAGTTACAAACACGAAAACTCATACATTTGTATGATATAGCGTCTAACTTCGACTTTGAATGCTTCAATGGTTTCAGGCTTATTAGCATAAACCTGGCAGATAACCCTACAGCCATTAGTCTAAAGGTTTTAAATCGCAAGAGCGTGGAGGCCAATTCTAGTAACCAAATCGGGAAATGACACGATCAGGAGCAAACTCGTGCAAGATTGTCAATGTTTCACAGGAGGTATGGCATGTGGCACCCTCCTGCTGAAACTATATGTCGTCAAGTTCAAGCTTCCAAACGAGGCGCATGAAAATATGTTGTCATAGCACGGTAACGTTCGCCATTCACCGATACTGCATTTGATAATCATTTTTGACAATCAGGAATCAGGACGCCTTGTTCTACAGTGTAATGCTCCATTTTACTATCTCCCATCTGTCAATTTTCGAACTGTCATAATCATGATATGACTGTCAAACATGGCGCGCAATTCAAATCTTGGCTCATTATAAGCAACCTATTAGGAAAAGATTCATCCGGTTGAAAGGACCAATGGAATGTTTCCTCTCGGGCTATCTACCCAGCGGCCTCGATATTCGCGGAACAACCTGTCTCGCTTCCAGAAATCTGCCTCGATCTTGGAATTCCGACGATATGCCCACAACCGCTCTCGACCACGCGCAACATTCGTACCGTCGAAGAATTCCAACAATGAAGATTATTATTATGATTTTCCGTTCTCGGTCAGGAGAGATCGACGGTGCCGATGATCATTATAAAGACGAAATTACGATTCGAATCGGAAAATACGCGAGCGAGGGAGGCGTAACGAGACGGTCAATTGTTATCGGCGCAGCATCTGGACCGAGGAATGCGAGGAATGAAAATCATACGAGATGCCTACGATGACGTTTGGCCGGGCCCTCGAGGTCCTTCACGGCGAAAACGTTGTAAAGGCGCATTCACACTGTGCCGATTCGGCTATTTCGGCCCGTTCCGGTGTCGAACTATTTCCAATTGTTATTATCCTTCAGTTAAGCGCCAATAAACAAGCTTATTATCGACTCGAAACTGTCACTTTTACAATTTATCCCGGTTGGGCATGACATTCTGACACATTTCACCGTGTATATTTCGAAAATGTTATATTATAGTCATTTTCCTGTCAGATAACTAAACTATGTTGTCCTTTCTACATAGAGGTCTTAGTAGTTACGTATTTATCAAAATATTTATTTACTTCGGGAAAATAATGAATTTGAGAAAATAGATAGATAGATAGATAACTGTTGAAAAACTTTTTTCTCTGTTGATACTGGAAATATACTGCTCCAAGAGAGTTAGGGATATCGTATTCAATCGTTTTTAAAAGTATGTAATCTTCGAGAAAATCGCTGTAAAATCATTTAAAACTCAATAACAACTTGAATCGATCCAATAAAGATCAGTATGAGACATTTCGTCAATCTGGTCGCCTTTTTTCTGAAGTTTGGTTCTTTGCATATGCTTCATGAATGTTCTTATTTTGAAATGAAGTCAGTTTATCAACGGCTTCGATTTGAAACGAGTTCTCTGAAAACGCCAAGACGTAAATTAATAAACGCTAAGGCTAATAGGGCTATCGGAATGCAACAGGGTGGCCTAACTCAGGTTGTTGTAGCGGAAAGGTTCCAAGTCAGCCAAAGTGTGATATCTCGACTTTGGAATAGGTTCAGGGAGACAGGTTTCGTGTTGGAATGACCAAGGCTTGGTGGCCGACGAAAAACAACACCTGCTCAGGATCGTTTCATCACCGTTTCGGCGAGAAGAAACCCTACATCTGCGTGTAGAATGCTACGTAATACTCTTCAAAATGCAGATGGGGTCCAAGTTTCCATCGAAACCATCAGACGACGTTTGAGAGAGGTGAATCTAGGTTCTAGACGTCCTCTTAGGAGTTTCATTAACACGTGACCATATAAGCGTCAAAGACTGGAATGGGCAAGGCAACATATCAATTGGAACGATCAATGGCGTAGTGTCCTTTTCACTGATGAATCCAAATATGGACGATTTTCAGATTCTCGAAGAATAAGGGTATGGACAATCCCACGCATACCTCGTAATCGTCGCTATGTCCAAGAAGTCCATCCATTCCGAGAGGGTAGTGTTATGATGGTATGGGCCGGGATATGTTTCAACGGGCGCACAGATCTACACATTTGTCCTGGGAATATGACCGCCTTACACTATAGGGAGCATGTCATTGACAATGTTGTGCCAAATTTTCACGCTGCTATTGGTGAAACTTTTCAATTTCTAGACGATAACGCTAGACCGCACCGTGCAGCCATAGTTGAGAATGCGCTCGAGGAGCTTGGTATTCCACACTTACCAATACCTCCGAATTGCATAGAACATGCATGGGATATGCTCCAAAGAATATTAGATAATCATCAACCTACCCCAGAATCCTTAAATGATCTGAGGGAGCTTCTGCCCCGTTTATGGAACCAACTTCCTCAAGAAATGTTCAACAACCTCGTGTGTAGTATGCAAAGAAGATGTCAAGCTGTCATTGATGCCCGTGGAGGCCATACATTGTATTGATAGTCTTAAAATGCTTGAATTCTCTGGGAATAAAATTTCGTTATTTTACTCGATTTTTCTTAACTTTCGGAGTGGAAACAAGTTGTAGATGTTGATCAACTTCCAGATGTCATTTTCAGAATGCGAATAGGTACTACGATTTCCCTTGAATCGGCGCATGTTGCAACATGAGATCATAGTTGGTTCATAACACCCTTTATATACAGGGTGTCCGTGAAAGTCGTTATATTTTTGAAGGCGATTACTTGGGTCAAATTGAAAAAAAGTTCTTATGAAAATGCTTCATTGGAAGCATTCTAATTGAGAATTCAAGTGCCGGTGATTCGTTTGGCATCAAAGGAAGTATTAAAAGATACATATATATTCTTATGAAAAAGAGCAGTTGGTACATACATATTTGTTTTGGACATCATGGCATGTGTAATGAAAAGGTGACAAGGAATAGATCATTCAACAAAAAAATTGATTTATTCCCCGCTCCTGATCTCAGTATTAGCAGAGGGAATGTTAAACGGGGCACCATACAGTTCTACGTATGATAAAAACCTCAGCAAAAACTCTGTCTCCCCGTATAAGTGTTGGGATATTGGATTTGTTTACAGAATAATAATATTTATATTGAAGGGACATCTTCTTCTTAGACTACAATTAATTTTTTCTTTCTCCAAATGGGTTGACAAAAGCAATTTCCAAAAATCTGAAACAAAAAAAAACAAGGGGAGAGAAATCGAGAAAGGGAAAATCGATTAATATATTCATAATCAAATTGTTTTGAAGGTACCGACCCATCTCAAAAACGAATCAGATATTGAATGAATAGCCTTAAAACTATCTGAAAATTTATATACTGGACAGTTTTCGACCAAATGGTCAATAGTTTGTTCTTCATTTCCACACTCACATCTCGGGCTATCAATGGCATTCCTTCTAAAAAGCATACTATTACAACGACCATGGCCTGTCCTAAGACAATTTAATAGACACCAATTTTTCCTAGACAGATGAAAACCAGGAACTTTTTCGGAAGGATCAAGTATTAAACTTTTATTGAAAAAATCATTTGAAGTCCATTCCGAACTCCAAATTTCTTTATAGAAATATTAATCTTTCATAGAAATATTAAGTTGTCCATCAATTTTATGGACATGGGAACTGTTGAACCAAACAGGACAGCAGTATTCAGCTGCAGAAAAAACCAAGGGTAAAGCAGCCGTACGGAGAGTGTACGCATCGGCACCCCAGGATGAACCAGGTAATTTTTGAACAAAGCTCCATCTGCTGTTGGTGAAGAAATATGGAATACGTCCGTATTCGAATTAGTCGTTCTTGGACAGATTCGATTTTAATGAAAAGTTGTCTTCAAACTGCCGTACGTTTGAGAGCTTTCAATGGCAATATGAGAACGGAGTGGAGAATTGCGTAAAAACAATCGAATCATGGTCGGAGATTTGCCGATCATCGGTAATCCATCCGATGTTGATGTTATTATTGATCAGCATATTTGTTTTCGTTTATTTACCCGTCTCACGTAGATTTATTGAAATCGGCCCATCGCCTTTCGTCAGTCTAACGCTCGCTTCGACTACGCCGAGACGAAAAAAATCGTAAAACAAAAGTAAACGCGAGAACGACCAAAAAACCCACGCAGACGACCTTGCCGTAACTTATCCACGAATAAGGACCAAATTCTTGCCGTATCTCGTCTCAATCAATTTCTTCGCGGCCCTCTCTTCGTCTCGCTTTTTCTTCACGCCCGACTGGTTCTTCCATCCGACCTGCTCCAACGAGAAGAAGAGATCGAGCGTGGAGAAGAAGTACCGGGAGATAAAAACAAAAAACGTCCGACCGGTCAAAAAGCCAGTCGGCGACGCGCCATTCTCGCCCTTAAGGATCCCGGCTCGAAGGACCATATCTGGGCGCTCCGGGGTGGAATCTAATTACGTATACCTGGCCGGGACGTCCTACCTGTTTGGTCTTTGGTCTTATGAATGAAAGCTTGATTTACTATATTTCGATCGGGTCGTTTTGAATGGTACCGAGTTGTGCGTATGTGTAAAACCGAATGTGCCTAGGATAATTGGAGATTTTGATACGGTCGAGGTGAACGATGGAGCTACCGAATTTCCTGCAGGATATACTCAGGGTGTCGTATTTGATGGGAGCTCAAGAAGGCTATTGCATCCAGAGAAAATCGCAGAATATGTTTTGGCAGCCGTGGATCGATAAAGGTATCATTCAATGCTTCTTTTCTCCAACCAAATGGGTTGATTTTTTGCAATAAGTCAGGAAGAATCTCAATCATTCGTTTTGATGCTAATTGCCATGTGATTTTGCGCGCTTGTTCAGAATATCAACAGAAACTATGCGATGGTAATCATTTGTTCGTGAAGAGGATCCACTTTTTTATTTGCGTCGTTGATTGCATGGTATAGCCCATAGGCAAACACCATTGGCTTGAAATGTCCCCATTTATTAGGTAATTAACAATTCACTATAAAGAAGCAATGAATTCATAATATATGGTAAAGACATCCTTCAGATGCTTCCTTGCAGAAATAGAAATATTAACTTGTGTTGTATCATCAATCCTCTGTAGTTTTTCTTCTTCTGAAAACCTGTTATTTTTTTTTATTATGAGTATACTTTACTACACCAAGCAATTTATTTTTTAAATTATCTCCATCTGTGAATTAACTTTACATTACTTTTCTGGGGTAAACAAGGTTTAAGAAAATCTATTTCATTAAACTGAAAAGATTATACACCAAAAAAATCGCATAATTGGCTTCTGACTAATGAGAATTTTTTTCAATTGTTGAATGATTTTTGATAAATCGTGTAGTTTATGAAATTTTGATTATTAAAGTTAAGAATTCATCAATAGAATGCAATCAATAACTTTTATTTACCAAGCACACAAGAATTTCAAGGAACAAGAATAATCATAACAAATAAAACGCTTTCTAGAATCTAGTATTGCCATCTTAGTCGTCTAGAGCCATTTTACAAGATCTTATACGCCGTTTCAGGTAGTTCCAAATATGCTCCATAAAGTTTGAGGACCTACTACTGGCTATGCTGAAATATAAATACAGGACCAGACGGTACCAGATTCTCCTCAAGATTATATCGATGAGGTTTGAAGGCTGAAAAATCAAATTTTTATAATAAAAACTAGCTGACCCGGCGAACTTTGTTTCGCCTAAATGATACCTATCTAACCTTACGGTGGATTTCACAAATCGTAATCACCAGTGATCGGAGATCAACGGCTTGGTTAGATTTCCGAAATGTCAAATCGAGTTGATTCTAGATCAAGCTCCGATCACCGGTGATATGCTTTGTGAAACCCACCGTTAAAGTTGTATAAACTTACCATTGCTGTTTTTTCAGGCAGGAGATAAATTAGGCATAATAAAATTTCTGTCGAATGTCATCTGTCAACTATCAAATGTCATATGTCTACTGTCAAATGTCATCTGTCAAACGTCATCTGTCAACTGTCATCTTTTCCATGGATATGAGCTGTCACACAAAACAGAAATACAAAAATAATATGTCAATTACTAATTATGGGCAATTTTGAATTCAGTTATTTCCGCAAATATATTTATTACCCAAACATAAATCAAGAACATTTCGGAAATATAGAGAAAAGATGAAAATGGACAACTCACGATTGATGCTGATCGTCACAATCCGATTTACTTGACATTCCGGTAAAAATTCACTGTTCCACCGACTTGAGATGTTTACCCGCTTTTTGATCCGATAATAGCCTTCCATGTTATTATAAGTATTTACCAATTACACAATAATTGTATACATCGCCATCTAGTGGCGATAATATCAAATATAGTACCTTCACGACTACGCTACAGTGTCTAGATAAGAGCCATTAACCGTAGCGACACCTAGTGGCCTTATTCAAAAGGAGGAAAAGCATTTCCTACATAAGCAAATTTTTCATCGAATTTTTCAGAGTTTTAATGTATTTTATAATGACCAGGCCGTAGACGAATCCATAAATGAAGTTTCATAACAAACAGTCCATCCGATCTCGAGTTATAAATGGTGTAACCAACAACTCTGTTTTATACAGGGTCTTTCACGAGGAACCTCACCCATATTTATACGGGAAACTACTGATAATCTACGTTGAAAAATAATGTGAGTGCCCTAAAATGGATATTTTCTGAGTTAATATCCACTTTAGGGCAAGGGTGTGATGCATACCTACACTCACATTATTTTTTAACGTAGATTCAATATCTGCCATAAAAAAATGGAGTTCTAATTTGAAAAAATTGATTTTTCACGATTTTGACATCCCTAACTTTGAAAGCGATTATTTTCACCCCCTGTATCATGAATCGCGATTTCGATTTTTGAAGTGGATACATCAATCTTACATCTTGAAAAACCCCAAAAATGAAAATTTTCGATTTTTTTTTTCGAATTTTCCCGCTCAGAGAGAATTTTCCAACCAAAACTGATAAATGTTATATCAAAATAACTTGAAATTTTCTAAGGAATCTATTTCTGCAATAAAAAAAATGGTGTTGTAATTTGAAAAACGGAAGTTGACGTCATTTCCGGAAAAACCGGAGGTGCTCATGCCTTGAAAATATTTTAGATTTCATCAGCATCGTGAAATACTTATAAGTGCTGAATTTCATGAAAATACGTTCAGTAGTTTCCCGTATAAATATGGGTGAGGTTCCTCGTGAAAGACCCTGTATATGTAGATGAGATATAATCCATTTGTCTTTCTTATTCTTATCGGTGGCTTCATGTTCACTTTTCGTTCGTCAAAATCTTATTTCTTCGACTGTTATACGAATACTTCTGAAGATAATTCATGATAGATACGTAGGTTCCACTTCTTTTGGACAGACTTGGATTCGAATTAGACGAAGGTTACGTGTTCATGATCATTGTTGCTTGACACGAAACAAACCAAGTGCAAATAATTAGATATGGGTTGTACTACCATGACTACCATGCACTCGCTTGTTAAATATTATGTTATTAAGACAGTCAAGTTTACCCAGTGGAAAAGCATTTTAAACTTGGACTTGGAAGGTTAATGTGGTCTGAAGAAGTAATAAGCATGAATTTGGAATGAGAAATGTCAGAATTGAAAAAGAAGCATGATAATAAGATTGTTTCAATATTTCATAAAAACACAAACTGCTAGTATTGAAAGCCAATCATTTTTTGTAGGCAATCGTTTATATTCATTGAAAAATAAATTCAGGCCATCAGTTGAACCCAATTTCATGATTTTAATCAGTTTACAACAACTTTAATTGTGAATGAAAATTAGATATAATTCCGAATCCAACTGATTCGAATTCAAAATGCGGAGAATCAGCTTCAGTAAATGGCTTTTGAACTTCATGTATTTCAGTAGAGTTATCCGGAAATAATTGCCTATGTTCCTAATGCTCCTAGGTAGTATCCGCAATTTGGTGTAATATACTTATAATTGAAGGTGAATTTCATGTAAATTACGGGTTTATATAGATGTTTTTAAAACAACAACGATTTTCGTGAAATACAATCGAATATGTGCTGCGCACTATCTTTGAATGTCGTACGAGGTACGTCAATTATCTAAGCTTATTTAGATAATGTCGCATTTTCAGTAGTTTCGTCATTATGAAATGTACTTTCGTAATTATTCATATCAAATATAGTGATCTGAGAGAACAGAATAATTACTTATATTTATCTACGGATTTCTTTGAGATAACAGTTCAAACTATTTTTTCTTTCACGTCGTTTTTCCATTCATTGCACTCCATGGTCAATTTTTCAAAATTGTCACTCATAATTTTTGTCATCTCATCAGCGTTTTTATTTAGTTTTTCTGTCAAACTGTCTGAATGTTTGCTCAATTCCTTCCTCAAGCAAGTCAGTATGTCCGTCTCACCTTGGAAAACGAACGTGTCCGGATCATGGCCTTCATCAATCAGAGCTTGCTCTAATCGTTCTTGCAACTCTGACTTCTTCCCTTTAACTTCTAAATCACGCTCAAGAAGCTCCTCTTTCAACTCCGACACTTTCAAATCCGTGAGTTTCTTTTCCGTCATTTTCGATTCACACTAAATATACCCCACACCTCATGTACTAAACATTAGAATAAGCTGATACAACAGGCAATTGCCCTATTCTATTCGAACAACTGAATTCTTAAACGAATATTCTTTACAGATGACTTTCCCAAAGACTGCTCAAACAAGCACCTTTCCACCACGAAATGGAGAAGGGAAAGGAGGAGCCGCCTTCCGGAGTATTCCAGGGCGGACAGCAGAAATGGGGAAGCCTCCAACGGTAACTTCCAAAATCTGCCACCCTCGGAGAATTTGTGTTCGTCCAATGGCGCTAGTTCAAACGGGTTCTCCTCCAGGGTGCAGCAGAAAGAGACGCCATTAGACATGAGCGTCAGACAGAGAGGGCTGCCCCCTTCTTACGCTCAGACCGTCAGCAACCCTGGGTACAGGTCGAACTACAGGCCTGCAACTATGGGCAACGGACCTCCACCTCCTAAGGAAGAAATTCCTGCAGGTGTGAATTGCATTAACGGTATAGCTCTTATCATTTTTTAGACTAACACAAAAACATAATTTCAAGGTGATGAATTGATGACACAAACATTTTTTTGGTGAAATAGGTGCCAGGCAGCATTTGGATCGATCTGTCCTATTTTTAGCTTGTTTAACCATTATTTAACAAAATTGATGTACAATTGGTCAGTTTCAGAATAACGTTAAATGGTGGTTGAAATAAAACAATGAGATTACTTCAGTACATGTTGAACTTGCTTCTGTTTAAGTAACCTCTTCGTAGGCTGCATAACACTGATGCAAAATAAGAGAAATTGAAATAAAATGCAAATTGAAACATTTCACGCTATCTTTTTTATTTTTCTGGTTCAGAAAGAATTATCACGAATAAAATCAACTAACGAAAAAAGTCCCAAGGTTATAAAAATATAAAAATTTGAATTCTTTGCAGGCATATCTATGTGCGACCCTATCATAGATGAGCATTTTAGGAGGTCTCTAGGCGAAAACTACCAAACCCTCTACTTGAACAACAACAATTCCAAAGACTCCACCTCAGCTAAAACAACACAAGCTGTTAATGCAACTGTCCAACCAATACCCCAACATCATAACGATATAGGAGATTTGTTGGATGATACTGGCTTGTCAGTTGATGATCATTTCGCGAAAGCTTTGGGGGAGACTTGGTTGAAACTTAACAAAAAACAGCAGGAGATAAAGAACAATTCTAGTGACAACCAAAACTTGGTCAGCATCTGAGATGTTGTTCATACTTTACAGCATTCACGTTTCCTAGTAGATTTAAATGAATTTTTATATGTATATCTAACAGAATGAATAGGATAAATTTAATGTGTAGATAAAGTCGACAAAAATGAAAATATGGAAGGGTGACAAATTCAAGGGGTGGAGGAAAAACAAGTTACCTCCAAGGGCTTCTGATTCATTTGATGAGTGCTTGTCAAGTCGATATAAAATGTTGAAAATCCCCTAAATTGTCCATCAGCAAAACACTCGCAATCGAAGGTAAAAATTCTATATTTCCATTCCAATCTTCCAGTTCTTTAGGATTATTTTGGTAGTGCCTTACTAAATTTCATGCAAATGCATGGAATGTTGAACTGATATTTTTGGTTCTTTTTAGGGATTTTCTTCATTTTGTCAATATACTTACCTCATTGTTGGCTAATTTTATTACACTATTTCTTCATTCTTTATTAGGACATATCAATATTAACAGAAAAATTGGAATTACAATGGGACATTGTTAATTCAATCCCATTTTCCAAAAATACGTATTGAATCAAAAAAATGATATATTCAAACTATTACAAATACGTATAATACACTATTCATTCCTATTTTTTCATTTCCTCGTATTTATTTGGGATATGATTGTTTTAATTTTTGTAAATAACAAAACACCAAGTAATCCTCAAATCTAGATGTATATACTTTTCAATTGTATATAATGTTATAATTACTATTATTAATTTTTATTTATGTGGCTAGTTCTTTCTTTTATGTTTATGTAAATAAGTTCACCAATGTTATTTTATTATTATGTATAATCCATAGTGATATACGTAACTTACATACCTACTGTTTTTTCTTCTTGATCCTGCCGCCACATTTCTTCTTAGTTTCATTGAAACATGTGCTGAAAAGAACGACATAACAAGCATAAAACTGTTTCAATTTGCAGTAATTATCAGACAATTGACTCAAATGTGAAAAAATCTCTAATAATGATGATGGTACTAATGCATCCATTGCTCATACAATTTTCGTAGATTGGTCCAGAAAAATGAGACAAAAAGATTCTAGATATTTAAAGCCGAATCAAGTATTCATGCGTGATCTCATAGATATAAGCTTGAATCCGAATTAGTAATTTAAATATTGATAAACGGGAAGAATTCAACACAGTACGAAAAAACCTGTACTTATTTTAAGAATAAATAATACTAAACACTCTTTTACCGAATACCCAAATTCGTTCAAATACCGATTGGATAATACCATTGAGTTTGAATATACATAGAGACACAACCCAGTTCAACGATTTGAAGCTGAATTTAGTATAGTTCCTTCACCGGTTGATAGATGAATAAGTGTGTTTCAGAGAAGCAAAAATTTTTACTCCCGCATCTGGCGGTAAGTAGCTGAACTATAAAGCACTATTTCCGAAGCCGAATGCGATGACGATCAGGACCGGCGTGAGAAATTATTATATTTGGGTAAAGAGTTGAGGCCAAGCCTATAAACTCACATTGGATGTTCAGTATTTCATCACCTGATTTTTTGGATGCACTAAAACGACTAATATTTTTGATCTTTCATGAATTCATTGTTTAAAGAGAACAATGGTAATATGTACTTATTTTAGGAATAAATAATACTAAACACTCTTTTACCGAATACCCAAATTCGTTGGATAATATCATTGAGTTTGAATATTTATATTTGAACTCAATAATAATACTGAAATGGAGTGAGAACCAAAAAAGAGTAAAGAACATGCTTAATGTAAATCTTGTTGTTGACGAAATTTTCGTGTCTTTGCAGATCCGGCATGCAATAAATCAAATAAGCCAGGTTCGAACCCTTAGACAAAGGGTTGTCTCAGTTCGAACTCATCTGAGATTTGGATTTTTGTGTCTCCGTTAAATGCTGCCGAGTAAAGTCGTCTTTTGTAGAGGTTGTATTGATCATTCAGGAAATAATGCAAGGTTCGATTTTGGACAGGGTTGTATAAGGAATTTTTAAAGATTTTTCTCAGGTACTGGTTGCTATAGAACCGAGAATTTGTCATTGAATGGTACCATGATATTCAATATCGAATGTCGTTCCAATATTTGAGGTATTATGAAGATTTAACAATAGTTTTTTGAATATTTCGATGCACCGTATATTCGAAACATAGCCTTTATAGCATCAAGTATAGGGTGTTCAGTAGAAAAGCAGAAACATCCGAAATCTGAAGGCTAGGCCAATAAAGCATGAATCTTGAAAAAAATTTTAAGCAAAAATGGCTGTGCTAAAGCTTCGAACCTCAGGTTCTGCTTTGATACTTTCCTTGTAATGAGTTTTGGCTTCCCAGTATCAGTACCTACCGGAATCTTTCATTCGCAACAGTAGAAGAAAAATCGCAATGATCTTACTAAGTCTGATTATAATATCGATGCATTTTTTTCCAAAGTATCCTATTTATGACATCTCTTCAAGCTTCAGTCTCGTTAGTTCTTTCTTATAAATCCATCCAGGTGTTGACGTTTAAAAGCAAAATAGAAAAATAACAGTCAATGCTGACACTTTTTTAGCTTTATCGATTGTAAGCTTAATATCTGGCAATTATAGAATCAAGTCGAAAAAAACTGATGACACCATCTACTCACCTACCTCAAAATAATAATTCTGTTGTTTGTCGCAATTTGGATCCCAAGAACTGATTTCTAATGGTGCTAGAAAACTGGACATCTCGACACCATAAAAAATCAGTACTCGATTCCAAAGTTCAATCGAAACTTCCAAACAAAGTAGAAAAGTTCTCCCCATCGTATCACATGCACTTCAAGCACCTAACTGCAATAGACGAATAACAGAATTCTAACACTTTTTATCCTTTAAGTACAATCGAAATTTCACACAGCATTCTTGCGAACAAAATGGATATTCACTTACAACAAGTATTTTATGGACTGAATTCAATCCACCGTAAGTTTTGATCAACGACAAGGGACAAATTGAAAATAAAACCAACAAGATCGTTCTATATTTTCTTCTGTTTGTTTTGTCGTCCTGTATAGATTGAGTTTCAACAGGGTATCACATTTGCGGTAGGTAGATTTCTAGTTGAAAAAACCCGGTTGAGAGCGGACAATCAGAAACGCGGGTAACTTAGGGTGAAATTACATTCAGCTACTCATTTTCATTGTTCTGAATAAACTACTTCCATCTCTGTCCCTTATATCGGAAAAGTTCCATTATTTCGTGATAGTTCAAGGGGATACCAAATACCTACTCCCCCAGAAAATTTTCAATGTTCTTGAAATATCTGTCTAAGCCAAAGAAAAACACTCCCTAATCTAGGAAATCCCCCAGTTTGATTTTTTTTGGTAAAACATAGATAGTATAGCGAGGAGTAAATGATTAAAATTTGGAGAAAAAAAAACGACGGGTTACAATTTTTTTCAATAAATTTGTCAATGATGTGTTTGTCCGACGCGGTTATTTATACAGGGTGTCCAAGAGATTGACGTCAAGAAAAAAAAACAGGTCCCTCGTGTCATGGGCTATTCGAATCACCCCCATGTATGTTATGCGATTTTTCACGGTTTTCGAGTTATGAATTTTTTTATGAACTTTGAGAATTTTCGACTTGACCATCTAAAAAAGAAATAAAAAAAAAGTACACGACTTCTCTGTGAAATTCTTTTGTAACTTAATCTCCATGAATTGTACTTTTATACATAAAATAACCAGATTCGTTACTTTGATAAGAATTATGGAAAAGTTGGTCTCAAGTGAAAATGTTACGTGAATTGGATTATGATCTGAATTTTCGAATCAAAATTAAAAATGTAAAAAGGCTAATTCACGGTTTCTTAGTATGCTTAAAAACTGCACTCTACAGTGAGCTTTTTTTTACTTTTGCTAGAATTAGCCTTCAAAGTCATCAGATGGAGAAAATCAAAGAACTAGACATTTACTTCAAAATTATTTTTTGCCATTTTAAGATTTTTCTGATCACGTTATGATAGAAAATGCCGAAAATTTTCTAAGAAGGTGTAGAATGTGTATTGAGGCTAGAAAACCTACTGTTAATTTCATAAATAAATTTCTTTTTATTCACATTATGATGTGTGATTTATTGCCATACCTTTTTTTATCTATAGAACTTTTCCTGACCAACATCTTTAGCTAATTTTCATTAATTTTCAGCATTTTCTATCATAACGTGATCAGAAAAATCTTAAAATGGCAAAAAATAATTTTGTAGTAAATGTCTAGTTCTTTGATTTTCTCCACCTCGATGACTTTGAAGGCTAATTCTAGCAAAAGTAGAGTGTTAAGTACCATTTTTGATCAATATTTTATTCTAAAAGCTGATTGTTGAGCGCAGTTTTTAAGCATACTTAGAAACCGTGAATTAGCCTTTCTACATTTTTAATTTTGATTCGAAAATCCAGATCATAATCCAATTCACGTAACTTTTTCACTTGAGACCAACATTTCCATAATTTTTATCAAAGTTACGAATCTGGTTATTTTATGCATAAAAGAACAATTCATGAAGATTGAGTTACAAAAGAATTTCACAGAGAAGGCTTGTATTTTTTTTTTAATATCTTCTTCAAGATGGTCAAGTCGAAAATTATCAAAGTTCATAAAAAAATTAATAACCGAAAACCGTGAAAAATCGCATAACATACATGGAGGTGATTCGAATAGCTCATGACACGAGGGACCTTTTTTTTTCTTTTTGACGTCAATCTCTTGGCCACCCTGTATACTCCCCAGACCCCAACACACGTCTTGGCATTGATGCAATAAGATGGTCTATTTCTTCTTGAGGGATACTATCCCAAGCTACCTGTACTTCATGTCTCAGAGCCGCCAAATTCCTTGAGGGGCTCCCCCTGAGATTTTGATGGCCTCATCGTTTTTCAGCCTGACTTTCTAGTTTTTTTATTTTGCCCCCCTGAAGAAAATTTCTGCGGGCGCCCATGCTGAGGGCCCTCGTACACCTGAGGTGCCCCTGATTTTTAGTAACTTAATTTTTCACACAGTAGTACACACACTTATTACCTTTTTTTCAAAAAATATTGAAATTGTTATATTAATGCAGAAATTAAATCCATGTTTTTCTTTTATAATATTTCATACATATTCATATGTCGTATCTTCGATTAGGTATACGAGGTTTCACCAACATATATTTTTTAATATTCAAGGATATTTATTATGTCGCTCGAAAGTTCAGGCAAGCTGTAAAAAGTAACAACTTGGGTAGGTGCTGATCCATAACTTGAATTCACGACATGTAAAAATGAAACTGCATTCTGTTAAGTCAGTTGAATGAACTGGAGAATCAAGGATTTAAGATCCCATTTGTCGTTTCCGTTCAGCAGAATTCGCATGATTTTAACTTATAACTTCCTATTTTAGGTTCAATGCGATTGGGTTGAATTTCATCTTTATTCAATCGGTAAATTGATAAAAAATAACTTTGCTAGAAAAATAGCAGTTTTTGGAAGGGATGAAGTTTAATCTTAGTTACTTTCGAAGTGAATGGATGTGCCGCTTTGTTACTGAAGTGGCATGAAGTGTACAACTTCATTGGTGATGACTAGAATTTCAGTACTTCATTCGATATGTGTAGAGCGGTACCTGCATAAGTAATTCTATATCATGTTGAACTATCATGTAGTTAGGGTGTAAAAACCAGGAAATGAAGTTCATTGTTTGGCATAGCCTATCGAATTCACACTTTCGAACATAAGTCTCACACATAATTGACATAATAGATGAAGTGTGGAAAGTATTGAACCAGATTATTGGATAAATATCCACATCCCATTCATAATCTACGTTCTCTACGACTACCACAGTTCGTTCGTTCATTGTTCTGATTTCAATTCAAATGATTTTGATCTTCTTGATAGAGGGTATTTAATAACTTATGTGACGATATTATATTTATAATTTAACTTTAGCCAGACTTCTTCCGGATTATATTTCAAACACCTTAATTAATTTGAAAAAAAATTTTACCGACTAAAAATAGTTGAGCCGCCACTGGGCTAATACAATAGCAATATTTTCGTGCAAGTCAAAAATTGAATGAGGCAGTAGCGTTCTAGCTCATCAGGGGCATGGACGCAATTTTGGATCGAGCTTTGGCTTAACCGCATTCTGATAACATATTTAATATTTTTCCTGTCTCAAATTGAACTTCCGATATTCAATGGATAGTCGTACTATACGTTCGATACCAATCTTACCTTTGCTTAAATCTCCTATTCATACCAGTATTGTTCCTAATTTGGTAAATTTTTGGTTATTCAAATTTGATAATGAATTATGGGGTGACCAGACAACTGAAACTACCACATTGTTGATCCATGGGACAATAAGAACCAATTTTGAGACTGGGGACGAAGTTGAGGTGAGTCAATAAAGCAAACTAATCTTTTACCTCAATAACAAGGCCACAGAATCAGCTGTTCCTGTGTTGCTACATGTAATTTAGAAAATCATTATTTTTCTGAGATACAATCCTATAAATTGTATTGGAATTCATACAGGATTATTTCGGTAAACCATTAAATAAAATTATATTTTTTTGGATTCGTTAAATAATTTTTTTACAATATTCACAATCTTAATGAAAAATGATGCTATATTTTGATAGCAATAAAAATTGACTTTCAAAGATATGATGAAACAAATTATAACTTACTGGATTCAAAAAAGCTGTGACAATAAATATTTGTTACTGTGAGAGTTATAGATCTTAGGGTGTCTTCATGAATGATGGCTCAATAAGGGTATGAAATTTTTTTATGGAATATGCCAATGTATTCCAGGTAAGTCCAATAATAGAGCATCGATTAAATTGAGGGTAATTTTTTCGCGATTGATGAAAATTAAAGCAAACTTTTATACATGTCTGTTGCATGTACACGATGATTGTTTATATTTTACTCAATGGCTATCTCAGTTAATATTGGTCAAACAAAAACGTTCAAATGGGCAAATTTGTAGTATTATTTATGGGCATTCAGAATTCCGTACTAAGAAATGGATAGAAGCATCGTAAACCTTAAAAAATATGATAACTGTTTTTTTTAAATGGTACACCCTGTATTTCATTTTACTAATCGGTAGAGCTCTTTCTTCTGATTTCAAACATATATACACGTTATTTTCGGCAGTTTTCTAATAATTTAGGTTTAAATTTAAACGTTTTTGTCGATCAATATTAACTGAGATAGCTGAATATAAACAATCACCCTGTACATCTAAAAAAGCATTTAGAGAGGTATTGACGAAAACTGAGTAACTGACCTATCTAACCGTAAGGAAATAGAGAGTGGCTCATAGGAAATAGCCGCTTATTTGTGGAATAAAAATATCTAATTCTCGACTTAGTTAATTTAGATAATATCCAAATTATTATGGTCAGATACCTACATAATAAGTTAAAATGCTTCAGAACTTACCGTATGTGTTCGAAACAAATAAGCCATTGCCCTCCCAGTCATTCTCCTTCAAGTCGTAAACAATAATCATCCGGATATACACAGTGAGCTAAAAACCCAACACGCAAAGGCCCCAGCACTATAATCATCTCAACCTTCATTACCTACCAAATTTCATTCATAATTTTTCGAGTTAAACCGCCAAAATTTTCACTAACTTCTCTCTGTGACACGCATGAGTCACCGATATCAACTCGACTGTTTTTCAGAGCGCGGGGTAGTGCAGTATTTGAATTGCATCAAAGAATAGGTTGCCATCAGAGCACCCCATATGAATAATGGGGCAAGACCCCCTAATCCTCGTTGAAGGTTTCATATGGACCACCATGTCTATTTGACCATATTTAGGGGTTCCTTTTGTGCGTTTTTAGGCCTGTACAGCCAGTCACAGCGATCAAAGATGTATCGGAGAAGCAGATGAATATGAGGGGGAAATGGTCCGATTTGTGAATTGGTTCCCAAACAATTGGTGCTGTTGTTTACTAGATTTGGATTAACAACCAGATTATTGTAGGTTTAGGTTGTTTAAGTCCATTAAGTCGTAACCCCTTAGGAACTAACAAAGATTCAGTGTAATTTGAATGAAACGACTTATTATGCAAGATGAAATCTTTATTCGATTACCTCTCTATTATATCATAAAAAATTGATTTCACTTGGTGAAAATTCATTCCAAATAAAAATAACAAACTTCAGTTTCCACAAAATTTTAATATCGCTAAACAACAAATGTTTCGCCTTATGCTCTGGCATTTTGAACTGATAGGTACGTTCCTACTTACACGTAAAGATTTTCTTAAATATAAAAATATCAGACATTGTGAAAAATACAGAAACAATAGAATGGCAGTAGGTACTATATTGGAGTATATTTGAGGATATTCAATAAGGAAGATCTATTCACATCTTTTTAGGAAATTGTATACAGGGTGGTCCAGATCGTGACCAAGAAATTTTAACCACGTATTCTACATCGAAAATAAGCCCTAGTTTGTCATATAAACATATACTCCATTCACGTTTATAAAGTATCGTGGTTGGCCAAGTTTTAGGTTTATCAAGTTTTTTTACCTAAAAAAATCGCAGGTTGGCACCTGTGAATGACATTACGTCAATGAATAAATTTCGGAGACGTTGCCGACGTTTATTTTTCATTATTCATTATTAATTATCAAGCCTGGAAACTAAGAATGCCGAAGGTAGTTTCGAAAAAGTATCAGGAAGTGCTATTCAGAATTGAAATCGGCGCATTCTAAAAGTAACCCTGATAATTTTCTTAAATTCATTACTTTCCCGAAGTAAATGAATATTTTGTTGAATACCTAATAACTTCGACATATATGTAGAAACGACAACATTCCTTGTTCAACTGACAGAAGAATGACTATAACCTAACATTTTCAAAATATACACGGTGAAATGTGTCAGAATTTCATGGCCAACTGGTATACTTTATAAAAGAGAATGAAGTATATGTTGAGAAATGTATCCTCTCCGAGATACGGGGTGCTAAAATTAGAGAAAAAAAAATGTTTTTTATTAATATCTTTCACACTGCTTGAAATATTCTTATAAAATTTGAGACATAGGTTTTGAGCATCAGGGAGCACTTTTTTCCACCAGTGGCGTCCGTACTGTGAGACTGAATATTTTCAGATAAAAAATGATACGCCACTGGTTTTTCCGACAATAAAAATTACTATTTGAATCCTTATTTAATTAGGAGCAATTTTGGTTTCTTGACTTTTTGCTGTACGAGGCACCATTTCTGGTTTGAAAAATAAAACACATTCTCATGCATGAAGAAATCGCCAAAATTAGATATACCTAGCAATAAAAAGCTTACTACGGTTTTCTAGCAATTTTCTAAGATTAGATAAATTCAACACACTTACACACACTCAACTCCTATTTTCAGGGTGGAATAATTTGGTTAAAAAACTTTTGGTTTCCAATTACTCGTTTCAATACAAGCATAACCACAATAAAAAACTGGCGATTTCTTCATGCATGAGAATGTGTTTTATTTCTTTTAACCGGAAACGGTACCTCGTATAGCAGAAAGTCAAAAGACCGAGTTTGCTCCTAATTGTTCTAAATGTTGCGTATCTATCATTTTTTTATCTGAAAATATTCAGTCTCGCTACAGCGCAGACGCCACTGGTAGAAAAGGAAAGAAATGATATTTAGATTTTTTTAGATTTAAGGAGGGGCGTTTAGACTTAGCTTAGCCTCGCAAACACCTTGACCTGAAGATCTATTGTGCAACAAAGAAATGATATTATGCAAAGAGTGCTCCTTGACGCTCAAAACCTATTTTTCAAATTTCATGAAAATATTTGAAGCAGTGTGAAAGATATTAATAAAAAACATTTTTTTTAATAATTTTAACACCCCGCATCTCGGAGGAAACATTTCTCGACATATGTTTATATATGACAAACTAGGGCTTATTTTTTATGTAGAATACGTGGTCTAAATTTCTTGGTTACGATCTGTTACAGGGTGATTCTTGAATCACCCTGTAACAGTTAAAATATTTACTGTTACAGGGTGATTCAAGAATAAATGACAATAGCATTTGCAAACACTCGATAATTCTGCAGTTTCGTCACAGAGAAATTATTCCATGAAGTTAATACCTTTCATTACTAGAACATGTAGTAAACGTGTGTATGCAACAGAAATCCAATCTAACTCTCAATAATTAAAAAATAAATCCGAAAATTCGAGCAATTTTCAACTTTAACACCCCGTATTTAGAAAACTAGCCACAGGATTGAGTTGGACCCAAGGACTTTTTTGGTCACTGAGTCGTGTACAACAACATAACAAACTTTCAGAAAATTTGACCGGTCGCCACTTTACATACAAAAAGTGCGGGGTCCTTTGTACTTCTTGACGTCAATATTTCTTCCCAAGCAGAATTGGGTTCTTAACGTCCAATAAAGCACCACAAGGTTGAATTCTTCATTCCTTTTTTTTTTCTTAAAAATGCGTAAGCAAAACTTTTTCGTTCGAATAAGTAATCCTTTTGTGTTCACACTAAATTTACATAGGACCAATTATACTTGCATATTTTTAATTCCCATAAATGTTTCACTTCTAATGGTTGAACTTAAAGATTTAATTTTCTTAATATACCTACTACTCCGGGAGCTTTTTGTTACGCATTATTGCCATGGTTTACTAAGTTACATTTATATGTTGATATGTATTTGCATGTTATCCGGTTTCTAACACACGTATTGTACGATTAAGATTAAAACTAAAAAAATTGGGGAATTAGATCAAGAGATGAAAAATCATCAATGAGCACTCCTTTATACTAGAGATTCCCATAGGTAATCTAACCGTTCAGTGCCAAAACCATAAAATTATCAAGATCTCAAAGGCATAAATTGATGGCTATACGACATATAATTAACCGCTGGGATTTCCTGACGTCACAAGTTCTTCGGACGACCTCAGAAGGAACAGGTATAACGTAAAAATGCGGGGATTTTGCAGGATGAATTTTTGTGCACGTTTTACGACTGTACATTCACCTCTGCTCTCAAAGTAACTTCTTTGTGCCGGTTGAAGGACCAAAAGAGAAGGTTCTTGTTTACATCGTCCTTAAAACTTCATTGTTGGTATAGCTTTCTTTCAAGATCAGGAGGAATAGTGTCAATTGTCTGTATACATATTGGAGTTTTACTACTCATTTACTGGTACTAACGACTAGCTCAGTGATTTTACTATTGTTATGGGCAATAAACTTGACTGATTAAGATAAGTGGGCGGCTTTGAAGTTGTCTTAAATCGAAGATATTCTAAAATGAATACATTTTTTCACTCTCATCTGATACTGACTATTGAGGGCAATCATGTCTTGTAGAAATGAAGGGATCAAAATCCTTTGAGAGCGATTGCAGTTGCAGACAAACATTTTCAATAGGTACGAAATTTCATTATTACTGGGAGAGTAACGCAAGTGTAATCCTTAATTTCTCAACCCGATATTATTTGGAAAATCTCGAAACTCTTCATTTTTCCACATATTTGCTATTTCCCAATTTGATAAGAATGTGTCAATTTCGCTCTCTTTGTACGTTCGCTAGGTGCGGACCTGGTTTGGGTATGGGAGGAATCAAACTCGAAAAAAGAGTTTTTCGCAAATCGCTAGGAAATTTTGACATTCCTAACAAAATTTTTCATAGAAAAAGTCAAGATTTCCCAACAGTTCAAATATTCATTTCTCTATTCCAGTATCTTAATGAGTTCATTACAGTACTAAAAACAGTGCTGTAATGAATTCATTACAGCATTGTTTTCAGTTTTATTTTTCGTTTCGTGGTTGGCAGCACTGGCTTCCGATCCTATCAGTTTTCAACACACGTCAATTTGGAAACTAGGAGCTCCTAGTTGGAAATGCCAATTTCGTAACAGTTACCAAATGCCAAGATACAACACAAGTCACTAGGATGTATAATCTGAATTTCTCATTGAATGTCAACGAAATTTGACTGGAATAGAGAAAATATCGTCTAATACTCGTTGCAGAATGCAATTCCAACACTCATGCGTATTGGAATAGGAGCCCATTCTGCAACTAGTTTTAGAATATAGGTACATACTATTCTTTAAGGAAATGATATTTCCTTACAGTTGTCAGTGTTCTACATATGCATATTCGTATTTTTCTCTAGATTTCTTTGGCAATAATTCTAATGAAGTAGTACCTATTCACTGCCTCAACCAGCTCTGGAGGAGTTCCAGAAATGGAAAATTCATCATCACTTATCACTTTACAGTGTTTCGTCTTCGGAAAAACCAGCAATTAAATTAATATGCGTCAAGTTTGACAATTCAGCATATTGATGCTGACTTGTCCATAGAAACGCAACCAATTCCATTCCGGATTTCAAAGCTCGATTAATTTATGAATGGAATAATTCGCGATTTTTTTCAAAATTGGTTGAAATCTTTCGGATTCAAACGATTTGCGGAAAAATAGTATGTTTACCTCGTAGGAAAAGCCACATTCCTGTATTCTGGACAATCTTCACAATCGTCCAGAATGTATAAGGCTTTTCCTATTCCTACCCGGTAAACAATGTAGGTACTATGTATTTCCAAAAAAAACAAAATTTTCTTTGACTCTTGAATCGCATATTATAGTTAGGTCTGATCATCAATATTTCTTTTTCACTGATGTATTGGGAATTCCATTTGAAAATGTTTCTAATTATAACGGGTGCAGGCACGTAGCCAGGATTTTTTTTCGGGGGGAGCCCACAACTTTCGGGGGGGGGGGGGGGCAAAAAAAGTAAACATTAAAATTTTGTCAAATATACAGGCATTTTTTGATTTTTTCGATATTTCGGGGGGGGGGCCCGGGCCCCCGGGCCCCCCCCCTCGCTACGTGCCTGAACGGGTGATTTTTTAACGATTATGACAGTTAACGCACGTTTTGTGTCACCGTCAAACATCTTCAGTTTGGTCAATAATTTAACCATGAATCGTTTTACAAACGATTAACATTGGATTTTATTAACAAAATTCTTGCTCTGGAAAGTTCATGGTCAGTTTAATCGACCTACTGAAGCGGCTATTCACGCTATTGTGACTTAATTTCGCACCAAATTTACATTGTTGGACATTGAGCCCCCAACACGCTAACGTACAGTGTGAACTGAAGAAAATATCGCAGCTGTATCGACCAGTGTTAGTTATGACCATCAATTATCGATTAGGCGCCGTTCGCAGCAATTGGGCCTCTGTTACTCAATAACGTGGAAATTTTTGCGGCAGGATTTATGTGGAAAGCCTTTCATATTATCAATTTATGTGAAAAATCATGTATTCATTTCAAAATAGTTTCAACGAGAAGGGAACTGGAGCAATGAGGATTTTAGGGGTGGTTTGGCCTTCCTTGCTATCCTCTGACCCTGACGAGTCGCCACTGAGGTTGTGATAATGTGAATATGCAGGTAGGTAGGCTCTGAAGAACGAACGCACGGATATTGGGTAATTCCCTGAGATTATTCCATAGATAAATAAATTGAGTCCACAGGCAACCTATGACGGTAAAGCCAGGACCAGGAAAATGTGAATACAGCTTTGGGGACCTGAAGTGAAAAACAATTTCGATGAATCCTTCCTTCATTCATGCCTTACACCTGTTCCAGGACTCGATACTTCTTTCCGAATCCACGCCGTTAGTCATGTGATCAATCCCACACTCCTATAAGTCCTATATTTTATAATCAAAGCAGGTTAACCGCCGTCAGTTCCCAAAGCACAGTGAAGTAGAGTGGAGTGTATGAAAGCTCATTTTTGTTCTGTGTTGGTGATTCTCGTCTGTGATTAAATAAAATATAAATCGCTACTTACATAATAACCGGTAAGTTAAAATAAAAATATATTGTCAGTAGAGGTCCCGAGTTTCTCAACAATAATAGGGTGTTTCACCCTTAGAATTTTTGCGGTCGATAAAACGAAAATTAATTTGTGCACCCAGCACGCAAAATATATTTTGTTTCCTTCCAGTGAAAATTAACCTAACCTCGTTTTGGGTTCGAGGTTATGTCAGTTTTGTTGTTTATGGGAGACGTCAAAACAAGGGTTGAAAATAAGTAGGATGAATTTTGTGGCAGGATTGATTGGATTGGATAGCATGATAGGGAAATAGAGGTCCTGGTTTCTGTCAAAATAATCGTTTGAGACACCACTTAAAAATTATTGATTATCCAGAGTAAACAATAAATTCGCATGTTCCCTGTTTTCTCAGCCTTGACACGGAAATTTCACTGATTGGGAATGATATAAGCGAAATTGATAGGTACTAATAATCACCAATAAGTTTTATTGAATTCGCTACCTTCAGAGTGCTGTCTTGAAATACTTGATAGGGTTTTTTGTGGGTAGTTTCATTGAAAGATTTAATAATTGCATTAAGAAATTTTTTACCAGTGGTACTCAAGAGAAGGGGGTGGAAAATGCAGTTTTAGTTTTTCAGAAAAACTTTCATTCAGATCATGTTTTCCTTTTTTGCAAAATATCTATAAGATACAGAATAACCTTCATCGATTCCAAAAATTTTTTGGATTGAAAAAATTTCTAATTTGTACGACCTGAATTTTAGTTTTGAAGCAAAAAGGTTGTCATGTCGGAATTTTTGGAATTCAAGTGAATAAAGTATTTTATTTTGTACAGTATAAGTTGGGCCCCACATTCCAAAGACGATAGCCTACTTGACAACTTTTCTTAACCCCCGAGATATTTTGGGTGATAAATAAGATAATTGAAATTTAAAATAATAAAACACTAGTTTCATTCCTACAATTCGAATTCATTATGGAAAGCACTTATTTAATGATATCCCGAAAAAAATGTTCCATAAAATTTTGCTGTGTATTTTAATAATGCCAAGGACATAAAAATCACAGCACTTTTGGGATATGTTAATATCATAATCAGATCTTCAAAAAACAATCTTTTACTTTATAATATGTTTACCCATAGAAATAAACGAATCGAATCGAAAATGCAAATTTGATTGTATCAGTAATTTCAAATTTTATGAAAGTGAAGTCTCAAAACTCTGTGGCTGTAATATTATTGAATTTATTTTGAATTTATTTTTTGGAATTTATTTTTGATCAACATAGGTTGAGGTATATTTAAGGAACTAAGATCTTTTTTTTTAAATTTCAACACTGGAAATATTGTTAATTGCTGTTCGAAAAATCTGAGGCAAATACTTGGAATTGGTCAATTGCAACTATTCACTGTTTTTCATTGTGGAATTTCTCAATCAACGAATTGATATGACGTTGAATCAAATAATTGGTTTACACCATGAAATTTGACGCAGATTTCTGCTGTAAATCATTTCGTTAATTTCCCGACAAAAAATTCCATTTAAAATGGAAAAACTTCATGGACGAATGTAATGGAAAAATGTGCTGATTATTTTCACTGTAAATGGTTTTTTCATGTTGAAATAATGATGACATATTAATTTAATCCCAAAATGTGATTTTAAATGCAATAAATTTTCGGATAGAATTCGAATCATTAAACGCCTCTTTCAGTATTTCTCCAAGCCCTTGCTCATTTCGAATTTTAGTCGGTGGTTAGTACAATAGTGCTTAAATTAATTTCGGACACCTTTTCTTGGAAACTGAACCTAATATATGACGCAATGTATCGCAGGAATTTGGACAAATGAAATAAAATCAATTATGATTTTGCCGACGTTTCGGAACTAATTGTTCCTTTTTCAAGGCTAAAAGAAAGCGTTTATTAATTACATTGGTCAAACAAAACAATACCTGAAAGACAGGGTACGACAACATAGGAGTGATGGCCAAAGAACAAAAGATGAGAACCAGACTGCCCTCACACAACATTCACACAGAGAGGGACATACATTCGATTTTGAAAGCGTTGCCATCCTGGATAGAGAGCAGAATTATTTCAGACGTCTTCTGAGCGAAATGATACACATAAGAAGAAACAATACAGTGAATTACAGAGAAGACACAAATAACTTGAGTACTGTTTACGACTGCATGATTTCTAGAATAAGATTACCAAACAGATAATAATTGATGCATGTTTGTCTCCGCGTTTGTTTTTTATATTTTTGATCAGGTTCATGTTCCCTTTTATATTTGTTCACACCGTGTATTTACCAGTTTGGGGTGAATTGAGTAAGCCAACATCGAAGAAGAACATATATGTCAACGGTTACATCGCGTTCACCATATGTAATCCCGATTCAAAGTTTCAATAATTTGTTTGTTTTTAATTAATTGACTGTCACTCATCGGAATCATTTATTCGTTCTTGACTTCGCCTAATTATTTTAAATTTATATCTTTATTAGTTGTATGATGAGGTATGATGTGTAATGTTGTATATTTATCTTCATGTAATTAATAAACGCTTTCTTTTAGCCTTGAAAAAGGAACAATTAGTTCCGAAACGTCGGCAAAATCATAATTGATTTTATTTCATTTGTCCAAATTCCTGCGATACATTGCTTCACTTTTGAACATGGACGTGAATAATACAGAATCTAATATATGACATTTGACTGGAGGAAAAGGCTACCTCTTCCACTTACGACACATTAACTACCTCTGCTCAATTTGCATTAAGATGTAAATTCATGTACGCAGCTAGTTTTAATTGATCCATTCTCGGTACTTTCTTGACGTATGTAATCACAATTCTTCGGAGGCCAATTAATCAAAAAACATCGAAGAATATCTTGTCAGGATCTTTTGTCGAAAGTTACTTGTAGGAGTCAAAAAAACTTTCTCACAGATCTTCCTTTGATATTTTACCAGTAAAATATCCAATGGTCATCTGTGATAAAGTTGACTCCTACTAGTAACATTGGATAAAATTCAATGACCTGAAATCACGAGATTGAAAATATGCGATTTTCACGAGTGAGAACTTCATTCTGTTTTTCAAAGGTTCTTCTTAAATTCTAGCGTAATTGAACTTTTATCACTTCAATCATCGAATAAATCGCCGATATAAATAACGAGTTGTCACCTGTCTGCTATTAACATAAGAAGTTAATCAACAATTCGACAATAAACACTATATATTGTTTACATGACTGAATTCGTTCAAAATTACAATTTATTTCGAATTCTCCTTTTGCAACCAGAATTAGAAAACATTTTATGAGGTATGATGTTTGATTATAAATGACTAATTATCACGGTGAGGTTAACAAGTACAAGTAGCGATGTTTCCTTTTAATTTCAGGTTCCTGTGACTTAATTGTGATTTAAGGCTCAATTTGTATATGTACTCATTATCAACAGAGCATTTTCGTCTGATTGTGTCGTTTTTAACATAGCATAAGTGGGAGAAAATGGCATAGATAAATTCAATGTTTACCAATGGGCAATGTTCTATATAGATTTATTGTTCAACAATTGATTTTTCAATAAAAGAATTCATAAATTTTCAATGAATTGTTTTTGTAGTGGATCTTCCCTGGTAGAAATTTCGGTATGAAAGAAGTTTTGATAAAAATAAGAAAGAATTATTTCATGCGAAACACCTTTTACAAAAGGTGGGAAATATATGAGATTAATATACACAAAACAGAATTTAACACTTGTTTCTTTCATATTTATAATTTCTTCATCTTCTTTCATCTCATTTGCTTTCGAATTACGTTCCATAAAAAATTTATAGTGAAATGGAACTTAAAGCCTCCTTCGTCATAAAGTGAAACATTGAGCAAAAAATTGAGTCATACCACTTTTTAATATCGTATAATATTGAATTTCAGTACCTATCGATGTATGTGCCAATATCCAGTTATGATTTTCATGACAAAACATTGATGAATTATCTATACCCGGTAGATAAAATAACAGTAGGACTATTTATACTCAGTTTACTTAACAGTGAATTGTGGGTGAAGAATCATAAGTGCTAAACAGAATACTTCATATTGTATCCAAAATGTTTACATATGGAATATATTCCAGAAGAATATCTAGATCAAAATGAGAATAATGTACACTTAAAATAACAGAATAGCTAATGGAGAAAGCGATAAACAATTATTAGACTCTATTCGAGAATTAACTCCTACCGTTTGAAATGTTGTTAATATTTTTATAATAGAATATGATGCAGAAAATTGAATTCGAGTAATTCAGTTTTTTAAACTTATTTTTGAAAACTGTGGCAACAAAATTATAATAGACGATGTTCTGTCCGACCAAAAAAGTATATTTGTGATCGATAAATTTTAAAAGGCATGCTTGAAAAATAAATCCAAAGAATACTAGAGGTAGTTGATTCATTTGATATACATTAGGAATATCAATTTCCATTGAATTTCTCCTGGCAAAAAAATATTTCCATGTATTGTTTTGACCAAAGTAAGAGTGCTTATCAAGGTAATGGATACCTACCTGATATCAAATCAAAAGAAACCATCTTCCATGTAACCAGAAGATGTTGTTGTGTTTTGCTGAATCCGAAAGAGAATAGATCATTAGGAATGTAATATATATACCGGAAATAGAGTGGAAAATTCCCAAATTCCAACCTACAATACAAAGGTTGGTCTTTGAAAATCCCAAGGTATTCTTCATCTAAAACGAAAAATTATCAAATCATTGGAAATCCCGTATCAATCTGTAGGCTCTTTCTATGAGATTCTATCCCATCATGAGAACATCGATTATCGAAAGTACCAATCTACTCCAAGGTTAAATTTTTGTGTGTCCTTTACTCAACTTGTATTTTATCTTGTATGTAAACAAACAGACTCAATTCTGCAATAATATACTTAGTTAGTTAAAATGCAACAAACAATTACAACGAATTCGAATATGACTTTCAAAATTTTCTTTTCTTTGCATATTTCCGAAAAATTTTTTTTTGAAAGTCATGATCGGTTATTGTTCGAACAAGGAACTACAGAAGTGGAGAAATTTTATATCACTGAACTGCTTTGTCATCAGTTGCTCATTCACAACGATAAGAAATTTTATTTCAATTGAAAAGCATTGTAGTATTACACTGTTTGCGGTATCAAATATTTGATACCGTTTAACGATGATTTATTATCTACCTTCTTGATGAAAATGCTATTGACCTGTTAATAGAAAATCGGATAAAAACGGCAAATTATTTGAGCTTGAAAGATTTTTTAATATAGAATATTTCATAGATAAAAATTGTTTAATTATGAAGTAGGGGAAGTACGTACAAAATGACATAGGGTTTTATTTCAGAGGCATAACTTGTTAGTAGTGAATCACAGCAAAGTCATATTCTACACCTATGACCTTTGGTCCTTTCTTCATAAAATCCAATCAACCTTAATGAAATGAAAGTACCAAGAAACAAAATATTCTTAGATAAATTGGGATAAACGAAATTCATTTTGTTCGCATGCTATGGACAAAATGACATATCGTCAATAAGCAACTGTATTTTTCTACTTATAGTTACAAAACTACTGACAAATTTCACAAATGAAACGCTTGGTTCTTCTAGGAACATCAGCACAAGATGCGTGAGCCCAATGCAAGCAATGCATGCACCGTAACCAGTCTTCTTCAGGTCTAATCCTGGAGAAGATCTGAATGGACATGGACACTGGACAGTCGTCTTCATGATCTCGAAAGTTGCTAGGAACATTTTATCCTTCATTGTCTTCTTTGAATAATGCCCTAGGGACTTGTCCCCTTGTTTTTGGAGGAGGTATAGGCTCTTTTTGGATTTGATTGCAATCTTATTAGGTGTAGAAGTTGAAACTAAGTACGTTTGTCGAGTCCTCGGCTCACGTTTGCCTTGTTCACTTATAAATTGTCCTTTAGGGATTGGAGAAACCTCCTCATAGGATCAGCAAGAGTAGGTTAAGATGCATTGCCTTTATTAGCCGCAGATAAAGATTTTGTTATGAATATGTTAAGACAAGTCCTGATTCTTTGTTTGCTGATGGAGCCTGAGATGGATTGTCTTGGTTTTGTCCGGTAGATACGGTTAATTCAGCTGAAATACCTATGTCATTTTGTCCCTTCACTGTATATGTCATTTTGTCCATATAGCGTTATAAAACTAGAAATGTATCGAATTAATACAAAAAGTATATTCAACATACAGAAAGCTCCGTGAATACAATGACAAATAAGTAAAGTTTGAATTAAATGCAATTTGAATGAAAAAAATGGTGAAAACTGGCCATTTCTTCATAAAATTTGGCGCAATGAAAAAAAACTCGTGACCTATTGATTTCTGTTATCACTCATAACGACCGAATGAACCAGAGTAGCTCTTGCTAATTCTCAGAGGTTAATTGAAGCCACTCGGGTCGTGTAATGTGGCAGGCAGTTCCGCATTTCATACCTCCGAACTCAAGTTATGATGCCTATGTCATTTTGTCCATACATTTCATTTTGTACGTATTTCCCCTACTTGTTCTATTAATATCTATCTTCATCTGAAGTTAACAAAGCGTCTTTTATTTTCTTAGCTTTAATCGCTGAGTTTTTTTATTAATGCTAAATTAAAAAATTTGTTTTCCTCGAATAATTATGACTTCATATCTAGTTCGCAGAGCTTCCTATGTTTTTTTTCAAAGCAAAAAGGGCAAACTATTTTAAATCGCTGATAATTACAAGATCAACCTAAATGTCAAATAACGCTCTAACTCTGAGTGAGTATAAACGTATAGAGGACAGTTGAACCAACAGAAAGAATTTCGGTAATTTTCAAATGATCAATTCGGGGTAGTTCTTGAAATAATGTACTTCACATTCCCTCTAGCTCTCAATACGAACCATCGATACCGAGAGTTCACTCTAATTCAAATAGATTATCCAATTTGTCTGTGATAGCTCTCTTCCTAGTATTCGCATGCTGATTGAAAACCGTCACTTACAGAAACAAGGTCGACTGTTGTCGATGTACACCTTTGTGGTACTGCGAAGATTTTACATAGAATTTAAATTGATGTTAGTTTCGTATTCGACTTGTGTATTCAGATCTTTCTTTTGGACTCGTGAAGTTACAGCGAATGATTCCTCACAAAGAATGTTTGGTTTCGCTTTCTTTGTCTTGCATTTCTGGACTATGAAAGGATAACAGAAGAAGGAGTGAGATTTTATGAAGTGTGATTTATTTCGACAACAGTTACCCCTGACCTAACATGTTATATGCTCCTCACGTTTTTCGTTTCAAACCTTCTTTATAACTCTTGGAAGTTCACACCAATCACACAAACCTTTCATATTTGAGGGCAACTTGTGAATTGGGACTGTACCTGTCATTTTCCACCCTGTATATAGTAAAATGAGGAAAATTGGCTTAAGGTTGCATAGACTACGTTTGACGAAATTGAATAAAATTTTCATCAAGTTCTATCAAGACGTCAAGAGAAACAACTCCCCGATAGAGTTTTGCAATTTTCTTGTGATGGAATGTTGTACATGAAACGTAAACCTAAGTGATTTATTAGCCAGAATAGTTAATTCATATAATATACAATTATTTTCAGTACAAATTCGCTATAAATTGCTATAAACTGGGTCACAGTTGAAATGGATTTATTGATAATTTGAAAGTAACAATATTGCAGAGTTCATTAAGGGTACAACAGCTTTATTGAATGTGCAGAAATGAGTTCTTTATGATTACTGGAAATTTATTTTTCAATTGAATTATCATCACAAAATTATTTTTTGTGTCACCAGAGTTGATTTTGTCGTTTACATAAGTGTTGAGAATAAATCGCAAGTTTTCTTACTGATCTTTTGATTGGCTGTTTATACAGTTCATGAATATTTTCATAAAAACACTGAGATAATGTTACTACCTTTTTTTGAAAGCGCATTCTTCAAAACTTTTTTTCCTGTGGAAAATTCCACACCTGTAATTTTGAACCAATCAAAATAACGTCCAATAAATATATACAGAGTGTAACAGCCAAATGGAATAAATTCGATAACGGATAAATGTGTTAGGAAAAACGCTCGGACACGTCGATTTGTAATTTCAAATGCGCATATTCTTCAAGAAAATTATATTATATAGGGTGTTTCATGTGACCGTGGCCAATACCAACTTTCTTATTTCAAATGCAAACCCCATGTACATCATTTATTTTTTGGATTCTTCAGAGAATTCTAGACACAATTCATGCACAATGTCCTTTACCTATCTTTAACTTTTTCGGAAGTATTAAGTGATTTCAGATTTATTGCAAAACTCAAAGTTTTAAATAAAAATTATTTTATTTCACAAATTCGGTACATTCCATTTAAAACCTACTAAGTAATACTGATTATTTCTTGATAATTAAAAAAAAAAACAAAAAAACATTAATGTCAATGTAGGAAATGTTCAAAATGCTCGCCGCGAACGTCTTGGCAACATGCTAATCTGGTGTATAGAATTGTCTTCTAACGTTACTCAACATTTCTTCTCAGTAATGGTTTTTGCTTACTTTCTTCATATCAAGAGGTAGATGGGAAATAAGTATTGAGTGTAATGTATCGAATTTGTGAAATTAAATAATTTTCATTCAAAATGTTAATTTTTGTAAAAAATCTGAAAACACTTAATATTTCCGAAAAAGTTGAAAATAGGTATAGGACATTGTACATGAATTATGTCTAGAATTTTCTGAAGAATTCAAAAAGTAAATAATATACAGGGAGTTGCATTTGAAATTAGAAAGTTTGTATTGGTCACGGTCTCATGGAACACTCTATATAATATTATTCTCTTGGAACAAATGCGCATTCAAAATTACAAATCGACGTGACCGAGCGTTTTTCCCAACACGCCCTCATTTATTCTTTATCGAATTCATTCCATTTGGCTGTTACACTCTGTATAATAGTTAGACACTAATTTCTTCACCTTTTTCCGATTCAGTACTTTGTGAAGTTTAGATGCAAATTTTCTCGACAATTCGGAAAAAATTCTTAAGCCAGAGTTCTCTATTAATGCGAATAAATAAGTAATGGTATGACGATTGATCATAACATCAGACAATTTCACACATATTTTGTATTTACAGGGTGACAATTTAAAAACTTGCAAGGCCGAGTATGTCGCGACAAGGATGTTTTCAGAGGAAATGCGGGAACAGGTCAATTTTTATTCGGAGGGGGGCATATATTGAGCAGAATTGTAAGCCGAAATCTCCTCAACCCTGGTGTTGGGGCTATCACCTATGAATTCTTAATAGGGAATAGGGGGTGAGATTTACCTCAATTGAAAGATCACATAAATATTTTCAGAAATTTTCGAAATATGCATGAATTCGAAAAAATTTCCGGAAATAATTTGACCTCTAGTGATATTACTAGTAAAAATAAAAACTTTTTCGTGGCACTTTTTTATGTACCACTCAATGATGTCAATAACTCATTTCAAATGGGATTCTGACACTAGAGAAATATCTCCATTATCTAAATCAGAATTAAACATTTACCATTGACATGACTGGATATTGTGAAAATGATTTTATTTCATATTGGAAATGATTTATTCCAATAAAACGTACACTATGAGCACAATGAAACTACTGCCGCAGCGTGTTGATGTTTTGAGCAAAACTCAAGGATACTGTGTAATGTCATCTGTGAAATTGAAAGTGGGTCTAACCTACTTCGAACGAAAAGTTCAATTCAACGGTCTTATGGTGTGTTCGTTGCACTATTACATTCGACTCTAACTATACATGGTACGAGTAGATATATTATTGTCGAGAATTCTTCATCCTCCAGAAGAATTTATTATCATAATGATTGTTCACCTTGATGTCAGATGATTCAATTTATGACTGCGATTGTTCGGCCATCAGAGTCAACTAGGTATTTCCTAAATTTTTATTAGAGAATATGAATATTTCTCGTTTGTATGCATCAGCAGGAGGGAAATTATAATTTCGACACGAATCAAAACAATCTCTACCTTACTGCGTTTTCTCTTAGAAAGGCCACCACTGGTGAATCAATGTAAAGGTATCGGGAACTCGGAATAGCAAAACCATACAATTGTACGTTCTACATTTTTTCAAAAATCGAAATTTCAAATCGTCATAGCTCCCGCTTCTGTGATCCTATCCCTGGCTAATCCAGAGTCGTTTCTTGATCTTGAGGATCTACTACCCATTCGAATCATGCAGGATACCCATAAAGCTGATCAGTATCGCCCATACTTTGAGTGCTCTGAGCTTCTGAACAAAACTCGAAAATGAAAAATGGAAAATATAAAACAATTTAAATTCGACTGTAACAAGGCCTATTAGGACATGTTTGGTATCGAAATATAGGTTTTCGAGGACGCTGAATTTAATAAAAACAAATTCACGGAGCTATCTTTCATAGTTTAGATTTTCACATGTCGAATGGCATTTTTTCAAAAATCGAAATTTCAAATTGTCATAGCTCCCGATCCAGTGGTCGTATCCACTTTTGGTTCGAATATTGCCAACCAGCATTGTTCAAAGATTTTCTGAGCATAATGAAATCGATATCGAAATTCTCACCCTTTTGGGTGGAAAATGCAAAAGGGGTAAGACCCCCAGAAACACCATAATTGTCATCACCAAGGAATGCCTGGCAAATCCAGAGTCGTTTTTCGATTTTGAGAATCTACTACCAATTCGAATCATGCAGAATACCCATAAAGCTGATCAGTATCGCTCATACTTTGAGTGCTGTGATCGTCTGAACAAAACTCGAAAATGAAAAATGGAAAATATAAAACAATTTAAATTCGACTGTAACAAGGCCTATTAGGACATGTTTGGTATCGAAATATAGGTTTTCGAGGACGCTGAATTTAATAAAAACAAATTCACGGAGCTATCTTTCATAGTTTAGATTTTCACATGTCGAATGGCATTTTTTTAAAAATCGAAATTTCAAATTGTCATAGCTCCCGATCCAGTGGTCGTATCCACTTTTGGTTCGAATATTGCCAACCAGCATTGTTCAAAGATTTTCTGAGCATAATGAAATCGATATCGAAAATCTCAACTTTTTGGGTGAAAAATGCCAAAGGGGTAAGACCTCCAAAAACACCATATTTGTCATCACCAAGGAATCCCTGGCAAATCCAGAGTCGTTTTTCGATTTTGAGGATCTACTACCCATTGGAATCATGCAGAATACCCATAAAGCTGATCAGTATCGCCTATACATTGAGTGCTCTGAGCGTCTGAACAAAATTCGAAAATGAAAAATGGAAAAAATAAAACAATTCAAATTCGACTGTAACAAGGCCTATTAGGACATGTTTGGTATCAAACTATAGGTTTTCGAGGATGCTGAATTCAATGAAAACAAATTCATTGTCATATAGTTTAGATTTTTCTCATCATACGCCAGCGATGAGGCGTATCTTATTCGTACTGAGATCCAAATAGTTCTTGCTTCTCACAGTTCCGAAATCCCAATGGAACTTTTCTGAATGATCCATTCCTGGCAGATTTCCCCAGATTGCTTCTCTCTCAGTTTCTTCCTTCTCCATGCCCATGCCACAGAAAAGTGGCGTTTGTGCTGCTCCCTTTCCGGCTAGTGGCCTTTTCGTTTCCTTTGATTCCTGGCTGACCAGGAACCCAGACTGAAGAGACCTTGTTGTTCTTACCTACTTCATTAAGATTTCTTCGGCACTCCCATATCAGGTTTGAGTCGTTGAGATAGGACTGTCAAACCAGCTCATTTTTTAAGAACAACATTTCTCGTTTTCAACTCTAGACGCAAACTTTCCGAATTCGAAGAATCCATTTTTATGAATTACTAGCTGGCCCGGCGAACTTTGTTTCGCCTAAATGATACCTATACCATAGCCATCTTTATCTTAAGAAGGCCGTGCCTATACTTACTGTGGATTTCACAAATCGTAATCACCAGTCATCGGAGATCAACGGCTTTCTGAAGTGTCAAATCGAGTTGATTCTAGATCAAGCTCCGATCACCGGTGATAGGTATGCTTTGTGAAACCCCCGTTAAAGTTGTACAAACTTACCATTGCTATTTTTTCAAGCAGGAGATAAATGAGGCATAATAAAAGTTCTGTCAAATGTCATCTGTCAACTGTCATCTGTCAAACGTCATCTGTCAACTGTCGTATTTTCCATGGATATGAGCTGTCACACAAAACAGAAATACAAAAATAATATGTCAATTACTAATTATGGGCAATTTTGAATTCAGTTATTTCCGCAAATATATTTATTACCCAAACATAAATCAAAAACATTTCAGAAATATAGAGAAAAGATGAAAATGGACAACTCACAATTGATATGCTGATCGTCACTATCCGATTTACTTGACATTCCGGTAAAAATTCACTGGTCCACCAACTTGAGATCTTTACCCGCTTTTTGATCTGATAATAGCCTTCCATGTTATTATTTCTATGAAAATTACACAATAATTCTATACATCGCCATCTAGTGGCGATAATATCAAATACAGTGTCTATAGTCACTGTACGCTACAGTGTCTAGATGATAAGAGCCATTAACCGTAGCGACACCTAGGGGCCTTATTCAAAAGGAGGAAAAGCATTTCCTACATAAGCAAACTCTTCATCGAATTTTTCAGAGTTTTAATGTATTTTATAATAACCAGGCCGTAGACGAATCCATAAATGAAGTTTCATAACAAACAGTCCATCCGATCTCGAGTTATAAATGGTGTAACCAACAGCTCTCTTTTATATATATATAGATAGATGATTCGAAATTGTCTTATTGATACCTAGGAACTTACCTACTTTCAATGTTTTATCATTTTGTTGATTATTCATATGAGGCATAAACGCCACACCTGAAAATATTTCTTTTCTTTTTCAGTATTGTAATAAGTTAATTACAGTACTGAAAACAGTACTGTAATGAACTCATTACAGTATTGTTTTCAGTTATATTTTTCGTTTTGTGGTTGCCAGCACTGAATTCCACGATCCCATCCAATTTCATGGTATTTATTATTTATTATTTTATTATTATTATTTAGTTTTTGCGAAAAAAATCCCAAAGTTTCCGTTTGGAAGTTGAGGTTGTACGTATAGTTTTTTTCTATTTTCTCAATCACTACTCGTTGGAAATGTTTTATTTTTCAATTTCTGAGCCATACTGCGTTACATTGAATAAGTTCATCATAATGTAGAACATTTATACAGGGTGGGGCAGAAAAACCTATCCGATTTCAAAACGTTATAAAATTAAAACCACTCAGCTTGTCAAAAATTTTTTTTTATTAACATATCGCAAATTTTATGCCATTTTTAAATTTAAGTTTTGAAAAGCACATCACTCAAATGTCGTCCTTGGGAGCGGATACACTTATTTAGGCGCTCGCGGTAGCTTTCCATGACTTTCACCGTCATTTCCACAGGAATTTCTTCAATTGCCCGAGCAATTTCCCTTCGTAAAGCAAGAAGGGTCCTTGGTCGATGCTGGTAAACCTTCGATTTGAGGTAACCCCAAAGGAAGAAGTCACATGGAGTGAGATCCGGTTGGAAATCCCCAAAGCGAGCGAATGTTTTCGCGCCGAACGACGCGGGGAACGTTCAATCGCGGCTCTCACATTGGCCACGTTTTCAGGTCCTGTTGCTGTCCTGGGACGTCCAGGCGACTTCTTTTTCAATGCTGAACTCGTCTGTCTAAAATTTGACACCCACACTTTAATCGTAGCGTGATGTGGAACAGGATCATGACGCCCGAGTCCGAAATGAATTCGAAAAGCACGTTGTGTAGCAATTATCGAACCGCCGCATTCGATAAACCGCTCAATAACAAAAGCACGATGTTCACCAGACCAAGGCATGTTGACTACTGACAAATGGCATAAAACCAGCTTTCTAACGGTTTTTACCCCACTACTCTACCTGCTCTCTCTTCTGAGAAAAAGGGATTTGAAATCGGATAGGTTCTGAGTGCCCCTGGCTCAGTGGTAGAGCGTTGGAATTCGGACCCAAAGGTCCGAAGTTCAATCCCGAGCTAGGAAAGAAATTTTCTAGACTCGGTAGGGGCCACCATTCTCACTGTTGGGTCAAAAATTAACAGTGCTGTGCCTAAGGTGGCGTAAGGACACAGTAACAAAGCCTACACAGAACACAACTGCTTACTCCGAACTCGGCACAAGTTATAAGCTTCAAGCTTGTAATTTCAGAGGGGTCTCCACAGGAGACCTAGGAGTAATCAGGATAAACAATATATCATATCATATCTTCTGCCCCACCCTGTATGTCCTAATTCATAAATACGTTCTTCAAAATACGTTAACAAAACATCTGAAATTCTACTAACCGAATTCTCTTCAGACCACCTCACAAGTTTTTCGCATTCTTTTTCATACATTATTCGCGATTTTCTTGACTCTGGAGGTGTTTAATCGATTTCTCCAAACATAATTCACGAATTCAATGCGTAATTATAAATGATTTCAAAATTCGAAACGTGAGATTCAAATGTCAATTATCAGTCACACCAACTGCCAAGATACAATAAAAAAGTCACTAGGATGTATAATATGAATATTTCATTCAATTTCGACAGTTTTTCACAAAACTCGACTGGAATATAGAAAATATCGTCTAATACTCGTTGCAGAAGGCAATTCCAACACTCATGTGTTCGAAAACTCGCTCCTTTGTCGCTCGTTTTCGAATTTCGCATACGTGTTGGATTAGGAGCCCATTCTGCAACTAGTTTTAGAATATACTATTCTAGAAGTTTCTTACATTCAGAGCATTTTCAATAATTTTGAAATCAGAGTGACGGAAGGTAGCAGCAATATCATCTTCATAAATGAATTTCTCTTTGGAAGTTTCACATAAATATAACTTGAAGAAGAGGGGGCATAAAACTGATTCTTGTGGAAGTATTTCTTCAGATATGTTCTTTATCAGAGGAACCATTTCTCCACACTCTGGTTGATTATGAAGTTCAAAAATTTAACTTGTGTTGATTGAAATTTTGAACATTCAGGGTGTTTCTGAAATGGGGCTTCAAACTCATAAACACTGTTCGAGAAGCGCTTCATTTACGAGATACAGAATCAAGTTCTATGAATATTTAATAACATCTGCATTTCCCAATCCAATTTTGCGAACATATTACACTTAAGGTGTGCATTATAAATGGCAACTCAATTTCCCATGAAAATCCTCCAGAACTCTTTGTGGTACGAATGAAAAGGAAAAACAAATGTTTCAACTCATTAAAATCTCTCGAACAATTTTTTTTGTCTGGGTGACTTAAAATCGGTTCATTATCTCTGAATTAAATGTGGTGAAACCGGGAAATTTAATTAGTAGAGTTGTTACACCGAGGTTTCTTCAGTTTCTTTGAACTTTATTCCATTATAACGTAATATCGATATTCGCTTGAGGTCGTCCGGTGATTCCATTTGTCGCGTTTTTGTAACATAACTTCATTTTCGAGAAATGATAAAATCCTGGGCATTCAGCCTTGAAAATCCAGAAACAAATGTGACAGTAGGCGTTTAACAAACGAGAAGATGCTTCCGGATGTTAACTATTATACAAAACAAACTTAAAAATCATAATTCGACATCATAAACCTGTTGTCAGAAGAAGGATTTTCGACACAAATCTGAATAATAAAACGATTGTCCTATGAATGTTTCAGGAAATATAATGTATCAACTACGACTTTGGAATAAGGACACCGAATTTGCATTGAAGTCTTCGACTGGACTTGAATATTTACTGCCATATTTCTGATAGTTTCTTGGTGGATCCAGGAGAACCGATTTGGCAAGTTCTTAGTAGGTAACATGTCCCGACTCAGGTTCTAGACGGTTTGTTTTTTATGGCACTGAGAATTCAACTAACGATGAGTCAATCTAGATGAATACTGAATGGTAGTAGATTACTATCCTATTCAGGTTCTACTTTCTTGAGCTTGAGGCTGGAATATTATTATGTTTCCAAATATACTGCTCCACCAAAGATGAGGACGGAAATTTTGATACCTTCAAAAGTTTGGTAGATCTTGGTCGTCCACTTCTCGGTCTTCCGGTCACGTTTCCAGGTTCTCGATATCAATGGACGAGTCGGGAAACTATACCTTCAGTAACTTGAAACGAATTCGCAACGTCTCTATGATTAAGTCAAGCCTCAATCATACCAATAGCCCCATAGGCTTGATCCGCATATTTTACGTCTAGGCATTATTGCAAAACTAATTTTCAGATTTTGAATACAAAATAATTGTAAAAACGTAAAATAATGACTGATCCAAAATTATTAGAAACGCAAACAACAAGAACTTGCCTGGATCTGAAAAAATTATCAAACGAGGAACAAAAAATCCATTTCCCATAAAAGAACATTTGATGCTAAACCTTAACTTTTGTGGAGCAGTATATTTTCAAGGTTCAACACAAGTTCGTTTCCCCACTGTAATTAGTTCAGTCGACGAAGCCCAAAATTAGCAAATGAAAGCTATAAATCATATTGTCTAGATTTTTATTGGAGTGATCGAAAATATCTGTATTTTCATTGATGCATCATTAAAAAAAATATTTGAAAATTGAAATTTTACCTAAGGGATCCATGCGCAGTTAGAAAGAAAAAAATATTTAAATATTCATGACGAAAATTGAGCAATTAAGACTTATGAATGCTGTAGGGTGTAATGTTATACAGAGCTCTCTTCAACTTCGAAATTGAGTAACTTGATCTACACCTTAAGCGTCAACAATATTCAATCTCCATATAGATCTTGAAATAGGAGAGTGAAACCCACAATTAGTTCTTGAAAGTTCTGTTCTGAACAAATCAAAACCTAGGAGGTACAACTGCTAGAACAATTTTGATAAAAAAATTGCCTCTTCGAATCAGTTATCAGTAATTATAAAGCACATGAAGATAGTTCTGGATAAAGGTCTCAGAAACTTTTAATCAACGAATGCAAGGAACGGATTCCGAGCTAAAACTTCCATAATATCAATTAGCCTAATTATCCTATTTAATTTTAGAATCTTGGCATCTATTCCTGATGCATGTTTTTCATATTTTACTCGAAGCATCATATAATAACCTATTTAACTTTGTGTACCTTTGATTCGTAACGATCATCGTCATCTGCTGACCTTTTGAAGTTACTTGTGAGTATTTTACGATAGTTTTAGCATAAAATGAAGAGAACCTTGCTCGATTAATTCAACAACAAAAATGATAATTATCCTCCAACAATTTTTTTTAATTAATAAAATTACCTTCGCCTTATTAAGGGGTGATAATATTCATAGAAAATGTTTAATTAAATTGAATGGTTTATGTACCTAGTCGAGTTGTTTCTTTCCATTTCAATATCCTATATTCCTTTCATTAAATTCATCTGTTTCTGAATGAAAGTAATCCAACTACAGTGCGCTTCAAAATTATGGTACAAATTCATTTTCTCAGAAGAAAAATATGAGGCAACAAAATCCTGGAACAGGTCAATTTTTGTTTCACTTTTACCAAATTTTTATGCATTTTTGAAGGATTTTTGTTGCACTCTGTGCCATCCCCATCAACCCTCTAAATTATTTGAATAGGGAAAGTGGGTCATGCGTTTTTTTTGGAAAATTAGTTAGTTCAAAGAGTTTTTCAGTATGTGGACTTTGTCATGGCTCATTTACTTTGAGACTTTACATTTTCAAGAAAAAATCTCAAAGTAAATGGGCCATGACAAATTGCACATACTGAAACCTCTATGAACTAACTAATTTTCCAAAAAAAAAAAATTTCTTGAAAATTTCTGCACGCTACACCTCACTTTGCAAATGACACAATTGATTTATTAAGACAAAAATTTCCTGGACGAATAATCTCCATCAGAAACGGTGATGTCAATTGGCCACCAAGATTATGTGATTTGACTTTTCTTTGGGGTTTTGTGAAAAGCCAGGTCTATTGGAATAATCCACAATCGATTCCTGGACTACAGGATGAAATTATTCCTGTCATTAGTGAGATTGAGCCTCAATTATGTCAAAATGTCATTGAAAATTTTAACAAAAGAGTGGACGTCTGTAGAGCTGAAAGAGGAGGCCATTTGGCAGATATTATTTCTCGTACATAAATGTCATAACTGATACTTCAATTACCAATAATAGTAAATTGTTCTATGAGCGGTAATGTAAGTCATAACACACGCAGATGAATGTTGCAGCCCGAGCTGTCAGGCGGGGGGTGTAATTCATCAAGTGTGTTATGAGCTTTACCGCGAATTGAACACTAAACTTTATCTTCGACTTCTTCAGTAAAATTCGAATTAATCTGCATTTTCAAAATTGACAACAGTTGTCAAAAGCGATTTCTGTGATCGAAAATCGAATCGATATCGAATCCCGTAGAAAACGTCAAAAATTCACGTTTTCCAAATGCAATTTTTGGATATTCAGACCTAATTAAATGTAGAAATGGCGAGAACGTTACCTTGATGTCTGAAATAGAGTTCCCCATTGGCCCGACTTTTTTATTCATTTCGTAAGCTACATTTTTCCTATTTGTATTAGAGTGAGTTATAGGCGTGAGTTATTATTACCTCACACTATTGGTTTATAGAGACTATTACAGATCAAATCCAGTTGAGTAATGGATATATTATTCTATGAGAGTAGATAAAATGTTTTCGAAAATGAATGCAAATTATGTGTTTTATTTATTCTAAAAAAAACGCGCACTTTGAAACACTCTTTATCATACTCAGAGGTTTATAAGTGTAGGAATCTTCTGCGAATGGAATAATCGAAATGACTTCTTTACGGAAAAACTCATAGACTACAGGCCCGTGTCGAAAATTGATGGGTCATTTGAACCAGAAGATGACCTATCTAGAACGATAGAAGGACATAAAATAATAAGATTCAGCACTATGCCGTCACTTGTAAGCTGTCCAACTGAGTACAGGTGGCAATTCAAAAGGACAGGTAGACTGGGTACATTTGGGTCATATGACTTTTGACGGCATTCTTACCATCGATAGCTCCATGGAAAATAATAGGAAAACGGGCAGTGCCGTACAAAAATGATGCGCCATATATTCGGAAAATTTTTTTGATTTTCCGAAAATTTCCATGGTAAACTAGGTCATTTGACTTTGTACGGCATCAGTTTTATACAGTTGCCATACATCTTCTATTCCATTATTCAGCAACGCCGTACAAAAATCATGCGACAAAGGGAAAAAATCGAGGGTTGCAACCCCCTCTCTTGCCGTGCTCCAGGGGGTCATTTGAAAAAGTACGGCTTCGGCTCCAAAACATTATCCAGCACTCAAAATTACTATTAAAAATAAGGCCGTCAAAAAAAAAATAGTTCATTTTGATGTTATATCAATAATTATCTTAATTTCATCTTATGCTTGACCCATAAAGCTCTAAAGTCATTTGACCCAGTACGGCAACTTCTTTTTTTACATGATACTTTAAGATACAATTCTTATATTATATTGCCGTTCAAAAGAAACTGTTCTAAAAAAAATTATAGGGAAATACAAAAAGTGAATTTTTCATATTATGGTAAAAGTTTGGAACTCATAGATTAAGGCTGTTACACCCTTTGCCAGAAAGCTCGAATTCCGCTAGATGGCACTACATGAAAATACCCAGCAATAAAAATTCAAAACTCCCAATATTTCAATAGCCCCGCCTATTCTTGCCGAGTTACTTCGAACAAAATTTTCGACAGAACAGAATGAACATCTGGTATTATTGCAATTTATGACACCATAATAAAGCCCACCGCTCTATTTACCTGATGTAAAAGGGAACCGAAAGGATCGAAACGTTCGTCAATTCTGGTATAGAAAGAAGAATTGTGTGGGCATCGTTTCCTCAGATCGATAGAATTACCGAAACTGCGTCATTGGAATATATTTAGAAATAGTGAAATTTATTTATTTTCATACCTTACTACCTATCAATAACATCATGAAAGTATTTCACCAAATTCCATGATAACAATTATTAAATGAATATTCTAAGACCTTGTTTATATCAGAGGTTCAGAGATACCTACGTATTATCAAATGGTTTTCAATTTCATTTCATAGTCTTGTTTGATACACAATGTAATAATATAGAATATTAGAAAGAATACGAATATTCGAAATAAAATGGCTGTTTCAATTGATTTGACACTAGTTATAATGAGCCCATCGAGCGCTCAAAAATATTTCGTTTTTCTATTATTTCACTGAAGAGTAGGATCATTTATGTTTAGGGATGAAAAATCTGAATAAATGACGTATTGGAAATTCTCTCCTCTCCTGGTAAAACCCAAAATGTCTCCATTGAGTATTCCTCTAATGTGTCAATGGTGTCACTCACCTGAAAATAATTTAGAAGACAGAAGGAACAGAGGACCAATATAAGATCCAGGAGGGATTATCAATGAACTAATTCATCATACCTAACAGAAGTTAGTTCGAAAAAATATTATCAAATGAAAGACAATATGGTTTTATTGAAAAATTTTATTGATATAATAAGAATTTTATTGATATAAAGTTTCGATAAAAACCTGCGATTACGCATTCAAACAATGCGGAATTTGCGAAATGAATTAGAGTCATTACTTTTGCAAATTCAACGTCACGCTTGCGTTTACAATGTAAGGCACACCATATTTATAACAGTTTATTCCTGTTCCCGAGTTTTTAATCCTCTTGGAATTCTTGGATCGATAATTTCTGGAAGAATACAATTAATATAAAACTTTTCCAATTTCGGAATCATGATACTGTGCCAGAAGTTTATATCTACTTCGATTCTTTGGACATGAAAATCATCATCAGAATAGAAAACCAGATCGCAGTATCGTCTTCTGCATATATTCAGTTGACCTTGGATCTGAAAAAAATAATTATGGTTTCGTTTCAACCTGAAAAAAAAAAGATTAATAAAATATGAAACGGCGTTTGAAATCTGATTTCTCACCTTACTTCTTCTCCATTGATAGTATAACAATGTGGTTTCGAATAATCTTTCAGTTTTCCCTTGATTGACTGGAAACTCTTTACCTCTATCAAACCATCATCTCCAATCAATCCATCGGGAGAAGCACCTAAAAATGGAAAATCCAAATCAATAAACAATCCACATCGTTTGACTTTGACATTTTTCAGTCTTTCGTATATCTCTATAGCGACTTTTTCATTCACCCTTCCATACAAAATACCGGGAGTATTCACCGGATTTTTATACAGTAAAGCTTTTACTAAATTATGACAAGGGGTTGTTGCTCTTCTTTTGACCACTGTACCAAAGTTCGAGGCTGTCAGATAGTCCTGCCTCAATTCCCTCCATAAGGAATTATCATGCTGCCCACGAGTTTTCTCCTCAATTTCTTCCAATTTTGAACGATCTGAAATTCTATCTTTCAGTTTGTTCAGAAAGAGGGTTTTCTTTACTGACATTTCCCCCTGAGGAATGTCAGGCTGGGCAGCATTTGGTCCGTAATTCATGTCAGGACCATTTGAAAAATCTCTTCTCTTTTTTGGTTGGCTTTTTGTACCCTCATTTCTCTTATCATGAATCCGCTTCCTTTTCGCCAAAATTTTACGCGTATTCTCCCCAAGACGGCCTTTCCAAGTATGGAGATGCCACGCAGGTCCAACAGAGTGAGAAATAGCAGCTCCATAAGCACGAGTGGTATATGAAATGGATTTACTATAATTAACTCTTTTTCCTCCCGTGCATTTAGCGACGAGTGCCATATACCTAAAAAATCAACAAATTTCAATATATATCTATGTAAAATTCAGGTATGAATATGTTATTCGCAATAGCCGAAATCGGCCACTGTCCGAAAGTTATGCTCACAACGCGTTATGGGTATCCAAATTTACCCACGATGCGAATAGATAATTTTTTTCGAGCACTGAGTAAAGCGGAATACCCAGAACGCGTTGTGGGTAAATTTGATAATCCACAATGCGAATCCTATTTTAGCGCGCTTTCATTCTGCGTTGTGGACAATTCATTTTACCCACGTCGCGTTCTGGGAATTGCATTTCACTCAATGCTCGAAAAAAACCACATGTTCGCATTGTGGGTAAATAAGATACCCATAACGCGTTGTGAGCAAAAATTTCGGACATTGGCCGATTTCGGCTATTGCGACTAACAATATGTAGATAAAAGTAGAATGAATGGAAAATATATTGGAAATATTTAAATTGAACTCTCATACCTTTCGGCTTGGTTTGTGGTTTCATTGTACACTAATCGATCAGCCTTATTTTTCATCGGTTCCACTATTTTCAGAACTTCTTGAAAAAAGGACTGATTCATAATCTTGGTGAGATCTTCCTCCCCTGAATCCTTTCTCTTACAATATGAATCTCTGTGAGAACAAAATCACTATTTATCAAACTTATGTTCTCTGGTACTGGAGGTTGAGAAAAAATCGATAAGTACTCACCTGCAATTGCTGTGATTCCCAAAAACATGGTAAGGAGCATTTCCCAAATCTTGTCGCAATATGGCTGAATCATCTTCATTGTTTTTTACGATGATCCTCACAGATTTCACGAGTCTTTCGATATTATTTATATTTTTATTCTTCCTCGTAAGTATTTTTCTATTAGAAATATCGAAAGAAGTGTTTTTAGCAAGTCTGTGCAATTTGTCGCTCAAACATCGGGTCATATGATTGGCACATTCAATTTTTATCACTTGCCGACCATAAGGTACCTTTTCTACTACCCTTGCATACACGCTCGAATCTCCATCACCTATAACATTTTAGAATTGTCCAGTTAATATTAAAAATGAATATTGTTGTCTGCTGATTTACCTATTAAGTATTTGTATAGAAGTCCGTGCTGTTCGACACTTTTACAAAAACCTTCTACAATTATTTCCTGTTCCATTCCAGTTGAAGGACCGCTGTAATTGAGTGCACAATGATGTGGCCGGGAAGGTGTATTTCGCATTTTGTAGTATGCACACGCAGAACACGTTTTATTCCTTACTCCTAGAAATAGTGGTTTTTTCGTCTGTGCACCAATAATAATTCCCTGAAAAATTAGCATCCCATTGTTTTATTTTTTATTTTTGATACCCGAGAGCGAAGATCATAAGAATTATTCGCGTTATAACAGTTATCAGTTTAAATGTTTATAGATACTCACAAGTCCCGAAGGTGCGTTGTATCCATGTCCATAACTACGCTTGCTCCATCCTCCATCTACTATGACAGTTATGTAGGGAGTTCCATCTGCACACACGTTCCCTTTTTCAATAGCAATCCTTTTTTCCTCTTCGCCAGCCTTTTGCATATTTTCGAATAATTTTTCTTCCCAGATCTAAAATATTGTCGATACTGTATTAAGTGTTTACATAAACATTTATTTTATCGAAAGTGATTCTCTTAAATAGAATTTGAGTATTAGGGAAGCTGTGAACATAATTTCGATATTTCCATGCATCTTACTTGAAAAATGACAAACATAATATTGTTTCATGATCTCACTTTGAGCGTAAAGTATGATCTTAGTGGTGAAACTTTAAGCTTTTCAAAATGTTAATAGAGCAAACACCGTGATATTTCGTGCTAAAAAAACTATTGATGTGATGAATATTCTATGCGGACCTGGAAATCCGAAATCAACGTATTATATATTCAACTGATAGTAATGAACGTTTTGCACAGAGATAAGTAAATTGATGAAATTCACTGTTCGAACATTAGCTAATATCCTCACCTTCTTTATTTGAAACACTTTACGGTTGTATGTCTTCTGTGTCATGAATGGAACGTCCATCAGGGCGAATAACTCCTCACATTGATTTTTTCCAATACCTATTGATAAATTGCCCCATACCATAGCACTAGACAAATCATTTTGCTTATAGTCTGGATCGGTATTCAAAATAGTAGATTTTCCACAGTTATTGCAGAAGAAATGGAGTCGCGAATTCATCCCAAATTTCGTTTCCTTCACAAAAGCCATTTTGCCCATAGTACATTTATCACTATGTCTTATGATCTGCTCGTATTCATAAAGAATGTGACCTAAATTCACTATACGGCGTCCATTCAGTAAATGCCTTATAGAGATATGAGAAGAGTCAATTTCTACTTCCAATTCTGGCAGATTTTCTATTGCATCCCTAAAAAGTATACTATCTGAATTTTGTTCACTATGATGACTTTATCTAATGGATTACTTACTCATTTCTAGCACCTTCTGTAGACTCGAGCAATTCACTATAACCTTCTTGTTTAGCTAAAGCGTTCTGTCTGAAATGGAAATCAATTAATTGATAACACTTTTCGTAGATTCTTCAGATTTGCCAAAGATCTTTCAAGTTTAGTTATGAGAGAATTAAAAGTATAGGTGAATTTATGTGATATACATACCTTGCAATTTGTAAATTTTTCATGAATTTCGACCTAGCCGATCTTTTGTGAACTCTTGAGCGATACTTAGCCATAGTTGCACGAAATGAAATTATGTGAATATTATTAATAAGTACCCTTATATATAACCTTCCGTTAGAACACGAGGTAATTCAGGTGGAAATATACTAAGCTATGAGTTCTTTCTTCACACAATTGGAATATATAGTGCTTCTCAAAAGTCCCTACACACCCCCCCTCTTATCTTTGGAAGGATTATGCATAAACAAGTGAAATTTGGAAACTGAATATTAAAGGTTGTAAACTTCCCTACTATTGTTGATAGATGACGAAATCGTCATCGCTAGGTAATGGGTTTGTAACCCGCCTTGTCACCTGACGACAAATTTCAATCCTTATCTATCGTTCAGGTACGAGCATATTCAGCTAAGAACCCAGTGAAATTTTTAGGGTCATAAAAACTGTCAAATTTCCTGTGGTATTGAAATCAAGTGCAGATCAAATGTACCGACAATCGTTGGCATCATTACCCTATCATAAAAACTTCTTTGAGTGAAATATTGCCCTTTTGAAAGCCATAAATCAAAATTAAATTGAAGATGTACGTTTTCATTGGTTATTCCGATATTTAGAGGCGGTGCTAGATGGGAGGCGTGAATTTTAAGAACTTCGAAACTTTAGCACACTCTACACTCAATATCATTTAGAAAAAAAAAATTTAATTTATATTTAAGAAAACTTCTTTGAAATTGGAATGTTTCTGTGTATTGATTTTTTCCCGAAAACTTCGGTGTTGGGAGATATGATCATTTATAAAATTTCTCGATTTCAAATTCAAATTTCAGGAGATTCTGAAAATATTTTTCCAAAAATCTAACACAGATCCATTGATAATTCCCATTCGAGTCTACTCTATGAAAATGAAATGTATCCATCGAGCCAATTTTGAGTTAGAGTGTTCTAAAATTAGCACTGAGAAGCATAGGGCGAATGAAAGTACTGTACACCCTTAATGATATATAACAATTTTCTACATTTTATCCCTTGTTTTGAATAGTATTAAGGTAAATAAATTAGGAACAAATGATGCCGTACAGTATCAAATAACCATAGAGTATCCTTAAAATGGTAGCGCAATTTTCATCATCCTAAATGATATGGTCTGGATAAAAATGTACAGCATCATTTGTTCCTAATTTATTTACCTTAATACTATTCAAAACAAGGGATAAAATGTAGAAAATTGTTATATATCAAATCTATGAGTTCCAAACTTTTACAATAATATGAAAAATTTCACTTTTTGTATTTCTCTATAATTTCTTTTTAGAACAGTTCCTTTTGAACGGCAATATAATATAAGAATTGTATCTTGAAGTATCATGTAAAAAAAGAAGTTGCCGTACTGGGTCAAATGACTTTAGAGCTTTATGGGTCAAGCATAAGATGAAATTAAGATAATTATTGATATAACATCAAAATGAACAATTTTTTTTGACGGCCTTATTTTTAATAGTAATTTTGAGTGCTGGATAATGTTTTGGAGCCGAAGCCGTACTTTTTCAAATGACCCCCTGCAGCACGGCAAGAGAGGGGGTTGCAACCCTCGATTTTTTCCCTTTGTCGCATGATTTTTGTACGGCGTTGCTGAATAATGGATTAGAAGATGTATGGCAACCCTATAAAACTGATGCCGTACAAAGTCAAATGACCTATTTTACCATGGAAATTTTCGGAAAATCAAAAAAATTTTCCGAATATATGGCGCATCATTTTTGTACGGCACTGCCCGTTTTCCTATTATTTTCCATGGAGCTATCGATGGTAAGAATGCCGTCAAAAGTCATATGACCCAAATGTACCCAGTCTACCTGTCCTTTTGAATTGCCACCTGTACTCAGTTGGACAGCTTACAAGTGACGGCATAGTGCTGAATCTTATTATTTTATGTCCTTCTATCGTTCTAGATAGGTCATCTTCTGGTTCAAATGACCCATCAATTTTCGACACGGGCCTGTAGTCTATCACTTCCTAGATGCCATTTCTTTTTTGGAAGTAGCACTTTTCCGGCTCAGTCCGAGGGACTCCTCGTGGATTTCGCCATTTCTTCCCAATTCCGAAATATTTCCCATTCAAATTTCCACACTTGCACACTGGGAACGAAATACGTACCTACCTACTGGTCATATTGAATAAAACAGCATGTGGGTATTTGCAGCAATTTGACGACGCATCATTAGCCGTCCCTGATACCGCTTGCAACGAAAATAATTGTCGCTCCCAATTTCGAAATGAGACAAACTCGCATTCCATTTATCCCTCCAAATCTGATTGAGCACTCGTTTCCAATGATCATACATCGCCTTTTATGTAATTCCAATGTTAAGTGATTCTTTTTTGCCATTCCGTTTGCACCGCCTGGTTACTTCATCAATGCCATTTCTTCAGCAACAGTGAAAGCAGAATCGTTTGTAATCGAGTTATTGTTCACTGGTGCTCCTCTTCGGTTCAACGAATCGGGTACAGAGATGATGTACAATAGGAATTGTGATTGATAATGTTGCATGTGTGATGGATTTGATATTGCCTGGTTTATTTTGTTTTCGTGTGATTCAAAATGTCGACCTTAGGATAGCTGAGAGAATTGTGTAAGAATGTTCATTTGGTTCTTTTTGTTACCTTTCGATTCATTTGTGACAAAACCATTTCATAATTTTCCGAGTGATATCCATTGTACGGGTTGTCCCTATTGATGCAACAAAATTTGGTCACTTCAGTTCTTCAGATTCATTTCGTATAAAAATTTTTCATATACATTGTCGTGTACACAGGGTGAGTCTTTGTGTTGGATATTTGCAAAGAATACTGTTTTAGTTTATCTAGTGATATCAAAATATCCCTTACTATGAAAAGGAATTAACTACCACATACAGCAAGCATGTCAAACTCGCGGCCCGCGGGCCGCATGCGGCCCGCATCGTAAATTATTGCGGCCCCACTTCAAAAAAATATATTGAATTTTCTCTGTTCAGGAATCAGATATTTGTTAACGGTAATCAAAACCAACTTGTAAAACTTGTAGAAAAAAGATTTTTTCTTCACCAGAGATTTTAGATTTTTCTTGTATTTTACATTTATATGGATTTTTAAGCAATTTTATTGATGAACTGAATCTCCTATTTCCAATTTATAGCTCGTAATCCTTGTAGAAAGGACTGTGGGGGTAACGGACTTTCATTGACTAAATATGAATAGTAACCCACATTTATCAATTTCTCAATTCATCAGAAATCAAGTATCCGTCAAGAAAGATTGAAGTGAAATGTGATAGTATTCATTGTTTCTTTTCTCTATAGTTTTAAATTTTTTATTTTGTTGTTGTTTATATTATGTCATTTTTTCAATGTATTATAAAAAAATTATTCCCCCCCCCGCTAATCAATTTTGGGTAGGATATAATTTGCGGCCCTTTTGAACTCAGCTTTTTTCATTCAGGCACAAGTCGCGCCTTGAGTTTGACACCCCTGACATACAGTATAACAGCCAAATGGAATAAATTCGATAACGAATAAATGAGGGCGTGTTGGGAAAAACGCTCGGACACGTCGATTTGTAATTTTAAATGCGCATATTTTTCAAGAAAATAATTTTATATAGAGTGTTTCATGTGACCGTGGCCAATACCAACTTTCTTATTTCGAATGCAATCCCCTGTATATTATTTATTTTTCGGATTCTTCAGAGAATTCTAGACACAATTCATGCACAATGTCCTATATGTACCTATCTTTAACTTTTTCGGAAGTATTAAGTGTTTTCAGATTTATTGCAAAAATCAACGTTTTAAATAAAAATTATTTTATTTCACAAATTCGGTACATCACACTTAAAACCTAATAAGTAATACTGATTATTTCTTAATTATTGAAAAAAACAAAAAAAACATTAATGTCAATGTAGGAAATGTTCAAAATGCTCGCCGCGAACGTCTTGGCAACATGCTAATCTGGTGTAAAATTGTCTTTTAACGTTACTCAACATTTCTTCTCAGTCATGGCTTTTGCTTACTTTCTTCATATAGAGGTAAATGGGAAATAAGTATTGAGTGTAATGTATCGAATTTGTGAAATAAAATAATTTTCATTCAAATTGTTAATTTATGTGAAAAATCTGGAAACACTTAAAATTTACGAAAAAGTTGAAGATAGGTATAGGAAATTGTACATGAATTATGTCTAGAATTTTCTGAAGAATCCAAAAAAAATAATAATAATCGCATTTGAAATAAAAAATTTGGTAGTGGCCACGGTCGCATGGAACACCCTATATAATTTTATTTTCTTGAAAAATATGCCCATTCAAAATTACAAATCGACGTGTCCGAGCGTTTTTCCTAACACCCCCTCATTTATTCTTTGTCGAATTCATCCCATTTGGCTGTTATACTCTGTATATGCAAGACTAAGTAATGTTTATTTCAAATATTTCTGCACATGCGTAGATCTCTATTCTTACCAGAGCTTCGATTTTCATCGGCTAATTATTCATATTGTTATTATAAGATATATGACCATACCTTTAGACTATAGTCTAAAGGTAGTTCAATCTCATAACGAGGTTATAACGTGCAGTAGGTAATGATGCTTGCAATTTCCATTTAATTAATGCTTCTATGAGAATGATTCGGATTTTGGGGGAATCGACTATACTCAGCGCAAGAGCTAAAACTGTTCTTGACACTATAGGCTGGTTTGAAAGTGGTGAAATATGATGCTACCCTCTTTTTCAAATGCGAATGCCGAGCTGTCGCCATTGAGTAAATTTTGTCGCATTTACCTAAAGGGGCCGTTATACTCTCGCCGACGGCTACGGTACCAATTTTCTATTCGAAAGTGCCTTTCATTTTTCCGAGTTCACGCGCTCAATTTTTCACCTATAAGCTTGATTTTCTTCTTTAAATTGAAGTTCAAGGATGTCTTGAGGGCACTCCAATTTCTTCTCTTTGAAAAAATTTTTTTTTTGCATGAAAAAATCGGGTTGAATTTGAGAGTCTATGAAAATTGACTTCATATTCGTTTTTTTTTTCAGTTGTACATCAATTTTTTTTAGAAAATTCATTGGAGTGCCCTCGACAAATCAATTTTCTATATTTTGAAAAAAATACCATTGAATAGGCGCTTAAATGATGCAAAAAATCATGGAAATACTGAAAAGACTTCCAGAAAGTGTGAAATCGCAGAGAACTGTCTGAAATTCCAGGAGAATTAAAAAAAAATCAAGCTTTCAGTTGGAAAATTAAGGGCGTGAACTTGGAAAAATGAAAGGCGATTTTTTAATGGAGAATCGGTGCCGTCGGCCAAAGTATGACGGCCCCTTAAGAATAACATTTAGACCACAAACGTACGCTGGAAATTTCAGTATTCTATGTATTTTTTGAGAGATGTCGTGCTTGCTGAATTGAATCGGACCACGAATTTTTTATCAGTGAGTCCTACCTAATCGTTTTAGACCATTCAAGGCTCGAGATTCGTAAATTCAAGCTGTGAAAATTGAAAGCATCTGGGTGAAAGATAACGTTCCTAGGAATTAGTAGAGACCTATTAAATAGTTATCCTTATGTCGGTGGATCTCTGCAAATCGGTTGATTTTATGTCAAAGTTTGATCAATTTTCCTGAAGAAATGGGAAAATTATGGAAAATATGAATACCAAGCTATTTTGCATTAACCTTTCCTCTTTCGATCCGTATATTTACATCACGCCCAGGATATCGGTGAAAAAAGTTTTACCCTCTTTGCCGGATTTTTTTTCGCGATTTTCGCAAATTTTTTAAAAATACTTCTGCATCGCCTAGATAATCGAAATCTCACCCACGTATGAATCGATTATTCCTCTTTCCGACCGTATTAAAAGTTCCACACTGTATCGAAGCTTCGCTGCGATTTTAAGATTCTTCTGCACCCACGTTTCGACAGATTCCCTCGGGCCGGTCCTCCGAGTAGATAGAATATAGAATAAGAGCGCCGAAGCGATAAAAATATGCATCTATTGAGTGAGATGTTTCGTACCATAATTGGTTAATTTGTTCCATTATGAATAAAATATGAGTTTAAATATTTATTTCCGGAGGTTTTTGTAAATAAATGTAATAAGAGTTCTTCGGGTGATTATTGCTACATTAATGAAGATATTTCTACGGTGAAAAATGTAAATGAATGATTTTGGTTGATTATATTAATTTTTATATTAATCGTTTTTTTTTCTTGTGAGTTCTTTTAAAGACACCATTTACTGATAATTGTAGCCTAGTAGTCCAAGGGTTTCTAATCATTATTCTTGTTTTCATACGTTAATGTGATGTTTTTTATTGAAAAAAAAACAGCAATCTCGAATGAAATAGAACACAAATAGGCATTTTCCGAAAAACTCATGCCTACGCAAATATCCAGCCTGAATGTTTTATCTCGCCTCCCCTGTATGAAAATGTTACATATTTCATTCTTTATGAGAAAAGGATTCAGTTAAAAAAAAAGATGAATCTCCCAAAAATTCAGATATTAGGATAAAAATAAATAGAAAAATTGTAGAAGAACCTATGATGTCCTCTATTGATATGTGAAAATCCCAAAATTCATACCATCTATATCCTAGAAGTGAAAAAATGGAACACGAAAGTACTTTTTGATGATTCCATGAAATTAATAATATTTCCAACCCTTCTGATGTGTGCTATATGTTTTAAATCAACTATATTTCTATTCGTTTTGTTTCAGATCCTACCTTTTATACCTTCGTAGACTAAGGTGAGTGAAAAAAATATTTTGTGCCCGTATTTATTAATCTTTATATGCTGTCTTGTGCATCGACCATATTACAGTTATTTGCATCTATTTTTCGAGAATCATGAAGATATTCGAAGCTTTACCAAGAAACTACATGCAGGAACATTCATTACATCATTCGAATGAAAAATAGATATTTTTCAGAATATGCAGAATATATGAGCCATTTCAATCCTCATGTATATGTAATTATTCAATAAAACTGAACAAATAGTAATACACCTCAAGATTTCACACAAAATTGCTCACGTTCCATTTAATATGTTTGTTTTGCGAAAATTATGTTTTTTCTAAGATTTTCTGGCTTGGATGATTGCGTAGATACTTAAATTTAGTCGCACATCTTCTGATTGCATAAGTGATTATTGACTCTTGTGCATTTTTAGTATGCCCTGAGACTGAGAGTGAATTCACTACATATCATAATGAGAATTTTGAAGGTACCTACCTAAACATTTCCAGAGAATGAAATTGGAACAGCGAATAACAATTCAACGTAATTTACATAACTAGAGGACGTCAGTTGAAAAATGTACGTCATAGAATTTATTTTTCAATGTACAATCATTCATTTATTCGGGTATTAAGCTAATGAACGTTTTGATCGCACAGAAAATCATGGTTCGAGCGCCTGTTCAATGAAAAGAATTTCTCTTTCGAAAAACTGAGATTTTTTCATTCTAAGCTATCTGAACTCATTTTAGTGGTTCGAAAACCTCCATAGCTTGGCCTATCATAGGCAATGATCCCATAGACTGAATAAATCAGAAAACTAGATAGTTTGGAAGTGTAATTTATAAAGCATCGGCGCATTCGCCATTTTGCGGTTTAACATATGGATAGCTAAGGGCCGGTTTTATAAAGGGCACCAGGGCACGTTTAATCCGAGGTTAATCAAACGAGGATTGGAAGTCAACCCTCGGTTGAAAAAAGTTCGGTATTATAAACGTCTTTGCGGCCTCGGTTGAACAACCTCGGATTGAGATCGCTTTTTTGGGGTTGGCAAAACAAGAAGCTAATTCGAATATTCCCGTGTATGTATTTCCTACATCAAAACAAATTATGTAATAAAAAAATTTGTAATTTATGAAATGAGGACAGACTTCGTACGAATTTTTTCCACTCGAAGCTATTGCCAAACACGCTCTTGTCTTTATCACTTTTGTCAACTGATTTGACTCGAATGATCTAAGTTTGTACTATGTATTTTGATATTCTGAAAAGTCTCATCTCAAACTCTTTTGCCAAGTAACCAAATAAAAGCTAGGACAATACAAAACATCCAATGAAATTGCATTAACATTTAGTCCTACAAGGATGTAGTTATATTAAGGATAGAAACAAATCATTCTTGATTTTGTTTGATGAAATACACATTTAATTTAAAGATAGCATTTATTATTAATTATTCAGGTTGAGAGTCATGCAGTATTATGTAGGACTCCTCAAGTCACAAAAATAATAGTTGTTTTCAAATGTAATCAGATCCCAAATACAAGAATGGGAAATGTTTTTTTACACGCCAGAGAGTCTTTAAATTTAATTCATAGTTTATATGTGAGCTTCATTGAATAATTGATCATCCATTGATCTGCGAGATGGGATCGGTGTCATCAATCATTTCTTTAGAGTATATTAAAAATTTCTATGATGAGAATTTATAAGTTTGGCAACTTGAAAATTTGACCCATTAAAATAAGCATGCACCGGTACTATGTAATGATAATCAAGAAATCCTTCTAGAACGGTGAGTGAGCTCCAGCAACACGGTTCTAATACACCGAAATTTGGTCAGTCAATACAACCTTTCCTTTGTCAGTTGCTATTCCTTTTGATTGCTTGGCATTTTGATAGAATGATAAAATAAGCACTAGAATACTTTTTGATAATGTCCAAAGTTCTAGACATTTCACAACTTTCTCACATTCTTCTGATATTGATTTATATATACCACAAAAATCTTCGAAAATGTTAACAACTCTGAAAAGATTCAGCTTATTCAGAGTACTTGCAGTTATTTTATTATAATCATAACTAGAGTCATTTTCGATATTATATTCACACAGGAACCTGGCAGTTCTATCCCTCGAAGATGAGGCACAAAAATTCAGTTACAATTTAGGAATATTTTTCCAAACACCAGAGATGAATTATCAATACATAGCAAACCTACAGAAGACTGTGATTAATATCAGGCATTCTTTCAATATAATGTCATATAATATTTTCATTCCAAGCAACTTCAATGTGCCACAACAAAATGTTTTGTTGTTTTTAACATAAAGTGAGGTTAGTTGTCGGCCATCTAGAAACGTCAAACGTTTCAAACCTCGGTTCAAATCTCAAACGGAGCATTATTCACCGGTTGAGTCAATCCAGGGTTGAACCCGAGGTTGGATGTTTATAATACGGAAATCGACATTCGACGGCGGATTTGGGCTCAACCGAGGATTGGAATTCTTTTATAAAACCGGCCCTTAGAGACGTTAATCTACATTCAATCGTTTTCTGACTGTGTATACCCGTGAAGAGCCTTGTATTTTCATTAACCACCTCCACATACATTACAAGAACTCTGGTGAGAAATTGATCAAAACTGCTTCAACAATATGATGGAAAGGATGCAAAGACTTTGTCAGGAGGCCACACTGAACTCTATTTTTTCAATTTTTTGAGTTTGTACGACTATTTTGATAAATTCCGATCATTGATTGGCTATTCATTATTAGGGTTAGCATAAATGCATAGAATACCTGGTAATGGCACTGATTAGTTTTTTCTAAGACTTCCTAGTCGATCGAAAATCTGAGCTTTTTATTCCTCCCGAAAGGGGTCGCGCTATTTTCCATTGCTGCAATAGCGCCACGACCGATAAATATTGCGGATAATTCCGGAACTAGGACCCGAACTACGATCTAGAGTGCCCTATTCGATCTACAATTTTTGGTCACGATTTTCACTAAGGAGTCGTTACAACAGGGTTTTTATGCATCTATGATAAGCTTTTTCTTCACGTCATATTGAAAACTAAATTCAAATCGAAGGTCATGACGTATTTCTACGATTCGGAATCCTGAGAATGTTGAAATTAATTATTCGCTTCGACTTCAATATCGCAAAATATCGGAGCTCCCAAATACAATAGCACTTTTTCAATGGGCTGATAGAATTCGTCAATATTCATTGTGATTATGATTATACTGATTCGAAATTTTAATACCGGTAGAAGTATATATGAATTTGCGGAAACTGAAGTTTGCTTTTATTAAATTGCTTCGTTTCCATTCTGTCTCCTTCAAATCACCTTTCGCTTTTACTTATTTTCTTCCGTTTTGTCTGTTTCTTTCGGCTTGATACTAGTCAACCTGCTCTTCTCCCTAATATGAATATTTCATATGGACCATATGGTATTTCCGTGAAACTGGAAGAACTTTGATATGAGTTTCCTTGCCTAGTTCCATAATTCAGTAGTTCTACTGATTGAACTACTGTCCGAAATACACGAAAGGATGATTGTCACATTCCTGTTGCGTGCCAGAATTTCAGCATGAATCATTTAATAAGCCCCTTGCGCTATGGCGTGTAGACCTGTAAGGTGTGTTTTCAGTAACTGATTAGGTTGTGTTCTTTGGAATATTCATATTTCAGCCCTTGGGAAATCCCTTTTCGATAAACTAACAATGGTTTATCAAGGGTGCTCTGGATATTATGCTGCAATGAAAGAAAAAATTTCATGTTATTTCATTCTACAGAGTGTTGTTACACAAATGGAATAAATTCGATAACGAATAAATGAGGGGGTGTTAGGAAAAACGCTCGGACACGTCGATTTGTAATTTTAAATGCGCATATTTTTCAAGAAAATAAAATTATATAGGGTGTTCCATGCGACCGTGGCCAATACCAACTTTCTTATTTCAAATGCAACCCCCTGTATATTATTTATTTTTTGGATTCTTCAGAAAATTCTAGACACAATTCATAAACAATGTCCTATACCTATCTTCAACTTTTTCGGAAAAGTGTTTTCAGATTTTTCACAAAAATTAACATTTTAAATGAAAACTATTTTTCCCCAAATCGCTAGGAAATTTTGACATTCCAGTCAAAATTGGTCATAGAAAAAGTCAAGATTTCCTAACTGTTAGGAAATATTAATTTCCTTACTGTAAGGAAATGATATTTCCTTACAGTTGGTTCGACATAATATGCATATACGAACTTTTCTCATGATTCCTTCGGCACTTATTCTAAAGGAGCAGTATTTTTACTGCATCAACCAGCTCTGGAGGAGTCCCAGAAATAGCAAATTCATCATCACTTATCATTTTACACTGTTTCAAATTCGAAAACACTAGCAATTGAATTAATTATATGCGTCAATTTTGACAATTCAACATGAGTACGATTCCATAGTTACGTAACCAATTTCAATACGAATTTCGAAGCATCATTTATTTATGAATTTTCACAATTGTCCAGGAATGTTACGCTTTTCCTACCCGGCAAACAATGTACTATTTTTTCACAAATTCGATACATTACATTCAATACTTATTTCCCATTTACCTCTTGATATGAAGAAAGTAAGCAAAAACCATATACATATATTATTTTGAAAGAGAGTAATACATACTTTTTTCTTAAATCAAACAATATATGGCATGAGGCACGTGTGAAGAAATGGCGACAAGGAACAGATTGTTTAAAAGAAATCTGTTTCCCGCTCCAAAACCATTACTTAGAAGAAATGTTGAGTAACGTTAGAAGACAATTCTACACCAGATTAGCATGTTGCCAAGACGTTCGCGGCGAGCATTTTGAACATTTCCTACATTGACATTTATGTTTTTTTTGTTTTTTTTTTAATAATTAAGAAATAATCAGTATTACTTATTAGGTTTCAAGTGTAATGTACCGAATTTGTGAAATAAAATAATTTTTATTTATAACGTTGATTTTTGCAATATATCTGAAAACACTTAATACTTCCGAAATAGTTAAAGATAGGTATAGGACATTATGCATGAATTGTGTCTAGAATTCTCTGAATAATCCAAAAAATAAATAATATACAGGGGGTTGCAGTTGAAATGAAAAAGTTGAAAATAAATTTCAACAATTTGTAAACGTTGTTGCGGCGTGAGTCTTTCCATGATAATTTGTCAATGCTTACTGAACAGAAATGTCAAAACAAACTGGCTTCTACCTTCTGTCAAATCACCCTTATCCCAATATTGAAATTAGGGGAAATGAGAAAAAGTGATGTGCACACACCAACATACAATGGCAATCTACACTTTCTACAATACAACAAAGTATTTTCATCATAAGATGAATGTGTAATATGTATGATAATAAAAAATTCAATGTCAATGTCCAACATTCTATTATTTCTACGTGTCGCGGAAGCTATATACCTAACGATTTTTCATTTTTAGTGCAAGAACCGACTGTCATCTCATTCATAAACGCTTAAAATGTATTCACAAAACGAATAAAGCAATCTTACGATAACCGAGATCACGCTCGTCGTTTCGTTCTCATCTCTCATTTCCTGATGGTCGTAGGAATAATTTTCTAGTAAATGGCGTTTGAATAAATTCCAGCATCGAGGAAACGAAGAACTCGTTTTTTTTGGATGCTTCATTGTCGAATGTTTGGGTATGTTCGTATCTGAGCAGCTCTCGATTAGTCCCGTTTTGTCGATTTGAGGAATATTCCAAACTAGCTGTGGTCTGCGATTATTTATGAAAATATTTTACCTCCGAGGCTCTCAAATGAAGGAAACAAATGAGTCTATCTATGGGGAAATGTTGGAATCAGCCATGTTCAAGAGATAATCTCTATACGGTTATTCAAATTTAGGCCGAGCAATCGACAAAAATAATAGGCTTTTTTCAACTTCAAAGTTTCAACTTGGATTTTCGGCTGAGATGTGAGAAATGTGTTGAAAATGGTGCTGAAAGTTGCACCAAACTCTTCAAAGCGCGTTCTTATAGTCTCCTCTAGCTATTTCCCATAATAACACTATATCATTAAAATTAATATAAATTAGCCGGGTTTATGCAGCGAATAATATAACAATAAGATACGAGGATGTATTGACATCTAGTTAGCCTAGACCAGTTTCATGCATAAACAAAATATTGCGATACCATATCAACGAACAATAAGTGTCAGTGTAGAGTTCGACGTCAAAAAAGTAAACCAGAGTTAAGCAATAATTAAAAAAAGATGTCCACCGAAATTGTAAAAATCGAAAAATTGGAGTATCGAGCCATCATCAAGTGCCTGTATTTAAAAGGGTTAAGAGGTAAGCAGATTTACGAAGATATGCTTAATACCCTTGGTGATCAATGTCCTTCGTATGCGACCGTGAAAAATTGGACTGCAAGATTCAAAAGAGGTAAATTTTCCATTGAAGATGATGACCGATCGGGAAGGCCAGTTTCTGTGTCAGTCCCCGAAAATATCGATGCAGTTCATGGCATAACTTTATCAGACCGTCGAAATTTCATACGAACGCGTTCATCATAGTATAGTTCACGTCAATTTGGACATGAGAAAAATGTCTGCAAAGTCTATCCCCAAATGTTTGAATGTTGACCAAAAGCGTGCAAGAGTAGAAGCATCGCGTTCGATTTGTGCTCGATTTGAAAACGATTTAGACTTCTTAAACCGAATTGTTACTATGGATGAGACTTGGGTACATTTCTATGATCCAGAAATAAAGCAACAATCGATGGAATGGCGACACTCTGCTTCTCCAAGAACTAAGAAATTTCGTGTCGAAAAATCTGCTGGAAAAGTTCTTTTTGGGATTGCCATGGAGTAATCATGATTGATTTTTTGGATAAGGGTAGAACAATAAGTGGAGATTATTATTCGACATTACTAACCACTCTACTGAAAAAAATTATAGAGAAAAGACGCGGATGCTATCCAAAGGTGTTTTGTTTTTTATAGAACAACGCCCCAGTACACAACTCTCGTATTGCCATGCAAAAAATTCGTGATTCAGGGTTAGAATTACTAGACAACCCCCTTATTCACCAGATTTGTCTCCGTCCGACTATCATCTCTTTCCTCAACTGAAAAAAAGTTGAAAAGGTCGTAAATTTTCTTCCAACGAGGAGGTAATAAAAGCTGTGGAGGACTGTTTTGCAGAGCAAGAAGAAACATTTTTTTTAAAGGTCTAGAGACGTTGCAGGTTCGCTGTAATAAATGTATTCTATTGAGAGGAGAATATGTTGAGTAATAAAATATTTTGCATTGAAATTTTGTTTGGTTCTATAGTAGGCTAAGGATTTTCCAATATATCCTCCTAAGAATGAGAATGATATAAGGAAGATCAACATACACATTTCAAATGAAATAAGATGAAATAGAGTATAAGAACTAGTGGAGACCCTAGATCTACTTATTGAGAAGATATCCTTATCGGTAGATCTCTGCAAATCCGGTGATTTCATAGGCAAAATGTCAAAGTTAGATCAATTTTTTTTTGAAGAAATAGGAAAATTATGGTGAATATGAATATCAAGCTATTTTGCACTGACCTTTCCTCTTTCGATCCGTATATTTACATCACGGCCAGGATATCCGTGAAAAAAGTTTCATCGACTTTAGAAACGCCCTTTTTACCGGATTTTTCCGTGATTCAAGCGAATTTTTAAAAAATACTTCTAAATCGCTCAGAGAATCAAAATTTCACCCACGTATTAATCGATTATTCCACTTTCCGACCGTGAAAAAATTTCCTCACTCTAATATTATTTCAACTCTCCTGAAAAATTCCCTGAATTCGTCATCAGCATGCTGTTTCCTATATTGTGATGTTTTACTTTATGAATTGCCCTATTTCGTGAGCGGTTCCTAAAGATCCTTCGACAATCTTCCGCTAACGTTCTGGAGACTTTCGAAGGTAGGATTTCCGTTTGTGATAAAAATATCTATTCACGGATGTAAATCTCGAAACTGGATCGGCATATCCATATTTATCTTCGCGAAAATTGTGATCTTGAGAATCGAGATTTCTGAATATTGGAATCGTAAGTGATGAATTTTTAGTGAAACTGGCTTTTGATCGCCACCACTCCTGATGTGCGGTATCGATTCCGAAACTATTATGAATACATTTGGAATCGATTTGAAATAATTTCAAATCCCGCTAAATTTGCAATGAGCAGCAGTATCGTTTACCTTGATTTATATCACTTTTAGATTGCCGAGAATCCCGGAAGGAATCCGACAAAATCTCGTGTTTTAACATATCTGCAGGTATTAAAAGATAGACCATTGTATTCGGGAGCCATTCGATCCAGAAGTCGCTAGAGTGCACCTTCGGTTCTGTGCTCGGGATCGGTTCGTCGTATAGTTCTATGGTTGTTTATAGCAAGTTGGATTTACTTCTCATTGTAGTTTAGTTATTTTACTGGTGAGTGTCTGAGTGTACCGAAAATTAATTCTTCAATGATTATTTTTCATATGAATAATTTCTTTCGTTAGATTCTCCAAGTTTGGGAATTTTTTTTTAATCTCGTTGTTTTGATGCGAATTCAAATTATATCGGTTCAAACTTTGGTATTATGATGTATTATCATTCATCTTCAAGTTAGTGTCCTATTTTTGAATATTCATGAAGGATTTTATTTCCCCAGTCCTCTTAGCCACTACCCTTACTGAATATTATGATGTATCTTATTTTCATATCCATTTTAGGGCAAGGGTGTGATGCATACACTCACATTATTTTTAACGTAGATTCAATATCTGCCATAAAAAAATGGGGTTCTAATTTGAAAAAATTGATTTTTCACGATTTTGTCATCCCTAACTTTGAAAGCGATTTTTTCACCCCCTGTATCATAAATCGCGATTTCGATTTTTAAAGTGGATACATCAATCTTTCATCTTGAAATATCCCAAAAATGAAAATCTTCCATCCAAAAACCTCGAAGTTATTCTTGTTTCAGCGGAGCTCTATTTTCGATTTTTTTTTCGAATTTTCCCGCTCAGAGAGAATTTTCCAACCAAAACTGAAAAATGTTACATCAAAATAACTTGAAATTTTCTAAGGAATCTATTTCTGCAATAAAAAAATGGTGTTCTAATTTGAAAAACGGAAGTTGACGTCATTTCCGGAAAAACCGGAGGTGCTCATGCCTTGAAAATATTTTAGATTTCATCAGCATCGTGAAATACTTATAAGTGCTGAATTTCATGAAAATACGTTCAGTAGTTTCCCGTATAAATATGGGTGAGGTTCCTCGTGAAAGACCCTGTATTCCAAGCAAATTCATGTTTGAGATGTTTCGATATGTAGTTTACTCGATCAAATTTATACATATTACTCTAAGGTAATTTTTTGTGGGGGAATGATAATTTTCTTTTCATCCTTTAAAAATAGCCTCCCACAACCAAATTAAATGAGAACAAACAAAAACACGTCTTGTCCCCGCCTTTCGATCCAACAGAACCCTCAAAATAGTCTCCCCTTTTCCTCTCAGAATTCGGTGATACGAAAATCGCTTAATTTTTGGAACATGCAAAATCTAATAATGCTACCTCTTTTGGCGATACTCCCAATGGAGTATCCTATCCTATTGTCTCTTCCAATTTTTTATGTAACGCAAGATTTTTGAGAAAAATCCACTTGTTAATCACAATTTTAGATTGAATGGAGCAATATTAACAAATTTAATGACAGAAGGAAAACGATTTGATACAGAAAAAAAACCCAAGTTAATAAGAATTTCTTATACGGCTCTTGTAGTTTTTCTAAATGGAAAAAAGCAAAAATTCTAGGATTTATGAATGGTACCCATTGTGTTTGGAAATCTAAATTTGGCGTCGACTGAGCAGCGAAATATTTGAATAATTGTTCATTCTGATCAAATCTCTTATATGCAGAATAAATACTAATTTGGAAAATTTCTTTCGAGAAATTTACAAACAATTGATAATATTTCCGTATTCAATTTAGTCTGAATAAATTGTTCCTTTGATCATAGAAAATGTGCACATGTGTTTTTTCCCTTTGCATAAACCTTGGCATTGACATTCCGATCTATAAACACCATGTGAAAAATTTAATTAACAAATCGCTCAGTTAACTTTTCTTTTTGGGCGCTCATTCTTCGTAAAGGATGGCTATTTTCGAACTTCGGGCAAGGAATGGTCTCAATCGACTAGGTTCGACTCACTAATCACAAATCCTCGGTCAAATTCTATTCTGTTCGTGTGTCCGTAAACAGGTAAACTCTTGAATGGGTGAATCTAGAGCGAATTGTTGGAAAAAATTTACGAAATTTCTGTAATAAAATATCCTATTTCTTGAACAACTTCTGTATATTTTTCCACAGCTGTCAAATGAATTCGAATCTACCTACAAGACGAATTATTTTTTGCTTTGTTCGACCCATTTTTTCATTTCTGTACTAATATACCTACATTCACATCTAACATTATTTTTTTGTTCTAGTTAACAAAATGGCTGTAACTTATAATCCATTTAGTATAGTCAACAACTTCATGAACAAATACCAAGGTGAGTACAAGAATGTGAAATTGCTGGCTATCATTTCTGACTATAATACAATAGTCTCTAACTCTAATTAATTATATACTGTCGATAACGAACATTGTTTTATACTCCTAAAAAAAATGTTTCTCTTGTTGCACAATACCAATTGTTTGATATCGTATTTTATACATATGCGACTAATTTGGAATGATGAAACCGTTCTCACGTAAAATTAGTCATGTTTCTTATTTTTTATAACTATCATCTTTCCAAAATAAAGTTTCATTTAATTTTCGAGAATAAACAAGGTCAACGATGCTTGCATTCATTATATTATGCAATCATTTTCCAGTAATTACAGGCATTGAAAATTCAACAATAATGTCAAATGTTCTCAAATTTTGAGGACCTAATTGTCCATAGAAAAAATACATCTCAATTAGCAATTCGGAGTTTTGTTCAAAAGAAAATTGAATAACATTATGGAACATGTAAAAAATGAAATCGATCTTAAATTACCTGAAATTCTGAATGATTCATAAACATTTCCTCTAATAACGAGGTAAAGCTAGTCTCGCTTTAATCCATGAAAATTTTTTTATATAATCATTTTATTCACAAAGTCTCTAATCAATTTGAGGATATTATAACATCATAAAAATGCTCTCTTTGCAGATCCCCGGACAGCAAATTGGTTGTTTATGTCAAGTCCTTTCTACACACTAGGAATATGTTTATCTTATGTTTACATAGTGAAGGTATGTAGATAATCTAGGTAACACCAAGCAAACCTAATTCATCCTACATAAAACATACCCACTTGAATCAAGCAATATAGCCTAGAGAAATACCAGCTTTTCGCATTTTTTGATCGTTATCATTGAACTGCTCTCAATATCATTCTTTTCAGGTTATTGGCCCAAAACTCATGGAAAATAGAAAACCTTTCCAATTGAGAAAAGTATTAATCGTATACAACTTCCTACAAGTGTTGTTCAGTGTGTACTTGTTCCTTGGGGTGAGTATAAGTTCTTTATAAGAATTATGAAACTGTGAACTTTGTGACATGAAAATTTATTTATTATAGATCGGTCTAAATGGATGGTTCACAGGGGAATACAACTGGAGGTGCCAGCCTGTTGACTATTCCCTCAAACCCAGCACCGTAAGGGTGAGAAATTTCCATTTCAAGCCTGTAAAACTTTCATTAATTTATTTTTATTTTCCAGATGGTGGCCTTTTCCTGGTGGTATTATTTCTCCAAATTCACAGAATTCTTCGACACTGTAAGTACCACTTACTAAATTGCTCAATCTTTTTTCGTTGCTATTTCTAATGAAAAAATTATGAATTAATGGCATTCCGTCGAAAGAAGCACCACGATCTTTTTTGAAGGATCATTATTTAACATCATTTAATTTCTTGTTTCTCAAATCAGATTTTTGGTCACTTACATCAGCTTTCTGTGAAAAATTTTGGTGCCCACCCTGTATATTTACTGAAAATGTAAAATTATTATTATTGTCTCATATTCATTGGCAGAGACTTTAATTGAAAACAATATTCTCAAAATTCACACGGAATGTTTGAAATTGTATGTTTTTTCAGTTTTTCTTCGTTATGAGGAAGAAGTATGATCAAGTCAGTACACTCCACGTGATTCACCACGGTGTTATGCCCATGTCTGTTTGGTTTGGAGTTAAATTCACACCAGGTTAGTATGAAGAACACTCAAATTATAAAATATTAAGCGAATATAAATCAATCAGCAATAAATTTCGAGAATTATTGTACATACCTGAACAAAAAATACTACCACTCGTTTCAAATCGTCACGTTTCATTCCAATTGTTTTATGCAATGTGAATTTGACCAAATGGCTGTAAAATTAATCTTCTATTATATCCTTTATGTTTTTTGATGTATGTTCTTCTTTGTAATATTTCTTTTTCAATCCATATGATTTTCATCAACTGATGAATGAATGGAATTAGCCATTTACCACTTGAACACAATTTCTTTCTCATTGCAGGTGGACACAGCACTTTCTTCGGTCTTTTAAACACTTTTGTTCATATAATTATGTACTTCTACTATATGCTGAGCGCTATGGGACCTCATATGCAGAAATATTTGTGGTGGAAGAAATATCTCACTACCCTTCAAATGGTAAGTTGAAGTTACTTATTTGGAACAGTAATTTCTTCATTCATACAATACCATATTGCTTAGCTCCTCAATCGATAGCAGTGTTACGTTTATTATATTGGTGGCCCCACCTGTTGTGTAAATCATGAACTAATTGGCTATGATGAAATGCTGCAACCTTCACATTAATACTTAAGGATTTGGACTTAAGTTTTATGAGATTGAGTATTAGCTATGACTTTTCGCTCTTTTTCAGGTCCAATTTGTTGGTATAATGGTGCATGCCTTCCAGCTACTATTTATTGACTGCAGTTATCCACGTGCTTTCGTTTGGTGGATTGGAATGCACGCAGTTATGTTCTTCTTCCTTTTCAAGGAATTCTACAATAAAGCTTACCATAAAATGTCAAAGGCCAAAGTCGAGTCGTCTAGCAAGAATGGGGCGCCAAAACAAAATGGGCATGTGGAAGAAATGAAACCAGGAAAAACTGTTAGTGAATACTATGTTAATGGTACTACTGATATACATCACAGGATGAAGTCACATTGAAAGTTTGTTAGTAAATTGTTATTTATTTTGAAGGTTTATGGACTCCTTATACGTAGTTTGAAATGAACATGAGTCAAGTAATGAATTTGCTCAATTAATATACAGGTTCAGGAATTGTATGGGTTTTCTAAAAATAAGTGCTGAACGTATTTCATTCATTTACGTAGAAGTATCGGAATACAAAAGACTTTTTTTCATCACTTGAACCAGTTTCAAATTTTCTATTACTACGAGTATTTTTTGATACCATTAAGGATGATTTATTTGTGAAAGAGTAATTATTAGATATACAAATAGATCGTTGACGTTGAAATTCCAATATCGAACAAAACATCACAGTATCTTAGTCTAATTTCTTATGCTGATTCTCTCTATCACGGTGTTAGAATAATTTTTAAACAGCCAGTATAGTGCGGTTTAAGTGACGAATCGAAAATGTTTGAGGGGGGGTTGGATACAAAATTCTTAATTTACTCAGCAGTGAAGAAAAAGGTCTTGTTGACTTGTTAATCCGCTGGAAGGATACCTCGTTTGTGATAAATATGTCTCTATAGTGAATCAGAATTAGAAACTGCCATATGTTCAAATTTTCGTGATTGAAATTTTATGACTAAATCTTCCATTCGAATCATGTTTGATTATTTATTCGCCATCATTCCATGAAATTATACTAATTCGACAATGAAATGTATTTTTTCAATTGGAGTGGTTTAGTTTCACACGGGTGCTAACTGATTTACTTTTTATTGTTTGAATTGAATTGTTAAAAAAGTAAGGCTTTAGATATGCAATTTTACTTAATGTTAGATATGAGAATAGATACTATAGTTAATATTATTTGTTGTAAATATTTTTATACATACTGTGAAAATAAATTTAGTGATACATAATTACGTCTATTATTTTTTTCATTCCGCCATTTCCTGTGCATTCTCTGACAATGATGCAGATTGGATGTATGATTTTCTGATTTAAAAGAAAAAACAGGTCCCTCGTGTCATGGGCTATTCGAATCACCCCCATCTGTGTCATGCGATTTTTCACGGTTTTCGAGTTATGAATTTTTTATGAACTTTGAGAATTTTCGACTTGATCATATCAAAAAAGGTATTAAAAAAAGTACAAGACTTCCCTGTGGAATTCTCTTGTAACTTAATCTTAATGAATTGTACTTTCATACATAAAATAACCATATTCGTAACTTTGATAAAAATTATGGAAATGTTGGTCTCAAGTGAAAAAGTTACATGAATTGGATTATGATCTGAATTTTCGAATCAAAATTAAAAATGTAAAAAGGATAATTCACGGTTTCTCAGTATGCTTAAAAACTGCGCTCAACAGTCAGCTTCTGGAAACATTGATCAAAAATGGTACTGTAAACTCTACTTTTGCTAGAATTAGCCTTCAAAGTCATCGAGGTGGAAAAAGAAAATCAAAGAACAAGACATTTACTGCAAAATTATTTTTTGCCATTTTAAGATTTTTTTAATCAAGTTATGATAGAAAATGCTGAAAATTAATGAAAATTCGCATTAGATGTTTGTCAAGAAAAGTTCTAGATAAAAAAACAAAAGGATGGCAATAAATCACACATCATAATGTAAATAGATCATAATCCAATTCACGTGACTTTTTCATTTTAGACCAACATTTCTATAATTTTTATCGATGTTACGAATCTGGTTATTTTATGTAAAAATGTACAATTCATGGAGATTAAGTTACAAAAGAATTTCACAGAGAAGTCTTGTACTTTATTTTTAATATCTTTTTTAAGAAAAAATTCATAACTCGAAAACCATCATTTACCTTATGTGAATATTACTCTATTTTCGAAATTGAGGATAATTTGACTTCATTTCACCCTTCCAATGCAGACGAAGTTGGGAAAAAATACGAAATTATCGTTTTTGTTATGTTTATTCAACAGAATATGTTTGAATGACAACTAGTTTCAACGGAACACACATATTAAAACTCACATTCAGCAGACTTTCCAGAAAATATGTGAGGTACATTATGTGTTTGGCCTGAATGAGATATAGTTCATCACCATCCATTATATTCAGGAATCAAATAAGATTTCCCGTTTCTAGAAACGAATTGTCGACTTCTTTTGAGTTTGATAATATTCAATTTACTGTCATAGGAAAAATGATATGCCCAAGCCTTGAAATATGGTGATGATCCATAGCCACATTTATATTCTTATTTGAACAGTGATAAAATAACAGATGATAATAATTAACATTCAGTTGCTGATCCCAAACATGTATGGGCAATTGATTGAGAAAGTCGGATAAAAATTGAGCATATTACTTTCAAGATGTTTTTAAAATTGAGCAAATTGTAAGATAGGACAATTGCAAGCTTCCAAAATAACATTCTCTTGCTTTATTCCTTCGAAAGGAATGAAATTATAGAGAAACGTACAGTTCACAAATATACCTAGGAATAATATATTATACTGTACATTCTCTCTGTGATGCTGAATATTGAGTTTTTAGTATACATAGTTTTGTGGAATTTAGTATCAAAACTATTTATTCTTACAAATATATAAAGTATATGACTAGTTTTAAAGATAAACTTATGATTATTATTTACAATACATACAACCACAGTCTCACTTGTTGTACTCGAATAATTAATATATTTTGACAGGAATAAGAAAAAAGGTAAAAATCACTGGAAGTTTTTCTCTGATCACCATGAACAATAATGGAGAGCTTTTTGAAAATCGATTTCCTCAAGTATATTATCTTTCTCTTCTATTCAATGGAAAGAACAAGAAAAGAAATCGTAAGATATGTAATCAAATTTTTTTCTATTCCGGCGAATATTACATCTTCAAATCACAAATGATTTTTTTATTCTTGCAGCTTATGCTGCCAGTGATTTGAAGACTATTGCACGAATTTCTCTAAATCAATTGGTCTAGATTGAAGAACGTATTTTCAGGGTAAATATGGTCAAATTATCTCCTGGCTTATGCGACAGAAAAAATAATTCGGAATTCATTATGAATAAATGATTCTCACTATTATAGCCCCATATGTTCATCATCTCCTCCTGATTTAATTGCTCTGGGGCAGAATATGTTCTATGAATATTCCCGAAGCCTCCATATCTCATTGGCTTCCTCTATATGCCATTTAGAATTATTCAGAAATATTCATTTTTCAGTGAAATTGGAAATTAATCATTTTCTTGTGATTACTCAGGAAAACTTTCACAAACTGTTTAGTGAGCTAGAAATGAAATGAATTTTCCCTCATTTCACATTTCCTATAAACTATTCCCTTTGGATATTCTGAAAGATTTAAAACAATAAAAACCTCATTACACATAATTGACCTAACTTATTCGCTCTTATTGTTATTATTGACCATCTTCAGTTTCTTCTGATCTTCCTTTTTGTAAGCCTGTCTGTAGAAGTTGGAGAATAGAACGAAGAATATCGTTGAGTGAACTAACAGCAAGGGTCCAATAAATCTAGGGTATCCACAGTCTGACCACAGGAGCTGTGCTGAGTGGACAAACACCAGGAAGAATTGGGACTGCAAAAAAATAATATCCATATATTTTATCGAAACTTAAATATTTGAATACAAAGTCTGAGAATTGCTTTCTAATCGGCCATTCAAAAATTCTAGTTATAGCTGAATAGAGCCTTGAATTGAATATATCCTTATTATCCTTTAGTTTTAATCATTGGAAGAGCGTTAGAACAGCACTTACCAATTGTATAGTGGTGATATATTTTTTCCACCATAAATATTTCTGGTATTGAGGGCCCATAGCGGAAACCATGTAGTAGAAGTACATCATAACATGCACGATATTGTTGATGAGGTTAGAGAATGTTCCATGGCCACCTGCAATGAAATAACTTGATTAAAATGGTAAATCATTTCACTAGAATGTGCTTCTACGAAAAAAGGGAATCATGTCTATGGGTTCCACCAAATCTAGAAAAAGTCAATTGCTTTGTATGATATTTCCTTGTAGATAGATCATCATAGATAAGCTAGCTCACCCTCTTTCCCCCTTTTAAGTCAACTTAAGTCCTGGTAAAATAACAAGCAAGCACCTATCTATCTACAGAGGTATCATCATTCGCCTACGCATATCTCAATACAGGGTCTTTCACGAGGAACCTCACCCATATTTATACGGGAAACTACTGAACGTATTTTCATGAAATTCAGCACTTATGAGTATTTCACGATGCTGATGAAATCTAAAATATTTTCAAGGCATGAGCACCTCCGGTTTTTCCGGAAATGACGTCAACTTCCGTTTTTCAAATTAGAACACCATTTTTTTATTGCTGAAATAGATTCCCTAGAAAATTTCAAGTTATTTTGATGTAACATTTTTCAGTTTTGGTTGGAAAATTCTCTCTGAGCGGGAAAATTCGAAAAAAAAATCGAAAATAGAGTTCCGCTGAAACAAGAATAACTTCGAGGTTTTTGGATGGAAAATTTTCATTTTTGGGATTTTTCAAGATGTAAGATTGATGTATCCACTTTAAAAATCGAAATCGCGATTCATGATACAGGGGGTGAAAAAATCGCTTTCAAAGTAAGGGATGACAAAATCGTGAAAAATCAATTTTTTCAAATTAGAACCCCATTTTTTTAAGGCAGATATTGAATCTACGTTAAAAAATAATGTGAGTGTATGCATCACACCCTTGCCCTAAAGTGGATATCAACTCAGAAAATATCCATTTCAGGGCAAGGGTGTGATGCATACACTCACATTATTTTTTAACGTAGATTCAATATCTGCCATAAAAAAATGGGGTTCTAATTTGAAAAAATTGATTTTTCACGATTTTGTCATCCCTAACTTTGAAAGCGATTTTTTCACCCCCTGTATCATGAATCGCGATTTCGATTTTTAAAGTGGATACATCAATCTTACATCTTGAAAAATCCCAAAAATAAAAATTTTCCATCCAAAAACCTCGAAGTTATTCTTGTTTCAGCGGAGCTCTATTTTCGATTTTTTTTTCGAATTTTCCCGCTCAGAGAGAATTTTCCAACCAAAACTGAAAAATTTTACATCAAAATAACTTGAAATTTTCTAAGGAATCTAATTCTGCAATAAAAAAATGGTGTTCTAATTTGAAAAACGGAAGTTGACGTCATTTCCGGAAAAACCGGAGGTGCTCATGCCTTGAAAATATTTTAGATTTCATCAGCATCGTGAAATACTTATAAGTGCTGAATTTCATGAAAATACGTTCAGTAGTTTCCCGTATAAATATGGGTGAGGTTCCTCGTGAAAGACCCTGTATAGTGTATATTCTCTATATTCCAAGGAACTATAGGAATATATTCCGACACTCCAGTACACTTTGAGCTCTGAATGAAGGCCCAAAGGTGACAAATATCAGGCTGAATATGAGTATGATGCCCTGATGAGACCTACTCCTGCAGATCAGAAGGCTTCATCCTCATTCATTTAGTATTTTACCTAATCACAACGAAAAACAAAATCATCTTCAGATGAGGGAATGAAAATGCATGCCAAAGAAATTTTGAAGGAATTTGATTGTGTCTCAGTCAACCGATGAAGACAGGACTCACATTCGTAAACAAGGGAGGGTGAAGGTAGTATTGGTACTGGTACACAAGGTAATTCTTGACGAACCATTTGGTATCTAGGTATGGCTCTACCATTCAGTTCAACCCACTACATGGTAAATACTTTGTCTTGAGAAGATTACCCAACGCTACTCAATTTATGCTGTTAATTCCCTTAAAGAATTAAATTGATACAAACCCGTTAGAAAGTCCATTCGTCTTGTTGACTGTACAGTCAACAGATTCTTTTCTGAAGCTAGTATTGTCGCAAGAACGAATTCATGGTTAAACTCTTTGATTTCATAAAACTGAACGATAAAATTCATCATCGTTGCGTCAGTCTGCACTCGTAGTTCTGTGAAGCTGAAAGGTCGTTTGCTGATTGTAATGATCACGTGAAAGGTCTCACTTGGTCGAATACAACTGGCATATTCACCACATTAAAGTAGCTGTAAAGTTGGCTATAATCTCTAGTTTAGTTAGGATGGTAGATTCTGAAAAGTTTTAGTGGCGTTTCAAGTTGAGCGCCTTTTATTTGATGAATAAAACACATGATATGCTTTACTGCAAGTGAGTTTATTTCTTTTCGCACATTCAAGAGAAAAATCGTACATGAGATAATCGGGAGTCCAGAGGGAATGAATTATCGCTCTGGCAGAAGAAGGCATGACACAAAGATTGCAAGAAGGTTGGACCTAGGAGAAGTCATTAAAGAGTAATAACAGAAGAGAAAATAGCAATGTAGCTAAAATAGCAAGAAGAAAATCCACAACATCTCATCCAGACCTTCAAAGGCAACTTCTGCGAGCACGAAAATTGGACTATTGAAGACTGTAAAAATGTCTTATTACTGGGTGATTCTACTTTAGTTTCGTTATGTGTAGGTACTTGTGTATTAGTTTCCCTATCACCAAGTACAGCAACAAGTACTAGAGTAGTTAGTAGATATCAATCGTAGCTTTACTTTTTGATCAGGACAATTTCAGACTTCTGATCGGTATCATTATATTCAAAAGCTTTCTACAATTACTGATAGTTCTGATATTTCATAACAAAACCCATGAAATTGCCTGAATTCATTTCTGTCTTCAAACTCGAGCGGTAATAAGTTTCGAAGTCACCTAATTGTACTTCAGGAAAAAGGAACAGTTCTATAATTGCATTACACATTGACCATCCAATTAAACATGTCGGATATTTGGTTTCAACACCCGAAAGAAATTTTTCAGTGTTCTCTTTAATTTGTTCACCTTGCATGGCTTTTCATACATATGGAATATTGGGTAATAGGCAGGTAACTAATATAAATAAAAGTGAATACACCAAACCACACTCACCAGCGAGGAATTTCACAAGAATCCAAGTCTCCAAGGGCGTCAGGCTGTGATGGTACAAGTGCAGGAACGTTATTTGGCTATCCTTTTTACGCAAGACGAAAAATAGCGTGTCTGCAAATTCGGAGAGTTTCGAAATGTAGTACCACCAGCATAAAGTAGCCATCTGAAAATTGATATTACGCCTGTGAAATTGGTTGGAATACGATGTTTTTGTAATATTTCTTGTGAGATAGTTCATGCAGCACTGGATATCAAATTTGTTGATTCCTGAGTGACCAGGAACTCAGACTGAAGAGGCCTTGTTGTCTGCTTCATTAAGTTGGTGCATGTTCATACATTTTGAATAATCTGGGTCCCACGAGTGATCCCTTAGCTATGCCGGCTCCTATGTTTTTCAGTTCTGAGAGTCTAGAGGTATCAGCTTAATCATTCGGTAAACGTCTGAAGTTTTTTTCATACAGAGTGTTCATGAAAGAGAAAAATACAGGTTGTTCCATTTGAAAAAATCGAGTTATCGCATATTTAATTTTAGTGAATTGGTAATTTTATATTGGACACTCTGTATAAGAAAAAACCTCAGATGTTTATCGAATGATGAAACTGATACCTTAAGCTCACTACTATAAAAATTCCGTTTATCTAGAATCTAGATTAAGCACAGCGGTTGCTATAAGAATTTTGATGAACCCCTTAAGAGGACCTGGTACACGTTCAAGCTCGTGAGCCCCCTTCAAATTTGGCTTTTTATTTCCATGATATCTCAGTGCGTATGCGGCGTAGACCAACAATTTTTTTTTAATTAAAGCTTAATCATTTCTCTAGAATGTGTATTACTCGCTTTTCTGTTTTTCTTCGTATATCAGGAAAAAAACCTGGTGAGCTGTAATTTCAAGAAAATCTGGACTAACGATTTTATTTCCATGATATCTCCGTCAATTTTCCAAATGAATATATGAAATTTTCAGTATACATGTGGGATAATATTTTACAGAATGTGTATTATTCGCTTTTTCGTTTTCCTGCGTATTTTAGGAAAAAAACCTGGTTGAAAATATGACCAATAAAGTTCCCACTTTATAATTTATTTTAAATTGAAGGGGCAATGAACAGAAAAACTGATCAATATACATTCTGGAAAATATTATTTAGCATGTAAACTGAGAATTTCATACATTTATCCCAAGAATTGACAGAGATATCATGGAAATAAAATCCAGATTTTCATGAAATTACAGCTGACCAGGTTTTTTTCCTAATATACGAAGAAAAACAGAAAAGCGAGTATTACTATTACTATTACACATTCTAGAGAAATGATTAAGATTTAATTTCAAAAAAAATTATTGGTCTACGCCGCATACGAACTGAGATACCATGGAAATAAAAAGCCCAATTTTTTAAGGGAGCTCGCGAGCTCGGACTTGTACCAGGTCCCCTAAAAATACTAAAAATATCCTGAAAATACGAATTATGTGGCAACGCCATAATGAAATTGAAAAAATGAGGTATAAGTGTAAAGCTCTTGTTAACCTTCGAAAGAATTATGCCATAAAATACAGGGTGTTCAATTTGAAAAACTACCTATTTTTCCATAACTTTTTTTGACGCACACTGTATCTGTAAAAATTATTTTTAGTTTGTGGAATTTGTCAACCTTATTTATTACCATTCCGTATAAGTTTTTTCCACACGGTACAGTTTAGGCGCTTTTTTAGCCGTATGCCTTGCTGACGCACCTTGTAAAGCCAAATCATGCCCAATGAGAAATATGAAATTATATTCATAAGCAAATAGGCTGCGATTCATATTTCTTACCCTGAGAGCCTTAGGATTGGTAGAATAGTCCACTGGTTGACATTTATAACTGTAGTCCCAGAACCATCCACTCATTAGATGCTGAAATAATAAATCATTTCGATTCAGTTTTGTCCATTTATGTTTAAGGATTGACAGATGTGATAATGAATGAGGCAATAATCATGGAAAAAATGTTCACAACATCTCGTCTAGCAAACTTCATCTGCCTGAATAATAGCCGTCATAATATGCTCGTTGAATCAAATACTATCATTAATGCCTTCAAGTAAACTTATTTCATAATAATAATAATAAACTCAATAAATGAACAATTGAACAAATTGCTACAGAAGTGAATAAAATAAAGTTAAAAAAATAAATAATAATAGTTTCATTTAATTATTTAACTTCATTTTATTCGCTTCTGTATATTCTGTGAATAAAATAAAGTTAAAAAAATAAATAATAATAGTTTCATTTAATTATTTAACTTCATTTTATTCGCTTCTGTATCAATTTGTTTAATGGTTTATTTATAAATGTATACCCTGCAAGGGTTATATTTACATTTCTATTTCTTCGGTTTCAAAATTTTGCTTAATTGTAATAGATATTTTGGTTTGATAATGGCTAGAAACAGCCGAACTTCGACCCATTTTTAGTCCGAATGATTTGAAACTTGGCAATGGCAAGTATTCTTATTTTTGTTTTGCTGACAGAAGAAAAATGGCGGCTTCAATATGGCGGATTCTTGCATGTTAAGAAAAAAAACAAACTGACTTAGAATCGGTTATTTTCTCTTAAGCTGAACAAAAGCCTCACGAAGTGCCCTAATAACCTTCCTCAATATTTCAAGAGCGATACAAGGCAAGCATAACAACTACTTCCTTATATAACCAAGATCTAATGACATCCAAGAGCTTCCGCATACAACTTTCTACTCAAGGACGCGAGATGTGTTACGGACAAGGTCAAATGCAAGGACGTAATATTACTATAAAATCGCAATTGAATGCGAAGTTTGAATGAAGATATATAAGATGAGAACAAAGGAAAATAAATTGTACAATACCAATTGTATTTTTATGGTTGGGTATCATCAATTCATCGTCAATTGAATTATTCAAGTTCAATAAACTATTTGATTGATTTCTTTCGAGATTCAATTATTGTGACGTTTATTCACTTCACTTTGGATCAAGCTATGAACTTGGAAATTTTTGGGACTTATGAGCAGTATTCGAATTGTTCATATACGAGGGTTGAAGATTATTCAACGATATGTTCAGTTTATGAGTAGTTATGACCCATATTCCGTATACCTATTTGAATACGCATTTTTTTGTTCTTCAACCGACTTCAATCCGACAAGATCAATATCGAATTATATCAATTTATAATATCCAGTCGACACCGCTTCATTGAATATTCATGGCGAATATAATTGATGTGTGTGGTTATCATAACATTATTACATGTTTCTAGAAATTGGCCTCGATAATCAACTAACTTTTTCTCTATATCCGATTGAGCCGTGTTGGTTGCTTCCTGTCTAGTCTAGTTCAAGTGCATTGTAACCTTAACATTTCTTCGTCTAGTCAATGAATTGCCAGCTGGTCATTTGAAAAGCATGAATTTTCTAATAGTTAATTTGACCAAATGATTATTGAGAAGAACGGTGTAAGGTTAGATTACTTTCTACATATTGCCCTCACGACGAGATTAGTTGATATGTATATGGAATATGTTTCATTATACCGTATCCGTATGTCAAATCTCAAGATAATGTACAAAAATGAAAAATTCCTATAGGGAATGAAATAACAATACCGAATACTCTGGTATGTCTCAAACATCGATATGAATGCTGACCATCGTTTCGGACTTATTATGGCCACTTCGGTTCAGTACAACTCTACCTCGAAAAGGAATTGGAACCTGTGTCTTACTGAAATAATAATACTGAAACTCGTCCTAGTGTGACTATACCAGGTGGCGCCTTGATTTGTTGATTTATATCAATGAATGCGATTGTACCTGATTATTTATTGAAATTTTGTTTTGGCAAAATTCCTTAACTCACCTCGTACAACATGAAACAACTGTAGAGTACTTGTGCTCCATTGTAGAGAATGAGGACTTCCCGCAGTTTATAGGGTTTTCTGTTGGCCATTATTCTTGGACCAAGGAATAATATCACATAGATGTACGTCAAAACCATAAGTACTGTTGGAATGGGACTCTGCATGAGTGGCCAGTCGGATGTCCTCGGATCTACGGAGGAAAATATCTTTTATTCAATTGGTCATTGGATCGAGTTTTTTCTTCAGTTTGAATGATTCTTTCCAGAATTTCTGGATTATGAGTACCATACCATTTCGAATCATCGAATTAAAATTAGTGTTTCTTCAATAGGACCAAAATATATAAAATAATATTTCAAGAAATTACCGGAAATGAACGTTTAAAACTTTCGGAGAACGTATTTCTGTGTACATCCAATTACGCACAAAAAACCTTATTGCTTGTAATAATTAAGAAATTTATTCAGTGTACGTTATTATTAATTCGGTACCAAGGTCTGATCGAATTTATGGCGCATTCTATAATTTTAATAATTTCTCATTCTGTAGTGCGAGTACAAATATTATTGCTTTTTTACCTAATGATTATTAATTTTGTTGTTTTAAACAAATTTCCAGTCATGAAATATTTTCATGATTTTTATATTCAATTCGATGTCAACTATAAAGTGTACGAAAGTATCAAAAAAAGTTGCTACTAGTTTTTTTTTATTTTTATCTATTCATTTTAGAAAAGCAACAAATCTGTAAATTAGCGTTCCTATAGCCAAGACTGCCATTTCATTGAGGACAATATCAATTGCGCTCTGTTGAATATACGGGAATTAAATTCCAAATGATGAAAACAATATTGAAAAAAGAACTTACCGCTAATTCTGTCCAAAATAGTGTGGTATTTGCCTACTGCAAGATTCACAAATCCAGATATATCCTGAAAAAATATTCAATTAAATTTTCATTTTGCATTTCGTTCTTTTTCTGTACTTTATATTATTTTTTGAAGTTCTGACATTGAATATTACGTATTCATATATACAGTGTGGAAACAAATACAAGTGAAGTCGATTTTTGTTTAAGACAGCATGACGCCTATATAGGGTGATTCATGTAGGGCAGAGTGCTGTCAGGATAAGTTTTTTTATGGAATACACTGAGTACATGCTTCGAAAAGCACCTGAGAATTTAAAGGAACCGCTGTATTTTTGGCTGTTAGGTTGGTACACCCTTAACTAATTTCTATCGCAAATCATTAGTATTTCATTGGCATTCTGAAATAAATTATTCTGGTAAGATTCGAGTTGAAAATTATACAGAGTTTATAGAGTGTACATTGTAACAGCCAAATGAAATAAATTCGATAACGAATAAATGAGGGGGTTTTGGGGAAAACGCTCGGACACGCCGATTTGTAATTTTGAATGCGCATATTTCTCAAGAAAATAAAATTATATAGGGTGTTCCATGCGACCGTGGCCAATGAAAACTTTCTTATTTCAAATGCAACCCCCTGTATATTATTTATTTTTTGGATTCTTCAGAAAATTCTAGACATAATTCATGTACAATGTCCTATACCTATCTTCAACTTTCTCGGAAATAGTAGGTAAGTGTTTTCAGATTTTTTACAAAAGTTAACATTTTAAATGAAAATTATTTTATTTCACAAATTCGATACATTACACTCAATACTTATTTCCCATTTACCTCCTGATATGAAAAAAGTAAGCAAAAACCATTACTGAGAAGAAATGTTGAGTAACGTTAGAAGACAATTCTGCACCAGATTAGCATTTTGAACATTTCCTACATTGACATTAATGTTTTTTTTTTGTTTTTTTTTAATAATTAAGAAATAATCAGTATTACTTATTAGGTTTTAAGTGTAATGTACCGAATTTGTGAAATAAAATAATTTTTATTTAAAACGTTGATTTTTGCAATAAATCTGAAAAACCTTAATACTTCCGAAATAGTTGAAGATAGGTATATTGTGCATGAATTGTGTCTAGAATTGTCTGAAGAATCCTAAAAATAAATAATATACAGGGGGTTGTATTTGAAATAAGAAAGTTGGTATTGGCCACGGTCACATGGAACACCCTATATAATATTATTTTCTTGAAAAATATGCGCATTCAAAATTACAAATCGACGTGTCCGAGCGTTTTTCCCAACACGCTCTCATTTATTCGTTATCGAATTTATGCCATTTGGCTGTTACACTCTGTATTTCGTATGTTGATTGGCTTGAAATGATGTCAAATGTCACTGATGATTCAGCTATATCAAAAACCAGTGCATACGAGTGGTATAGGGAATTTTCAACTTGATTTTCAAAATAGCTCACGCTATATTCTATTGGGCCATCCAATAGAGCTTAGTCAGCCCTCAAAAACAGATTTTCCCACAAACCTTCTGAAATTTTCAGTTCTCATTAAAGTAAAGAGGTTAATTTTGGTGATTTATCAGATTAGTAATACTCATTTTTTTTAATATTGCTGCAATATTGATGAGAACAAATGTACTTTCACTGATTAGTTCGAGTTGTTTCATTTCCCTCTTCAACACTTTTCAAGTAGCCGAATATTGAGGATAGATCCCTTATACTGAACTGAGCTATAATATTTCTCCCAAACCTTTTAAAAATGATAAAAGTTCTGTAATTTTCCGGACGTTCGCTGGCGAAAAACGATTTCCCATTAATATCATGACATGCTATCATTATTTGCCTATTTATTTATCCGAGCAATTTCTTCAATGTCATGTTCAAGAATCTATGAAATTGTACTTCACTACGAATTATTCAATAATTATTTTGAAACTTTGATGAATATCGGAAACCTATCCGAAGAACATCGCCATTTTGCAACATGTGAAAATTTGAGCATCCCAAAATTGAAGTAGATCGTGAATTGTAAATACTGAGTATTGATTTCTGTATTGAAGATATCCTTCAGTCGAAAATGAACCTTCTCAACACGAGGTCTTGATATTTCACAATCAATTTAAATAAACTAATTGATTTTGGAGGTTAGATACTATGTGATTATCTGTATTGAAGGGGTATATTCAACGAGATTTACCTGTGATTCAAGTGATATTCAATCTCAATGAAAGGTTAAATGTGGGTTTTTGGACATCTGCCCACAACTTAAGGCTATGGTGTTAATGAATTATAGCTAACTAACTCATGTTGAACGATGTCATATTCAATGTGATATTATTTCACTCATTACTAGAAAAGAATACAATTCTACTCTTCAACTTCAAATTATTTGTAATAGTCATTCCAAAAAACTATTGACGTATTCAAATTATAAATGATATGATAGAAGTTATTTTCCTCTCAATATTCTAATGATCTGTTGACTTCATCGACGATTCACACACATCTAAACAATTATGAAAACTATGAAGAGAATGGTTCAACAGGAACTTGGAATGTTATTTATATTTTGACAATAAAAACCGTTTCTTATACTTAGCGAACATTTTGGTCCTGGTTTGGTCCTTTATCAAGGTTTCAATATAAAACAACAGTAGTAGCTCACTAGTCTGTCAAACCTTCTTTACTTGAAATGTTTTGGAGGTATTTTAATTCTACACTGCGCAAAAAAATTAACGCACATTATGGAAATCTCAAATTTATTCTACAACTGAAGGTGTTCTCAATGATAATTATTTTCATCAGAATTATGCATGCATATCTTATCCACTTTCAACGTTTTTCTTCAATACAGATGTTTTCTCCCAGCAGGAATAAAAAAAGATGATATTATCAGATTTTGAATCTATTGGCTCCATTCTAAAATCAGTTGTTCTCGATCAATTCTAGTGATCGATAGTTTTTCTTTCGTTTGATTTTCTACACTCGATCGCTATGCAACGCGAAACCCGCAATTCGACCCAAGAGGAATGTGCCCAAGCGGTAGTTTTTGCGAGAAGAAGGGTGGACATACACAAGAATTGCAGAAAGGTTTGGAGTTTCCCATACAAGTGTGTCCAGAATGTTGCAGCGATTCAGGGAGACTGGTATGAATTTCCGAAGACCAGGACAGGGTAGACCACGGGTAACAACTGCCATTCAAGAACGTTACTTGAGAGTTTCTTCGTTGAGACAACGGTTTGCAACCGCTCGCCTCCTTCAAGATCAGCTTGAGCAAACTCATAAGGTGCAAATTAGCACTCAGACAATAAGAAATCGCCTCGCCCTCAGAGAATATGATTTAAGGCTTCGTGTCGCGGCGAAAGGCCCAGCTCTTACCCCAGCCCATCGAAGGGCGCGTTTGGATTTTGCGGGAGAGCATATCCATTGGGAAGAGGCCGATTGGGAAAGAGTTCTCTTCATAGATGAGTCTACCATTGTGATCGACGTTCCCTTGTATACAGACATCCACATGAAAGATATGCTCAGTGCAAATTCCTGAATACTACTGGTTTCGGGGGAGGATCGATTATGGTATAGGGTGGAATATCTTTGACTGCTCGCACAGACCTAGTGGTCGTTGATAATGGAGCTATGAATGCTGATAAGTATATCACGAACAGGAGTACCTTGAAGAGGTTGACGTCTCTCAAATGGAATGGCCAGCAAGAAGTCCAGATCTCAATCCGATTGAGCAGGTTTGGGACAACCTCAATAGAAGGCTGAGAAGTTCAGAAAATCATCCAGCTACTCTTAATGACTTAGGAATCCAACTCGGAAAAATCTGGGAAGGATTAGATCAGAACATTTTAAGATCACTCATTTTGAGTATGAACCGTCGTTGCCGAGCTGTAATAAACGCAAGGGGTGGAAATGCCAAGTATTAAATTACTCATCAGCATTTCAGTATTTTCAAAATTGTACATTTCTCTTCTTTCACATAAGATTCGGTGAAATCCTGAATTTTTCTTCCATTTAAAATGTGTCTTGTTTCGTTAAAAACCTTCCCGAGAGAACATAAAAAATATGTTATAAAGTCAATGTAGAGTTAACTTTCATTAAAATTGAGATTTTCAGAATATGCGTTAATTTTTTTGCGCAGTGTATTTGGGAGATCCTTAGACTAAGAAAGTATAAAAGACTGATTTACAGAGTGTCTCATTTGAAAGTGTTTACCTTCAATAAATCAACAACGAATCAGAATTTGTGAAAACACTCAGACAGGTCGATTTTTGATGACAGGGACATGATCTGATACAAAGCTTGTTTCTATTAGCAACTCCCTGGAGAGGGTTGCAACCCCATCAGGCATTTGAATAGAAATAGTGGGTAGTTCTGCAGCACAAATGTATGCATGGATTTGAATTTGTATGAACCTGCAGTTTGAGGTCTTATAAGTGAATATTCACAAAGTTACAGGCTGTTTTCATGGATTTATGGTACCATTGGTACCGATTAAACTGAATGAATATGTTGTAATTGATCGTATAATTTCTATTGAAAGAAAAAAAAACAAATCAAACCATAAGATATTTGTTCGAGAAACATTCGAATTGGATGGTCGGAAGTCAGGGATGCTTTTGTGTTTTACTCATCTTATGCCAACAATTGAAGTATCTACTTAATATTTGCATGAGAACTACCTGAAGGACCTTAAAAAATGAAGACCTCGCATAAAACTCGCCTACTGCAATTTTTTTAGACTAATTCAAAACAATCAGATATTTTTTTGACTAATTAATGTGTTTTTACAGTACCACCAACCAACTTTCTGGCTTGGTTTTCCAATGTTTCTGGATTCCCAAACAGGTATCAAGAAAGAACGTAGGTACATCTTGATGACTCACGAAAAATAACATGAGTTAATCATTAATATTCTTCCTTCCGTTACCGAAATTTCTTTGCGGATATATAGAATTATCGTTCATTGCACGTCACGGGGATTACCTTCAACCGAATTGAGCTTCAGAGAATCGAGAATATACTGATATTAATTTTTTTTAACATTTCTTGTAGCAGGTAAATAATCTGGGTAGAGATATATCAACGTCAAACACTTTGAAAGCATGTTTATCTTAGTCAGTGGTCTCGTTCATGAGGATTAATTATGAGTACTTCGACTCTTTCCTATAAAAACGTATTTCCTTGAAAGAGTCATTAATGGACAGAAAAAATATTCACGTATTTTTATTATAATACGATATTCATCTTATAATATGAAGTTGTAAATTCTCCATATTCTTTCAATAGAAGAATCTCTATAATTGATGAATAATTATCTCTTTATCAATTCTTCGAGGCATACAGTTTTCTGTTTTTGCAAAAATTCAATTCCAATGTAAGTCCTTCAAAGCTAAATACTGAAACCATCAATGACTTGTCATATGATGAAACTCCCAGCTAAGTCGACGATGATTCAAATTAAAATAACCGACCTCAACACAGATCCCTTGGGAACACCGATATCAAATTGAATTTCTATTTCGACAATTCCCTAAGATAATGCAAATGTATCTTTTAGCATATATCAGGAAGTTAAGACTATGTAATGTAAATGTATGATCATTATGAGAAGTCAAGGTTTTCGATATGTACCCGACAAGAATGTTCTCCCTAATTGAAATAATTACATGATCTACTCAATACTAAATTGTATAAATATGATCGTATGTCAACATGAACTAGAACCTGAATAGAGAGATCCAGAGCAGTATTTCACGAACTGAAAATCATGAATAGATATAGTTCTCCTTTCAAAGTTCTTAACAGTTTTGGACGCCTTAGAATTGTATCTTTGTTATTAAGAAAATAATTTTATGCGATTCTCGCTATTTTGTGCTACTATTTAGTACAACTAGAATTCCGGAAACTATAACTTTCTGGGATACAGGCTGCAATTTTTCATTAGCGAATTTTCGACATATCTTAGTTATAAGACTTATAGAGAAGGGGAAAAAACAACTGTAGTATTTTCTACGTAGAATTTATTGGTCACAGATTTTCTGTAGGTAGTTCCAACCAGAAATTGTGTTTCTTTTGATTTTCATTTTTTACGTTTTTCAGTATGAATTGAAATTTTGAATTGCTGAATTATCAGATTTCTTCTAATTATTATACAGAGTGTAACAGCCAAATGGAATGAATTCGATAACGAATAAATGGGGGGTGTTAGGAAAAACGCTTGGATACGTCGATTTGTAATTCTAAATGCGCATTTTTTTCAAGAAAATAAAATTATATAGGGTGTTCCATACGACCGTGGCCAATACCAACTTTCTTATACCAAATGCAACCCCCTGTATATCATTTATTTTTTGGATTCTTCAGAAAATTCTAGACATAATTCATGTACAATGTCCAATACCTATCTTCAACTTTTTCGGAAATATCAAGTGTTTTCAGGTTTTTTACAAAAATTAACATTTCAAATGAAAATTATTTTATTTCACACATTCGATACATTACACTCAATACTTTTTTCTCATACACCTCTTGATATGAAGAAAGTGAGCAAAAACCATTACTGAAAAGAAATAAAAAAAAACAGAAACAGATTTGTTTATTCTCATAGCCTTAGTAACACGTTGTCTGTTTGCATGACAATAAGTGATCAGTGTAAGTGCTATTGTCTTTTGAATTTCGATAACTGTACGTAATAATATTAGAAAATTGGTTCATTCAACAGAAATGCACAAAATAACCATTCTTCAAATGATTGGTTATGGAGATTACACACGGACACAAATGGAAGTTTCTCGCTTATTTCACGAAAAATTTCCAAATTTGCCGCCTATATCCCAAGGAACAATTAGCAAAATAAAAAAGCAATATCGAGAGGTTGGTCATGTAAGACAAATAAAAAAAATGTTGATGCCAATGCAGTAAGTGATGATACGAAATTAGATATGATGCTTGAGTTTCAAGATAGCCCACATAATTCTGTTCGAAAAGTAGCCCCGCTGTTCACTGTCAACGACACGTCAATATTTCGAATATTAAAGGAAAGTACGATGCATCCCATTGACATTAATGTTTTTTTTGTTTTTTTTAATAATTAAAAAATAATCAGTATCACTTATTAGGTTTTAAGTGTAATGTACCGAATTTGTGAAATCAAATAATTTTTATTTAAAACGTTGATTTTTGCAATAATTCTGAAAACACTTTATACTTCCGAAATAGTTAAATATAGGTATAGGACATTGTGCATGAATAGTGTCTAGAATTCTCTGAAGAATCCAAAAAATAAATATTATATAGGGGGTTCCATTTGAAATAAGAAAGTTGGTATTGGCCACGGTCACATGGAACACCCTATATAATATCATTTTCTTGAAAAATATGCGCATTTGAAATTACGAATCGACGTGTCCGAGCGTTTTTCCCAACACGCCAATATTAATATTTATGCCATTTGGCTGTTACACTCTGTATGTATCTTAGAAGGGGAAAAAAACTGTAGTATTTTCTACGCAGAATTTATAGGTCACAGATTTTCTGTATGTGGTTGCAACCAAAAATTGTATTTCTTTTAATTTTGATTCTTTACGATCATTTTCAGTATGAATTCGAATTTTGAATCATCAGATTTCTTCTTATTATCATATGAATATGAATGAGACATTGTGAACGAAATAGAAAAATCATTGTTGACTCGGAAATTCAATGTCATGACAAAAACAGTCAGGCCAATAAATCTCACCCTGTATATCAGAAACGAATGTTTCAAAAAATTAAGATTAAAGTTATGCCTATCTTAATAACCGCAAATGAGGGAAATATTCTTGTGTTTATTTTTTTATATAGCCTGAAATCATAGATGATTCATGGACATTTTCCTAATACCTAATGTATTTATGACTAAATTCCTTTAACCATTGATCCTTGATGAAGGTCCGATCCGTGACCGAAACGTCGGTGAATTTTGGTATGATCTAATTCTAAGAATTGCCAATTAAATGAAACGTCCAAATACCTGAGAAGTCTTTTGATATGTTTCAAAAAGTTTTTCTCAATGGAATCTTAAGTTTCACCTCGAAGTAGTAGGTACTCTGTACCCCTGTATCTTCAATAATAACGAAGATAAATTTCTAAAAACTGAATTTTTGGAAGGATATAGAAAAAGGTATAAGTTTATAAGAGCACAGAAAAAGCACCATTGCTTTTTATTCGATCTCCAAAGGTTGCTTATTTTAAACAATAAACGAATATGCTTTCGTCGATGAAATCCGATTCAGATTCAATTCCAGGTCATCATCTTCGGTGAAAGTTATATAATACCAATCGAAGTGTTTGCAAAACAATTCCTGTAGGGCAAGGTCGTCAACATGAGTATCATTTCACCTTTCAATTGTGGCTCAACAGTATTTCGTATAGGCATCATCAGAATAAAACACAAAATTATATCATTTCCTGAATCTGTATATTCCAAAATCTATTCAAGCAAAAATTTATGGGATTCTAAAAAAACATAAATATTCCGTTTGTTAAATTTCCTCATTCTTGATTTTATAATAAATTCATGCAAAAATTAATGTGAGCAGAAACAAATTTTGCTAATTCTGATTCAGGATAAGTTGTTTAAATTTGAATTTTGCAACCTTATTTAAATAATTTACCCCAAAATGAAGTTGTACCAGGGTAGGTCCATCAATTATTTATATCGAATTCCACAAAACTCGTGAAAAATTTGTCGTTGGTATTTGAATGAACCTGTTTGGCAAATCAGCGGGGAATATTTTCATTTCATTATCTATTTAATATTCGTTCTGAATTCTTCTCAAAATGACTGTCATTGCATTAACATACAATAAATTCACTCCTTGATCTCACACTTTAACGAATCAGAGTGAGTTATTCAAATATCGCTACTTAAAACAATACTGGTGGTAACTTCATTCTCACGTTATTTAATCGTAATTCAAGTCATGATACTCATGTACGTCCAATAAGGAATGAGCAAAGAGCCATTGGCTTATCTTCCAACCAATCTGTTCAACGTATACATGACATTGAAAATATTCACACAGTTGTCTAACGAATTCGACTACCTCAGTACCTCAGATATGAAAAAATTCGTTTATGTCAGTGACAAACTATCTGAATTGTTCAATAACATGTTGTCAGCAGAGTAGAATTTATTGTGAATCGATTATATTGAACGAAACGAGTATTTTTTGCTTGTTTTGCGATACAATATCTAGCAGGATACTCAATGTTCAGGGTGTTTTCTGATCTGTTAAAAACATAAATGTTGAAAAAAATCGAATTATATTGGTGACGACAATATTAAGAAAAAGGCGTCCACATTCGAATCAGTTCAATCACTGTTATCTAATTTTTTTCGGATTATACTAAGGAATAAAATATTGTTTACACTTTCTCGAAGAAGATCTTATGAATTTTATCACGAAGAGCTTTTTCACGTTTCAATAAAGTATACATGCTCATCCCTCTTGAGATGTCTTTCTAGCATGATGCCAAGGTCCCTATGCTAATTATTCGGTAATATCTTCGTAAATCAAGATAAGAAGCGGTCCTGACACCGTACCCTGTAGCACACCATTCTGTATTATTTTGGTGGTTGACTCGCCTAATCTCAATAACTGCTTCTATTTGTAAATAGTCGATCGAGCAAGATACAGTGCGATGCAGTCGCAGTGTGGAAAGCCTTGTATGAATTCAAGAGCCTTAGTATGATTTTAATATTAATCAAAGTAATATTAATTACGTAGAACAAAATATCTCTATGGCTATCTCGGAGTTTCAACAAAGAGAAGACATCGAGAATAGAAGCAACGATTAATAAAAACTAGATATAATTCGAGTCGAGATGAAATTACTCGGAGACTACGTGCAAGTTTGTCTTGTGAATTGCAAAACGTCAATAAATTTCCACAAGTTTCCTAACAAGTTTCACAACGTTATTAGCCTCTTGCCTCTCTCGATCTGGTAAAAATTATACCAAATCTTGCAATGGACAAATGTAGGTTATGAGTTATTATGAATATGAGGAATCGAATAATGAATGAATTCATCTGATAGGCATTTTTCTACGTATTATATAATAAAAGATTGGGGTATTTCTAATCGTTGGTTAATATGAATTAGTCCGAATGCCTAGATTCTTTGGTAACTGATGGTTGCAGTCCTCGAAAAGCAACGAGTGTAAACGGTCAAGTTCAAAGCGTTATATAAGAGCTGTTTAGCCCAGAGGCGTTGATACTTTTCTCCATTGGCCGGTGTGCAGGGTATCTGATTCATGTCGATTCAGCAAAGAACGTAAAATAAATGTTCGCTTTGTTATGCAACAAGGCCGTTGGATTGTGACGAAATATTAAGTTGGAATTTATCAGTGAGCAAATGAAGAGTATTTAGTGATTTGAGAATGATATTACTCACATACAGCGAAGGTAATTGATTGATGCTTTAGAAATAGCCATCATCAATTTCTCCACCACAGCTGAAACTTCCTCTTCATTCTTATGAAAAAATGTTAATTGATTTGTGAATTCCAAAAATGTGTAGGTATTTAGGAAGGAGAAAACATTTTTCGAGAAAATCCAGATTAGACATTACCTATGAAATCAAAAAGCCTGTTTTTAATGAAACATATAAGTAGGTTAAATTAGAGTATGAGAAGAAAGATCGGAAACTTTCACAAACACAATAATTTTCTGTATAATTGAAAATGAAGGGACAACAAAAATACACAAATACCTGGAGTTATTGAATAAGTATCACAAAGTTTAAACGAGGATTATATCATTGAATCGAAATATCTGATGACCACCAAAAACTCAGACCAAAAATAAAAATTCCGTGAAATAAATAACTATAATCCGATTTCGCCACATTTCTCCAAACTTTTTAAACATATTTTCTTCAAGCAATTGTTCGAATTCTTTCGAGAGTCTTTCCTAAGTCAACACGAATATACAAAAAGCGAAAATCAACAGAAAATGCAAAATACGGTTTCATAAAGACATCATAACTGCAGTGGAAGACCCAAAAGTTATGGTAGGAATTTTTTCGATTTGTCAAAAGCTTTTGACTGCTTGAGATACGATTATCTGCTTACCACGATGGGTAGAACAAGAATTAAACACATTAATTCAAGTAGTTCAGGTCATATCTTAGGAGGAGAAGTAAGATAGTAAGGCTGGAGAAGGCAACAAATGAAGCAGTTTCAGAGTCTTTAGATATGGTGTGGTGAACCTCAGGGTGGTATTCTGGGTCCAGTTCTCTCCATTTTTTGCGAATGACCTTAATAGAGTGGCCACCTGAGCAAGGTATTCATGATAAACTACGCGGATGATACCAACTTTATTGTCGCAGAATATATTTTTCCAGTAGACCAGTAGTTGAGATATTATGAAAAATATAAAATTTTTTGATCACAGGTACAGCGTTTGGTGTATTGATATATTTTACCGATATTATAACACTTTTGGAATGAAAAATAGTATTTTGGACTGAATTAAAATGAATAAATGCATAAGCTGATTAATTCGCTAATTAATTTAACACAAAAAATTCATAGTATCGTTTGAAAAACTCATCAAGAGTCATAAGAAAAATGAAAAGAAGAGAACTTGAATACGTATCTCATTTGCACATTTCATTAATAGTATCAGCATAATGATGATGAATAAATCCGCATAGAAAAATTTGCAAATTTTGATATGGGGATTAAAAAAATTTAGATTCTGGTTAATTCCAATGGCATTGACTTATTCATAGTAAAACAAAAAATGTACCGTAATTTATTTGTTCAACTTTTTCAACAGTATTAGATCTTCTGATATGGTTCCTTCATGATCCAGTAGCCATGAATTTATATTATATGTACAAAAGGAATTACCAAAACCGAATAGATACATAATCTATCTAATTTTTATTTCCAACACTCGACTCGATTTTTTTCAAAGTAATTAAACAAAATTCAACATCTAAATTCTTCTCATTAATTTTTCTGCTAGAATTCATAAAAATTTACTCTTTTTCGGTTAAAAAATTAGAGAATATAAAAAAACTTATTCGATTTCATTTTTAAAGCAACGTGCTCTGGTAGTACTTGTTGATATCTTAATCGTATTTTGATGGACGACGAACGGACGAAGTGTCAAGATCAAGTGCAGAATAATACCTAATGAAAACTTAATTATTGTGCACCTTTATTTAAAACTCAGTGCGGTCGCTTTCTAAACAAATATTTCACAATAAACTATGATCAAATTAGCACTGCATTCCAAAGCATTCCGAGATGTAAATAAATAGTAATCTCAATTCGTCACTATTAAAATTATGCGACATACATTATTAAACTCGATTTCATTCGATGATGTCCGAAAATCTCTAGAAAATGGATATTTATTTTTTAATCTACCGTTTACGGTCTATCGAAATGAATTATATTTCGAAAATGGCTAGGGTAGGTTTCGCGCTTGACGCACTGTTGGGATCTCCCATAAATAACATTTTATTTCTTTGGTTATCGCTTTTTGAATTGGAAATAATATAGTCGGAACCTATAATTTATATGTGAAATATGTTTTATTTGGGTTATTGAAGTGTTGAAAGAGATGTAGACATTCTGTCATGTAATGTTTTATCTTTTACCTTGTTATTAGGTATGTATAAATAATCTTCCAAGTAATTTTTCAGGTGATATTCAAAATAAGAATATATGGGTTATGAAACATTTCTTATAATTCTTTTCATATGGTTTTTGTCCGGAAAAATTATTTCCGATTTTTCCTTGAATTCAAAATAAGGTATAAAATATTAAGTTGATCATTACGCAATATCTCTGAAATTTTTCGATCTATGAGGCTGATGGTTGCTGAAATTTTGTACGAACTTCACATAAACAAGTTCGCTTCTTACAAAATTTCAAAAAGGAGTCCATAAGAATTTACGAGAGATGTAATTACATATTCGTATTGTTTCTTGGCAAGGAATTGAAGTACATATATGAATTTTTTGTTGTAGAAATAAAATCAGGTATGAAAAATCATGGATTATTATGGAAAATATCCAACAAGGGGTTCTCCATTAGCCCTGCTGAATTGATTATAGTAGATTTATTCAATTTTCATTCAAATTTATAATTTTTCCGAATGTAGCTTTCCAATTCATTCAGAAAATCAATTATGATTTAATAACTCCAGGTTAAGAAATCTATAGAAGGGAAATATAATTGAAATGTTCCTTTTTTTGACAAATTCGTTAATTATTAGTCCATTTTTCGAATATTTCGTGTAGGTGGGATCCAGAATCTAAAATAGTTAGAAACATCCAATTAAATTATTAGAACTCGTAAATTTAAATCTATATCTAAACTGCAACTTATTCTACCATTCGATCATTCATAATTTTCAAAAATTCCGTAACATCTTTTAATGATTATTCTGAAACTAATGAGCCATCAATTTATTGTGATTTAAAATAAAAAAAATTTTAAAAATTTTCCTATTCGCAAATTTCCTCCGAGAAAATTCTGTCCCTACCGTGTTGTTCATCCTGGAGATCTCCATCCTGATCTCCCTAACGAACTCCGAATCCATGGCGCTGTCGAAAGCCATCACTCAAGCACAGCAGGAGAATTGCGCAGGATGCACTCAGCAGAAACTTCCACCAACAATTCGGTGGTATCTGATCAACCCAGGCGACCGACTGTACCACCAGCGAACGCGAAACTGAAACCGATCAGATGCGGTTGGTACACTAAATTGCACAGATCCTTCTCAAATATTTTCTCAATGGTCAAAAGTCTACCTTCTGTTCTAGACCACCCCACCAACCTGATACCGCCGTCAACAATGAAGAATTGCAGACATTTTCGGACTTCGAGCTCAAAAATGCGTGGTTTGCACAATTAACCTATCTCCATACGTTGTGCTTAGACTGGTTGTGAAGCGGAGAGGCGTGTGAAGAAATTTAAGGACATAGTTTACAAAAACGGGGTCACATTTGGCATTCGAGAAGAAATTGGAAATATTTCAACTCGTCTTATGTAAGACACATCGCCAGCATGATTTTCGTCAGTTTAATTGAATCATTGTGAACATCGATACACTCTACTTGGTTATTGTAACGAATGCTGAATGAAAATGAAAATTATTCCTTCATTAATTCCTTGGATTGCGAAAACGAAGAAACCAGAAGTTGCGTTCGATTTGTCGGATCCAAAGCTTTCAGTGAAAAATGGTTCTGACGATTGATTATACGAAATGAACATTTAACCATCAAACTTTTCAAATCTAATAAAGGAAATCTAAATTCTGATCAATTTCTAGAAACAATTCATGTAATCTTGAAAATTATATATTTTTCCGAACCTTTATGTGCATTTTCCATTTGATTTTTAATTATTAAATTTAATGGATTATTGACTGATGATAGTTGAAATTTCGTATTATATTTCAAATAATTCACTGGTTTCTTTGATGAATTTTGTTAATTCAACATTGTTTGTTATTTAGCAGTTTGCTAATGAAAATATTGTTTAAAATTCTTTGAAATTCTTTCCTAATTATGAATTAATATTCACGTTCCTGAAATATTTCGGATTTGGGTGAAAGTTGTGTTTGTTGTCATCAATAAAATATTACATCAATTTAATGGCAAATATACAGGCTGTGGCGTAATGAATTGCTTATATGGTACTTTCGGGTAGAAGGCTTTTTGGCGGTTAAGAAAAATGTCCCATGGTTTTTGAGATATTCGACAATTTCGAAAATTCAAAAAATCAACCCCTTCGCCTTTCTTTTTGGTGGCAAGACTCCAAAAAGAGGAATTTTTTCGGATTCCCTGAAAGACTCGCTATCGAATGAAAACTATGATTTTTGAGGCGCATTCATAGTTTTTTTTTACAAAGGTCTAGCTCGAATTTCATGTTCTGCTTATTTTTACAAGTTCAACCCAACAAGGTTCCTGTTTCATTGGAATTTTGTTAGGAGGTGTAGAGCACATGACGGTTTCTTTAAAGTTAACAATTCTTCTCTCACAATGAACATTTGTTAAATTCTTATCGTCAACAAAGCGCAAAATTTTACTGATCAAACCTAAAAAAATTCGGAAATTACCGATGATAGGTAGTTAGTACGATGAGGTAGGTACGAAATCAATAAAAAAAACATAAATAAGAATGGAATCAATAAACAAGCGTAGGTCGAGTACCTACTGGTGAAAGAAGTTGTCTACAATGGTTTTTTCACATTAATTCTTCTCTTCTTTTTTAATCCAAAGCGACTTATTCATTAACTTTTGCGTATAAACATCCGATAATGCTCCCCAATTACTTTTTACTCAGATTCGCAATTAATCTAGCCATTTTTTAAAATAATGAGTTTGGGTGACGAAGCCTTGACGGAGACGTGATAAAAACTACTGAAAAAGTTCCACTTTATTTACACTTAATACGATGTTGTTCATCTCAGTTCTTATCTTCTGTCTTCGGTTTCAACGAATAACAATTATTCCTGTCCAAAAAAATTGTACAAACTTCAACTCTTTAATTAGATTCTTCCACTGAACTCATAATCATGAAAGCGATTATACCTTTATGGAACAGTATGAAAATATTTGCCATGTGAAAAAGTTCATCTCGATTAATGTAATTATCTAATAAGGCTAAGCAGAGTGCTACCATAAAGTATTGACGCATAGGAACGTGGTTACACGTGCGATAATCGATTTTTGGAAGGAGATAAACTTCAGATCTTAAAAAAATGGAATAATTTATTTGTCTATCTATCATAATCTCTCACTTCGTCAATCCTATCAATAAACAAAATGTGGTCATGCATCATGAAATTCAGTGACAGTGACAGCAGGTGTCAAAGATACCGTCCATGATCCGGGATCCCATAATTTTTGTCAATATTTTATGAGCTTGAATATATTCATCCAAGTGCAAAATGTCTACCAAATTAGAATGAAATCTCTCCTGGAGTTGAGGTGTTATGAAACAATTTTTTTGTGGATTTCAACCCCTTGTATTTTGAAGGTGAAGTTTTCATGGGCATGTGCTTTTTTCACACTTTTTCTATTACGAAGTGCTAGGAGCATAGAATGCTCCTAGCGAAGTGTATTTTCATAAAAACTTAACCTATTATAATCAATATCCACAAAAAACCATATCAAGGATGACTTCCCAACACAATCCGATTAAGGACACAGATTGAATCATCGAATCTAGAAATTTCCTAAATGACATGTCTTCACGAAAAATTTGTCAAAAATAAATCAAAATTCCAGTAATTTAAATCGAACATAAAAATGAAACGTATTATAATTCCAGCTGGCACTGTGTCCGGCAAGAAAGACTATATACTAGAAATACCTATCGATTCGAACGACCAAGACGAAAATGCCATCTATATCCTGGACGATAAAAGCTCCAGAGGAAGTATGAAGAGTCTATCCGACTATTTCTACGACAAAGACTCCGGGAGTCAACTGAATCAAGAGCATATAAAGCAGTATTTGTATCAAGACCAGCAGAGTCCACAAATGTACAGAGACCAATCCACTGACGATTTGCAGGACTCTTATCCTTCGAACTATATGCTAAAACAAGAATACCAAGGTAATTACCAATCCACCGAAAACCCACGCCTTCCAGATATATCGCAAAGTGCAAAGTATCAGTACTACAAATCACTAGGATTTACCGAGTCTGAATTACACAAATTACTAGCTAAAAACGCTGGTCAACGAAGGGTGACCAAAGTTCCTTCACAAAGAAAACAGATGAGATTCAATAGACTTGGAGTCTCAGATTTCACTTTAGGTGATGAGCAACCTCCATATTTATACCAATATGGTTCCTATACAAAACCAATTAACACAGCCATGGGTAATACAAACGTAAGTGCCTATGGTAACATAATGGCTAATACAATGTACTCAGATATTCCGCACACTGCCAGTACGAGTTTCGAGAATACAGAAGGATATTATGAGGATTATTCTAGAGAAAAACAATACGTAGCTCCTAATATCGATACAAGAATGTACAAACAGTACACTACACCCTTAAGAACTCCTGTGTCGTCCCCTTTGTCAACTCCCAAAACTAACACTGTCAACTCGAATCAATCTTATAATGTACAACAAAAACCTGCAGTACCAAGAGCAAGTAACCAACAGATGCAAAATGCCTACTACCAATCAAGGTACTATTCTAAACCAATTCCATCCCCAAAGGTTGGTAGTTCATCCACAACAGGTGCTGCAAATACTTCAGCTCAGAACAGAGCAACCACCAACGAAACTAGCAACTACCAGAATGCTGCACGAACTGTGTCGCCTGCTGAAACTGCAGCATCTAAGTCAAAAACGGAGAATTACCAGAAACTTCCTCAAAACTTCCCTAGACAGATTCCAGATCCCCAAAAAAGGATATACCGAACTCTTCCAGGAACATCCGTTGTGTCAAACGTGCCAAATATAAGGATAAGAAATCAACTAGCTTCATGATTTGAGATTTTGTCAATTAAAGCCTCATATGTGTAAAGAAAGTTTGCAATGAGAGACTATAAATTAAGAGCTGTATGAAAGAAAGAGTAAAAGAGATGTAAGAGTCTATGATCGATAATTTCAAATTGGGGTCGTATTTTTGAAGGTAGGAACGTTATTTTATGGCGGAATTCATAGATATTCACCACAAAATTCTCTATGAATTCCACCGAAGAATTATCTTTCCTAATTTCAGGAACAAGGACTCAGTAATTCTTGAAGAATTTCTGAAATGGGTTAACTTGATTACACCACAGAATACCTAACTACAGTAGTTAGGTATTCTGTGATTACACTCAATAAGTTTTATGTGAATTATCAAAATCTATGTTTCGCCACTCCTTTCAATTCCTTCTATCATTACTGACATACGTGCGTCACCACCTCTCATTGAAATATGAAGCCACATCTAGAGGACGTAATGTAAAATTCAAGACTGAATCCAAAATTCCAGTGATATAAATCCTCATGACTCATCCAATATGGAAAACAATAGAACAGCAGGCAAGGATCTACCCGCATGTTGTAAAAAAGGAGAAGATCCTTTCGAAGATTTTAAACCTGAAGCAACCAGTTCTTTGGAAGGGATTGCAGATTCCTCTGGCATTTCAGATGAGGATACTGGGGATAATGCTAAGGATGCAAACGATACCTCCTTCTCCATCATAAATCCCAATAATTCTTATAATATTTCTCTTATCAGATCGAAATCTATAAAGGAAAGTCCTCAGAAAGGCACGCCTTCTTGCTGCCAAAACAAAGTTAAACCTATCGAACGAAAACTTATTGATGCATCTATAACAAGAGCGCCGAATTCAACAAGACGAGGATCTTTATCCAAAGCATATGAGGATTACTTCAATAATAGATACAATACGATAATAAGTGAAGGAGCGAACACTTCTTCTAGCAACTATATGAGTCCGTCAGTCGGGCGAAGCTATGGTCCTGCTAATCAATCAGCTAGTTCTTCAGCTAACACATCATACTATTCAAGATCACACGTTCCGACACCATCTAGGAACTATCATACCTATGGAAACCAACAACCACAATATTTCAGCACCCCTAGATCTTCAGCAGCAGGTTCTAGATTGGATCAAACCTGGGGGAGCACCTTGAATGAGAGTATGCAGAGTACAAGGTCACGAGGAATTAGACCGGATACTTACAGTGGAACCCCACTTCCAAGACGCGTGGTTCCTAGAGTTAAGACGTGGTATGCAAATCCGGTTTTCAAGCCTGGAACTCCTCCAGTCCAAAATCTATACAATACGACGCCGTATAAGCCTCCGACGCCGGGATCCTTCAATTTTCCCGCACCACCAGAGTCATTCGATAGATCTGAAACCCACAGCTACGTTCAGAGTCCTATTACCAACCCGTATAAGCCTCCGACGCCGGGATCCTTCAACTTTCCCGCACCACCAGAGTCATTCGATAGATCTGGAACTAACAACTACGTTCAGAGTCCTAATACCACCCCGTATAGGCCTCCGGTGCCCAACTTCAACTTTACCCCTCCACCAGAAGCATTCGATAGATCTGGAACGCAGGGACAACAAGAAACTTCTTACCAATCAGTACCGTCGTTCCATGGAAGACCTCATTCCACTCCAATCCATTCTCAGAGAGCATCCCCGCAGAATGTCCCACGACCACAGTCAGCTCAAGTTCAATCTGAGCTTCCAGCATGTTGCAGAGGGGGAAATATCAGACCCAAAACAGCAGAAGCGGCGGTCAAGGGTAGTTCTTACTGTATGGATCATTCCTGCGGGAAAAAGACGAAGGATGTTGAGTCTTGCTGCAATGATAAAACTTGCAGCCAGATTAATTTATTTTCTGATAAGACTCAGACGGTTGTTCCAAAAGCCAACATTGGATGTCAGTCCGGATCTCCTGGAGGAGTATGCGGTGAAGAAGAAGAAGATGATGAACAAATATTGGATACGCTATTGGAAATAAGAACTCCTCATAGGCCAAGTGGAGGAGCTGCAGGAATACCGTTTGTCCTCTCCATCAATGTCTCCTGCGCTGACAGATCAGTAGTGATAACACCAGATAAGGGTTATAGAGCCATAAGTTCCAATACATCCTCTCAGATATAATTAAACATAAAGAAGAAGAACCATCTCGAGAATCTCATTACAAAAACTGCTGAAAGAAAATCTCATTTTGAACAATATCAATGTATGTGCCATTTGGAATTATCAATAAAAAATTCAGAGTCCGCTGTGTCTTACTTTTTGAGCGCTTGTTCTACTTAACGATAGCTAAAACATTTGGTTTGACTCCATTTTCATTTTACGAAAATTTCCATGGAAAGTGCTTTTCTGGTACTCTTAGTCGAGGTCACTCGACGTAGTGTTCGACTGGGTCCAGGAACGGAGTCAACTGGGGGTAAAATGACGTAAATTTTCAAGGTACACACAACCAAACTTATATGGAATCACCCTGTTATTTGGAAAAAAAGAATTTTAATTAAAAAAAATCGCTGAAAAGTGAAGAGCGGTTTTCCCAAAACAAGTTTATTACAAAAATAATATAATATAAATTATTAAAAGATTATTTTTATAATAGAACAGAAAATTAAAAGTGTAAATTTTTCTAAAAATAATTTTTATGTAACTGAGAATTGAACAACAAATAAAACGATTTTAACAAATCAATAATCAGTATTACCACCCCTGGCATTGATACAAGCTTGAATTCGACGAGGCATGCTTTCTATTAAGTTGTTAATTTCTTCTTCTGTAACATTTGCCCATTCCTCTAAAGCCGCTTGTATAAGCTCTGCGTTACCAGGATTATTTTGACGAGCTCTAATTTTTTTTTATCCTATCCCACAAGTGCTCTATAGGATTAAGGTCCGGTGAACAAGAAGGCCACTCGAAAACCGTCACACCTTCTGTTTCGAAAAATTTTTTTGCAACTCTGCTGGTATGTGGAGGTGCATTATCCTGCATAAATAGGAAATAATCTCCAAAAGCACCTCGCCAGAGCCTCACTACAGGTTGTAGCACTAGATCAACATACCTAGGCCCTGTCAGAGATTGTCTAATGGGAATTAAAGAGCTTGCCTCCATCTACCTCTTAAAATGCGAACACGCCGGTCGTCTGATCGTAGGCCAATTCTGGTCTCATTCGAAAATAAGACATTTTTCCAATCTTCAATAGTCCAATTTTCATGCTCTAAACACCAATTAAAACGGTCAACTTTATTTTGCCTTGATAGTTCTGGAACTCTTAACGCTCTTCTCTTGAATAATTTCCGAGCGCGAAGTCTTTTTCTGATAGTTTCGACAGAAACACTAACACCTGTAGCTTGCAAAAATTGCCTTTGAAGCTCTGAATGAGATACTGCGGGATTTCTTCTTGCTGTTTGGGCTAAAAAGCGATCCTGCCTTTCTGTAGTTACTCTTCCACGACTTCTTCTCGGCCTATTCTTTAGGGTTCCTAACTCCAGAAACCTTGCATAGGTTTTTGAAACAACCCCTTGTGTAACCCCCACCGTTCTTGCAATCTGTCTTTGTGACATACCTTGTTCTGCCATAGTAATAATTCTTCCTCTCGGGACTTCCGATAACCCCACGTAAGGCATTTTTTTTAAACTTAGCAAAAAAACAAAATATAAATTCACTGCGACGTTCGAACGAAATGGTAAAATCGACACTGCAAAGCCAAATCTTATCAAGTGCTTATGAACCTAACTGTTTTTGTGAGTAAACACATGCACTTTTTATTTGCTTCTAACGAAAAAGATATCAAAATAATATTTCATCTTAATACTGGATGATTCCATATAAGTTTGGTTGTGTGTATATGATGCTTGTGTGGTCATTTACCTGCTGGGCAATACCTGGTCTGTGGACTTGAAGTTGTTGAAGTGTTACACATCCTTTTACGATGTCGAAATTCAAAGAAGAAGTCTTGAAGCGTGGAAATCATTTATTGCTAAATTTCAAGGGATCCATGCACCTAAATTATCTGTGGTCAAAACCCTAACCAATTCTATTGACGATGATCAAAAATCATCTGTGTTCCTTGTCATCATGCTCAACATGTCACTGCATCTTTCAAAATTCCACGAAAATTCCTGTAAAAGCAAATGAAATACTCCAAAAATAAACTATTCTAACATCCTAAGCTCAAGAGAGGGAGTGAGAGAATAACAATCATACGAAAATGTCTGAACACTGTAATTTCTCAGGTCGAAATCCTCAAAATGATTACCAATGTGATGATGATAGTCGAAGTGAAATTTTAAGGGGGTCAACATATCGTGAAAATTCTCCTCCTGAATATGTACCAAATGATACATTCTTCATTTCCCATGTCTCGCCCGAAATGTACGTTGAAGAAGAAAATGTACCAGCATGCTGTCAATCTCAGGATCCGCCAATTTATCGAAAACTCAAGGATCCCACAATTACGTACGCTCCAAACAGAACTAGACTATTACCAGAGTCAGAATCGAGATGTCATTGCAAAGCTGGCGAATATGCAGACAGACCTAGGCTTGACATTACTCAAAGAGTACCGATGCCATCTAGAAATTTAACATATCAGGGTGGTCAGCAGTTACCGATTCAAAGAGTCACCAGCCAACCAAGAGACATAACACAAACCAGCTCAACACCCTTCAATCCAACCAGAAATGTGATCAGAGCTGTGCAACATATGCAAAGTCGACAAAATGATACAGTTAGCCGACCTTTAGGATTCGACCATTTGATGCAAGCAATTCCAAGCAGTAATCGCACTTACAATCTACCTAGTCCTACTCAGACAACGATGGGATCAGAAGATTATACTGATTTAGGACCATGGAGAAATTTCGACATTCCTCGGCGTCCAAAGAAAATCAATATAGCTCCAAATGCCTATAAAACTTACCCAAGGATGTCCGTACCTGCACCATCGAGAAACTACTCAACTTATGGTGACCCACAACCGATTTTGGACGTAAAAGAAGTGGCGGAACATCGAAAGAAAGCACCAAGGTTTTATAGCACCCCAACTTCGTATGGTTTTAAGGATCAAGGTACGAGTCAGAGCACGGTGTGGGGAAGAGATGCTTACTCACCAACCCTCACTGACAGTTCTGGGGGCTGGTCTCAAGGTGTCAGAATGGACTCGTTCAATGTCTTTGGGGAAATAACTCCATCGCCGAGAAATATCAAAGTGCCCCCTCGAGCCAATATCACACAAATGCCTCCAATAACGAATCCAAACAGGATTCCAGCTCCTCATAAAACCTACACTCACCTTCAAAACCCTTATCCAAGGATTAACCTCCCTCCTGGCTTATTATACAGCCCTGCCGCTGAAAGTTCAAGAATAAGGAATGAGACTGTGCACCTAGATAACAGAACTCAAAGGAGGACACAGCCTGTTCCAACAGAACCGAATAAAACCTACGTGGCTGAGGACAAAGCTTTCTGTTCTCCTTGCACACCTAACGAAACATGTTCTAGTGAGCCAGTTGAACCAGCAACGTCCGAAACAGATGAGAAAGGAAAAGAGAAGGATTTCTGTACAGTATTAGAAATAAGAACTCCGTGCGCAGAAAATCCTTGTATGCCGGAAAAACCCTTGCAACTTTCCATCAACGTTACCTGTGCTGATCCTTCGATGCTTGTTGCACCAGACAAAAGATTCCACGTCACACACCAAGCTCCAGCACGTCCTCCTCGCCCTCCTCAAACTCAAAATAGAATGAATGATACACCCTCAGATTGCGAATGTAATTAAAGATATTTCCAAGAAACCTACGTTTTTGATGACCAAAGACAATGAAAATTGAGCAAATCCAACTGACAACAGTGCCCAATTTGAAAACAGGATTCCATTTTGGTTTTAATTTACTGAAACACTATCGAATGACTGTTTGACAAAGGACATTTCTGGGGAACTTTATAGACAATTATTAGAACCAAGGGGCTGCAGACCTATTAAAAAAGAAGCGGGCCAAGGATACTACCTTGAGGCGCCCCCCTTTTAGTCATATCTTGCTTTGGCATGTATTTTACATCATTGATCACCACCATCATCATTTCCCAAATTGCTCTCTATCAACTTGAGATAATCTCTTGTACCTTATTTGTTATCACAATGAAATGCTTTTGATTAGTTCAAAAATAAAAATCACAGAGTGCTGACGAATATTTCCGTAAGATTGATGGAAAATTCTTGGGTGTTCGATCATTTCTCTCAGCAGGATGGCAACCCCCTTTTAAATAGCATTTCCCTGATGATAATTTCAAAACTACTGATTCGATCGAGAAGAAATTTTGAATTCAGATAGAGAAGAAGATTGCCATATCAAATTCAAGCGAATTATTGAGAAAAAAATAGCATGTTTTTGTAAAAATAGATCCAGGATCAGAGTCTTTTTTGATAGCTGCTTTCTTTTATTTTACTTTTGTGTAATTATGAAATTCAGCAGGTTGCTTGCCATCATAACATAGTGTGAAGCAAATTCGCTTTTGCTGTCTGTCTCTATGTATGCTTAAATCTTCAAAACTACGCAACGGATTTTGAAATGCTTATTTTTAATAGATTAAGTGATTTAATAGATTAAGTGATTCAAGAGGAAGTTTACAGAGTGTAACAGCCAAATGGAATAAATTCGATTACGAATAAATGAGGGGGTGTTAGGAAAAACGCTCGGACACGTCGATTTGTAATTTTAAATGCGCATATTTTTCAAGAAAATAAAATTATATAAGGTGTTCCATGCGATCGTGGCCAATACCAACTTTCTTATTTCAAATGCTATCCCCTGTATATTATTTATTTTTTGGATTCTTCAGAAAATTTTAGACTAATTCATGTACAATGTCCTATAACTATCTTCAACTTTTTCGGAAATATTAAGTGTTGAGTAACGTTAGAAGACATTTTGCGAGCATTTTGAACATTTCCTCGAGCATTTCCTACATTGACATAAATGTTTTTTTTGTTTTTTTTTAATAATTAAGAAATTGTCAGTATTACTTATTAGGTTTTAAGTGTAATGTACCGAATTTGTGAAATAAAATAATTTTTTTTTAAAACGTTGATTTTTGCAATAAATCTGAAAACACTTAATACTTCCGAAATAGTTAAAGAGAGGTATGGGACATTGTGCATGAATTGTGTCTAGAATTCTCTGAGGAATCCAAAAAATTAATAATATACAGGGGGTTGCATTTGAAATAAGAAAGTTGGTATTGGCCACGGTCGCATGGAATACCCTATATAATTTTATTTTCTTGAAAAATATGCGCATTTAAAATTACAAATCGACGTGTCCGAGCGTTTTTTCCAACACGCCCTCATTTATTCGTTATCGAATGTATTCCATTTGGCTATTACACTCTGTATATAATATTCAAACACTGTTGAATTTACAGGTTTCTGAAGTGATGTCGTAAATAAACACGTTTTTTGCGCTTACATTGCAAACGCTGACTGAACTCCACGAGATAAATCAGAATAATGTACACGGTATTGTACTCCTAAAAAAGATCAACAAAAAAGTCCGCGATGGTATATGTCTATCTCTTAAGGATAACCCACAATAACCATTTTTTATTCTTCACATTTTACGGGAAAAAATGGATTATTTAGGAAGTTATTTTAAGCAATACAGCATTAATCCTTATACAATTAAGTACCTTAAATACATTGTCCATTCAATATATATCAATATGGCCCTTTACAGCATATAATTTAAATGAATATTTCCGGAGATATTACAGATTTAGAATGCAGGGACATAGCGATGCGGCGCCGGCACTACCGTTGTTTATAAGGTTTGCATTGCATCCGTGCGAAGCCGCGGCGGGTCGCTAGTTATCTCTATGTAGAAAACCAGAAGGAAAACTCAAAGAGATATTAGGCAAGCTCGAAAAGTTTGATCGATACTGATCCTCACTGCCGCGGTATCCATAGCAAGCAATTCATAGTCCTTCTGTCCCTCCTAGACAGAAGCATATGTGACATGTAGAAGACGTAAACATCAAATCATAATCAAAATTTATCATAAAATTTGTTAGCGGCAATATCAATGTTCTCAGTAAGCAACCATGACTGAATACGATATCATTGCTGATCATTCCAAAGAGGAACTAACAGAAATTCCGGAAAATGTACTCCGCATGCAAAACTTAAAAATGTTGTACCTGCAAGGCAACGCCATAGAATATTTACCAGACGACTTTTTCACCGTTTTCAGCAAGTTGAACTGGTTGGATTTGAGAAACAACAAACTGCGGTTCATACCCAAAAGCATAGCTCATCATGCACATCTCGAAAATTTATTGGTGTCAAATAACTACCTGGAAAAACTCCCAAATGAACTGGGTAAGTCATAGATAAAACTGTACGAAAGATGAAATGTGTAATGCAGGTTCATTTGGATATATCCATGAAACTATTTTTGCTTCTGAAAATTGAATTTCTCAACAGACAGAAATCTTTGCGTATTCAAATGCAGGGTCTTCATAAATGATTGTAACAACGCAGTGATCATGGGCTGAGTTCAAAAGCTTAGACTCGTAGTCACCTGAAAATAGAAAATATGTTACAATAATTTGAGACCCTGTATGCCCACTGCTTAGACAGGGATATGATGGACGTCAGTCCTATTCGTTCATTTTGCATGCTGAAAAAAGATTTCAATTCAACATTGATGTTTTCTTCTACTCGAAATAGTTTCTAGTTCGTTTCTCCCTCGCTGAAACTTGCTGAATGTTTGCAAATTAACTGTTTCCATGAATGTTCATGGCCATCGATTGGTAGGTTTGGTACCGAAGCTGAAAGTTCTTCACGTATCAATGAACCCGCTCATATATCCGAGTCGTTCCATCGTGAATGAAGGAATTCAAGCCATCTGCACGTATCTGAAGGACCGATATTCGATAGAAAATTCGAAAGAGGGAGAGGCCGATACGATTTCCAGACCTGATGCCGATTGCTTGAACACCAGGAGATCTTCAGATACATCTCTTTACACGGATGCCAGCAACGACGAACTCATAACGGATACTGACGAGAAGTACTCGAAGGCACTGACCAAACCTAAATCGTCGAAGTCTTTAAGACGTAGATTCCCTGAACGAACACCCATTATAACAATTACAAGTAAGTCTAGGGGTTCAGGGCTAGCTGTTTCGACTCACTGATGACCAATACGTGGCCAAACTCTATTCTGTCTTTAACTGTTGTGGATTTGTGTATTTTCAGGTCTTTCAAAGCCAGTTGACGTATCTTCGAGTGTATCAAATTTGGAAATAGCCACGACTATACAGTCGTCTGAAGAACTGCTTGAAGATAAGCAAATAGTACACGAGCTTACAAGGGGACCATCTCAGATCAGCCTCAAGTCTTACTATAAGAAGGGAAATGATAGAGAAAAGAAACAGAACGAAGCGTACTCAATTTCGGATGCACAATTGAAACAGCATTGGATGGAGAAACTCCAGATGATTTTGTGCGAACAAGAAAAAATTTTGCAACAAGAGAAGTGAGTCTACTGTTGTTTGACATTTACCGAAAAAGATTCGTTATTTGTAGTTTCTTCTGATGTGATTTTTGCAGAAATTTAATGTCTTTGAAGAAGTGGAGAGACGAGAAAAGGCTAGAAGTACCACGTCGCGTCAATCCTCAAGATCTCCCAAAACCTCCCTTCGATGTTCAAGAAGAATATATGGTGATGGATTCTAGGGCCGATCTTTTGAACAGAGAGTTGGAAAGATTCATACAAAGAGGAACCAACACACCCAAGGAAATAAATATTCCTAATTTGATCGGCGAGTTGGTCAATCAGCTGAAAGAGCTGGAGGTGCAGTGCGAAAAGGAACAGTCCCCAAGACGAGATATTCAAGAAGCGGCCAAGCAGATCAAAACGGTATATACCCTGCAGATTCTTTCGTTCTTGCGAAATTTCAAAATTTTATTTCTATATATTTTTTGCGGAAAAAATGAATAATTAATTCCAACGTTTTCATTGATTGATATCTTCTTCCGTTTCAGATAATAGGATTACAACAAAGAATCCAGAATTTACAAGAAATGAACGATAAATCCGTTTCAACCATTTGAGAGAAATTGTATTCCAATTGTATCTATTTTTTCATATTATACATATATCTTATAAATTTTTATATACATACTGATACTAATGTCTTTTATTTACTGATGAATCCCTTCCTTCCACCAGGCTCCTCCTATCTATTCCCTCTACAGTGCCGTTTTTAGCCCTAACGCCGGCCCTGACCTACATAAACTACCCGTGTCAATCATAACATAATAAAACACAAGAATAATACAGACTATGAGGGGTTTAATTCAGTTTCCTTCTATTTGATGGATTTCCTCAAATTTCTTCGCCAATCGAAGTTCTGCTGCACTAAATTTTCATTTCCCTCATTGCATCTGAACTGAACCTATCCCAAGGGCCTAGTGTCAGTGTCACGTCACTTTGTTGTGTTGATGTTGAATGTCAAATCAGTTGGAAAGGAAACAGAAAAAGTGGATAAACTGTTGTGTTTCTTTTGATAAAAGCAGTTTTATCACAATAAATAAAAGAAACTGATCTGACCTAATGATTTTTTTTCTTGCTGGACACTTTACATCAAAAATTGAACCTTAAACTAATGTCTATATGTGAATTTACAGTTATTTGTCGTCGTATTTCGACCTGTTCTTTTCATGCTGACTGAAAAATGTTAGAAGTCTTGCAAATGTTTTTATTTTTATTTAAATCAAAATATAGACGAAAATTTTTCGAATGGCCCTTTATGTGCTGTGCTATTCTAGTCGTATTAGAAATTGGTAATTTGGTTCATGGAAAATGTCAAGACACCAATTGTAGTGGGAATGGGGTTTGCAGAAATGATACCTGTGTTTGTTATGATGGGTGGCAAGGACCCCATTGTCAATTTTGTGGGGGTAAAGTAAGGTAGGTTTCATCAATTTCTTTCAAAAAGTTTCTTGGAAATCTGGCTGAATGGGATACAGTGTTGGATTTGGTCTAGTCTGTTGAAATGCAAAGAAACTGAATAGCCCTTTCTATGATCTTTATATACCTCCTGGTGTTGGATTTTTTGAAAAAATATTGAATGGATATCAATAACAGAAATGAAAATCCACGATATTCAATATCAATTAGACAAATTGAGGGTAGATCTTTATAGAACAGCCTTGAGGCGAATAACATTTTATGATTGTTTTGATTTTGCAGGCTTGGAGCCTCCACAGGTACAATATACGACGGCCTAGGAAACTACTCCATAAATGTTAAATGTAGTTGGTTAATCGATGCACCAAATTCTTCTATCACCCTTCATTTGCATGAATTTGCAACTGAATGTGGCTGGGATCACCTTTACATATTCGATGGGGACAGCGTTGCTTCCCCCCTTCTGGGTGTATTCAGTGGCCTCATGTACAAAGATAGTTACAGCATCAGAAGAATCCCAGAAGTGGTAGCCAATAGTGGCTCAGCTTTGGTCCATTTCTTCAGCGACGATGCATTCAATATGTCCGGTTTCAATATCAGTTATAGACTGAATGCTTGCCCTTCAAATGTAGCAGGTGTAGACTGTTCAGGACATGGTGCATGCATCGATGGACAGTGCACATGCGACGGTAAATTATATTCCTAAAAACAAGCACTTAAATGAAAATGAGAAACCCTTCTTAGTTGGATAATCATTTCAGGTTACTGGGGAGGAATAGCTTGTCATTTGGAAAAGTGTCCAAATAATTGTGGTAAATCCAAAGGTAGAGGAAGATGTGACCAGAATGGCTGCGTATGTGACCCAGAATATAAAGGCTACGATTGCAGTCAACTGAAAATCAATGGTTACTGGGAAGTGGTATCTGTTCCTAGCTTCGTTCCGCCAGGATCAGCTTCCCATGGTGCAGTTGTCTGGAAAGATTCAATGTATGTGACCACTGGGGAGAGTTATGGCAGAGGGACAATCCTTTACGTTTACGACTTCAATGGTGAATAATAATTTTAAAGTATTCAATAGTTTTCAGTATTCTGTAAATCCAATGAAAAGGGCAGAAACTTATAAGAATTCAAATGTCTGTCAGTCACTTTTTTCTAATCTATTCTATAGAATTTTTACAGATAGTATTGAAAAATTTATGAAGGAGTTGTGAAATAAATGAATAAATTGGTCTTCTCTTCTCCATTTGAAACTGGGGTTGATTTCAGCTATTTTGAATTAACTTTTTCTTGCAGGAAATGTGTGGGAAAAACCTCATGTAACTCCCAATCCATCTCCCCGGTACGGTCACTCCACTGTTATCTACGGCGATAAGATATTTTTGTATGGCGGAATTTTAGGAAACAGGGGGGCTACTTCAGAAATTTGGGCCTTTGACATCAGTGCCAAAACATGGGAGAACATAACAGTTAAATCTTTATCTTGCAATGACAGTTACCTGATGTGTGGTCCGCTGAAAGTAGCAGGGCACACTGCGACCGTGGTAACGAATATCGACAATAATAAGGCTGATAGAATGATTGTGATATTTGGATATTCGTCCAGTTTCGGTTATTTGAATACTGTTCAAGAGTATTATTTTGGAGAACGGGAATGGTATATTGTGAACACAAGGGGTTTTCCAGTGAAAGGTGGTTACGGTCATTCAGCAGCGTGGGATGCGTTGACTTCGAAAATATATGTTTATGGTGGCATTATTTCGGAGAGTGACAGTACACAGACTTTAAGCCGACATATATATTCCTACGAACCGAACTCGAGAACTTGGACTCTTTTATGTGATTCTCCTTCTTCAAGATTTTTACACAGTGCTTCTTTCTTAACTCCTGGTAAGTGAAGCTTTGAAATAATTACGTCAGGAAGAAATCATCTAGGACCACTTCACAGTCTCTTGACGACTGTTTCATTTCAGGACTGATGTTAGTTTTTGGAGGAAACACACACAACGATACGGCTCATAGTTTCGGTGCTAAATGCTACAGCGCCGAATTGCTAGCCTACGATGTAACCTGCGATTCCTGGCACTTCCTCGATGTACCCCCTGACATCCAAGGGGATCTACCAAGATTTGGTCACTCTGCCGTTGTCTTTGAGAATTCGCTCTACGTATATGGAGGATTCGATGGTCAGATGCTGTCCGATATGATAAGGTACAACTTTACGTTTCAGCAAGTTAAATTTTTGTCAATGGAATATATTGATCAAACTAGGATAGTTACAGAGTTACATTTAGGGAAAATCCTGTAATCTGCGAAACCAAATTATAGGGTGACAATTAATCACTTTCATCCCTCAACGCGAGACTTTTAAAACCATCTGTATCAGGTACACACCTGGGGAATGCTCCCATTTCCACCCTTCGGATGCTTGCCTGAACGCCAGGATAGGCGTGAAATGCGTGTGGGATCTAACCACCAGCAGATGCGTTGACATCGAAACCATGATGACCGAAGTCGAGTTTCTGGGTGAAAGCGAGCGGTGTCCAGTTATGAATCGATCCACGATGACCCAACGGATATTTCAAAACACTGACAGGTGCAACAGATTCGACGATTGCTCCAGTTGCACTCAAACAACCAGCGATTGCATCTGGTGCGGCAACGTTTGCAGTTACAAGGAATGCAGGAATACGTCCAATACGAAAACTCTCACCGCTGCAAGGTTGGTCGAGATTTTGTACCATTCAACATCAAAAATCAATCAATTTTCATTTCTTGCTTGAATTATACACCTATTTTTCGTTTGTGGCTCCTCACTGGTATTTTTGGGCTCAATTTATGCATGCATTTCAGTGCTTCCTCTAATATTCGCCGAAAATTCAGTTAATCCCACAGAAATATAATAAATACTAGAACGCCAATCAGTTCACAATTCCTGGCACCTCATAGGGAAAATTTACCTACTACAGAGTTTGCGCAATATGTGAACGCGTCATCAGGGTAGGACTTAAAATTTTTGACTTCGTGAATGTGGTATGAATAGGTTGTCGATATCAACATTTGCAATAATGATAAAACAGCTGTAGTATCTTACTTAAACTAAACTTACTTTCATAAAATGGGTTTCTCCTTTATTTGCGCAAAAAAGAACCATGCACTTCATTTTGTCTATAATTTGTCACAGCACTCGACTATCAAAATTAACTAGTAAAACTCAAGTACAAAACTAAACTAAAGGAGTATAAGTACTACACAATGTTCAAGAAAACAACGAGGAAACACCGAAAACGGAGCAGAAAAGGCAAGCGAATTTATACGAATGAATAAACAGGAAAGCACACAACAAAGGGAATCAACAAATCCTAAAATACGACACTGCTCTTTTTCTGATGTGAATATGTGTTTGTTTTCGTCGCGTAGCGGTGTTGCCGAATTCACTGATTTCACAATAAGATTTATTCCGAACTTCATCTGAAACCATAATGCTTGGCAACGACGTGGAAAGAAAAGACGAGCTGCGCATGTACAAGTAGTAGGTGTTTATTCGCTATGTGGGGTCATTTTACTGAATCTCGGACGTACCTAATAGCATTCTAGTATTTATTATATTTCTGTGGTTAATCCCTATTTAAGAAGAATTTACACAGCTTGTGAAGTACTATAGTCCGTTCAAATATAAGAAGGAGCTTTGTAAACAAACAGAATCGTCTGGTTTGCGCACAATAAAGCTCCTACTGGTCAAACGGTGATAACGACGCTCTCTTCGACCGCCCTAAGAGACTGCCAGGATCGTACTCGGACTGTGGATGGTACTGGATAGAAATGATTCAATAATTTGAGTCAGCAATTCCCACATAAGAACTTTTTTCCTCAGAAACTCTAGTGTAAAATTTCTGTGATGATTTGCAACTGTCATAAACATTTTATATCCGACGTACCCTATTTTTTTATTTTGTTTTGTTTTTATATTATTATCTACCAAATAATTTCTTTTTTGGATGCTTGATGCGGCAAGGTAATTCCAGGAAACACCAGAGTTTTAGAGATTTGGGTCGGAATCTTGCAAGATTCCGACAAAGTAATTCCGGGAAACACCAGATGTGGGTCCTTTTGCCTAATGGGTGAAAGCCATCTTGATTTGCATAAATATCGAAGTTTTCAATTGACAAGACTCGAAAAAGATCTCTGTTCAAATTTTTAATGGCCATTTACTTGTAATATCCGAAATATATTTAGTTCCAGTCCATAATTTTTTATTATTTTGTACGAAACTCTTTGTCGCCTGCTCAAGATTCCGACAAGGCAATTCCGGGAAACACCAGGTTTGGGTCCTTTCCCTTAATGGATTAAAGCCATCTTGATTTGCATAAATATCGAAGTTTTCAATTGACCAGTTAAAATACCTAGAGCTACTGTGAAGGTCTAGCTGTTCAAAGTGTTTATAGATTTTGTTGTGAAAAGTGTATTGTGTTGGAAAATCTTTTGACAAAGTGTATATACTGTTTATATGTCGAATTCGGAAACGGATACTGCATCTGAGGGTGATATGTGGGGACCACCACGAAAAAGGTCCAAAAGGACGCATTTCTCTGCTGAAGAGAAAGAGATAATTTTGAACATTTTTCGAAAAGAATTGGAAGAACATCCTGATTTATCGAAAAGAGACTTAGTAGGAATTGTATTAAAATCCTCAGGGGTGAGTGATAAGGCTGTATTCAGAATTCCCAGAGAATATGAAGAGAACAAAACATTGACGCCACCTAAGAGGAGAGTCCAGTCGTTAAAAATAATCGATTCTGTTGACGATTTCGATGAACCTTATCAGAAGAATTGTCCACGGTTTTTTTTTTCGGAATGAAATCCCAACGATTTCTGAAGTTCTAGAAATCGTGAATGATGACGACAGTTTGCCAAATTTCAAAAGAACAACGTTCTATAAATTATTGAAAAAAATGGAATTCAAGTTCAGTTTAAACTGAACGATTGTGTAAAATCTCCTCGATTCGACTCTGGACGGAACGAAACTTTACGAAGGCCCTCCTACCGCTGCGCCAAACATGTTATTATTGCTCCTTCTTACATTTGAACAGAGTATAATAACCTTCTCATTCTTTGTCTCTATCCAAATTACCCATCTTGAAACTTCATTTGTCCCCTGTCCCCAACTATGATCCCGATTTGAATTAATAGGGTGAAGATTACCCAATTTTCGTTTTCGGCAGATCCATTGAAGATTGCCCGAGTGAAAACGGTCTGCAGTGTCATCGTCTTCACACATGTTCCGCCTGCAACACCAGATCGGAATGCCGATTTACCACAAAATGCGTCCCGAAACCATCCAACACATCCGCAGATATCTTCATTCCGAATACTCAGTGCAAAGTGTGCTCAGAATTCAATTCTTGCACGAACTGCACGATGTCAGAGTGCATCTGGTGTCAAAACGAGGGGAGGTGTGTAGATAAAAACGCTTACACTGCCAGTTTTCCATACGGCCAATGCAGAGAGTGGACGACAGTTCAAGCTAAGTGTAGGAATAAGGGTAGCGAGAAGTCGCAGTGCAGTTTTTATTCCTCCTGCGCTCAGTGTAGGGACGATCCGGCATGTGGCTGGTGTGACGATGGATCCAAGACTGGCTTGGGGAAGTGCATGCCTGGAGGATTCGGTGGTATGTTTGACTCAGACATTGTTCATCCTTAAATTTGTAGCTTGGATTGACAATATCTTGGCCAAAAGTGGTGTATAACTATCGTGACAATTTGATTTATAAAAAATATGACTGCTTTTAGTCAACCTGTGAAAATCTTTAGAAAGTTTTCACTGGTTTTGTTATAATTTGTCTTGACATGCTTCTCTAGTTAATGAGTCCATAATTCCCAGGTCCAATCCTACACATGGAATCTTTACCGTCAACAACATGTCTGCCAGATCAGTGGCATTTCACCACCTGTCCAAAATGTCAATGTAATGGCCATGCTGTTTGTGTAGGAAATACAAGCATCTGCGAACCTTGCGGCAATCTGACTGTTGGTGATCATTGTGAGCACTGCGTCAAGGGCTACTGGGGCAACCCGATCAATGGAGGCAAATGCTTGCCTTGTGAATGTAACAACCATGCAACGCATTGCCATCCAGAGACTGGGGAGTGTTATTGTACAATCAAAGGTTTGAAAGGGGAGCATTGTGATAACTGCGACAATAACAATCGTTATTACAAGGACGAATATAATAATGGATCTTGTTTTTGTAAGTTGACATTCTTTGAGTTATGTTTCGTACCAAGGAACGCTTTTAATGAAGAATGCGAAGTTTGTTGCCGTAGTTTCAAGAACACATTATTAACAAACTTTGGTTTAGTTGTTTATGGGTAAATTAATAATTCCTGGTATGCCAAAGGAAATAAGAGACATAAATACGTTTTCCGCTTTCAGACGATCTGACTGTAGATTACCAGTTCACCTTCAACCTCTCCAAGAAGGAGGAAAGACACTACACTCAAATAAATTTCCGTAATACTCCAAGTAAGCCTGATATCGATGCTGATTTCTCGATTCAATGTTCTGTCTTAGCTAAGATGAATATTACCGTGAGAAAGGGTACTTCGAAGGAAGAAACTCCGATTTTCAGCAGTTATAATTGCACCACAGTTCACCATCGGTTCTCGAAGTCGGAATATAATTTTGGGGTGGAGAATAACACTCACACCACTTTTTATGTTTATGTTTATGACTTCCAGCCTCCGCTGTGGATACAGATTTCTTTTTCGCAGTATCCAAAACTGAACCTTCAGCAGTTCTTCATCACCTTCTCTTCGTAAGTAGACAAATTTTATTCATACACGCTTTTTGCAACCGCAAAGTTCAACATTTTGATGGCTGATAAATATTGTACTGCAAGTTATCGCTCCTTATTACTTAATTTAAAAGAAAAATCTGCTATGAGAAATGTTTCGGACGCAATAATTCGACCTAATGAATCATCCAAAAGAAAAACTTTATTTCAATAAAACCTCCCAAATAGACTACATTGAATTCGAAGTAACTTTGTTGATACAGATTAGTTCCTCTGGAATTGTGGTGGATCAGAACCTTGAAGTCTGTTCACCAGAACTTGCCCCATCTGCAAGAGATTATTAATGTACGGTGAATCATTCTCATTGGTTGTGAGCTTTTCTAAGACTTCTTTGAAGGAATCGTTCTCCATCAGTTGGAGAATTATCTTGAACAAAGCTGAGTTGTTGAATAATCCTGCATTTGGCGAATCAGATCCCTGATCCAGATATTTTATATTTTCTTGGTACATTTCATTACTAGGATCGTACTTCAAGGCGTTTATGTAGGCTTCGTGGGCTTCTTTTGTCAATCCTACCTCGGAGTAAGCCTTACCGAGTCTGCCATACGCTTTACTGTATTTAGAATCTAGCTTTATGGCGGTCTTGCAGTCCAAAATGGCATTCAGCGGCTGTTCCGCCTTATTATATGCCGCTGCCCGGTTGCAGTAATAGACAGGATTCTTTGGATTCAATGCTATCGCTTGAGTATACTCTTCAATGGCCTTCTTGAACTCGTTGTTGGTCATAAAGTTGTTTCCTTTGTTTTTGAAGTCCTCGGCTTTATGTTCGTCCTCTTCTGATACCCTTGCATCTTCCACTGGGTATAGTTCGCGTAGATCCACTATCTCATTTTCAAGAACGCCCTTGGTGTCGTTATCTATCTCATAGATGTTTTCTAGGCATTGAATAGCTACATCGACGGAATCTTGGTCGCTGCCTTGAAATTCTTTCTTCGTTTTCTCTTCCCTTAGAAATCTTGTGATGCTCAGGATTATTTTCTTGTCTTTTTCTGTAATTTTTCCGTTTTGCATTGTGATGGTTGAAATTGAAGTTTTTTCCATTTTGACAGATGATTTTATTTGTCTATGATCGACATTCAACCATTTATTATAACAGTCAGAGATACCACTAAGATTAAGGTAGATATCTAAAAAGAATGAAATAAAAAAAATCGGTCTCTTACTGGTAAACGAGATCGACTGAAGTACGCGATTGCTTGTTCAGACTACTACAACAGTTATGAGAGTCTCTCTCATTTTGCAAGAGTGTATTAAAAGTGAGCTCTCATGAAAACGACAATTTCAGCTGTTTTCTACTACTCCTCCTGGTTGCTGCATTACTGTGGAAAATAAAACAGAGATATGATATCTACCGTAGACGACAAAGGTTATTTGTTGAGATGGAGCAAATGGCATCCCGTCCATTTTCACAAGTAAGTGGACAAAATAAACATGATAGAAAATAATTCGTTAGCAAACCTTTGATATGAACATAATCGAGAAGAAATAATCATGAAATGCAAAGATCGAATTTTTTCATCTGGTGTTCCGCAGGGTTCTGTCTTCAGTTCCTTTCATTTTATTCCTTCACAACATGTTCATCGGGTTTCTCATTTCAATTATAATAATATTTGGGAGAGCATCGTCGTATCATTGATTTCTTACAGGTTTTTGTTGAAATAGAAAAGAAAGAAAACCTCGAATCTGATAACAAAGCAATCGTGGCAGTGGATTGGAAACGTCGCAAAAGAGACTCTCCAAGTCCCATCTCCCTAGAACCTTGCTTCGGAAACAGAGCGGCTGTACTTAGCCTCTTAATTCGGTTGCCAACCGGTGGAGAACCCTACACTGTAAGGGGTCAATCTGCCGGTTTGGCTATTGCCAGCGCCCTTGTGACTTTAGGAAATCCAAGGAAGCTTAGTATTGATCAGGTTAAGACGGAAACGAAGACAGGGAAGTCACGTAAGTCACAGAGTCAGCATCCTGACACCTTATAGATACCAGATTTTAAAGAATATTTATCAATTGAATAAACAATCAAATTATCAAAAAGAAGTTCAGCTTGTTGAGGAAGTTTCAGTGAAAAGGTTTTTATTTCTTAACAAATCTCTTATAAACACATTTGAATAGTTTTCATCTCATTCTTGATTCCAACATCTAATAAATTTTATTTTTATTCAATTCATAAAAGACTCCTGACCCCATTTATTGTTGAATTAAAAATATATTGTTATAATATAAATTATTTGATTATGAAGACAAAATTTTCAATTTATTAGTTTTTTTATCGATTCCTATTAAAACTATTTTTATTATCTTCTCATATGATTTCTCATTTATTTTATCAGATTGATATTATCATAAACGAATCTTATCATCTCATGCATATGCTAAAAAATTTTACATACTGCAATCAACTCGATATGAAAAAAGATCTGATTTTTATGTTTGTAATGGTATTCAATTAAACCGCTTGAATCTGGTTTTATGTGTACTTTTGCGCCTCCATATAGAGTTTTTGACTATGTCCTCACTTTTGAATAGACTTTTATAAAATATTATATATTTTCGAATTTGAACGATACTGAAATACTCAATATATTATTCCAATGCATGTATATATTACACTCATGTACATATTTTCTATGATTCATATTTATAATTCTTTTCTTTTCGTTTTTTATGAGAAAAGTATTATAATTGAATAAATTATTAGTGAATAACTTATTGAAAAACTTCTCCTGTGTTGCAAGCTTTTTTTTATTTTATATGCATATTGCACGAAATATTCTGCTAAAATCCGAAAATAATTTGCAGAAGTATTTCTGAATGATTATAAAAATTCCACAATCCGAAAACTTTGGCTTTTGTTATCAGAACTTGAACGATTGATTTTTGTTATGCGTAATTTCGCATTTTAATCGACATCATTCTGATTCCGCCAATAATTCAATATGACTAAAAAATTGTGAATCATAGTTTTACGGTCTGTCTCGCTATGACGCGCGCGACTTGGGGTTTTAAACATCGCAATATACTCAAAAGTTTGATAATCTGTCATTACTTTTGCGTATTTTTCATTGTTTGAACGCACGCACGCTTTGTTTTTAGTAAGACAGATCTTTATCATATACAACCTATGTAGCAGACTTATAGAAGGGTGTTTAAGGTGTGGAAATAAAACAACCTCAATGTTGCTGAAATATTGGATGAAATTAAACCGACTATACTAAATATTGATATAAATTTAATTCAGATTCTATTAGCTGGATGATACTCCATAGATTTCTATCAAATGAAAAAAATCAAAAATATGATTAATTTTCTATACTATTATAATATGAAAATTATTAAAGGTCGTATTTTGTTAATTATTTTGAAATTTTTATACATAGATTCATTTGCCATTATTCATTGAAGCTTATAACAGTTGTTCCACTTTAAAATTTGAATTCATAAATTATCTCCTTCAAATAAATCACACAACAGAGAAAAACAGTGCTTAGTTATAAACTAATTAGAGATAATCTTGAGAATTTTTTTCTTTGAATTAACAAATGAATAAAAAAATTAAGGTATCTCAAAACGATGTTATATAAAATATGAGCTGTACAGTGTACACTGATCATTTTTTAACATCTTTTCGAGTTGATTTTTAGGTGATAATTCGTACAAAGCAATACTAGATGTCTAGTTATATTCTGAGTTTAGCAATATTGATTACGAAAGTGGTGAGATCAACATTTTGAATGCAATACGTTTTATGAAATGTTTGTATTATTTCCTTTATTGTAGTAGTTATTTATATAGAAGGTGTTAGAAGAACTGAAAAAAAAAAACATAGAATTCCAGTGGATATTTTGGCATTCATTGCAAGATAGTGAAGACTAAAGAGAAAATTTTTCATAACATTGATAGAAATCCGTATCGAAAGTAATAAATCAGCCTTTCATTTCGTCAAAGTCACATTTTTATAATTTCTAACCATTCTACTGCTACTTTGCCAATGTAAATGTTTTCATGTGGAAAGAACACATGGAAATATGTAAAGTGATAACCTTAGTCCAACATTCCTGAAAAAGAATGAATTCTATCATTAATTATTGAGTAAAATATTTGTTAACGTGAAATAAAAAACGTAGTTGAAATTTTGGGAAATACTATTATTGTTATTTTGAGTGAATTCCAATGGAACAATTTCTTGGAAATAAAAAAATATTATAATTTTATTGTAATAACTATATGATATTTATTGTAAATACAATCTTAAGTTCAAATTGTGATCTTTCATTTCAAAGTATAGCAAAAACTATCATTGAGAGGTTTTTGGATTAAACTTGATGAGCAATTCCGTTTAGACCAATATCTCTTGAAGAAGATGGCGCTGAGGGGAAACAAAATAATGGATATTATAGAAAACCTCCTGCATTGAATATTTTCAATAAAAAAAAAATTATTTTCGATTGAACTTCACGCAAGCTCGTAAACGCAATTTTCCTTATTTCCCCAGAACATGTTCTATGAAAATTCAATTTGTCAGATCATGTCAATTCTCAAACAATCAAAATACATCCTCCATCAAACATAAGTTAACTTTACAAAATTTTGGATATGGTATTAACAAAATCTCCGAGTAGAACATGCACCACGCACGAAAAGAAATTTTTAATCCAGAAGGTGGTGATTCCAAAAGGATCTGTGGATCCTGAAGATACAATTGTTATCGAGATCCCATCAAGAATGCAGTCAGTTCCAGTTCTGTTGGCAAAGAGGCAGTCCCAGAAACTACAATCCACAATAAACTCCAGATGGAATATTCATTATTCTTTTGAAGATGACGGCATGAAAGGAATTCACGAAGTTAAGGTCAATTTTTCCTATCCGATAGTGGACTCATGGAAATTTCGCTTACTTTTGTAACAGCTCTGGCTCTAGGAAAAGGTCTTTTTATTTTGTACTATTGTAAAATTTTAAATTTTCAGAGCTCAACGGATACTGAAAGACTAATTTCAGCCGATGTTTGCGTTCAAACCTCTGCAACTGAAGTGGACAATACCAGGTGATGTATCTTTTTGCATCAACCTGCTCGAAAGTTATTTCCCCCATGAAAACGTTCCCGGTGATTTTACGTCTATAATTTTGCACCTGTGAAATTCAACTACAATTTCAGTAGCAAAATGTCGATACGAAACAGCTTGGCGAATTTACTATGAGAAAGTATATTTAAGCTTGCAGCTCTATTTTCAACAGAGTGAAAACGTTAGAAACGTCTGATAAATTGACAAAAATCTGACATTCTTGTCAGTTACATCAACAAAATTCTCGTATACATCAACCAAATTCCTAATTACATCTTTGAAACTCTCGAAACACAAGCGATAAATTCTAGTGTTAATCAGTGCATATTATGAATGATTCCGAAGTCTATTGAACTACATATTGCGTTCCCTGTCATAATTCAGAAAAATGGAACCCCAAGACTGTTCCTGCAGTGATATGTTGCCAGGAGGTGGGGGTCAACAAGGATTTTTAATGGACGAAAGTTCCCCATCATTTGTTTTAAGTCCAGAAGCACCCAGATATCCTGGCATGAATCAAACTTTCCGCGCTATAACTTATGGAAGCCCAGGAGGACTTAGCTACCCCGGTAACATAATGAACGATACTCCCCCAAATCTCGTATCCAGTAGCCCACTTGGAGCAAGTTACCCAGGAGATGTAATGAGGCGCACGCATAGCGATTATTTTCCAAGTCCGAATTACCCAAGCAACATAATGCATGAAACTTGCCCGAGTCTCGCATCTCCAGGGAGTCCAGTAACTCCAAGATATCCGGGCAACATAATGGAAGAATCCTGTCCAAGTCTCTATGGTAGTCCGAGTCCATTAGGGCCAAGATACCCTGGGTTATTAATGGATGAGACTCCACCTGGTCTAGTACCTAGCAGTCCAAGTCGTTTGAGACCAAGATTCCCTGGGTTAATAACGAATGAAAGTCCACCTGGTCTAGTACCTAGTAGTCCAAGTCGTTCGAGACCAAGATACCCTGGGTTAATAATGGATGAAACTCCACCTGGTCTAGTACCTAGTAGTCCAAGTCGTTCGAGACCAAGATACCCGGGGTTAATAATGAATGAAACTCCACCTGGACTAGTACCAGGTAGCCCAAGTCCTTTCGGACCAAGATACCGGGGTCCATCTTCGCAAGTACCCAGGTATCAGACACGTATAACGCATGAAACTCCTCCTAGTCTTTTATCTGGAAGTCCATATCCGCCAGAACCCAGGTATTACAGTCGTATAATGCATGAAACTCCTCCTAGTCTTGTATCTGGAAGTCCATATCTGCCAGGTCCAGGAATGCATCCCTTTATGTTCGACGAATCTCCTCCAAATCTAGTACCTGGAAGTCCTGCATATTTAATGGATGAGAGTTATCCAACTTTTGCATCTGGGGGTAGTCCCGCTTTTTCTCATGGAGGTACACAAAATAGAAGTCGTAACATATCTGGAAGATATGTTCAGAACCGTACGTTACCTCCTGGTACTCCTGATATATTTGGCACTCCTGGGAGTGATTTTCTTGTATCTGGGGAACATCTAGGCTTCGGCACCCCGTCCTGGCCACAAATGTCGGGAAGAGCCTTGTCAACACCAACTGATTCACTTTTGGTTTCTGGTGGTAGTTTCAGAGGTACACCATCTCCGCATAGAACAATACACACGCATCATTCTGCAACTGCTTCGAGACCTGGTGCTACACCTTCAAGTCCTCAGGCTCATTCTAGAAACCAAGTGGCTTTACTTTCTGAAAATCAGTCTTCCCCGCCTTGTCCTTGTCCCGACGATAAGATTAAATCGATAGCTAAAAGAAGTTTTTCGCCCGCTTCCATCAAAGAGGCTCGTAATAACATTGTTGAATCTATAGAATCCCACTTGAAAAACGAAGAACCCCTAGAGTTTAGCGAAGTTGTGAATTCAGTGAAGAATTATCAGGCGTTGAGGAGGCAGGTGATAACAGGGCAAGGACCAGAGTCTGTTCCGAGGAATATTGACGACATAGGTCCTTATGCTACATTCCAAGGTGGTACTAAAACAACATCGTCCCCACCAAGATACCATCGACATCGCTGATTTTGGAATATGAAATGTTACTTATGTTTGATTAAAATATCTTAATCCAGTCTTATTTGTCAACCCAACAATATTAAAATGTGGATCTTCGAAGGGTTAATATAATTAAATGAAATAGTTCATTGTTCACTTTAGATAACGCTACTCAAATTTTCTCATACAGTAACTTTTCTAAATGATATATTTTGGTAGATTTTCCTCATGTTCTTGTACCTAATTCTCTGGCTTCTTCAGAATATCGAATCATGAATACCTCATACTGTTGTTTTAGTCAAGTGGATACTTTCCTTTCGCCATTCGCAATGGATTACCCCAATGCTCTACGGAGGTCTTTGCTGAATTTTCAAGAGAGAAGAGCAAGAAGTGCCGAACTATGCCAAAATAATAGACAAAGTACAATTTTAAGAGGAAAACCAGCCACATCTCCCTTGAATGTCGTATCTAACAGCATGCGTTCGTATTTACAAGATGACATGGATGCATATGGAATTTCTAGATCGTCAACGCCATACGCATCTTCAGGCTCCTATGACTGGACTAAACATGAATGCAACGTGCAAGAAGAAATTGCAAGTACATTAGAAACTTTGGAAGATAATATTAACCAGGAGAAAGATGATACCGCTTTGTATATATGAACAATAAAAGCATGGATAAAACTGAATCTGAGCTGATCCTTTATATTAACCAAAACCAGATTGGTCCAATTGGTCCAGTAATAAAAATTTTCAATGAAACAGCGTTTAATCATAATTTTTTTCTTAAGTATCAATATCAAATAATATATTCAGATTATTCGCCTTTCTTCTTGACAAAACTGACACCTTCCTTTCTCTTCTGTATATTCACTTTATTATGTTTATCTTCTCCAACTCTCGAAGAAGTATCGTTTAAAGTCTTGTAAATGTTGACTTTACCAGTCAGTTCAGCTCTAGTTACTTCGACTGTTCTTGCTGAAACTTGGGGATTTGAAGATGCTCCAACATGCTTAGGCGGTTTCATTGAGTACCATACGTTTTCGTGCAAGTCTTCTCCAGTGTAATCTTTTACTATCCCTTCCACATAGCAAAGGCCTTTGTCTCCACCTAGAAAAATATTTGGTGTGGTTTTTGTCAAGCAAATTATGAATAAATAGAGTTCAGCAGGGCTGAATGCTGAAAATTTGATGGCTTCAAGTTTAAACTCACTTTGCCCTTCACATCCACACCCAGATTCTGAATTGTTAATGTTTACCATTTTTACAGAAAATTTTTAATGATTTACTGATATAATAAGTTCAGAGACAAGTTATTATTTTCTCGAATGTCACAATTTGAATGATATTTCATTCGAATATTCAGTATTTTTCATTTTCCTTCCCTTTCTGAAAAATGTATCGAAAAACGTAGGAATAGGTTGACCCGGCACGGTCATTTAAGGCAGCATTTTTATTGAAAATTCCTTCATAATTCAAAATAATTCCTTCTAGTATGAAAAAATTTAAAGAAAAATCTTCAAAATTGCTGTGTATTGAAATTGTTTGGGAACCGCTGACGAGCTTTTGCTCCATTTCTTAAATTAATTAATTAATGTGAGTGGGATGATATAAATAACGCCATATTCTGATTTCCTGTGTTCTATTATATTATTAGTTCTGGTATAACAAAAATACAAATTAATATTATCGTAAATAAAATAAATAAATAATAATTGAATAATATTTTCGTCTATGGTGATTGGTGGGTATGTATGCGGATTCTATGGTGCACATTCAAATTTTGTTGACAGTTAATTTCAGGGGGGTGGCACTCTCATACAAAGCACAAATCATAAATAATCTGAGTTACACCAGCGCCCTCTGAAGTGTATCCCGGATGAACAACCTGATAATTCAATGCCGATAAATAGGAATCTTTCATTATTGGAGAGCATGTTCCGTCATCCACGTCTGTTAACATTGTCAAAGTCAAAGAGTACTTTTGTATATAAACAATAAGAGCTGTCATTGTAAACGCCTGATATATGATATAATTTCAATGCTATAAATATATTTTTCATATTATTATAATATATAATTCATTTGTCTGAAGGGGCATGGTAATCTCTTGGATCTGTGAAGAAGTGGAAATGAAGAAGATTGTGAGGTTATATTGTTCTTTGATTTTTCAAAAAATTGTATGTACCATTTCGAACAAAATGAAAACCACCTTTTTAATTTCCAATCCGTGCCAAGCACAATTCGAAATATTAGTTTTTCATTCAAGTGTCCAAAGTTTTTTAAGAATGTCTCCAAGCATAAGAAACTGTTCTGTTCCTGGTTGCGTAGATAGGACTAGTAAGAGGTAAGTTACTGTTGTTTGCTTCATGATCATTTCTACAATTTATACTCAATATTTGTTATGTGTTTAGGTATACAATTCCGACTCATAAGGCCTGCAAGCAAACTTGGTTGGAGAGAATAAAAAATCCCAAATTGTCGAGCATGGAACTGGACTTGGTACGAAAATATGCTGTTTGCAAAAGTCATTTCAATCCATATTGCATTCTCGAAAGTGGTGATAAACTAAAAAAATTTTCTTTACCAACACTGAATTTGCCAGGTGAGTAATATTTACTTTATACCTTTCATTTGAATTAGTTTGAGAAAACAAAATTGATTTTATTTGTATTTTATTTCTCTGAATGTTTGAAAATTGAGTTGCCTTTCTTTTTCAGATTATGTTCGTGATGTAGACGGAAGAGATATATTTTTATGTAACTCATCAAATACAACTATTGCTGTAGCACCAGAAGTTCTGAAAGGTATTTATGGCATATATTAGCATTATTCAGTTCATGCATAAATAAAATTTCAAGACATTAAAAAATTATTATCAGGACCTACTGGATTTTCTAAGAATAGTTTTAAACAATTGCCGACGTTTTATCCAGGCATTATGACTGGATGATTGGTCAAATTTTCTCTTCTCAAAGTACAATATTTGTGAATATACACTAACCAGCCTCGAGAAAGGGACAAGTAGTTCCAGAAACATGGGCAATTGTTTAAGACTATTCTTAGAAATATAATATCCAGTTACCTGATAATGATTTTCTAATTTCGAAATTATGGATGAGAACCAACACAATCTGAAATTTTAAGGTTCAAGTGGAAGAAGGTGCTTTTTGGAGGAGAAAGAGGAACTGAAGGTCCTGAAGCCAACAAAAACATATGGAAGAAGAAAGTGTGGAAATCTGATGAACACCTCATCAGATCTTAATGTTGTTGATGCTGGTGAACTGACTGTATCGAAACCCAATATGTTAACTGGTCTGTTTTCCTTCAGTGAAGACCCAAAAGGTCTTGTTGAAAGAGAATCAGATCAGTTATCAATTCCATTGATGGATACTAAGGAATCTAATGTTGGTAGAAACCAAAGAGGTATTTATATTCACTTCATTTCCATATTTATATTCCTTTCTAATTTACATTTTTTCAGTACCGATTAATAAGAAAAAATTCAAGAAAATGACTCCAAGGGAATCTGAAATGGCAAAGGAACTGAGGAAAATGAAGAAAATATTCAAGAAGGCAACTTCCAAGATAACCACTCAAAAAAAACAGTTGGAAGCACTTGGAAAGACAAAATATTTTGATAGTCTCAAAAATATTAACCGAACAACTCTTGACTTCTTCATGTCCCAGTTAAGGAATCAAAAATTTAAACCAAGGGGTCGTCGTTTCACAATTAACGATAAAATTTTTGCTCTTTCTGTTTACAAGCAGAGCGGTAAGGGATACAGGTATTTATCTAAGATTTTCAGTTTACCTTCCAAACGCAGTCTGTTGAAATTATTGAGTAATGTTTCCCTGAAATGTGGAATAAATGCTCAAATTTTCAACAGTCTGCAAAATACGGTTGAGAAATTGGAATTACTAGATAAATATTGTGTCCTCATGTTTGATGAGGTTTCTCTAAGTCCAGGAATTTCTTACAATTTTTCTGGAGATTTTTTGGAAGGAATTGTGGACTTTGGGGGTAGTGAACGTCGAGTGGCCTTTGCAGATCATGCTTTAGTATTTATGCTGAAAGGTATTTTCAAAAAATGGAAACAGCCTGTATGTTTCTATTTTTGTGAAAATACCACACCAACCGTTGACTTGGTACGCATTATAAAAGAAGTAGTAACACATGTTCGTCAAACCGGATTAGATATTGTGGCTACAATATCAGACCAAGGATCAACAAATGTAGCTGCAATTAATAAACTCCTAGGAGAAACAAATGAACATTGTTTGAGAAAACAAATGGAGAATAAATTCAGAGGATATTTGGTGAATGAACAAGAAATTGTTCATTTATCTACTCCCATAGAATAATATATCCATTATTCAACTGATTTTGATCTGTAATAGTCTCTATAAACCAATAGTGTGAGGCACAGGTGTGAGGTAATAATAACTCACGCCTATAAGAAATAGGAAAAATGTAGCTTACAAAATGAATAAAAAAAGTCGGGTCAATGGGGAACTCAATTTCAGACATCAAGGTAACGTTCTCGCCATCCATTTCTACATTTTCTTAGGTCTGAATATCCAAAAATTGCATTTGGAAAACGTAAATTTTTGACGTTTTCTAAGGGATCCGATATCGATTCGATTTTCGAACACAGAAATCGCTTCTGACAACTGTTGTCAATTTTGAAAATGCAGATTAATTAGAATTTTACTGAAGAAGTCGAAGATAAAGTATAGTGTTCAATTCGCGGTAATGGTCATAACACACTTGATGAATTACACCCCTCGCCTGACGGCTCGGGCTGCAAAATTCATCTGCGTGTGTTATGACTTACATTACCGCTCATTGAACAATATACTATTATATGATCCTCCACATTTAATAAAAGGTATAAGGAATGCTTTCTTGACAAAAGATATACACTTTTGTCAAGATGGCATTCAAAAAGTTGCTTCTTGGTCTCATATTGTAGATGTTTATCGATTAGATAAAATTTTGAACAGCTATAATATGCTACATAGACTGACAGATGAACATGTGATACCAAATAAAATTAAAAAAATGAAAGTTAAAAATGCCACCCAAGTCTTCAGTCGGTCCGTAAGTTTGTTGATGAATTTAATGTCAAAGTTCAGTGCAAATATTAGAGACCCATCTGTAAGCCCATATTTGGATCCCTCGGCTTCACAAACTGCGGATGTTTTGCTTTTTTTTGATGAACTCTTTGATAGCGTTAATGGAAGTTTCATAGAAGCTCCTCCAACCAAACCCCTGCTGGGTGTCGTGAAAGCCACTTCCCCGCATCATAATTTCTGGAATCAATCTATAGAAGTTTTGACTTCCATGAAGTTCCAACATGCATCCACCAAATCAGTTATCACTCCTTCTTTGAAAAATTTCATTTTGACACTCCATGGCTTTTTATATATCTCAAAAACTCGGCATTTCGATCATTTGATTCAGCGATCTTTCAATCAAGATCCTCTTGAGAATTTTTTTTCTTTGATAAGAAGTCATGGAGTGAGAAATATTAATCCTACCTCTTCATCGTTAATTTCCTCTTTTAAATCCCTCCTTATGAATAATTTCATGGCATCACACTCACCTGGTTCGAATTGTGAGGAGGATGCCTCTTGTGGAGCTCTTGAGACGCTAAAGAAGTTTTTATTGAAAAAAATTGAAATACCCGAAACTCCAACAAATGTGAAGCCACCTGTTTATCCCACAGAGGAGTACAAAACGTGTGAAAGCAATGCAGACTTGGATTTGGCCAATTCTTATGTGGCAGGGTATTTGGCAAAAAAAATTTTGAAAGATACTAATAAATGTTCGAGCTGTTTAGAAATAATGGAAGCATATGATGAAGTGCCTTCCAATGCCTTAATTAAAGCCAGAACATTCAAAAATTGCAAGATGTTCAATCCATCTCGAACATTTAATACGATCTTTCACAATTTTACCAAGTCTGTCATTGGGAATATTCCATTATTTTTCAATAGTTGGAATATTAAAAGAAAAATAATGGAACGAGTGAATACTGAAGAGGTGAAGATGTTGTTCTGCAATAAGCACAAAGATGTGCACCGGAAGTTCATCAATGTGGGTATTAAATTTATATTATTGTTTTACATAGGTGAAATAAACAAAATATTATGTGGAAAAACCGGTGTCGAAATTCCATCTGACCCCATCGTTAAAATGGCATTGGTTAAATATGATAAAAGGAGATGGAATCGATAATAATTTTGTTTATTCAATCGATAATAATATATTTTTAATATTCACCATTGAAAACCGGAATTGTCAAAAAAGATTTGAGTAAAATATTTTTGTGTGTTCTCTTGAGTGGAATATTATTATTGATAATAATTCATGTGGATATTTATAAACATATGTATAAATAAATAATTATTAACTCCTATATAAGACTTTGACTTTTATCCTTGATGTTTTACATTTCAAGCTTTTTATAAGATTTGGCGATTTCTCTTCAATACAAATAATCATCGTATCTTATAAGAACTTGAAATTTGAAAAATATTTTTATACAAATTAATAGTGCATAAGACGATGCCCCTTGTTTTTCTACAAAAACCGCTAGATGGCGCCTCTGTCATTCTACGCCGATATCGGCTGTTAGTACGAACGACCAAATATAGATGGCGCTGACGTAATGAACATAATTTGGATTAAGAGTTGCCTATCTATAGTTAGTCTATGGTTAATTTACAAAACAAAATTACAGCCCTTCTTGCATTCCATCAAAATAAAATTGGGGATCAAATTCTATTGGAGTTTTCTCTTCTTGTGCCCAGTTTGGGTGAGGAATAGGTTTTCCATTTTCTGAAAAAAGTATTAGACAAAGTAAACAAGGAATTGGGAAATTAAAATTTGATTTGAAATGATATGCTACTTTAGAGGTATTTGCTGTACAACTATCAATATCGAATTATAAGTTATCATTTCATCTTTAAGATTCTTGATGGAGCCTACAAAAGAAACTGAGGAAGACATTGAGGCTAATAGGGTAATAGAATATTACAAAAAGTATGCACAAAATCCGGATTTACTCAAATATTTCACTGGAACTGAAGCCTCATTTGTTGGAAAAAAGATATCTAATTTTGACCTCCGAAAAGATCTGCCACCTGAGATTCCTAAACTTATAATATCAGAAAATGAACAGGTTCAAAGTGAAGATCAAAATGTTTTAAAAGGATCCCTGTGTGACTCTCCAAGAAACATGCAATGTCAGATATCTCCTGACGTAGAGATTAAAATAATAAGTGAGCAAGAAGAAATAGAAGAGAAGAATCCATCTCGTTCAAGTAGTGTTGCATCTAATAAAATTGAGTGGGATAATGGAGCAGATATTGGTTATAAAAATTCTTACCAATTTTTGTCCACCAGAAAAAGTGCTTCTTTTCCAAGTTTGTTGACAAATAGTATGACTGTAAATAGCAAAGTTCTTCCAAAGGATACTCCCGAAAAATCAGCCAGTGAAAATATACAGGAATTGAGAAAAATGTACACTCAACTGACATTTTCTTCTGAAACTTCTAGTAGTACAAATAAAGGAGATAATTCAGCTTCACAGTCAAAGGTTCTAAGTGCAGGAAGTTCTTCATCACAAGAAAGTAAGAATATGAAAATGAGTTCAAAATCCAGCTCTAGTAGTGATTCTTATTTGAGAAAGAAAATTGGTTTTCCTGTTGCATATTCCACCCCTCATGAAGGTTCAAGTTCAAAAGAATCCACTTCCAAAAGCTTTAAATCATCTAAAAGTTCAACTAAACCAGAAGGCTATACTGTCACACCAATGCTTACATTGCCAGTGAAACCAAAGAGAAATTTAATTGATGATAAACAATTCATTATCACTGAAAATAATGAAAAGGTTGGTAATAGGAAATCATCGCCAGAACAGTTGGATATATTAAATGTGATTAAGGAAAGAGCTGAAGAAAATCCCAAAAACTTCCAGAAAAGAATAAATTTATGTCTCACTAAACCTATTTCTGTAGAATGTGTGTCTCTTGAGAGTAAAAAAAGTGTTCATAAAGATGTTCAGACAAGCTTTACATCAAACAAATCATCCAAATGTGTTCAAACTGAAGATGTGAAGTTTGAAAATTTAGTTTCTGATCAATTAATAAGATGTACCCCACAAACTCAGAACATTGAGTATGTAAACTTCACTGATAACTCTATCCAATCTCCAGTAGCTCAAGAAATATTGAAAAGTTTCCATGATGAAAGTAGTAATTCAAAAAAATTTCAAGATTTAGGCAGAAGTAATGACGAAAAAAATTGCAAAGCAACTCAAACTGACTATGTATGCAGCAGTAAAACTGTAAGAAGTAGGAGAATAACATGTAATGATGAAGAATCAAAAAACAATAAAATGGTGGATATAGTTCAACCCTTAAAAAAATCAAAAAAGAAAATATGCTATGATAGTACTGATGCAAGTAGTGTGGATACGTCTTCAGATAAAAAATCAACTAGCGTATCTGTTGAATCAACTGGAAGTAGTGAGAAAAATCCTGTAACCACAAGGGAGTATCAAACTGAAGAAATGCTACTGGCACAAATGATATCATTAAATTATTCTAATGATTTGAATACTGATATCAAAAGAAGTATTGACGTTCTCCAAAAATTACTGAAATCTAAAAAATATGATCAGGCAACAAAGAAATATTACATAAAGAAAATTGTGCAGAAAATTGTTGATTCAAAGTATTCTGACGATAGTACCAGCTCAGATCTGTTTAGACCTAAAAAAAAATCAAGTGATCCGAAAATTTTCAAGGAAACCAGAGCTCAAACTCAAATACATAAAACTACACCAAAATTAATGGATAATTTACCTTGGTATCCTGTATCTGAACCCATTCATATGCCAAAAAATGAAAATAAAAAAACTGAAGTAAAAACTGTGATAGTAGATAATACAAAGCCTACAAAAGATATAAATAATTTTCTGAATACAAATGTGAAAAGAAATCAGACATTTGTATTATCGAAACAGGAAGAACCAATCAGAATCTCTGATAAAAAGGTAACTTCAACAGAAGTACCTCTAATGAATTCTGAGGATGTCTACCCAAATTATCCATCCAATAAAACAGAAAAGAAACACTTCAAACAAAAACTAACAGAACCATTAAAAAAAGAAGACAGGAATCGAAAATTTGTCTCAAACTCTTCAAGTAAATTGATACGTAATCCTGTACATGAAAATGACAATCGACCTACTTCTTCTGATGGAAAAATTGGAGCTACAAACTGGAGAACAGCTAAAACATTGTCGGAAAAATTGTTGGAGAACAGAGATATAATCGACTTCAAAAAGGGACAGGGGGATTATTTGCTGCATGTGGTCAAGAATGAACGCCATCATCAGCTATCTTGGATTAATAATGAGATTGAACACCTGGTGAAGCTGAAAGAGTTATTGGAGAAGAAACCAGATAATGCGAGACCAGATTCAAAACTCAATGACGTTATATCTTCGTTATTGAAGATGAAGGTGAATGATATGAAAGGTGAGTGTTATTGGATATCTTGGTTTTTGTACACTTTAGACTGGCAATTACCAACTTATCAATTATAACATGAAAATGTCACACAATTCCCTAACATTCTGGTATATTTCGACTCTAATTATGTTTCTCTTTAGTTGTTACTTATTGGCTTATGGCACATCAGACAGGTTTTATTCTCTTTATGCTGTGTCTGTCGATAATTTCTTTTTCAGTGCGCTTATATAGGTACAATACCTAAAACTTTCTTCGACTTTTGTGATTCGTTGTTTGTAACCAATAATTCAAAGAATTTTTTTAATGTGACAAAGAAAAGGTTTGATTCCGTTGAATATATGTATAAAACTATACACTGACCATAATTTTCTTGAATATTTCTGTTTATTTATTTATATGGCCACATTTTATCTGGTCTGAATGTTGTGAATTTTTCATTTTCTTCAGTAACTGCTGCTGCTTTAGGTGAGTCGAATATTCTTTGTAATACTGTGAGTACATTTCTTGATATTTTACACCCAAAAAACATTTTTTAACTCGCGTATTTTCATTGTTTTGGAAATAACAGAGGTAGCTTGAACTAATCAAGGTTGTTAATCCTTTGAAATTTTTCAATGCAGGCAGCTTTATTGGATTGTTCAAGGGCTGTCAAGTCAACAATAGTTTTAAATGATCTACACTACTATATAGAGTTATCAGGCTGTGTTAAAAATGAAAACGATATGGCTCTAAGCACTTATCCATCCTCAAATTGTAGATATACCAAAGAATTTCGATGTTTTCATTTGCAAATGTGCAAAAGACAAATGCGATCCTGATTGTGATAAATCAAGGCATATCCAAAGAGCCAAGAGAACCGCCAGTCTTACTCCTGGATATTACACAATAGAAACTAAGTTGGACCCAGATGGTAATCTGCTGGATCTAACAGTTTACGATGGAAGAGGTAACAAGAAATATAATTACCAAAGTGATGGCATTGTTGACGATGTTTCTATAAGTTCCAAGAACCATAATACAGAAGTTAAGCTCATGCCTAAAGGCAGGGACTGTCCTGGGTAAAATATTCTTGATTTTCACGAAGAATATAATATCATCATTATACATAATTCATGTGTTCGTTTAGAAACATGGAAATTTAATTTAATAATATCTAAAATTTTCCATTAGAAACAATGGAGGAATTATCAAAATTCGGTGCATCCATAGATGTAGTAAAGTTGCTTTGAATAAATAACTGTTTCATTAATTTTATTCAAAGATATCAGATATGTTTCCTTCAACTTCCAATCTCTGTTAATAAGCTGTTGCTTACTATGAACATTTATGTCTATTTTCTTTATCACAGTCAACTCGTCTCTGGTACCCATAAACAGTGTCACAGCTGTGGAAGAATGTTTATACCCCCTTCAAGTGATTCCGAAATTTCTTTATGTAAAGATTGCGCTGAGTGTGCCTCAGATCAGGAACTGTCGGCATCCAAAGATTTACCAAAAAACTACAAAATCTGTGAAGCGTGTGGAAGAATCTTTATCCCCTCAGAGGATATTCCAAACATGTGCATATGCCAGAAGTGTTACGATGAAGAACCACAACCGGATAAACAAGAAACATCCTTGAACACTGAAGTGTGCGATGCTTGTGGCAGGTTATTCATTCAGAAAGAGAATGATTCCGAACTTTGCTTATGTAAAAGGTGCAAAAATAAATTTATGGAAGATGAAAAACGGTCATCCCGCCAAAAGTCTACATATAACACATGTAGAATATGCTGTAAAAAATTCTTGGTATCTCGGAAAAATCCAGATCAGAATATCTGTGAAGAATGCCTTGAATTAACATTTCAGACACAATTCAAGTGCGCATGTCAGAAAGTCACTTTCAGTGAACCACTAGAAAAAGATGTTTGCAAATGCGTAACTAGAGATTCTCCGAGTGGTATGCGAAATAGAAGCCCTAGAAAAAATAAACAAAAGAAAGCACCTACAGTTGAACTTTGCCCTGTTTGTGGTAGAGAATTGAGCCAGTGTATTTGTGGTCCAAAATTCATGCCTAAAAAGCCCAAATTGATTGGCAACAAAGGTGGAGAGGAACACGGTAAGTGATTCCTTTTGCCGCATCTAATGTCGAATTTTTGTCAATCTCTCCCGCTGTTTTTTAGCAAAAGGCTCCCCTTGTTCCCACTGTATTGGTGTGCAAGCCAATTTACCTAAAAAAATAAAGGCGACCAAATATTCAAGTGGTAACATTCAGAAAAAACAATCGAAAATTGGTGCTCCAGGTGTTTCAAGATCGAACCGTTCGATTTTGTTCGAGGATGAGTTTTCAAAATGTGAGTAATAAAATGGACGTGTCGAGGAATTTTCCGGATTCGGTTTAATCTGTTGTCATTCAATTTTTCCCTGGTTTAGATTGTTTGAAGGCGTGCAAAGGAAAGGATAGCCAAGTATCTCTTTCTAGTAGTAGCTCACAGTCTTCAAAAGAATTCCTTAAACCCTGTACACGTAAAGTGAAACCGCGATCTGCGCTTCAGCAACAAGCAAGTATGAAAGCTCTGAAATTTCGTTATTTATAACCAATGAAGTAAGATATGTTCCCATTTCGTATATAAATTCAATATATATCCATCGACAGATAAAGAAAGTTGCTGCAAAGCCTGTTCGAATTGCAAAACTTCTCGTGTGCTGTCCCCCAGTCCTAGCACGATTCGACAAAAAATAAGTGTCTCTTGTCCCAAAAAAGAAATTCCTTCACATTCGCCTGAAGGCTGCTCAACGAGCCAATGCAAGGTCGATATGAGAAGAGATAGTGTTGATCACCTACAGCCGAAAAAGAGTTGTCAGTGCTGTACTTGTACGAACTGCGCTGTACAAACGAAGAGTAAATATTTTTTGTATTTGGATAGATTTCTGTGGAGTAAATGCTCCGAAGAATCGATCCAATTTTTTTCTGAGATTTCATTCTGCCGAATTTCCTTACTATTTTCCAGAGACTGGCGATAAAAACGTTCGGTGTCAATGTTGTATTTGCGAGAATTGTTCTACACAGGTTGACTTGGATCGAAGTAAGACCATCTTGTGTTAAAGAAATAAAATATCCATCATTCTGATCTTACAGGTGGGAAATCAAGAAAAAGTATAAAGTCCAAGTGGTGTCAGCAGAAGCGTTCTGATACTGAAATGAAGGCTAAATCGAATCAAAAATTTGATAAAAAGAAGTGCAAAAAAGGTATGCTGACTGTTAAGATGTCTAGACATCTTAGCGGACTGTTTTTCCTGAGATAGATGCATAGAATATTCTATGCATCTATTAGATGCCTATGTCATCGAAGCATCTATCCTGAGAATATCTATAGATAGATGCATAGAAATACATAGGTGTTCTATGCGTCTATATCTATAATTATCTACTGTCATTCAAGCATCTTTCATCGAGACAGTTCGGCAACAAATTAAAAATTCGCCCCCATTTTTGCAATTAATTGGAGATATTGCAGCACAATGAGAACGGAGATAATTTGTGAGTGCTCATCGTGGTTCAAACCTGACACAAGGATTATTGTTACTTCAATTTCTCCAATTGAATTCACATCTGCTTGATGACAAAACTTTTACTTGTCCATCTCTGATCAACTCCAAATATGATTCCAGATGAGCTCGAGCGTACAGACGAGTCGTTACAAAGTATATCTTCTGGAAATATTATATGTATTACACCCACGAAATATAAGAATATGAGTAAACAAAAATCTGATTCTGAATGTCAATGTTCGGCGCCTAAGAGTAAGCGTAAATGGTGACGATTTGTGAATGAATTTGATGAGACTGATGTTCGTTTCAGGAAGACCTGTTTGTGACGATCAACACAAGTCACTTCAAATTTGCCCGTCGATTTTAAAAGCAATATGTAAATCGGTAAACACTCAATCTCAAGAACGAACGTGCGCTCCCTGTTGCCCTCAAGCTTCTCCAGGTACGTCCGATTCGTTTGTGTGTATTCGGATTCCACAAGGCGTTCAGTGCTCAGACAACGATCATGAAGAGAGACAATCGCCATCATTTTCCCCACGAATTTGTTTCTTTTCTCCACCCTCACCGTCAACGACGTGTACTCCGTGCAGACCGCCACCCTGTCAGCCTCCTCCGTGTCCCGCATCTTGTAGACCCCCACCTTGCCAGCCTCCTCCATGTCCTCCACCTTGCCAGCCTCCCCCATGCCCTCCACCTTGCCAGCCACCTCCATGTCCTCCACCTTGTAGACCACCCCCTTGTCAACCTCCACCATGTCGTCCACCACCTTGCCAACCTCCACCATGTTGTCAACCTCCCCCATGTCCACCACCTTGTCGACCTCCACCATGTCGTCCACCACCTTGTCAACCTCCCCCATGTCCACCACCTTGTAGACCACCCCCTTGTCAACCTCCCCCATGTCCACCACCTTGTCAACCTCCACCATGTCGTCCACCACCTTGTCTACCTCCCCCATGTCCTCCACCTTGCCTACCTCCCCCATGTCCTCCACCTTGTCAACCCCCACCTTGTTATCCACCTCCGTGCAGACCACCCCCATGTTATCCACCCCCTTGTAGGCCATGTCCTCCTCCATGCCCGCCACCTTGCCGACCTTGTCCTCCCCCATGTCCACCTCCATGCAGACCTTGTCCACCTTGTTATCCTCCTCCGTGTCGACCATGCCCACCACCCTGTCGACCTTGCCCTCCTAGATGCCCTCCACCTCCATGCCGACCCTGTCCACCTCCATGCCAACCGTGCCCACCTCGATGCCCTCCACCTCCATGCCGACCCTGCCCACCTCCATGCCAACCTTGTCCACCTCGATGCCCTCCTCCCTGTCCACCTCCATGCCGACCTCGATGTCCTCCGCCTCCCTGTCCACCTCCGTGTCGACCTTGTCCTCCACCTTGTTTTCCTCCATGCCCCCCTCGATGTCCACCTCCTTGTCCGCCTCCTTCTAGATCATGTGAACCGTGTCCACCTCCTTGTTTCCCGCCACGATGCAGATCCTGTGGTGCGTGTCCGCCTCCCCCATGTATGAAGAAATGCTGCAAACCCCCGACTTTCAAGATATTCCCTCCTTGTTCAAAGACCTGCCGACCTAAGCCTTCATGCAAGCCATTTCCGTTAACTTCGCGTTCCAAGAGTTCTTGTATGGTTTGCTGCGGCCCTCATCCTTGCTGTCCGTCCGATTGTGAACCACCACCTTCTTGCTGCGCTTCAGGATGCAGCCTTGAAGACTGCCCTTTTCGGAGTAAACAGCCTCCATCTGAACCGCCAGGATGTCGATGTAAGCCACCTGAAGCTCCACCTGCGAACAAAACTCAGTCTAATTTGTTACATGTTCCTTGCAAACTTTGCGGAATACCCCCTTGTGCTGCTATATCTTCAAAAAGTTGCCCCACTTGTGATCATTGCAAACAAAAATCTCCCCCTGACTCAAACCCAAAGGCCCAATCCAATAAGTCGAAACCTAAATCATGCATTCCTATTCCTAATGCCGGTTTGAAATGTGTGTCTAAACTGATATGCAAACCATGCGACGATGCTTCAAAGGAGGATGAACCTTCTATATCTGAAAATTCTTCTGAAGACGATGTCTCGATAGAATCTTCACCTTCTGTTGCTCCAGATGAGTCAAGATCCTGCGAGTCTCTCGGATATCCGTGCAAGCCGTTGAAGCCGAAGGCGGCAGAACCTAGGGAAAACTCGTCAGAAGCGTCGCTAACCTGTCCGTCAAAGAAATCGACATGCCCTGCGAAGCCTTCTCCTTGCCCTGGTGCGGGAGATAAGCCCTGTCCCTCTTATCCGCCAAAACCTTGCCCGAATCGACAACAACCGACTCGCGATAAAGATAATGCCTCTGCAAGATGCAAGTCAAGAGGAAAATCAGCAAAGGCGGACCGTCGTGTATCAGAATGTCCTGCCCTCGCTAGAAGAGATTCCAGAAATGCAGGGGAGGGACGCAGAAATTCCAGAGAAAACGAATCGATCCTTTTGCCGATTTCAAGTAAATTTTTTTATGTCGTAAATATTTTCACTCGGCCTTCATAAGTTGTATTAATTCTCGATGATTGAAATTATGTTTTAATAAGGAAGAATTTGTTTCACGTGAAATTTGCTTTATACCCAGAACAAAGTTATGTCCATTGGTTCTCAGCATAAATAAGTTTTTTCGATGAATTGTGCCATTTGTTTTGTTATAAACCATATCCATACTTGTGGCAATGTTGCTGAAATATTGCAAATTTCCTAATTTCGTCCTCATATTTTCATATTTCAGTTCAATCTCAATCACCCCTCCAGGAAGTTCACAACAGCGGAAACAGAAAATCCGATAGGTCAGAGTGTTCTAGCAGAGACTTGCAAACTCAAGACGAGGTACCTTCCATGTCGTCGAATTCCCCTCCCAACCCCGTTCCAGCCTACTCTGATAACCGTCAAAACATACAAGTTTACACTTGCACAACGCAGAGCCAAGCCAGTGCTAACGGCTTTACCGAGCAAAAGAAATGCAGTTGCAGCCTGGAGACTTGCAAATGCAGCCAAACCGCTACGCACGAAGAGAAAGACGTGCAATGTCCTGCTTCTAGACAGTGCACGTGTCAGACAGAACCAAAGGAAGACGCGAATATCCAGTGCAACTGCAAAGGTAGGAAATGAAAAATATTGTATTGGTACTGGAGGAGAAAGATATGGTTGGAGTAAGAGAAACGATTTGGCTATGGGTATTATCAGGGTTATTTGAAGGCCATACTGAAAACTTCAAATTATGAATGTTTATTATGTAATAAGTCCAGACTCTAATAAAATTACGATCCCCACATATGTCTTTGTCGTATTTAGTTTACGTGGAATGAGAAAAAGCTCTCAATCAGAGTCTTGCTTCAAATTGGTCCTATTAATTTCAGATGGAACACTTATGTACAAATAAAGTCCGTTTCAACGGAATATAGACTTGAAATCGGAAGGGGTCATAAATTTTGGGTTTTGACTAAAAAAATATCGTCAAGATGGGGGCACTTCTGAAACTACCGGAAGTTGACTGGCTCTCTTATTCCATATGCGAAAACTTTATTTTGCTCGCTTGTTCCTATGGATAACACAGTTATGATTTTGCTCAGCTACAATTCTGATTGAAATGTGAAATTTTACTTTCCATTCACATTTTGAGGAGTGCAGTACAATTCAACCTATTTTCACTCGAAGTAAAAAATACTTCTTTTGAGTGACGTAATCTCGAAGGTCTCCATATGAACGATTTTCATCTTATTGGCTTTTATACTAGTTCCATAGCTCAGAAGTGTTTGAAGCTGCTCCACCTATATTCTTCCCCATGTTCAGATATTTTCGTCTCAAAATATTAAGTTTTTTTTGACATCTCCAAAAAATTTGAAATTGTCAAAATAATACATCACCTATCATAGAAATTCCCTATTTCAAGTCTATGTCTTCTTCGAATTTTATTTCAGTTTTTTTTATTCATAAAATATTTTGCACACACCGCCACTTAACAAAAATGAAAAAGGAAGATTATTATAAATGAAGAAGGGATGTCTTACTGGAAAATATTCGAATTTTTCTAAAATATATAATTTTTATCGATTCAGAAAAATCAGTCCATTAAAAAACCCAACTGGAATAAACTAGATCCTCTCATTCGTAATAACTTTAGTTTAAGTTTCGAAGTAGCTTGACAAGAATTCTTATCATCTTGAATCTTTACACAGTGTGCAACACTTTGCGCGTCATACTCCATCAACCAATGTATAATAAATTGAATAATAGGAATAAAATTGTTTGAAAATCACATCCAGCACTTTTGTAATTCACGTACGAATTCTATTATCATTCTAGAACATGCGGGAGTATCTTGTAAATGCGAGGAAATCTACAAGGAAACTGCAAATTTCTGCCAATGTAAAAAATCCAGTTCGAGTTCCTCTTCCAATTCAGGCTCCGAAAGTGTCATGTCTTGTATTTGCTGCAAGAAGGAAAAAATCCTAAAGAACCTCATCAATAAAATCCCCTTATGTGAACCTTGCCAAGAAGTGAATCAGAAAAATTTCTATCCGCACAATTATTGTGACCCTTCTCACTCTTGTATATGCTACAATCTGGTCAATCGGGATATCTTATGTCAGTTCAAGCAAACACTCACAGAGCTTGAGCGTTTAGACATATATCAGCAATACTGTGAGGTTCTGAAGAACTGCAAATGCTGTAAGAAATGCGGTTGCAAATGTAAGTTACCAAAGAAGTATAAAAATGGCTGTGCGTACTTCTTGAAGCTGGAAGACGCTTGTCCTAACACACATTGCGAAGAGGAAGGCAGTAATTCGGATTTCTTCTGTTGTGAAGAAGAGGAGGAGGAAGATGAAGAAGATCGTGAAAATTACCTACCTGAAGTTACCGTTAAAGTTCCGAATTGTAAAGGTCCTTGTTCGAGAAAAAAGAAGAATGAAAAAAGGCATGACACGAAGAAATACAATAGTTGCCCCTCTATACAGGTGAGAAAATATATTTAAGTTTTTCCATCGTTGCAACGAACAGTTTATATTTTTCGTTTTCGTATTTTGCAGAGTTATTTGTGCACGATGAAGCCAGAATTTGTGGCTAGGGCGGAACACAGAAGACGAATTTTGAAAGACGCAACCTCACAAAGAGAAGAAAATTCTGAAAATAGAAAATTGAATTTCATAGAAAAAATAAATTATTTGAATCAGAAAAAAAGAAACGATAAAGTTTCTAGTGATAGTAACATTTACAGGCCATATGGATACCAGGCGAAAACATATTGTGTTTTTGGTAAGTTTTTCCACTGCTTCAAATATTTGAATTGTTTAATTCTATATTCGGTGTTGCAAGCTACCCTCCTTGTATAAGGAAATATGGATATAGGAGTCTCTTTGGATCAGAACTTTTTGTTTTTGGCAATCTCATTTACAAAATTTTACAGGAATCATGTTAAGACACATCAGAACTATGTAACATTGTTACTATTTTTATTTTTATCGGATATAGAAATGCGTGTGCGGTGAAAATCTATATTCAGAGAGAATATCGGTTGAGTAAGAAAATACTGTATAACTATTCAGAGGTTGTAAAAAAGGGCCCATATTTAATGTTAATCGCTACATATATTCCAAATGAAATGCTTACCTAAGGTGTTGCGTGAATGAAAGAATTTGAACTGTCATTTTCTCCTGGTGAAACTCAGCAAGGTACACCCAATATCCTCAATATTCAAATCAATACGATGTATTTCTCAAAATATATATTCTTTTATTTCCATTGTTTTGAAATTTATAACATCCAATCGATCTGATTATTTGTACTATCATCAGCAAAGCTTTCTGTGAGTGTTACTAAATTGAGGTTCTTGTAAAAATACCTCTTATAAGAAGTATTTCTTCATATGTAATCCTATACTAAACAACTATATAACAAATATTTCAAATCCAGCTCAAGAAGAAATGCAATGAGGTAATTGAATCTCCACAATTCATGATGTATCTGAATAATATTCAAATTGGATATAATGAAATAAACACCGACTCAATAGAACCTAGTATCACCAAACCTTCCTTAATTGCAGACATTGAACTGAATGACTCACCGAAAAAGGTTCAACCGAGGGTGTTCAAGAGTTTCAAAGAAATGAAGGATTTAACTAGAAGGCGGTATCTCCATTTGACGGAGGTTAAAAGCAAGAAGAATGTACATAGAGAGAAAAGACTCAGAGAAGCCAATAGGTTACTTGCAAACACTTTCACTAGGGTGAATATTTCTTTATACTGAAAATGAAAGAAAATTAAAATAATTGTTACTTTGATTTCAATTCAGTTGAATTTGTTTGCTCATTATTATTTTTTTTTCAGAGGTTACAAAGGAGTACTTTGAGAGGAAACGTAGATATTCCTCTGAATGTGAAAGTAGTTTCTTTTTGATATATAGAAAGAATTCTAATTTATGGATATTTTTATAATATATACTTTTGAATCGTGATTTTATTAATTTTGACAAAATAAAACATCATATTATATATTTTTGTTTTAATTGGTATACAATTGGTTATAACTATTTATAAATAAATAACATCCTGCAGAGGAAGGAGGTAGGAACAGCATTGTTTTCTGCCTTTAAAGTAGAGTTCTAAGTGATTCATTCTCTGTGTCTGCCTAGGGTAGCTACTGTCTTCAGATTCGTTGTAGGATAAACTGTTCCCATTGATAAGCACTTGAGCAGCAGGAGGTCTAATGTACTCCTGCGGCACTAGTACTTAGTAACAGGACAGATCATTTAATTTTTCTTCTTTTTCCTCGGTGGTGGCGATCTGAAATAAATAATGTATACCTGTATTTTCTATATTTCATCTTCTTAATAGGTGGACAACATCTTATGTTATGGCTCCTCGAAAAAAGTTACCAAAAAAAACAGAGCAAGGCGTTTCTGATTGGAAATACTTTGGTTCCTACTTTTGGTATTCTTGCGATATAAATGTTATTTTGGTCTCCAGTTATTTTGTGGTTATCGACCTTCAAGTACGAAAATCATGAAAAAGTGTTCCCTGCTTAATTATTCGACTGAGATATTAGAATGTTGATTTTATGATTCGGTTGATGGTAGAATTATCCATAATCATGATTCTACTATGTAAAATTAAAATCATAGTTTGTCTTATATTGTTCACTATTATAGCAACTATTTTTATGAAATCTGGCTGTCTTCATGAGGTGCGTTTGAGTTGACGGTCGAAATGCTCCGAGCGCACTCCACGTCTACTTTAAAGTTTTATTTCTCAAAAATAAATTCGAATTTCTGTCACAATACAATTCTTCCGTTAGGTTAGGTTAGCAAGCTTTGACTCCACCGTGTTCGATTTGACAAAAGTGCTCGGGATCTTCTCTTTCTACTGTGTTCACTATTCTACTCGCTCCGCCGATCGTCAACTCAAACGCACCTAAGATCAGCTCGCTACCTTGGGGTTGAAATGTCATTTTTGTTTCTGTCGAATGTTAGTGAGATCGATGTGGAAAAAATTATCTAGGAAAAATACATAAATAAAATTTTATCGATGCGTTACAGACAAATGTCACTTCGTTAAAAGTTTAAAATCCCGCATATAAAAGCGCTACAAATAAGAAATAAACCATTGTTTGAGATTCGAATCAGATTGTTATAAATCTTGAAATGCAAATAAATATTCTGTGATTCCTTTTTCAATACTTTGTCTTCCTTGTGGGAAATAACACTTGTTGCTGAAAAGCTGCCTTCAAATCAACAAATCCGTTAAGTCATGTTGCATCCAACACTTCTGTCCAACTGGATGCACAAACATAGTTGCGATGCCACTCTACTACAAACTGTTGCTCTAATCTTCATCACTTTTCCTTACTAATCATCAAAACACAAAGATGTTCGTAATAACGATCTCACCTCTTATAAAACTCAAATACCTACTGAATTGAATGTTCATTCACTGATACTTCTAAGGGTTAAGTGATTCGACCTCTGTTGAATTAAGCGTCTGTCTGCCAATTGTCGATTATACTCTATAAACTCGACGAAATTCCTCTTATAATACGGTTTTTTTAGTATTAAAGCTTCTGAGGGCCTCCTCTGTTTGGGAAATTATGTTTTACTGCCGTCTCTGTTGATTTCGAATAGGTATATTAACTGGACATGACGACATGAATCGTAATTGAATATCGTGGACTTTAATAGGAGTTCAATGCAGATTTTACAGTTCGGCTTTAAAAACGTATGTGCAATTCTTATTATATTGCTTACCAGTCATTAAAAACTCAAAATCAGCCTAATAGTTTCAGAGTATAAATGACATAAATAAAAAAAAAGATATTTTTAGCTGAATGAAAAAGCTCTTCATTACTTTTAAAAATGGGTCACACTGACGTGAAGTCAGAGAAATCGTCCATGAACCATTTTTGTGGTTCTGTATACAAGGATTCCCTGGTTAATATTCGAAAAATACAGACATCGTGACGAAATGATATAACTCTGGTTTAAGTAAAACGAGCGCTCAAAAAACACAACTGAAAACAGATTTATGCCAGTTTTATATAATAAGGTGCTACTCGAACTCCTCATTGTCATTTTGGCTGGGGTACAAGCCTAATTATTCTCGCCCTCGGAAACACAAAAGCACCATAATTACCCTATTATTATTTTATTAGGAGTCTATCTCTATAAGGGCCTTCCCAACTGCTTCCTTTATCCACATATTTTCAACAGAAGTGCCCTCGAATGTGCCTATTCTGTATAATAATGAGATATAAATTGGTGAGTTAACAGAGATATAGAAAGTGAATAACTTAATTTTTGTATCTATATTGTGAATAAAAAATTTTTTCATGCTCTGGAAAATAAACTAATAGTTTAATATTGAATTTTCATCAAAAATTCACATGGTGGTTTATAAATAACAAGGTTATACAAAACTGAATTGGAATAACTCTTGTATGTTATCTAGGTACTTGACCGATTTCACTCAATTATTAGATCAGTCCTGACACATAGTTAATTAAAGACACAATTCACCAGGCAATATGAGTCATATACACGTTTAAGATAGGTCATATATACAGATCGTTGATAATTAGTAAAGGGAACCCCTATAAAGAAACACAAAGCCAAACCCTCTTTTTATTCTTACGACATCTCAATGGATTAATATTACCCCTATAAATCTAAAAACACTATTTCATATTTGAAGTATGATTTCAATTCTGTGTTGAATAAGGGCACATGTTGATTAAACAAAACAGATCAGGGGTACACATAACTATTATGAAAAGTATTTACTCCACAAACATTTATTTCAATTTTTGGGCATACTTAACTCGAAATGCGTTTGAGCGCTCTTCTTTCTCATTTGTGGATGAAATCTCACTAAGAAATACAAATGCTATTATATGTAGGTATGTTGTAATATGATGGCACTTTATGAAGAGTGAATTGATTTAGGTTATTTATAATTCAATCAAGATCAACAGTATGGAGAAGAAATGTGAAGTAAAGAAGCTTTTTTCTCACTCTTGCCAAAGCATTGAATTTAAATTCGGATTTCTCTATCCTAAGTAAAGTTATCGTGAAAAATCTAAGATTTTTATGTCGGTTGGTTTAACCCTCAGTGGTTTCCCGGTTGAGAAATTTTAAAGGGCACTTGAGCGAAGATTGCTCTATATAATCTTGAGATAACGAATCTATGGGTAGAATGGGTATAAAATCACATAATATTGAGAAATTTGATCCACTCACTCATCTGTACTAAAAATTATTCTGATTTAATCCTATTCTAACTACACGTCTTTCACTTATTTTTGGAGAACACAAACACAGTACGTCCCTTCGTATTTCTTTAATGAATATCTTCGAAAGTTGACGGTATACTTTTATCTCTTGGACCATAGGTCAGACCAGATTAAATCGAATGAACTTAATAATAAACCTTCTTGGGACTTCGTATCTTGAAAGTAAAATAAGACATATCGTTCGTTAGATAAATTTTGAACTCGATTGCACTATCTCAATCTATGAATCAGATACAAACATCCATTCCTCAAAGTTTAAGTGCCATAAGCAAGATTCGAAAATTTTTCGGATATGATATAGTTATAAGAGATAGTGAACATTTGTACACTAATTATGACATTCGTGATATACATTATTGTTTTTAAATTAAAAATTTTCGAAAAAATGCATAGAATTGAAGTATTATATTATTTCGCAAGATTCATTCTCCATATTGAAACAATTGTAAATTTTAAAGAAGATATTCAGCATCTGAGCATAATTTATTATGCAACATGATGATTCGCTAAATATATGTACCATTTTGAAATATGTTTCTCTTTTGGCTTAAGTTTTACCACAAAAGTTGAAATCAGAGTTCCGGTAAAAAAAAATCAAGTTTTCACTTACAGAAATCCTAAACTTCAATCCACCTTAACACAATTCATTCAAAAAATTACGTTACGCGTATTTCGTACACGTTACCGCGTCAGTCGTCATGTAACTGTCGGTTAATAAGAGTCAATTGAGTTTATATGTGAAGCCCACATCCCTACGTTAATTTAAGTTAAATTATTAAGAGATTATTTCCTTTGTATACGTTATTATTCTATTGTAGCATCATGCCAGAAATACTCCTTGCAATATGTATCTGTGATATATAACATTTCACATTAGTATTCTTTCAGAATCACAGTCTGTACAATTTGATATACAGTATGAGTTGACTGTAATGAGATAATGCAATAACATTCGCAGATATGATTTCTCGAGAAATTTCTGTATCAAGTCAATTTGCGTTTTAAAATGGATTGAGAAATTTATGTTTTAGGTTCTGTTTATATTACCTCTACCTCTTACTCCTATAAACCAGTGGCGCACCGAGGGGGGGGGGGCTGTCGGGCTGCAGCCCCCCCCCCCCCGAGCTAAAAAAAAAGGATTGTTTTCGTCGTTTTCGAGTTTTTTTTTAATGTAAAAACCTGATTACTCTCGAGCAGCCCCCCCCGAATGAAATTTCTGGGTGCGCCACTGCTATAAACTTTTTTTCGAATGGCAATGACTCCTTTGTAATCGAATTGAAAGTTATTGAATCTTCAAGATATTGAGGACTTCATGGAACACAACGCTTGAAATTCATCACAAGTGGAAAGATTAAGAAAACCCGTCTATTTGGATTTCCATGTGTGCTTTATGTTCATAACAACTTTCTCGTCCTCAGCTGCAATGAAGGGATCTTAGGTCCACCAAATTTTGCTTGGAAGAAAATATTGCCTAATTAATATACGCTGTTTTCAATTCAGAATTTTTACTTCAGCTATTGTAAGCTGTTGGTGTGAAAGATAATGTTTTCAGACTTGGATGTGGATATGATTGATAATATTCATGTTTAATAAAAAGTTTATTCCAAGGCAGTGTAAATTCGACTATGTGAAGTGTAGAATGAAATGACTTAGTAGGATGCCATGATGCCAAGGATATACATTTTGATATTTCTGGGGCTTAGTGATAGGAAGAACACATTGGAAGAAATTTGCATATTCATCAATGAGCGTCGCATGATGAGATTTTCCAACCGGCAATGTGAAGAAGTTTTCCAAATATAGTCGACCTATTAGTCTTTTCACACTTGAATAAAGAAATTGTAGTTCGTGGCTGAAAATTGCTCAAGCAACATCGCTTTGTGGAATTTTCGAACAAGAACAGTGTAAAAATAATAACGAAATACTTTGGAGTAACACAGGGTGTGCAATTGAATTATATTTAGTACAGCAGAGTGTTGCAGATTTTTCTAGGTAATCCTAGTACTTCTGATAGGCATTGCTTGTAGATTCCCCTTTTTTCCAAGTATGACCAGTCGCTACTGATTCTGATTGCTGACGTGTAAGAAGCGCCCCCGTCAATTAAAGAAAACCACATCCAAACGGCGTTAAAAAGATTTTTCAAATAAGACTTCCTCATTAAGAATATTTCCGGTGGACAAGACAAGTAATCATTAAGGATTTCCCGCATAACAAGGCATGTTTTTACCGATTCATAAATAGTGCAACCGTAATTTCATTCATCAATTGACCTCTCCCTAAGTGACCCAGGTTCGGCTTCGGATATACCATCACATATAGAATTACCGCAGGAATATTCTATTCAAATTTTCCCAAAGCTGAAATAATGAACTGCAGTTAAAAAACTGTTAATTTCGCTCAGGATTGGTTAAAAAAAACAAAGGAATATTCGCTAAAAAAATTTATTCACAGTACTAACTTTTTTGAAATGTATAAAAAAATACTTTTCCAATATACCTCCAGTTTCAAATCAACGTTGAATGAATTTCCAGAATAATAAGTAGTCAATCTCGGGAAATGGTATAATAGAACATTTCCCAAGAAATACTACTTAATATTCGGAAAACTCATAGGTGAACTAATCGTAGAAGAAACACTATAACATCATCACCAGTACGAGACACTCTTGAAGTATGGTTTTCACTGTAGCAAATGTTTTGCTTTTATAGTTTACAATCATATTTCTACTCTGATGTTTCCGTAGACGAGGCAAGTCTACAGAAGACTAGTGAAAAGGTGTTTACTTCATGATAATATAGTTTGGGTACCACAAATGAATCAGAATCAATACTCAATATCGCTAAAATGTAGTCTGAACAATTATGTTATCGAGTGAAACAATGTTAATTGTTTTCTTTTCTCTATCGTCTAATTTCTTTTTCCGCAAATGTCTGAATAGGCATAGCAGTTAGTTCACTTCTTGAATGGATTCATTCAATCAATTTGGAAACATATAGAATTTGAATGATGAAGCATTCGCATCCTAGAATTCACCTCATAGTTTTTGAATTATCCATGGAATATTTTTGGGAGAGGATAAATATTACACACTGTGAGGAAATTTTTTTCAATCTATGTATTTTACTTCTTCTATTCGACTTATCGACAAAAACGAAAAGAAAAATATGAAAGTAGCTAGGTATCTCAATAATGGGCGTTTCCAGTACATTGAAAAATCCATTTTTTTTTACATAAATATATTAAGAGTAGCCCAAAACATAATCCTAACCAATTTTCCACTTTCAACTTTGCGCATTTTCTCTATTATAATCATTAAAGAAATATTGAAATTCGAATTAGCGCCATGATGACGTAGCTATCCTCGGAACCTCATTGGACACTGCCGTGATGACGTACACATCCTTGACCAATCTAATTTGTGATGGAAGCTATCGAGAAGGCGTAGTTGCCGCTAACTCTATTTTGTCGTCAGAAATAGGAGAAATAAAACCACAGAAACTTATGAAGCATACATGGCTTCTTGATAAATTCGATGGGTATCATTATCAGTCGCTTAAGTGAACTGTGATCACAGAATTAGAACCATGATAAGGTTGAATCTTCCGTGATAGAGAAGAACGGATAGTTAGGAGGATGGCGACCTGGCAACGCTGTACTGTTCCAACCAATCAAATTATGATTGCCGCCATTTATACTCGTTTGAATTTGACGTTCGTTTTGGTATTTTCAATAATTTTTTTCTCGAAAAATAGACAACAGAAAAAAAAAGAAAAATTGATACGAGATTCTGAGGGTCAAAAATTACCGAAATGATTTTTTCTGAAAATCACTGGAAACGCCCATTTCATGAAAAATAGGGGATTTTGGTTGGTACTTTCTGTCCATACTTACATGACATCGGGAGAAGACGAAATGGCCATATTTACAGAACTTCTGGTTGAATTTGGCCCATTAAGGAACCACAATATTCGATATCCGAACCTACCCTGAAAATGTCAAGTTTCTAGGTTTATCCGTTCGACAGTTATCGTGTTGAATTCGTGATCAGTGAGTCGAATCTAGTTGATTTAGACCATTCCAGCGAAAAATACAGGCATAGTAAGGAAATGATACATTTCTTATCTATATATATAAAACAGAGTTGTTGGTTACACCATTTATAACGCGAGATCGGATAAAAACTTCATTGATGGATTCGTCTACGGCCTAAGATACATTCAAACTCTGAAAAATTCGATGAAAAATTTGCTTATGTAGAAAATACTTTTCCTCCTTTTGAATAAGTCCACTAGGTGTCGCTACGGTTAATGGCTCTTATCTAGACACTGTAGCGTAGTAGTGAAGGTACTATATTTGATATTATCGCCACTAGATCGCGATGTATACAATTATTGTGTAATTTGCATAGAACTTTTAATAACATGGAAGGCTATTATCAGATCAAAAAGCGGGTAAACATGTCAAGTTGGTGGAACAGTGAATTTTTACCTGATATCAAGTGACGATCAGCATCAATCGTGAGTTGTCCATTTTCATCTTTTCTCTATACATATTTCTGAAATGTTTTTGATTTATGTTTGGGTAATAAATATATTTGCGGAAATAACTGAATTCAAAATTGCCCATAATCAGTAATTGACATATTATTTTTGTATTTTTGTTTTGTGTGACACCTCATATCCATGGAAGAGATGACGTTTGACAGGTGACATTTGACAGAACTTTTATTATGCCTAATTTATCTTCTGCTTGAAAAAATAGCAATGGTAAGTTAATACAACTTTAACGGTGATTTCACAAAGCATATCACCGGTGATCGGAGATTGATCTAGATTCTAGAATCAACTCGATTTGACAGTTTAGAAATCTACCCATGCCGTTGATCTCCGATCACTGGTGATTACGATTTGTGAAATCCATCGTAAGTATGGTTTCATTTAGGCGAAACAAAGTTCGCCGGGCCAGCTAGTTAAATATAACGAGCGCTCAAAATGGTTATTTTTGTATCCAAAACCCCTTGGAAAAATCCCGAATACGCTCCTGTCTTTAATTTACTACGTCAATACAGGTCTAGCAGCAAGCGCACGAAGAGCGAGATATACAGGGTGTTCCTTTTTGTTTTATATGTATATCGGTCGTAGTTTTTGAAAACAAAAACCTTTGTAATACCTCAATTGATGATGACATTTCAACCAAATTTGGTTCACAGTGTCACATATTGTATGCTAGCATATTTAGAATGATAGTATGTTCCTAGAGCAGTCGGAAAAATTATTGATACAGTCCTGATCAAAATCAAATTTTGCATTTTCTACGAAAAAAAGGCTTTTCACGATATTCTTCGTATCTGTGTGCTCAATTATCGTGATTTGTATTCTTAGAAATTTGAATATAATCTTCACTAACACTATATTGATAATGAAACTTATATTTTGGGATCCAATAATATTCATTAAAAGAAGGCGACCAACCAATTTATATTTTATTGTAGTCTCTAAATATAATAATGTTTAACAAATGATATATTAAAATGAAAGCAACAAATTCAGATAAATAATAGAAATATGCATTCAAAATGAAACTAGATCGGAAATTAATACTTTTTCCATAAGAACTTTTTCTTCCAACTCTGTTTGTGTGAATGGAGAATTCTGACAAACAACCATTTATCCTCTTTCACAGATAATATCAACCACACTAGGTTCCATAAGTACAGGTTGCAAGCAACGATGCACAGCTGATCCCAAGATTTCATCAAGCAAGAAATACAAAATGCTGGAACGAAAAACAGTTAATTCTGTTACCTCCTTTCAATTAATGAATAATAAATGAAAATTATATTAGCAATATCTGGTCCAATATGATAAACCTTACTTTTCATCTGCGACAAATCTCCATAAATATAGCTGCAGATAATGGGTATCCACTTGTATTTGCTGCAGCCCATATTTGCTAAATGTCTTCAAACGTACACATTCCATGAAAGTCTATAAAAAAATTCTTCTAGTTTTTTTCCCAGTTCTACCAATTTAGTCTCTCTTACCTTCAAACTTATTTTTATAATTCCTGTCAGAATAGAAATTTTGTTGAATTCCACTGTAGAAAATATTTCTATCTTCTCACTGAAAATTCGGTGCATGTTAGAGACAAGAGTAGAATCCAAATGACTAGGAGTGTAGTTGGACCAGTTCGAACGACTCTGGTGCCTGCTGACAGATAGGCTAAAAACAGGTCATAAAAATTACATATTGGGTTAGTTGAACTAGAGAGCATCTTAGCAATACTAAAAATAATATATCCACCTCTGTTGTTTCCTACTAGAGTCGCTACTGTGCTCTGTGCTTGTTCCTTGATCTTCATAAAATAGAGCTATGGTAGTTTCAATAGCTGCTATATCTTCAACAACCCTTTTCATGACAGCTCTAACTGTCCTTGGTTCTATTGTATGCAACCAATCCCTTGTTTCTACACTTTTTCGTAGCATCTGAAAACATACCATGTGGAAGCTTTTGAATAAACTTATCAAACCAGAAAAATATCGTGTAAAGAAGGTTGAAAGATACAGATTACTCAATTTTATATTGTTTGTATGCTTTGCTTTCTTGTCACACACAGAAGTATCCTGGAGGTTCTGATGATCAGTGAGTGAGTGACTGAGTATTAATAAAATTTGAAGTTATGTTGTGCCTTACATGTTAAAATGGGGGTACCACCATGCCCCTAGAGGCCCTAGATACTTACTTGTGATACATTAAGTCCTTGTATCCTCACATAGTGATTTAGCAATTCTTGTGCAGATTCTTGCATGGATGTCTCTATCTCATTTTCATTTGTCAAAGCAGGGTTTGGTTTAAGAAGCAAAGAATTAATGTGGAATAACTCATCAGTTGAAGAAAGCTACAAAAAATTCAACTAAAAATTTCATTCAATAATATTCAATAACACTCACCAAATTCTGAACATGCCCATTTCTGAATTCCACACATAATTTTGAGAGCAACAAAAGAAGAGTGGGTGGAAATTTTGGATCTGTATGAACTGTTGTACAGAAAACTCTCGCTGTTGCTGTCAGATGGTGCAAAAAACAGATTATTAAACCTTCCCTGACATTATCAACACAAAAACTATCTTTAAAATCAGTTTTCTGCGAAAATCCAATATCAGGATGGATAAAAGCCTATAAAATACAAAATTTTCAGTTTATGGTTTGACTGAAGTGACAAAGAGCGTTACATACACAAAGGTCTTGTAGTACTCCTTTCACCTTCTCAACTATTGTTTGAATGACAGAGTTCAATAATTCTGTCAGATTTTTTGTAACATCTTCTTCACTCATAAGTTTAGGAACTGTAAGGCATTGTCTTACTTTCGATAAAGAATCATTGAAATGCATTTTCAATACTTGCAAATGAGCTTTGCATTGCTTTTTACCAGCATTAACTACAACATCAGTCGCCCGTCTGAAAATAATTCTCAATTTATTGAAATGATATTCCCTAAGTAGTAAGAATTATTAACTCACGCAACAAAATCGACATTTGGATATAGCATATGTCCTTCTACACCTCTGTAAAATTTGTCAAGTGCTTTCACCAAAATCGTGGTATCATTTGCATCTTGTTCTGAATCAACTTTATGCTGTACTAGCTGAAAATATTTTTCCATATTTTCTTTTACAAATATTCTCAATTCTTTAGCAGCAAAATTCTCAAACACTTCACTGAAAGTGAAAAAATTTCATGAGATAATCTCATGACATAAAGTATAGTTTTGAAAATACCTGTTTTCAACATTATCGGTCTTCCTACTGTTATTGATGAACATATCATAAAATGAGCCAACAACTATACACAAATCATTGAAGAAACCATTACATCCCAAATCCATGAACTCACTGATGTCCTTCTGCTCACTCTGGTCTTTTAGCATGACTAATTGTTCACCCAATCTTTGTTCTGAACATTTCAAAAAGTCTTCACAGAGCTGTACTGCTGGTTCGTCCAATTGTAACAAAAGATCTACTGAATCAGTCATTTCTTTGGTTGTAGTGTTTTGGTAACAGAATTGCTGCCGGAGTTCATCCCTTAATTCCTTGAGAATTACATCACAATCAGATTTGATTCCTTGGATAGAAGGAAGGTCACCATATTGCTTCAGGACTCTCTGAGCATGCATATAGTCTTGGACAGCCTAGAAATCATGACAATTGAATTTTTACCGGAATCATATGGAAATTCAAATCATTCAAGAGAAAAACTGGGACAATAGGGGAAACATTAAACTTGAAACACAACCTGACTATAATTTTTTTCTTCCATTCTGCTTTTAAGTGTAGCAGGTAACTTGAATAAGAATTGCAATCTTTGCAGTAGTGTGTGAATTCCTGACAATTTACTGATTTTCTGTCTACTTCCTTGAAGTGTGCAGTGTATTTTTTCAGCATAATTAGTAATTGAATCCATATTTTTGGCAAGTAAATCCATTTCAGTTTCCATATCTTTGAAATCATTTTTCATCTGAAAATATTCTCTATAAAATATACCAAGTTAGAGAATACTATAAATCATACTTTTTTTATAGTATCAGTTGCTGATATAAATTTATTGTAATTTTCGTAAACTAGGGTTTGCATATCTGAGTGCAAAGTTTGTGTATCTTTGATTATCTCATTTTCATGATCCATTATTTGTTTTAAGTTACATTCCTAAAAATCAGTTTTTAGATTTAACTCCTCAACCTTGTATAACAGTAATACCTTGAACAATTTATCTAAATACATGTTTGAATTGAAACTAGGACCATTTAAATCTAGTGGATCAGAATTTTTTGAATCTTCCATAATTGAATTGAACTGAAACAAGAATAATTAATAGCACTGCCTCAGTGAGTAGAGATGACTTCGCTGTTGTAATAAATGGTAGGATAATTTCTCTAGTAATAATAATAATTCCAAAGAAATTTGTTTATTTATTTATTATTCATGACAAGTTCGAATGGTTCATCTGGTCTATTATCTATATTCTATGTTTGAGATCTTTTTTTGATATTATTTGTTCTCGAAGTTGTAACAAATCGCGATCAACGATGCGACACAAGTTGGAGGGATTGGGTTGAGTCTATTTTGGATAAAACCATAATAAAATCGACCGTAATAAAAAAGAGATACAGTTATCCACAAGATCCTCATAATATTTTTTTCAAATCGCCCGAAATGATCACCATCCTGTGGATACGCCTATGGAGCCGCCTATGGAGCACTTCTCAGCATTCTGTGGCTGTAGGCACGCTGCAGGTACAGATTAAAGTGACATATGTCATGGCAAAGAGGTTATGTTTCCAGTTGCCATTTATTCAAAGGTTTCACAAGTTGTGTTGTTGATTGTAGGAGAAGTCATACGAAAACTGTGTTTATATAATTTGAAGTATCTATATTCATATACACAACGATGTATGAATTAGAAGAGGGTATGTATGATTAGCATTCGATGGACCGTTATTTATATGATGAATATTTTCAGATCAATATGAGGAGGACGAAACTGAAGAAATCAGTTCCGAACTGTGGCAAGAAGCCTGTTGGATTGTTATTAATTCCTATTTCGACGAAAAGGGTTTGGTTCGTCAACAGTTGGACAGCTTTGATGAATTCATACAGATGTCTGTCCAACGGGTTGTAGGAGACTCTCCACAAATTGAATTACAAGCTGAACCCCGTCATATATCCGGGGAAATTGAAAATCCTACTCGTTATACTCTAAAATTTGAACAAATCTATTTATCTAAACCCACACATTGGGAGAAAGATGGTGCTCCGTCTCCTATGATGCCAAATGAAGCACGTTTGAGAAATTTAACATATTCTGCACCATTATATGTCGATATTACAAAAACTGTCATAAGAGATGGAGAAGATCCTGTTGTTACGCAGCATCAGAAAACATTCATAGGTAATAAAACCGATTTTATTGTTTGTCTTATATAATGAAAATTTTTACATCTACATTTTATCTGTCATCTCCTTAGAAATGTTGCTTGATTTCATAAAATTATGAATATTTCAGGAAAAATTCCAATTATGTTGCGTTCCACATTTTGTCTGTTGAATGGGCTCACAGATCGTGATTTAACAGAATTGAATGAATGCCCTCTGGATCCTGGTGGTTATTTCATTATAAACGGTTCTGAAAAAGTTCTGATAGCACAAGAAAAAATGGCCACAAATACAGTCTATGTATTCTCTATGAAAGATGGAAAATATGCTTACAAATGTGAAATTCGTTCATGTTTGGAACACAGCTCAAGACCAACTTCTACATTATGGGTAAACATGATGGCCAGAGGTGGTCAAGCTACTAAAAAAGCAGCAATTGGTCAGAGAATTATTGCAGTTTTACCTTATATTAAGCAGGAAATTCCAATTATTGTGGTCTTCCGAGCTCTAGGTGAGTGAATTTTTGTTTTGTTTTTTATGTAAGGCTTAGTTTATTCTTCCTCTTATTGGCTGACAAGGTAGCATTGTTGAAGAATCTATTTTAAATTGGTGTTCCAATAGATATTATTTCTTTTCAGTTAAAATGTTGTTCAGGTTCTAATTCCAATTTGCCATACGGATTGCTTTATTTTTATTTTATTCCTTGTCCAGTTTTTCCAAGTATAGTTGAAAAACATCCTTAGATTTTGGTATATGCAGGAATAAAATGAAAACATTCATGGGTCTTATTTATTTTTCAGAAATTGGAATAGATTAACACTTTTCAAACAAATTAATCATTGGAAATAAACTTAATTGAAAACTTGTAATTGTTTTGAATGAATTCTCTTATCATTTTGAGATTCTTTATGGATGGATTGCACCAAAACCTGTTATTTACTGAATTTGAGAAATGTGGTATATATGAACTAATTGAGGCTATGTCAATTTCAACTAATAGAGAGTATTTGCCTGAATGAGAAATTGACTTATAACCGACTCATTTTTAAACTTGGTAATATCTCCTCTCAATAACTTTGCTTAAATTGACATTCCTTTTTCGAGATGTTTGTGCTTTGATTTTTGTTCACGTTTTTTGAACTCATTTCAACAGAAAAAGCCATTACATTTTGTTTTGTTGACCTCACATCTTTCCATCATTACCACTTCTCATTTTTTTTTTCAATGAGAAAATGTTCCATTTGTTAACATAGGGACGTAACTAATGCTATTTTTCCCAAAGATGCATATTATTACGTTTTATCTAAAGGGTACTTTCAAACTGAGTGTTTTCTGAAATTGTTTACATGCTTCATTTCTGCTTTTGTTTGAATTTCATTATACATACGGATTGGGTAAATTCCAAATGCAGTGAAGACGATACATCCTTACTTATTTGGTACCAGTCACATGTCACAGTAAAGCTATCTGCCAGTTACATTGATTTCCACATATTGCATTTTGAATTTATGCAATAGGTACATAATGTACATTTTTATCTGCATTATCAACTGACTGCTGAATGGGACAAGACATAGAGAACTGGGCTGAGCATTACCTAAATATGGTTGGACCATTTCTCCATGTCTATAGCTTATACATACAATGCTAACCGATTTTTTTTAGGTTTTGTTGCTGATCGTGATATTCTTGAACACATCATTTATGATTTTGAAGATCCTGAAATGATGGAAATGGTTAAACCGTCTCTTGATGAGGCTTTTGTTATACAAGAACAGAATGTAGCATTGAATTTCATTGGTTCCAGAGGTGCCCGTCCTGGTGTCACTAAAGAAAAGCGTATCAAATATGCTAGAGAAATTTTACAGAAAGAAATGTTACCTCATGTAGGTGTGTCTGATTTTTGTGAAACAAAGAAGGCGTACTTTTTGGGGTGAGAAAAAACGAAGTTACTGAACAAACAGCAACAAATCATCATTATGTTTCTTTAATTAGGTATATGGTGCATCGACTCCTTTTAGCTGCTCTTGGACGAAGAGAATTGGATGATCGTGATCATTATGGAAATAAGAGATTAGATTTAGCTGGTCCCTTACTGTCATTTTTATTCAGAGGTTTATTCAGAAACTTGATCAAAGAAGTGAGAATGTATGCGCAGAAGTTCATTGATAAGGGAAAAGATTTCAATATTGATTTGGCTATCAAACCAAAATTAATTACAGATGGATTACGTTATTCTTTGGCTACTGGTAATTGGGGAGATCAGAAAAAGGCTCATGAAGCTCGCGCGGGTGTATCTCAGGTGTTGAACAGACTCACATTTGCATCCACCTTGTCCCATTTACGTCGTGTCAATTCTCCAATAGGAAGGGATGGTAAATTAGCCAAACCCCGTCAATTGCATAACACTTTGTGGGGTATGATATGCCCTGCTGAAACTCCTGAGGGTGCAGCTGTAGGTTTAGTAAAGAATTTAGCTCTAATGGCTTACATCTCGGTTGGTTCTCAACCGTCGCCAATTCTCGAGTTCTTGGAAGAATGGTCTATGGAAAATTTGGAGGAAATTGCCCCCTCTGCTATAGCAAATGCTACTAAGATTTTCGTCAATGGATGTTGGGTGAGTTTTAGAAGATTATAATGAAGTTTCTACAAAGGTTCATTAGATAGAACAAATTCCATCAACAAGCCTCAATATTTTCAGGTTGGCATTCACAGAGATCCTGAACAATTGATGTCAACTTTAAGGAAACTCAGACGTCAGATGGACATCATCGTATCTGAAGTTTCTATGATTCGTGATATTAGAGATAGGGAGATAAGAATTTATACAGATGCAGGAAGAATCTGTAGACCACTTCTTATTGTAGAAAATGGAAGTTTATTGTTGAAGAAGAAACATATTGATATGTTGAAACAGAGGGACTATAATAATTATGGTTGGCAAGATCTGGTCTCATATGGTAAATATTCGCATAGTGCATTTTAATTAAGTAAAGTATAGTGCTAACTCGAAGTTTCAGTTGTGTTAATTTTCCCGCTGTACATGCTTCAAATCGAGATATTCACACCATGCAACATATTATTTGGATATATGATACTATTGTTTCATTGTTGTATTTAACAGGTGCTGTTGAGTATATTGATACTTTGGAAGAAGAGACTGTCATGATTGCCATGTCTCCGGATGACTTGAGACAGGAAAAAGAATATGCCTACTGTACAACTTACACTCACTGTGAAATTCATCCAGCTATGATTTTAGGAGTTTGTGCTTCTATTATTCCGTTTCCTGATCACAATCAGAGTCCTAGAAATACATATCAGGTAATGATTCGGAGTTTTTTTTTTTTGTGACCAAAAAGTTGAGGGAAATTCTATTGTAAGTTATCTTTCCTTCTGTTTTCAGAGTGCTATGGGTAAGCAAGCTATGGGTGTCTACATTACAAACTTCCATATTCGTATGGACACCTTAGCACATGTTCTCTACTATCCACACAAACCGTTGGTAACTACAAGATCTATGGAGTACCTACGTTTCAGAGATTTACCAGCCGGAATAAACAGTATTGTAGCTATTGCTTGTTATACCGGTTACAATCAAGAAGATTCTGTCATCTTGAACGCTTCAGCTGTGGAGAGAGGATTTTTCAGGTGACTATTCATGCACTCAACCTTCTTCATCAACTCTGACTTTCTATTCAGAGTGCTTCAACATTATTATGATTTTCAGGTCTGTATTTTATCGATCTTATAAGGACTCTGAATCGAAGACTATGAGGGATCAGGAAGAACAATTTGAGAAACCGACAAGACAAACTTGTCAAGGAATGCGGAATGCCCTTTATGATAAACTAGATGAAGATGGTCTCATCGCACCCGGCATTCGTGTTTCTGGTGAAGATGTTATCATTGGAAAAACAATGATATTACCTGAAAAAGATGATGAGGTATGTGAATGTTTGAGAAACGTTCATTATAATTCTAAAGTCTGTAAATGATCGCAATTTTTATTTCTTTTCAGTTGGATGGAACAACCAAGAAATATTCAAAGAGAGATGCTTCGACGTTCCTCAGAAATAGCGAAACGGGAGTCATTGATCAAGTTATGGTCACTTTGAATGCTGACGGTCATAAATTTTGTAAGATTAAGGTCCGATCGGTTCGTATTCCTCAAATTGGGGACAAATTTGCGTCTCGGCACGGTCAAAAAGGAACCTGCGGTATCCAATACAGACAAGAGGTGAGTTTCCTACATATGCCCTAGTTTATTAAACGTTTGTGACAAAAGGACTATATCATGCTTATAACTAATTTCTATTCTTGATGTTTTCATATTTGGTGAAACTCTTTACAATAGTAAATATTTAGGAGCACCATTGAAACGTGATGATTATTAGCAATTCGTTACTAGGCAATCCAACGACCTGTCAAAATTTTTTTGAGGTTAGTGCTGGTGGTCAAACATTGGGAATTTAGCTTTGTTCGTGTCGACATTAAAACTGTTTATTTGCTTGAAAAATTGATTCATGAGGACATTTTTTTGATATTTCTAGTCAATCTTACTCTTAGGAATATCAGACCAGTGAAAATTATTCAAATTAAGTGCATTTTCATTAAAAAATTGCCTTAGATGTGAGCCAAAGTTGGATGTGCAAGTCGTTCAAATTAAAAGGATTTTCTTAAATATTTTGAAACACCCAGTGTGTGTAACTTGGTGTATTATCCACTCATTAAGTGACTTACCTTAAGGGAAATCGAATATGAGAAACTAAAGTGAATATTTCTTGGTAGACACTGAAATAAGCAGTATCCAGTTCATGTTGAATGTAAAACTGATGAATATTTAAGTTTTATAACATAAATTAAAAGATGAAGAAGGTACAGGTTGCAGTGTTATGATAAATATTCATTCCCCAATACTTCCTGTACAATCTCTTCATGCTCTCAATACTAAAAATTGTGATCATATGATTGAGTGATATTCTCTTTGTAAGTGTTACTTCAGGATTTATTTTTTGATATTACAAATCATAAAAATCCACTCGTTCACTCATGAAATGCATAAAATTTTAAAATTCCTCATATTCATCGCGAACCAGCGATTTGTCAGATACGTTTTGAGGTTAACAGTGGTGGAATTATCCGTGGTTTGGATTGCCTAATTGGGAATGCGTTTTCAGCCAAGATTAGGCTTTTATATAACATCAAGTAACCTGAGGCCACTTATCAAAAAAATATAATTTTTTAGGACATGCCATTCACTTGTGAGGGTCTCACGCCGGACATTATCATCAATCCTCACGCTATTCCTTCTCGTATGACCATTGGTCATTTAATCGAGTGTATTCAAGGAAAAGTATCTGCACTGAAGGGAGAAATAGGTGACGCAACACCTTTCAATGACGCGGTAAACGTACAAAAGATTTCCACTCTTCTCCAAGAATATGGGTATCAACTCAGAGGAAATGAGGTTATGTACAATGGCCACACTGGCCGCAAAATCAATGCGCAGATTTTCTTTGGGCCTACCTATTATCAACGTCTCAAGCATATGGTGGACGATAAAATTCACTCTAGGGCCAGAGGTCCGTTACAGGTTTTAGTGAGGCAACCTACAGAAGGTAGAGGTCGTGATGGAGGATTACGTTTTGGAGAGATGGAGCGCGATTGTCAAATTTCTCATGGTGCCGCACAGTTTTTGAGGGAAAGATTGTTTGAAGTTTCAGATCCCTACAGAATACATGTCTGTAATTTCTGCGGTCTGATTGCTATAGCAAATTTAAGAAATCATACATTTGAATGCAAAGGATGCAAGAATAAAACACAAATATCGCAAGTGAGATTGCCATATGCCGCCAAGCTCTTGTTCCAGGAACTGATGGCCATGAATATCGCTCCCAGACTTATGGTTACGTAAAAACACAGTATATTTGTGAAGTAAAAGAATTTTTACATGTAGTTTTAAGTTATTTTACAAATAAATTATACCTTTTAAAAACTTTTTTCATTGTTCCTTTCAAAAATGTGAATATGTTCCAAAGAACGAATTTCCATCTAAATTAATAAGCACAAAAATAACATGAACAGGAAGTGGGGATGAACTGACCGGCCGCGTAAGTGGTGGGGCTATAAATGCCGTGCCCAATCCTACATCCTAGTCATTAATATATATACAGGGTGTCCCATAAGTCGCGCACCCCACTGAGGGGATCGAAAGTGAGAAATATTCTAAGCCCAATAATCCATATTTGAAATTTTTTGATAACGTAGTTAATTAGTAATTAATTAATGAAAGTGACCAATCAGGAGAGCCCTTCAGAGGAATAAGTACGCAGTGGGCACGCGAGAGTGAGACGCCAGTCTCGGTTTACTGCGTGAAAAGCCGGCATCAGCTCTGGCGTCTTTCTCTCGCGTCCCCACTGCCTACTTATTCTTCTGTTGGGCGCTCCTCATTGGTCACTTTCATTTATTAATTACTAATTAATTACGTTATCAAAAAATTTCAAACATGGATTTTTGGGCTTAGAATATTTCTCACTTTCGATCCCCTCAATGGGATGCGCGACTTCTGGGACACCTGTATAAAGTGATATTACCTCTTACTGAGATGACACATGATGACACTGAATGACTGAAGATGATCAACAGTTTTGAGCGAATTATGCTATAATTATCTGTTGCCGACCACCTGGGAACTGTTAAAGAAGAGCGCACGTTTTATTTACACGAAGAGTTCTATTTTTCGAATTTAGAACCATTTGATGGAGAATTTCGACTACGAGTTCCGTGAATATGGACGAAATTTCATTTTCCTAATAATTTTAAAACTACGAATTCGTACGGGAAAAAATTTCGCATTTTGATGGAAAATGGCAAATCTCGAAAAATTCTAGAGAAATATATGCAACCCCAATATTCCTGGAACAAATAAAATGGGACCACATGATTTTTTCAACAGCTCCTGTTAATTTTTGTTTACTTCATCGCGAGGAACATGTAACTTTGCGCATTCAATTGCATGTGGAAAAGAACTACTTTGCGCACGCTCATAGGAAAAAAAATAGAGTACCAAGTTCAAAAAAACCTTGAGGAAATCGTGAAAATACCTACTAACATCTGGGAAATCTAATCTAATCTCGCCAACTTGTGGTTTAAAAGTTGAAATTTGATTATGAAGGTGACAGTTATGTTAGAAATATCAAATTATTTATAAACATTGTTTTGATAATAAAAATTTATCAACTTACAAGTTTTCTTACTAGAGTTTATAGCTTCTATTTTTGAATAAGTTCTAGTCTCGCAGATTCCTCTAGTTGAGAGGTTATCTTTTTCAAATAAGATTTTCTGAGAAATTCTTCACTTTTATCATGTATGATCAGGATGAAGGTAATAAGAATGAAACCAGTATATGAACACCAACTATTCTACCTTCCTCAAATTTTCAGATCATTATGACGAGGAAGATACTGAGGAAATCAGTTCAGAGCTGTGGCAAGAAGCATGTTGGATCGTTATCAACTCATATTTTGATGAAAAAGGTCTGGTCCGACAACAGTTGGATAGTTTTGATGAATTCATTCAAATGTCTGTTCAGCGTATTGTAGAGGACTCTCCGCAAATAGATTTACAAGCTGAACAACAGCATACGTCTGGAGAAATTGAAAATACTACCCACTATTTATTGAAATTCGAACAGATCTATCTTTCCAAGCCTACACATTGGGAGAAAGATGGTGCTCCATCACCTATGATGCCGAATGAGGCTCGTTTGAGAAATTTGACTTATTCCGCACCTTTATATGTTGACATCACAAAAACTATAATTAGGGATGGTGAAGACCCCATTGAAACACAACATCAGAAAACATTCATAGGTTATCATTTTCTTCATTTATCTTCTACTTCAGTTTCCATCTTATAATTGCCAAGTACTTTCAATGATATTTATTTTGAAATTCTTGTTTCTACAATGAAAAAAATTTTCAGGAAAAATACCTATTATGCTACGTTCCACTTTTTGTCTGTTGAATGGGCTCACAGATCGTGATTTAACAGAGTTAAATGAATGTCCTTTAGACCCAGGTGGTTATTTCATCATCAATGGTTCTGAAAAAGTTTTGATAGCGCAAGAAAAAATGGCCACAAATACTGTTTATGTATTTGCCATGAAAGATGGAAAATATGCTTTTAAATCTGAAATTCGTTCATGTCTAGAACATAGTTCAAGACCAACCTCCACACTTTGGGTCAATATGATGGCTAGAGGTGGTCAGGCAATAAAGAAAGCAGCTATTGGTCAAAGAATTATTGCCATTCTACCTTATATTAAACAGGAAATTCCTATAATGATTGTTTTCAGAGCTCTAGGTAAGTAAAATAACTTTCAGACATTACAAATATCGAAAACTCCAAATATTAATAATGTTTGTGATGCAATTTTTTTTCAGGTTTTGTTGCTGATCGTGATATTCTTGAACATATAATTTATGACTTTGAAGATCCTGAAATGATGGAAATGGTTAAACCATCTCTTGATGAAGCTTTTGTGATTCAAGAACAAAATGTGGCATTGAACTTCATTGGTTCGAGAGGTGCTCGCCCTGGTGTCACAAAAGAAAAACGTATAAAATATGCTAGGGAAATTTTACAGAAGGAAATGTTGCCTCATGTTGGTGTGTCTGATTTTTGTGAGACAAAGAAAGCCTACTTTTTGGGGTGAGTAGAAGAATCAGCGAATAATAAAACCTATTTTCCTGGTGGTGTTTACTACCCCCTGCAAATTTTTTCATTAGGTATATGGTTCATAGACTTCTTCTAGCAGCTCTTGGACGAAGAGAATTAGATGATCGTGATCATTATGGAAATAAAAGATTAGACTTAGCTGGCCCATTACTAGCTTTTCTATTTAGAGGGTTATTCAAAAATTTGATCAAAGAGGTTAGAATGTATGCTCAGAAATTTATTGATAAAGGCAAAGATTTCAATCTTGATTTGGCCATCAAAACAAAATTAATCACTGATGGATTACGCTATTCTTTAGCCACTGGCAATTGGGGTGATCAGAAAAAGGCCCATCAAGCTCGTGCTGGTGTATCACAAGTATTGAATAGACTCACTTTCGCATCAACTTTATCTCATTTACGTCGTGTCAATTCTCCAATAGGAAGGGATGGTAAATTAGCCAAACCACGTCAATTGCATAACACTTTGTGGGGTATGATATGCCCTGCTGAAACTCCTGAGGGTGCTGCTGTAGGTTTAGTAAAGAATTTAGCTCTAATGGCTTACATCTCGGTTGGTTCTCAACCGTCGCCAATTCTTGAGTTCTTGGAAGAATGGTCTATGGAAAATTTGGAGGAAATTGCCCCCTCTGCTATAGCAAATGCTACTAAGATTTTCGTCAATGGATGTTGGGTGAGTTTTAGAAGATTATAATGAACTTTCTACAAAGGTTGATTAGATAGAACAAATTCCATCAACCAGCCTCGATATTTCCAGGTTGGCATTCACAGAGATCCTGAACAATTGATGTCAACTTTGAGGAAACTCAGACGTCAGATGGACATCATTGTATCTGAAGTTTCGATGATTCGTGATATTAGAGATAGGGAGATAAGAATTTATACAGATGCAGGAAGAATCTGTAGACCACTTTTGATAGTTGAAAATGGTAGTTTATTGTTGAAGAAGAAACATATTGATATGTTGAAAGAAAGAGATTATAATCATTATGGCTGGCAAAATCTTGTGTCTTATGGTGAGTTTTGATATTTAACTCGAAAATAGATAAAAAAGATTCTTATTATATTTAACAGGTGTTGTTGAATATATTGATACCTTAGAAGAAGAGACAGTCATGATTGCCATGTCTCCTGATGACTTGAGACAGGAAAAAGAATATGCCTATTGTACAACTTACACTCACTGTGAAATTCATCCAGCTATGATTTTGGGAGTTTGTGCTTCTATTATTCCGTTTCCTGATCATAATCAGAGTCCTAGGAATACTTATCAGGTAAGACGAGGATTTTTCCATTTGCATTTAATTTTAATCGGATTGCATACATATTTCATTTTAATACATTTATTCTTTTACTTTTTTGGGCTAAATTATCGTTTCATGTCTTAATTTCTAGAGTGCCATGGGTAAGCAGGCTATGGGAGTCTACATCACTAATTTTCATGTTCGAATGGACACATTGGCCCATGTTCTCTATTATCCACATAAACCATTGGTCACAACAAGGTCCATGGAATATTTACGTTTCAGAGAGTTGCCTGCGGGAATTAACAGTATTGTAGCTATTGCATGTTATACAGGGTACAACCAAGAAGATTCTGTCATCTTGAATGCGTCAGCTGTAGAGAGAGGATTTTTCAGGTAGAAAATATTTCCCATTGGCCCTGAGCATGGGCTTTGAGCTTTTTTTACGTGTTTGTCCCCGTATGTCTTTTCACTAATCTCACTACATATATCATTGAACCTGAAAATTTTCGATTTGATCGAGATGAATTTCCAGAATGAGTAGACTTGCATATTTCCTGAAATATAGAAGGGGTTATTGAAATGAAGTTAGAGAGAAAAGAATAGGATTTCACTTTTGGATGCAAGATATTTAAAATTGTTAATTTATTCAATAATTTTTAAAATTTATATAAAGGAATGTTTCGGACTTATTTTTCAGTTTATGTATAAAATTATGAATTGGTCTCTCCTCAGAGGAAGTAATTTTTTAATATCCACATTGGCTTTCCTGAAATTTCATGAAAGAGTTAGGATAAGCACTATTGAGTTTTCATGATATAATTGAATTGTTAATTACCTGTTTATACAATTTTGCTGTTCTTTTAAATGAAAAAAATGAGATAGTTTTAGATAAGTACTGAAAGCATTAAAATATAAGGGACCTAAAATACTTCTCTGTGGAACTCCAAAAAGTATTTGTTTTTTTGATGAATGGATGCAGGTAAGAAAAAAAGATTTTGAAAATTGTAGAGCATGTTACACTAATGCATGAACAATAGTTGTCTCATATATCGTAATGAGGTATCACTAACATAACTGAATTGGTACAATGATTTGCTGGTTATTTAACATCATGGCTATATTAACTGAAGCATTTTTGAAATTATCAGTAAATACACCATTTTCAGGTCCGTGTTTTATCGATCTTACAAAGATGCTGAATTAAAAAGAATGTCGGAACAGGAGGAACAGTTCGAAAAGCCTACAAGACAAACATGTCAAGGCATGAGGAATGCCATTTATGATAAATTGGACGATGATGGTATCATAGCACCAGGAGTACGAGTGTCTGGTGACGATGTGATAATTGGAAAAACAATGATACTTCCTGAAAGAGATGATGAGGCAAGAGGAACAGCTTATAAAACTATAAATATTCGTGATTTGCTTTAAATTGATTGGATATTTTACTATTCTTAAATTATTCGGTTGCAGCTGGATGGGACCACCAAGAAATTCACAAAGCGTGATGCTTCAACTTTTCTACGTAATAGTGAAACAGGAGTTGTTGACCAGGTTATGTTAACTTTGAATGCTGACGGTTATAAATTTTGCAAGATCAGGGTAAGATCTGTGCGTATCCCCCAAATTGGTGACAAATTTGCATCTAGACATGGTCAAAAGGGGACATGTGGTATTCAATACAGACAAGAAGTGAGTAAAATTAGTTTTTCAGATCGTTCCTAACAATTATTCTGCAGGATATGCCATTCACTTGCGAGGGTCTCACACCTGACATAATCATCAACCCTCACGCTATCCCATCTCGTATGACAATTGGCCACTTGATCGAGTGTATTCAAGGAAAAGTATCAGCAAATAAGGGAGAAATAGGTGACGCAACACCTTTCAATGACGCTGTAAACGTACAAAAGATTTCCACTCTTCTCCAAGAATATGGGTATCAACTCAGAGGAAATGAGGTTATGTACAATGGCCACACGGGTCGTAAGATCAATGCGCAGATTTTCTTGGGGCCTACATATTATCAACGTCTCAAGCATATGGTTGACGATAAAATCCATTCTAGGGCCAGAGGTCCTTTGCAAATTCTGGTGAGACAGCCTATGGAGGGCAGGGCTCGAGATGGTGGATTGCGTTTTGGTGAGATGGAGAGGGATTGCCAGATTTCTCATGGCGCGGCGCAGTTTTTGAGGGAAAGGTTGTTTGAAGTTTCGGATCCCTACAGAATACATGTCTGTAATTTCTGCGGTCTCATCGCTATAGCTAATTTGAGGAATAATACTTTTGAATGTAAGGGTTGCAAAAACAAGACGCAAATTTCACAGGTGAGGCTGCCTTATGCTGCGAAGCTCTTGTTCCAGGAACTGATGGCTATGAATATCGCGCCTAGGCTTATGGTTACATGAAATGCTATATATTTTTATGTAGAATGTTGTTTCGTTTTTAAAGTTTGATTATCCAGTGACTGGAATATAAGATTTTATTCAATAAAGCGTTAATTTCATTCAGAGGTTTCAATTTGTTGGCGCCTTCCAAATCGTACGAAATCAAGTGTACTATAAAAATGAAATCCGCATTGAGTGTTTTAACATTTTGAACGTAGTGAATGAATTAGGACATCACCTGGTAAGTCAACCATTTATTCTTAACTTTACTGTAATCCAATTATTAAAATTTTCCAATTAGAACCGCAATGTTGTTCAAGAATAACTCACATGTGCGTACGATCCTCAATTCTCGAGCACTGCTCTACTGCTGTCCGACCGTCGAAGGATCCCAGACACGAGACCAGAAGGCAGGGTTGAGGTCGAGATCCCATCCTGCAGAGGACAGACGCACACAATGGAGGAAAACCGTAAGTTTCACAGATAATCTTTCAGGTATTGTAGAACGTGAAATTATTCCCATTTAGTTGGGTCATTTCGTAACGGACCTATTGCAACCGGCGCCCGAGCAAGTAAAATTGACTACAAATAAAATAAATAGGTCACATTATCCAACTTGCAATGGGACACTTTTTTTGGACAGAAATGAATAAATCAATAAAAATCCGAATGAAAAAAATAATTTATTACAAAATTTACAGGAACTTTAATATTGTACAGTTCATTGTTATTATATATACAAAAAATACAGTGGGATGATGCTAATTGTTATTACACATCTCCAAGTGGCTGCGGTTAGTTTGGAGGAACCACTACTTCCAAGAAAGAATGGTCTGCTAGACTCTGCAAAAAGGGGAATTTTTATACGGCTTTGAATTTCAGAGTTAATATTCTGTTAGTTTATAGATATGTATAGCTGTAACAGCGTACAAGGGTGGTAGTATTAAAAAAAATTAAGTTGTAATTTTGCATAAACTTACTTTTCTTATCATTTGGATCGCGAACTCCGCATTGCCTGTAAGATATTTTCGTTTTCCTCTTCTCCTTGATGTATCCAGGGATATACAGAGAGGGTGATTCTAATTTTCCGATGGCAATCAAACGGTTGAAATCCTGCTCTAACTTCTCAGCGATGGGACCTTTGAAATGCAGCAGGAGTTGAACGCAAGCGTTGTTATGTAGAACTTTCGTTCTTCTTGAATCCACAGTGATGAACCACTCTGGGATTCCCATAACTTCTCTTACGTCATCGATGAATTGTGCACTAAAAAAATATTAGAATTTTGGTCATTCAGCATGCAGAGGCCATACAGAACTGAGGGAACCATTAAATAAAAAAAGGAATTAATCAGAAATGATGAATAACTGGTACTCACAGTACAAATCTGGGTGGTTTCTCTATGTTTGCGTATTTAACGATGTCATAGTCCGGTTCAATATTAGCGCATGCAAATCTTTCCGGTCTTTGGTTAGGACTGAGAATAACTATAGATCTGCCCAAAATTGTCACGTCTCCTTCAAGAGGGAGGTTGGAATCCGTGAAAACTTTTCGCTGGAGTCCAATGTCAATGGTTCCAAGACGAGCAGATAAATCACCAACATGACATCTGAGAGGATTTTCCGGGCCACATTCCTGGTCATATAGCTCGGTCTGAAAAAGGGAATTAAGCTCCAATAGAAGAATATGTCTTCCCACGTTAACGGAATAAATTTTCACGAATCATTTTAGGATAGAGTCAAGTTTGAATTGTATCATTTCTATTATCTTACATTCAAAGGATCAGCAAGTTGTGTGAAATATGGGTTCCATATATATCCACCAGCAACACATCGTGTGTTTTGAGTTTTCACAGCGGCATCAACACCAACAGGATTCACATATATTGCCCATTTATGATCCCTCGTCTGAAATTAATTAGACATTGCTGAATTAATTCATATAACCGTTGTCTTTTTGATATACTTACGATATTTCTATCATTTTTACCGGGGTATCTAAGCTTCACCTCTATAGTTGTATCACTTTTACTTCCATCAGTGTGGATAAGTTGTCTCTAAAATTGCAACAGATTAAGTTATTGTATTTGTACAACTGATTGTGCTTTCGTATTCACCATTTTCATATAACCATAGGCATATCCTGATGGATGATGAAAAGAAGCTATTGCTCTTCGTTCTCTGGCTTCTGAAGGGCTGTAACCTCGTTCTATTGTTGAACAGGCCCATCTATCCTTATTCTGAAAAGCGATTATTATAAAGCTACGGCAAACAAAATTTTTTGGTCGAAATAATGCTATACACATCTGTATCTTTCGAGATCCAGATTATTTGCTGTCGAGGATTATTTCTCCAAAGTTCAATAATTAATTCTTCGTTCTTACCCTTTTATGAATGACAACTGATCTTCCTAGAATGCTTCGAGGTCCAAATATAGGCAACATGGTGTCGTTATAAGATACTTTGAATATAGTTTGATTGTCTAGAGATCCAAATTTGCCACTGAGATCACCCATTTCGTACTGATCAGGGGTTCCTTGATATAATCGAGGGGATGAAGAAGGGTCTACATTCAAGGGATTCCAGTGTCCATACAGCGTTGTGGCTTCACAAGGAAATTCCAGGTTTTCTTCGACTGGCACCTAAGAATAAAAATATTTTGAGATGGAAGTTCAAAAATTATGACTTCCCTCTACTTACAACATGTATATGGTAACCGCTATTATCCTCAAGACCTTCTAAGGATACCTCGACATTAGTTAAATCGTATTCAGTCTGTTGAATGAATTCTATTCTTCCTTTAACACTGAGTTCATTGCCATTTGGAAACCAGTCTCTGACGACAGCTTTCCTTCTATATACTCCTCCAATTCTGAAAAATTTTAAACTTGTTTATCTACATTCAATGTCTACCACGTTTACTTTTAATTCTGTTACCTTATCAAAGCCAAAAAACGAACAAATCACCAAATTAATAATATATCAGATGAAGGGAAGACCAATGGTCAGGAAAATTCTCAAGCAATGAAATATCTGGGGGAACTTACTTTGAACACGCTAAACGTTCACCTCTGGCTTTCGGCCCGAAGTCGTCGTACAAAACAAGAGACTTTCCCAATATTGTGTGGTAACCTGATAGAGGTAAGAAAGGATCGGTCCACATCTTTCTCGAAATTTTATCACCTTCGGATATTCTGCCTGCGATGTCTAAAGGCCCATGTCTGGATGACAGATCACCAAGTCGGCAAATACCTACACTCCTCAGGTTGCAAGTTTCTATAGGATCTGTTTTATTGTCGAAGTCTACCTGAAGTATCAGAAGCTTCATGACACAATGTGTTCGGTTTTTTCAGTTTGAAAATGAGGGTTTTTGAAAAGTACCTACCATTTTCAAACTGAAAATGTTATCTGATAAAATGTTATTGTTATGACATCCAAATCATAAAAACAAGCAAAAGGAATAAGTTTGTACCTTGTAAGGGTTATAGATTCCTCCAGAGCTCTTACACCTCTCCTGCCAATCATAGAAGTCCTTTCCTGGGGCTAGTTCATGTATGGCCCATCTATGACTGAAAGAGTTATTGAGGGAAGCACCGTCAGCATGTACCAAATACTCAATTAATATCGACGTATCTGCCCATGGTTCGTCTTTGGCTTGTCTGAACAGCATCCTGCCTACTGTAGGATAACGGAAGAGGACTTCGGCTGTGAATACTGGTTTTTGATACTTGAAGTTATTATCGTAGAGGCTGATGCCTCCACAAATCCATGGCTCTTGGGAAATTTTGTTTGGGTATTGTGTATTCCTGAAGACAATTTGTTGTATATGGTCAAATCAATGTTATAATAGAGAGGGTCTTACTTGTATATCACAAGGGATCTGTGTATGATGGCATGAGGTCCTTGAAGTGGCAGATAGACATCCCAATATAATCCTGTCAGTTCCTGGCCTTCAACTAGCCTTGAGGCGTTGTTACGACGTAAGTGCTTTCCTGATAAATCTCCAATTGCATACTGGTTTTGGGTGCCATAACCTGTGAGGGAATATGTTGGGTTACTTGGTGGTTTGGAAGTACTGCCAATGATTTGGCTGTCAGTTTAGGTTCTGATATGCTGGTGCTGCGCGAATCTACCTATAAGGTGAATGAACGAGCGCTGAAAAGCTCCTGACTTTACTTTAGTGCCTTATATGACTCATTCTTTATATTTATAAAGTTATGAAAACTAAGAAATATGATTCACATTATGAGCGATTTTTTAATCAGGCTTTTCTCCAAAAGTTCGGTATGAGAGAGTCTTCATTCTTATCTTACCATCCGGGGGCTGAGCAGCTATATCACTCTTCAAGGGGTTGTAAATGTACTTCGTGGTGATACACGTGTTTTCATTCTGACCAACAGTCTTGGAAGGTTTGATTGGAAGTTCGTGTATTTTGTAACCGGCCACTGATGAGCTGTAGACTAGCCTAGTTTCCAAGTCACCTCTAGATGTTGTGAGGTTGAAATTGAGGAAAGTAGGTTCGAATTTTGTGTTTTGGGTGAAGGTTATCTCTCCCTTTACCCCACCTGATTGAATGGTTGACCTGGAATACATTGAATGATAAGAGGGATGTGTATCATTATTAGTTAATTATCATTTCGATTGGCGACAGTGGTGGTTATTACATAATTTATCATTTCAGATACTCACATTGCATTCACTGGATGTTCGTATCGAATATTCGCACAAGCCAAGAATACATCTTCGTGATTCTTCTCAAATATAACAAGATGCAACCGTCTTTGTGGACCTGTGAGATCGTTAGGCAGCAAACTCAACTCGTCGTCCCTGTACAAAGTCTTGAACTTCCTCTTGTTGTGATCTAAAGCGATTTTCACTTTTCCCAACCGTTCATCGACATCACCAATAGATTTTCCACTCCCTCTGTTATCTGGATCGAAAACCAACTGAAGAATGTCGCAGTTCTGTTCAGACCTATCGTGTTCAGAATCCAAGATGTCGGTTACGTATATCTTCCATTTATGTTGTGTGAAATCTAGAGCTCTTTTGGTGTGGTTCTCTTTGTTCTGCACATGGTACAAATCAGTCATTATCAGCATGTCGCTGTGGTTGTCTTTGGTTGAGAACCATCTGAAGTACACATCACCCGATATGGGGGAGTTGAATCTAGCCACTGCAGTCTTTTCTTTGGTTTTGTCTATCATTGTTATGGAGGCGCAGATTTTATGGTTGGTATCAACATTTCGCAGCAGAATAGATTTGCCATATATCCCTTGGTCGCCTCTCAATTTCAAAGTGTCGGTAACGTACTCAAAAGATTTGTTATCTGGTAGGATGAGGTAACCGAGTACATCGTCGAGATGGACCAATGGTTTGCCGAGAATATCATTTTCACATCTGTCTTTTGTTATGGTGTAATCCACTGGAAATTCGTTGAGGCTCCATGACCAAACTTGAGTAGGATATTGAAGGGTTGTTTCTAATTTTGCTGTTATTCGAATGTCGTTGTTTTCTTCTTTGGTGAACGTGAAGGTACCATGCAGACCTTCATCTGATATGTAAGCTCTCAGCTCTATGCTTTCTCCTAATTGTAGGCCTGTAAATGAGATAGAGTAAGAGGGATATGTTTTGCGGCACTTTTGGAGTTCACAGTGCGCTGTGATAAAATGAAGAGCAGATCCCAAATATTACAGAACCCATTCTAACAGGAAGCAACAGCTGGATTAGTTGGGAGGAGGAGGTATAAGTCATGGGCGACCTGAGTGTATTTTAAATCTCAAATAAGCAGTTGAGGAGTTATTGTAAGTTTTTTATAAAATGACTTTTTATTTACTTTTTCATTAACTTCAAATTTAGAACCGATTAATTCAATTAATTTGTCATGGTGGTATAAAGAAACGCAAAGCTGTGGTAGAAATCGTTATTTTGAAAAAAATATTATGAACATTCTTTTTCGTATTTTATTCTGAGCGTTCGACTGACGTGGTCACCGTAGATTCTATGCCAATGGTTTATACCCACGCCAAACAATAGCACAATTATTAAGAAGATATAAAAGAAAAATTCATCTTTTCCCATAGTTATACTATGCGATCATTAATTTCTAAACCCACTCAAGTCGGAGGTCTGCGTCTTTCATCTCTCAAACAGGCAGGCCCAGGTGGAGGCCAACGTTTACCTTGGTGGCACGAGAATTAGACATAACCCTTTCCCCACATACCTGGGAGTTACGCTGGACCGATCCCTAACTTATAAGCAGCACATAACGAAGACGACACAGAAGATAAAGTCCAGAAATAATATTCTTTATAAACTTGCTGGCACAACATGGGGTGCGGATGCGAGCACTCTTAGGAGCGCAGCTTTGGCAATGACCTACTCCGTCGCAGAGTACTGCGCCCCAGTATGGTATAGAAGTGCCCACACTCATAAAATCGACGCTCAGCTCAATGAGTCAATGCGGATTATCACAGGCACCATAAAACCTACCCCTACTGTGTGGCTCCCAATTCTGGCCAATATTGCTCCACCACAACTACGGAGAACGGCAGCTGCCGATAAAGAATGGAAGAAACTTAGAAACCCTTTAAACAATCTTCCCATTCAACGAGATCTCAACCCTCCTCCTCCTAACCGCTTGAAATCCCGCCGCCCCATCTGGCTGGATGAAGAAATAGAGGGCGTGTATAATATACATTCCAAATGGAAAGAGGTCATAGCCGACAACCACGGGGTGGGGAATCTGAAAAAAATTATCGATCCAACTAAAAAACTTGAGGGCATGAACCTGCCTCGACGAGCCTGGTGTCGACTGAATCGGTTTAGAGTGAGCCATGGAAGATGTCGTGATGAAATGTTCAAATGGGGCATAGTGGACTCAGCGGGGTGCGATTGTGGCGCGACGAGACAGACAATGGACCACATTTTGAACGAATGCCCGATAAGATCCCTTCCTGGTGGTATCCATGAGGTTTTCTCCGCTTCCCCGGAGGCAGTGGACTGGGTTGAAGGCCTGGATATTCGCGTTTAGATGTAGATATACATATTGCAAATTTATTCATTTATTCATTTATTATTTATTATTTATATACATTGTCCCTTTTTATGTGTGCTTCTCATACGAAATATATATATTAATTTCTAGAACATATGGTGTTGTTTCGAGAATTCGTCGAGATCTATAATCAAACTACCTCAAATAAATTAGGGTGCAACGAATTCCATCGGAATTAATGAACATGAATGGAAAATTTACTCGACATCTGACCCGTTTTGGAATCGTGAAAATGACTTTTCTTTGAAGCCTCATACGGTATTCACAACGAGTATAATAATTTTGAAAAATATAAACCATAGTCTGATTTACTGCATTTTATCTGAAAGTTTTTGTTCTATTTCTATCCTAAAATGGTAATTCTGTGTATCGACTCCAGGGAATCTGTCGAAAAAATGGGTCCTGAAGAATCTTGAAATCGCAGAGAAGCTGCGATACGGTGAGGAAATTTTTATGCGTTCGAAAAGAGGGATACTCGATTCATACGTGGGTGAAATTTCGATTCTGATTCTCTAGGAGTCTAGGCGATGTAGAAGGTAGAAGTATTTGAAAAAAATACGAATCAAAAGAGGAAAGGTCAATGCAAAATAGCTGGGTATTCATATCTTCCAAAATTTTCCCATTTCTCATTGACATTTCGCCTATAAAATCGCTCGATTTGCGGAGATCTACCTATAAGGATATCTACTCAATGGGTAGATCTAGGGGCTCTACTAGTGGACAAAAAAAGAAGAATAATTTGATTATAGATGAGTAATTTGACGCCAGGACAATCAGCCAAATTGTGGGTGATGGAAGTTCCCAACATTATACAGGAGGTTCTTAAATGGGAGGTGCAAACGGAGAAGGGTGATTATAGTTGGATCAAAAAGTGTCATAAACATGAGTCCCCTCACGCTTTGTTTAAATTAAAATTTTAATTTTTTCAAAGTTTTTTCTCATATCTCAAGATATTCATCTGAAGTTCAGCAAAGAGATTACACCTCAAGGTTTCATATGACATGTCAGAGTCCGTGAAAATCTACAGGCTGATATTTTTTTGAAGCACTACTAGTCCTTTTTTCTAGCCAGAACTTTTTTTGTGGTTCGTTTAACGGAGTGGTAGTTTAATAATATATGAAGGAGAATCGTTAGTTATTGATTATTCATATTCTTTATCTACATTAATTTTTATTTTGTCATGCATTGAAGAATTTATGATTTTTTCGAAATAGTGTTCGGTCATAAAAATGCAGATGAAAAGTACAGTCAAAATTTCGCGAATTCCTGTAGAAAGTGATTAGAAAACTGGTAGACGGTAAACGCATATTAGAAAGTGAAAACTAGATTATGAGGTCATCGAGTTTAGGCAGTTGCAAATTCGACCATATGCCAATTCAACATGGGGATATTGAAAATCCCGACATATCCAGGCACGATGTATGTGCAATTGTGCACATTCCTTCAATTCTGTCAAAGGGTTACTCACCTACAACAATAATCCAAAGAACACTGATGAAAAAATTCCGCATTTCAACTTATTATCAAGAAACTTCGAACAAATGGCATATTATTCCTAATTTCGGGCAGGGTCCTCGCACTTAACTATCACCGAACTGGAAGATTGGGATCGTAACGATTTTTCGCAGAAAATGAGCATTATTTGGAAATGTCCGTTCTTTACGAAGTCCATGAACCAAGTCCGATCAGTGTGCGGTTAGACCTCCACATTCGCCTTCAACGGTTCTTGTATTTCTTACCTGTTGCTTTTTAATGAATAGGTTACGAGTCTTTACGAGAGAGACGGAGTATTATAACAGATCCGGATTACCTTTGAATGAAATCTGTCATTAAGGAATTCCTGTTACTATTGTTTGGTTTTGGCAGCAACAAATAGAGGCGTTTGTGTACGAATATTCGATGAGGTGGGCTCAAACATGGTGCGATTTCGGAGTTGTTCACATGAGGATAAGCATTGCGAATTCCCCCCTGAATGTTATCGATTCAGACATAGTTTTTCTTGAAGTGGGTCTTTTTTAACAGAAGGATTCATTTCACTAAACACCGCTTATGTCTATAAACTTATCGAGATGATGGAGTTGAGAAAAGTCATAAAAAATATGATATGATGTTCCTTCCTAAAAAGCCACAAGAAAATTCGAGAAAAACACTAACCTCAAGTCAGGAACTTCAAAGCGCTCATTCATTTATAGTGAAACCTTTTCAAATAATCATTTGGAAAAGTTCATTACGTCAGTTTTATTACATTAAGTAGACAATTCAAGTGAAATAATATGTACTACCAAATTTATTTCTAATTGAAAGAAATAAGACACAAATCATTTCCCATTGTAAACAATGAAAAATGAAATGTGAATACGAACTAGGTCTCCGATACTGTTCACCCCATCAGACCGAATGATCCAATACAACGTCAACTGAGAATCGCACCGACTGCAGTATCGGAGACCTAGTTCGTATTCACATTTCATTTTTCATTGTTTACAATGGGAAATGATTTGTGTCTTATTTCTTTCAATTGAATAGGTAGCGCCTTACCGCTCAAATGATTTTATATCATATTTATACTTTTTTGGGTTTTGAAAAAACCTACAAACTGCGAACGTCTCCGCGCTTCCCAGGTGAATTGATGGCGTTTTTAACGTTGAAATTCACAATCTGGTGTTGCAATTTGGAAGAAAGTTTCCTTTATTGTTCATTCAATCACCGAGGGGGGGTCTTTTCTGAAGGTGGATAGATGTCGCTCATTAATAGTCATCCGACATAATGCACGACCGATATCCATATCTTGACGAAAAGACTTTCCATCCAGCGTCGACTTTGGGATATTCCACCCTGATGAGTCCTAAATAGGACGAAACTGCAGTCGGTGCGATTCTCAGTTGACGTTGGATCATTCGGTCTGATGGGGTGAACAGTATCGGAGACCTAGTTCGTATTCACATTTCATTTTTCATTGTTTACAATGGGAAATGATTTGTGTCTTATTTCTTTCAATTGAATAGGTAGCGCCTTACCGCTCAAATGATTTTATATTTATTTCTAATGATCTGTTAATCAACAAATTAACCAAAACTCTACTGGCGCTTACTCTTTCCGCATTTATTGGCGCAACTGGCTTCAGTTGAAAGAATTTCGCCAAGGGAATATGAACGCGATAATTAATGCACTCGTTTTTACACCCTCCTCTAGGTAGAGTGCTCGGCTACCATTCTAAGATTAAGAGATGTTGACATCCAAGCCATATAATGATAACCGAAAAATCAAATTGAATATTCCAACGCAGAAAACAAGTATTCGAAACTCTGGTCATACTATAATACAGTGCGCGTAAAAATTATGGAACAAATTCATTTTCTCAGAAGAAAAATATGAGGCAACAAAATCCTGGAACAGGTCAATTTTTGTTTCACTTTTACCAAATTTTTATGCATTTTTGAAGGATATTTGTTGCACCCTGTGCCATCCCCGTCAACCCTCTAAATTTTTTGAATAGGGATAGTGAGTCATGTGGTACTTTTTTGGCAAGGTCTTTGTATCTTATTTACAGGCGTGCAGAAATTTTCAAGAAAGAATTTTTTTTGAGAAATTAGTTAGTTCAAAGAGGTTTTCTGTATGTGCACTTTGTCATGGCTCATTTACTATGAGACGATGGTACCTGATGAAATTTCACGTGAGGGGGTTGAAAGGGTTTGAAAGTTGTGCATGAACAAAACTGTAATGGTCGACCTTCATTCGGTGACAAATTTCATCAGGTACCATCGTCTTGAAGTGAATGAGTAATGAGCCATGACACATACTGAAAACCTATTTGAACTAACTAATTGTTAAAAAAAAAAATTTTTTTCTTCAAAATTTCTACACGCTTGTAAGGAAGATACAAAGACCTTGCCAAAAAAGTACCACATGACCGACTTTTCCTATTCAAAAAATTTAGAGGGTTGATGGGGATGGCACAGGGTGCAACAAATCCTTCAAAACTGCATAAAAATTTGGTAAAAGTGAAACAAAAATTGACCTGTTTCAGGATTTTGTTGCCAAATATTTTTCTTCTGAGGAAATGTATCTGTTTCATAATTTTGACGCGTACTGTATGTCTGTATAATGCAAGGATGATTACAAAGAGTCATTCTATGATGCCAGTATCAAATTGTCGAATTTATTTTGTTTTCAGATGTAAAAATTGTTTAAAATTATAATAATTTTCCATCAGCAATATTGAAAATATTAATTTACGAATGATTGTGATTGGGCTTGAAGAACCTTGTATTTAATATCTCCAAATTTCAAAGGTAGGTATTGATTATAACCAGGCTGATGATAAAAGAATGAAGCGGATATTTTGTGATGATTCAGAATTCAAAAGGTTCAAAATGTGTTACTCATAATATTTTGTGGACGCATTATTTGGACGGAAATAAATATATATTACCAAGGAGAAGATATTCAACTTATAACGCATTCACGCTATCGAATATCGATCATACTGTGTACGAAAGCATCTTAAAAATCTCCCGATTTGGGGGAAAATACCGAATTTCGTGCCTGTTCGATACAACAATCGAAACGGCTCTTGTCCTGAGTCAAGGTTTGAGTTTCAGCGACTGGAAAAGTTAGAGTCTATTCTGAGTCAGGAGCTATATAAGGTTTGCGCGAAACGAGCTGATTTTAGATCAGCCGCGTTCTAACTTATTTAAGATCGCCCATATTTTTAACTCGTTCAGTCGAGGGTGTCTCATAGAGAGTTGAACATCACACGACAAAATGGTAAGTTTGAAAGAATCACCTACAACGTGCCACACCTACCACACAGAAAAATAGTGCCAGTGTCGAGTGAAAACTCAGTGGAAAAATTGATGTGTTCGTGTTAAACCTAATTGTTCGTTTTGTTAAAATGGAAGTTCAGTTTTACCCCAGTTTCAATCACCCCGAATAATACATTGCATTCGCAAGTTGTAATTAAAAAAAATATTCTTTCCTATCAAGATTCCACAATTTGGTTCTTTGAGTAATTTGAAGGTTATTCTTCAAACGAAGTTAAAGTTTCATAGCTTTCGAATGATGAATAATGCATAGTGCAATGTAAGTTTTTCGTATTGATGAACAGGTCTTAGGTATAGCAAATTGATTGCGGTTTATGTAAATTGTCAAAAATAGAGTTGGAAAATTTCCTAATGAAATTGTTATTCAGTGTGCTTATTACCTATCGAAAAATCAAGAGGAAACGAAAAGAGTAATAATCAACATATGTATTTGAAGAGATAATGAAGAAATTCAAAAAACATTTTTGAATGTACGAAAAAGTTGCAGATAAAATATATCCTCAGATATGTTATCCATAAATGCATGAGAGGTAATTTATTTGTTTCATTGAAAAAATTGATTCCCACACTAATTCTTCATTGACTTTTAATAATTCTGCTGTTGAACTCGATATAACAAGTTAATTGAAAAAGCAATAAGCTGAAGAAAGAAGCCTTCGCGCAAGGCTACTTGACTTCCACCAATTTCCTGTTCTTCTGATGCAACGATTTTCATTCCATCTATCGATTAACAAAGAAATTTCAACCGTATTGGGCCATTAATTTAAGAGATATCGATTTTTTTAATCTTTTCATAACACGACCTTTATGAAATCTTGTTTATACGCATGAGCCATTATTTTACAGCTCGAAACCAAATTTAAACTCAATCGGATACCTATGTAATAGTTGAAATATTGAGAAATTCAAATTGTTGATGACTTCGAAACAACTGGGCCGACAATTAGAGGCATAATGCTCAAAATGATATCTCTACCGTTCCCAGAAACAAGCTTGCAAAACAACAGTAAAATTCTATATAGGGTGTAACAGAAGTGATGTAAAATATTAACGAATATACAGATGATTCGAAGAACAAATGAAATATTAATTTTTGAAGCTTTCCTAATCTGCTCAGAAAAAAAGATCGTACTAAGATGAATCTAAGTATGGTAAGTAAGCATATTAAATAATCATTAAAAGCTTGGGCATTGTTCACCATTGTAAGATCAATAACATACATCGACAGTTTTTCGATAACATGGCGGATAAAGTTTCATGTTGTTGTGTGAGGTTTAAGAAAAATCTTCGAGAATATTGTTTTGTTGAAAATGATCTGTACCATTATTGAATATTTCACACGAGGTCCGTAACACCCTGTATATTGTAAACAAGGCGCGAAGCGGAATCTCTTCAGAAAAAGTACGCCATGATATATCTTACAGAATCACCTATTTTGTCAGATCCACGTTACCTAAAATTAAAGAATCTGAAAAATTACTATTGAGTAATCAATTCTAAAAATATAATTCCATTCCAAAACCATAAGAAAATAGATCGACCTGAATATCTGTTGCGTTATATTTTCGCTGTTATTTTTATAACCCGTAGAATAGAAGCAGATTTCTGGCTTTGAGCCAATTAAGACTTGCAAATAGGAAAAGAAAATACAATGCATCCCACGCTAGGTATTTGGTTGACTCGTTGACTCCAATTCCTTTTCAATCACAAATACTAGCGTCAATTGAAGCTAAAATGGCAAAATATATTGTTTTTTTTTTCGTTAATAATTTTCAATAAATGAACAAAACGAAGTTGTCATGAAGTTTCAAGATACTGAACACTGCGATTCACATTTATCCAATTGCCTTTACTGACTTTCTCCGTTATTTCAAGGCGGACAAAGAAAAGAAGATCAAGAAGAAGAAGAAGGAAGAAACAGGAGATGCTCCTGCACCTGCCCCTGCCGCCGAATCTAGAGCTTCGTCCAAGAGTTCATCAAAGAAGGCCAAGCGCTCTGGTTCCAATGTGTTCTCTATGTTCTCCCAGGCTCAAGTTGCTGAGTTCAAAGAAGCTTTCCAACTTATGGACCACGACAAAGATGGTCAGTTTCTTAAAACTTTTTAGCAGCTAATTTTTCGTATGAATTAAATTCTGTAGAATGTTTCCTTCATCTTAAGGTATTCTCCGAAGAATCAAAATTTGAACTTAAAGGAGCGATGAAGAGAAAAAATTATTTCGAGAGCTTGTTTTTCAAAAAGTCTATTTTTTCAAGGTATCATCACCAAGCCTGACTTGAGAGCCACCTTTGACGCTGTCGGAAAACTCTCGACAGAAAAAGAGTTGGACGAGATGCTCAATGAAGCTCCTGGACCACTCAACTTCACCCAACTCTTGGGCCTCTTCGGTAACCGCATGGCTGACTCCGGTGGTACCGACGACGATGACGTTGTTGTTGCTGCTTTCAAATCGTTCGATGAAGGCGGTACCATCGACAGTGAAAAGTAAGCAATATCTTCCACCCTATGAAAAAGACTTGGGAAAATTAGAAATGGAAAAAACTTCTCCTGGTTTGTTTTCATCATTAATTTTCAAATCCTTTCCAGATTCAGACACGCCTTGATGACCTGGGGAGAAAAATTCTCCGCTAAGGAAGTCGACGATGCCTTCGACGCCATGGATATCGATGACAATGGCAGAATTGACACCCAAGCTCTCATCACTCTCCTTACTGCCGCCCAAGAAGAAGGAGAAGAAGGAGGTGAAGCCGCCTAAGACTAAAATTTCAATTATAAAGATCATTTAATTAAGTATTAAGTTCATCGTTGTAGATGGTACGGCATGGCCAACCCATATTTTGTCAACAATCGCTATAACGTGCACTCTCTAATGAAAAACTTGAACTTGTTATTCACATAGTTTCGTATGAGGACTATCGTTAAAAATTGATGTAATTTCAGAGCATAAATAATGACAACAACCAAAAAGTCGCTAAGACCAAATACCATCGTTCGCGACTGCAAATAAATCATATTTTGTATATTTTCGTTTCATTTTGATTTCACTTTGTTATGTTAACCAGAAAATAAATAAAAGAAGGAAATGAGTTATTTTAATTTCTATTCAAAGAAAAGGATTTCTCAACTCTAGCAAAGCGCTTGTTCAATCGCAAAAACCAACATAAATCAATTCAACAATCAAGACAAGCTTCCCTGGTGAAGTACCTGAATGAAAAACAGTAACAAATGTAGGGAATAAGCGCGGGTGAAGGCCAATAATTTCATTTAGTGAAATGTTTTCGAATATTAATAACAGAGCCTCTAAAACCGAAGAGTCTTTGCTGAAACTAATCAATTTGAATTTACGCGCTCAATAATCGATAAAACAGTTTCCTATATGTCGGTAATTTAGAGTGCATAGAGTAGATCGGAAGGTAGACGAACCACAGATCTGTTGTAGATCAAATAGATAATGTATAGTAGTTGAGATATACCCAGAAAAAAAGTTACGTACCAAATTCAATATTTACTATTTTGTAGAAAAATCAAAGACTTCCTCTTTGGAAAAATGATCGAACAGGTAAATTTTCATTTCAAATATAAGTGAGGAGTTTGTCATACTACGAGTGGTGGAAATGGATGGAGTGATAGACCTTGTGTTGTTAAGGTTGATTGATGGTGTATTTTATCATTGTTTAAAACTTCTTTAAACAATGATTTTATCAACCCTGTATTGCGGACCAATAGCGTAGAGGTCACATTCGAGCCTTCAGATCACTGCCAACATTTGAACTGATTCTCAATATTGAGAGGAAGAATGGCAAGTCCTTATCTGTATTGACGAACTTTTAGGTATGCACAATGGATATAGAAGGGTAACAGACATAAAAATATCAACGTACAACATTCAAGATCAAGAGAATATAATTGTTTCCTCCACAAAAAAAACCTTTCAACAATATCAACATACGTTTATTCACTATAAAAGATGAAGATAAACAGTAACAAAAAATATGAGATGCTAATTGGCGCTTAGGTATTCTTCTTTGGTCGGTATCCAAAAATAGCTGAACCTACACGAACATTTGTGCTACCCATTTCAATCTGAAAACAAGAAGATTTTCGATAGATCCTCAAGAATTTTTATTAACAATATTCAAGCAATACTTACAGCATGTTCGAAATCTCCTGACATACCCATGGAAAGTTCTAAGTCATTTTCTGGTATATTGAATTTCTGACATACTTCTTTTCTACATTTAATCAACTCAAGAAAATCTGGATTTTGAGCTTCTTTGGAATGATCTGCATCACCTATGGTCATCAAACCATCTATTTGTAAATTAGGACATTCATCTTTGACAAACTTCATCATGTCAACGATCCCACTTGGAGGACATCCACTTTTCTCTGGAGTTGAACCATTGATTTAGAATAAATATGTATACATCATCTATTGATCTATCCCAACATAAGTAAGAAATGAACCTTTAAGATGAAGATGAATTACCTTTTTCACCACTCGTGTTCACTTGTACGAATACCCTCAGTTTAGAATTTACATCATCACTGGTGGTCCAATTATTACTCAACTTCTTAGCTAATTTTTGAGAGTCTACAGTCTCTATTATGTACAGATTGGGTACATTGATTATTTTGTTCACTTTGTTTCCTTGTAAGTGTCCGATGAAATGCCACTTTATTTCTTTGCATTTTTCTAAAATGAGTTTGTTGTTTGATTTTTCTTCCAGTTCTTGAACATAGTTTTCCCCAAAATGCCTTTGACCCGCTTCATAAGCTTCAATAATAGATTCAACAGGTTTTGTTTTTGAAACAGCTACTAATCTTGGATTACCATCTCCATATTCCTGAAAAGATATTAGTTGAAAAATATACACTCAAAATTGTCCATCCCAACACACTTTTGCTCGCCGGCTCAGAGCCTCTTCTATTTTTGATAAAACAATTTTTAAACCTTGTTTTACATCTGTCTCCGTCATTTTCTTCAACATTGGTGGATTTTCAGATTTTCTTTTTGATTTTCCACAGTCCTATCGACCATATGATATGAATTTACAGTTTTCAACATTATGAATTCTAACTTTTCATTTCATGATGTCGATATCTAATGTTTGAAAAATTAGTAAGCGCTACCTCCATAAGATGGAACAGCCAATGTCCAGTTACCAAATTTTTTTATTTCTATTTATAACAATGGAAAAAAAGGAAACATTTTGCGAACTGTAATTATTTTTCTCTCTTCATATGAATTCTCATTAATTACCCAATGAGACATTGAAGACAAGCATGAGCCAGGATTAGCCTTAGTTATAAGCTTATTCATAGATGACGCCACTGAGTGTTACCGTCACCGTTCATAGAGGCCGCCACAGGTTCGATCAGCAATTGGACCTGAAGGATGAAGGATTATGCCTTTTTTGGCTGCATTCTGAAGGACGATGTTGTACCACGAACCATCTGGGCTTTTATCTATAAAACAATAATACCAAAGAGGTATAAAAAGGTCTTTGATAATACTGACTATTGAAATATTAACATTTCAATTCGATCAACCTAGGAGCAATGTTTGTAACTTCTAGGATGCAAAAGTGTCAAATGGAAGATTCCTTCTGGATTTCGACAGATTTCTACAATATTTTGCCGAATTCTGCATCTTAGAAATTAGTTTTCTATTAAGTTACAGGACTCTTCCTAGCGATTTGATTTTAGTGCCATCTATTGGAATATTTATCAATTCGTGGAAACATGTCTACAAAAGTATGCATTAGATGGCGCAACCTCTTCCATGCTATTCCAATGACAAGTTCTTGAAAATCTTTTTTCTTAGTGAGAAACAAAAAGACGGGGAAAATTCGTACAATAGTATCAGCATTGTTTATGTTCATATCTTTGAACCTATATCTATAAACAATGGTAGTAGCAACTAGGAGCATGGATAACTATGCTCCTAGGTAGCAATACCAGTAGTAAGAAATAAATATTTGCTTTTCCCGAATTAAATCTATCACAGTTTTTCAAGACAACAAATAACAATTATAATGAAAGAAGGAAACATGAATAATGAAGCGTGGATAATTTTTAAGACACAAAGAGTATTTACTTTCTCAATGATTGCTTTTGAGGTTGAGTTAAAACATCGAAAATGATTTTTTTTTATGATTCATTGAATTCTGGAGCTCATATACCCAAATGCTTCATGTTGAATGGGAATGAAAATTGTTGTTGAGTACTGATACATAAATACACTCATTCCAATTAAAATATGCTGTATCAACGAAGCTCCTCATCTTCCTCAATCGGATGTGACATTCTTCACGTGCCGCTAGGCCATGTGTCATTCAATAAAACCCCTCGAAAACTCAACATCAAATTGGGTAACACCTTGGTCCTTATCTCCAATATATCACACCTCATTTTAACGGCTTCTTGGAAAAATTGGAAAGAGTCTTTATCTTCTTGAGATACCCTAAGCCTCGGCGAACTTTTAAATTAAAGAAATTTCCATAAAAATTCATCAAAGCCACAGCACTTTTTTTATAAATCTCCTCCACTACGCATATTCGTCCCCGATTTAACAGGCCGCGAAAGGTTTTGGGAACATCTGCGGTTTTGCCAGTAAATATCTGGCTCGTGTTAAGTGCTCTTCAGAAATTGATAAGATTAGGTAGGGCTAAAACAGGAGTTACGTGATGGATGCGTGTGGTCCTCTTGAACTTCGAAGAACACACTTGGTTTTATTATAAGATTATCTTTACAGATTTTACACTCTCTTGTAAGTGTCAAGCCGTTAAACCGGTTAAACCCAACTATTTATTGAAAAAATAATGTGGGGATGAAAATATACCTACTCCACTCATCTGTTTGACATTTATATTGATCATGATCAGGAACGTTGTTGATTCACATTTCCCTGTTCAAAAAAATGTTTGACGGCTGTAAAAGACATTGACAGTACCTGTCAGAAAAAAAATTACGAAAGCTGTCAAAGAAACCTTCAATGGTCCCAGATGTGTTGCAGATATATTGGGATTGCTTTTCGACAATTCGAAGTAAACTTATTGCAATGAATGCAATAATTACTGATCGACGTCATACTTCGTAAATTGTGCCGTACGTATAGAAGCATAGGTCATAATTAACACCGACGGTATAATAAAAGTCCGCCATAATATAAAGTCATTTCAGCATAAGCGGAAATCATCAAATATACTGTTCGTGTAGATGAAACACAAAGGGAGGATAATGTGAACCCTGGAACATCGTTCACTTCGTTCATAAATACACAAAGGACTCGCCATTATTCCCATACATGAGCGGGAGAAAATCAACCCTAAACAGGAGAAAAATAGGGATGTCGTGCCGATGTAACATGGTTGGTTGTATGAGGTCGCAAGCATGACAAAGCGCTAGGGCACCCCTGACAATTGACAGCCCTAAACTCATTATTGTAACAAAAGACTGTCATTTCTGCATAAAAAGCTCATTAAATTCGGTTGCTATCGTTACAACGTAATCACGCTATATGTGGTCAGGGTTCCCGTAGGAAAACGGGAATAAACAGGCTATGCTGAAAACATTGCAGGATTTTACATGTGGGAAATTGCTATCTTCCTTATGATGACATTTTTAATGAATACTGAAGAATACTCCGTGGATTTAGAATCAACTTCCTTTTACTCGTTTAGTTGTGGTGTTTAAAATGCAGGAGAATATTTTTGAGCGCTCTTTCTACTTCAAATGAGGGTAATAGGAATATTTCTATATTTTATATTTTGAGCCGGAAATGGACTCAAAATTCAATTCTTTTCGTTCTTCTGGAGGTATTCTCCATTCACTTTTATAATGTATACCGGATGGCCATGATTTAGGTTTATCAAGTTTTTTTTCTTAAGACTGACGCAGGTTGGTACTCGTTAAATGTCAAATGATTCTCAGAGACGTTGCCAATGCTAATTTCTATTTACTCTTTTTTAACTTTGTAAATGAAGTTAATTCTTTCAAGTTTTAGCTGTGACATAGGTTTCATAGTACTACTACATTTTCATACTGGAGTATTTCAAGTTCTGCAAAAAGGTATTTAAATGTCTTCTATGTAGGCTTATTTCTTGAGAATTTTGAAAAGTGGGGAATTCCATAGATCCGCCTGTTCGTTTGGAAGTTTTTCTGTCGGGTTTTTTGAGTACTTCCATTCTTTTTTCGAACGAACTATCATTAAGTTACGGACTATTCGGTCCATTATTTTTCAGTAAAATTTCAACACTCGATTCTTGATTTCCGCACAAGAAATATATAATATTTATACACATAATATTTTCTCAAATTCATTTTTCTCCCAAAGTAAATATAAACATTTCGATAAATACGTAACTACTACGACCTCTATGAGTCTATGTAGAAAGGACGACGTTGCTTAGTTATCTGACATAAAAATGACTATAACCTAGCATTTTCAAAATATACACGGTGAAATGTATCAGAATTTCATGGCCAACAGGGATAAAGTATAAAAGTGAATGGAGTATAGACACGATAACTCCCAACGGGAAAATCTGGAAACGCGATAATTTGAAAACTACTAGCTCGATCCAAATGAAATTTCGCATTTAGATGGAGAATGACGTATTCAAGCTGTTCGGAGAATTTTTTCCAGATAGCTCAACTAAAACTATTATTTATAATACATATAAACCATGCTAAAACCGTATACACTTCTTGGGAAGTATCAAAAAGGAAATCCCAATGTTTCCGAAACAACAGATCATTGAAGATCTCTTTGACAACTTCTGTCAGTTTCTTTCGACAGCTGTCTTTTTCATTTCAATTGGTTACTTGAACAGAACAATGCGAATCTATGTAAAATGTGGATGATATCAAACACTTACCAAAATTTGGAATTTCAAATAATTCTTTACTGTAGGTATTAAAATGGTAACTCCAGAAGAATCTCAAAATCGCAGCAGAGCTGCGATACAGTGGGGAAATTTTGGTACAGTCTAAAAGAGGAATAATCGATTCATACGTAGGTGAAATTTCGATTCTCTAGGCGATGTAGAAGTATTCTTTAAAAATTTGCAAAAATCGCGAAAAAATCCAACAAAAAGGGCCATTTTAAACTCGATAAAACTTTTTTCAAAGATATCCTGGCCGTGATGTAAATAAACGGATCGAAAGAGGAAGAGTCGATGCAAAATAGCTTGGCTTCATATTTCCCATAATTTTCCTATTTCTTCGGAAAAATTTATCAAACTTTGACATTTCACCTATAAAATCACCCGATTTGCAGTTTAGAAAGTTTTAAGCCGTTCGTGTCACTGATCGAATTGTCAAATTCTATTGTGTCCGTCCGGTCGTAAACACGATAAATCTCGTATGGAAAAATCTAGAGATCTGCATTCGAAATTCATTTTATGTGGCACGAAAGAAAAACAATTCGGTAAATCATATAGCGTCGGCATCAACTCAATTCAAAATGACAATGTGTGAATAACCATCCGAAGTGGTTAATAATAAAATTAAGTTCCAATAAGGCCTGACACTCCACCAAACACAATAATACCCGATATATAACGATTAGTGAATGCATGACTAATTTTCTATACAATTTCACAAAAGCCATTCGATACAAGGAGACGAAACTGACCAACAATATGCGAGTGAACGGTGCAGAATGCAGAAATCGTCGAATAATGTGCTTGTTATTATTGTCCAAATGGCTTCCAATAGTCGTGAGCCCTGTTATATTTTCGAGGTTTTCAATGGTGCTCTTTTAACGTATAATGCATCATTGTTAATTTTGGTCCTTCGAGAATCATTGTATTTTTGGAAATACATCGATCAGCTCTGTAGGCGCCAGTATTCTTCACATGTGAGAAGAATATTATGTGTTCACAGATTCCTCAACAATAATGAACGAATTTGGGACAAAATTGCTTTTACGAAGTACCAAGCTCTAAGTTATCTTTTCTCTCCACTCTACCTTTCTGATGGGAGTTTTTTCGATTAAGTTATCAAGGGTCACCTCAGTAGCTGAAGCTTAAATATCAAATTTGTCCTTCGCTGTTCGTTTTTTAAATTTAATCTTCAAAGTCATAAGCAACAGCAGACTGAGATAAGCTGACATATTTATAACGTAAACATCCTGTCCTCTATCCACTTGAAAAAATCGCTACTCGCAAAAATGTGATCTAGTCTTTTAATTGACGTTTTCATTGGAAATGAATGAAATTATCATCGGATTCATTTATTAGCAATAAAATGATAAGATTAATACAAATTGACTTTGACTATTTCACAAATATGTTTATGTTTACGAATATAATCTCAATTGGTATAATTTGTATAATTATAATATTATTTTTGTGATGTATTGCGTCATTATGCTGGTAGATTCGGCGTACGAAGCGTCTAGTCAATGGAAAACAAGTGGATCGAAGTTAGAGAATTTAATTTCGCTGAATTTATGGAAAAACACTGGCTTTCAAATTATTTCCAAGGAATCACTATACGCTTGGGTTATCTCTCTTAATTTTTTTCTCTGAATTTTTGTCTTGTTATCGGAAACAACCTATTGTTGTTCTCATTCAAGAATCTGTAATCATTCACCACCCAATCGTTTTGGGGAAAAATACCGAAATCTTAGAAACTCTCAGGGTATGCATTTAATCAAAGCAGATCCAAGTAGGTCTTCAAAATTGCTCAATTGCAGTATGATAGACCTCAAATGTCGATAAAGCACCCCAACATCATCCGCCTCTGCATTCGATACCCAAAAAGATATTGATACGATTCTGTTGAGGACAACACCATCGAATTCTTTGACAACCATGTTCTTCAAGTGGTTTGGTCACCTACATATGTCTTGGGTTTGGACCCATATCAAATTTCAATTGGCATTTCCTCAGACCCAGAAAATTGGTTGAATCGACACGGCGTGACGGCCAAAGATCCCACCCACCAGTCTGGGACATTCATCAACTTTTATACTGCGATATCTGGATAATTAACCGTCATTCTGGTTAGATCGTAAAAGCTTTTAAGAAGTCGTAAATCATAGCTGATGGCCACGTATCTTGGACCTGATTCGGAACTTTTCGAATTCTCCTGAAAAAATAAGTCGTTTCGGTGTCCGTTGTAGCTTCTCAATACGACTTTTAGACGTTCTCTTTTAAATTTCTTCTGATCTGAAACATATCCCCTCAACGATATAGAAGATTCCGATTCTCACAAATCGACATTTCAAATACTGCTATTCTTGCTTCATAAAATATTGGCCCTTTTCACAAACGAAACATTTGATCACTTCAATTAGTGATTCAATTCCCTCATACATCCATATCTTAAACCAATTTCATTTTTTCTATAAGAATATTCGATATTCGTCTATACTAACTCAGGTCTATAAGTGATTCTTTATTTTTAGAACTCTAGGTCTGAATCATAATCATTCATCGACTCTGTAAGGTTCACCTTGCCAAGATCTTAATTTTTAACACTTTCTTATCCCGAGTCTATTAGTGATCGATCACGCTGTTTTGTCAAACATCTATTAGTAATTCCGAAGAAATTATTATATATCTCAAAGTGATTCTGAGTAACCCTTTAGCGTTGCCTCGTCTTACATCTATTAGTGATTCGTTTTTTCAGAACTTCTTTTTTACTCATATCATCTATTTCAATTTTCATTATAAAATTATTGTATTTCTTACGGATTGAGATTGATCGTTTACGCTATATCTCGTCTCACATCTATAAGTGATTCTTTTCGCGTAGAAAACAATATTTAAGAGTCACTCTCAGTAATCCTTCAGCGCTGTCTTCTCTTACGTCTATTAGTGATTCGTTTCTTCAGAACTTCCTCTTTTCTATTCCAATTATCTATTCATAAATTCCAACATTCGTCTGTAAAATTATTGCGTTTCCTACTTATTGCCAATTGATCTTTCACGCTAAATCTCATCTCATCCCACATCTATTAGTGATTTCTTTCGCGAAAACATTATTTCACAGTCACTCTAAGTTGTCCTTTAGAGCTGCCTTCTCTTACGTCTACTCGTGATTCGTTTCTCCAGAACTCGCTCTTTTTTATTCTGAATATCTAATTATATATTCCAACTTTCAACCGTAAAATTATTACGTTTCTTTTATCATTCACGCTATATCTCGTCACACGTCTATAAGTGATTCCTTTCGTCTCGAAAACAATATTTTAAAGTCACTCCTAGCGTCTATTAGTGGTTCGTTACTTATAATAATTTCTTCTTTTCTATTCCTATTACCTACCTATTCAAATGTTCCAACTATAGTCTGTAAAATTATTGCATTTCTCATATTATATATCTCGCTATATCTCGTCACACATCTATTAGTGATTCCTTTCGAGTAGAATACAATAGTTTGAAGTGACTCTGGTCTCTGAGTGATTCCTTCTCCGTTGAAATCATGTCTCCTCTTTTAGCGCTGCCTTGTCTCATGTCTATAAGTGATTTTTTTTCATTGGAATAAGGTTTAGTATATGAGAAAACTGAACTATGATTGCTGAAGACTGATGCTATAACGTTGAAGGAAAAATAAACTTTCTAACTCCTTGTGGATGCGAACACTACAGGGTGGATCTAAATATACAAACTGGATGAGTATTCTTCACTTCGTTTTCACAATGTTGGAGAGACCTTCCAACGTAGGAGAAAATGTCGAATTTTCAGCGTAAATGACACGAATTCGCAATGCAGAACACTTTCGCGTTTGAGGCGGGTCAAAGTTCATAAAATAGAGACAATTCTCCAAAGCCCAGTGCAATTTCCAAGATTTAGCGCTATATTGATCGTCATTTGGTTCTAAGGGGGCCGTTTTAAAAAGCTGAAAGCGTACTTTGCGATGTTCAACTGTTCGTTCTATGGTCCCCAGTGGGTCCCTCATAAAATCATTGCTCTCTGGAGTTGTTTCCCGATTTTCCGATGGCGTGCGATTCCGTTCAGAAAAGAGGAAAGAGAGCACATCTTCGAATGAATATGTAGGAGATGTACGTGATCGAATTAATTTCAAAATTCAGAAAACATACAATGTTTCATACATATACAGGGTGTCGTATAACGTATATCCTAAATGCATATCATTATTTGGAGCAGCAAAAAAATGACGTTTTTGATGATCGACTGGCTTGTGTTCTTGTGTTTACTGAACTTTGAAAGCCTTAAGACCCAAATCTTAATGCAAAAAAAGGTGTATTGACGTTTGTGGAATGTCTTATTCCAAAGAACGACGAGAAATGGACAAACATGTTCGAGTTTCACGAACCGTCTTTGCCAAATTTTCACCATTTTATATTGAATTTTAATAATTTCAATGCGTTGTTGTAGCGTGTATCATTCCATTTTTATTAATGGCGTAGTTTTTATTCGTCGAATGTCAAAAAATTACAGATTCAAAAGTGACATCTACCGAAATAGCGGTCCATTCAAAATAACACTTTTCATTGGAAAACCCTTCACTTCTTTTTGTTCCGGGTGTTTTTTCGAAATTGTAATTTTGTACATTTCCATTATGATGAGATTGGAAGAAACATTTTTGCCTCATGATACACAGTAAAAAATTTGACGGTGTAAATTTTTACACCCCTGAGTAGTACAACCATTTTTCACCGAAAGGTGTTAATTCTGACACCATTGCCATTGGTGAAAATGAAAAACTCCGTTTTATATAATTCAACACCTGCTCAAAGACATTATCAATGTTTAACACCGTTTGGTGTTCAACATTGAATCCTCAAGTGTACAGGGCTCTTAGAAGCTATGACGCCATATCAAATCATCCAATCAACGCGTCTTTCCAGTCCCGCCATCAGTCTCTTTGGTTGGGGTAGGTAGGAGATTGTACGCTTTCTTGTCCAGACTTGTCCAGGCCCGATAGCGATAGATAGATTCACATTTTCACTTTCAGCTTTCAGTAGTTTCAGTTACAGTTACTAACTTATCGGTCATCGGGGTTAATTGCCAATATCTCTGTAGCAGGTTAGTGTGTTTTACTGGTTTTACTTTGATCGATTAAAGAAGTGTAATATAATGTCGGTGTTCATAAAAATGGAATACCGAAACATTCAGAAATGGATGTTTATCAATAAGAATACCGATTACAAGGATTTTATCCTGATGAGTGAGTACCTATAATAGTAGTTTCGTATTTTCCAATGTTCGTTGTAAGTTAGATACCTGTTTTAATAAATATGTGTTCAAGGTCTCAAAAAATTCACATCACTAGAATTGGCAACTGGATTAGAAATAGACAATTTCAAACTGGCAGATGAAAGTGGCTGCCTCATTGATCAGGAAGAATTCTCAAATTTTCTTGAACAAGCAGAAAAAGGATCTATTTTCAGAATTATCGATTGCACAGAAACAACCAATGAACACATTGAATCTGTAGGTGAGTCAAATCTGAGATCCAATCAATTTTTCATAAATTTCTTTATTCGTTATTGGGAATACTTGCATGGAAGTACTGAATAATTTTTTGTTACTGTGACTGTGAGTACTCAGTTGATAGATGATAATATACAGTGTGTCCCAAGTTCGAGTGCCTATTAGACTTTTCAGGAGAACTGGACATATTTGAAAGCTGAAAATTGGGATTATGATATTGTTGGAAATTCTCTATTGAGCTAAAATATTTTTGATGCCTGAGCGCTACTGTTTATTACAAGCAGTGAAAATAAAAAAAAAATTTTTTTCAATTTGTTCGTTCCTGATATAATTGAGTTTTCAATGCTGAATGAATACATTATATAAAACCATTATATACAGTGAAATAGTTTTCAAAATATCGGAAAAAAAAACGGGAAAAATCAAATATTCCTAAGCAGTATTATGTTCATTTTTCTTGTTCTGAACATTCTGAGCATAAACTGTTCTCATAACATCAAAGTAGCAGAATGTGGAAAGGTCATGCATTTTTTTTTAAATTTCAAAAATATCATCACAGGGTGTTCCAAATTTTGTGTCGAAAACTGTGATCGAAAATTGGCCATAACTTCTGTTTTTCAAATTAGAACCCTATTTTTTTATGATTGCGTTGAATTCTGCAAAGAAAAGTAATGGTATAGTACTCTCATAAAAAAAAAATAACTGAAACAAACCTAGAGTACTATCTATATTTTTCGCAGAATCCAACACAATCAAAACAACAGAAAGTTATGCCATGCATAAAATTTGAAACACCCTGTGATATTTCTGAAATTTAAAAGATGCATGACCTTTCCCCATTCTTCTACTTTGATGTTATGGGAACGGTTCATACTCAGGATGTTGAGAGGAAGAAAAATGAATATACCTACCTAATACTGACTACGAATATTTGATTTTTTTCCGGTTTTTTCTCAATATTCCGAAAATTATTTGAATGAGCACAATGGTTTTAAAAATAATGTATTCAGCTTTGAATACTCAATCATATCAGAAACGAAAAAAAAAAACAATTTATTCTCCCTCCTTGTATAAACGGGCATGCTCAGGCTCTAAAAATATTTCAGGTCAGTAGAGAATTTCGAACAATATCATAATCCCAATTTTCAGATTTAAGTACAGTTCACCAGCCTGTATGATAATATTAGGTAAATTGTCTGATTAAGAAACTTGTTCTCCAGATTATACCAAAGGGGAAACTGATCGTCTCAGCATTCCTGATGATGGAGATTCAGAATTAAGTGGCACCAGTGGAAGTACAACCATCACATTGGGAAGCACTACAAGTAGTATTGACAATGAGTTTAATATTGACCAAGATGGTTTCCTTGTGCCACTCAATTTTTATGGAGTAGTTAAAGAAATATCTAAGCAGGTAATAATTTCACTTTCATTCGAATGTCGCCATTTCTCTACTTTCTATTATAGGACTTGGGAAATTTACTACTTTCGAAAGGAGCCTCACAAATTATTTCCGAGTATGAGAAAAAGAAGACACTCACCAAGTGCAATCGTCGGTTACTGGTGAATATATCTGTCTCAGATATGATAGAAAAACATGGTTCAAAACCATCAAAAGATACTAAAATGAAATATGCTCAAGCTATTATAAGCCTGTTTCCGAATTTACGAGATCCTGGCGGCAAATATGGCTATGTTAGTGTTTTTCATATAAATATCCTCTTATATTTTGAATTTTTTTGGTTTCTGAAAGTTATTTTAAAAATAAGATTTTTAAAATTCTTGGGCAAATAGGTGTACCAATTTTGAATTTTTGGTTTAACTTCATTGTGAGCTAGAAAGTTTTCACACTAATATATAAAATTGAATAACAAGTTTAAATTTTCTTTGTCTTGAAATCATTAAAGTCATTGAAGTCTAGTTCTCGGCAGCAACATTCTATAAAAATAATAGAATCATTTGACTTTACCAAAAACAATAAGATACACAATTGCATAATTAATGATTCTTATGATCTTACATAAAAATATCTTGCAGGAAACATTCTTCAATCCTGAAGACCGCTCGGGCTATATATCTTGGCGACTTCGAAGTGTCAATAGAAGCAAAAGATCTTTGAAAAGAGATGAACAAGAAACTCCCTCAAAAAAGGCAAAAATAGATGAAGTAACTGTCAATATTGACAATTTCGAAAAAGACATTGAATACCTGCAAAATACTTTGCCTGAGGATCCATTGCTGATTGAATGCTTCAAAAGAACATTTCCATACAGAAGATCCCTTCCCTCTAATGTCACAATATTGGAAGTATTTCCTAGATTTTTGGATACTCCTGGATTGGTGCGTTGATGTCAAAATATAAAATAATTCCTCTTTAAATTCAAATTATTATAGATGATACTTCTGTTAAATATTGTACATGTATTTGTTACTTTGCAGGTCGATTTAGATTTTGACCTCATTTTTCCCAATATAAAAAGTGATCTCAGGGCTCAATTGCATAATATTTCTGACAGAATATTAGAAATTTACAAAGACGAAACTGAAAATATTGCCACAATCAGCCCTACTGACATCTTGGAAGGTGGAGAAAATAAATGGGATAGAGAGACAAGGGTGATATTGGCATTGTTGCAACTCCTACCTCCAACAGCAAAGGGGAAGAAGAAGGGCGTCAGAGAAACAGTCGCCTCTGTTTCTGACAGACTCTTAATATTCAAAAAGGTATTTCACTATTCTCACTAATTACAATCAACAATAATGTTTGGAAATGTCTTTGATTACCTATCTAAAAAAGAAAATCTCGAAAAATGTGTTAAACCTTTGAAGAACAAAAACCTTTTTTTAGAAACATTAATAGATATTTTTTTCAGAATCAAATTTCGTATGAGGAGATCATAAGAGGGAAAAAGACCAATCAGCCCTTCATAATAGCTAATGGGAATGGTAAAGATGAAATAATATCCTATGTGATATCTGTGGACAACCGAATTTTATCAGACCATCTGGACAATTTTGTGCAAGCGTTGGACTTATTGTTTAAGGTATTTTTTGTCTTCAACACAGAATATGACCCAGCCTTAGAAAATTTCTTCAATTTCTTAGACATTCTTTTCTATAAGACAAGTGAATCAATAAAAATGACAGCCAATATGAGGGAACTCAGGGCTAAGTTGTCAATAAAACCATAATTTACAGTAACAACATACATTTTGAGTAAATATTCAATCAGCACAATTGAAAAATTTTAAAATGGAAGTAGATAAATTCAAATGTTTCAAATGTGAAAATCATTTTGAGAGCATGGATTCACTTTTTAAACATTTAAGAAAGAGACACTGTCTTTATGAAAACTGTGCCAGCACATTACTCTTGTGCCCTGTATGTGAATTAACTTTCAGAACATACTGTGGATATAAACGACATTTATTAAAATGTATTCCTTCATTAATTGTAGAGAAAGCTCAAAAAGTATCAAACGTTAGTAATGAAAATGATAAACCATCAAATAATACTGATAATATTCTAAGGGATGCCAGTGTTGACGAAACTATAACGTTGCCGATCGTTGAAAATCGATGCCCCAATTTCGATGTAAAAACTTATTTGTTGACTTATACTACTAAACTTCACTCCTTAGGAATACCAGAATCATCAATTCAGGTTATCATGAAGAGTAATGAAGAACTGGTGTCAACAATTCTAGAAAATATTTTAGAAACTTGTTCTCGAGATGAAATGGCGGACATTTTGAAACAAAAAATTGAATCAATAAATAACGAATTCAAATCAATCAATACTGTTTATAAAAGGAATAAGGAACTCAACAAAAACATAGTATCCCCAAAAGAAATAGCTATTGGAACAAGAATAGATCAAGTTTTCAATAAGACAAATCAAACCTATGTACAGCAAAATGTTACATGTACATTTGTATACATACCAATTTTATCTACACTGAAATATTTATTGAGCAATGATGCCTATCTCAACATGCTCTTGCAAGTCCCCATTGAATCTACTGTTATATCCGATATAACAGATGGTCAGTATGTAAAAAATCATCCGTTATTTAAGGATCATAGAAATCTCAAAATTCATATGTACTATGATGATTTTGAAGTAACCAATCCTTTAGGTAGTAAAACAGGTGGGCATAAAATAGGAGCGCTGTATTTCACTATTAGAAACGTCCCTAGTTTTTTGAACTCGCAATTGAATAATATACATCTTCTTGCTTTATGTTATGCTTCGGATATCAAGCAATTTGGATTTAATAAAATTCTGTCTCCAATTGTGAACGACATCAAAATTCTGGAATCTCAAGGTATCACTATAAATGCTAGACAAATTACTTTGTACGGTTCTCTTATTGCTCTATCTCACGATAATTTGGGGGGAAATGTACTTCTGGGAATGGTAGAGAGTTTTTCTGCTACCAATTACTGTCGAATTTGTTTAGTTGATAAACATAGAGCACAAATATGCTATAGGGAAGATTTGGGGTTATTACGAAATAAAGACAATTATCAACGTCATTGTAATGAAGTCCAAAACGGTAATAACGTTTTTGGCATTAAGTACAGAAGTATATTATGTGATCTTGAATATTTTGATTTTTTTAAATCACCTTCTGTCGATGCTATGCACGACATACTAGAAGGAATAGCATCGTATGAAATCAAGTTGGTGCTGAAATATTTAGTCGAGAGCAAGGTAACTAATATTGATGATTTAAACCTTCGTCTGGCGTCATTTCCATTCAGCAGAATTGAAAGATGTGACGCACCAAGTCCATTAATTTTGGATAAACCAGGTCATTTGATTGGTCAACGGGCAGCACAAACATGGTGTTTGATAAGATTTTTCCCTCTCTTATTCGGCGATCTATTTTCTGAAGATGCGCGAACTAAATTAGATATAATATTAACATTAATTGAATGTATGCAAATCATTTTTGCACCTCGTGTTTCTATGGATCATGTGGAACAATTACAAAATTCGATTGAAACCCACCTCAGTAATTTCGTTCAAGAATTTGGTTTGAACTTGATACCAAAACATCATATGTTGATACATTATCCAAGAATAATAAAGTTACTAGGTCCTCTTACATCATTGTGGTCCATGAGGTTTGAAGCTAAACATGGCTACTTCAAAAACTTGGTCCCAAAATTGAGGAACTTCACTAATATATGTCTGACTTTAGCAAAAAAACATCAAATTAATATGTATCATAACTGGAATGACAGAAATTTTTATCAAAAACAATATGGCCCAGAAAAATTAGTAAATTGTGAAACATATCTGTATAAAAATATCTTACCCCCGGGATTGAATACATTTTCGCAATTTAATTGGATCAAATATGGTTATCTATATAAATTGGGTTTTTATGTTTGTACTGGAATTGGGAATTCACATTTACCAATTTTTGCAAAAATCTTAGATATCATTTTAATTCATCATATTGAATATTTTGTTATACAACCTTGGCAAACTTTAAAATATGATGATAAATTCTGTTTATATATTATAAAAGATGATTGTCAACGTCAGACTCCAGTATTAATTGATGCTAATTCCATACTTTACAAAGAGCCTTTCGAAAAATATCAGTTACGAACTAGTGATGATAACTGCATAGTACCAAAATATATACTATTTCAATAGTGAAATTCATAATTGAGCTGTTCAGAATTAAAGTGGAAATAAGAAATTAACAAAAAAAATTTTTTTCTTGTCCATTCTGAACAGCTCAATCATAAATGCAGTGTGATTGATTAATGTGATTAAATGATCAATTATTATTTTTTTTATTTGATGGTTTATCATATGTGCTGGTTGAATGAATGCCGTGAATATTAGGGTAGATGTCCATGTTTTCAGAATTAAAAAAATTCTATTTATTTTTATTATATTATCTGTGAATGGAATGTGTTTTTTTTGTTTATATATACCAGTTGTTGGAAAATATTATCTGTAAATGAAATGTGTTTTTTTTTTGTTTATATATATCAGTTGTTGGAAAATAAAAGCTTTTGATAAACTCCATGGTTTTTTTATGTGGAATCAAAATACCTATTGAATTTGACCTATTTTTGGTGCGAAACTAACCAATCAGAAATTTCAACACTCAAATTGGTGTTGAAATCTTCAATATTTATTGGTGTTGAATTGACCATTAAAAAATAGTTTCACTCTATCTGGTGTAAAACAAATCCACATTTCATGGTGTAAGAGTCACCATTTTTAATGGTTGTATACTCTCTTTAGTGTCTAATGTTGCCACCCTGTATGGTGAAATTAAACATTATGTGGTGAAGAAATTACACCATTAGGTGCTTTTTATACAACGCAAAAAAGAATTTTTTACACCTCCGGAAGTCAAATTGACACCATCGGTAAACAAATGTCAACAACTACTGGTGTAAAATATATTCACCATCACAGTGTCAATTGAACACTGCACCTATGGTGTTAAATATACACAAAAATGGTGTGTATGGATATAGACACCGCCGGGTGTTATTTTGGTGTCAAATATCCCGTCGATTTTATACTGTGTATACGAGGTTATATTGAAAAATTCTTAGCCTACTATAGAACCAAACAAAATTTGAATGTCAAAATATTTTATTACTCAACACATTCTCCTCTTAATTGAATACATTTATTACAGCGAACCTGCAACGTCTCTAGACCTTTCAAAAATATTTTTCTTCGTGCTCTGCAAACCAGTCCTCCACAGCTTTTATTACCTTCTCGTTGGAAGAAAATTTACGACCTTTTAAACTTTTTTTCAGTTGAGGAAAGAGATGATAGTTGGACGGATCCAAATCTGATGGTGAATAAGGGGGGTGTTCTAGTAATTCTAACCCTAAATCACGAATTTTTTGCATGGCAACATGAGATTTGTGTACTGGGGCGTTGTCCTGTGAAAACAAAACACCTTTGGATAGCTTTTCGCGTCTTTTCTCTTTAATTTTCTTCCCGTAGAGTGGTCAGTAATGCCGAATAGTAATCTCCAGTTATTGTTCTACCCTTTTTCAAAAAAACAGTCATGATTACTCTATGACAATCCCAAAAAACGGAAGCAAGAACTTTTCCAGCAGATTTTTGGACACGAAACTTCTTGGGTCTTGGAGAACCAGAGTGTCGCCATTCCATCGATTGTTGCTTTGTTTCTGGATCGTAAAAATGCACTCAAGTCTCATCCATAGTAACAATTCGGCTAAGAAGTCTACATCGTTTTCAAATCGAGCACAGTTCGAACGCGATGCTTCTACAGTTCTACCCTTGCACGCTTTTGGTCAACATTCAAACATTTGGGGATCCATTTTGCAGAAATTTTTCTCATGTCCAAATTGACGTGAACTATATGATGAACTCGTTCGTATGAAATCTTCAGTGCTTCAGATATCCGTTTTAGCCCAATTCGACGGTCTGATAAAATCATGTCATGAACTGCATCGATATTTTCGGGAACTGACACAGAAACTGGCCTTCCCGATCGGTCATCATCTTCAATGGAAAATTTACCTCTTTTAAAGCTTGCAGTCCAATTTTTCACGGTCGCATACGAAGGACATTGATCACCGAGGGCATTAAGCATATCTTTCGTAAATCTGCTTACCTCTTTACCCTTTCAAATACGGGTACTTGATGATGGCTCGATACTCCAATTTTTCGATTTTTACAATTTCGATGGACATCTTTTTTTTTAATTTATTGCGTAACTCTGGTTTACTTTTTTGACGTCGAACTCTACACTGACACTTCTTATAAGTTATTGTTCGTTGATATGGTATCGCAATATTTTGTTTATGCATGGAACTGGTCTAGGCTAACTAGGTGTCAATACATCCTCGTATACTCCGTTTTCGAAGCATAATCGGGATACAGGGTGTTTTAGAAATAGCACTTTTACAAAATGTTTTCATCAAATTGTTTTCGAAAGTAGAAAAATATTTCCATGTATCCATACAGCATTGTTTGCTTCCTATCTGTCCCACGAGTCATTAGATACGTTTCGCAAATACGATTGTCATTCCTATTTTTCATTCAACTGATCACCGATAATGAAATCATTCGAGTCCTGTCACAGTCAGCTCGGTTAATCGAACAATAACAGAGTGGATCCCGAACGAAACAGTCCCTCTGTACCTATTAAATAAATTTCAGCATTTCACAAACAATTAATTCCAAACCGTACAATATTCGAGATAATGGCAGTGCATTATCCACTCTATTATATGGCAGGGGCTGCATTGTGTCACTAGTTGCCTATAATTGTTAACAACACATGACTCCTCACGGTCTGTTGATTTCGGTCCGAATATATCACTTCTGGCGCTCTTCCACCGTTCGATTGCCTTGTGTTGGCCATTCTGGGGTTGGTGTCACGAACCCCCTAGGAAAATATTATGAGAGTGGGATTAGGAGGATCGCCCATCAAATGGGGCGACCCAAGATCGATCCAGTTTTGATTAGAAAATGATTTCGTCAGTTGAAAGTTCCAAACAGACATTTGAGAATCAGAGAATCGAAAATTCTATCACTCTGAAAAAAACACTCATTTATATTGTATTATTTTCGGAATAGTATATTCTGTAACAAGGGCAGAATGAAAATCCGATACGAGTGAATCATTCCGAGGGCGAGCCTGAAGAATCACGAGTATCGGATTTTCATTCTAACCGAGTAACAGACTATACTTTCTCCACGACGAAGCTAGATAATTAATCTTTTAATACTAAGATGAATTATGACGTTTCGAAAACCGCAATAAATATGACAATCAGAGCGGCTGACACATAGATTTATTCTCTATGTTTTCAAAAGTGTTACGGAATGAATATTCTCACACACTGTGCGAGAATGAAATTCAATCGAAATGCTTAAAAAACAAGGATTATAGTCAAGCTCGAGTTGGTTATTGGTGGTAATCTATAAAGGGCGAAAACCAAGGACCAAACTGAACAACAACCGCGGTCATAACTGGTTATTTACTTGAAATCGATAAAAGTGTTGTAGAATGAATATTACATATCAGGTTATGGAATACTGACATTCTATGGTCAAATTCGATGTTGGAAGAGCTGTATTCTGTGGCAGTCGTGGAGAAATGTTATGAAAACTTTAATCAACAGAAACTGTGACTAAGGACTGAACGAGAATAAATTCGCTATCACAAAAACGCCTATATCTATCTCTTGAACCAATTGAGATAGAATCAAAATTTGATCATAGTTAGCTTTGTTATGAACTTCAGAAACATGTCGAACATTTACTCCATAGATATTCCTCTGTCGCGAAATGTCAAGCGAAGTGAAAACACGAGAATTTATAGTGAAACTTTTTCAAAATAATCAAAAATGGAGCTTCAAAAGAATCGCAAAAGAGGCTCGCGTTCGTCCGGAAACGGTATCAAGAGTTGTTAAGCGCTTCAACGAAGATCTTACAATTAACCGCAAGGAAGGAACCGGCAGGAAAAAGGGGTTTCATAGCCCAAAAAAATTGAAGAAAGCCATCAGCCTTTTTCAGAAGAATCCTTCAGGACGGAAAGTGGCCCAAATAGTGGGTTGTTCGCAGTCAACCGTTCAGAAAATCAAGTCGAGTTGTGGGCTTAGAACATACAAAGTGCAGAAAGTGCCAGACAAGAAGCGAAATCAAGAGCAAAGAAATTAAAAAAAGATTTCTTGAAAAAATTTTCCTGTTGCGTGATGGACGACGAAACCTATGTCTTGGCTGATTTCTCGCAACTTCCTAGTCAGGAATTTTATACTGCAGATTCTCGTGGAAATATTGACGAACAATTTCGCGTGAAAAAACAAGAAAAGTTTCTTAAAAAATTCCTGGTTTGGCAAGCAATTTGCACTTGTGGGAAAAGGAGCAAATTTTTCGTTGGCCAAGGCTCTGTTGACTAGAAGATTTACATCGTGGAATGCTTGAAGAAGCGACTTTTACCATTTTTACGTGAGCATGATGTGTCAACAATCTTTTGGCCAGATTTAGCTTCATGCCACTACAGCAAGGCCACCAAGTGGTACGAAGCTAATGAGGTGGTTTTTGTCCCCAAAGAGGCGAATCCACTAAATTGCCCAGAACTCAGGCTAATCGAAAGATATTGGGCCCTGGTAAAAAGAGAATTGAAGAAGACTAAGAAATCAACGAAAACATTAGCGGAATTCAAGCAAAAGTGGAAGACAGCATCCAAGAAAGTGACTGAAAACACTAAGAAGCATGATGGGAAGAATTCCAGAAAAAATCCATGAATTTTGTGAAAAATAGTTTTGATTTCTTTATTGTAAAAACAGTTTTCATAAGAATTAGAAGATGATTCGTTTTCTTTGGAATATTCATTATATTCTTAATTTTACTTAAGTAACACATTTTATTTCGTCAATATCGTATTATGAAAACTACAGACATCAAAAGTAAATATGTACATGGAAATTTAATTATGTATTCGTTGTTTTGATAATTAGATATATGAATTTCTCATATTTTCGAAGTCTGCCTCGCATATTGAAACAATTAAGGGCCGATTGCACCGTAGACAAAACTGCAGATTAAATCCTAAACCTAGATTAGTGTCTATTGATTTTCATAGACACTAATCGAGGTTTAAGATTTGATCTACATCTTTGTCTACGGTGCAGTCGGCCCTAAACCGCTTAATATTTGAAGGCCAATAAATAAAAATAAGTCTAGACTCCTAAAATAAAGAGGACATCAAACTCTCTGTTCGAGTTTTCTGTTTCCTAGCCAGGGCTAGTACGTACCTGGATTAAATCCCAGAATGCCCACCCTGTCATGACTTCTCGATTTCGAAACGCTATCCATCTTGGTTTCGGTTACAAAGTCGTTTCACGAGGATAATCTCATAAGGGTAGTTCCACGATAACATTTCAGCGACCAGGCCCAGGCACAAGGCCAGTCGTCCCCTGCAGTTTAGGGACATTATATTTTGACACCTTGTTATTAGCGCTAGTTTTCCGGTTTGTATTCTAAATTAAATGCGTTTAAATATGACAATTGTTACAAATGTCTTTATTCGAATACCTGGAACGGCTGGATTTGATCTCTATCGTTTTCTGAGCCTTTTGTGCATTCTCGAGTGGTTTCTGTTAGGAAATTATACCTTTTGACGTTTATGAAAAACAAATTATTTCTGGTTTGGTTGAAATGATACTTTACGGTCGTTATATTGGTGGGAAGGTGAACACGTGAAATATGCGATATTTTTCAGGTTTACCTGCTAGAAGAAACGGTGATGTGTTATGAGAATTGATAAGGGATGATAGACTGTGGTACTTTTGAAGATAACTCTTTTTTGGAAGCTTCAAACTAGATCGAAGATAAAGAGGAGATCATGCGAATTATTTAAAAAATTATACAGGGGTTTAGAAAAATGTTTGAAAGTTTAATGTCTGCAGTTTTTCATGCGAGAAAGTTTATATGGCTGAAGGTCAATTAAGTTTTGATTTACAAGTTAAAGAGTGTTCAGTTCAACTTTTTTTTTCATATTCTGAGAACTATTAGGGATATTCACACAAAATTTTTAAGGAGCTATAATAGAATAAATACCTACTACTTTTTCTATTCAGAACAGAACCTATCTTTAACTATTTCGGAAGTATTAAGTGTTTTCAGATTTATTGCAAAAATCAACGTTTTAAATACAAATTATTTAATTTCACAAATTCGGTACATTACACTTAAAATCTAATAAGTAATACTGATTATTTCTTAATTATTAAAAAAAAACAAAAAAACATTAATGTCAATGTAGAAAATGTTCAAAATGCTCGCCGCTAACGTTTGGCTACATGCTAATCTGGTGTAGAATTGTCTTCTAACGTTACTCAACATTTCTTCTCAGTAATGGTTTTTGCTTACTTTCTTCATATCAAGAGGTAAATGGGAAATAAGAATTGAGTGTAATATATCGAATTTGTGAAATGAAATAATTTTCATTTAAAATGTTAATTTTTGTAAAAAATCTGAAAACACTTAATTTTTCCGAAAAAGTTGAAGATAGGTATAGGACATTGTACATGAATTGTGTCTAGAATTTTCTGAAGAATCCAAAAAATAAATAATATACAGGGGGGGTTGCATTTGAAATAAGAAATTTGGTATCGGCCACGATCGCATGGAACACCCTATATAATTTTATTTTCTTGAAAAATATGCGCATTTAAAATTACAAATCGACGTGTCCGAGCGTTTTTCCTAACACCCCCTCATTTATTCGTTATCGAATTTTTTCCATTTGGCTGTCAAACTTGTATATTTCAAAAGAAAAATGGGTATGCCATTGATTTTTCTGATTCAAGAATGATCTTTCATTCTTTCAAATCACCACAGTCAATTATAGACTAGATAGTTAATTAATGGTTTTAAATCATTTTCATTCCCTGAAAAAGTTAAGGGTAGCCATAGATTATTTTTCAAATAAGAATTTCTACAAACGAATTTATGAAATTTTTGCAAATGAACATGAGGTGGAAAACGAACATATTTTTTGAGAAGGTACTTCCGTAGGGCTTATTGTTTCATTGAGCAATAACAACAATAGAAAAATAAAATCAGAAAACCGATTTCTTCAAATAACTCGATTGAAAAAATTGAAATAAATTTTTATCTTCACCCCATAATTCCGTCAAAACAAAACCCGGCGAGCATCGCAGCGGGGAGAGCATGAAATTCATTAAAATAATGAAGGAATAACCATAAGTCGATTAAAATTCTTAACACTTTCCAAAATAAAATTTAAATTAACTCCCCATCGACTAGCGCGCTAAAGATAAATTTAGAGAGATTATTATTGAGTACTTTTCACTTAAAATTAAGTGCACGCGTTTCTCTCCATAAACATAGGGTGATATATCAAATTCTATACGAGAATGGCTCGGTGTAGATGGATACTGAAGAAGAGAAGTTGAGAAATATTGTTTTATATCCTTAGCTCTTAATGGCTTCGCGAAATGACGAGTACCAAAATATCTCGTAATGGATTCTAGATATCTCGCTTTTAATAGAGGTGTAAAATAATTGGAGTTTCAGTCGAAGTATTACTCGATAAATTTCCACTTTTCAACGAAAGTTTTACGGTTGAAAATATCCAACCGATGTCGATAATGGATTTACGAGCTGGTTCAGATTTCAAATAAGAATGATTTGTGGAAATTTCATCGATAAACTGACCTGGAAAATTCTGCATATAACATAATGTAAATAACCTGAACAGTTTATCGAAAATATGATTTTACTCATTTCTAAGTTCCGTTTCGAATCGAAATGAGTGGTAATGACAAAGATTTCAGGTAAGCTAAAACTATTATGTTAGTTGCATGTTTGTCATTAAATCTGATCAATTTTAAATTGTTTTATATATAGTTTGTGGTCGGGTCTTTCAGATTCGGAAAAGTAAATAGACATTGGATGGATTGACTCATATTTTAGTAATATTATCACAGTTTCTTCAATAAGTTTTTTTGAGAAATACAAAAATTTTGCTCGAGGAAATACTTCTGCAATAAATTTTTTTGTCATAATTATATAGCCGTTAGAAAACGTGCAATTGTTACTGTGCCAATAAACATTATACATCCTATTATTATTATTATATTTCTCCCTGAACTGCTTGACAGCAATCATCTTAAATTTTCCTTTTTTGTAAACATATTATTTGAACTGAAACGTGTCTTCATTCTAACTATTTGGAATAGTTGAATTTCCACATTGAAAGCGAAAGAGAAATAAATTAAATTGTGTGATGTGTCAAGAAGTCGAAATATTCTAAAAAAGGTTTGAGAAATACCCACAAAATATCGAATTATGGATTTATATAAAATTAATTTGGGGATATAACACCGTTACAGAAATTAGGACACTTTGAAATCTCTGTACATCCCTGAAAATGTTACAAAGGTGTCGACCTGCACATCTTTTTAAATAGAGACTTGTATTCCAAAGACCTTCACATTAAATTTTGTTAATATCTGTATAATGATGACGTGGCCATGATTATTTCGAAATCGAAAAAAGATCTATAAATCGTGAATTGAACAAATAGATTTTATTGACAACCACTCTGATGTGTTTTGATTTGAGTTAATCCGACGTGATGGAAATGTTGACCAATGTTTCTTGCAGCGATGTAGAAATAATAAACAGTTTTGATTCTGACCTGAATGCCATTTGGTCGATTCGTGAATAATAATTTCGAGCCTCTAAAAATCGTTAGGAAGGGTCTATCCTTCATTCGATTGCCACATTTTTCTTGCAATTATTCATTGAATCTATAAATATGACGTCTTTCAACTTAAATAAATACTGTTTCTGATCGTGGATGAACATCCTGTTGCAAACGAATGTCATACCTACATACATATTTCATGGATCAAACTATGCAAAACCTGTTTATTTCCGAATTCTTGGGCAGTGCTAGTAACTATAGATTTATTCATGTTCAAACCATTTCGTTTTATATTGAAGTCAATTTCGCACGTTACATTGCAAATTCGGGAGAAATAGGGAAGATCCGGAAAATATATTTCCCGGGGGCCATTCTGTTTGGTTTCCTTATTATGCATATCATTTATCTGAAGTCATACGAGATAATATTTCAAAATATATTTGACATTTTTATTTTGCCCTACGTTTCGTATCGTATCTCCTGTGTTGGATGTAGAAAATTTTTTAAATCGACTTTCTGGAGATATCTATTGTACGAACCATATGATTTTAGAATGTATACAGGGTGAGTCACGAGGAACATTTCATATTCATTCCTATTAAATACAGGGTGAGTCTTTGACTTGTACATATATTTCAACTGAAGATTCTTGAGGTCAAAAGAAACCTATTTTTCATTTTCCATTATTACGAATATGGCTCTGTTAAAAAGATTTAGCCATTTGAAAAAAAATTGGGCTAATTACGTCTCTGATATGATTCTCTGGAATTGATGCAAAGTTCATATTTCTCGATTGAAATTGAGTTGGTACATGTAGGGAATTCTCAAGTACTAAACTTATTCGAATGAGAATGTTAAAAACACGATATTTCTCAATAAAAACACTTAGTTTTGACCGATTATTTCCGCAATTGAAAAGCCATATTAATCCACCAATATTAGTTTCTCCTTTGATTTTCATTAAGATTAGTTTGTGAGCACTTATAACCTGTTCATATTTTCCTCTATCTCCTAAAACCATCTCAAAAATCTCATCTTTACACCAATCGAACATAACTCCATTTACCTAGGTCATAGGATTCGAGGTCAATGACCTAGCCTAACTCATCGTCCCTTCTTCTGTGACAGAGCTATCATAGAGCTTTTGAGAAGACGATGCCAGATTGTGTTGATTTTCTCTTTAAACAAGGAAGCAGTACGTCCTCCACGTGGATGAATTGACGCAAAGGCACTAGTTCTGTTTACTTTTGGCTGATGGCGTCTAGTCTCTGGAATTGCCGAAGGAGTAGTTCTGATTCTCGCCGATAGAGCGCTACGATCTTGAATTCAGTCGCCTATAACGGTGCGCAAGACAAAAAAGTTGTTCCATAGACCGAACAGTTGGTCTGTGGTTGTTGAACGAAGCATGCGTATAGCGGCTTGATGGAGATTTGTCGATTTGTTATTTGTTTATTTACAGTGAAGAATGCGAACAGTTGATGTGAAAAGATTTTCAGTGAAAATGAATTAATGTGATAATAGCCGTGTAGTGTCAAGTTTATAGAATTCCAAGAGGATATTGTTAAGATAGAAACATCGCCACAGATCATGTAGTGTTAGTATTCATTTCGCATTAATTTCAATTCAATACGTGGTATGTATGGGATATTCATCATTAATATCCGAATTTTGTATTCCATTAACATTTTATTCTTGACAAAGTTAATAAACATTCTGACAACATTGTTCTTGTATAGATAATCAAAGAGTTTATGAATTTCAGCCATTTTGTGATATTCTAAATCCAGGGAAGCATCCAGATTATTTTTATGATTTTCGAGTTTTTCGTCAAATTTTATCGGGTAAAATTGGGAATAACCCAAAAACGACGCGTTTTTTCGAAAAAACATAGTTTTCTAAATGAGTGTTTCTTTCGAAAATATGAACCGTTTATCTTTTTCAAGTGGTTTTATGTTATATTTTTGTGGGTTTATGAGTGGGCTACGCTGTAACTGTAACTTTTATACCAGGAGAAATTTCGAACAAGTTCTGATTGAGGAATATGCACCATGAATAGAGTAACCAATCAACCAAAATTCAGTTCATTTGAAATAACGGTATCGAAAATATGAACAGGAAAGTGTTTTTTTTTTCGTGGATTTTCAACACCCTGTATCTTCCAAACGAAACCGAATTTTGAAAAATGGTATAGAAAAAAAGTGTTTCATTTGATGAGAGGAATCTACAGTGAAAATAGATGTACAAGTCAAAGACTCACCCTGTGAAGGGCCTACACTGGTGAATATTACCCAAATGAATCTACAATCGGAAGATGCCTCTGCCTCTGCGTTTTCGGGAATATTCGACTAGACTCTTCGATGTGGGCCACCCTGTATAATAACCTTTCCACGAAATCTTCCCCCAAGAGAATTGCTCTCCTAAATCGGCAGCAAATCCTTGCCCCAAGATCCGATTACTCCTCATTTCGTAATATCGAAGGGCGCATCATTATCAGGGGGTGTAATCAAACTTTATGGAGGAATTCCCGGTGGAGAAATGATGCGGTGACAATCCCCTAAATCTCAACGCCACTTACTCGACTAAATCGATTTGTCTCATCAGCTAAACCTACCTCCTTTCACGGATGAATGAAGGTCAGCATACCCTGAGTTAATTCGAAAGTGATGCCTCATGGCTGCCCAGCATGCAGTTAATTTAGGGGAAGGGGACCTGAGAAATCGGTTTTCCTGAGGGAAGCGAAAAAGGGGTTACTGCGTTCTTCTTTCAGAGGCGGTTCCAGACATGAGATTCATTTAGGGTTATACAAAGGATCATGAACTTCGAAATGGGGATGAATAAGGGAAGAATTGAGTGAACTGCTTCATGGAGAGGTAACTTCTTCAGGGTGGACGCAACAAAGTGGTTCAGTGATTCACCAACTAGCTATGATAACCACACTTTTGAAAAAACGAAAACTTCTCTGACCTTGACTAATTTTCGTTTTTTAAAAAGTTGTTTATTGTTTTTAATTCCTTTTAGTTGTTCTGTCCTGTATGTTTAAGTGCTTTTTTGATGCTTGTTATTCATGGACTTTCATCTCATCTTGGCATTAATTGTGATTTATTGATTTTCGATATGTTGTAAACAAAAATTTTTCAACCATTTTCCTTCGTTCTATGCAGTGTCAAGATGGTATAAGTAGATTTTTTGTTTTAGCTTGAGGAAGGCGTCATTAGAGTCGTCGAAACGTCGCTTGGTAAATAATTGTGTTTTCATTGTTCCTTGTGCCAAGAATCTCCGTCCAGAGAATTAAATTTTGAGCTCCAATGTTCACTCCTGTCAAATATGAAGAAATAATCGGAAAATGGCCAACAAAAAAACAACTTGGTGGCAAAATGGCGAATGCGTTGGTCCCATCTTCTATATTTTTCCTACATTTATGAATAGAGTTGCATACAAGGTATCTTCTTGTGGCATAGAATAAATATATAATGTTGTTCAATTTATTGTGTTCTGGAAGTTATAATACATACAGGGTGTCACATTGGAAAGGAAACAGAAGTATTTTCTAGTAGGAAAATCAAGATTTTAGACCCATCAAACTAAAAAAGAAATAGTAAAATTATGGAAAAACTAATTCGAGCTTTGATTAGAATACACTTAAATGGAAAATATAATCAATTGCATAGATTATTCTTTGAAAAATAGATTCAAAAGCTCGTGGCGCGAAGTTTTGAGTTTGTTAACAACAAAATAGGGTTTCTTGCTCGAAAAGCCTATGAATCTGATATTCTTAGAAAGGCTACGTCAGACAATTCTCTTTATTATTTTTTGAGAGCTTATATCCTTTCCATAATTCCATGACCATTTGTGAAAACTGGAAATTATGAAAGTTCAAATGCAGGGCCCCCAACTCCGTTTCCGGGCAAATATACAGGGTTGCCCACCCCAGACGCGGATCCCATTTTGAGGCAGTAAATGAAGACATTTTGAAAATTTTTTTCTCGTGAAATGTAAAGGGCAATCAGATGCACAATTCAAAATTGTTTTCACATATACAGGGTGTTCGATAACAAAGATATAGACCATAGTTACACTTTTTTCAATGTAATACCCTATATATGAATTCAAAAATTGAATGGCAAGCTCAAATAATGGTGAGTTTATGAAGACCATTTTATGCCTTAGGAGAATCATTCAAGAGAAAATAGCGAAAAATCGAAAAAAGGAGTATTTTTAATTTGCAATTAATGAATAAACACTTCAAGCCAACGAGACAGACAATGTTTTTTCGTGTAGACATATTGGCTACCCTTATGCAGAAGAAAAAAATTCAACTCTGGAATATACTGAGTGATCATAATTAATATTCGAACATTAACTACAAATAATGATCAGAAACTGTCTAATTTTAAATGGCACCCCCAGTATTTCTGTACCTTGTTGAACGTAAAAATTAATATCGAAACTATCTTCATTGGGTTTCCCTATACCTAAACCTAATAGTTTTCCAGTAATTTCGATTTTTAATTCAACTAGTTAACCTACCATTTCTTGTTTTAAAGTGGCTTCTAAAACGACTACTTTGCAGTTTCATCTTTATCGGTGATGCATTCATGGCAATTGCTCAAAATTCTTATTTTCATTTTTAATACCCCAAAGTTCATACTGCGAATGTACTTCGTCGGAAACAAAGAAGACCCAGGGCTCTATGATTTACCCACTTTCTTCGACTCTGTGGTATGAAGTTCTAAAAGGAGTCACCCAGAACCTCACAAAAAATTCAACCTCTTTTTCCCACTTTTACTTCTCGTCAAGTAACGGGCATACAGCGCCAACCTCTCTCTTTCTCTCTTACACGCTCGAACAAGTTATTCGCATGAACATGACTTAGCACCTACCTGCAAAAAAACTAATTGAAACCCAAGTATCCTAAAGTGAATCGGTTCCGTGCGAAAAAGGGCTCTATTCAGTACACCTACACGAAGCCAGAAGACCAGCTGACACATCTCTCCATTTTTCAGTGTTTACTTTGTGGTATTTTTTCTATGTGAGGAGATCATGTCTTAACGTCTGTGAGCAGCTTTGGTCCATTGAATGAAAATTATGTGCGTAATAAAATAATGAAAGAGAAGCGTTTCGTGATCCATTACATATTCCGATAACATTAATGAAATATGGGGTCAGGTCTTCGCATCCGGTGCTAATTACTTCCAAACATGATCCATATGTAATTTTATTTTCCGCGCAACCTTCAACATAATTACGATTAAGACTTATCTCGAACAAATATTATATAGTAAGATATTATTCAATCATTTGATGTGCAATCAAGTCTTTTGATTTTTCCGTGTTTGCTCGAGTTGGATTCATACGATTTGCATCAACTCCGTGACCTCGGATTGTTTGGAAATAATAATATTCTAAATACGTAATTAAGAATAATGAGACTCATTCATGGATTTTGTTTGTCAATTAAGGAATCGAACGAAATTGGAACGATTTTCGAAGGAGTTATTTATCATATGCTTGACATGTTTTCGATTTCATAAATTACGGTGATATACGAGAGGAAGTAATTAAAATATGTCATCTGAAACTCGACGATATAATTATCGTCTCGAAGTCATTCCAGAACAAGGAAAGAAGCAACTTCCATTGATCGAAGCCGAAATATGACAATGGCCAAAGACAACGTTTTCGGGAAAATTAGCTTCAATCATTGTGGGATTTTCATTAAATCAGGAACACTTGAAAATTGAAGGGATTGTCAGAATAATAAGCGACCTCCATTTCCTCAATAAAAAATAACAAATATCTTTATTTCGAATCACTTTACCTACAGCGCATACTAAGGCTATATGAAATGAAATAGTGTCACAATACACAAATTAATAAGAAAAAACTAAGAAATAATAAATTAAGGAATATATCGCAGGAATTTAAACAAAATAAATGAAAATCAACTATGATTTTGCCAATTAGTTCCGAAACGTCGGCAAAATCAAAGTTGATTGATATATCGCAGGAATTCGGACAAAATAAATGAAAATCAACTTTGATTTTGCCGACGTTTCGGAACTAATTGGCAAAATCATAGTTGATTTTCATTTATTTTGTCCAAATTCCTGCGATATATTGCTTAATTTTCAAACATTCGTACAGAACTCATACTAAATATGTATATGGGGTGTGTTTGAGCCTTCAGCAGAAACCATAGTAGCTCAATTAACACCTCAGCCAATTGAACATATCGAATTGCGGTAAGTGATATTCATTGCTCGCAATCCAGTAAACCAACCGATCGTTTTTTTACCGTATTAAATTCACATATCAGAAGAAAATCACGATTTTGGAAAATCGATTAAACCAGTCAATTTTGTCCATTGAGGGGACATTTTTTCACATTGAAACCACCATCTTATCATCTCATTCTCTGCGCGACATCTCCAACCCTTCAAATTCGAATAGGAAAGATGGTTCGTGTGATATGATATGAATCTAATCCGGATGGGGTTACATTTCGGTACAGATCTGCTCTTAGGAATCTTCAGATTGGCTTTTCTTAGCAGAGGAAGTATGAGATGGCGTTGCCCTACTCCAAATGAATGAGGCTACATTGCTTTTAGAATTATAATGAATTCCATATACAGAGTGTAACAGCCAAATGGAATAAATTCGATAACGAATAAATGTTGTTATTGCTCAATGAAACAATAAGCCCTACGGAAGTACCTTCTCAAAAAATATGTTCGTTTTCCACCTCATGTTCATTTGCAAAAATTTCATAAATTCGTTTGTAGAAATTCTTATTTGAAAAATAATCTATGGCTACCCTTAACTTTTTCAGGGAATGTAAATGATTTAAAACCATTAATTAACTGTCTGGTCTATAATTGACTGTGGTGATTTGAAAGATCATTCTTGAATTAGAAAAATCAATGGCATACCCATTTTTCTTTTGGAATATACAAGTTTGACAGCCAAATGGAATAAATTCGATAACGAATAAATGAGGGGGTGTTAGGAATAACGCTCGGACACGTCGATTTGTAATTTTAAATGCGCATAGTTTTCAAGAAAATAAAATTATATAGGGTGTTCCATGCGACCGTGGCCAATACCAACTTTCTTATTTCAAATGCAACCCCCTGTATATTATTTGTTTTTTGGATTTTTCAGAAAATTCTAGACATTCTTCATGTACAATGTCCTATACCTATCTTCAACTTTTTCGGAAATATTGAGTGTTTTCAGATTTTTTACAAAAATTAACATTTTAAATGAAAATTATTTTATTTCACAAATTCGATACATTACACGTTGTCTGTTTGCATGACAATAAGTGATCAGTGTTCTTTTTTGTTTTTTTTAATAATTAAGAAATAATCAGTATTACTTATTAGGTTTTAAGTGTAATGTACCGAATTTGTGAAATGAAATAATTTTTATTTCAAACGTTGATTTTTTTTTTAATGTTGTGATTTTCACGAAAAGGAATATCCTGTAATGTTCAGAGAACATCGTGAGAACCAAGGGCAAGCAAGGAATTGGTGTTCTTCTCGAATTTCTGGAGGTTATATGCCTCGGGGAACACCTCCCTAGGCAATGTGTTCCAAAGCCTCGCTGTTCGTTGGATGAACGAGTCTTTGAAGAGAGATGTTCTGCAGGTCTCCAAAGTTACCACGAAGGGGTGTGAAGACTTAACTTGACGGGTTAGTCTGGAAGAGACTGCCAAGTAAGCGAGCTTGTAAGCGATGCATCACCCACGAGACGAATTGCCCTTTTTTGTACGGAATCCAAGAGTTTTAGGGTGTGTTTAGGTGCAGCACTCCAAACATGGGAACAGTATTCCAGGACAGGTCGAATCTGTGCCTTATAGATCATAAGCAGCTGACCTGAGGTGAAATAGCTCCTGGCACGAAACAGAAAACCAAGTTTTTGGGATGCACTTTTAGCAATGGATCTCACGTGATTCTCCCAGGAAAGGTTACTGCCGACAGTAATGCCAAGCATCGAAATGGATGAATTCAATGGTATGGTCACTCCCGACAGTTTTTGCAATAAATCTGAAAACACTTAATACTTCCGAAATAGTTAAAGATAGGTATAGGACATTGTGCATTAATTGTGTCTAGAATTCTCTGAAGAATCCAAAAAATTGATAATATACAGAGGGTTGCATTTGAAATAAGAAAGTTGGTATTGGCCACGGTCACATGGAACACCCTATATAATATTATTTTCTTGAAAAATATGCGCATTTAAAATTACAAATCGACGTGTCCGAGCGTTTTTCTCAACACGCCCTCATTCATTCGTTATCGAATTTATTCCATTTGGCTGTTACACTCTGTATGCGTACGAACATAATACCGAAAAAAATTGCAATTCGTGAAACAAACCTAAAATTTTGGGTAAATATAAAAAGCGAGCATGAATTTTATTGATTCGTTGATCAATAATTGGTCCAGCATTCGACCAGACTGGTATCAGAATAAGATATATAGGATGTTAATAAGAAAGAACCGAAGTGAGAAATGTTTGCGGCGAAATGAATTGCCGAGAACAGTTTTTGAGCTCTTTTGAAATTATGAGCACCGCGAAAGGCCTGAAAAATCTAACATATGCCCATTAGACAGATAATTAACGTCAAAGTAGCGGCTGGAATGATTTCTTCTTTGTTGGATTCGACGATACGAGATGACAAAACAAAAGACGGACGCGAAGCCCGATGCACGGCCGTTTTGATTGATATAAAACAGACGACAGTGTAAAAAAGTGAACGTCGATCTCCGAAACAAACGAATACCGCAAGAATGCTGAATTTCGTTTTGTTTTTCTGCGACTCGGTTTTGTTCGATCTTTTTTTCGATTCGATACTATTGTATTCGGTCCGAGCGTTTTTCGGAATTATAAGTATTGGGTATTTAGGATTCTGCTGCTATGTCGCATTTTTATTCACTCAAGACCATTACAAGAGTATTTTCTTCGAACGACAACATAATAACGAGTGTTTTTGGAAATTTATTGCCTTATTATGATAAATCCGAATGCTTACACCTTGATCCAGTCACCGTAATAGGTTAGGATTCCCAGTGAGAAGGTGGAAGAAATATACAATCCACCATTTGGGTTTAACTGAACATATCCTACTGTGTATGAGATAGATATACGTACAATATCTTCCAGTGTTCCATATCTCAGTTGAGTTAACATTTTTCGATCACAACATTGTATTTTGAAAGGTATTCTTATCACTATTTCGGTTTCTACATAAAAAATAAAAGTTACTTCAAACATATCTTTACTTCGAAAATATCAACGTTTCTCGACATATTCAGCCTGACATTAATTTTTTTCCAATACTTGTCACTCTTAATCCTTAAGTATCATTGGAATTTATTTTCGGTCAGAACTTGTACATTTCTTAGATACTCTCTCAAACAGTAAATCTGAAATCGACCTATTATACAGACTGGCCACTTTTTTAAAGGGAATGTATTGGTAACTTTTAAACCATAAGAGTTGAAAGGTCGGTCAAATGGAGAAAAAGTTGCAATTATAGAAGCATTGTCAAGCCGTTCAAACGAATCGAGATTATCAGGGCCGGTTGAGATATAAATAGAAAAGTAAATTCTGTCATTTTGATTTTTCTTTTTTTCAATACAGACCTGCATTTTTTATGACAATTTTTGAAATAACGCTGAATTCAACGATATCATACAATATCATACAATGTCATTCAAAGTTGATTTTCATGTGATTTTGACCCTTATCCAAATTTATTTGGGTCAAATCTGTATTACATTTACCTTCAGTTTAATTAGCAACGTGCAAAACATTTCGATAAGAACATCGAATCATCGATATCGTTGATAGACTTGTTTTTTCTTACATACGCACAACACTAGGTTTATTGAATGTATTATTTTCAAGTAGTAGGCCGTGTATAAAAAAAACATAACAAGAAATGACATTGTATGATATATTCAGCGTTAAAAGTTATTTCGATTCATGAGATATGCACGTCCGTATTGAAAAAAATGAGGTTAAGGGTGGCCCAGAGAGTACGAAACGTTGGATACGAAATGTGATTATGTCAATTTGAGGATAATTTACTCTCGAATAAAAAATTCCTGTAACATTTTTCGATAATATTTGAAATAAAGTGAGAAAAAAAGAAAAATCAAAATGACAGAAATTACTTTTCTTATGATATCTCAATAACCGGCCCTGATAATCTCGATTTGTTTAAACTGTTTGACAATGCTTCTATGAATGCAATTTTTTCTCCATTTGACTGACCTTCAGGGCCGGATTTAGAGGTGTGGGGGCCCCGGGGCAACAAATAAGTGGGGGCCCCCTAGCCTCGAATTATTTTCAAAATAAAATGGATGATTTTTTAAAGTAGGGGTTTTCAATACATAATTTATCGAGAAACCAAGATTCTTTTATTATTTAACAAAAATAGTATGAAAAAACAATAATTGAGTGGCATTAATGAACGGAACCTTCCGAGCTTTTTTGGCTGAAAAATCGTCAATTATTTCAGTAAAATCCAGTTCACGGAGTATATCGCTCTCAATGCTTAGGAGAGTAAGCTTTGAGAGACGATTTTGTCCCATAGTCGTTCTGAGTCTATTTTTGAGGATTTTCATTTTCGAAAATGATCGCTCTCCAGTGCAATTGGATACCATAAGAACCAAATACATTCTCAACGCGATTTCGATGTTTGGGAATGTAGCTCGAAGATTTTGATCATCGAGAATTTGGTAATAGTACATTTCTAGAGATTCCCTTACGTAAAATTGAACAGTGGGCCGCCATACGCCTGCCTGAGCGTGAGCGCTTGCGCGGCACGTTTAATTCGTTTACGTTCACTCATCGAATACCACAACAGAAATTATTGTCCAGTAGAAGACTTTCGTAATTTTTTTTCATCATGATTTAATTACATTATAAAAAATATTGAAGGAAAATTTTTTTACTAGTGTTTCCTAGTTGAAATTTAAAATTTTCCCGAATTTTCTTGAGTGGTGGCTCCTTTTTGTGGGGGCCCCTATTTTGTGGAGGCCCCTATTTTGTGGAGGCCCCCGGGCAGTTGCCCCTGTTGCCCCCCCCCTAAATCCGGCCCTGCCGACCTTCTAACTCTATGGTTTGAAAGTTACCAATACAATCCCATTAAAAAAGGGGCCACTCTGTATACAGGTCAAGAAATACAGATTGCCAAATATACCTAGTATATAAAAATTGGCAAAATCTTCCTTATTTCAAATGGTAGGTACACCCTGTATTCAAATCGATCCATAAAAAGTAAAATAGTTCTAAAACAGATCTTTTTTTACAAAAAATTGCAGTACCTACTTACCTACCTACTTATTCAGATTTCTTCCTTATAATTCGATGACTGACTTTTTTAAAGCGAACGCCCTTTGATGCGTCTGATGAAAAACACAAAATATATCTTGTATCAATTTTGTATTTTATCAGGTGTCCAAATATATGTTTTCCTTCATGAAATGTATGTCTCCGATTTTTCTTTCGAAATTTTAGACGTAAATCAAAAACGATTAAAGGAAAGACATGAATATGACTAATACAATTGAGTCCTTAAAAATAACAAGTTTCTGTTTCATCTTGAAAGCTACATATTTGAAAAATTCGAGTTTTGTTCAAAACTTTACTGGTTCTTATTCAGTTTTCTTGCAGTTATATCCATAGCCTCGGTAGCGCAGTAGGCAGCGCGTAAGTCTCATAATCTTAAGGTCGTGAGTTCGATCCTCACCCGGGGCAACTTTTTGTTCTCCAATGAGTCTCCATTTAATTTGAGAACTTGCGATTCTATACTTTGATAAATTGAATTATTTATTTTTGGCCGATTGAAGAATATTTTTCTCAATTTGAGGGTTGTCTGGTATTTAGACTCATGCCATTATCCACCTTGTTCCAACTTTCCTTTTGCTTCAATTGAACTCATACAGTGGCTTTTTTGAGAGTAATAGACAAAAAAAAATGGCCTTTCATACTTGGAAATTGCAAGTAGGTAAAGCAAAGAATCGAAGAATAAAAATAAAATAATTTTCCTATATCGAACCGTAAATTCAAAATCAGAAAGAGATAATTATTATCATTCTATCGATGACGAATGAAATGAGTGGCTAATCTTGAACGATTAGGCCGCCTCTGCGCCCGGGATAACCAACAAAATTAGTTATAAATTGCACCCTCATGGGGCCATAGGTTCCTTGGGTAAACAAATTTCAGTGTTAATCTCTTTGTAATGGAACTATCAGTGATAGATTAGCAAGCAAAGCATCCGTGATCGAAACTCATACGGTCTTCTGTTGAGAGGCGTTATTTCGAAGAATCCTATTAATTTGAAAATGAGCCACGCCCATCCTGGATGAATGAAGAATGAAGCGGGTGGAGCAGATATTTTGGGATTGATCAGTAACATCCCAATAGAGGGAGAAATTTTGAAAAGCTTCTGAAGCAATGGTCAAAAGTTTCTCACCAAGGCCGTAGATAGAAAAAAATTTCGGGGGGGGGGGGGGTCCGTTGAACTGAGCTCTAGAAAAATTTCGGGGGGGGGGGGGGGGGGGGGACCCCATCGGACCCCCCCTCGGCTACGGCCTTGTTTCTCACCATTGAAATTTTCGTTTTTTCTTCGAACTACCCGATTATTAAAAACACAACTCATCTACTTTGGCAACTAGGGGGTCTACGGTGGTGGGATTATGAGGAGTATAATCAAATCTGAAAGAAATATAATTTTATTTCAATTCCCATTTTGAAAACTCGTAATTGATTCTGCGGGAAAACAAGAGCAATGAAAGTTTGGTGCGTTATATAGAGCTCTCATTCCTCTTCAAAAATAGATATTTTGTATCAAGTCACAAGTGTATCATGGCACATAATAGCAGTGGCGCACCGAGGGGGGGGGCTGTCGGGCTGCAGCCCCCCCCGAGCTCAAAAATAAAGGATTGTTTTCGTCGTTTTCGAGTTTTTTTATGTAAAAACCTGATTACTCTCGAGCAGCCCCCCCCCCGAATGAAATTTCTGGGTGCGCCACTGCATAATAGTGTAAATTTTTCGCCGATACCGCAAGTCGAAGCCGAAAATTCACTCAAATGTGCCATGAAAACTTGAATTTTATACGCACGAAATACAACAACAGCTGTAAATGTGAATTTACATATTGTAATTATTAAAGACTAGTTGGGCCCGGCGATCTACCTTTTAAGTAGATTCATCTTTTAGGTAGATTCACCTTTGAGGTAGATAATGCTTTCAATACAATATTTCTATGCATCCAGTGATCTTTTTGTATCGTTACTACAGATGAAAAGGTTTGTTGACACGCAGGTGTTTGTATCTTTGACTTGTATCTGCTCGTAGTTGCTCCAATTTCGAATGATTTTAAAGAAGATGGATGTTGATCATGATAGTGATTGTGATACAAGCAAATACAATTATATCCAATATGTTTCCGGCCTAATTAAAGCTAATATATGAGAAAACATATGATCAATTTCGTGAATGGTGGAACATGTTCATGTAAAAAGATATTAAAAAAAACATTTTTAAAGACAAGCTTTTATAATAACAACACTGGTCCGCCATTTTGAAGCCGCCATCTTGAATTCCTCAATTTAACGCATCCAAGTTTTTTGACAGTTGTACAAAAAAAATATTTGAGGGGTGGAGGGATTATGAGAAATGAAATAAAATAAAAATATATTGTTTGTTCAATTCACAAACTTTGGAAATTCGTAATTAATTCTGTGGGAAAGATAGGGTGATGAAACCTTGGTGCTTTATAGAGCTTCTATTCCTCTTCAGGAAAAATATTGTGTTAGGGGTCTACGGTGCTGGGATTATGGGAAATGAAATGAAATTAAAAAAAAAATTTTTTTCGAATCGAAAACTTTGAAAATTCGTAATCAACTCTGTGGGCAAGCTAAAGTGACATACTCTCGGTGCGTTATTGAGCTCCTTTTTCTACCCAGAAAAAAAATTTGAGGGATCTACGGTGGTGGTATCATGAGAAATTAAATCAAATCTAATTTTTTTCCAATTCACAAACTTCGAAAATTCTTTATTGATTCTGCGGGCAAGCTAGAGTGATGAAACCTTGGTGAGTTATAGAGCTCCTGTTCCTCTTCAGAAAAAATAATATTTGAGGGGCCTATGGTGGTAGGATTATGAGAAAAAAAATCAAATTAAAAAAAAATTGTTTTCCATTCACAAATTTTGAAAGCCGTAATTGCTTCTGTGGGCAAGCTAGAGTGATGAAATCTTGGTGTTTTATATAGCTCCTATACTCCTCTTCAAAAAAAAAATATTTGAGGGGTCTACGGTGGTGGGACTACCCAGTCATACCAGAAATTATCCAAAAACTTTCCAGTACCCTTCAGGCGTTGCCAGACCGACCACCGTTTCATTAGGCGCATCGCAATGAAATAATTCGGCCCCATTAATTAGCGATGCGGCAGTTTATAGGGCCAATCGACGGCGTCGGGGTGGGTCGTAAAGAGAGCCACATTTATGATAATCTGCTACCATTTTAAGTCCCTTCGCGGTCCTATCGATTACCCGCGTGTTGCTAAGAGACGCGAAGAGCAGTTGCTAGGCTACGACACAGCATCCCTGTGTATGCAGATTCGCGGATCAGGAGGGTAGGAGTGGGGGCGTTTGTGGGGTGTTTGGGTAATCCACTGCTATGTCACGCACAGCGGCCGATTTTGATATTATGGAAATAACGAGATGATTTATTCGGAAAGGGAAACAAAAATTCATCTCGTGATGCCGAGAAGCACATTTTTCCGAAGAAAATCAACATTGGCTTATCAGACATTCACACAACCAAAAGTGTATGATGCCAAAACAAAAACACTAATGTGTTAAAGCAGTTTGTTTACCATAAGCCTAAGCTTGGTTCATTGCGTTTTGGATATGTCAAAATCGACCAGCCCTTACTGTTGGTGCACTTATTGACAAACAACTGGAACTTAGTTGCCCTAATTCATGTTATAAGGAAAACGATGCGTTCCAACAATTAATTCGTTCCGTGTAGGTACTTGATACCGCAGGCACCATCAGTGGCGGATTTACGACTTCAGGGGCCCTACGCTTCAAAACTTTTGGGGCCCCCTCTTAAACATTTTCGATTTTTCCAAAAGAATTTTTCAATTGAAACTCAGTTCTTTCACAACAAAACAGAGTTAATTAATGAAATACAAGGTATGTATATCTTAAGAAAAAAGCTCAAACAGGTCAATTTTTAAATCAAACGTAGTATGTTATGACATAAAAGTTACGAACCTGACATAATTCCTCTTCATGGGGGTGTCACCCCTTCGATTTTTTTTAATGAGAAAGTGCATCATGCGACACCTCATTTGAAACCTATTGAAACACTGATTTCAAAAATGTATAACACTCTGGTTCAAAAATTAACGGAGTCTGAGTTTAAAATTTATTTAGTTTTCAGTACACCTTTAGTTGTTACTTGTTATTTATTACATTAAATGATTAAATTCAGTTACCAACATTTACAATGTAGGAAAGATTTAATTAAAGACAAAACACTTCCAACCCTACAATGAGAAAACCTACCTTCAAGCCAACAGAATTCAATGAGTTCTTGCAAGGTAAGATTAAAACTCTCCAATAACTCAGACTCCGTTAATTTTTGAACCAAAGTGTTATACATTTTTGAAATTAGTGTTTCAATAGGTTTCAAATGAGGTGCCGCATGATGCACTTTCTCATTATTTATCGAAGGGGTGACCCCCCTATTAAGAGGTATTATGTTAGACTCGAAACTTCCATGTCAAAACATACTACGTTCAATACAAAAATTGACCTGTTGGAGCTTTTTTCCTAAGATATAAAAATGGAGTAGTTAATTAGGGGAGGGAGGGGGGCAACACTCATTCCACCGGTCTATCGGAGATGATCGGAAATCAAGAAAAAATTGCAACAATTAAATTGATAGACATCTAAATATACATCCATATTTTTGAAACGAAATTATTTGTTTTGTTTGTCATTTCGTCGTACAAACACTACAAACACGTAGGTTCAGGTTTAATCAAATAATTTCTGTAAATCGTATTTTGTATTTCCTTTTCCCGGGACTGAACCACTGTCATATATCGAAAATGAATTTGACTGGTCTGCCTCATCATCGCTCGAATTATGATTATGCCGAATTGCCCAAAAATTCACCAACACTTCTCAGTTTTTCACAATATTTGAATCTTACACGTTACACGAAACTCGCCCGTCACTGTCAACACTTTTCGAATCTTGTGAAATGAATGTGAGAAAAAATATGCAGACCTAAGAACTTCTGCACAAGTATTTTTCACTTTACAACCATAAACGAATCAACATCTGGTCGGCCGTTCTGTAGCACATTCCTAGATTTTAGAGGAAATGCCGACAGATTTATTGAATTATGATGTAATTGTAATTATTGGAATTCGGCCGCCACCCTTGACTGAATTTATTGCAGGCAGACAAGATAAGTAGGGACAGTTCGCTGAATCTTGAATGGTGTTTTTTCCAACATCTGAGTTTTGCTCTGAGGCTCTCGTTATTCAATTGCGTCTCATGTGAATGTAATAATTCATAATTCAGAAGTTGCCTCTGAGCTTCTTATAAAATATAGTACAGTTTGACTATTTTTTTTTCACACTTACATACTGAATTTCCATTCTAGAAAAAAAATTCAATTCGATCGCCGGGGCCCCTATGGACCTCGGGGCCCTACGCTGCAGCGTACTAAGCGTACCGGTTAATCCGCTACTGGGCACCATCAAGCAATTGAAGAAAGAGTCAGAAGCAGCAACCCTGAGTAACACTGTTTCTCTTCAGAAACTGTTTCTTTAGAAATCTGAGATCTGTTTTGTCTCTGCCTTTGTTACTGACGGTATATTCGGCAGTTGTCATCTCGTTTGGGGAAATTCATCAGGCTCTTTGGGTGTGTTCAAGGCGCAAAAGAAAATTTTGAGAACAATTCGTGGACTCTCAAATTTCGTCTCATGTAAGCCATACTTTGAGGATCTGAGGGTTCACACACTTTGTGGCTTATACAGATATGGATAATGCAGTGGAAGAATAGAAACCTCAGTGCGAAGTGCGATTCGATATCGAATAAGCGGCTGGTCTAGTTTAATGGCAGTTTCGATCGTAGTGGGGATGCCTGGATCTCTGCTGCTCTTCCTAGATCGTTGCGCTCTGGCATCCCCACTACAAACTGCCATAAAACTAGACCAGCCGCTTATTCGATATCGAATCGCACTGAGGTTTCGTTTCTTCCACTGTTCAACTGGACTAGAAGACCCCAGTGTTTCCAACTACATTATCCATATCTGTATATCTTGGAAATGTGTTTGTATTTGTATGTGTATAAGAACAAACAAAAATTTGAGACAAATGGTGACATACACTTAATGAATACTAGAGGAAGAAACTTGCATAGGATTCCAACACATCATTTGGAGAAAACTCATAAATCTTTTCTGATTATGAGAATAAAACTTTCCAACAAGCTTTCAGAAAACATTAAGACTGTAAACTCTTTTTATATTTTTAGAAGGAAATTAAATGATTTCCTTATAGATTATTCTTTTAACGATCTAGAGGAATATTATGGAAGGTGTTTCTGATGTGTTGAAGTATATTTCGCTTTTGACTGGTGTTTCTACTGTGGTAAACTTGAAATGTGATAAAATTAAATTGTGATAGTGTGATATCATTCCAGGTAATTTTTGAAGCCTGTTTATTTGCGTATGTGCTTTGTAATTTCTGACGTGTTCCATATCTGTATGATCAAAGGAAAATGAATTCTTACTATTCAAGGAACCATGTGATACTCTCTGAAAGTGTAGGTGTAGCAGTGACTACAATAGTTCAATAAAATTATTTCAATGTGAATATTGTAAATGACATGCAATCTAAATGGAGTGAATAAAGGTTTAAGTGTAAAAAATGGCATATGACAATGAGTACAATGACCAACAAGCTTCAGTTACGAGTGGAAAATTCTTCGCTTTCAAATTCCTCATGCAAATGCCATTAAAAATATCCTGAAGTTATTTTCATCGTTTTTGAAATTGAGATGACCAGTGCAGAAAACTGATCGTTCCTATCGCAGATATCCCTAATAGGCCCATATACCAGTCGAATTTCACATTCAACATAGTACATAAAGTATGTTCACTCAATTAACTGGACAAAAGGGATTACAAGTTCCAGGAAGGTGAAGACGATCTGGTGTGTAACACAGAATGTGTAGCCCCATCAAACACCAGATTTCAACGCGATAAAGAAATTTCATGTGATGAGCAGGTCTTTCACTTCAAATTAATGTTGCTTGGAATATAATACATGTCAGTGATCGTCCGGGGTAGTATTGTTAAGGATCTAAAAGAGTGGTACGGTTCATTATACGGACTTTATACGTCCAAAAAGTGGCAGATAGAAATCAGTTTCCGAAAAATCCAGCACACAATTATGACACTGCTGAGTTATAGCTGGTCGTCTACTGGCCATAAATTAGATCATATCAAGACACCTGCGTGAAGCAATTGATGATGGTGGAAACAAAAGGCGAGCGAGACAGGCAACATCTCCCGAAACATCCGAAGATCGCGTAATAACAAATGTCAGCGGCACCTCAGTCGTTTTTGTTCTCTATTTTATATAAAAGTGCAAAATGCTACTAATATCCCCTCGAATCTGAGAATGTGAACAACTTCCCGAATCGGCTTCAGCCACGGTAACATTCTACTCTGAAACCTGTTCGGTTTAACAAATAAATCGCTTTTTATCGGATTTGGTGGTGACACGAATTTATGTCCCCGCGCTGTCCGAGATTGACAGAAATCTGGCATAGCTCTGACTGTGACAATACGTCGTTTTTAACTCAAAAGGAGCGAACAGGCTTTGGCAGACAAAATGGCGGCAAAAACGAAAGAAAAGTTCCACTTTACATCCGACATCCGAAATTTAAATAACACTCCTCCGATATCTAGTTATCGTATCCGAATTTCTGATTCAGGATCGTTTATAACAGAACACTTGTAGAAGCATATCTTCAGAATTTACAATTTGAGAATTACCTGTTTATGTCGGAATTACTCAGATCTCAGAAAGCTGATTAAAAGTAGAAATGTATCAATGCTATACAAATAAAATTTGAGTCTATAAAGGACGATTACCTAAGATAATAAAGCTTAATAGTATATTCTAAAACTAGTTGCAGAATGGGCTCCTATTCCAATACGAATGCGAAATTCGAAAACGAGCGACGAAGGAGCGAGTTTTCGAACGCATGAGTGTTGGAATTGCATTCTGCAACGAGTATTAGACGATATTTTCTCTATTTCCGTCAAATTTCGTGAAATACTGTTGAAATTCAATGAAAAATTCAGATTATACATCCTAGTGACTTTTGTATTGTTTCTTGGCAGTTGGTGACTGTTACGAAATTGACATTTCTAAATTGACGTGTGTTGAAAATTGATAGGATCGGGAGCCAGTGCTGACACTGCTGACAACCACAAAACGAAAAATCTAACTGAAAACAATGCTGTAATGAGTTCATTACAGCACTGTTTTTAGTACTGTAATGAACTCATTACGATACTGAAATAGAGAAAGTAATTTTATAGGTCTAGACTGGTATTTTTTCCTCTTATGTATATTTTTACTGCGGTGATTTGATTAATCAAAATTACTATTTTACTTCGGTAATTTGATTAATCAACTCACCGAAGTAAAAATAGTAATTTCATAGTGAAATTTCAATTCATTTTCTTTAAGGTCTTAGTAATTTTTATAATGAAAGATGTGAATTTACTTTCAAGTTAATTATATTGTTTAGAAAATTTTACTATAAGGTTGCTAATAAAAATTCGTATTCTTTCACTGTTTGGTATAATTTTATATATTGCGACCCGCCCCGGCTTCGCACTGATGCAATGCAGTCCTTTTAAACAACGGTAGTGCCGGCGCCGCACCGCTATGTCCCTGCATTTTAAATCTTTAATATCTTCGGAAATATTCAATTAAATTACATGCTGTAAGGGGCCATATTGATCCATATTGAATGGATAATGTATTTAAGGTACTTAATTGGATAAGGATTAATACTGTATTGCTTGAATTAACTTCCTAAATAAGCCATTTTTTCCCGTAAAATGTAAAGGATAAAAAATGGTTATTGTGGGTCATCCTTAAGAGATAGACAAATACCATCGGGGACTTTTTTGTTGCCCTTTTTTAGGAGTACAACACCGAGTACATTATTTTGATTTATCTCGTGGGATTCAGTCAGCGTTTGCAATGTAAGCCCAAAAAAATGTGTTTATTTACGACATCACATTAGAAACCTGTAAATTCATCAGTGTTTCTCTACAATATTATGCTTGTATCATACATATAAACCTTCCTCTTGAATCACTTTATCTATTAAAAAAAAGCGTTTCAAAATCCTTTGCGTAGTTTTGAAGATTTAAGCATACATAGGGACAGACAGCGAAATCGACTTTGTTTTATACTATGTAATGATACTTATTACATTATAATATTAATGGAGTGTGGTATATATTTTCTATTGAATAATACCTAGTGTCCATAATATTTTATAGTCTGTATCACATTATAATACTTTCATAATGAATTTTATCAAGTCGGTCTCTATACACTGCCCTGCGAATAACTGGGCAATTACAAAAAACCTTCCTACAGATATATTTCCTTGAGTAAGTTTTTCATATTTCCTGAAATAATTCATGGCCAAATTTGAGAATATACAGCTAAAATATGGCAAAGCCCCACTCCCATAAAGAATAACTATTTTCTCATTCATTTCTATTAGCCAAGTCAAACGAAACACTTTCATTGTAGATTAATTCACTAACCAAAGCCGAAAAATATCAGCACCATAACAATATGATACCATGATAGCCGTTCGATAAAACAAAACCAAGTCAATTGAACGGTAGAACGAAAATCATATCTCATGATTCCTGGGTGATGTTACGTGCACGGATCGAATTAATTAATATTTTTATATTTGGTGGATATGGGGATTATGCATTAATGGAAATTATTATAAGCTTAGTGAATGTTCTCTGCAATGTCAACTGCATTATTGATTTGATAGAAAATATTGCCGAATGAATCACGCGGATTTGATGAAATCTTGAGATGATGTAGAAAGCCCAGTTGTGAATAAGAATCCGAATAATAAAATTTCCGTATATTTCCAGAATTCATGTACCCAATCTACCAAGTTATACGGCTTCGAAGCCGAAATGACTCACGCGGAAGAGAAGCTGATTACATCCATTCGCTAAAATAACATCTCCATCGGAGTATCATTGTGTAATTTTATTACTGCATCGATAACAGGCGCTGTTAGGAAATCACCCCGTAATTCAGCGTTTCCCGCTTATAGCCAGAATGTGACCGTTTTCACTGACTCAGCGCTGTCAGCAATAGCGGAGAGAACGCTTCACATTCTAAATGACCATTAAACACATCGTTATCAACCCCTTTGTTAAGCTCCGCTAAGCGGTAACTTAGAATGTGAGCAACTTCTCCGGATTCAGTAGGACAGAGTACATTCTGAGAGATGCTAGGGTGAGATGTTTGTTCGTGATTTTCCCCCTAGGAAATAAGATCCGGTAGCCATTTTCCAGCGGGTTGCTATTATTTAAGTAATTGTTCTAGGTTATTAGCTATGCCGTTTATCCGTTTAACGTAATCCTATTCCCAGAAATTGACTGGTGTGGTTATAGTGCTTCCAAGTTTTGGAATGACAATTTTTTAGTGTAGAGTTGAACAATTTTTATTAGGAAGACAATGACAAAGACTCGGAGTGCCACAAAAGTTTATGGACGATGAAGAAGAGGAGATACACGATGAAGATTCATCACAAATGCAAAATCCCTTGAAGTCACCCTACAAGCCATTTGCCTTTGTTTAAAAGCAATAGTAAAGATTCCTCCCACAGTCCTACCCCGTACAGTCCAGGCATTGATCCTTCGGATAACCATTTATTTATAATATTTTTTACAATAAAGCTACAATTCTCGCTACAATTAAAAAAAAACGCACGAATTTATTCATACTCCTATCCTAATTCAAGTACACTGCGCAAAAAAATTAACGCACATTCTGAAAATCTCAATTTTAATGAAAGTACACTCTACATTGACTTTATAACTTATTTTTTATGTTCTCTCGGGAAGGTTTTGAACGAAACAAGACACATTAAATGGAAGAAAAATTCAGGATTTCACCGAAGCTTATGTGAAAGAAGAGAAATGAACAATTTTAAAAATAGTGAAATGCTGATAAGTGATTTAATACTTGGTATTTCCACCCCTTGCGTTAATTACAGCTCGGCAATGACGGTTCATACCCAAAATGAGTGATCTTAAAATGTTCTGATCTAATCCTCCCCAGATTTCTCTGAGTTGGATTCCTAAGTCATTAAGAGTAGCTGGATGATTTTCTGAACTTCTCAGCCTTCTATTGAGGTTTTCCCAAACCTGCTCAATCGGATTGAGATCTGGACTTGCTGGCCATTCCATTCGAGAGACTTCAACCTCTTCAAGGTACTCCTGAACGATGCGCGCACGATGGGGTCTGGCATTATCGTCCATAAAAATGAAATTTTCACCAATGTATGGGGCAAATGGCACTACATGCTCTTCAAGAATGTTCCTTATATACTTATCAGCATTCATAGCTCCATTATAAACGACCACTAGGTCTGTGCGAGCAGTCGAAGATATTCCACCCCATACCATAATCGATCCTCCCTCGAAACCAGTAGTATTCAGGAAATTGCACTGAGCATATCTTTCATGTGGACCTCTGTATACAAGGGAACGTCGATCACAATGGTAGAGGCAGAATCTAGACTCATCTGTGAAGAGAACTCTTTCCCAATCGGCCTCTTCCCAATAGATATGCTCTCTCGCAAAATCCAAACGCGCCCTTCGATGGGCTGGGGTAAGAGCTGGGCCTCTTACCGCGACACGAGTCCTTAAATCATATTCTCTGAGGCGATTTCTTATTTTCTGAGTGCTAATTTGCACCTCATGAGTTTGCTCAAGCTGATTTTGAAGGAGGCGAGCGGTTGCAAACCGTTGTCTCAATGGAGAAACTCTCAAGTAACGTTCTTGAATGGCAGTTGTTACCCGTGGTCTACCCTGTCCTGGTCTTCGGACATTCATACCTGTCTCCCTGAATCGCTGCAACATTCTGGACACACTTGTATGGGAAACTCCAAACCTTTCTGCAATTCTTGTGTATGTCCACCCTTCTTCTCGCAAAACTACCGCTTGGGCACATTCCTCTTGGGTCAAATTGCGTGTTTCGCGTTGCATAGCGATCGAGTGTAGAAAATCAAACGAAAGAAAAACTATTGATCACTAGAATTGATCGAGAACAACTGATTTTAGAATGGAGCCAATACATTCAAAATCTGATAATATCATCCTTTTTTATTCCTGCTGGGAGAAAACATCTGTAATGAAGAAAAACGTTGAAAGTGGGTAACATATGCATGCATAATTCTGATAAAAATATTTATCATTGAGAACAGCTTCAGTTGTAGAATAAATTTGAGATTTCCATAATGTGCGTTAATTTTTTTGCGCAGTGTATATCCAATGATTTCAAAGTCAAAAAGGAGAAATCCAGTGCGAATCGATAATCTGAAATGACATTTCGTCTGCTGAAGCTTCGGAGCGTCTTGAAGAAGATGATTCAAGGATTATGGGATAATCTCAAATGTGTAGTGAAGAAATCACAGAGAATACAAAGTCGTTAACTCAAAGGATTCATAAAGAGCTAGTGTAATCGTACATAGTGATTATACTTCATTGGCACTTGGTATCTGCATTAATAAGCTTTAATATTGAATACACACCTATAATATCAAATTCGCATCTCTCAAATGATCTCAGCAACGCCTGTGGGCAATTCTCAAGAATCGTAAAATGGATATTAACCTAAGTCCATTCCAGGCACATCCTATTTTTATACGGTCGTAAGATTATGGACAAATGTTAATTTAAAGGGGTCGTAAAAATTATATGGCATGTTACATCGCCGTTAACTGTTTGTCAAGAAGTTTCCCGAATTCTACGCGTATACAGCTCTATTCGCTTGGTGTCCATGTAAAAATACTATAAAATCGAAAGTAACGATTAATAAAATTGGGATCATCTGGAGAACGGTCAAGCTATTAATTCGGTGCCCGTAAATGCTAATGACCGGGCTTGATGTAATGGATCGATTAAAGGGTATCATACACCAAATGGATTTTCTCTAAAACACTTATAGTATGCAAGGCCGTAGCTAGAAAAAAATTTCGGGGGGTGGGGGGGGGTGTCCGTTGAACTGAGCTCTAGAAAAATTTCGTGGGGTGGGGGGGTCCGGACCCCATCGGACCCCCCCCCTGGCTACGGCCTTGATAGTATGATGCCACTATTGGCTTTTTTCGTTATCTCATTTGAATAAAAATATGTAGGTATCATACAATGTTGGTTTTCAAAAATTTTCCTCGGGAGGATTTTTTGTTTCTTAACAAGTCCTAATATTATCGCTCCGAAAGATGTACTGTGGAGTTCCACAAGGTCCCATGCTGGGGCCGCTTCTGTTTTTTATTTCGGTGGTTTACTTGCTCATCTCATATATTTATAGATCTTGATCATATTGATTGATGATACTTCTTCAAGGAGACCATGGAAGATAAATCCTTCTTTTCATAACAACAATCTTTTAACTGCACTCATTTACAAATTCGATGCTTCGATGTGTGTATCCCCTTAAGAGAATGCGAAAATATTTTATTTTTAACGGAATGCATAAATAACAAATTAACAGGCCATGTTTAATTACATGTGTTAGATATATTCAAACCTGCTGGTCTTTAAGTAGCCTTATTTATGACCCATGCGGCAGGTTTACATACGGATTATCCACACCAGAGGTTACATTGGACTTCTTGAATGACACGATATATTGAAAGCCATTTCTAAATACCTAATTAACATTCGGGTTTAGGGCATATATTCGAAGTAATATGAATTTCAGGATGGAAAGTGGTAGTGGAAGGAGTTTTGAGAACTTCAATGGTAGGTATAATTGGTGTCATGGTGTCAGTTTCTTACATCAGCTGGTAAGTAATTTGCTTATATTTTTCGATTTCAAGGAATAAGTCAAAGTAACTGAAATACACTGCGCAAAAAATTAACGCACATTATGGAAATCTCAAATTTATTCTACAACTGAAGGTGTTCTCAATGATAATTATTTTTATCAGAATTATGCATGCATATGTTATCCACTTTCAACGTTTTTCTTCAATACAGATGTTTTCTCCCAGCAGGAATAAAAAAAGATGATATTATCAGATTTTGAATGTATTGGCTCCATTCTAAAATCAGTTGTTCTCGATCAATTCTAGTGATCAATAGTTTTCCTTTCGTTTGATTTTCTACACTTGATTGCTATGCAACGCGAAACACGCAATTTGGCCCAAGAGGAATGTGCCCAAGCGGTAGTTTTGCGAGAAGAATTGCAGAAAGGTTTGGAGTTTCCCATACAAGTGTGTCCCGAATGTTGCAGCGATTCAGGGAGACAGGTATGAATGTCCGAAGACCAGGACAGGGTAGACCACGGGTAACAACTGCCATTCAAGAACGTTACTTAAGAGTTTCTTCGTTGAGACAACGGTTTGCAACCGCTCGCCCCTTTCAAAATCAGCTTGAGCAAACTCATGAGATGCAAATTAGCACTCTGACAATAAGAAATCGCCTCAGAGAATATAATTTAAGGCCTCGTGTCGCGGCAAGAGGCCCAGCTCTTACCCCAGCCCATCGAAGGGCGCGTTTGGATTTTGCGAGAGAGCATATCCATTGGGAAGAGGCCGATTGGGAAAGAGTTCTCTTCACAGATGAGTCTAGATTCTGCCTCTGCCATTGTGATCGACGTTCCCTTGTATACAGACGTCCACATGAAAGATATGCTCAGTGCAATTTCCTGAATACTACTGGTTTCGGGGGAGGATCGATTATGGTATGGGGTGGAATATTTTTGACTGCTCGCACAGACCTAGTGGTCATTGATAATGGAGCTATGAATGCTGATAAGTACATAAGGAACATTCTTGAAGAGCATCTAGTGCCATTTGCCCCATACATTTGTGAAAATTTCATTTTTATGGACGATAATGCCAGACCCCATCGTGCGCGCATAGTTTAGGATTACCTTGAAGAGGTTGAAGTCTCTCAAATGGAATGGCCAGCAAGAAGTCCAGATCTCAATCCGATTGAGCAGGTTTGGGAAAACCTCAATAGAAGGCTGAGAAGTTCAGAAAATCATCCAGCTACTCTTAATGACTTAGGAATCCAACTCGGAGAAATCTGGGAAGGATTAGATCAGAACATTTTAAGATCACTCAGTTTGAGTATGAACCGTCGTTGCGGAGCTGTAATTAACGCAAGGGGTGGAAATACCAAGTATTAAATCACTTATCAGCATTTCAGTATTTTGAGAATTGTTCATTTCTCTTCTTCCACATAAGATTCGGTGAAATCCTGAATTTTTCTTGCATTTAATGTGTCTTGTTTCGTTCAAAACCTTCCCGAGAGAACATAAAAAATAAGTTTTAAAGTCAATGTAGAGTTAACTTTCATTAAAATTGAGATTTTCAGAATGTGCGTTAATTTTTTTGCGCAGTGAATGTTCCCAACTGTGATTTTTCTCAGTGCTTTTGCATTTGGTGCCCAGCCTTATAATCCTGAGCCTGATGCTGATGTGGTAGTAACGAAGTGAAGCCATTTTCGATCTTATTTTTCTGATCATTTCATTGGGAATGTTTGCTGATGAGATGTCATTGTTCAGAGAGGACCAGGGCCTTTGATATCTGATTCTCTCATTACCTTTACCTTCCTAAGATATTTCTGAGAGTGGCTTATCACCAAATGGAGATGTGTGAGATCTGTGATTATCTCGAATGGTCTAGTTGGGCACTTCCTATTGCTCAAGTGTTGCTCAGACAGGTTAGTCCTAGGTCTCACCAGATGGGATTTTGCATGCCTCAGAGCCTTCGTGGCTTTACTAACAGATATTCAAACCTGCTCATGCCACAGTCGTTTGATGTCTAGGGTCATCTTCAAATATTTGACTTCAGACTACTATTATATGATAGTCAGAGGGATTTCTTAGCTGGAAATCTCCTTCTTTCCTTCTTTGAGTAAATGGGTAATTTGTAATTCACTGTTTCATATTTTCATCATTATTTCAGGTAATAATCAAAGAGGTTAGTTCCGTTAGGAAAATATAATAATAGAGAGAGCGTGTCACTACTCTTCTCCGATAGCCGCACGAACCTAGCGGTTTATTTTTGAATTAGATGTCCACTTTCCCGATTTTATTTTAAGTTATCATCCCAATCGAATTTCAGTTTACAGTGTAAAGAAAGAAGTTGGAGATGGAATTCATGAATCAGTTTTTTGTAGCATTCCCTGAATAATGCTCAAAGTGGTGATAAATCTTCTCCAGCAATAATTCTTCGAATCAGGGTGGCAAAACCTCAAATTTTCTCAGATAATAAGCAGATACATCTTCCAACGGAACTGTGGTGACCTATTCACCTTGTTACAACTTCGTTATTCCATAATCGTGTCACAGCTCAGAATTGATCTCCGAAATGTCAACAGAGCGGCTTATTTGCCTTATCTCACGACTCTTCTTTTTAATCAAATGATGATAGTACTACATCATGTAAGATAATTGTAGATTTATCTCGAACAGTTGTGTCTCTAATTGTACAATAGTCAACGGAAGATAAGATAAGCGGTAATCGTACCGATAATTGACTAATTTATTAATTACGGTGACACTGCCCGGAAAGATGTCACACTGGATTTATGACGATTGGAGATAAATATTGTAGGGGAACTGTTACACGGGTTATTTGATAACTTTATCGAAGAAAAACGAGACTTCGACGTAGGCTTCTATCTAAATCATCCTTTTTTCAAGATGCATGGTGTCCTCGAGCTAGTGGTCCAAATGAAACCGTTGAAGAGGATATAATAAAGCTTTTTCGAAAACTAGATCATCACTATAGAGGGTGTTTTTAAAACTGAGACTTTTTTGCCTAATTTTGAAACATTGGTCCTTCTGAGCCGGATGAAATTCATTTTCTGGTCTCACCCAAATTCTAAACATCGCAACGGCCCGGTAGATCGTCGAGTGCGATTCGAAACTGACACCGAATGCGCTTGTTTATCCCGTGTCCCTAATTTACCATGCTCCCAATTGGGACATTAATTAGCCACGGTATACCGGTGTCAAGTTGTTCCAACCAACCGGTTATCTCTGGCTGTCGCCGTTCGCCGTCAACAGGAATGTACACTCTTGTATTAATTGGATTATCCGAAATAAATTGTTGTTCGGAATCGACCCTATTTGTTTATTGGTTTTCGATTACTTCGTAGAAGTCCTTCATTAACGAAGACAAAAGATGTGTTTTTATCTTGGTTTCTCAATTGGGAATGTTTGGGAATTTGCGGATCAACTAAGTCAAGTGAACAAACTGTAGTTTTTTTTCAACAGTAGACAGAAATCGTTCTATACTGATACTAAGGATTGAACGAGAATAAATTCGCTATCACAAAAACGCCTATATCTCTTGAACCAATCGGGAAAAAATCAAAATTTGATCAGTTATCTTTGTTATGAACGTCAGAAACATGTGGAACATTTACTTCATAGATATTCCAATTCTCTGACGCAAAATGTCAAGCGAAGTGAAAACACGAAAATTTATATAATAGTGAATTTATATAATAGTGAAACTTTCAAAATAATCAAAAATGGAGCTTCAAAAGAATCGCAAAAGAGGCTCGCCTTCGTCCGGAAACGGTATCAAGAGTTGTAAAGCGCTTCAACGAAGATCTTACAATTAACCGCAAGGAAGGAACCGGGAGGAAAAAGGGTTTCATAGCCCAAAAAAAGTGAAGAAAGCCATCAGCCTTTTTCAGAAGAATCCTAACCTTTCAGGACGGAAAGTGGCCCAAATAGTGGGTTGTTCGCAGTCAACCGTTCAGAAAATCAAGTCGAGTTGTGGGCTTAGAACATACAAAGTGCAGAAAGAGCCAGACAGGAACGCTGTGAAGAATCAAGAAGCGAAATCAAGAGCAAAGAAATTAAAGAAAGATTTCTTGAAAAATTTTTCCTGATGCGTAAAGGACGACGAAACCTATGTCTTGGCTGATTTCTCGCAACTTCCTGGTCAGGAATTTCATACTGCAGATTCTCGTGGAAATGTTGACGAACAATTTCGCGTGAAGAAACAAGCAAAGTTTCCTAAAAAATTCCTGGTTTGGCAAGCAATTTGCACTTGTGGGAAAACGAGCAAATTTTTCGTTGGCCAAGGCTCTGTTGACTCGAAGATATACATCGAGGAATGCTTGAAGAAGCGACTTTCACCATTTTTACGTGAGCACGATGTTTCAACAATCTTTTGGCCAGATTTAGCTTCATGCCACTACAGCAAGGCCACTAAGGAATGGTACGAAGCTAATAAGGTGGTTTTTGTCCCCAAAGAGGCCAATCCACCAAATTGCCCAGAACTCAGGCCAATCGAAAGATACTGATGGTAAAAAGAGAATTGAGGAAGACTAAGAAATCAGAGAAAACATTAGCGGAATTCAAGCAAAAGTGGAAGACAGCATCCCAGAAAGTGACTGGGAACACTATAAGAAGCATGATGGGAAGAATTCCAGAAAAAATCCATGAATTTTGTTAAAAATAGTTATGGTTTTTTATTGTGAAAACAGTTTCCATAAGAATTAGAAGATGATTTGAAAATGAGTTAGATTTTCGAAATCGGTCCAGTGGTTCAAAAGATATAAGCGTTTTTGTGATAGCGAATTTATTCTCGTTCAGTCCTTATACTAAAATGGTGACTCTGTGGACCGGCCCGAGGGAATCTGTCGAAAAAATAGGTTCAGAAAAATCTTAAAATTGCAGCGAAGCTGCGATACAGTAAAGAAATTTTTATAAGGTCGATGTAGAAGTATTTTTAAAAAATTGGCGAAAATCGCGAAAAAATCTAGCAAAAAGAGCAATTTTGAACTCGATAAAATTTTCTTCACAGATATCCTGGCGTGATGTAAATAAACGGATCGAAAAAGGAAAGATCCACGCAAAATACTCGTACATTGATAAACTTTGACATTTCTCGTATAAAATTACACAATTTGCAGAGATCTACTGATAAGTATAACTACTCGATAGGTAGATTCTAGGGACTCTACTAGTCAACATACGCTATTTTGCTGAGACGGTTTCCTTGCCTGTACGCTCTTTTTCATCGTCTTCGTTGGTAAACATCTTTGATTAGATCATATCTCGGATCATATGGAGTTTCAAAACTGTTCGTAGATTGCACTTTGGATACATTCTTCTAATTTTTTTGAAAGACTACGAACATATTGAATCACATTGAAATTGAATGAATTGTGTTGTTCTGCTTGGTTGCTTTCTTGCTGTTCTTGAGCATTCGATCGTTGATTAGAATTCCCTGGTATTGTGGTGAAACCTATACAGGAAAGTCTGAAAATAAGAACAAAGCGAAGAGTATGAAGACAACATAGATCCCAAACAGCAGATCATGTTTGTTCTACAAATGATGATCTCATGATGGATTTGACTATTGCGATTATTCTGATGATTCCATGACAAGTATCAGCTCAGTATTTCACGTTCTCTTCGGTCAACTCTAGAATACCAGCATGATATCTGATCCCTGATGCAGAGGAAATCGAAATTGATCACATTCGGCCGAATTGATGGCCTATGTAGCCCCCAAGAATTCCCATACTGAAAGCCAATATCATATAAACCAAAAAACAGCCCTCCCAGAAAGTTTTCGCGCAATACGTCGTAATAAAGGGTGCGATAAACTAAACAGAAATGTTGTCTCTCACTTTATCGGAAAAATCACCCGGGGTCTCTGAGATATGACTCCACATCTTCAGGTTCCGGAACAGTGACGGACTAAACTTTATTATTTCCGGTGTTGATAATGCCTGGAGCAATGCAATATCATTCAGGATATTCAATATGAAAAAAAAACTGCAATTAGATCCAGATTATATACAGGATGTTCCTAAATTGGAGGTACAAACGATAAGAGGGTCCTTGAATAATTTCAGGAATAAAGTCCCATAAACATGGGACTTTTATTTAAGTTTTTTACGTATGGAATCTGCAATAGGCAAGATATTCAACTGAAATTTGGGATAGATATTACAATTTAGAGTTCACACCATAGGACATGCCAATTTGGATTGCAAAATACAGGGTGATATTTTTCTGGAACACTGTCCCCTGTGTTCCTCCAGAACTTTTTTTGTGAGTCACTGTTAGTTTGAAAAATTGTAAATAGAAGATTTGTTATTATACCAAACTTAATGGTCTCTTGTAGTTTTGTTGTATCTGCGACCGATTTCGAGAAAAAAATTTTTAATTAATGATTCTCTCGTCCCCAGAAAAATCAAAATTGTCATAAAAATCCAGTTAGTATAAAAAGGAATCTAAACTATTTGAGTTTGGGGATCAAGCTAGTCACGTTGTCCTCTCTACATAGAGGTCGTAGTATAATTAGGTATTTATCAAAATGTTCATTTACTTAGGAAAAATAATGAATTCGAGAAAATATTATGTGAATTGAATAATTCCAAACACCTGGCAAATGTTGAAGAAACTTTTTTCTCTGTATACTGGAAATATTTAACGTGTATAAACATGGCTGGAAGATTCAGTTATCCTATTTTCTTGTACGGATATCCATAATCGAGTGTTGAAAATTCACTGAAAAATAATGGACATCAGAATAGTCCGTTACTTTGTGATAGTTCATTCGAAAAAAGAATGAAAGTACTCGAATAACCCGACAGAAAAACTTCTAAACGAACCGACGGACCTATGGAATTCCCCACTTTTCAAAATTTCCAAGAAATAAGCCTACAGAAGACATTTGAATACCTTTTTGCACAACTTGAAATACCCCAGTATGAAAATGTAGTAGTAGGTACTACGAAACCTGTGTCACAGTTAAACCTAAAAAGAACCAACTCCATTTACAAAGTTGAAAAAGAATAAATAGAATTCAGCATTGGCAACGTCTCTGAGAGTTATTTTGACATTGCCGATATTTCACGAGTGCCAACCTGCGTCAGTTCTATCTAAAAAAACTTGATGAACCTAAATCTTGGCCAACCGGGATACTTCATAAAAGTAAATTTAGTATAGATTTCCAGTCTTGTTGCCTCCTGCAGAAAAACGTTTTCACATCGTGCGGAGCTTTGACTACACCCCTGCCTGGTGGGAAGGTGAAAAGCTCAAATTTCAAGGAAAGGCCGAGCTTCCTTACTTTATGTCTCCCGCAACAATACTTGTGTGTAAAATCGAACGATATAAATTGAATGCATCAGCGGAACGAGCGCTTGGGGGACGATAGTCCATTGTTGAAACAACAGAAGGTGGTGCAAAACATGGAGACAATTATTTTCAATCGGTGATATGGCCGTTTTCTTTTTTTCGGCAAAAGATCAAGTTTCCAATTTCTATCACGGGGAAACTGCGCTTCGGGGACAGTTTGTCGCTGTTAGATAAATCCCGGCCGATTTAAAAACATTTTTCAATTTCATTTTATGTCTCATTTCTTGTTACGTTCGGTGCGGGGCTGGATTGAAGTAATTTGAGAGATTGAGATGTGGTTTAGGTGGTATTGACCGGTTATGGGTTTCGTTGGAAATTCGATGCGATTGATTTTGGAATTGCGATCATAAAAAAACGTATACTCCGTGAATTATAGCGTTGGAAATCAAGCACTTTATGTTATGGAGGTTCATAGATTTTGGCAGGGATATAATATTGTCCTCAGTTTTTGTACGAAGTTATGTGACATCGAAACTTATTCATTAGTTTGTAAGCTTACATTTAAATCTAATTATGTTTTATATAATCAGTACAATTGAAAATGCCGACCTCATATCAAGGAAGATTATAGACTGAACTTTCGAAAAATCAACATGATATTGTCATACATTAACATTCAGTATAATAATTCTGAATATTGCAGACCGATATCTATACAATCAATATACAGGTCGAGTCTTTGACTTGTACATACAGGGTGAGTCTTCGACTTGTACATATATTTTAACTGAAGATTCGTGGGGCCAAAAGAAACTTTTTTTTCATTTACCATTTTTTCGAATTCGGCTCTGTTAAAAAGATAAAGCCATTTGAAAAAAAATTGGGCTAATTACGTCCCTGAAATGATACTGTGGAATTGAGTCAAAGTTCATATTTCTCGATTGAAATTGAGTTTATCCATTTAGGGAATACTCAAGTACTAACCTTATTGGAATAAAAATGTTGCAAACACGATAATTTCAACAAAAACAGTTAGTTTCATCCGGCATCCGGTTTCATGTGGCTTTTCAACGAAAAAGCCACATTCCTTCCACCAAAATAAGTTCCTTCGTCGATTTATCTGCAGATTAGTTTGTAAACACTAATAACTTGTTCATATTTTCCTCGAAATTCCCAAACAATCTCATGAAGAGAGACTTTTCATTCAGATCATCAGAATTTATTATTAAACAACCTAACCTAATCTATTTTGTATACATTCTGAGCATGTTTGCACAGAAATTTCAAAAAGATGTTGTCAGCTTGCTGATATTTTCATTGAGGTTAAGGATTTTTTACGAAACATAGTATAAATATCTATGAATTCTGCCGTTTCCATCAGAAATCGACTTTGCCGCGAAATCGCGTATATCGACAGATTGGTTATCTCAATTACCCTTGGAGGTGCTGCCAACAGTGCCAACTATAAACAATAACAAAGTGTAAACAGTGTAAACATTATGTGAAGTCCGGAATACATTCAGTGAATTATTGTTATAATGTGATTATTATGTGAAGTGAATTAATATGAAATTAACCGTGTCGAGTTTATAAAATTCCAAGAGGATATTGTTTAGATAGAAACATCGCCACAGATTATCAGGTATCATAATATTTTTCATTAATTTCAATTTAATATGTAGTTTGTATCGAGATTCATCATTCATATCCGAATTTTGTATTTCATCCACATTTAACTTCAATATGGACCGGTAAATATGAATTTTTAATAGAAATTGTGCGCATTGAATGCTCCTTGGTGTCCAATTTTATCTCCCACATTTGTGGGATTTTATTATTAAAATATCTCTACATCAACGTTTTCCATCGTTTGAATTTAAGTCTCGACAAAGTTGATAAATATTGTGATTACATTGTGAACTCGTTTAAAGACCAGAGAAAGAATAATATTCCATGATATTTAATACAGAGACGCATTCAGATTATTCTTGAAATTAATGATTTTTTCGTCAAATTTTTCCGGGTAAAATTGGAAATAACTCGAAAACGACGTATTTTATTGAAAAGAAATAGAAATACTTTTATTTTCTTAAATGATTGATTCTTTCGAAAATATGAACCGTTTTAAAGTGGTTTTATGGTGTTTTAGCGTGTATTGATGAGTCGACTACCCTGTAACTTTCATACTAGGGGAGATATTGAATAGGTTTCGTATGAGGAATATGCGCCATGAATAGAGTAACCAATAAACCAAAATTCAGTTCATTTGAAATAACGGTTCCGAAGATATAAACAGAAAAGTGTTTTTTCATGGATTTTCGACACCCTGTATCTTCCAAACCAAACCGAATTTCGAAGAATGGTAGGTATAGGGAGAAAGTGTTTCGTCTGATGAGAGGTATCTACAGTTGAAATATATGTACAAGTCAAAGACTCACCCTGTATAATGCTCCATAAAAGTTGAGGAACTTAAGAAAATTTCCTCCGTGATTGCTTCTTTCAAGTCATCAATGGTCCTAGGGCGATGTTTGAAGACGTCAGTCTTCATTCTTGACTTGAAGGAGGCAATCAAGGGGGCAATCATCCAAATTGAAACCGCTATGCTGAAGAGAGTAATGGAAAACGGTCTTATGGAGAAATGGGCAAAAGAATAATTTGGAAACACTATCAAAATATCGGAATTTTGTTTAGGGTAATTTCTTGTTTCCGATTTCTCATGAAACACCGCGTATTTACCTTCATCCATTCGTCTCTCAAAATTCCATTTTGTTCATCCATAAACAACTACCTATTAACTCAACTTATAAGTCATCCAGACAAATAATTAAAACCACTTCACACCATCAAGAAGCCACAATTAGTAATGAATAAATCAAATCCGAGAAATAGTATGCTACAGTCCGAACAAATGAAGTCGGAGGGAACCATTAAACAAGTGAACATCTTGATAAAGGTAACATTTCTATGGCAAGATGAACGATCCCACTTAGGCATAAACATTAATTTTAACCTAACAGCTCGGTCTTAGTTCTTTTATATCAGATTACATCTGATTCCGAGAAAAACCTCACCATTTAAGGTAAACGTTCTTCGACCGTGGTTCAGTCGTCAACCAGTTGGTTTCGTTCTCATATAATTCTGTTTCAAAGATTACTGATTGGTAAAAATATTCCTTTGAACGGTTTTCTACATTCGCCGATAAGAAAAATAGAAATAAAACGCATTTACTGATATAAAACCATTGTTTATTACACAAATTGTTTTTTCTGAAATCGTTCAAGAATGCCTACTTTCTCGGATCAACTATAAAGCCCAAAATACCCTAATCTAGTATTTTAGTTCTTCGCTAAGCAAACATTCCGGGGAAATTTTCAAACAAATTGAAAACAATTATGTTTACAGCATATGAGACAATTTAAATGAATCTTGCTATTTTATTTGTGCAGATATAAATTTCTATTGAAATTGACTAAATTAAATTTTCCAAACCACCCCCAAATTCGTTTATTTCTCGTTTACTTCCGAAATTACCCCATATATCTTCGAACATAATTTGAAGAAATTTTGTGGTTTCACGTCCTGATTAATTGGTCACAACAGTTGCAGTCCTTCCACTTTATCTGTCATATCGCTAAAGGACCATGATGGATCGGTTGCCAGAACAATGAAATGTCCCATAAAATAACAACAGAGGAATAATAAAGATCGTAAACTCGGCTACACCTCGGATTCGAGCCGGGTTCACGCTTTTTTTCGGAGAATTCGTAGAACGAATTTTTGGGATGCCACAAAACAGGTACAAATGCAGACATCTGTTTAATACCAGTTAACCTGACGATTTAATAAAGCCGTTGTTTTATTTTATGAACGCCGTGTCTGCTTTTATGCTTTTAATTAGATGATCTTTAACACTCCAACATTCCGAGGTTTTTAATGGACAACTTTTAATTATCAATTAATACTTCTTGCATATATTTAAGACGAAAACTGGATATCTCACAGGAATTATGATGATGGTGAAAGGATTGAAAGCATTTCAGGATCTTGTTCAACAATCTGCTCGCTTTTAACAGAATTAAGATGATACTTTTCATTTGAAAACATTTTTTTTGCTGCATTAAATCAAATTTCTCTTATATTCTGGTTTTTCTCATTGAGCTCCTCAATAGAAATGAACGCCTTAGGGAATTTGAGAAATATATTGAGAAGCTGTTCAATTAGTGAAGAATCAACCAATCAATCGAAGAAATTCATTAATTGCTTTCAAGCTTTGATAGGCATATAAAATTTTAATGAATGGTTTTTGGAATGATCACACCTTATTCAGATTTTAATAGCTGAATATAATTAATATGTTTTGTAGTGAAAATTAATTTTGTGTCATAAAAACTGGTCGAAAACTTGACTAGCTGGTTTTATCTATGGCTAATTATCATATCGTACAGTAGTTATTTATCATCTGAAATGATTCTTTTCTCATTGCAGGATATTGGGTTTCCATGACTGAGAGATTATGGGAACGGATATTTCTTCTTATTTCACAATAATAGCAATCACTGCACTCTCACTTTTTCATTTGCTGTCCGCTAACATCTAAATGAAGGTCCTATTTCTTGGCCACCAAGGTCCCCTGATTTTAATTCTATTGATCATTTCATTTGGCACCGACTGAAAGAACTGGTGTATGCAGAATCTCCAAACATACGTCAAGAATTGATAGAAAAATCAATAACTGACATTATTAGAAACGATCCAGGTACCTATAATCAGAAAGGCTATTGAACATTTAACTTACTATAGAACAACAGTTCATTGATAAAGTATAGCTGCTCTCTTGAAGAGAAGAATACCTAATATAGCAATAATTATCACAACATTGAAAAAACCATGAACTGCAACTGTGTGAATATTTTTTGCCGATATTTGTTAGTCAAATGTCATCAAATGGATCAATATACCTAATACTCATCTGTCTTTTTCCTTGTTGAGCCAACTTAGTTGTTTTCAATTGTTTCAACCTTAAGCTGGCTCAATTCACTCTGAATAAGAAGACTCAGTAATCAGAAACATTGTTACATATTTTCTGTCACGAAAATTAAATTTATTGGGAATTAAATTTCGAATCCAATCTCAATAACGATGTACTTTAAAATGCTAAGATTTTTCGAGAGTTTCAATTCCAAGAAAATCAGCAATGCTCGATAGGGTTAATGTCAAATGAACTAAAGAAATTGAGTCGTCACTTGTCAAGAAGATGCTATCGGGTCAGGACTAATGTTTCCACCAGGAAATTTGAATTTTAATTGTTATCCCAACAGAAAGGAACTTTTCGTCCTTATAAAGCTTTGTAGTCTTATCTGCCGACATGCTCTCAACTAATTAGGAATCGTCTGAGATAATTGTGGACTTCTTCAAAAGATTCCAGGTTTCGAAATAGGTATCCGGGTATGTTGGTGGCTTATCTTGAATACATAAGAAGCGGCAATTTTCAGTAGTACCGAATCTTCGAAACCAGTTCCATAAATACCTGTATAATACATAAGAAATATACAGACGACGAGATCATTAAATGCGGAATATCAGATAGAACAGACTATGAAACTTAATGCTAAGAATGCGTTGACACGAGTTTCGATGAAATACAATTCAGTGGATGCTTCTTTGAGATAAGACCTTCATTTTAGAAGGATGAGTCTAACAATAAAGATGTTATCTAGAATAAATGCGACGATATCCTAGAGAGTCTAATTGCTTAATTTTTTGTTACTGGAATTATTTTTTACGTCTGTTAGATTTGAATATTTATCAAGTTAATTTGAATATTTCATACAAAATGTTCAAGATCATACGAGCAAATATATTTTTATGAGAATGTCTGCTCGTAAATCAGCCCAAATAATATTCGATGATGGAGTTCGAAGCACTTATTCCGTCAAATTAAAGAAAATAGATAATCTGCGCCTGATGCTCAACGAGTAGGTGCCCAATGCAAAAAACCTCGTGCTGTATATTTCTGCGTACAACAACGAAACGAAATGGATATGGAAAATAATGAAATTTTACATGTGCTGTCATCAAATAAATATTTAATAAAAAAATCGGAATTAGCAAGTATTCAACTTGTAGACGCGCATAGGGGACCTCAAATAAATATTCGCATTCAATAGACATGTGAGTAAATCTTCGAAAGAGACATAAACAACAGTTGTACGACAACCCACACTGTGATAATTCTCTGGATAATGACAAGACGTTTGTGTTAAACTAGCAATATTATTATGAAAAAGGTTATTAAATATTAAATACGCATAAATTACTTCATATACCTCAACGTATGACACAACTTTTATGTACTTTATAATGTATATGGGCATATACAGGCTGGAAAACAAGGACTCTGTGCAACTAAAAATATTTGCGAATTGGTTAAAAATTGTATTCAAGGTTACACATAAAATATGTATTTTTAAAAAACGTATTTTCCTTACTTATTCAAGATAGTTCTTTTGCATTTATAATAGTGCTGTTCTAGATCAAGAAGACAATATGTTCCGATCCTTATCAACTGATTCAAGAAATTGATCACTTCTCTTGTATGACTTGAATTTTGACTACAAAAATATACTGCTCCACATGAGTTAGGGATATTGACTTAAATTGCAAAAAAATATAGTTAAAATAAGATTTTTGTGATGAAAATTCATATTAATATGATTTCAAGTTGCAAATTAATTTTAACCTGTAGGTCTGCAGCGTATACAGGATGGTAAAGAAAAATCGAGTAAAATAACGAAATTTTATTCCCAGAGAATTCAAGCATTTTTAGACTATCCATACAATGTATGTCCTCCACGGGCATCAATAACAGCTTGACATCTTCTTTGCATACTACACACAAGGTTGTTGAACATTTCTTGAGGAATTTGGTTCCATAAACGGGGCAGAAGCTCTCTCCGATCATTTAAGGGGTAGGTTGATGATTATCTAATCTTCTTTGGAGCATATCCCATGCATGTTCTATGCAATTCAAATCTGGTGAGTGCGGAGGTATTGGTACATGTGGAATACTAAGCTCCTCGCGCGCATTCTCAACTATGGCTGCACGGTGCGTACTAGCGTTATCGTCTAGAAAATGAAAAGTTTCACCAATAGCAGCGTGAAAATTTGGCACAACATTGTCAATGACATGCTCCCTATAGTGTAAGGCGGCATATTCCCAGGACAAATGTGTAGATCTGTGCGCCCGTTGAAACATATCCCGGCCCATATCATACCTCGGAATGAATGGACTTCTTGGACATAGCGACGATTCGGGTTATGCGTGGGATTGTCCATACCCTTATTGTTCGAGAATCTGAAAATCGTCCATATCTGGATTCATCAGTGAAAAGGACACTACGCCATTGATCGTTCCAATTGATATGTTGCCTTGCCCATTCCAGTCTTTGACGCTTATGGTCACGTGTTAATGGAACTCCTCTTAATGGACGTCTAGAACCTAGATTAACCTCTCTCAAACGTCGTCTGATGGTTTCGATGGAAACTTGGACCCCATCTGCATTTTGAAGGGTATTCCGTATCCGTAGCATTCTACACGAAGATGTAGAGTTTCTTCTCGCCGAAACGGTGATGAAACGATCCTGAGCAGGGGTTGTTTTTCGTCGCCCACCAAGCCTTGGTCTTTCCAACTCGGAACCTGTTTTCCTGAACCCATTCCAAAGTCGAGATATCACACTTTGGCTGACTCGGAGCCTTTCCGCTACAACAACCTGAGTTAGGTCACCCTGTAGCATTCCGATAGCCCTATTAGCCTCAGCGTTTGTTAATTCACGTCTTGGCATTTTCAGAAAACTCGTTTCAAATCGAAGCCGTTGATAAACTGACTTCATTTCAAAATAAGAACATTCATGAAGCTTTATGCAAAAAACCAAACTTCAGAAAAAAGGCGACCAGATTGACGAAATGTCTCAGACTGATTTTTATTGGATCGATTCAAGTTGTTATTGAGTTTTAAATGATTTCACGGCGATTTTCTCGAAGATTACATACTTTTAAAAACGATTGAATACGATATCCCTAACTCTTGTGGAGCAGTATGAATCGAATAGGAACTTTATTTTGTGATTCCGAATATATTCGATATCAAAATAGGAGGGAATGTACCAATTCGACTATCTGATTACTACCATCCCCAAATGGAAAATCCGAAATTAGAACACAACGCAATTAAACGGAATTCGAATCCGATTATGGCGGAACAATTCCCAATAAACCAGCCATTCATGAAGGTAAAAGGCGAACTAAAACTAGATCGATTACAACAACAGGCAACACCTTGAAACTAGCCATTTTACGCTTGTCTTGAATACTTCCAAAGAAGTCGTAAATATCTAATTAAACCCAACTCAGCGGGCACACTTATCAAGACGTTTGTGTTTGAAAATGCATAAAACCTATTTTCGAACAACAAAAGGCAAATAGACTCCAGAAGTCAGCTGCCCGTTCGTAATAATTGAATGAAGTCAACAATCGTATTCGTAGCAGATATTTATTTCTCCATTTGCCTGGCCGCTTGTGCCCAATACCTTTGTGCCTCAACAACCGGGTTCATTATTCCTGAATGGAAGGTGATTCTTTGTGGACCATTCTTAGCCACTTCAGAGCACAAAGCGGTCATTTTTATGAAAAGCACGTGAAAAAGAACGTACAAATAAAGGAATCCATGGGAGATTGACACGATTTATTTTCCTGTTAGGACGGTCAATCGTTGTCGCTTTCGGTTTATTGCTGACGCTAGTTTTACAAATTATTTCGGGTACCTGATTTCACTTTTGTCATTAGGGGCGACAGAAAAAGTGTGAATTCGTGAAAATGTTGGTCAGAAGATAAATCACCTCTGGTCGTATGTATGTAAGGCAAGATGTAGATTGAGATTGAATTGTTAACAAGATGAAGGGATAGATATGTATTGTCAACATGCATAAAGCTATTCAAGTGACTTTTAACAGAGAAACCACAAAGTCAAAGATAAAGTTCTTTTGTAGAAATAGTATTGCCAAAAGGCGTCCACATTATCCGTATCATTTCAATCGTCATATACATCAGGGTGTATATTAAGGTGAGGCTTTTATTTTGACAGATGGTAGAAATCATCCAAATAAGTCATTTCACCAAAAATTTTTATACAAATTAAACTAGTCAGTTCAAATATAAGAAGGAGCTTTGTAAACAAACAGAATCGTCTGGTTTGCGCACATTAAAGCTACTATTCGTCAAACGGTCATAATCACGCTCCCTTTTAACGCCCTGAAAGATTGCCAGGATCGTACTCGGAAAGGACTGTAGATGGTACGGGATAGAAATGATTCAATAATTTGAGTCAGCAATTCCCACATCAGAACTTTCTTCCTCAGAAACTCTAGTGCAAAATTTCTGTTATGATTTGCGACTGTCATAAACATTTTATATCCGACGTACCCTATTTTTTTATTTTGTTTTGTTTTTATATTATTATCTACTGAATAATTTCTTTTTCGGATGCTCGAGATTGCGGCAAAGTAATTCCAGGAAACGCCAGAGTTTTAGAGATTTGGGTCGGAATCTTGCAAAATTCCGACAAAGTAATTCGGGGAAACAACAGATTTAGGTCCTTTTCCCTAATGGGTGAAAGCCATCTTGATTTGCTTAAATATCGAAGTTTTCAATTGACAAGACTTGAAAAAGATCTCTGTTCGAATTTATAATGGTCATTTACTTGTAATATCCGAAATATATTTAGTTTCGGTCCAAAATTTCATATTATTTCGTACGAAACTCTTTGTCGGCTGCTCAAGGTTCCGACAAGGTAATTCCGGATTTGGGTCCTTTTCCTTAATGGGTTAAAGCCTTCTTGATTTACATAAATATCGAAGTTTTCAATTGACAAGATCAGTTAAAATACCTAGAGCTACTGTGAAGGTCTAGCTGTTCAAAGTGTTTATAGATTTTGTTGTGAAAAGTGTATTGTGTTGGAAAATCTTTTGACAAAGTGTATATAGTGTTTATAGAACAATGTCGAATGTATGTGGGGACCACCACGAAAAAGATCGCATTTCTCTGCTGAAGGGAAAGAGATAATTTCGAACATTTTTCGAAAAGAATTGGAAGAACATCCTAATTTATCGAAAAGAGCTTTAGTAGGAATTGTTTCAAAATCCTCAGGGGTGGGTGATTCAGCTGTATTCAGAATTCTCAGAGAATACAGAGAGAATAAAACATTGACGCCACCTGAGAGGAGAGCCCAGTCGTTAAAAATAATCCATTCGGTTGACGATTTCGACCCTCCTACCGATGCGCCAAACATGTTATTATTGCTCTTTCTTACATTTGAACAGAGTATAGAATAGTATCTAGGTGAATCTGAAAATTCCTCAGTCCGAACCTACTCCTCGCCTGCTTCCCGTAGATATCAACATCACTGGTTTTTTGTCTTCTTATCTAACAAATTCGCAAAAAATTCTAGTGCGTAGAACAGATTATTTGGCTATATGCCGCTTTTTATGAATTTTTTAAATTGAACATTTCATATAAGAAATTTTCGGTAAAATGACTTATTTTGATGAGTTCACCTGTCAAAGGAAAAGCCCCATCTTATAAAATACACCCTGTATTTTATTTTGCATTGGTTTATATCGACGTTGAAATCTTGTCAAAATTCTCTAGAATTTGAGGCGGAAGTTTGAGCAAAATTAACAGATTGTATGAAAGTTGGCGGGGCTGAATTTGAGCATTTGTAAGACTACATAACGTTTTATATTCGGACAAAACCCAGTCTAACTCCAGCATAAAACCTCTATTAATACACATTTCAATTTCGCGATGTAAGATTTCTATTACAGCAATTTGACACAGCTCACGGAAATGCCAATTCGAATTACAACGTTTGTAGAACAATTTGTTCGAAACGGCCCGGTTTTAATGAGATTAGGTCGAAATTGAAACACGACACGTTATCGGGAACGACTGGAAATTAATTAAACTTGGTCAAATTTCGAGCGGCAGCATATTGAAATAAATTGGCAGCAAATCGTAAAGCCGATCAGCCAATTGGAAATCTCATTTTGCCCGGTTTGGTTGAGGTAGCTGTTGCGATAAAGTGATGGATTTACACCGTGAATCCAAGGCATTTGCCGGCGATCACGTCCTGAGGATATTCTTACCTATTTGTAATGACCGGAAGCATGAGCTCATGGTTCATTTTCGATTATTAACCGGATTTTTTAAGGGTTCATTCGGCACTTACCACGAATGGGCAGTGGCGGTGCTATCACTATTTTTGGGTGGTGCGAGATCAGGAAGTGGCGCCCCTACAACTATAAAACCGAATTTTTACTGTCATAAATTTCAAATCATTGAAATTGAAAAGTTCTTCTTACCAATTTGTGCGAGTTATGGATAATAGGCTCTACCTTCCGTAGTGCGAGTAGGTATAATAATATATGATAGAAATTACAGTTGGGAAATAATAACAATAAAGCTTTTATTCATTTCAAACAACTCAAATATGCACTTTTCGAGCTTTAGCGCTCGCGAATTTTTTTATCAATTCACAATAATTTAGATTTTGTGCTATATCATTTTCTATGGACAAGATTCCAAGATCGGATAGTCTTTCATGGCACATTGATGATCGTAAGTAAGTTTTTATAATCTTCAATTTACTAAAACTTCGTTATCCTTTGGCGACAGTTATAGGAACAGTTAGCAAGATACGAAGCGCCGTCCATACATTCGGGAAAATATCTTGCCAGTCATTTTTTTTTATAAGTCGAAGAACTGCTATGGGCTCTGCTGCTTGAAGATCCTTCAACAATGGATTCAGGCTCACAAGTTCTTCAACCAATTCATTGCCAGATATATCGCGTTTTTCGCCATCGCTCAAAGCGATTTCCAAATCTGCACAAGCTTTTTTCAAAAGGGATATGTCTGCAATAATTTTCAGGTCGTATAAAAAGGACCAAGTATCATTGAATTTTGACAATTGTTGAAAACTTGTGACCAATGTGTTCACAATTGTGTCTATCATAGGGTAAAAAACGTTATAAGTAAATATAATTACCTTACAGGGTGTTTCACCATAAACTGGACAAACATATATAGCCGTGTAGATAACACCGAGAAAGTCATTTTTGGCTTATGACATATACCTCGTTTTCGACGCATAAGCGAGATACAGAATGTTAAATGTCAACTTTGAGCAATAGGTATTCTGTAAACTGTGGTAAGTTATGCGTGATATTTGAAATAACGGTACCTTGTCACATCTCAGTATTTTTGAGGGCTCAATTGAATTGTGGTGTAGAATTTTGCAAAAAAAAATTCAAAATGGCGGAAAACCTGCAAAGTCTGAAATTTTTTTTCTCGGTTGCCAATTTGGAAAACATAATCTCAACGTACTCGATTTTCTAAGATTTTCCGTGAAAAAAATTTTTCAAATTTCGAACTCAACTTTTTTTTTACATGTCTTCAGTGAAAAAAAAAGTTTCGCCCAAAATTTTTGGAATTTTTCATGGTTGATTTATCTTCAATTCTGAATACTTGGGTGGGAACAGAATGAAAAAATATTAAATTGGTTTTCTTTTTGTAGCCTTCCGAAGATTACGCTAGGTGTACTTTCTTAATTTTTATTTGAGAAACTGGAGGCCGTACGAAGGTCAAAATTGTGCTGCTGGGCTGCCAGAATGACCCAGATAGAAATATGAATTTATAAGCAAAAAAAATTTTTTCGAAAAAATTAAAAAAAATTGAAAAAAAAAATAATTTTTTTTTTATTTTTTCCAAAAAATTTTGGTAAGGTTCGAACTCTTCACTCTCGATTAACTAGAGTTGCCGTGGTAACGGAGATTTATAGGATTAGAATTAATCCAATTCATACTCGTAGAGTTCGATTCCTACCAAAATTTTTAGAAAAAAATTGTTTTGGTTTATAATTTCATATTTTTATCCGGATCATTCTGGCAGCCCATCAGTATAATTTTGACCTCCGTACGAGGTATATGTCATAAGACAAAAATGACTTTCTCGGTGTCATCTACACGGCTATATATGTTTGTCCAGTTTATGGTGAAACACCCTGTATAAAAACATTTCTTTGTTTTTACGGTCTTATTGTATCGTCCGGCGAGTCTGATAGTCCAGTAAAGGAAGGTCTGAAATCGCTTTTCTCTGAAAGCGCTGTTGATTGTTATGAAGGAAATGCAGGTGCCAGAATTTTCAGGAACATTGAGAGGAACATATGAAAGACAAGCAAGTCTTCGAAACTCAACAGCCCCGGATTCCGCTCGTAACGACGTCCCGTTGTCTGCCCCATATTTATAATATATCGTTTTGTGGCTCCTCTACTGATGGCGCCCGGTGCGACGATTTTGGCGCCCCCCTCGAGACGGCGCCCGGTGCGGTCGCACCGCTCGCACCGCCCTAGAACCGCCCCTGCGAATGGGGATAATGGTAAAGAGGTTTTCAATATGGACGATATAATTTCAAAACATTCCATATTTGAAATGGTGAAAATGGTACAAGTTGTCATTCGTTTGTAGAGTGAACAATTTTTTGTCTTGTTCCTTTCTGAAAATCAAATTTCTTTTTTTTATGATAATCTAAAAAAGACATTTGATCCAGTAATGGCTGTAATTCCGTCTTGCCCCGTCCTGTATGTATGAGAACATTTTCCAGATATAAACTTACTTTATTTGTTTCTCATTTGTAAACGTCAGTTTCCAAAAACACAATATTTAATCAAGAAAGTTCATTTTATCAAGTCACTAACTTGTAAAACTGACAGTTAACTTGCAAAATTTTCACAAGCTAGTAGTATTATTTACATTAGAAAATTTTGTTTCATCGTCCTATACGTTGAAAATAATGGTACAATTGTTATTTCCAGTAACACAGATTTTTGATGATGAAAGAGTTGATACTGATGATGATGAACCATCTGTTGACTCAGAAACTGCTGAACTCCAGGACTGCAGAACATTTGTAATCTCCTTACTACCAAATAATTTGCTAGACATTTAGATTTTTTTGTTGACCGAATCATCGACATAACTCATCGCAATTTCGGTGCTCTTCCACCCTCCTGCACGCTTTAGTGCTAAAATATCTTCACCCGAATCCGCAACCATAGTGGCTCCAGTTCTGCGAAAAGAGTGGCCGGTGTATAACTCTTGGTCTTTTAAACCTGAATATTTCGCTATTTGCTTGGGACACCACCAATAGTGTGCTGGCCAGCATTAAGGGAAATGCACTTTTCATGTCGGTATGTAAAAAAAATCTTAGGCTTTCTGTTCCAGGAGGCCGAAGATTTACATATTTTCTGTATAACATGCAGGGCTTGAAGCTGCAGCTATCATCGGTTATGGTGAATCTTCTTGTTGTTAAATTTTTTGTTCGCCGCAATGTCACAATAACGTATTTTCCCATATCTTCTACATCATTCATGTTTAAGGAGAGAATTTCGTAAAATCGACAACATCCAAGAATCCCAAATATTGTTACAATTTTCGCCAGCAACCACTGGTCATCAGGAGCATGTAAAAGAAATTGTTCATCCTCTTCTTTACTTAATACCTTGGCCTTTTTTGGCGTATAACGCTCATTTTTTCGTTTCAGAAACGCTATTACCTTTTGAAATCTGCAAATTAATGACAACTAAACGTCATATTTTTCAATAAATTTTTTAAGGAAAACAAACCTGCGAACAGGGGCATTTTCTCTCATTTCCAAGGAGCTTTCAGCATAGACCATTTTGCCCATAAAGTATTAGGGATGAATCTAGCTGATAGCTAGATTCAAGTAGACCAACAAAACATCTTCAGTTACCCCAATCACACTATTTTTGTTTTGCCACTTTTTGAAGTCGTCGTATTCTCGCGCGTACCTTGAAGCTGATTTTGCAGGTAATAAACTTGAAGCTGCACTGCTGGCTGCCTCAATAATTTCTTTTGGTACATTCATTTTCGCTTTCGCCAAAACAAATGTAAAGAAAAATAAACAGACATGATATGGCAACGCTTCCATAGCTTACGACATTTGCGACAAATTATTGAGATTTTTTTTGGAATTTATGTAACCTTTTTACAAATGAGAAACAAATAAAATATAAAACAATACACGCAAGGTAACGGGTTTTACTGGCTCAAGGAGGTAACTGACTCGCCTGCGGCTCGTCAGTTATATCCACCATTCGCCAGTAAAAACCCTCTTACCTTGCTAGTAATGTTATATACTATATCTAGTTTTTATCTAGTGTAGTAAATCTGAATAATTCTTTTAAATTGCTTAATGCGAAGACCATACCAATCTAAATGAAAAATACTCATATTTTGATTATCAAAAATTAATAAGCTCTTCACAAACACAGGTTTTCATTCTTATGAATTTGGGGATGAGAAAATATACAATAACTCATGGTTCTATTAGTATAGAATTAAAAGTTTGATTACGCTTCAGCCATAAATAATAACTACTTATTTCCTGCTCATCTTCAACTAAGCGCCGTTACGAATAAATAAAAACTCAATATTTCTTGGATGAAACGCATTCTGTCACTGTCTGTAAAAATTGCCTGGAGGTGAGATGGTCTGCTTTAATATGGATATTAAAGATGCATGTTTAAAACGTAATAATGTGGGTATTTCATGAAGGTTAGAAACTATAAATTATATCAGTTGATGGTGTCTGATTAACATTACTTTTAACAGACAGCTGTGTTCGAGATGAATAAATTATTTTAAGCAGCATCTGCTTAGAGGTAGATGATTTTTTTAATGCAGAGATGGTGAAGATGATTGAACCCTAATTGGGAAAGCAACTCCACACTGTCAGAATGTCTTACCCTTAAAATAACAACGGAATGATATTAAAATAAGAAGAGTACACCAGCAAACAAGGAAGCTCCCTAAAAAAAATAAAAAATAGCGAATTTCTGAAAGGGAATCCATCATTTCGAAGAATTCGAACTGACTCAAGAATAAAGTAAAAAAGGACGATCCGAACAAGAGCAAATTTGATGATGACAAGAGCGAAAGGCCAAATACTCAGCCTATTTAACCCGAGGTCAAACCATTCAAAGATGATCATCGAGACGAGCCGATGAATCATGGAACGAATGAAGACCGGCAAGCAGCAGCAAACCAAATACTTCTGGCAGCCATATATTATGACACTAAGTACATTTCGGCTTCGAGAATCTTGATAATCAAGTGTTTACTGTACTCTAAAAATGTCTGGGAAGAGGAGGTGTCTGTAGTATTATGATTTGAAATTGCTGGGTAGAGGCAGCGCACGAGGGCCGTTCTACGAAAGAGAAGTGAGTCCATCCAGGCTGTACGCGGTGTATTTATGTTCTATAATGATAGCCTGCCCCGGGTCTGATATATTGGACAGTCAGACAGAGACCTTAGTTTATATCCGAGCTCCAACACATACAGCATTGTTGGCACAACACTTTACAAGCCTCTGGCCACGATGGAATCGCTTACATATATTAATAATTACTGGTCAAATTGATATTTATATTTTCGCCCAACTACCCCGTCTTATCTCTCACTTGATCTTAATAACAATTATAAATCTCACAAATGCTCCGTGTTTTATTCAGTTCTCTTTCCTTGTCTCTTGGTCACGTACCTGACTCCATGTAACTGTGGTGTTAAATGGGCTGCTATCTTGGATATGAGCTGCAGATACTGGCGATGGGAAGGTCGAACTAGCGACCCTGGTGGCCAGAGAAGAGAGTATATTCTTGTTCAGTTACATTATTGATCATGTAGCAATTACAATAAAATTGTCATTAAAGATACAAAGTCGAAACGGAAATCTTGACATACTTTCTCCATAGTTTTGTCTCTAAAAACAATGCTTTCTTCTTCCTTAATACGAAACGAAAATATGTATTTATTGAAAATGTCAGAACGATTTGCAAGGAATGAAATCATTCCCAGGATATTACCTGGGTCTAAGAAGTGAATACGAAGAAAAACCCGAGTTGAATAAAATTCAATTCATCTACATGCTCTAGAATGTGGTTTGGTTACAAAAACATCAACAAAATAAGTACCTTGAAGACACCAAAATTAGCACTTACTTCAGTATAGAAGATGAAAGACGAATAGTATAGAGTTTCGTACCAGTTATTCAAATTGTTCTTGAATAAAAAATGTAACTTTCTTATGGTAGAGATTTTATGATTCGAAAAAATTTAATAGCTTTCTTCAGTACATTCCAGCAAAGGTTGATGAGATGTCAATATGCAGAAGACAATTTTCACCGTTCTCCTAGTTTATGATTTGTCATAAACGTAAACAAGTATGTCCTTACGCTCATAATGATAAAATCCTCAGGCAGACTGAAAAATTCTTCCTAAAGTGCTTCTTTATTATAATGTGGTGAAATTCAAAATTTTTCGGAAAGAATTCCCCCTAAGACCACGATTTTTATCATTGTTATTACAGGCTCTATTCTGAGAATAAATTGCTGTTATACAGATAAGTGCATGCATGTAGAACAACTAGTTACATTATAAAGAAGAAGAAGAGCGTGCTGCTCGTTATTCTCGGAATGTGTCATCATTTTTATTATCATGACTATTATTTCAGTTTACAGAAAGTCCACCAGCACATCTAATTTTACGGCAACCTTTGGAAATCTTCGAGTTGGAATGTTACAGGTGGTCAGAGCCTCATTCGGAAGATAATATTCCTTTAAATTTCCATTTGTTGAGATATTTGAATAGGGTCATTTGACGCTGAGAAGGATCTAGGATCATGTTTTTCATAAATCTGAAGAGAAACTTATTAATACACGAGCATTTACCGGGATACGGGATGAGCCGAAGGCGAAGCTATAATTCTCGAGATTCCTTCAGTAGACAACGAATTTTGCCCACCCTATACACTCAGAAAATCCGAAAATCCAGAAATGCAGAAGTTACTCTTTAAGTGGTTTCTTCAACGGAGAGAGCGAAATTTGCCAATAACAAGAGATATGCAGAAACAAAAAGCAAGAGTTGCATAAAAAATTAATAATTGGCTCAATAGCTTGTTTTTCTTTTTATATCGTAATTAATGAAGCTCCCTTCAAAAATTGGGCTTTGTATTTCCATGATATCTCAGTTCGTATGCGGCGTAGACCAACAATTTTTTTTCAAATTGAAGCTTAATCATTTCTCTAGAATGTCTAGTACTCGCTTTTCTGTTTTTCTTCGTATATTAGGAAAAAAAACCTGGTCAGCTGTAATTTCATGAAAATCTGGACAAACGATTTTATTTCCATGATATTTCTGCCAATTTCCGGAATAAATGTATGAAATTTTCAGTTTTCATGCGAAATAATATTTTTCAGAATGTGTAATGATCAGTTTTTTTTGTTTATTGCCCCCCCAATTTTTAAATGAATTATACAGTAGGAACTTTATTGCTTATACTTTCAACCAGGTTTTTTTCCTGATAGAAGCAGAAAAACGGAAAAGCGAATAATACACATTCTGCACAATATTATCCCACATGTATACTGAAAATTTCATACATTTATCCCGAAAATTGACGGAGATATCATGGAAATGAAATCGTTTGTCCAGATTTCCATGAAATAACAGCTCACCAGGTTTCCTTCCTAATATAGTAATTCACGAAGAAAAACAGAAAAGCGAGTAATACACATTCTAGAGAAATGATTAAGCTTTAATTAAAAAAAAAATTGTTGGTCTACGCCGCATACGAACTGAGATATCATGGAAATGAAAAGCCCAATTTTCGAAGGGAGCTCGCGAGCTTTAGTTGATTCGATAATGTGAACATTTCAATATTTTGAACACAACATATTTTTTTTTGAGTTAATAATATCGCGGGTCTACTGTGTATCAAAAACATAACAAAAAACAAAACTTAACCGTGTCTAATCCCACTTTTCGTTTATTCTTCCACAAATTTCACAAGATTGAGTATATCACCGGAGTCCGGAAGTATGCTTTCAACCTATTTGTAATATGAGCATCCGAGTAATATATGAGTATTATTATTATTCCATTTGATTCCTACTCTACAAAATTTATATCAGACACAATTGATCAAATGCTCCTCCATACAGTTGCAGTTTGGGATCAATCCACATTCTGATATGTAAATACGCTGCAAAGGTTTGCCAATATTGCGCCCGTAAGAGCTCAATTTCGTAAGAACTTTTGCTCCATGTACGACTTTCCCAAAAACCACATTCTTCTTATCCAACTCCTGCATATTCATGAATGTGATACAGAATTTTGAGTTGTTCTTTTCTGAAGAACCTATTCGGACCATTGACAAAACGCCTGCTTTGGTGTGCTTAAGATAGTGGTTCTCCTCGTCAAAAGTTTCGCCATAAATGGAAAAGCCTCCAGTTCCGTTTCCCATCGTTATGTCACCAGTTTCCAAATATCTACCCTTGACTATCCTGTGTACCGGACAACCCTTGTAGCCCATTTCTGAGCGACCCATAGCGAGTTCTATAAAGTTCTGGACAGTTACAGGTACATGATCCTTGTAAAGTTCAACTATAATCTTGCCCAGATATTCCCCTCCGTCTACTTGGAAATCCAAGAAACATTCTGGACGTTCAAAGTACTTTTGCAAGTTCTCAGAAATGGTCGGTTCAGCGCACAGGACGTCATCTAAACTGGTTTTCTTGAATATTCTAAGAGGAAATTTGGCTGCAACCTTCATTCTCTTCTGGAAAAGTTTCCATTCGGACGAGAAACCTTTCGTGGGATAGTAAGGTTTACTGTCACACAAAACTCCATGAACACGTTTGTTTTCTTTGTCAATCTCGAACATCTTCTTCTGATTCTTCCTCCATTGGGAGACGTTCATGAAGACATCTTCATTTATATTATCAGTGTCTCCACCTTTCCTCTGAATCTCCATTATTTTCTGTACAAGTATCTTGTTATCCCTGTCGATCTCATAACATCGTTCATTGTCTTTGTTGAGCCTGTGTAGTTGCAGATAATAACTGAGATTGATGGTTGGAGGGTCCGTGTCCACGTAGCATTTGGACTCGAAGACTCGTTTAAGATGGAAATTGTAGTATTTCAAATCTTCTTGCCACTTGGAGGTTCGAACCATGTACTTGATGTACCTTGGTTCCTTTCTGGGGATAAAACAATCTTTGTATGGCACATAACATCCGCAGTCCTTTCCACATGTTTTGCATTTACGTTTTCTCGTCTTCTTGCGTACCATCGAAGGAAAGCAGCTGAACAGAACAAAAAAATGTCACTATAATTGTGAAATGATCATTAAATGACAGCTATGACAGTTATAATAGAGTTACAGAAGATTGCTGTGGTTAGCTTACTTTTCCACCATCTATTTCAACAGCAGCCACTTTGGGGAAAAAGAATAGATAGAAAGTAAGTTGGACAATTAAATGATATCGAACTCTTTCGAGTTCACAAAATATACTAACTGACAAAGAAACCACAACACCCAGAAGAAGCTTTATTTATTCCAAATTTTATTCAGGTGAAATATACATAGTACATCGAGGAGTAAATGATTAAAATTTGGGAAAAAAATCGGGAACGTTTTTTCATGCAAACATTTTTTGTTACTTGAATATTGTGATCGTTTTTTGCAAATTGTTTGAATTATACAAAAAACCAGCTGTTCAAATAGATCCAATATTGATGTTCAGTAGTTGTTAAAATGACTAGAGCTCGTGTACGCGCAATTTATCGCCAGCTAAGTGAATTTGAAAGAGGTCGAATTATTGGTCTACGGGAGGCAGGATTGTCAACAGAAATCCAACAACCGTTATGTGATGTTGTCAGGCGTGGTTTGATAATGCCCAAAATCGAAGAAGAGTAGGCACCGGACGTCGAAGGGACACAAATGAAGTTCAGCATCTAAGACTTATGCCCATTAGAGACCGATTTGCGACAACTCGATCCTTGGCTGATGAGTGGGTAGGAGAACAAGGCCATCCTGTAACTGTCCGAACGGTTAACTGCCGGATTAGGTCTTTTGGACTGCAGCATTGCCGACCCCATCTTGTGATACCTCTGACGGTTGAGCATCGCCGGCAACGATTACAGTGGAGTAGAGAACGACAACATTGGAATGTGGAATGGCATCAGGTCGTCTTTTCTGATGAATCTCGATTCTCCTTGGGTGTACATGATGGCCGAAGAAGGGTTAGAGGACGTTGGGGAGAAAGACGTGAACCTCAGTTTGATGTTGAGCGTCATGTACACCGGACAGTGGGCGTTATGGTATTGGTACTATTGCGCATGCAAGTAGGTCCCCTTTAGTCTTTATTCGAGGTTACATTACAGCGTTGCGTTACCTTCAAGAAAAAGTGGAGCCAGATGTTCTCTTAATCTTAATCTTAATCGGCTCGAGAATCCAATATTTCAGCAAGATAATGCTCGACCTCATGTTGCCAGAGTTAGTTTAAACTTTTTTGAATCGACCCATGAAAATCTTTTGCCATGGCCTCCCAGATCCCCTGATCTTTCGCCCATAGAGCATGTTTGGGACATCATGGGTAGAAAGAAGGCTTGGAAATTTACCCCAGCCCCCACGGACTTTGGCGGCTCTGAGACATGAAGTACAAGTAACTGCTCCATCCAGGTGTTGCAGTTTATTTGTCATTTAGTATTAGTTATTTAATCAACTAGTTTATTAATGACAGCGATTAATGGTCGAAATATTTCAACGCGTGAGCGGAGCGAGCGCGTTAATGTTTCAGACCATTAATCGCTGAATTAATAAACGAGTTGATTACAAGATTTTTCCGTCGACCTCATCACGAATTGAATATGAATTCTCGATAGAAATGAATTTTTATTTTGCATAATAGACAAATTTGACATAATGAATATTTCTATGTTCATTTCGATATATTAATATTTGTGCTCCCTATGGAACAATTCGAAAAATTCATAAACATAAAGGAAATATTGGACATGTTGTGACATTCGGAATAGTTTGCATTTAGTTTGCATTCATATCATTACCTATGATTGATATCCCATAAGGAACGTGTGGAGAAAGTGGAGGTTGAAGTCCGACTTTGCAACTTGTATCACCTTAAATTTCTTCTGCAGTCTATTTTATTATGAATGGAGTTGTCAATATACCATTCTGTGGCAGTGAAGTTGATTTCCAATCAAGCTCGATAGTGCTCTGACTGAATATTTTATGTTCGGTTGCCATGACAATCATGCATTAATAAGAAATCATGCATTAAAATAGGTCATTAATGAATGATTTCGAGTGCGTTAAAATGAACTTTTATTTATTCTAAAAGTTATTTATGTACCAAGGGTATCAGCATCTCTTTATACACGTGGTACCCACAAACTTCTGATGTGAACATTCCAATTATGGAAGATGATTGTGAATTTCCCGAAAAAAGCAGTAAAAACTTATTTGGCCAGAGAAGTCACGAACCTTTGTTTATAGTTATGGTGAGAAGGGGTTACAGTCCACTGCGACCTTAAGGTCTATTGTGCTCAAGGGCGTCGGCAGTCTTCGAGCTAGGGAGGGGGGCAATTGAGCTAGGAGGAACAAAAAAAAATCAGAATAGAAATAATGAACTGATTTTCGTATATTATGCTACTAGCTGGCCCGGCGAACTTTGTTTCGCCTAAATGATACCTACTGACGGTAGATTTTACAAATCGTAATTACCATCGTCACCTAGTGGCGAAAATATCAAATATAGTACCTACACGACTACGCTACAGTGTCTAGATAAGAGCCATTAACCGTAGCGAATTTTTCATCGAATTTTTCAGAGTTTTATATTATATTTTATAATAACCAGGCTGTAGAAGAATCCATAAATGAAGTTTCATAACAAACAGTCCATCCGATCTCGAGTTATAAATGGTGTAACCAACAACTTTGTATTATATATATATATATATATAAGATTATTTCATGAGTTTTTAAGGGATTATTGAGCTCTAGAGGGCGCCTCCCCTGCACCCCCTTGGCGACGCTTATGTGTGCCCCCTAACAGAGCTGTTCTCACCACACACTTTTGTATAGTGGATGGCAGAAAACTCTGAGGAATGTATGAATGAAACTGTGCTGCTCGGATACTTCACCGATCTCTCTGAGAAATGTTCTCCGAGTTCTTTATGGTCCAAATATTCAATGATAAAGAAGACTTTGATGGGACACAATAATGCAAACATCGCTTATTACTATAAGAAGTGGAATATTTGAGGGTAGGATCGAAAGGATATCAGAAGATGGCAGAAGCTGGAGCCGGAAAAAGTCACCCTTTCCACTAGGAACAATCTGGTACTTTTCACCCGTTGAACTCGAACATTCGCATGAAATCAGCCAAGTCGACTTCATTGTTCTCGAAAAAATTCGAATTATATTTTATGGTTGGTTGTCGTATTCCTCGCCAAGGGTGGCGACCTCCTCCGATCCATGAAATTGTTTCGTACTCTGAGTTTTAAGTGGTGTTCGTAGGTATGTTTACGCAGTAAATGATGCAAAACTGACTGATGATTTATGGGAAATGAACGCCGGTGGTCGACATGACACCGTGACAGGTCAATTATTGCCGTATGCACGAAGATATTGGGATTAAACGGCGCGAAGCTGCAAGGGACATGGATACTTTCTGGAAGATTAGATTACGTCGTAGACTCGTAGGTTATGTGTAAAGTTGGAAGAGAGGCTTGGATAAGGAGAAGGAATACATTTTGATGGTTCAAACAAGGTGTCCACTGAGTAATATTGTCCTGCGACCATCCCCTCCATTTAATTCAATTTTAAATCAGATATACAGAGTGAGTCTTTGACTTGTTCATATATCTTAACTGAGATTCTTGAGGTGAAAAAAAACCTTCTTTCCTTTTTCCATTTTTCCGAATTCGGCTATGTTAGACAGATATAGCCATTTGAAAAAAAATAATGGACCAAATCTGATACGATTCTCTGGAATTAATGCAAAGTTCATATTTCTCGATTGAATTTGAGTCAATACATTTAAGGAATACTCAAGTATTAACCTTATTGGAATAAAAATATTACAAACACGATATTTCTTGATAAAAACACTCAGTTTTTACCGATTATATCTGCAATTAAAAAGCCATATTTCTCCCATCAAAATAATTCCCTTCTTCGATTTCCCTGAAGATTAGTTTGTAAACACTATAGTAATAGTGAAAAGGGGTTACAGTTCACTGCGACCTTAAGGTCTATTGTGCCCCCTATCAGAGCTGTCATCATCGCGCCTCCTACAGCTCGCCCTCCAGTTCCAGAGATTTGATGAAATCCATTATCTGGGATGGCTTCAAGGAGGATAACTCCCCACTTCTACAAGTTTCTTGTCCAAAGCACTCTTTTCTTTGGCTTGCAATGGCATAGCATTCCGTAACCAGGTGAATAGGAGTTCCTTCCTCCTCCCCACAGAATCTACACTCATCAGTGTCCGATAAACCCATTCTCAACAGATGCTTCTTTAGGCGACAATGTCCTGTGAGAAAGCCAGTGAGTAAGTGAAGTTGGTTTTTACTGAGATCCAGATATTTTTTGGATCTAGCAGTTTCAAAGTTCAGGAGGAACTTTTTGGAATCATCCATCCCTGGGAGATTCCGCCAGAGTTTTTCCCTTTCGGTTCTCTCCTGCAGCATAAACTCCTTCTTATAGGTGCATTTTCCTATACCACAGAAGGGTTCTGGGCCAGTGAGTGGCGTTTGTGCGCTCTTTCAGGCCAGTGTATTGGCCTTTTCGTTTCCTATGATTCCCGAATGACCGGGAACCCAGATTAAAAAGACCTTATTCTTCTTGCCTACCTCATTGAGTTTGTTTCGGCACTCCCAAATCAGCTTTGAGTCAATGACGTAGGAGCTCAGTGCTTTAATAGCAGCTTGACTATTTGTATGAATAACTATATCGCACTTCTGATAGTTTCTTTCTAGATTTATATCTAGACATCTTCCGATTGCAAGTATTTCCGTTTGTAAACACTAATAACTGGTTCATATTTTTCTCGATATCCCAAAAATATCTTGTGAAGAAAGGTTTTTGATTCAATTTGTGGTCAATCAAGCTATATCAACTCATTTTGTATTCAAAACAATAATCTCCTATGAATATTTCACAGAGATTTCAAGAAAACGTTGCCACCTTGTTGATTTATCGGATATCATAGTATAAATATCTATGAATTCCAGCATTTCTTGAAACATATAGGGAATCGATCCTTCTCTACGCCGCAAAATTCGACGATGCATGCGTATAGCGACAACAGGCGGTGGATATTGGTGATTTCGATTACCGTTGGAGGCGCTGCGAAATATAAACAAACATGGAAGAAATATTTTCTCGAGCTATGTTATGAAAGAGGAACGTGATTATTATAGTGTTTTTCTTCGATCTCGTAATGACAATGTGAAGACTTTCAGTGAATTAATGTAATATTAACCGTGTAGTGTGGAGTATATAAAATTTACATGTATAAATTAGCATTTCTTCATGCGGAAGTTTTTCAATAGTTGGTAGTTGTTAGCAAATTATCACAGAGGACATTGTTTAGATAGAAACATCGCCAAAGATTATTTAGTGCTAAGTATCATTTTATTTTTCATTGGTTTCAGTTTAATACGTGGTGTGTATCGACATTCATAATTCATATTTCTGAATTTCATTGACATTTATTTTTAATATTTTCCTGAAGGAGGGGCCGGTAACGATAAATTTTTGATTGAAACTGGGCGTATAAAATGTATAATTTTATGCTCCTCAGAATTCAATTTCATCTCACACATTTGTGGGATTTTATTATCACATATCTCTCCATCATAGAGATTTTAGTCTCGACAAAGTTGATGAGCATTCTGATAACATTGTTAACTTGAAGTGCGATCAGAGAGTTAATCGTTTTTCTGCGATTGGGCGATTTGAAATCCAGGGAAGCATTTAGATTTTTCATGAGATTTATGATTTTTTCATCAAATTTTATCGAATAAAATTGGGATTAACTCGAAAACGACGCGTTTTATTCAAAAAACATGAGAATACTTTTATTTTCTAAAATGATTGATCCTTTCGAAAATATGAACCGTTTGTATTTTCAAATTAGTTTTATAGTATTTTTGCGTGAATTTGTGAGTCGGCTACGCTGTAACTTTTATACCTGGAGAAATATTCAATAAGAGTAAACACTCCACCAAAATTCAGTTAATTTGAATTGACGGTTCCGAATATGTGGAAGGAAACCTGTATCCTCCAAACGAAACCGTATTTTGAAAAATGGTAGGTTGGAAGGTATAGGAAAAAAGTGTTCCATTTGATGAGGGGAATATACAGACAATATATAAGTACAGGTCAAAGACTCACCCTGTATGTAATTTATTTTATTATCAAAGGCAAATATCAATTTTCGAAACATATATCTGTGTTAGTCGATGTTAATAAATAGTTGTATCTCCTACATAAAGACTGGATGATTTGAAGTCTTGCCACTAAACAGAGTGGCTAAGGGTGCAATATTTTTGAATTTCTGAAAATGAGGGATTTTTACCAAACATTTTTCTGAACAGTCCACTACCCTGTATTCATCATATTTTTTGATATAAAATCAATATTTTGACGATTCTTCGACAGTGTCACCATCCTCATTCTAATTTTCCGAGCAATAACGAGTTGTCACAAAGCCAAATTTCCCGAAGAAACATCTCGCTTTCACATACTCCCAACAAGCACATCATAATATATTTCAAGGTAATAAAGATTTACATTTTATAGTCGGTTTTGTGTCGTTAAAAGTTTATATGAGCGTTTGTTGAGTGTTCCAGCTAGAATCCTCAAACTGAGGACGACACAGCATTAAGAGTTGTTCAACTCCTAATATGGGTCCCAATAAATGTCGTCGATAAATACTATCAGTGTTGTTGATTATTCTGTCTTTATCGTTCATTTATCTTCTCAGTTTTGTGTTCCAGCGCTACAAGGATAATACGAACCGATTCTTAAACTCAACACCTGGCCGCTCAGAAAGAATGGGTCTTGGATTTCAGTCATTAATAGGACTGAGTAGGTACCTACCTGTTCCATGTTCATTTGGGCCCATTTTAAATTATCTTTGGTTGATATTCTTTGTTGACTTGTTCTGAGTAGCCACCATTGTTTTCTGTCTTGCCAAATTAAAGTTACAGTGAGGCGAAATGAAAATGATAGGTTCAAAAATCGTTCTTACTGAAAAACTCTGTGATATCACTCAAGTTCCAAAGATGTTAGTTCATTGTTGGCAATTAGTCTTCTCTTAAAACCGATAAGTAAATAAGGACAATGTTATTGGCTGAAGCCAAGTTCAAACGAAGGCATTAATCTCATCATGTAGGTAACATGATACGAATTTTCTACCCAGTCCGAAAATTAATGAAATCTTAAATACCAAAGCTAATCAGATAAGATCTTATGGCCGCCGTTGGTTATATCAAGATGTCAAACTGAAAGAAAAATACGATGCCGTACAGGCAACCCCAAAACGTAAAAAACCCCGTCTGCGTTCTCAGACGTCCCAAGGAAGATGTATTATGCATGTGCCCCACAGGGGGGCAAACCATGAATAAATAAACGCGTGAATTTTACACAATTAACAGGTAAAATAAACAAAAAATCCTATTAATTTTCTGGCAAACAACCAATCAAAAAGTTATTTGACGGGCGCCTTCGTTTTTTCTACCGTCCTGATTGATGTGCTAACTGATTGTTGGCTTATTAACTTGTTAAACAAGCTAGCTCCGAGAAAAAAGAACTGTCGATTCATCACAGGCGTTTAACAGACGAACGAAGAACCCTGTTGAGTCGAAATTGACTACTTAGCTCGCATTCAATAAGATCAGTATTGTTGCTCAAAGTCATAATGATCTCTAATAATTCCAAGTGGTTCAACTTGGTTCTCTTCCCTCTTTAAATAGTCCTTAATTATCACCAAAAAACTCGAGTATTTCTCTAGAGGATAACTGGTTTTTTATTATGATATTATCCTACCTGTTCAGGAGAAGAATAGTGGAAATTAAATATGCATGGAAGCTTAATCATCTTTATGAGGGAATAATCATAAACTTATTGATGGCCCATTTGCCAATGACTTCATAATTCGTAACGAAGCTGAGGAATATCCATTGATTCAATTCAGTATGATTCATTAAGGTATAGTTTTTCCAGTATGATATCATGTGAATTCTCAAGAATTAAATTCTAATCAGCAATATACAGGGTCTTTCACGAGGAACCTCACCCATATTTATACGGGAAACTACTGCACGTATTTTCATTAAATTCAGCACTTATAAGTATTTCACGATGCTGATGAAATCTAAAATAGTTTCAAGGCATGAGCACCTCCGGTTTTTCCGGAAATGACGTCAACTTCCGTTTTTCATATTAGAACACCATTTTTTTATTGCAGAAATAGATTCCTTAGAAAATTTCAAGTTATTTTGATGTAACATTTTTCAGTTTTGGTTGGAAAATTCTCTCTGAGCGGGAAAATTCGAAAAAAAAATCGAAAATAGAGCTCCGCTGAATCAAGAATAACTTCGAGGTTTTTGGATGGAAAATTTTCATTTTTGGGATTTTTCAAGATGTAAGATTGATGTATCCACTTTAAAAATCGAAATCGCGATTCATGATACAGGGGGTGAAAAAATCGCTTTCAAAGTTAGGGATGACAAAATCGTGAAAAATCAATTTTTTAAAATTAGAACCCCATTTTTTTATGGCAGATATTGAATCTACGTTAAAAAATAATGTGAGTGTATGCATCACACCCTTGCCCTAAAGTGGATATTAACTCAGAAAATATCTATTATTCTTGTTTCAGCGAAGCTCTATTTTCGATTTTTTTTTCGAATTTTTCCGCTCAGAGAGAATTTTCCAACCAAAACTGAAAAATGTTACATCAAAATAACTTGAAATTTCCTAAGGAATCTATTACTGCAATAAAAAAATGGTGTTCTAATTTGAAAAACGGAAGTTGACGTCATTTCCGGAAAAACCGGAGGTGCTCATGCCTTGAAAATATTTTAGATTTCATCAGAATCGTGAAATACGTCTTATAAATGCTGAATTTCATGAAAATACATTCAGTAGTTTCCCGTATAAATATGGGTGAGGTTCCTCGTGAAAGACCCTGTACAGGTTGCGGCAACTAGTTCTTCCACATTTGAAGGAGCTGTTAGAAGAATACGAAAAGATATATTGGAAAAATTCTTTTCTATTTTGAAAGCCTACAGAATCAAGTTTTTCATTACTCCCTTCAGCAAAACGGTTTCTATTTGGATGATTTCCCCCTTGATTGCCTCTTTCAAATCATTCATTTCAGACGTACTGTAGTTTTGGAAAAGTCCAGGAATTCTTTGATCCAACAATCGATTATACCTTCTCACCTGCAATCATTGGAGTATAGGTTACTCTTCCTGCAGATTCTTGTTGATCCGCTTCTTTATCTCCTGAATCTTGCACTCCAGAAACATGCAGACGAAAGGGCAAAACGCAATCCGCATATCATAAACAGGTTTCGCACTTCCATGTTTATAACGTCAATAGGTAAATCAGGGCAAAAACAGTGGGCAGACTCGTAGATATCGGTCGATATAAATATTATTGTAATGGTAGTTCGCTGGATGTGTAAACCGGACACGCTGGGCTTCTTACGAATTGAAATTGCCCATAAAGTATAACACAAGGAACAAATAACGCTCTTACGTATATTACGCCGTTTTCTGGCTACTTCTCATGCGGTGTTTCAGTTTCATTGTTATCTGCAAGGAGATCTTCTGGAATAAATGGAGGATTGCACTTATGATCTCTGTAAAGTATGTACAGTGAATTGTTATCGTTGGCAAATAATCAATGAATGCAGCAGAAAACAACGTGAAACAAATAAATGAAATACTGGATTTGGCCATGAGAAATTATAACTTTACCAGACCATTTTGAAGATATTCGACTAGATATTGATACCGTCGTTACTTTAACAAAACTAAGCTTGCGTATATTATTTCACAGTCCTCACTATAGTTGAACAGACAAAGTTACGGCACTCAGATCCCCAGGATAGTTGGATAGTCTGTTTCCAACTTCACACTCAAACCCTCTAGCTGTTTATAATAATGGTTTTCCAATGAAAGGTGTTATTTTGACATTGAAAGAGGAATGAAATTTTTTCGATGAATGATCGGATGTTTATTTCATTATAAAGAGGAAGGAGAGCCGTTAATAATGGAAAATAACATCAGCCAAATGACCACCACGACCACAACTAAAGGACCTTATTCTTTTCATGCCTAGTTTCTACTTGTCAAATGTCAAGAAATGAATGCTTCGAAAAAGCTTTTTAGCATGCTTCAATCATTAATCCAATGTTCTTGGACTGGGAACTGAACATATCTAGAACTACACGTGGTACAAAATAGGATGAACGTACTTTCTCTACAGGGTCTTTCACGAGGAACCTCACCCATATTTATACGGGAAACTACTGAATGTATTTCCATGAAATTCAGCACTTATAAGTATTTCACGATGCTGATGAAATCTAAAATATTTTCAAGGCATGAGCACCTCCGGTTTTTCCGGAAATGACGTCAACTTCCGTTTTTCAAATTAGAACACCATTTTTTCATTGCAGAAATAGATTCCTTAGAAAATTTCAAGTTATTTTGATGTAACATTTTTCAGTTTTGGTTGAAAAATTCTCTCTGAGCGGGAAAATTCGAAAAAAAAAATCGAAAATAGAGCTCCGCTGAAACAAGAATAACTTCGAGGTTTTTGGATGGAAAATTTTCATTTTTGGGATTTTTCAAGATGTAAGATTGATGTATCCACTTTAAAAATCGAAATCGCGATTCATGATACAGGGGGTGAAAAAATCGCTTTCGAAATTAGGGATGACAAAATCGTGAAAAATCAATCTTTTCAAATTAGAACCCCATTTTTTTATGGCAGATATTGAATCTACGTTAAAAAATAATGTGAGTGTATGCATCACACCCTTGCCCTAAAGAGGATATTAACTCAGAAAATATCCATTTTAGGACAAGGGTGTGATATCTGCCATAAAAAATGGGGTTCTAATATGAAAAAATTGATTTTTCACGATTTTGTCATCCCTAACTTTGAAAGCGATTTTTTCACCCCCTGTATCATGAATCACGATTTCGATTTCTAAAGTGGATACATCAATCTTACATCTTGAAAAATCCCAAAAATGAAAATTTTCCATCCAAAAACCTCGAAGTTATTCTTGTTTCAGCGGAGATCTATTTTCGATTTTTTTTCGAATTTTCCCGCTCAGAGAGAATTTTCCAACCAAAACTGAAAAATGTTACATCAAAATAACTTGAAATTTTCTAAGGAATCTATTTCTGCAATAAAAAAATGGTGTTCTAATTTGAAAAACGGAAGTTGACGTCATTTCCGGAAAAACCGGAGGTGCTCATGCCTTGAAAATATTTTAGATTTCATCAGCATCGTGAAATACTTATAAGTGCTGAATTTCATGAAAATACGTTCAGTAGTTTCCCGTATAAATATGGGTGAGGTTCCTCGTGAAAGACCCTGTATAACATTGTATGGTTTCATTCAATTGAAAATAAAAAAATGTTAGGTGTCTCCCTTTATACCGACTTGAAAAGTGTTAAAGGAAAATCTCACATGTTGAAGTATCCCAAAATGAGCTCAAGCGAAACAACACTTTTCTTCAGTGAATATCTCGCTAAGATCCTAATCCAATAATGTAGCTCCACAGGTTTAAATCCACACCCTTTATTCCGAGAACAATTTGAAAGCACTTTCTCAAGTGTACATAATTCTGTTCGAAAAAATAAACGAATAGCTGTCTCAGAATTCAGAAACCTTACGAATCCAATATGGCCTATTAAACCTTTAATAGCCACACTTTAATCCATTGCAACCCATAATGTGGGTGGTCCCTTATTCAGAACGAGAGAAAGCGTCAAAAATGAAATGAAAGCACCTGGGATAACTTTCCAAAAGTTAATCTGGCGAAAAATTAAAATAGGTTTTGGGGCCTTTAACAAGATATCGCGAAATTGATCTTCTCCCACTGCGCATTGGAAGTCAAGTGGTCTTTGTGGATGTGAAACGGTTTCGGTAAATATTTATTTAAGTGGACCCTTGGTATTTTCTATACGGTGGGGCTTATTGAAATGGATCTTCGAAGGAGATGGTTGCGGTCTCATATCTCTGATGTATTCTTCTCATCAGTTTGCCAGTTAATCCTTTGGTGTTACCGTAGAATACAGTTGAGGGAGCTATTTTGTTAATGATAGGAGGTTTGTCTTTTCAATAGGTTTGTCACCTATTGAACGGAGGATCATTTATCAGTGGTAACCATCTCTAGAGGCGCGATTTCGAATCTCCAAAGGGTGGTAATCAGTTATGAAACTGCCCAGATCAAGTAAATCTTTATATATAAAACACAGTTGTTGGTTACACCATTTATAACTCGAGATTGGATGTACTGTTTGTTATGAAACTTCATTTATGGATTCGTCTGCGGCCTGGTTATTATAAAAAAACACAAAAACTCTGGAAACTTCGATGAAAATATGCTCATGATGGAATAAGGCCACTAGGTGTCGCTACGGTTAATGGCTCTTTTCTAGACAGCCAGCTAGCGCCGTCCTGAAGGTAATATATTTGATGATATCGCCATTAGATGGCGATGTTTGAAATTACTGTATAATTTGCTTGGAACTTATAATAACATAAGTAGAAGACTATTACCAGATCAAAAAGCGGGCAAACATCTCAAGTTGGTGGAACAATGAATTTTCACCAAAATGTCAAGTAAATCGGATTGTGACGATCTGCATCAATCGTGAGTTGTCCATTTTCATCTTTTCTCTTCATTTCTGACATGTCTGAATTTGGGTGATAAATATTATGTTCAACAATTATTGGGTATCGAGAATTCTCTTCATGTAAATAACAATGCCATCAAAATTTTGTATATTTTGAACTTCAATTTCGCCTAATTTATCTCCTGATTGAAAAAATAGCAACGGTGGGTTACAAACCATTATTACTGGTTGACCGGTAATCGGAGCTTGATCTAGAACTCGTTTTGACAGTTCAAAAATCAGAGAACCAAGCCATTGATCACTGGTTATTACGATTTGTGGAATCCACCGTTATCGTTTCTTGGGTGATTAATTTTATCTTTGCATACATTCAGACGGGAAGAATACAACAGGATGCCGAAAAGGGGATCAAAAACAAGATGTTTGTGAAGCCTTGAACGTCAACGTTCTATTGTTTTTTTACCTCGTTTCCAGACCAAAAATCGCTGATCACTATTCCGGATACACCAGTCGTTATTTGTTTGTTGGCACGAGTCCAAAATATTTTATTTGATTATTGAGTTTGACTCTGCCTGTCACTGACGAATTTCATCCGTTATTTGTGGTTGATTTTAAATTTTAATTACCTTTACTGTTCCTTATGGCAGCACGTTTTTTAAATGTTGAAACAACGACGGAATACCAATTTATCAGGGTTCCAGAAATGGAAATGATGATCACATCCGATTTTGTATGCTATAGATGTTGTTTCAATATTTCTCACTTCGTTTGTAAGCATTGTGAATCAAAATTTGTTTACACTTATAGGAAGAAGTTCATTCCGGAAAATTAGTTTAAAGATGCATAAGGACATCAAAAAGGATCTTGCAGAAGTATTTATTTCGTCACTATAAATATTTTTCATTTCAACAGAAAAAAATAAAACGAATGAACAAACATCCTCAAAAATACTGACCTCCTAGCTCTCTCAAGAAATAAGCAATCTATTTAATAAAACTTTTCAGGAATTTGGACAATGCTTTATTTACTCAAATAATGTTCAATGTGCCGAAGTTTCGGAGGCGAGTTCCTCCTTCTTCAGGGCTCAAGGATATCAAGTTTTTCGTGAAAATAGTAACGAGTAATAATTTTTTATAAAATCAGATTAAAAACATTTAAAATTATAGGATCATATTATATCGAACAACTTGATATTCTTGTGCCCTGAAAGAAAATGTTCTAAACTGACTTTCCTATTGAAATTTTTTTTTTGCCTCAATATTAGAAATAATGTACAAAGTGTTATACCATTTTAGAAACCTCATTAAATGTGCTATCTATTGAAGTCACTCACCGAACTTATGTGGTACAATTCTTTCTCAGTAAAGTCAGTTAAAGTGTAAAGTATTAATTTAAAGATTTGGTTCGGCAAAATGAGACAATATCTTCCAAGCTGGGGCAGATGGCTTAAAATTACATGTTATACAGAAGCACTATTTAAGATGATAGGAAAAATGAAATGGGGAAAAAGTATAGATTTGTAGCAACAGGAGTTCAAAAATCATCACAGAGTGCCATATAATTTGAAAAATACACGACTCAGATTTTTATATTCTTCAGATGACTATTATGACTGTTAACCGATTCCGGCTTGACGTTGATTTCTGGGACATCGTGTTGATATCTGGTTCCCAAAGATGGTTACGAAAAAAGTATTGTTTGTTGTTCCATAACTGCAATTGCTGGATAGCGTTTGGAAAGCGAAGGTCCTCTTGAATATTTCACCGATATTCGAGAGAGAAAATTATCATGCAATATTCAGCTTATTCAAGATAACTGCAAAACTTAATCGATTTCCAAAGGTGTGCCAAGGTGTATGAATGAATGTCAATGAGGGGCCAAAATTGCAACCGACCTATAATCCAAGACTGTCGCCGCCAGGAGAAAAATAATAAGGGCCACATCTCCGAAATTGTAGATAAAAGGATGTAATTATCCACATTAAAAATCAGACATATGTATGAACTGCAATAAGCGGAGAACGAGACCGAAACGATTTCTCCCCATTATATTTGAATAAAAAGCACCTTATTAACACCTGAATATCCACATAAGACTATCCGTTCCCATAATTTATTGGAACGTTTATTACAACAAACAACTTGATATATTCCAAATATATTCATCGGTACAAAATAAATACCCGCTTTATTTTTACCATTTTCACAGCTTCGAAACACCTATTGAGCCTGAAAATTTATTTAATGAGGTAAAAAAACTATATTTCAACCGGCTGTATTGGTTAGTGATAATTTACGACTTCTAAAACAGAGACGGAGGATCTGGGGTGTGTCGGGATTAGAAAGAGAACGAGGAGGCGAAGAATGCCCATGATTCATGGACGACGAAAGGCGATGTTTAAAGTGTTTTTTGTTTCGTTATGTTTTGTTCTGTTTCGACACGAACAAATGAACGTTACACTTCTCGTATTCCCGATGTTTTCTTGTTTATGGACCGGGTTTCAATATTTTAAAGCCGACTTGGAATTTGTGGTTTCTCAGCCGCGCTACCTTCGTAAATGGATCCGAATTTTAATATTTAATTGCGATTGATTGTTTTCAATTATTGGCCTTGTTAGCACACTTGGTACACTATTACACTAATTGTGTAAAGCAACCCTTTGCTTAGGGGTTCTTAACAGAACACTTACCTTAGACTTTCTCAATCAAATAGAACTAACTTTTGCCTCAGAATAAAATAAAAAATTTCGAAATTACCTTAATCTTGTGCCGAAAGAATGCGTGAATCCATGCCTAATGCAAACGTCAGAAACGTCTGAAGATTTTATTTTAATCCTTTCCTGAGGTGTGGGGTATATGGAATAAGGAAATGTTACATAAAATTGATAATATAAAATATAACGAGTATAAATATTTGCGGTTTCGATAACATATATTGTTACTGGTTTATTCCATTGTTTCATCTGGCAAAAGTGTAATTTTTGAGTGTCACCATAAGGCTGTCTTTTTCAGTATCGAAGTGTAAACAACGTAGTTAATATAGGTAATTTAACTTGAAATAAAACACATTCGAATTAAGATTGACGCCAAATTCTTTTTTATTCGAAAGATTTATGACATTTATGTTTGAAAAATAATTTCCGGCATATGTCCACCTCGACTATACAGGGTCTTTCCCGAGGAACCTCACCCATATTTATACGGGAAACTACTGAACGTTTTTTCATGAAATTCAGCACTTATAAGTATTTCACGATGCTGATGAAATCTAAAATATCTTCAAGGCATGAGCACCTCCGGTTTTTCCGGAAATGAAGTCAACTTCCGTTTTTCAAATTAGAACACCATTTTTTTATTGCAGAAATAGATTCCTTAGAAAATTTCAAGTTATTTTGATGTAACATTTTTCAGTTTTGGTTGGAAAATTCTCTCTGAGCGGGAAAATTCGCAAAAAAATTGAAAATAGAGCTCCGCTGAAACAAGAATAACTTCGAGGTTTTTGGATGGAAAATTTTCATTTTTGAGATTTTTCAAGATGTAAGATTGATGTATCCACTTTAAAAATCGAAATCGCGATTCATGATACAGGGGGTGAAAAAATCGCTTTCAAAGTTAGGGATGACAAAATCGTGAAAAATCAATTTTTTCAAATTAGAACCCCATTTTTTTATGGCAGATATTGAATCTACGTTAAAAAATAATGTGAGTGTATGCATCACACCCTTGCCCTAAAGTGGATATTAACTCAGAAAATATACCAATCTGAATGCGCTTCAATTATTTTTTAAGCATATTCATAAATAGAATTACCCTATGCTCCACCCCAGGGTGCGCCAGTGTCTGAAATTTTCCGATTGGGGTGGCAGACGAGGATGGAACATAACAAAATGGTGGAGTCGCAGGGAATTAGAATTATAAACTAGAAATATTGTGGTAAATGGTAGTTTGAATATTTCAATAGTATGGAATAATAAGAGATAATAGATCACCTAAAGCCCTACGTGAAGTCAGGAGCTTTTGACCCTTGTTCATCCATCTGATCCTGGATATGTAATAACAGAAATATTGGGAATTTTTGTCCAAATTCGCTAGCATTTTAGAGGGTTCTGATGAAGCGATCTGAACAAAATTTAGCATGTAGCTTGAATTCGTTATTCCTCATCCAGATGCCAAATTTCATCCAGATCGAATTCGTACTTTTGAAATTATCACCAAAAAAAGTTCGTTAATGGGCAAATTAGTCCAGGGGTTCTGTAAACAGGCCATTTTAACTTTTTTTTCCTGATAATTTCAAGACAAATGATTCGATGGAGATTTAAGAAATTTCAGAATCAGATGGATAATTACATATTCGACTAGAGGAAGAATTAACGGCATGCAGACAATTTAAAAAAATTAAGCTACAATTAAGGAAAATTTTGTCCAGATCGTGTGAAAAAGGCAATTTTAAACTCGTTAAAAAGTTTTTCACGGATATCCTGGCCGTGATGTGAATAAACGGATCGAAAGAGGAAGAGTCAATGCAGAATAGCTTGTTATTCATATTTTCCATTATTCTCCCATTTCTTCGGAAAAATTGATCAAACTTTGACATTCCGCCCTTCAAATCACCCGATTTTCAGAGATGTACCGATAAGGATAACTACTCAATTGGTAGATCTATGGGCTATACTAGCTAGAAAACATAATTTATCTATTTCAGTAACGTAATGAGTTCATTAAAGTACTAAAAACAGTACGGTAATTACAGTACTAAAAACAGTACTGTAATGAACTCATTACAGCATTTTTTTCAGTCGTATTTTTCGTTTTGTGGTTGTCAGTACTGGCTTCCGATCCTATCCAATTTTCTGGTATTTATTTAGAACTGAAAGAATCGTATTGGAAAAGTGAAAAAATTTGTACTCACTGAGTTTGGGTCCCAGATTACGAAAATGATAACGAGAAGTCGGCAATCTTCTTAGTTTCCGTTTGGAAGTTGAGGTTATATGTAGTTTTATTTATAGCTAGTTTTCTTCTATTTTCTCAATCAATACTCGTTGGAAATGTTTTATTTTTCAATTTCTGAGCCATACTGCGTTACATTAAATAAGTTCACCATAATATAGAACATTTATGTCCTAATTCGTTATTCAAAAAACGTTAACAAAACATTATCTGAAATTCAAATAGCCGAATTCTCTTCAGACCACTTCACAAGTTTTTCGTATTCTTTTCCATACATGGATTATGATTTTTGAGGTAGGTATTCATTTATTCGCAACATTATTCGCAATTTTTATTTATTCTGGAGGTGTTTGATCGTTTTTTCAAACGTAATTCACGCATTCAATGCGTAATTATGAATGATTTCAAAATTCGAAACGTGAGATTTAAATGTCAATTAACAGTCACACCAACTGCCAAGATACAATACAATTGTCACTAGGATGTATAATCTGAATTTTTCATTCAATTTCGACAGTTTTTCACAAAACTTGACTGAAATAGAGAAAAGATCGTCTACTTAATACTCGTTGCAGAAGGCAATACCAACACTCATGCGTTCGAAAACTCGCTCGTTTTCGAATTTCGCATACGTGTTGGAATAGGAATTAGGAGCCCATTCTGCAACTAGTTTTAGAATATACTATTAACTTACAGAAGTTAATAGTATATCCAGGAATTATGAAATTATTGTTCATGAAAAACTGAAGATTTAACAATGGGAAGTATGATTTTGTGCTCTTTTCAGGACATGAGAAACTTCATCTTGTCTGCTGAAGATACCCTCATCTCACCAGCTCCGTGCAGCTCTTTCACCGCAAGCAGGAATGATGTGTCGTCTTTCCATTCAAGCGTTCCACGATTTCTCAGAAAAGCTTGCCGGCGATCATTCCCGGCCTCCTCTCCATAATATAAATTACCCATAAAGTGAATACCAATGGATTAGGTTGAATAACTCTTTTCTCCCATTCGATACACCCACTACCAGGCTGCTCAGTCTATAAATACACAAAGCGTCACATAAGTCTGCTCGCGACTATCGACCCGGCGATAATCGTAATAATTCATTGAAAACGGCTCGCTTAATTAAATTAATATCACCGGGTGGAGGAGAAATCGCCATTTTCTTGGAGGCATGAACCGACTGCTAATTGGACGGAGTGAAAGCTCTATGGCTGGTGGTAGTGGAGATGTGGAGAGCGAAAATTATCGGAACTGAATTTCAGGTGAAACCGCTCAGTCTGCTCATTATATCCACCTACTGCTGCTTTTATGGTTTGCTGGAGGTTGATGGTTATTTTTATTTAATTTGATCACAACTCCACAAAAATTGGAAATTAGGGAGAGTGTTTTTGGTGACCGCATTGAGGGCAATTTGACAGGTATCTGTATTTTCAAATTGAGAGCAATTGATTAACCTTATTCTAGTCGAAACGAAGGGTTAAAGTTAATTTTATTAATTTCAATGCGTTGTGGGAGCGTGTATCGTTCCATTTTCATTAATGACGTAGTTTCTACTTGTCAATTGTCAAATGTCAGAAAATGTCTTCAAATTAGCTGCCGAATTAGCGGGCTATTCAAAATAACAACTCTTATCGGAAATCCCCTGGTGCACGTCCGAGCTCTCGAGCTCCCTTCAAAAATTTGGCTTTTTATTTCCATGATATCTCCGTTTGTATGCGGCGTAGACCAAAAATTTTTTTTTTAAATTGAAGCTTAATCATTTCTCTAGAATGTGTATTACTCGCTTTTCTGTTTTTCTCCGTATATTAGGAAAAAAACCTGGTGAGCTGTAATTTCATGAAAATCTGGACAAACGATTTTATTTCCATAATATCTCCGTCAATTTTCGGGATGAATGTATGAAATTTTCAGTTTTCAGTATACATGCGGAATAATATTTTGCAGAATGTGTATTATTCGCTTTTCCATTTTTCTGCGTATATTAGGAAAAAAACTGGTTGAAAATATGACCAATAAAGTTCCTACTTTATAATCTATTTGAAAATTGAGGGGGCAATAAACAGAAAAACTGATCAATATGCATTCTGAAAAATATTATTCCGCATGTATACTGTAAATTTCATACATTCATCCCGAAAATTGACGGAGTTATCATGGAAATAAAATCGTTTGTCCAGATATTCATGAAATTAAAGCTCACCAGTTTTTTTTCCTAATACACGAAGAAAAACAGAAAAGCGAGTAATACACATTTTGGAGAAATGATTAAGCTTTAATGAAAAAAAAATTGTTGGTCTACGCCGCATACGAACTGAGATATCATGGAAATAAAAAGCCCAATTTTTGAAGGCAGCTCGCGAGCTCGGACGTGAACCAGGTTCCCTTAAGTACAATCGGTACTCCCTCGAAAGCACTTTTTTTTCAACACCACCGAGCTTCGTTTTAGTACGCTTTTTTTAGCGAATTTGAGATGGAGAATTTCACAACCAGTGGATGTGTTCGAAGTCGATGATTTTCAAATAAATCACAGAAAAACTAGATGGGCTCCATAATTCACAGCGCTGTAAACCTAATTGAGCACTCAATAGGCCATGAAACATTCTCCTTATAGCACTATACCGACTGAACAAACAGAGTATTCAGCTACTTCCCCGTTCTCTATAGACCGAAATAATCGAAGAAAAACATTTATTTTTCGTTCTTTCTCCACGCCAACGGATCTCAATCGTTCTGTTTTGTACATGTGTGTAGGTATCGTTTCACGCGTCAAGAACCGATTGTTTGCCATTTTCTGTCACCTCTATTCGTTCTTTTGTCCTATTGTCACTGTATCAGGTAAACCAGGAGATAATCATCTGGTTTGTGAGGCGGTGTTCCGACTGGGTGTCGCAAATCTGGGAAAATGGGCATATATACGAGGTCCAGTCGATAAGAAACTTAAGGTGGATTTATACAGCAACTAAAATAAAATAAGAACTAAAATAAAATAAAATAAGAATGTTCACTTCATGCATTTCAATGACAGCGTTTATACAGGAAATAAACTAAAATAAGGAATAAGAATTAGAATAAGAGATGGTCAACTTTTATCTTTTTCGCTTATTTTATTTGGAAAATGATAGTGCGCATGACCCAAATCCCCAAATCCACTCCCCAATCTTTTCCGTATTGATACTTTTGACAAGCTAACCTAAAATTTAATGAATATTTTTTTAAATCATTATTGATGATATATTTAATATGGATGACCAGGAAATCATGATGGGAGCGATGTTGTTATTGATGACAAGCCTTGAATAAAAGGCGGAATAGGCGATTTTCTAAACTTACACAAAAGTCATTGTCAAAAAATCTGCGATTTGATTGGTTCATTCTTATTTCTTATTTTATTCCAGTGATCTCTATAAACCTATGTTGTCTGCTCTTATTTCTTATTTTATTTTAATTTAGTTCTTATTTTATTTTAGTTGCTGTATAAATCCACCTTTATTGCCGAAAATGATCTACACTCTGTTCAAATGTAAGAAGGAGCAATAATAACATGTTTGGCGCAGCGGTAGGAGCGCCTTCGTGAAGTTTCTTCTTCTACTTGAATTTCTTTTTTTTCAATAATTTATAGAACGTTGTTCTTTTGAAATTTGGAAAACTGTCGTCATCATTCACGATTTCTAGTACTTTAGAAATCGTTGGGATTTCATTCCGGAAAAAAAACCGTGGACAATTCTCCTGATAAGGTTCATATCGAAATCGTCAACCGAATCGATTATTTTTAACGACTGGGCTCTCCTCTTATGTGGCGTCAATGTTTTATTATCTTCATATTCTCTGAGAATTCTGAATACAGCTGAATCACTCACCCCAGAGGATTTTGAAACTATTCCTACTAAGTCTCTTTTCGATAAATCAGGATGTTCTTCCAATTCTTTTCGAAAAATGTTCAAAATTATCTCTTTCTCTTCAGCAGAGAAATGCGACCTTTTGGACCTTTTTCGTGGTGGTCCCCACATATCACTCTCAGATGCTGTATCCGTTTCCGAATTCGACATTGTTCTATAAACACTATACAGGGTCTTTCACGAGGAACCTCACCCATATTTATACGGGAAACTACTGAACGTATTTTCATGAAATTCAGCACTTATAAGTATTTCACGATGCTGATGAAATCTAAAATATTTTCAAGGCATGAGCACCTCCGGTTTTTCCGGAAATGACGTCAACTTCCGTTTTTCAAATTAGAACACCATTTTTTTATTGCAGAAATAGATTCCTTAGAAAATTTCAAGTTATTTTGATGCAACATTTTTCAGTTTTGGTTGGAAAATTCTCTCTGAGCGGGAAAATTCGAAAAAAAAATCGAAAATAGAGCTCCGCTGAAACAAGAATAACTTCGAGGTTTTTGGATGGAAAATTTTCATTTTTGGGATTTTTCAAGATGTAAGATTGATGTATCCACTTTAGAAATCGAAATCGCGATTCATGATACAGGGGGTGAAAAAATCGCTTTCAAAGTTAGGGATGACAAAATCGTGAAAAATCAATTTTTTCAAATTAGAACCCCATTTTTTTATGGCAGATATTGAATCTACGTTAAAAAATAATGTGAGTGTATGCATCACACCCTTGCCCTAAAATGGATATTTTCTGAGTTAATATCCACTTTAGGGCAAGGGTGTGATGCATACACTCACATTATTTTTTAACGTAGATTCAATATCTGCCATAAAAAAATGGTGTTCTAATTTGAAAAACGGAAGTTGACGTCATTTCCGGAAAAACCGGAGGTGCTCATGCCTTGAAAATATTTTAGATTTCATCAGCATCGTGTTAAGTGCTGAATTTCATGAAAATACGTTCAGTAGTTTCCCGTATAAATATGGGTGAGGTTCCTCGTGAAAGAGCCTGTATACCGACATACCACATTTCATATCTGGAAAAACGACTGATCATACCGAAATAAGTATGTTTTCATCCCGACAATCCTATTTCAGAGCAACTATGCCCAAACGATGGACAGCATAATTGCTATTGACAAATAATCAATGACTGGTCGTCATTACAGTGCCATTCCCGGCAATTAGAGGGTTATTACGATGAAATATGACGAGAGGATGCAGACGTATCGTCCTCGAAAACCGATTAAATTTTCATTACATCTGACAAAATATCCAGACAAGGCGTTCAACGCCTTTAAGGTCATTATCTAGTAAATAATAAAAATGATCGGACGTATCGTTAGCTATAAAACGCTACAAATTACAGTGAAGAATCGACCACTTATGAATAAGGCATGAGAATCTGCGGAATATGCCCGTCCGATTAACAGTTGAATACTAAAGATGCTCAGGAAAAATGTCCTGTGACGTGACTGTCCTGAAGAGAACGTAGAGGGTGGTTAATTTATTGGTATTGACACTATTGTTAACTACACTTATATTATGCATACTGATACGGACCCCACGTAGGACAGGTAATAATTTATATTTTGATAAAGATTTCATCCTGTATATCCTGCCATCCTCCTTCTTGATATTCTGTTGGCAATCGTGAATTGTGGCTGGAATTATGCCCAAATTGAAATATTATTGTCGCCACTACCTACCTGACTCTCACCTCAAAGGTAATTCTACCCATACGAGCTATTTATAGGCTTTCCTTTTGAAAGTTTCGAGTAAACATGCAAATAAGTATTTGGAAATGATAAAGTCATAATTGATGCTTATAATGTACAAAAGAGTAATTTTCGGAATCGGTAGCTCAATATTATTGAAAAAAGTTCAAGAATTCATTTTCAATGCGCCGAATTTTTAGAAGAAATGGCCAGTTTTCACCATTTTTTTCATTTATATTGCATTCATTTCAAACATTACTGTCATTGTCATTGTATTCACGAAGCTTTTTTTATGTTAAATATGTATATTTTATGTTCGACAGCTTCATAAACACTTGATGCATTAATTCGTTTAGCATCCATAATTGACTACTTTATTGGACACCACTTTATTGGACTAAACTGTCACAGTCTTCTCTCGATTTCGCAATTTTCTTCGTTTCACACCACTTGTTATAGGCCGCATAAAAATTTTCATGAGCACTTTTAGTGAGTAGGAGAGATTCTTTGGCACTTGCGGCTAAATTTTTCACGCTTTCCTCTGCCGAACTATCCATTTTTTGGATTATTATTACGTTTGTCACAGAATTAACGAAGTAATCAACTTTAATCAGTGAGGTTGCTAAGGTCGTTGATGATTACTAAGGTAGGAAAAGCAAAAAGCACACTCAATATTTCTTTGTAATAAAGCGACGAATATATCTATTAATTGCCATTTCAGAAAATGAAATTTCTTCATTGAAGTCAAACATAATAGCTTTTTATGTGACAAGTACATAAATTAGGTCTTTATGGACGAGTCCAAAAGTTTATGGCAGAGCGAGCAAAGCGAGCGAGGCCAATAATTTGGGCAAGTCCATAAGCCTAATTATGTACGAGTTGCATACAAAGCTTTATGTTTGACTTCAATGAAGAAATTTCATTTTCTGAAATGGCAATTAATAGATATATTCGTCGCTTTATTACAAAGAAATATTGAGTGTGCTTTTGCTTTTCCTACCTTAGTAACCGTCAGCGACCTTAGCAACCTCACTGAACAAAGTTGATTACTTCGTTAATTCTGTGACAAACGTCATAATAATCCAAAAAAAGGATAGTTCGGGAGAGGAAAGCGTGAAAAATTTAGCCGCAAGTGCCAAAGAATCTCTCCTATCTACTCACTAAAAGTGCTCATGGAAATTTGTATGCGGCCTATAACAAGTGGTGTGAAACGAAGAAATTTGCAAAATCGAGAGAAGACTGTGACAGTTGAGTCCAATAAAGTGGTGACCAATAAAGTAGTCAATTATGGACGCTAAACGAATTCATGAATCATATTTTATTTTTTGATACTTTTATTTCATAAAGGTTGATTAGATTTTATAAAGAAAGGACCAAAGATCATAGGGGTAGAATATGACATTACTGTGATTCACTAATAACAAGTGGTGCCTCTGAAATGAAACCCTATGTCATTTTGTAGGTACTTCCCCTACGCTTATGCCAGCAAAGCCGTAACGACCATTTGCAAGATATGTCGGTTCATACAAAATTACCAAACGTATATTTTCAATAAATATTTCAATACTTTGTTACAGAAAACCATGTTCCATTGAACACTGATATTTTGCGTTTACACAACCTCCTGCTCCTGCTGACAAGCCCTACAGCAAACAAGATCTACATGTACCTGACCTCAAGAATAATGAATAAGCAATGTGATAACATGTTATTTTCAAATTCTTCAAATAATAGGTATACCTACGTGCTTATCTAATGAGTCCTCCTCAGAATACTACGAAATTAAGTAATTTCCACTGTTCTCGTGGACATATCTCGAATTCTTCTCGAATCTAACCGCTCGAAATTTCGAAGAAAAAATATTTAGGTGTCCATTTAAGAAGATCAGGTAGAATTCCTATCGACACCATACCCGGTCGTCAAAAACGCCGAAGAAACCGAGCTGTTATCGTAATCTCCGAATTAACATGAAGTTAAATTAGATTTTCGTCGGATTATACATTACTCAAAAGTCAACTTAAAACGAAACCGGCTACTTGAAAAGTATGAAATCCGTCTCGTGCTGTTTTACAGCACCAGTGAGCAATCGCTTTGTTTTCTATCGATCTATTTAAGGCTGAACATCCACTAGAAGACTTATCACTTGATGGCTTATTTTGGGAAGTTTAACAGGTCGGTTTCTGCCGACATTTTTATTCAGAAAATTTCAAATATTGCCGAGGGAGGAGCGAAATTTTCATTTTGTCTCCAATTGATGAATTACATGAATATTATAAGATGAATAAAGAATTTGAAAAGTCTATGCTGATTCAAAGAAGACAATGAATTTTCTTCCTTTTTCAGAAGGATATTTCCAATAACTATTGATGAATCAGAGCTTTTTCTGTATCTCAAATATAAAAATGAAGTATATGAGGTGAATGCCGAATATAAAAAGTGTATGCTGATTCAAAGAAAGGGTTGATTTTTCATCTTTGTTCAGAAACGTAATGAGAATATTGTCATCAACATGGACCTTTCGTCCAGGTCTGCCTTTAAGCATCTTAGATAGGTCATAACGCAAACTAAGAAAGATGGAACGTTTGGAATGGATTAACTTGTCCTTTTTGATCTTTAATAAGGTATTTAGTCATGTGATTTATTGCGTAGTTTAGTATTTTCTTTGTGGTCTTAAATACTTCTAATAAATCCAGATTAGTGGATATTCGAATTCGAATAAGAGATTTTATGTGGCTCTTAGTCAGAGGCCAAAAGATGCTGTGAAAGTCACCTATGCATAATAATAATAATGGACCATTATGTGTGTTTACATGTTTTTAATAACTTTTCAAAATGAAATATGTCTGTTTCCCAGAATGTTTTTAATTTAAGCTGTTGAGGCGTTATTGGCCATAATTTTTACGATTTCATGTTAAATATACTAATAAGGATACTCCCTGATACCTTGGCGAACTCTATACGAATAGTTCTGACTCGTAATTTGAGTTTATGTTTATGATGCCGGTTTTGAAATATTTAAAAGTTATGATATTACCAAAAATAACTCGAAAATTGGCTATTTCAATAATATGAAAATACATATATCTTCTGTGAACTTAGATACCTACCTTAAAACTTGAGCAGAAAAAACACGCCTTACCCAAGTCAGTTCATTTAAAATAACGCAACCGGAGATAAGGACGAAAAAGTCGAATTTTGAATGATTTATTTAGGAAAAAAAATTTCGTTTGATGATAGGTGTCCAAAGGCTAAAGTGAAAAAAAATGTAATATCAGCATGGAACCTCATGAAAATTGGATGAGTATAGGATTATTTATGCAAATTGTTTTCGTCAATGGCAAAATAATGCTTGATTCATTTGCTTGTTCAATCGACAATCTTCTAAAAAGGATAAAAATAAAAGAAGTGACGACGAGGATGGGATTCGAACCCACGCGGGCAGAGCCCATTGGATTAGCAGTCCAACGCCTTAACCACTCGGCCACCTCGTCAGATAATTAGAACGGTTTTTTCTTCACTTATGGCAGTTAGGTGTTAGCTTTCTATGAAATGTAGATAGCAAAAAATATAGGGGGAAACTTGAATAAAAAAATCATTTTCATGAATATCATTGGAAAGCATTGGAATATGGGATGAACTTCCGCAAAAAGTTACTGCTGACGATAACGTTTGTTGATATTGATTTCGAGCGCATGTTCCTCCTATTTCCAATAGGAAATTTAACAAAGATTTCTGCTCAACTCCAAATAGCCTTCTACTAAAAGACATGGCTGGGCTTCTAGATATTCTACAAATTATATAGATATTTTGATCATTTTTCATTACGAGTTGCCACTGGTCAGGCATAGAATTTGAATGAAATAACATTTTTCTTTCGAAAGTGGCTCCTACATCAGCTCTTCTATTCACCTTTTGTCCAATTAATTACCACAATGAGAACCTTGGCTAGCGTTGATTAGATGTTAACTAAAATAGTGGACGGCTCCACGAAACGAACCTAACCAAAATTATTAGGGAATTTTGATTTATCGTTCCCCATAAATCCACCAGAATCTGCTATAAACACGTCAAATTGAGAATAGGAAGCATTTCAGGTACCTGGATTAGAGGTAATTAGCGTTAGAATGATGGGTATCACATAAATAAGCGAAACTTGTTTGTGACCATTATTGGGTTGGTTTGTTCCAAAACAACTATAGATCATCACACCCTATAATGTTCCATTGTACTAAGCCCCGGTTTGTCAGGCGGGTATCCTGAACCTTCTGGAAATTACAGTGTGGGTTGTTTCAACCCTTATAAAGGTAGAATTTTAGACGCTGATATAAGCCATCGGTGTACCTTATAGTTCAAAAGTAACGGTAATTTCATTTACTTTTGAAGGTTTACAGGGTAGCACATTGCAAAAAAAACACAGGTCTCTTCTGGTTTCGATTTTCCAAAATCTTAATTTTTCGACTACAAAAGAACTCTGTTTCCGGCCGACATTAATATCGGTATCTGTCGTTTCGGTTTCTATATTCAGTCAATAGTAATCCTTTTATTCCGTCACCAAGATTATCAACATTTCAAAGATTTTCCGAAGAATGGTTATACCTGTATTACATGGGGTCTTACAAAATCTATGGATGAAGACTTTTTTAATCCCATCTATTGGATACCTACTGTTTCTCATAATCCTCTTCCTATTATCCTGGTCCAAACGGGAGCCAATGGCCAACTGGGATAATATCTAGGCTTTCAACGAACTATTTGAATACTTTGAGGTTTCAATAATACTGTGTTAACAGTAATTGTATAATCCCTTAATTTATTGGCCCTATGTTATCTCTTCCAACAGTTATTCACTTTTGGAAGTCTTAACAAGAATGGATAGGGTTAAGCAAGGTTTTGTGTGTAGGTACTGTGTACCTATGGAAGAAGATAAATACTCTGGACAAGAAGTAATTGTTTATTCTTATTCCCTATACTTACCTACCCAATTTTCGTAAATATGGCTCAGCTATAGCTACCAATGATCAAGAATTCGACTAATCTAAACTGAGTTTTCAAAACAAATAAGTAAGTACTGCCCGCGAAAAGATTCAATTACAAATCTTTCTTATAAACAGGGTACATATATTTTAACTGTATATTGTTGAGGCTAAAAGGAACCTTCTTTATTTTCCATTTTCCGAATTAGGCTCTGTTGAAAAATTGTTTAGATAGAAAGATCGCCACAGATTATGTAGTTTTATGTTTTTATTATCACTCAGAAAATTTTCTAAGTAAAATTAACAGAAGCACTACTGTTGGAAGTCTAATGTATTGAAATTGTTAATCCAACAAAAAACTTTTCCGATTACAAAAAATTGCTGTACCTACAATAGAGCATTCATGTTATCCTGAATGAGGTTTGTTAACACTACAAAACAAGAACTACTGTGATAACAATATTATTTTCATTAAGGCTACATCATACAGTAATATTGAATGTATTGCTGTTCAATAGAATTGAAAATTCTATAAAAAGAAGCCTGAATTTATATTACCCCAATGTCACTAATTTTGTACAAATAACACAAATTATTTGTATAGAATATCTAATACACTATCATATTCACAACCTTTATTATTATTTTTACAATCCTATTGTTATTCATAGTTATACTACCCCAACAGTATTTTTCGTTGAAATGGAAATCATATGCTACTACAGGGATAAAATATTCGTTATTTTAATAGTTAAACGTTACCAGAAAACAACAAAACTGATAATATTACACAATCCGCTGTTGATTTAACAGTCCTTCTATAAGCGAATACCACGAACTGCTAGGGATATACTTACGCGAACAGCGTAACAGCAAGCTTATATTTACAGCGCTACTGATTTCGTACGAGTTTGGTCCTGAGATATGGTGATATTAAAAAAGAAAAAGAGTGGAAGAAATAGTTTTAAGAGAGAACTAAAAGTGATATTCATCAAAGCTGGAATTTTTGAAGCCGAACACTTGCCAAGAAGTGTATTGGTAAGTACTGAAATTTCTTTTTCTTCGTTGAAATAGGTATTCAATCTAATATACAAATACAAAGATATCGAAATGGCGAATGCTGAATTGAGATTCAGTGAACTTCATGCCAAAATTGATGAGAAAAACGATCATTGAAAGATATTGTCTGTCCATGTCGCAGAAATTTTATTGAATAGTGAATTCACCCGTCGGTCACTTTTTCGAAATAAATCTTTCTATTTATTTTGAAATATTGTGAATCTTCAATTTTTTTTCAGATGATAGATTGACTTTTGAAACTTTCATATTGATAACTACTCGTCATATCAAGGAATTTTGTTCTGAGGAGCCACATATTTCTTGGAGGGATAGGATAATTTTCGAAGAGCTTGTCCGAATTATGCAGAACTTGGCAAAATTGAGGTAGGTACAATAGACCAATGCAATGATTTGTTTCCGTTGCAAAAAGAATTTTCACGACCTTTATATTTTGATAAGGCATCTCAAACTGATTCTCTAAGTTTCATCGCATGTTTATTTGAAACTGTTAGATTAAGAATTTTTAACTTCTCGATAGTAAATTGTGATATTTCTTTCAGATGGACGAAATGAAGGTATATTGCTGCTTCTGCATGCAGCCATAGCTCCAACATCTAGAAAACCTCAAAAATTCGGCTCCAGTTGCCAAATTTTTCATACTTGTAATTTTGTTATATTTATGATTTTTCTGTTCCAATAAACTCATCATTAAAAATTAGTTTATTTCAATTGAACTATACCTAGACATTGAATATACTTATATGTAACTAGATACTGAATAATAATATTTTCAGGAAGCTGACATCACAGCAATATCGTAAATTCTGCAACATTTACTGAAGGCAGTTGCTCCACAAGTCGGTTGTCTGCCTCTTTGTATTTCTAACAATTTCACTGCTGAATTTAATAATACATAGTTAATTGTTTTTATGAATCAAATCGAATATTCTGAATGGGGCAAAATATATTCTATCCAGAATATTTAGATAATAGTTGAATAATATCGTATGAATATTACATTCTAACAAAATAATAAAATCCTCTATCAGCACAAAAAATAATACTATTGGCGAAAAAGTATGAATCTGTATATTTAACAATCTCACTTTCCATTGTATAGAAAGCAGTGTTATTGAAATCATTATATTATACGATTTCGATCTCCCTAACATAATATTTTTATTAACGTGAAGGAATATATTATCCATGGTAATAGAAGATACTGTTATGAGAATCTATATGTTCGTTAAACCTGACAACTGCAATATTAGCGGAAGAACTATTTTATTATAATGGTAACAGAAGATTCTTTATCTACAACAAGTTTGCATTCAATGAGGCAGCTAACAAAAGTGCTTCTGTTAATATAATACAATTTTAGATTGACCAAATAGGGATCTTCATTTTGTTATCTTAACATACATTTTTCGTTGTATTTACTAGAATAATTTTCTGAGTGATATTATATTATTTTATTTTTCATTAATTTTAATTCAATACGTAGTTTGCATCGACATTCATCATTCATATATTTGAATTTTGTCTTTCATTGACAAATAATTTTCAGTAGAAACGGTTCGTATACGAGGATATATTGAAAAATTCTTAGCCTACTATAGAACCAAACAAAACTTGATTGCATACATTTATAACAGCGAACCTGCAATGTCTCTAGACCTTTCAAAGAAAATGTTTCTTCTTGCTCTGCAAACCAGTCCTCCACAGCTTTTATTACCTTCTCCTTCTTGGAAGAAAATTTACGACCATTTAATTTTTTTTCAGTTGAGGACAGAGATGACAATCGGACGGAGCCGAATCCGGTGAAAAAGGGGGGTGTTCTAGTAATTCTAACCCTAACCTAAATCACGAATTTTTTGCATGGCAACATGAGATTTGTGTACTGGGGCGTTGTCCTGTAAAAACAAAACACCTTTGGATAGCTTTCCGCGTCTTTTCTCTTTAATTTTTTTTTCCCGTAGAGTTTTCAGTAATGTCGAATAGTGATCTCCAGTTATTGTTCTACCCTTATCCAAAAAATCAATCATGACTAGTCCAGGGCAATCCCAAAAAACTGAAGCAAGAACTTTTCCAGCAGATTTTTGGACACGAAACTCCTTAGGTCTTGGAGAACCAGAGTGTCACCATTCCATCGATTGTTGCTTTGTTTCTGGATCGTAAAAATATACCCAAGTCTCATCCATATAGTTACAATTTGGTTTAAGAAGTCTACACCGTTTTCAAATCGAGCACAGATCGAACGCGATGCTTCTACCCTTGCACGCATTTGGTCAACATTCAAACATTTGGGGATCCATTTTGCAGAAATTTTTCTCATGTCCGAATTGACGTGAACTATATGATGAACGCGTTCGTATGAAATCTTCAGTGCTTCAGATATCCGTTTCAGCCCAATTCGACGGTCTGATAAAATCATCTCATGAACTGCATCGATATTTTCGGGAACTGACACAGAAACTGGCCTTCCCGATCGGTCATCATCTTCAATGGAATATTTACCACTTTTGAAGCTTGCAGTCCAATTTTTCACGGTCGCATACCAAGGACATTGATCACCAAGGGTATTAAGCATATTTTCGTAAATCTGCTTACATTACAACCCTTTTAAATACAGGTACTTAATGATGGCTTGATACTCCAATTTTTCGATTTTTACAATTTCGGTGGACATCTTTTTTTTAATTCATTGCGTAACTCTGGTTTACTTTTTCGACGTCGAACTCTTCACTGACACTCCTAATAAGTTATTGTTCGTTGATATGGTATCGCAATATTTTGTTTATGCATGGAACTGGTCTAGGCCAACTAGATATCAATACATCCTCGTAAAATATATCATGTCATGCTCCTTAGAATTCAATTTTAATTTAATAATTTTTTTGCGATTCGGTGGTATTTATAATCCAGGGAAGCATCTAGATTATTTTCGAGATTTATGATTTTTTCGTCAACTTTTATCGGCTCTTTCAAACGAAACCGAATTTAGGAAAATTGTATAGGAAAAAAGTGTTTCGTTTGATGGGAGGACTCTACAGTTAAAATATATGTGCAAGTTAACCTGCATGTAAAGTAGATGAGGAAAAATTCTGAATGGAAGAGGAAAGAAAGTATAAGAAGTAAAAGCAGATGTTCTCGAAATTAATGTATTCATCAATGGTGATTCTTGGCTCAAACACCTAATTATATTTATAAAGGATACCATTTTTAATGCCCTATATTGCAATAAAATTTTCATTGAGTACTCATATACGTCAATTAAAATCGTTAAAAACACAACGCTCATTCGCCTAATTAAAGAACAACCAAATAACATCTAACCTCCCCGGAAAATAAAGCAGTTAATTAAGGAATATCACAAAAACCGCATCCCCATCGGGCTTGGTAATTACCGAGGCCACGAAAACACTTAAAACTCCAATATATGGTTAATTCGAAAGACAACTTTACGAGAGTAATAATTATTTCTGAAACAAATGCGTTATAAAATGGCGCCCAGGTGATAATAGGCCTCATCAAAAACACACTCCGATTTTCGTGAGCATCCACTTCAAAATTGTATTTGTTTAATGTCCGGCTTGGGCAACTGCGACTGTGAGGTTATACCTGGTCCAAAACCTGGGCATCCTCACATTCACATGTGAACTTTGAATTATTATGGTAATTCCCAGGCGTACACTGTTTGAAGATGTAAATTGATAGGAAGAAGAAGTCGAGAGAAGAGAGAAGAAAATATGGTTTATTGGCTGGGTCCTGGAACAACTAACTATATGTTTTTTTCACTGACAACTCCAATGTAAAATAAAATATAAATGAAGGCTTGTTAATATGTAATGGGGTTCACGGAATGCGGCGTTGAATGGGGTGTTTAGAGTTTATTTACCGAGCTTTTTTCTCAAATTGAAATTACCCCTTTTGGGTATTTATTTTATGCCTCATAAAATATGCATGATGGTTCGAAATTGGAAAAGGAGGAATTGAAGGATGGTGTTTATGGAGTGGCATATCCCTGTTATTTATTGCCAGTCTATAATAAGTTGTATTTAGCTGACCGAGATTGCTTCGTACGCAGGCACTTAAATTTTTTAATATGATGGTCAAGTGGTGCAGGCTGTTTCGTGAAAGTTGATGGGCAGATATACGGAGAAAAATGAAATTGTTTTTATTTGTTTCTCATTTGTAAACGTCAGTTTCCAAAAACACAATATTAATCAAGAAAGTTTATTTTATCAAGTCACTAACTTGTAAAACTGACAGTTAGGTAACTTTCAAAATTTTTACAAGTTAGTAGTATTATTCACATTAGAAAATTTTGTTCTATCGTCATATATGTTGAAAATCATGGTACAATTGTTATTTCCAGTAACACAGATTTTTTATGATGAAAGAGTTGATACTGATGATGATGAACCATCTGTTGACTCAGAAACTGCTGAACTCGAGGACTGCAGAACATTATTTTGTACTCTCCTTACTACCAAATAATTTGCTGGACATTTCGATTTTTTTGTTGACCGAATCATCGACATACCTCATCGCAATTTCGGTGCTCTTCCACCCTCCTGCACGGTTTAGTGCTAAAATATCTCCACCCGAATCCGCAACCATAGTGGCTCCAGTTCTTTGAAAAGAGTGGCCGGTGTATAACTCTGGGTCTTTTAAACCTAAATATTTCGCTATTTGCTTTGGGACACCACCAATAGTGTGCTGGCCAGCATTAAGGGAAATGCACTTTCCATGTCGGTATGTCAAAAAAATTCTTAGGCTTTCTGTTCCAGGAGGCCGAAGATTTACATATTTTCTGTATAACATGCAGGGCTTGAAGCTGCAGCCATCATCGGTTATGGTGAATCTTCTTGTTGTTAAATTTTTTGTTTGCCGCAATATCACAATAACGTATTTTCCCATATCTTCTACATCATTCATGTTTAAGGAGAGAATTTCGTCACATCGACAACATCCAAAAATCACCAATATTGTTACAATTTTCGCCAGCAACCACTGGTCATCAGAAGCATGTAAAAGAAATTGTTCAGCCTCTTCTTTACTTAATACCTTGGCCTTTTTTGGCGTATAACGCTCATTTTTTCGTTTCAGAAACGCTATTACCTTTTGAAATCTGCAAATGACAACTAAACGTCATATTTTTCAATAAATTTTTTAAGGAAAACAAACCTGCGAACAGGGGCATTTTCTTTCATTTCCAAGCAGCTTTTCAGCATAGACCATTTTGCCCATAAAGTTTTAGGGCTGAATCTAGCTGATAGTGGATTCAAGTAGACCAACAAAACATTTTCAGTTACCCCAATCACACTATTTTTGTTTTGCCACTTTTTGAAGTCGTCGTATTCTCGCTCGTACCTTGAAGCGGATTTTGCAATTAATAAACTTAAAGCTACACTGCTGGCTGCCTCAATAATTTCTTTTGGTACATTCATTTTCGCTTTCGCCAAAACAAATGTAAAGAAAAATAAACAGACATGTTCATGGCAACGCTTACGACATTTGCGACAAATTATTGAGATTTTTTTGGAATTTATCTAACCTTTTTACAAATGAGAAACAAATAAAATATAAAACAATACACGCAAGGTAACGGGTTTTACTGGCTCAAGGAGGTAACTGACTCGTCAGTTATATCCTTCATTCGCCAGTAAAAACCCTCTTACCTTGCTAGTAATGTTATATACTATTACTCTGGATTTTCACAGTAGGTATATAGGAAATTGGGTTGGTGAAAAACTTAGTTCAACTGATGCCAACTTTTCCTGGACTGTTTCCGACCAAACATTTCGTAATTTTTAGTCATATTTCACTCTCCACCACAGTTTCCAATTATAAGATTTAATGGTTCACATCACCAGACCAAATTCCTTACCGTTTATTTTTGGTATCGAAGCATTCAATCATAATTAGCACGAGTTCGAATGAGGCAAAAAGGATATTTCTAATAAAGTCAAACAAGTTGTATTTAATAACCATTTAGGTAAAAAGGGGCCAAATAGATATATATTATAAAACCATTAAAAACCTAATATATTATGGCCTGCTTAACAACAGGCTATGTTCCTTAGTTATTAAAATTATTTTGAAATATGACCAAGGAAACGCCTGCTCGTAAATATAGTTTTTTGGTGTGTCCAGTGGCGTTCTGAATAGGTTGTTCATTAAGTAGATCGTTTCATGAACTATCTGTTGCAAAGGAGCGTGAGGTATAACTACCTTATCATACAAGGAAATTGAGCATCTTGGAGAAACAAAAAATAGTACCTATATATTCTAAAACTAGTTGCAGAATGGGCTCCTATTCCAACACGTATGCGAAATTCGAAAACGAATGTGTGTTGGAATTGCCTTCTGCAACGAGTATTAGACGATATTTTCTCTATTCCAGTCAAATTTCGTGAAATACTGCTGAAATTCAGTGAAAAATTCAGATAATACATCCTAGTGACTTTTGTATTGTATCTTGGCAGTTGGTGACTGTTACGAAATTGACATTTCCAAATTAAAGTGTGTTGAAAATTGATAGGATCGGAAGCCAGTGCTGACAACCACAAAACGAAAAATATAACTGAAAACAATGCTGTAATAAGAGTTCATTACAGCACAAGATCGTCAATGTTTCACGGGCGGTACGATATATGGCATCGTCCTGCTGAAACCACATGTCGTTAAGACCAATAGCTTTCAGATGACGTACAAGAAACTGTGTAAACTGTGTTATCATAGCACATTCACCGTTACAGCAATTTCTGACAATCAGGACGCGTTGTTCAACCGTGTTCTTACTACCTCCCATCTGTCAACTTTCTATCTGTCACGTCATAATCATGTGACATGTCTGTCAAACATGGCGCAAAATTCGAATTTTACGCTCTTATTGAAACACTCTATAGCTACAACACACAACTATCATCCACTTTTTTTGTAAGACAGACGATAACATCTCAAAAACCAGTTTGTAGTTGGTTGATAAACTGATTTTTTTTTGTTCAAAAGACCGATTTTGATCGGATACATTTGATACGCCACTGCCCGTCCGGGCCCCGAGCCAAGGAAGAGAAGGCACTGAAAAGGAGGCAAAAGCAGGACAGGTAGATAGAGTTCCGAGAGATAAGTATGGGCGGTAGGTGTGTCGGATCCCCACAATTTGCAGTAAAAGGGGGTTCTTGGAAGCGCCAGGGACCCAACGTGGTCTCTACGGGACCGCAAATGCATTCGACGTGGCTATAGTTGGGTCTCAGCTATTGATAACGCTACAATAATGTCATCATCATTAAGGGACACCGTGTGAAATGCCCCTGCCTGACTCCTCCATTGTCACCAGGTCGCTTGGCAGCGTCCAGTGGTTATAATGATGACTTAATGACATTGACGTTTCGGTGACGTTTCTTGCTTTCGATTATTCTAGCCGACTCTGAGAACGAAGGAATGCTCAGAAATATTTTCGGTACATATTGTTTTCACTCGGTTTTTAAAAGCATGAAAGATTTTACAATGATATTGATTTGCCTTTTTGTTATCACCCTTTAACTAATCGGATATGTGTGGGTTTATATTTTTCTTCATAACCTAATAGCCTCTCCCAAATGAAAACGGTAGGTATCTGATGTGAAACAGAGATCAATAAAAAAGAAACAATGGATCCTGGAAGGATAATACCATTTTCTACTCGAAGCCACTGTATTTAATATTATACAGCACTTCTTTATGGAATTTCAATAATAAATTGTGTAGATGAATGAAGTATAGATGGAATCCCTAAATGAATCAACGTATAGATGTGCGGGGTCTACAAGCAAGGCGCGAACATCCGCGAACTTGATTGTTTCGCTCTTAGCGAACTTCTCTAATAGGGTGCTCTACACTCATGGAGCGAATCACTCCAAGAACTCTTGCCATGAACTTGGTCAACACTTCACGTCAAAATTTCACCTCCACGCTCACACACATATTCGCACTTTAGTTCGCGGAGTTCGCGCTATCTACGAAGACTATTGTCCTGTTTAGCCAGCTTCAAAATTGGTTCACTCTGATAATAATCAAGAAACTGTTATTCCACTTTATATAGGCAACTGAAATTGAGTTCGTAGCGCTATATCGGCAAGAATCAGGACTACTCTATGGCCATTTCCAAAGAGCAACGCCTCAACTCCATTTGTGAAAAGTGAACAAAACTAGTGCTCAAGCACTAGTTCGTTCGTACTACGTACAGACAACTGAGGGACTCCCTCCCTAGGCATCCTATTCTTTCTTTTTTACTCTTCATGCCATCATTGTGCTCGTTATGGGTCAACAACAAAGAAGATTTCATGGAATTGAAATTCTAATTATGGATTTTCTTATTGTACCAGTTGGTCCATTTTGTATTAACTGCACTTCAACAGTCGATGGAAAACTTGTTCTTAGAAGAAAATCTCCTTAGTAATATACGCCCATAAAGGTACGGACACTGGGCGTCAAGGGCGGATTTACGGGGGGGTATTGGTAGTAATTACCCCCCCCCCATGAGTATCGAAGACCTCAGAAAAAATCACGTTTAAAAGTTTATTTCGTTTTCAATCATATTAATATTTCCTCCTGTCAAATAATGTATTTTATTTTTTTATTTCTTCATCATACAAAGTGTACTCTTTGTATACTTTATAGTCAATGACTTAAAATACAGGGGTCTACACTTAATGAATTTTATTAAGTAATCAGTTCCTAAAATAAACTTGCGGATGCTAACCGAAAAGATATTTTACATTGATAATGCTGATTGCTCTCCATTTAGAAAAATGATGGAGCAGAGCAACTTGTTCTTGCAAGTATGTAGCATCGACCTGTTTGATGTCAGCAATACCAAAGAAATTAAAAAAACTTACTTCCTCTTACAGCAGTGAACTATTTTTTATTAAGTTTGTGTTCAGTTTGTTAACTTTATATATATATATATTTTTTTCTTTGTGTCTCTCCTTTAACTACAATTTATATTTGTGTTGGTTTGAGAATAAATAAATGAATCATTATTTCCTATTCTCGTACTCCGCTGAGTTTGAAGAGAACCTAAGCAACAACTGATTGAATGGTTTTGTGGCAGCGTTGATTGATGGAAGTCACGTTCTTCTCTTTAAGACCATACAATAAAAATATGACCGATAATCTCAAGCTGGAAATAAAAATAATTAAGAGATTATGAGATGAAATAACACAGTATCTCACAAACAGATCATTTGGTCTTCTATTAGTCCCAAACTTGTGGAAGAAAAACGTAGTAAATTACCTACACACCAACCAATAATTTCCTGTGCCCACATTCAAATGATACAATAAAGAAGTCGATGTGTATGTTGCCCAATAATTACGATCTTATTTAAAGGAGAACTCACAAGTCACGATTTTTATTTGTTTTTCACACGGCGAAGATTTATCGTCTTTAATTATATCCTCTGGATGCCTTCGCCTAGCTAATCCAAATAGAGGTGTACATTCGAAATAAAATAATTTATTATTTACTGCCATCATCAACGTTTCCAGGTTATCGTATATCTTGCCTCTCTCCGCCTAATTTCGGACTATTTATTCTAAAATTTCTCAATAGCAAATTATCGTGGCTGGCTGAAGGATGATTACGTTTCATGAGAGCTAAGTGCTGTAATTTGGAGAGCAAACCAGACAGGCGTTTTAACAATTTCCATGTCAACTCTATCATCCATCACGAACTAGGAGAACCAAAGTGAAAATTGCCAGCTCTGTTCTGTTCTGCCTCATCTATTTCGTTGGCGAGAAAGGTGAAGGAACTGGCTAATCAGATTTAATAGGTGGGATTAGTTTCTTCTTCAGGCTTTGGTGCAATTCGCATGAAATATTTCTATTGATGCTGATAAGCACCTTTCAAGTCGACACTGAAGCTTGAGCTCGAAGACCACTTTCTTTGATTGGAAAAATTCTGGGTGCTTCTTGCACCAGAAGCTACAGCCAATACGTGGCAAATTTGGCATCAGGTCTGGTATCTATCGGGTGTTTTTTTAGAGTGGTAGAACTAAATTGAAATCAAACCCATTCAAGATTTAAATCAAGATTGAAGCCAAATGTTTCTTCATTTGAACGATTATTTCATGATATTCGGATCGGCATTCGACCAGACCAATCTTGGACCACTTTTTCGAGTAATTCAGGCCTCATTTCAGCAATAACACGAGTTATGTTGGCTTTCAAAGCGTCTATTATTTCTGGTTCATCCGAGGGTTCATTATCATAAACCAATGACTTATTGACATAACCCCAAAGAAAATGATCCATTGGAGTTATGTCGCCTGATCTTGGAGGCCAATTAATTGGACCATTTCTCGAAATAATGTTATCGCCAAACCTTTCCTTCAATAAATCTTTTGTTGAAACAAAAACACTTCTGGGTCGATACCAATAAAATTTCGAAACAAACAATCCATCATCGATCTGTAACGAACACCATTCACTGCAACATTAGCACAAGCGAATCAGGATCGTCATTAACACTATCATCTTACAGCAGCAATATTGTCTTGTTGTTATTGTTGCTTCGAGTAGAGAAAATCTATCGATAGTTCGACGAAAAAGCTGCTCTGATGGACGATTATGTAAACCATTCATTTCACGAAGTGCTTTATACGTTTGGCGAATGGAACACTGATTTTGAAAATAAATTTCAACAATTTGTAAATGTTGTTGCGGCGTGAGTCTTTCTTTACAGAAACACCCGATAGTTGCAGAGCAATATCCTTCTTCAAAATTTTATGACAAGTAGCTATTATTCGAAGTTTCTCGATCAAATCTACCTGCTCGAGAAAGATTATAATAAATGTAACTTAACGCTTTGAATATGTTAATAATGTACATAAAAACTTCCAAGTTAGTTCCAACAAACCTACCTACATATATCAAAACAATTTATGCGTTTTTTATTGATGTAAAATCTCGATTATATCGAAATTAAATATTTTAATGGTTGCACAACTGCGTTCGCCACTCCCTGGACGTCTGAGGATGCTGTAAAAACTATATTATCACTTCACAGACACCAGCAGGGGGCTCTACAAAATATTATGCCAGGTACATGAAGCCAACGCAACAAAGACACGAGAGCTTGTACACGAGAATCAGATGCGTCTTTATCAAACGATATATTATGTGCTGGTATTGAGGCATCAATGGAACTCGAAAATATTCATATTTCTTCGGTATAGCCAATTGCTATTTACTACTACCTTTAAAAAGACAACTGTGGGACTCAATAGGCTTCTCATTACTTCTTTTTTGCTCTCCATGTCATCATTGTGCCCGCTATGGGTCGATAACAGGAAAAAATGGAATTTGAAATTCAATTCCTGGATTTCCTTATTATACCGGGTGATCTACTCTGTGTTAGCGGCACTCCAATAGTAAAAGTAAAAACTTGTTTTTATAGGAAAATCTTCTTTGATTAATGGATACAAATATGAAAATATCGATACAAATCGATTAGAGGAAAATATTTCCTAACTCAGCCAGGAGTCCAAACGATGCGTTTTCCAATAAGGGCAATAAGAGGTATTATTTTGACATTAAATGAAAAATGCCATTTTTTCGATGAATGATGGGATGTTCATTTCATTATACAGTGTGTTTGGGCATGACTTAACGATAATTAAAGGGCATCAAATATATCTAATTTTATTGACAAAAACACCCACATTGGGGGGTTTACCCCCCAATTTTTGGAATAGCCGCCATTTTAAATTAATTTTTTTTATTTTAGTTGATACTTTCAAATGATATCGATTTATTTGGTCATGAAGGTTCTACAGATGTGAAATAAATATTTTTTGAAAGATAATACTTTCACCTTTTATAAAAGTAGAACAATATGAAAACATTCAACTCAAAAATGTCATGAAAAGATCCTTAAAGAAAATTTTAGTCGAAAAATGTACTGAATTTTTTAGTAAATCCTCAGTAGTACAACAACTAGCACATCGAAGTATAATTTTTTTTCAATGAACTAACACGCAAGGATATCAGCTACAAAACGACACCCACATCATTTCTGTAAGTTACATAATTTGAGAGTAATTGTTCTTCGAATATGACCGTTACGAGAGAGCAGACACTGCATTGATTTCCAGGGCCACTGAGTTTTTATTTTATTTTCTCTATTTCAGTATCGTAATGAATGCTTTACAGTATTAAAAACAGTGCTGTAATGAACTCATTACTGCATTGTTTCCAGTTATATTTTTCGTTTTTTGGTTGTCAGCACTGGCTTCCGATCCTATCAATTTTCAACACACGTCAATTTAGAAATGTCAATTTCGTAACAGTCACCAACTGCCAAGATGCGGCGTGAGTCTTTCTCTTTTCAAACTGACAGTACCTCACCTAAAAAAAAGTTCTGAAGGAAAACAGGGACAATGTTCCTGAAAAATATCAAATTGTGTATTTGCAATCTAAATTGGCATGTCACATGGTGTAAACTTTTTAGGGGCACCCTTTATAGGGAGTGTTTTCCTTGAACTCGTGAAAATATCACTTTATGCGATAAGATCTAGTAGAGATCCATCTGAAAAGCTCCCTGGAATCGAATAAAACGATGTCTCAATCAACGAAATCTCCCATCTCCTTCAGACTTATCCCGCCGGGAATCATCAAGATATTTCATTAGCTGGAAGTTTGTGATTTCCATAACAATAACAACGTTCGTCCACAGATTGTATATGGCCAGTTAAATGTCCATAATTCAGCGTTGTAATGGACACGTTTCCTGCGACCATCCTCAAGAGCAAAGAAAGAAATTCGTGACAACTCTATTCCACATCTCATATTGTCCGTAAATATCTCGCATAATATTTTATCCGGCCATATTGTGCTCACTGTCCTATCTTGGCTATTTATCTCCACACCTACGTATGCGTAAGTGGCACCAGGTCCAAGAAAATTAATTTTCAAAATCCGTTTCAACCATTTGTGCTCCTTTGTGGGGGACCCATTCTCATTTCTCTCGTAATATTCGTATAAATATCCTATTATGGTCGCTCTATTCCTCTTGATTATGATATATATTATGGCGTCTTCTGTTGGTTGAGATTGCCACCGGTTGGATTCCTTTGTGGGTTAATTCATCAGTGAATTCTCGCACATAGTTAACGTCATATTCGATTAACGCTGATGTCGATGAGGAAATTTGAATGAATCCTCACCAAACTATCATAAGTTGATAGATATTACTCCTGTATAGTTATACTCATGCCATACCTGTTTCCGTATAGCATGCCCAACATGTTAAGTTAGAGAAGATCATATAACATTATATGGTAATTATGAGATTATGTGAATGTTAACTAAAGGTTTTTCCAATAAGAGGTGTTATCAAATATACCTACCTAATTTTATCGACAAAAACGCCGCTTTTTTGAATTATTTTTTTCATTCTAGTTAACCCTTTCAAATTATATCGATTTCTTCGGAAATAAAGGTCCTACAATGTTGAGTCGAAAAATTTACTGAAGTTTTTAGTAAATCCCCAATAGTACAAAAACTAGCACATTGAAGTATAATTTTTTTCAATGAACTAATAAGCAAGGATATTAGTTACAGAACGACACCCACATCATTTTTGTAAGTTATATAATTTGAGAGTTATGGCTGTTTGAATATGACCCTTAAGAAAATTGATAATAGTATATTCTAAAACTAGTTGCAGAATGGGCTCCTATTCCAATACGAATGCGATTCGAACGCATGTTGGAATTCCATTCTGTAAGGAGTATCAGACGATATTTTCTCCATTTCAGTCAAATTTCGTTGAAATTCAATGGAAAATTCAGATTATACATCCTAGTGACTTGTACTGTATCTTGGCACTCCGCAACAACGTTTGTAAATTATTGGAATTTATTTTCAAAATCAGTGTTTTATTCGCTAAACTTATAGAGAACTTCGTGAAATTTTTAATTTACATAATGGTCCTCCAGAGCTGCTTATTCGTCGAACTACCGATAGATTTCGGACATTTCCTCTACTCGATGCAACAACAACAACAAGACAAAGAACTGTACAGAAAAAATATCGCTACTGTAAGTGATAGTGTTAATGAAGATCCAGACTTGTCTATTCGTCGACGTTCAAAACAAGTTGGACTCTGTGCATCCACCACATGAAAAATTTTGCGTGAAGATCTTGGTCAACACCCTTACAAGATCCATCTGGTTCAAGAACTAAAAAGTCACCAAATATGGAATACCATTTTATTTTTGGGATATAAAGAAAAGAAAAAACTCCATATTAATTAAATCAGTTTAATGTTTATACTGATAAGTCATACATTTATGTATATGTAGTAATTAACAGCCTCTAATCAAATTTTAGTTATCTAATCAAACTCTAACACAAAAAAACAAAAACACAAATGAGTAACCAAATATGGAATAGGAACCCATATATGGAATATAAGCTTAAAGCAACATAACAATAACAAAAATGGACATTAATATCTTTGAGATCAATTAAATGAATATAACATATTGTGATAAATGAAAGGAGTTACATAATTACTTGCAAAAGTCACAGATCCAAGTATCAAACTCTGGCACAATCATAATGTGCCCAGAGCCCACACATCATGTATATTCCATAATTAGACACCGACGACTGTCCATATTTTTATACTAGTTCAAACTCTTCTGAATATTTTTTCAATTCACAATATTTTAATGACAAAAGATCACGAAATGGGGAAATAAACATAATACCGACATACTAAATAATATAACACTTATGTATACAAACATAACAGCTTGCAATACTCATTTACTACTTACCTTTTAAAATTAAAAACACGCCTGCCACACGTTAAGCGTTTGCGCAACTGACTCGATGGTGTGAGTGCGATAGTTAGTAGACCGTATGAAACAGAAGATGGTCGAATGTTCCGTTTATTACTTATATTCTTGGAGAAATGAAGGTATTCCATATTAGGATACTATTTCATATTTGGTGACTTTTCTCTATACTATATTCTACTACTATATTCCTTAGCTTCTATGCCAATGTTGCAAAAACGGAAAGGAGGAAGCTGGTTAATCACAATCACAACTGCGGCAATCATAAATTGTTAAGCTATGAGTACAATCAGTGATGGATCTAAATGGCGTTTAAGTATACAATAACTACAATCGCTATACGTAGATAATAAACTTAATTGATTACTCTTTGTGGCCATGCCCAACATAGAAGGGGAGTGGTTTGAAGGTGAAAAGAGTAATTGAATTTAACTTTTTATCCTATCAGGTTTCTTCAAAAATTATACGTTTCGTTTTCCTTAGCGTAGGTTTTGTTTGACTTTCGTATTGTGTTTGAATAATGAAAGAATGGACATTCTAAATGATAAAAAGACAAAAATTTGTCTCTCTTAGATATACTTAACTACGAATGGCAGAGTATGAATTTTTATCCTTTTTCTTGTTGAAAAAATTGAGAAAATGACATAATCGAAAATATCTCCTGAGGCAACACAGATCTATGTATATCGATGTCTTTGAAGTTCAATGACTAAAGGGTCGGAATAGAGTAGAGTTAGATGAAGTAATATTCTTTCTGATAGCCATTCGTTTTGAGGAAAAGTCCTCATCATTTTTATTAGGTACCTCAAAAATTCGAAAGCCAATCTTTTAACTTCTATTAGATTGAGACATTCCTAGGAATACAGAAAACAATAAATGAATGGGTTCATAAACATGTCCTTTAATTCTTGCGAAGTCATATTGTACCATGAGTCCATAAGAAAGTTGCAACATATGGCCTTGGAATACAATACTCGCAAGTCCGACAAACCAATTCGTCGTTCGCATGTTGGAATGGGTCAGTTTTGGATATAAATGCGCCTCGCAAACTGTCACAGCAATTTAAATACGACTTCGAGATTCTATCTCTTTGTCGTGTTTGTCACTGCTTACAGATTAAAGAGTTTAACAACTTATTCATACCAAAATGACTCGCTCGGTGGTGTTCATGGTGTGTTTCGTGTATGCTCTGTCGTTTTTTCACTCCTCTTTGTTGAATTTTTATTTTATTTTATTAATTTTGTGATTTCACAAAATTTGGTCCCACCAAATACATAGCATGATCTTCTATTAGACATTATAGTTGATGTTGGTCACAGCCTATACTCTGTTCAAATGTAAAAAGGAGCAATAATAACATGTTTGGCGCATCGGTAGGAGGGCCTTCGTAAAGTTTCTTTCCGTCCAGAGTCGAATCGAGGAGATTTCACACAATCGTTCAGTTTTAACTGAACTTGAATTACATTTTTTTCAATAATTTATAGAACGTTGTTCTTTTGAAATTTGGCAAACTGTCGTCATTATTCACGATTTCTAGAACTTTAGAAATCGTTGGGATTTCATTCCGGAAAAAAAAACCGTGGACAATTCTTCTGATAAGGTTCATATCGAAATCGTCAACCGAATCGATTATTTTTAACGACTGGGCTCTCCTCTTAGGTGGCGTCAATGTTTTATTCTCTTCATATTCTCAGAGAATTCTGAATACAGCTAAATCACTCACCCCTGAGGATTTTGAAGCAAAATTCCTACTTAGTCTCTTTTCGATAAATCAGGATGTTCTTCCAATTCTTTTCAAAAATATTCAAAATTATCTATTTCTCTTCAGCAGATAAATGCGACCTTTTGGACCTTTTTCGTGGTGGTCCCCACATATCACCCTCAGATGCAGTTTCCGTTTCCGAATTCGACATTGTTCTCTAAACACTATATAAACTTTGTCAAAAGATTTTCCAACACAATACACCTTTCACAACAGAATCTATAAACACTTTCAACAGCTAGACTTTCACACTTCACAGTAGCTCTAGGTATTTTAACTGGTCTTGTCAATTGAAAACTTCGATATTTATACAAATCAAGATGGCTTTAATTCATTAAGGGAAAGAACCCAAACCTGGTGTTTCCCGGAATTACCTTGTCGGAATCTTGAGCAGCCGACAAAGAGTTTCGTACAAAATAATATAAAATTAGGGACCGAAACTAAATATATTTCGGATATTACAAGTAAATGACCATTATAAATCTGAACAGAGATCTTTTTCGAGTCTTGTCAATTGAAAACTTCGATATTCATGCAAATCAAGATGGCTTTTACCCATTAGGGAAAAGGACCCAAATCTGGTGTTTCCTGGAATCTCTTTGTCGAAATCTTGCAAGATTCCGACCAAAATCTCTAAAACTCTGGTGTTTCCTGGAATTACCTTGCCGCAATCTCGAACATCCGAAAAAGAAATTATTTAGTAGATAATAATATAAAAACAAAACAAAATAAAAAAATAGGGTACGTCGGATATAAAATGTTTATGACAGTTGCAAATCATAACAGAAATTTTGCACTAGAGTTTCTGAGGAAAAAAGTTCTAATGTGGGAATTGCCGACTCAAATTATTGAATCATTTCTATCCAGTACCATCTACAGTCCGTTCCGAGTACGATACTGGCAGTCTTTCAGGGCGTTAAAAGGAAGCATGGTTATGACCGTTTGATGAATAGGAGCTTTATTGTGCGCAAACCAGACGATTCTGTTTGTTTACAAAGCTCCTTCTTATATTTGAACGGACTATAATAGCGATATCTATTTTTTTCACAATCGAATAGCAACACAAGTGCCTAATTCTTTAGTTCTTAGTCCAAGTTGATCTCCAGAAAGCACTCTGTCGTGCGATCTTCACGAAACCGATTGATCACCTCTCTTTTCATAGCCATAGGCCACGGTTCCATGCTCGCCTACACAATTCCAACCCAATAAACCCAACTCTTGGACTTAACAAGCATAATGCCCGTCTTATTCAGTTATTTATAATTCTCCTGCCACGGTTCTGATGAAGATGTCTGCGGAATAAGCAGGTTACTATAGCGACAGCTGTTTGGAGCTCGGCAGGCGTTCGTTATGTGGGATGCCCGCTGGCCAAGGCTGTCATCCTAAGCACCCATGCATTAGGGATCCGGCCCTGATAAGGACCAAGCGTGTAGGGAAGGTCTTTGTGTGTCAGTTCAAAGAGCAAGCAGGAGGCCACGTATTAGTTGGATCGATTATTGAATAATCGCAGATAGGAATAAGGATAATCCGAACCATTACTTACATTTTCGATCAAACAACGGATTTAAGGAGTTTGGAAGTTCAAAATCTGGAGAAAGAATGGAAAAGGCAAAAATAATTAATTGGTGGGTTCAATTCACTCAAACGACCAAACGAAAACAGAGATCCATCCCTGAACGGAGGGACATGGGCGAGAGATCGCAGACGGCACCAAGATCGAATAGAGGAAGCTGATGCAGAGCGTACCAAAATCGATAAATGGATTCCAAAACTCTGTCAAATTCTTCTCATTCACTTATACAACCTGAATTTGACTCTAAACAGTCAACAAGAAGTCCAGTTGCACCAAAAAGTAGGTCACCACCATAATGTTTGATGATGGCAGTGGCAGTCCGGCCACTAAAACTGTCCAAATCAATCCTTCTATATATCGTGGTACGTCTCAATCTTTATAAGTCTTCATATAAAGTGAGCGGTTTTTTTTTAAATATAAAACACATTATTTGCATTCATTTTCATAAACTTCTTATTGGTAATTGAAGTATCATGACATTCATGCACGAAACATAATATCTGCCGAATTGCCTCCTCTGCAGCTCTACAGACGTCCAGTCCACTCTTTTGTTGAAATTTTCAATGACATTTTGACATAATTGAGGCCTCTCACTAATGACAAGAATAATTTCATGCTTTTGTTCAGGAATCGATTGAGGATTAATCTTATAGACCTGGCCAAGGGCGGATTTACGGGGGGGGGGGGGGTACTGGTGGTAACTACCCCCCCCCATGAGTATACCTGATTTAATGGTTTTCAATCGTTATTACCCCCCCATGATCGTTATTACCCCTCCCATGAAAAAGAACTATATCCGCCCTTGGACCTGGCTTTTCACATAACCCCAAAGAAAATGGTCCAATGGTGTCAAATCACATGATTTTGGTGGCCAATTGACATCACCGTTTCTGGAGATTCCTCCAGGAAATGTTTGTCTCAATAAATCAATTGTGTCATTTGCAAAGTGAGGTGCAAATCCATCCTGCCGAAACAAAATGTCCTCTAGATAAATATTCATTAATTCAGGCCACAAAAATTCGATTATCATCCGACGGTATCGACCACCATTGACAGTTACAGCTTCACCAGCAGCATTTTCAAAGAAGTAAAGACCAATTCATCACCTGACCATAATGCACACCAAACAGTGACTCGTTTAGGATGCGTAGGTTTCTCATGAATAATTAGTTTATTTTCCTAACACCAGATACGACAATTTTGTTTATTAACATAGCCACCAAGTTCAGAATGTGCCTCATCGGAAAACATGTTTTTTTGAGATAAATCAGCTGGTTGTTCATTGATGAAATTGACAAATGAATGACGTTTTAAATGATTTTTCACTTTTTTGGTCTTCCACCGAACCGGTCTCTTGAAATTTTTTAATAATTCGACCAAAAGTGCTTTCAGATGGACGATTATGTGAACCATAGAATTCACGTAATTTTCTAAAAACAATTTTCACACAACGCTGATTTTCAAAAAATAATTCAACAATTTGAATGCGTTGTTGTATCGTTTACTAAGCCGTTTTTATAAATGTCATACATCACACTTCTCAAACGTCAAAATACCCAGACGAGTTCAGTGCGCCATCTATATTTTATTAATTCTTAGAAAAAAAGGGGCAATTTGAAACACCTTTAATGTTCAATAGGACTCAAATTTGCTGAAGCAGAAGCTGCTGGTCATGAAAATATTGCCAATTTGTGTTCTTGTATCTAAGCTTGAATATTGGCAGAAATATGGCATCTTGTATTATCATCCCTTGCATATAAAGTATGGGCAGTTTCAAAAAGGATACCCATTCAGAATTTCCCAATACTTTTCACTATCAACTATGCCATCAAAACTATGCAGAGTGTTCCGAAAAGGAAGCTGAGGTCTTTTCTGGTATAAAAATTAAAACATTTCATGGGAGTCAGCGGGGTCAATTTGAGCATTGAGAACATCACGAAAACGTTGAGATAAAACTTCGTTGCCTTTGAATAGGGTAAGGTGGTCAAGTGAAAAATACATGGTGGTGGCTCTTCATCTCTCTGATGGACCCTACAAATTACCGAGTCCACCAAACTGCGTGCCACTTCATTATAACCCCCATTGGCATTACGAATTCTGGCCATCAACATCGCCCTGCCAAGCAAGGGCGCACCCAGGATTAAATTTCGGGGGGGGCTGAATCGAAATGCAAATTTGATATAAGCTATAAAATCGTTGGTAGTTTTCGTTATGCAGAAATTTTTTTGTAACACTTTGAATTTCGGGGGGGGCTGCAGCCCCCTGGCCCACCCCCTGGGTGCGCCAATGCTGCCAAGGGACCATAATTTATAAAATGTTTGTTATTATCCCACAAATACTCACCTCGCAAAGAAATAACTATTGGTAATTTATGTTGAAGTCATGCAACGCTACAATTTACACCACGGTTGACTTTATTGCTCATAACCGGATTGAATTTAGTGCTATTCTCCCACCATTAGCGCCAGCTATCTCGTTTCGACTCTCAATATAGAGAGAAGATGAAAGAGATCGATTCATATTAACATGTTGAAAACGGCCCTGTTGGATGAGCGAGTACAAAGCAATGAAGAAAACGATATACATGGGATTGTATTGTATGTTATGGGGTTTAAGGCCATTTTGCATCCAATTTAAATATTTACTCTGGCATGGAAGACCACGCCCTTGTTAGCAGTACCTCATTTTTTACAGCTATTGAAATGTATCCAATTTCGACTTCCAAAATAAGCAGGTTCCGTTTTTCACCTGCATGTTTATTATATACGTATGTCAGAATACTGAAAAGGGATATAAAGAAGGCTTGTTAGGTTAGCAGAAGGTACAAAGCGTTTCAGGATTTTGGATTTGAGATCAACAATAGAGGACATCATATGTTGCCTACTCGATTCCTCAACATGGGCTTATTCGCTATTTCTAGAGAGGTTCACTTGATATCAATCGTTTCACTGCTTCCTTCCTAGAATATTCGTTGTCCGAAAAGATTCGGTGAGGTGGAAGAACTTGCAGCTTCATTTTTCTCTTCAGTTCCCTTGCTGTACGTACAGTGCCGGTTTATCCACTGGGCGCTTGGGGCGGGCGCCCAGGGGCCCGGGGCCCGAAGGGGCCTGGAAGGGCCTGGGCTCAATAAAAATTTCAGTTCAGTGGGCCCGTAAATCTCCTGCGCCCAGGGCCCGAAAGCACCTTAAACCGGCACTGAGCACGTAACAAACAATTCTCCAGGTAGTTGATCTTATCCTCAACCCAACTTCGACACTATCAGTTTATTCTGCTCAGTTATTTAATTTCTTGAGCTCAACAGTGCTGTCCATAGGTCTCTGTAGCTGGACTCCTCGTGGTAGAACTTCTTGGTTGTCAGATGGAAAGGGTAGCGTTGATGGACAGCTAATCTTTTTCAAAAATATAGTTTGGTGAGGGGGTTACATTCCACTGCGATCTCAAGGTCTATTGTGCCCCCATCAGAGCTCTTCTCGTCCTCCAGCTTTAGAACTCCAATGAACTCCTTTGATTCCTGAGTGACCAGAAACCTAGGTCAAAGAGACCTTGTTGTTCTTGCCTTCTTCATTGAGTTTCTTTGCTTGCTTTTTTTTATCACAAATCCCTAGGTAGGTTCGCTGATGAAATGTTCAGAGAGAACTTGACTCTCTGACTTTCAATTCTACCATCATCTGTACCTTCCCTAGATATTCTAGGGATAACCTCATGGGCTACTTTGTTGGCCACTAGATGTAGAGAAGATCGCCTATACTTTGAGTGCTCTGAACGTCTGAACAAAACTCGAAAATGAAAATAGAAAAATAAAACAATACAAATTCTACTGCAACAAGGACTATATGGACATGTTTGGTATCAAAATATAGGTTTTCGAGGACGCTGAATTCAATAAAACAAATTTCGGTCTCTTTCTATCATAGTTTTGAATTTCACCTGTCAAATAGTATTTTTTCAAAAATCGTCATAGCTTCCGCTCCTGTGATCCTACCCATTTTTTGTTTGTATACTGTCAATCAGCATTATCCGAAGTATCTCTGAACATAATAAAATCGATATCGAAAATCTCAACTTCTTGGGTGAAAAATGCCGAAGGGGTAAGACCCCCCAAAAATACCATATTTGACATCACCAAGGAATCCCTGGGAAATCCGAAGTCGTTGTTCGATCTTGAGGATCTACTACCCATTCGAATCATGCAGAATACCCATGAAAGTGATCAGTATCGCCTATACTTTTAGTGCTCTGAGCGTCTGAACAAAACTCGAAAATGAAATATGGAAAATCAAACAATACAAATTCTACTGTAGCAAGACCTATATGGATATGTTTGAGCATAATAAAATCGAGATAAAAAATCTCAACTTCTTGGGTAAGACCCCCCAAAAACATCATATTTGTCATCATCAAGGAATCCCTGGCGAATACAAAGTCGTTTTTCGATTCAGGTCTCTATCTATCATAGTTTAAATTTTCAGCTGTCAAATATAGTATTTTTCCAAGAATCGAAATTTCAAATCGTCATAGCTCCCGCTCCTGTGATCCTATCCACGTTTTGTTTGTGTACCTACTGTTAATCAGCATTGTCCGAAGTGTCTCTGAGCATAATGAAATCGATATCGAAAATCTCAATTTTTTGCCAATTTTTTTCTCTTCAGTAAGTGAATGGTCTATTTTAATCACTGGTTCTGGGCTCCAGGCAAGGGCCTCAACTTCACTTCTGGCAAGGAAATCAGCAATTTCAATGCTCATAAGTCTCAAAAACTGTAAATGGATACACGTACATAATAAAAAAAGAGTATGCTTATGAACCTAAATCACTATTTGATTATACTATTGAGCTATTCCAGCCTTGATAATTCAATCTATTTCTCAACAATATATATTATATATTTTCGATGTATTATTATTACTCACCAATTATCCCAGCCATTTCACTGGAAAGTTTCAACAAATTCGAATCACGAACACGCTTTAATTATAGAGCTTTACATTCGTATAGGCATAATAGATTTATATCATTATTTGGGTAGTCCGTATCATTATAACGAATTGAATGCTAATGGCTGTTGTGCAAAATGAATATGGACTGCAAATTATATTATTCAGATAGAAAATGACGAGTTTTAAACTTCCTGTGCTAATTTCAAAATTGGGAACAAACACACAGTCGTGTCATGATATTCATCACCACATTTAATACGAATATACGAGATTGCATTGCTTTAATATTTTGATATTTTAGAATCAAATTGATAACGCTTAAATGATTTGTTGGGCTGGTTTTGTCAGAAATTGAATTTTCATATCAAATAAAGAAGTCTTCACTCGCCGAACATTTTTTTCGATAAAATAGAAGTGATCTCCAAGATCCAAAGTTACTATCAAAGCCATCGAAATCTCTAAGCACAAAAAGATAAACAAAAAAGAAGAGTCTTCCATTGTTCGCAGTGCATGGTTGCCTGTCATCTACAATAATAGAACTGAAACTGTCCGAAGTAGAGGTAACCAGACGAAAGAAGCCTGAATTATACTTGAAACTTGAATTAGCAGAAGGGAAAAACATAAATACGTTTCTATAAACATTTTTAGAACGTCGCTCGTGAATGTTCATTGTTATTAATTATTTTTTCATTGAACCCACCACTTTATATAATGAATTAACCATAAGTAGGTATAATTGAAAGAGTTCAACCTCATGAGAGATGGGAAATTTGTATGCAAACGTTTTGATGTAACTCCCGTCCAAATGAATGGGTATAAATATGCCAACAACATAATAAAAAGACAATTAACTGTTAGTTAAACACGTCTTCAGATTATTGATGGATAAGCAAAGATTGCTTTGAAAAACGATGTCTAGAAAAAATACCAGCATATTGAATCGAACGAATGGCCCGAAGTCATGCAGGTCAACATTCCTTTTAACCAATATTGATATTAATATTTCTTCAATTATACATTAGAAGTGATTTATCATATCTAGAAGCGACAGCTGAGCCATTATAAACTTTTGCTCTCTCTGCCAACATAATTAATATCTGTGGATTAGAGTTGAATGAGACTAATAACTATTAACTATATTGTTAAGTTAATCTTGTACTGGAAGCAGCCAGTTTATTATAATACTTGAATAACTCGCTACAGGGGGCGACACTTACATGGCCTGTCCAGACATGGGTATAGTGAGATATCATCAGGATGGCTTTGAAATTTTGACGTTTGAACCATGCCCACGATATTATCTGTGATAAGTTCATGGGATGATATTTGGAAACCACTTTGTTTTAACGTCTCTTCCTTCTGAAGGCCTATCTTAATTAGTTAACAGTATAACACAGAGTGATTTTTACTGGCGATGACATGCAATGAGCAAATTTCCCAACTAATTTCAAACATATTAGGAGATAATTGATTGTGACAGACAGACAGGCTCTCTTTAGAGTTTCGTTCTTTCGTCAAATGGGCGGAACCATGAAATCATCTCACAAGACGATTCTCAAATCGTATTAACTAACTCTGGCAACATGACGTCGAGCATTATCTTGCTGAAATATTGGATTCTCGAGCCGGTTAAGGTAAGGGAGAACATGAAGCTCCACTTTTTCTTGAAGGTAACGCAGTACTGCTGTTCCAAGGTTGTCGTTCTCTGCACCAATGTAATCGTTGCCGACGATGCTCAACCGTCAGAGGTTACACAATATGGGGTCGATAATGGTGCAGTCCAAAAGACCTTATGCGGCGGTAAACCTTTCGGACAGTTACAGGATGGCCTTGTTCTCCTAAACACTCATCAGCCAAAGATCGAGTTGTCACAAATCAGTCTCTAATGGCCATAAATCTTAGACGTCGATCTTGAACCATTTGTGCCCCTCCGGCGTCCGGTGCCTACTCTTATTCGATTTTGGGCATTATCAATCCACGCTGGACAACATCTCATAACAGTATGTAGTTGGATTTCTGTTCGTACGGTTAGCGATTTCTCGAAATGACAACCCCGCCTCCCGTAGACCAATAATTCGACATCTTTCAAATTCACTTAGCTGGCATTTCGAAAACAACTAAACATCGAACAGCTGGTTTGTTGTAAAATTCATAAAAAAACGACTACAATATTCAACAAATCATTTACTCCTTGCTATATTATCTATGTTTCACCAAAAAAAAAATTTTAAATTCAAACAGCTCCTTCTGGATGTTGCAGTTTCTTTGTTATTCTAGGCCTAGGGTTTCTAAGCGTTGTTCAAGGTGTTGCAAGGTTGAAATGCTCGTAATTTCAGTTTATGTTTATGCCGGTCTCAGTTTCAAAATATTCGTATTTACCAGATTACTTGTAAATTAATTGGAGGAATATTATGATATTTGCTGGGAATGCGATGTATTTTTTTCGAATCAAGTTTACATCCGAGGGTGCGGCCTTCGATGACTTGACCCCTCATCCAATTCTCTCATTAGCTCGCGGAGGAATTGTAGAAACTCGGTGTGCTCCGAGGGTTCAGAGGGAGGGACGCTTTCGAGGTGTGTTCAACATATAGCAGAGAGTAATTTGTTGGATATTCTGAAAGGTTTACTTAACCCGAGATTAAAACTAACTGATAATTACATAATAACCACGTTCGTAGAACGAGCAACTGTTATGGGATCATTAATAACGGAAAGAGAGACCGTTTAGTAATTTATTTGTTTAATTACTGATCCATAACAATTATGAGCCAGACGAGGAGTAGGCGCTGCCTTTCGACGCTCTTTTGTTAATGTCTTTTTGTTTTTCAAGTTCGGTTTCTTCGTCTGTGGCTATTGATCCTGTTTTGATATTGTACGAGTGGTTACTCGAGGATCTGCCCACTATCGTTTATCTTTGAGATACCAATGAACTCTGAGAAAGGGACGGTGAAGGTGAAACTGTCGATAATTAGATCGTGGCTTCTTTCCGGACTCACCAATCCGTGTCGCAATTCAAAGAGATAATAAAAAATTTTTCGCATGATTCTATTATCATTATTATTCTTGGACAAAGCTCCTCTTGAATATACACTGCGCAAAAAAATTAACGTACATTCTGAAAAACTCAATTTTAATGAAAGTTAACTCTACGGGAAGGTTTTGAACGAAACAAGACACATTAAATGGAAGAAAAATTCAGGATTTCACCGAATCTTATGTGAAAGAAGAGAAATGAACAATTTTCAAAATACTGAAATGCTGATAAGTGATTTAATACTTGGTATTTCCACCCCTTGCGTTAATTACAGCTCGGCAACGACGGTTCATACTCAAAATGAGTGATCTTCAAATGTTCTGATCTAATCCTTCCCAGATTTCTCCGAGTTGGATTCCTAAGTCATTAAGAGTAGCTGGATGATTTTCTGAACTTCTCAGCTTTCTATTGAGGTTGTCCCAAACCTGCTCAATCGGATTGAGATCTGGAATTCTTGCTGGCCATTCCATTTGAGAGACTTCAACCTCTTCAAGGTACTCCTGAACGATGCGCGCACGATGGGGTCTGGCATTATCGTCCATAAAAATGAAATTTTCACCAATGTATGGGGCAAATGGCACCACATGCTCTTCAAGAATGTTCCTTATATACTTATCAGCATTCATAGCTCCATTATCAAAGACCACTAGGTCTGTGCGAGCAGTCAAAGATATTCCACCCCATACTATTATAGATCCTCCCCCGAAACCAGGAGTATTCAGGAAATTGCACTGAGCATATCTTTCATGTGGACGTCTGTATACAAGGGAACGTCGATCGCAATGGTAGAGGCAGAATCTAGACTCATCTGTGAAGAGAACTCTTTCCCAATCGGCCTCTTCCCAATGGATATGCTCTCTCGCAAAATCCAAACGCGCCCTTCGATGGGCTGGGGTAACAGCTGGGCCTCTTGCCGCGACACGAGACCTTAAATCATATTCTCTGAGGCGATTTCTTATTGTCTGAGTGCTAATTTGCACCTCATGAGTTTGCTCAAGCTGATTTTGAAGGAGGCGAGCGGTTGCAAACCTTTGTCTCCACGAAGAAACTCTCAAGTAACGTTCTTGAATGGCAGTTGTTACCCGTGGTCTACCCTGTCCTGGTCTTCGGACATTCATACCTGTCTCCCTGAATCGCTGCAACATTCTGGACACACTTGTATGGGAAACTCCAAACCTTTCTGCAATTCTTGTGTATGTCCACTCTTCTTCTCGCAAAAATACCGCTTGGGCACATTCCTCTTGGGTCAAATTGCGTGTTTCGCATTGCATAGCGATCGAGTGTAGAAAATCAAACGAAAGAAAAACTATTGATCACTAGAATTGATCGAGAATGGAGCCAATACATTCAAAATCTGATAATATCATCTTTTTTTATTCCTGCTGGGAGAAAACATTAATTGAAGAAAAACGTTGAAAGTGGATAACATATGCATGCATAATTCTGATAAAAATAATTATCATTGAGAACACCTTCAGTTGTAGAATAAATTTGAAATTTCCATAATGTGCGTTAATTTTTTTGCGCAGTGTAGAAATGTCGACAAGGTGCGACCCAAAAATTTTCGAGTTTTACAAACCGTCTCTGTCCAATTTTCACCAATTTCATAGTGAATTTCAATAAATTCAATGCGTTGTTGACGCGTGTATCATTCCATTTTTATTAATAGCGTAGTTTCTTCTTCTCAAATGTCAAAAAATTACAGCTTCAAAATTGACATCACCGAAATAGCGGGCAATTCAAAATAACAACTCTTATTGGGAAAACACTTTAGGTTAAATTGAAGGCTTCATGAAATTTTCGTACAGAACGTTCCATATTAGTTTTCCAATTACAGAACATTTTCTCCCCAAGTTCTGAAAATGGCCTGAAGAGCAACGGATCCACGTCAATTACGAAACAAGAACGCGATCATAAAAAACGGAACCCATATCGTTTAATTTTACTGGAAACGCAGTGCTTTTAACTTTCCAGTACACTTATTTCCACAAGCACATATAAAAATAAATGAACTCCGACAATAATGGAAGTTGAAATACAGGTTATCAAACATTTGCACATAGTTTGTGTCAATTGTCAGAAACATACGACTGCACGGTTATCTGATGGTAGGAGCCATGGGTCGGCAATTCTAGCTAATTCCTTCCAGTTCTCGATGGTTTATTCATTAACGCTGTCTTTATATCTCCTTTCTTGAACCGCCAGATTTACTGTTCTTTATAGCTAATTCCATCTTTCTTTTTGCGCGCTTGTCCCTTTGGCGAAGAGCGTTATCGTTTTGCCGAAATGTCCGCAATTGTGGAATTTTAAGTTTTGAAATTGACAGTCCTTTATTCTTTCTTATAGCACCAGAAGCCACAAAGAGTTTTTGCTTACCTTATACACCAATTATTCAAATGATAGTTCCTAAAGGATATATGAAAATTGCTGGAAACATATGAGTAAAACAGGACCTTAAATTAAACCAATACAATGACGAAGGACATCTTTATGTATAGGAATCTAAGTGTCAGTTGAGTATAATTGCCATCTTGCTGATAGTTGGGAATACCGAAGTGTATATCGATAATAAATTACATAGATTATTGACCACTTCCGAATCGTAATTCAAATAATCGAATAAAAGAGTATTCCGCATTCCCCGAGAATATTTAGCATATCACGGAGTTGAAAATATGGTTAGTAAAGGATATTTCATATGAATATTGCAGGTACATAATGGAATTACGAATTACAGCTGTGAATAAATTGAGACTTTGCAGATCCTCTTCCTTTCCTCCTGTTTTTTCATACCATTCCTCAAGATGTAAGTACCATTATTTTCTATTTCCTGTCAGTAGAAATTTAAATTTAAGTATATAATTTCATTTTTAAACCTCGCTATTAAGATGGAAAATAACTTTTTTCTATATAAATTTACCTGATTTGCATTCCTGATAGAACTAATTTTCGCTCAAAAATCCATTTAAAACTATTTTGAAGCGACCCATGTGAATATTTTGCCATGGCCGTCCAGATTCCCCGATCTTTCGCCCATAGAGCATGTTTGGGACAACATGGGTTAGAAGGCTTGGAAATTAACCCCAGCACCACGGACTTTAGCGGCTCTGGGAAAAAGTACAGGTAGCTTGGGATAGTATCCCTTTACAAGAAATTGCATCAATGCCAAGACGTTTGGGGAGTGTTAAGATAATCGCGGTGGACAAACACATTATTAACAAATTCATTAAAAAAAATTGTGAACCCTTCTCCAAATTTTAATCATTGATATACTATCTATGTTTTACCAAAAAAAAATTTAAATTTGAACAGCTCCTTCTGGGTGTTGATGTTTCTTTGTCAGTTAGAATAATTAGTACTCAAGCAGATTCATTTTTAATGGCTATATTTTTTTTACGTTAAGATTTTTCATGACCTCAAGAATCTTCAATTAAGAAAGATTCCAAAGACTTACCCTGTTTACAATACAAAGGGGTAATATTAGGATAAGGAGCTTGTTAGCCGTTTTTCAAATTTATGGTTCTGAAAGGTATTAAGCGTATGAATACGTTGAGGTTCTCTTTATAAAATTGAAACTTTATTGTGGAAAAACACCCATAAATTCAGTGTTCAAAGTATTGTCAGTCGCTAGCCACTACTTCTTTCGATCTTTCTGGCAGTTGACGGACTCCATCGCAAAAAAGGACCGGCTTTTTGGCCGCTATCCATGCATCGATCCATTTTTTAACTTTATCTTAATTGGAGAAGTGCTGATCAGCCAGACCATGTTGCATCGATCGGAAGAGAATAAGAGATGGTAATCCGAAGGAGCATCGTCTGAGCTGTACGGCGATTGATGTAGGAGCCTTCCTAAGTACCTGTCTTGGCTTCAGTTCAAACGGCAACTAACCTTTGTGATCATTACTATTGATGCTTCTAAATTATGGCAAATGGCTTGTTGAGTGACTCCAAGACTTTTTGTGAGTTCCTCCTGCGTTTGCGATGGATTTCCTTCTAATCCTGCATCCACAAACTTTGTTTGCGAAATATAAGATGTGTGGTTTAACCAGACATCATATTTTGTGTCGGTTTCACTCAAGCTGTTCCATTAATGACGCAAACCGGAATGAAATCCCACTTCTTGGGAAGAAATCAAGCATAATTCGTATACGCGTTAAGTTAACTGGTCATTATTCATCATCAGTCATATTCATTCTCATTATATCCACACTGTTATCCCTAATTGCTGAATTCAACCCAGTTCAATCAATTATAATTCGAAAGGAATGCGTAATCACACGGGTCCGCTATGCGAGAACGATTAACAAAGTGAAAAACACAAATTACCGTATATAGTTTCTCTAGGACGATAAATCAACTGATGAATTTATGAAGGAACGCTTAACCCCTAGACGCTTCCCCAGAAATTACAAGTCCATTTAACGCAGGAACATGATAATTAATTCCTAAAAGGTGAAAATATATCTTCCGCCAATGGTTCGCCAGGCTCGCACTGATGCAATGCAATCATTAATTCATTAAAAGGCTATTACGCCGAGGATATCATTTGATACCTAGCCTGGATATCGAGTCGCAGGTAAAGGAGGAGATAGAGAAGATGAATAGAGAAGATTACAACATTCGATCGCTTTTAGATAACACTTTGTGGGAGAAAATTCATCAGTCTCAAATTAACGTTTAGACGAATGGCATAATGTTACGTTTATGTTATTAAACATAGGATTGATTCATAGAATATAAATTCACCCATTTTATTTTACGAGTATCGGAGTAGGTACTTCTTCTGTAACCGAGAAGAAAACCTGAAAACTCAGTGATCAGCCCGCTCTATGGTCTGCATTCCTCGATTACCCTCGAAAATAATATCCGGCCCTGTCTTCAATGATACCTATATATTTCTCTCTGCATTTTAAGTAATTCATATATGTATACAGGGTGAGTTTTCGACTTGTACATATATTTTAACTTAAGATTCTTGACGTCAAAAGAAACCCGTTTTTTCAATTTTCCATTTTTCCGAATTCGGCTCTGTTAAAAAGATATAGCATTTGAAAAAAACTTGGGCTAAATATGATCCTAAAACGATCCTCTGGAATTGATGCAAAGCATACTTCTCGATTGAAATTCAGTTGGTACATTAAGGAAATACTCCAGTACTAACCTTATTGGAATAAAAATGGTACACGATATTTCCTAAAAAAACACTTAGTATTGTTCGATTATATTGGCAATTGAAGAGCCATATTTATCCCACCAAAATAAGTTCCTTCTTCGATTTTCATGAAGATTTGTTTATCAGCACTTATAATTTGTTCATATTTTCCTCTATCTCCCAAAACTATCTCATAAAGAATTGTTTTCACACTAATCGAACATAACCCCATTGACCTAGGTCAATGATCTAACCTAACCCATCTTCTATGACAGAGCTATCATAGAGCTTTTGAGAAGATGATGCCAAATCGTGTTGATTTTCTCTTTAAACAAGGAAGCAGTACGTCCCCTATCGTTAACGGAAGAAATAACGCAAAGGCACTAGTTTTGTTCACTTTTGACTGATGGCGTCTAGTCGTGCCTCTTTGGAAATGCCGAAGGAGTAGTTCTGATTCTCGCCGATAAAGCGCTACGATCTTAATTTCAGTCGCCTTTAACGGTGCGCGACTTCGCAATGCTAGGTAGCCAGCTCTGTGCAAGACAAATCGTTGTTCCACAGACCAAACAGTTGGTCTGTGGTTGTTGAACGCAGCTTGCGTATAGCGGCGTGATGGACCAATAATTGTCGATTTCTTAGACTATAGTCAATAGTCGATTCGTTTATTCACAGAGAAGAATGCAAACAGGTGATGTGACGACTTTCAGTAAAAGTGAATTAATGTGATAATAACCGTGTAGTGTCGAGTTCATAAAATTCCAAGAGGATATTGTTTAGATAGAAACATCGCCACAGATCATGTGGTGTTGAGTATCATTTCATTTTGCATTAATTTCAATTCAATACGTGGTTTGTATGGACATCATTTATATCCGAATTTTGTATTCCATTGACATTTTAGTCTTGACAAAGTTAATAAACATTCTGACAACATTGTCAATTTGTATAGATAATCAGAGAGTTTATAAAGTTCAGTCATTTTGTGATATAATAAATCCAGAAAAGCATCCAGATTATTCATATGATCTTTGATTTTTTCGTCAAATTTTGTTCGCGTTTTATTAAAAAACATAAGGATACTTTTATTTTCGGAAATTATCCATTCTTTCGAAAATATAAACCGTTTAACTTTTTCGAGTGGTTTTATGATATTATAATTTGAAATTTTCATTAACATATTTTGTATGTAAATAAGTTTTGCATTTTCATATTGTACTCTATTAATTTTGGAATAATATATTTGTTCATATTTTGCATTGCTCTGAAGTCGTTTCCACACCACTCTGTAGGTAGAATCAGTGGCGCACCGAGGGGGGGGGCTGTCGGGCTGCAGCCCCCCCCCCCCGAGCTCAAAAATAAAGGATTGTTTTCGTCGTTTTCGAGTTTTTTTTGTATGTAAAACCCTGATTACTCTCAAGCAGCCCCCCCCGAATGAAATTTCTGGGTGCGCCACTGGGTAGAATGCTCCTCGCGTTTTGTTTTCAAGTGGTATCCCCAGTAGGCCTAATCCACTTTATTTCATAATGTGCCAAATTCATTTCTATTAATCTTTTAATTAATAAATAAATATTGTGTTCAATTCGAATGAATTTTCAAAGTTCAATACCTACTGAATTTTATTCAAACAACATACAATGATTTCTCTAGTCTAAGGCGCGTCCGGTCATTTATATTCGAGAACCACGTGTTTATTTTGTTCAAGTCTGTCGTACCCAAGAATAAAGCTGTATTGGAGAACCACCATTAATTCGTTCCGTGCACGTGATATCACCCAGGAGTTATCAAGCAATCAAGATGGGATTGCAAAGAGACCAGGAAGCAACGCAAGTAAGTTACCTAGTATTGTTTATGCACCATTAGAAAGAATTGCCACAGAGTTTCATTTTTATTGTAATGAATTGAGATACAGGGTGTTTGCTATTAATTGAACTTATTTTCAGTGACATTCGTCAGTGGGATTCTTCAGTGTGATTCTAAATAGCCAAAGGTCGTCGTAATGATTGCCTCAAATTATGATGTTTTCGTAATTATTGAAAATAACGATATAAATTTCCTGTCAACCGTCCTCAAAACGACGTAATTTCGCTGGCAAAAACCACTTACTTGTCTGTCGGAATGAGTATATATACAAGCAAAACTGACCGTGTCTGGCTTGAAGGAGCGATAAACCATAAAAGAGTGATTAATGGGTAATCATCTCTTCCTTGAATCTGTGGCACCTTCTCGGTAACTGGAGTACGAAAAGTGACTGCTGGCATAACACTTTATGAAATAATGCCCATCTCCTCCAGTATTCAATGAAACCTGTTTTCAGCCGATAACATTAAATCATTGATGGAAATTAATGTTTTTAACGACACACGGTTTATATGTAAAAACTTCGCTAAGTGTACCAACAGCTGGTTAATCACCACAATACAATATGTTGGAAATAAGTACTCAATTTATTTTACTGCTTATTATTAATAAATGGTCGTTCCATCGGACATCAGATCCTATGGTTGGGGCCGTTGGGGGAACGGTTCGCAAGGATTCATCTTATTTCATTAATTTTTATGAAATTCCAAGGTTAATGGTTCTATATTGGGAAAAATATCATGGGAACATTATTAAGAGACCAAAGATGCCCTTGCATTCATGATCAAAAATGTGCTCAACAGAGGACACCACCCAAAATCAAAATCGATAATTTAGGACAGACTAAAAAAGTTTTCCTTTTAGATTATGCTTTAATCGATCAATTTCAGGTCGCATTTTGATCTCTAGGGGGTTGTTCATTAATACCTCATCCCCGGAATCTACCCTTCAACGTACCCTCCACACACAAAAATTCAATCACTAATTTATCTCCAGAAAATAACTGGTTCTGCAGAGAACGATAAAATTCTTTTATAGGAGATCATATTCCTCAGAAATCTCCAATTGGGACGAAAGCCAGCTCGAAAGCATGGAATGAGCAGCTCTCTGATGACTTCCCATAAATCTATAAGATGCATCTGATATATTTATTCATTCACTAATAAGGTAGCGAACCAATCTCAACACCGAGCAACGTATTTTTAAAATAAACATACATACGTTCGTACATCTCCGCTTCGTAAAGATACCGTGGCCTACTATGAAGTCCACGTTTAAATTCTCATAAATAACCCGCTAACAATCTACTAGTGACAGCTTGTTAAGTCCTAACCACAGGTTAGGTTATAATTAATGGCTTACGTCACATTGTAATTGTTGACTCGTCGCTATTAAATCCACTTCGCTACGTGTACGGCTATTTGTTAACGATATTGGGGTATTTCAGGTGTTTATGTTGGTATCCCTCTTTACATGGCGATAGACTTGTTGCATGGGTGTTTTCTGAATTAGGCAGGTACCCTCGGGCCTTGGTTATTTCGAAAAAGCACGAAGGCAGAAGCAACAAAGCCGAAGCAACCGTTTAACTTTCCTTTTATCAAATTGTAACTGGGTTTTTAAAATGAATCGAAATAAGATTGAGAGATAAACCACTAGCCTCTTGTTGAAAAAATAACACACAATAAGGAAAAAATAATTTTGAAAAACTGAAAAGTAGTGCGCTTTCACAATGCCAGTTGGAAGGCCATCAGTTGCTTGTATAGGCTGGCTCCAGTAACTCAGTAACTGGCATCGTTATCGAAACAGCCAGTGACATTCCAGCCCAGTTGTACTGGCTACGTGTAACGCTACACGATACAAAAATGTCGAGCCAACTCAAACTGTAAGAGGTGGTTAAGAGTGATAGAATTTTCGATAGAGATAACTGTGATTTGACAGAAGGAAGAAGCCATGTTGTTTCGACATTTCTGATCAGTAAGCATTGTCAAATTATCATGGAAAGACTCAAGCCGCAACAGCTTTTACAAATTGTTGAAATTTATTTTCAAAATCATTGTTCTATTCGCCAAACTCATAGAGCCCTTCGTGAAATTTATGGAATACATAATCGTCCATCAGAGCAGCTTAATCGTCGAACTATCGGTGGATTTGGACAAAATTTTCTCTACTCGATGCAACAACAACCAGACAAAGAACTGTACGTACAGAAGAAAATATCGCTGCTGTAAGTGATAGTGTTAATGAAGATCCAGATTTGTCTATTCGTCGACCTTCACAACAAGTTTGCCCTTTGCATCCTCCACATGGAAAATTTTGCGTAAAGATCATGGTCTATACCCATACAAGATCCAACAGATTCAAAAACTGAAACCACTTGACCATCATAAGCGGCGTTTGTTTGCTGATTGGGCCCTAGAACAGCTTGAAGTTTATCCACTTTTTTCTCGAAAAATTGTATTTAGTGATGAAGCTCATTTCTGATTGAACGGCTATGTGAATAAGCAAAATTGCCGTATATGGAGTGGAAACAATCCTGAAAAATGAACTGTATTGTGTGCTTTACACGCTGGAGGCATCATCGGTCAATCGGTGCATATTTCTCTAAAAACGATGCTCGAGCTAAAGTTACATTAAATGGTGCTCGTTACAGATCGATGATCAATGATCATTTGTTTCAAAAATTGTATGGTATCGATCTTAATTTGAATGTGATTTATTTCAATTTAAAGTTCTATCACTCTAAAAAAACACCCGATAGGTCCTCGTCAGTGGCTGCTTTTTTGATATTATAAGCAGTATAACCTTGAGTGTTTTCACTCGTATCTTCTGTAAATCGGCCTTTTACTCTGTCACTAGCAATATAATATTTTTCGAAAAGGAAACTCCTTGTCACCAGCTGCATCACTATGCGAAAATTTCTTTGTAGATACCCAAACAAAAACTGAAATCTCTCAGGAAAAATATTATAAAATAAAACAAGCGTTACATTCGAGAATATTTATTTTCCTCATATTCTTATTTTCGAGTAGAATCCATTTAAGTACATAGTACAATCTTGTCAATATAATCTTTTTTCTATGTTCAACTACATACGTACAATCTTACTCAATTTCAACAACAAATATACAAAAAACACCGCAAACGATTAAGCTACAATGATTTGGACAGAATTATTCACAAATTCACGGGATATGAACAATTTCAAATACATAATTATTGTATAATAAATAAGAACTACTCTTAGGACAACTGAAATTTTATAATTTATATCGCCAGGCAAATACAGTCAACCGAATATGTACACAAATAAATACAATTTTCAAAATAATAAATAATATATACACTGTCACTATTTTCTACTTTGTATATCGAGATTGGCACTGGAAAGTTTTTTGGCACATAGTTGGCACTACCTCTTCAATGTACATATTGCCACTTGTTTGAATTTGTACAATTTATTTACAATTTACATGTTTCGCTCGAGTGTTCCTCAAGTATCACTTTCGACATCACTGCTACAATCCTCGTCCATGTCCATATCAATATATTCGCCATATTGATCTTCTTCGCCAGTCTCTTGTTTCCATTTGTTCACGTGATGTGCATTCTGTTGGGAGTTCTGCGAGTTTTGTTGACCTTTGCCACCTTGGCTAGTTTTGGCCTCTTCTTCTTGCTGCATCCTTTTGTGTTTCGTCCTTCTGTTTTGAAACCACACCTTCACCTGTAACAAAAGAGTGGTTGATTAATCGATAATCGGGTGATTTTCGACTTATTTATATTTTAAGAATTTCGATTGTAATGAACATCTTCAATGGAGTGCGAAATGAAGAAAATATCTGAATTTTCTGTTTTAAATCACTTGAAATCACACGCTGAAATTGAGGAAAAAGAAACTACATATAGGACGACTTAAGGGGCCGTTATACTCTGGCCGACGGCTACGGCACCGATTTTCCATTCGAAAAGTGCCATTTTTCCAAGTTCACGCCCTCAATTTTTCCATTGAAAGCTTGATTTTTTTTAATTGAAGTTGAAGGATGTCTTGAGGGCATTCCAATTTCTTCTCTTTGATAAAATTATTTTTCGCAGGACAAAATCGGCAACGGCACCGATTCTCCATTCAAAAAGTGCCTTACATTTTACGCGTTTACGCCCTCAATTTTTCACCTGAAAGCTTGATTTTTTCTTTAAATTGAAGTTGAAAGATGTCTTGAGGGCACTCCAATTTTTTTCTTTGAAAAAATTATTTTTTCGCATGAAAAAATTATTTTTTCGCATGAAAAAATCGGGTTGAATTTGAGAGTCTATGAAAATTGACTTCATAATCGTTTTTCGGCGGTTTTTCATCAATTTTTTTTAGAAAATTCATTGGAGTGCCATCGACAAATCAATTTTCTATATTTTGAAATAAATTCCATTTGGATAGGCGCTTAATTAATACAAAAAATTATGGAAATACTGAAAAAGAAAGTGTGAAATCGCAGAGAACTGTCTGAAATTCCAGGAGAATTATAATGAAATCAAGCTTTCAGGTGGAAAATGGAGGGCGTGAACTTGGAAAAATGAAAGGCACTTTTTGAATGGAGAATCGGTGCCGTCGGCCAGAGAATAACGGCTCCTTAAGAGGGGCCTATACCGTTCTGATGTTCAGTTCAAAACGCGATTCGGGATTACTCACGATAGAGACTACCGATTTATATGGGGTTTTCACTGTTATTCAATTTGAAGAGTTATTCAAGTTGGAAAGTTCATAATTTTTTTTTTCGTCGAGTGAAAAAAAAAATAAAATTTTTTTTTCCCTTCTTAGTGACTTTATATGCATAATTCTAACTTTCCAACCTAGACTATTTTTTTTTTATGAATTCCCACGAAAAATTTAACACAAAAAGTTTTCTCCTATCGCTCAAAAACCGATTTCAGTAAAATTAAAATCAAACGATCGCAAAGTGCTGCCACCTAATCGACGAACTTGGCTATTTCCATCTTCTACTGATCGTTCCATCTATCTGGCAATACTGCACATTTTAGGTTGCACTTTGGGGTTTTCGGTAAATCCCAGTGGCAAATATTTATTGTTTTATTGTAAGGCGTCTGTTATCAGTGAAAAGTAAAAGTGTAAAAACATGTTCTTTATTACTTCTGTTGGACAGGCAAGCCGAAAGCAAATTCGTTCGGTCCCTACGTTTTTAGATCTTGTGACGAGAGACGAGGGTCGTGAATTTTCACTTGATTTTTTTTTCTTGTGATTGAAAATGTTCTGTTATTTGTTTCAATTACTTTGAAGATGAGTAGAAAATTTAGTGATAAACGCAAAAATCTTTGCGCACATTTGTTATGTGATGTTTATCCTACATAAAAATTTTTTACATGACAAGCTATGATGGGATCAGAAAATTCTCGAGATCTTCTAGAATTTCATACAATCCTTCCTCCTTCTTGAATTACCTTATCGTTTCAATTTTATAAAATGATATTTTCTGATCCATGATCTGAGTTCATGAAAAAACTTATTCAATTTCAAAAACTTTCCGAAATTCTTGATATCCATTATAGTCACTAACATCAAAAAAAGCTATTTCAAATGAATTACATATATCAAAAAAATATATGACTATAATCCAGTTCGAGTGCCTATTAGACCTTCCTGGAGAACTGGACATATTAGAAATCTGAGAATTGAGATCATATTGTTCGAAATTTTCTACTGAGCTAAAATATTTTTGGAGCATGAGCGCTCTTGGTTATACAACAAGTCAAAAAAATAGATTTGTTGAAAAGATTTTTTTTCAATTTTTTCCTTTGTTAAGTATTCAGTTCTGAATAAGTACATTTCTGTTAAAACCATAGTTTTCAAAATATCGAGAAAAAACCGGAATAAAAGTAAAATACTCAAATACTCGTAGTCAGTATAATGTTCATTTATCTTATTCTCAATATCCTCAACGTAAACAGTCCTCATAACATCAGAGTTGAAGAATGTGGAAAGGCCATGCATCTTGTGAAGTTCAGAATAATCATCACAGGGTGTTTCAAATTTTGTGTCGAAAACTATGATCGAAAATTGGCCATAACTTATATTTTTCAAATTAGAACCATATTCTTTATGATTGCGTTGGATTCTGCAAAGAAAAATTATGATTTTACTCCAATAAAAAAAATGAAAAAAACTTAGAGAACTATCATTTTTTTCGCACGATTAAACGCAATCATAAAAAATAGAGTATGTATATACAATTCCTCTGATACAGCATCTCATACAAAAAACAAATTTAAATTCATAAAAAAAAATTAGTTTAGGTTTTGAGTCTCAATCAAATTTTTTTTTACTGTAGATGTGGATGATTTTTTCCGAATCTAACTTACAACCAAAACAGAAATTCGCAATAAATTCGTACAACCAAAAAGGGTGTACGAATTTATTGGGGGCCCATCCCAACTATTTATTTCCATCTGGCACAACGTCTACCTCTATGAATTTACAGTGTTGTCAGCAGTTTTGTAAATAATTCTACTTCATTCGTGAATATTCGAGGGCATTCGACAACTTCCGCCCTCCCCTAGGTAAAGGCTGTACGTAACAGAAATCTCGCATGTGGAAGACGAGGGCGGTAAATACGAGGAATGTCTGAGATATCTTCGGACGTACTGAAAATCGACGATTTCTTAGGGGATTTCTTCTGGGATTGGCACCTTGTCGCTGGTGTGAGGGCTTAAGTAGCCGCAAGGAATCTTGGAGCGATGTCGACGGAACACAGTTCCGGCAGGGCCTCCCATGTCGATAAGGTCCAAGATGAGCGGTGAAAACTAAGACTGATCCATAAGCCTCCCTGTTAGGTCATGTCTCTGCAGGGAGTGCTGGGGCGGTGGGGATCCGCCCGAGTAGCCTCCATGGTTTGCTCTCAACAACCCCCCCCAAGCCAACGGTGGAACAACATATGCCAAGGGCTGCGTGGCCAGCGGGGAGGCTGGTCGCTAATATGTGGACTCCTGGCACCGGGGGACCCCAGGTTTCAATACCCTTGCTACATCAAGAGGCTCTGAGGTAGTGGACTGATAGTTCCTCAAAAGAAAAAAATCATATGGATAACGAACAAACAGAAAATGGGGAAGGGGAAGTATCACCAGGGGAATCGCTAGGCGCATCTATTGTGCCTTCGATCCCCATGGAGATAGGAATGGTTCAGGCTATTGAAGGCCAAACCGAAAAAACACCTGAGGTGCAGAACCCTACAGTTCTAACCTCAACAGAAGAAGACCGACTCCTCGCCAGTACTTCTTCGGACGGATCTGTGCGGGCTCAGCCTCAAGGGCAGTCCAACAGAAGTCGTCTGAGGAAGTCTGAGAGGAAAAGGTACAAATGGTTGGTGAGCCACGGAAATACGCACGAAGAGGCGTATAAACTCTGTAAGTTCACCATTGAAGAAAGGAAAACTCTACAACCTGCTCCTGCTGTCAAGCGGGTCAGGTCTGAGGAGTCAACTCCAAACCGAGGCTCTCAGAAGAGGGCAAAACCAAACTACCCAAAACCGTCGACCTCTCGAGCTGGTCCCAATCAGGACCAATCGAAACTGTCGACGGACATAAGAGGTAAGGGCACGCAGAGACCGTCGAACGAGCGAGCAGCCTTTACTTGGGGCACTCAACATAAGTCGACCTCTCGAGCTGCCACGACGACTAAAGCCACCTACAGCGGGATGCTCAAGGGAGTGAAGGTGGGACTTATCCCAGCCGAACATCCCAAAGAGAACCTAGCGGTAGAGGATCTCACCGAGCTAGAGAAGAAACTGGCTCGCCTAATCCTGGGGTGCGAGGATAACATATCCCCCTCCTTCAGGAACGTAGTATTTCGCCCAGGCTTCATGGTTATAAACTGTGACAATCAAGCTACAGCTGACTGGGTGAAATCCAAAGAAGAGGAGCTACAACTCCCCCACATGAAGGTCCGGGTCAGGGATGAAAACGACATCCCAGGTGCGGCGGTGGCCACTGCCTTCTTTCCAAACAGTTTGGAATACACCGTAGATGAAGTCCGGACCTTCATTGATAAACAAAATCCCACTGTAAACACCGCTCAGTGGAAAGTGCTGAAGGTTGGGGACACGGGAAAGAACTGCCGAGAGATAGTCTTCTCGTTGGACTGTGCAAGCCTGGACGCTCTACAAGCTCTAGATTGCATGGTCAACTATAGACTAGGCAAGGTGAAGTTTTGGGTGAAAAAACCAATGGGCACACAGAGCTCTACGGCTGCTGATGAAGTGGTCCCTGCGGAATCAGGCGCTGTGGCTCCCGCTCCTGCCTCAGCGGGAACGGAGCCCTCGGTGTCATCCCAGGAGACTGCTGCGTCGGCTCCGATGGAAGTAGCCCAAACTCCCACCAAGGCGAAGGAAGAACCTAAGCCAGAAAATACATCGGCTCAAATGAAGGGCCAACAACAAAAAGGAAAATCGCCTCTACTCCGGCAGGAGAATGACAGGCGACCTATTCCCCGAAACAAGGGGAAGCCGTGGAAGCACCATGGCGGAGACCGCAAGGAACTCCATTAAGTGCCTCCAAATCAACCTCCATCATGCCAAGGCTGCTACAGATGCGGCCCTCTGGAGGTTGATCAAACAAGACCTCGATATCGTATTAGTCCAAGAGCCTTGGGTCATGGGAAACAAGATAAAAGGACTACCAAACGGTTCAGGTAAACTAATTTATCATGAAGGAGTGACTGCGCCTAGAACGGCACTCTATATCAATAAGAATATACAATATCTGCCTCTTTCTAGATTTATACAACGCGACATTGCAGCAATAATCCTAGATGTCCGACTTCCCGGAGGTAACGTCAAAGTTGTTATAGCTTCAACGTACCACCATGAGGAGGAAGCATCCCCACCCGAGGAGGTGGCCAAATTAGTGACATATTGCAAAAAGATGAATATGCAATTCATCATTGGATGTGATAGCAACGCACACCACTCAGTCTGGGCGAGCTCCAACATCAACAAAAGAGGTGAGTACCTTTTAGATTTTCTTACAACTGAAGGGGTGGGAGTAGCAAATCGGGGTACTGAACCTACGTTCCGTAATGCAATCAGGGAGGAGGTATTAGACCTTACCCTTGTCAGCCCAGCCCTACATCACAAAATATCTAACTGGCATGTCTCAGACGAGGCTTCTCTCTCTGATCATAGACAGATCCGGTTTGACATCGACATCGAACCAAAATTACAGGAGTCTAAAAGAAATCCCAGAAGGACGGACTGGGAGCGCTATCGTGTACTGTTGGAAGACGACGAAGATCTCTCAGGGGTCCGGGGCATGGACTCTGTGGATGGCATAGACCTAGCTGCGGAGCACCTCCAAGGCCGAATTCTGACGGCTTATGAGGATAGCTGCCCGCTAAGGCGGTCGACATCCAATAGGGACGTGCCCTGGTGGAACTCCAATCTAGCAAAGCTACGGAAAAAAGCCCGCAAGCTATATAACAAGTGGTCTAACTCCAGGGCACTGGAGGACAAGACCGCATATAGAGCGGCAACAACCAAATATAGTAAAGAATTGCGTGAAGCCAAGAGAAAATCATGGCGTACCTTCTGCCAAAACATCGAGGACACGCCAACGGCCTCCAGACTACATAAGGCCCTATCAAAAGATCATAGCAATGGTCTGGGACAGCTAAAGGGAATGGACGGTGAGATGACTGGCACAGACGACGAAACGTTGTCACTCATGCTAGAAACTCACTTTCCGGGTTCTCGAATCTTTCATGGCAGCAAACCGAGTCAAGGTGTCTGGGCACCCAGACGAGGTGCCAGAAAGATAGCTGCCAAACTCTTCACAAAAGAAAGGATTCAATGGGCAATCGAATCCTTCAAACCTTATAAATCTCCAGGCGGGGATGGCATGTACCCGGTGATGCTTCAGAGGGGACTGCAGGTCCTATTACTGGACCTCGTGAACCTTTTTCGTCGAAGCTTCATCTGGGGATATATCCCAGAATGCTGGCGGGACGTGAGAGTGAGTTTCATTCCTAAGGCTGGCAAACGGCCGGGGACTGATGCTAAATCATTCCGCCCCATCAGCCTCTCCTCCTTTCTCTTGAAAGCGATGGAGAAGATAATTGATCAGGATATCAGAGCGGGACTACTGTCTAAGTACCCTCTGCATAAAGATCAATATGCATACCAGGCAGGAAAATCAACAATCTCTGCTCTCCATAGCCTCACCAGGAAACTGGAGAAGACCTTGGAATACAAAGAGATTGCTTTATGTGCTTTTATTGATATTGAAGGCGCGTTCTCGAATACGCCACGACAGTCCATTCACCGTGCGCTGGTCAGAAGGGGTGTGGAGCCGGCAACGGTGACTTGGATTATGGCATCGCTGAGCAGCCGGATAATCAATATGCAACTTGGCGCGACGTCCCTAACTGCGACACCCGGAGACGGGTGCCCACAGGGGGGTTGTTTATCACCACTATTGTGGTCACTGGTCGTCGACGACCTCTTAAAAATACTTTCGGAAGCGGGTTTCGAGATTTGTGGGTATGCCGATGACCTTGTGATAGTGGTTCGGGGTAAGCATGATAACACGGTCAGTGATCGGATGCAAACCGCTCTAACCCTAACTCACGAGTGGTGTATCCGAGAAGGTCTCAATATAAATCCCAAAAAGACAATACTAGTGCCATTTACCAGGAGAAAGAAATTTTCTCTCAAGGCATTAATAATGAACGGGACTGCCCTAACCCCAACGAACCAGACCAAATATCTAGGTGTTATATTCGATCAAAGACTCTCTTGGAGTCCACACCTCGAGGCTGTGATCAGTAAGGGCCAGCAAGCTCTCTTCACATGTCAGAGAATGGTCGGAAAAACGTGGGGGCTTAAACCAGAACTGACCAACTGGATCTACAAATCCATCGTTCGGCCAATCATTAGCTATGCAGCTCTCATTTGGTGGCCGAGAGCAAAACTAGTGTCAGGGCAATTAGCCCTGGAAAAACTACAACGAACAGCGTGCCTATCTATCATAGGAGCAACACGCTCTTGTCCAACTGCTGCCATGCAGGTCATCTTGGACCTGCCTCCCCTAGATATCTTTCTGGAAGGTGAGGCGGCCAGGTGGGCTCTCAGGATAGCAAAAGAACAAAAACTGAAAACTGGCGACTACTCAGGACACCTTCGTATTCTTAATGAGTGCAAGGGGCTCCAAGATGTGGTCACAGATAACCTACCACTGAGACTCGAGTTTCAGAAAAACTTCAACACGACATTTCCAAGTCGTGAACAATGGGCTAATAATGAAGTGGTTTTCCCCAAAGGGTCTGCGGTATTCTATACCGATGGCTCGAAAACCGAAGATGGACGAGTGGGAGCCGGCGTACACGGTCCCTTGATCCAATTAGCCATACCTATGGGTTCTTGCCCTTCGGTATTTCAAGCAGAAACATTTGCCATTAGGGAATGCGTTGCGCTGTGTACAAGACGCAACTACCGGAGGGCAAGAATATACATAATATCGGATAGCAAAGCAGCCCTGCTAGCGCTTGACTCCCCAATAGTTAGGTCAAAGTTAGTCTGGGAATGTAAAACGTCCCTCAACACACTCGGAGAAAGAAACCAGGTCAACCTTATTTGGGTACCTGGCCACTCCGGGATAGATGGCAATGAAGCGGCAGACCGACTTGCCAGGGAAGGGGGGTCTATTCCCTTCACCGGTCCAGAGCCATTCTGTGGCTTCCCAGCCAGCCATCAAGCGATGGCAGTTAAGAAATGGGAACAAAAGAGAAAGCTTACGTTCTGGCAAACGATCGATGGCCAAAGACAGGCCAAGTCATTTCTCTCCTACTCGACGAGCTGGACTAAAAAAGTTCTCTCACTCAGTAAACAGGAACTGAGGAAACTAACTGGCGCACTCACGGGACATTGTCCCGTGAGGTATCACCTGAAGAACATAGGTAAGTCGCTGGAAGACACATGTCGCTTCTGCCAAGAAGCCACTGAGACAGCCAAGCACTTGTTATGCGAATGTGAAGCTGTTCATCGGAAAAGACTACAACACCTTGGCTTCTGGTTTCTAAAGCCGGAACAAGTGATGGATGTAGCCCCCAGAAAGGTGATAAAGTTCATGGAGACACTATTGCCTGACTGGTAAACAGCGCGGGGATGCACAATAGATCTTTAGGTCAAGGTGCTTGCGAGTTCATATGATCTTCCGCCCCTCCTCTAATCTAATCTAATCTAATCTAGGGGAGGTGAGGGGTGAGAAGAAGGCAGACTTTGACGGACGCTAAGATAGCTGGGCACTATAAACCCCTCTTAAGGTACGGTAAAGTTCTGATGTAAATACACACATCGTCAAAAGGCTGCCCCCTCTATTAACTCTCAACAAAGATTTTCCATCAAATATATTGCAGTTGAAAAAGAGGAAAATATTCATCTCATTTCCAGAATAATGATTGTTTATTTCTTGAGAAATCTAGGGGGGCTAAGACTTTTGACGATGTGTGTATGTAAAATATGGCATTGTCATAGTGAAGTTTGACATTTTTTATGGTGAAAGTACTCGGAACTTTTTGTCATGAAAATCCTGTTTGTGTTGTTGGGCGAGAATGTGTTTGAAAGGACCAGGATTCGAAAGAGCCGTTTTTTTATCTTACGAACGTTCTGTCATTACTAGGTATCACTAAATGCCAAAATGAATATAGAAAAAGAGAGTCGAGGAAAAAGGGCCTGAAGACAACCGTCTAAAAACACATCATTTACGATACGCAGCCGACAAGGCGGCCATTTTGTTCCCTTACAATCGCTGCCCAATCAATCTAACGTATAAAGTTCGACAGCAAACTAGGGAAGCCGGAATATAAAAGGATTCCCGATCGAGTCGAATTCACAAACCATTAACCACTTGACAAACTACGCTCGCCCCATAGAACGTTCTTTTATGCGAAGCGAACACAAAAATTACCGATGATGGAGTCGACAATAAGCTTTTTATTTGCGTTTTTTCGCATTTTCCATCGGCGTCCGGTTTCGTTCATCATGGCGGACGGCTAACGTATCGGTTGCTTCCGGAATCCGGGACGATGGCCATTTGTTCCGAGTTTAGGCTCCATTTAAAGTAAATGCCGGATCCGGGGAAAGAGACGGGCTATTTTATAGCGACGGTTTGCGAGCTTGCCAATTGTATATTTTGGCTCCAGGAACACGGTGTTTTGACGCCGATTTTTATATGCAAGTTACGCGGGTTATTACGCACGTATTTCTCAAAACATGTAAATAAAATATAATATAACAATCGAATAAAGGGAGTCTCCCACACCGTGAAAAAGTCATAATATTGAATTTTTAAAAAGTACCACATCGGTAGCTTAGCGGTAAAGCAATTGTCCAGAAATTAATAAGCGCAAGTTCGATTCCTGCTGAGGTTGTAACTTTTTCCGGAGTTTCAAAAAATTCGTCCGCACACCGATAATTTTTCCTCTTATCCACATATCCGGTTTTTTTTTAGAGTGATAGAGTTTTCGATAACTGTGATTTGACAGAAGGTAGAAGCCAGTTGTTTTGACATTTCTGTTCAGTAAGCATTGACAAATCATCATGGGTAAGGCTCATGTCGCAACAACGTTAACAAATTGTTGAAATTTACTTTTAAAATCAGTGCTCTATTCGCCAAACTTATAATGAACTTCGTTGAATTTATGGCTTATACAGAGTGTAACAGCCAAATGGAATAAATTCGATAACAAATAAGTGAGGGGGTGTTAAAAAAAAACGCTCGGACACGACGATTTGTAATTTTGAATGCGCATATTCTTCAAGAAAATAAAATTATATAGGGTGTTCCATGCGACCATGGCCAATACCAACTTTCTTATTTCAAATGCAACCCCCTGTATATTATATATTTTTTGGATTCTTCAGAAAATTCTAGACATAATTCATGTACAATGTCCTATACCTATCTTCAACTTTTTCGGAAATATTAAGTGTTTTCAGATTTTTATCTATCCTAATATGTCGATTCAGAACATCGAAAATGACCCTTTTCCGTGCGGCCGCACCGTAAAAAGTTTTACAGTGCGCTGAGACATAGATGCATCCTATGCTGAGACACAGAGCAACGATTGCGTGACAGTAGATATCAGTGTTTTGAATAATTATTGTTTTACAATATCGAAATGCCTTCTGCTGAAAATTTTTCCCGTTTTATTGTTTTCAGAGAGGTGTAATGAAAAATATCGTTCATTACACGTCCAGAAAGGCTTTTTCCGTGCTTGTTCCCGTGTTCGGCTCCACCTAACGGGAACACATCGCGCGCACGGAAAAAGCTTGATTTCTGGACTAGTAATGAAATATACTATTTCCGTCGACCATAGAATAAAAGCTCATTTTAACGCACTCGAAATCATCCATTAATGACCTATTTTAATGCATGATTGTCATGTCAACTGAACATAAAATATTCAGTCAAAGCACTATCGAGCTTGGATGGAAATCAACTCCTGTCAAAGAAGGGTATATTGAAAACTCCATTCAAAATAAAATAGAGACTGCAGGAGAAATTTCAGGTAATAAAAGTTGCAAAGTAAATAATACCCCAACCTCCACTTTCTCCACACGTTCCTTATCGGATATCATAGGTAATGATATAAATGCAAACTATTCAGAATGTCACAACATGTCCAATATTCCCTCTATGACTTTTTCCATATAAGGAGCATAAATATTGATATATCGAAATGAACATAGAAATTTACATTATGTCAAATTTGTCTATCATTCAAAATGAAAATTTATTTCAATCCAGAATTCATATTCAACAATTCGTGATGACGTCGACGGGAAAATCTTGTAATCAACTCGTTTATTAATCCAGCGATCAATAAACTAGTTGATTAAATAACTATTAAATCATAAATTTCATAAAATTGTCTTTCAAATAAAAAAAATTTGCTTCAATCTTATTTTAAATGTGTTTTTTTTTCAATTTAAAGTTCTATCACTCTAAAAAAAACACCCCATATTTCCAATGAACAGTTGGCTGGAGGTCAGCTATCTACCCTACCAGAAATCCAGTTCTTAGATACCAGGTGCTGTTAATGATGCATGGAAGATGGCTGTAGGATACCACCACCTTTCCTTCCGAACAATGAGTTAATTGAAATCAGATTTTTCCACAGTTACGCACATGACGGCCTTTAAAATTGCTAGAGGAAGACGTTGTTGCATAGAATTTCTATTTTTCGTTAGGCAAGCTTCGAACAGGAAGCCCTTCCTCGATTCCAGAAAAAAATACGTCGGTTACTCGTTCACATCGCCTGGCATACCTGAGGATGCTAAATTACATCTTATCAGAAACGGTGGTTACCCACCTACCCACATCAATGATCCACCCTGCCTGGAGGACCATTCACAACAGAAAGAAAGGAGAAGGAAATATCCGAGCCATTATTTGTGGTCCCCCATAGGCCCAATCAGCCACATAAACTTGATTACTGATCAGAAACCAGATAACGCTCAAGAATATCAACGAATAATCTCGGTTAAACTGACAGGCGGCTATGAATTAACCCGTAGATCTTTCGTTTCAATCGTTTTGATAAATAGATTTTGATTTGCATTATTAATGGCATGATTAATCAGAGGTGGGACGATCCAGGTGAAGCCACGGCATCGAGGAGTGGTGTCGACTGGTTGTGTTTAACTTATCTGCCCCGCAACAGTACGGAGTAATGGTTACTCGGTGTGTTCCGATTCCGTAACGTGTTATTAAATTATTAATTTTGCCTTTATGGCGCAAAAATTGCGAGCGGAATTGGTACTCTGCCTTACCCCGCTTGCACTCGTGTAATTATTTATGCAAACCAGCCAACTGGATTATACGACGGGTGACACACCTCGAATGCTTTTCGGTCACGCCGGAATGCGCAGGTAAACGGCTCTCCAAAATATTTTCTTATTTTTACAAGTCGAATTGTACGGTTTGGCACTGCAGCGGGGCCAGTGGACTATTTGATTTTTACATAAAAGGTTTTTATTTTCCATAACCAAATCGCAAAGTGGCTGCCCTATCCCTATGTCCTCGATAGCCTCACTAATTCCATCTTTGAGGTCTTGAATCGGCGCTGGTCTCAATGGTTGAAAGAACTAAAGCATTCCTATTCAAAAGGAACTTTTTCGCGAGCTCCCTTCAAAAATTGGGCTTTTTATTTCCATGATATCTCAGTTCGTATGCGGCGTAGACCAACAATTTTTCTTTAAATTGAAGCTTAATCATTTTTCTAGAATGTGTATTACTCGATTTTCTGTTTTTCCTCATATAAGGACTGACGAGAATAAATTCTCTATCACAAAAACGCCTATATCTCTTGAACCAATTGAGAAAAAATCAAAATCTGATCATAGTTAGCTTTGTTATGAACATCAGAAACATGTGGAACATTTACTTCATAGATATTCCAATTCTCTGTCGCAAAATGTCAAGCGAAGTAAAAACACGAGAATTTGTAGTGAAACTTTTTCAAAATAATCAAAAATGGAGCTTCAAAAGAATCGCAAAAGAGGCTCGCGTTCGTCCGGAAACGGTATCAAGAGTTGTTAAGCGCTTCAACGAAGATCTTATAATTAACCGCAAGGAAGGAACCGGGAGGAAAAAGTGGTTTGATAGCCCAAAAAAGTGAAGAAAGCCATCAGCCTTTTTCAGAACAATCCTAACCTTTCAGGACGGAAAGTGGCCCAAATGGTGGTTTGTTCGCAGTCAACCGTTCAGAAAATCAAGTCGAGTTGTGGGCCTAGATCATACAAAGTGCAGAAAGTGCCAGACAGGAAGGCTGTGAAGAATCAAGAAGCGGAATCAAGAGCAAAGAAATTAAAAAAATATTTCTTGAAAAATTTTTCCTGTTGCGTGATGGACGACAAAACCTATGTCTTGGCTGATTTCTCGCAACCTCCTGGTCAGGAATTTTATACTGCAGAAATGTGGAAATGTTGACGAACAATTCCGCGTGAAGAAACAAGCAAAGTTTCCTAAAAAATTCCTGGTTTGGCAAGCAATTTGCACTTGTGGGAAAAGGAGCAAATTTTTCGTAGGCCAAGGCTCTGTTGACTCGAAGATATACATCGAGGAATGCTTGAAGAAGCGACTTTTACCATCTTTACGTAAGCACGATGTGTCAACAATCTTTTGGCCAGACTTAGCTTCATGCCACTACAGCAAGGCCACCAAGGAATGGTACGAAGCTAATGAGGTGGTTTTTGTCCCCAAAGAGGCCAATCCACCAAATTGCCCAGAACTCAGGCCAATCGAAAGATATTGGGCCCTGGTAAAGAGAGAATTGAAGAAGACTAAGAAATCAACGAAACCTTAGCGGAATTCAAGCAAAAGTGGAAGACTGCATACCAGAAAGTGACTGAGAACACTATAAGAAGCATGATGTGAAGAATTCCTGAAAAAATCCATGAATTTTGTAAAAAATAGTTTTGGTTTTTTTATTGTGAAAACAGTTTTCATTAGAATCAGAAGATGATTCGAAAATGAGTTTGATTTTTGAAATCGGTCCAGTGGTTCAGAAGATACAAGCGCTGTTGTGATAGCGAATTCATTCTCGTTCAGTCCTTATTAGGAAAAAAACCTGGTGAGCTGTAATTTCATGAAAAGCTGGACCAACGATTTGATTTCCATGATATCACCGTCAATTTTCGGGATAAATGTATTAAATTATTTACATGCGGAAGCGGAATAATATTTTGCAGAATGTGTATTATTCGCTTTTCCGTTTTTCTGTGTAGGTATATTAGGAAAAAAACCTGGTTGAAAATATAACCAATAAAGTTCATTTGTAAAGTTGGAGGGGCAATAAACAAAAAAAACTGATAAAAACACATTCTGGAAAATATTATTTCGCATGTAAAAAAATTATGTTCGAGTTTTACGAACCGTCTCTACCAAATTTTGTCCATTTAAATAGTGAATTTTAATGCATAATTCAACGCGTTGTTGAAGCGTGTATCGTTTTCATCAATGGCGGAGGTTCTACTTGTCAAATGTCAAAAATGACAGATTCAAAAGTAACATCTACCGAAATTTAAACTGGCTATCAAGAGACTGTTTCTATCGTCTTTCAGTTCTTATGTTCAATTACATATTTTAATTTTTTATATATAATTCCTATTTGTTTTCGTTTTTCAATCAAAGAAATTTTTTTTTTCTTTTTCAGATTTGCAATATTGAATATTTTTGTAAGTTTTCATAGTGAATATGTTATTTTTTTTCTTTTCTGCTTCTGCTCGGGGATTAAGTTGAATAGCTGTGCTAGACTTCGCCCCTGAGTAGATACTATCTATCAAATAAAGACGTTTATTATTATTATTATTATTATTAAATAGCGAGCTATTCAAAATAACACCTCTTATTGGAAAACCCTTTAGTATTCTAACCATGGAATTTTGAATCTGAAGGAAACCTTTTCCAACAAGCAATTCGATTATTATTTTTATTATATTGAATACTATGTGTGATCGATCAGTTCATCCCATCATTGTCGAATAGAGTTTCTAACCCATAAAAATCGTTCAATCATAGCTGATGCAATGATTCACATCCAGATACCATAAATCATAAGCTGATGGCAGATCCGTCCCCAGAATTTTATTGGACTAATTGTCGCTTCATCTCCCCCTGATCTAAACGAAAGGGGGAGCTTACGCCCGAATCATCACCGAGTTAACTGATGTATAAAATGCGCTATCAATTTCACACCCTATATAATACCATTTTGTCATAATAACAAGGGTTCATACGCACCAGGGCCAATTGGGGTGGTATTGTTAAGTGTGAAAATAGCATGGGGAATATGCGATTTCATTGGCTGGAATTAAAATGAGTTACGGGGGTCACATACGCCATTTTGCGGGGTGAGGTTTTTATATCAACCGTCTACGACGCATCTGCTCGAAGTGGTAAAAGATTCGATACACCCCTAGTTTTTCGACGGTTTAGATTTTGTGCGGCTTGCTTGGGAGTTCAAATTACTCAATTATTAATGGTCTCAACCCCTCATATCATCCGACAATCAGGATTCAATATGATGTATATAGGGCTCCTTTTATTGCATCTTTTGTCTGTCTTCATCGATAGTTTTACTAACTTTTTCTCTTTTTTATTTTCTATTACAGTTGATCTTTTGGAAACTATACGCTCTCAGGATGAAATACTTAGTACATCTTCACTAAGTCCACTCATTTAAATATGTATTTATTTCCATTTTACTGTTTTCATTGAACTGCAGTTGAATTTAAAAGCAATGCAAACTAAAATAAATTTTGCTCTAATTATAATAAATTTTCTTCGATATCTCTTCAAATCAACTCGTCAATAATTCAAACGAACGTGACTCACGTGGCTGCTTGCGTGACAGAAGGCGAGCAAAATGCGAAATGGAAACTTCTTGGGCATTTTCTGTACATATTGGATTTATTACACCTTTGATAAACGCTCCGCGGTGTTAAACGGCACGAAGTCCCTTTTGCCCACCTGAATTGACTAATTTTATGGCTATAAATGTCCGCCGAGGAAAATTTAAACGGACTGCTGACCACTAAGCTCCAAGTAGCAAGCATTCAGGATATTCCTACTGATAAAACTGATTTCAAAATTGAGGAACTTCTTTTATGGGTACTGTCGAAATATTTCGTTATACAAAACGAAAGGTCCCTGGGTAGTCCCCTGTGGAATCTCACATTTTCTTTATCAATCCATACTCCATTAATTGATTAATGGTAGGTATGGAACGAGGATGTATTGATATCTGGTTAGCCTAGACCAGTTCCATGCATAAACAAAATATTGCGATACCATTTCAACGAACAATAACTTCAAAAAAGTAAACGAGAGTTACGCAATAAATAAAAAAAAAAGATTTCCACCGAAATTGTTAAAATCGAAAAATTGGAGTATCGGGCCATCATCAAGTACCTGTATTTAAAGGGTTAAGAGGTTAGCAGATTTACGAAGATATGCTTAATACTCTTGGTGATCAATGTCCTTCGTATATGCGACCGTGAAAAATTGGACGGCAAGCTTCAAAAGAGGTAAATTTTCCATTGAAGATGATGCCGGATCGGGAAGGCCAGTTTCTGTGTCAGTCCCCGAAAATATCGATGTAGTTCATGACATGATTTTATCAGACCGTCGAATTGGGCTAAAACGAATATCTGAAGCACTGAAGATTTCATACGAACGCGTTCATAACATAGTTCATGTCAATTTGGACTTGAGAAAAATTTCTGCAAAATGGATCCACAAATGTTTGAATGTTGACCAAAAGCCAGCAAGGGTAGAAGCATCGCGTTCGATCTGAGCTCGATTTGAAAACGATGTAGACTTCTTAAACCGAATTGTTACTATGGATGAGACTTGGGTACATTTCTACGATCCAGAAACAAAGCAACAATCGATGGAATGGCGACACTCTGGTTCTCCAAGACCTAAGATGTTTCGTGTCCAAAAATCTGCTGGAAAAGTTTTTGCTTCAGTTTCTTGGGATTGTCATGGAGTAATCATGATTATTTTTTGGATAAGGGTAGAACAATAACTGGAGATGACTATTCGACATTACTGACTACTTTACGGGGAAAAATTAAAGAGAAAAGACGCGGTAAGCTATCCAAAGGTGTTTTGTTTTTACAGGACAACACCCCAGTACACAAATTTCATGTTGCCATAAAAAAAATTCGTGATTTAGGGTTAGAATTACTAGAACACCCCCCTTATTCACCAGATTTGGCTCCGTCCGACTATCATCTCTTTCCTCAACTGAAAAAAAGTTTAAAAGGTCGTAAATTTTCTTCTAACGAGGAGGTAATAAAAGCTGTGGAGGACTGGTTTGCAGAGCAAGAAGAAACATTTTTTTTGAAAGGTCTAGAGACGTTGCAGGTTCGCTGTAATAAATGTATTCAATTAAGAGGAGAATATGTTGGGTAATAAAATATTTTGACATTGAAATTTTGGTTGGTTAGTAGGCTAAGAATTTTTCAATATATCCTCGTATGTGATCTCAAAAGTCTAGCTAAGCGGCAGCAGATTGGGGTGCAAAAATCTACTCGGTGTGTTTCTTACAATAAAAACAGGTCGTGCATATGCACGGAGATGTAAACTGAGAACGTAAATCAATTTCTGGAGAAAACACCGTAAAATTGAAGCGCAAATGGCGTCCAAGTTAAACACCGCTGTTGACGTTAAAATTTTACGTTTATTATTGAACCTTTGTTTCGTTCCACTCAAATTTCCGCGAGTGGGTGTCACTTTACTGTCAAACGTGTCGGAAGCAATTTTATTAATAGAATTTAGTGAGTTTCTCGAACGTTATAAAATTAATTGTTATTTCGAAACTATTAGAATTTAATTGGATTATTGATTGATGTATGTCAAAATTAAATACGCATTTTATACTGCTAATAATCTATTGTTCATTTACTTTGAATAATAAGATGTGTAATTCGATTTCGGGAAATTGTTATTTTGGTAAATTGGGTTTTGACGTTCATGCTGCCCCCAATATGTTTAAATGGGATCTGATGAATCTTACATGGGGACGGTACGTTAACTTTTATGGAAATCCGAATGTGGGCACTCAGGTATTATTCTATTCAATTATTAAGTTTCTAGGTGAACTCATTCCCTGACATTCGGAGTCGAAAATATCATAGTTAAGATAGCAATGGAGGTAACAGATGAATTCTACGAAATACTTCGATTGGGAGTACTTTCTGATTTGGAAATTCGCGATTTTATATTTCAACTTCAATATTCTGACAAACCTATGCCAGAATCTAATTGAATTTTCAATATTCACATGAGAGAAGTACGATATATTCGGATATTTCAGTTTTTCTTTGCATATTTGTTCTCCACATCTGTTGTGTCCAAAATTCGGTTGAGATCTCTAATAACTCGGGATAGTTCAATTTCAAGGGCTGCTAATATTTTAAGATGGTCATCATAGTTATTTCTGGCTAAGCCAGAAGGCATCAAACGCAATATATGATCGTCAGGCTCACAATGTTTTCAGCCAAAAAATACTGAAATTGTGAACAATATAAGATATGTAGATACCTGAGGTTGATTATTCAATCAAGTAACGCTTGGAATAATAAATATCTCAAGAAGCATTCTGCTATAGATGCATCTTCATTCTACTCCTATTAAACTTTAAAAAATCTGTCTCAAAAGTGTAATTTTGCAATCGAAATCAATTAAATGTACCTAATGGATGGGATGTTCCCAGAGGAATTTTGGAAGCTGCTGAAGAAGTGGTGATATACTTTTCGTCTGCTAAATCCAAAAAATTGTATGGAATAACCTAAATAAAAGCGACGTTTATGGTGTGAAGAAAGAGTATCTCTGAAAGTGAAACAATGAAAGAAAACACCGTATTTCAATGATAAACTGAAGAAAACTAAAACGTCTTCTAACAGTATGTCAAAGAGCGACGGATGGCATTCAGATCCTCCAAGATTCTATTTTGATGTCCACAAAAGTAGTCAAAAGACCGATGTTCATGGAACTAGATGAAAAAGAGTCCTTGTCTTGTTTTATTGGACTGAAAAGAAAATATTGTTGGACCTTTGGATATCTTAAATTGATAATTATCTAGATAAAATAATAAACTTTTCCATCGAGGAAAAATTCTGAGAGTTTGGATATAACACACAAAAAGGGGTAAAACGTAAAACAGCGATCTCTTGTTTTTTATCGGATACATGGGCGTTCGAAATAAGCTGTCCCTCCTAAATGGAATTAAAACACCTAAAAGTTTATTCAGGTTGCTACAAAAACATCTTTACCCTTATCCAAAAACCGGATAATGCCGAAACCAAACATCATCCATCCCTCGAATCTCGTTAAGGGAGAAAAGTGATCCGCGTATCCTTTTTGCGAACTGTTCGATATAAACGTGAAATTATTATTTTTCATTATTTGCAGCTCCGTTTAAATGTTTGTATTGCTAATTGAAAACGTGTGAGGTAGGATTTTCTACGCGTTATTCGATGAAATGTAAACAGAAAGGGGACGAACTGAAGTAGCGCTTTACACTTTTCGAACGGGTCTCACGTGTTCTGTCGATTAGGGGGGCGGTTTTGGAGGGAATCGCGTTCTCGGATATGGTGCAGATTCGATGGGGTGGAATTGAGGGATATCTGTGGTGGCGAACAAAAAACAACACTTAGTTTTTCCAAACATTCGCAGTAAAAACTATGTGATCCCAGAAGAAATTATAAATTCGAAATTTTCTAAGGATGTGAAGAAAAAACCCCATTCTGCTCATTATTTTCGATATGAGACAATGAGATATGTGCTTGAAAATACACTGCGCAAAAAAGTTAACGCACATTCCGAAAATCTCAATTTCAATGAAAGTTAACTCTACATTGACTTTATAACTTATTTTTATGTTCTCTCGGGAAGGTTTTGAACATAACAAGACACATTAAATGGAAGAAAAATTCAGGATTTCACCGAATCTTATGTGAAAGAAGAGAAATGAACAATTTTCAAAATACTGAAATGCTGATAAGTGATTTAATACTTGGTATTTCCACCCCTTGCGTTAATTATAGCTCGGCAACGACGGTTCATACTCAAAATGAGTGATCTTAAAATATTCTGATCTAATCCTTTCCAGATTTCTCCGAGTTGGATTCCTAAGTCATTAAGAGTAGCTGGATGATTTTCTGAACTTCTCAGCCTTCTATTGAGGTTGTCCCAAACCTGCTCAATCGGATTGAGATCTGGACATCTTGCTGGTCATTCCATTCGAGAGACTTCAACCTCTTCAAGGTACTCCTGAACGATGCGCGCACGATGGGGTCTGGCATTATCGTCCATAAAAATGAAATTTTCACCAATGTATGGGGCAAATGGCACTACATGCTCTTCAAGAATGTTCCTTATATACTTATCAGCATTCATAGCTCCATTATCAACGACCACTAGGTCTGTGCGAGCAGTCAAAGATATTCCACCCCATATCATAATCGATCATCCCCCGAAACCAGTAGTATTTAGGAAAGTGCACTGAGCATATCTTTCATGTGGACGTCTGTATACAAGGGAACGTCGATCACAATGGTAGAGGCAGAATCTAGACTCATCTGTGAAGAGAACTCTTTCCCAATCGGCCTCTTCCCAATGGATAAGCTCTCTCGCAAAATCCAAACGCGCCCTTCGATGGGCTGGGGTAAGAGCTGGGCCTCTTGCCGCGACACGAGGCCTTAAATCATATTCGCTGAGGTGATTTCTTATTGTCTGAGTGCTAATTTGCTCAAGCTGATTTTGAAGGAGGCGAGCGGTTGCAAACCGTTGTCTCAACGAAAAAACTCTCAAGTGACGTTCTTGAATGGCAGTTGTTACCCGTGGTCTACCCTGTCCTGGTCTTCGGACATTCATACCTGTCTCCCTGAATCGCTGCAACATTCTGGACACACTTGTTTGGGAAACTCCAAACCTTTCTGCAATTCTTGTGTATGTCCACCCTTCTTCTCGCAAAACTACCGCTTGGGCACATTCCTCTCGGGTCAAATTGCGTGTTTCGCGTTGAATAGCGATCGAGTGTAGAAAATCAAACGAAAGAAAAACTATTGATCACTAGAATTGATCGAGAACAACTGATTTTAGAATGGAGCCAATACATTCAAAATCTGATAATATAATTTTTTTTATTCCTGCTAGGAGAAAACATCTGTATTGAAGAAAAACGTTGAAAGTGGATAACATATGCATGCATAATTCTGATAAAAATAATTATCATTGAGAACACCTTCAGTTGTAGAATAAATTTGAGATTTCCATAATGTGCGTTAATTTTTTTGCGCAGTTCAATTCACAATGAAGATGTACCTATCTAAATGCATAACACCTTTATTAATTTGAAAAAAAATATATCCCTTACTGAATAAAAATAGTGAGCCCGAGCTGCCTCTGGATATGTCAATTTCTTGAACTAGCAAATACGAATCTACCTACAAGGTGTATGAACGAGCGGCCAAAAGCTCCTTACTTCAAGTCAGTGCTTTTAGAATGATCTTGAGGTCTGTTATAACTTGTAGACAGACAAGTCTCTTCAATTGACGTGTAGAAAGACATCCTTCAATTTCTTCCTCGGAGGGACTCGCTTACCATTGATTCAATTAAAAAACGTCAATTGGATATTCGCTCAGATTTCTCGGTAAGAATCTACGCTGGCGTTCCGACTGCTTCCTTATTATTCAGAAAGTTTTCCAAAGTTGAAGGATGTCAAATAGCAGGATGATGAATCAATCATGGAAACATGAGAAAATTGCTATTGTGTACGAGCCGAACTCGTTCAGAGAATCTTCAAGCATTCCTTCATAACCGCTGATACTATCAGCAGCTAATGATTATTAATGGCGAGTAAACGGAATGCCAACATCCTGACTTGATGATAATTCATCTCTGTGTCGCAAGCCTCCTTATCCATCTTGCAAGTTTCCATTAACTGATAGCTGTTCACAGGCCCGCCGTAAGCGGGCGTGCAAGGCGTGCCCGGCACAAGGGCGGCACGTCCAGGGGGGCGGCAAATCCAGTGAAATTGAAATTTTTTTTGGAGGGGACAAACAACGTGGTAAGCGGGGGGGGGAGAAAAAAAAAAGGGGGGGGGGGGCGGTTGTCCAACTCCAACTGCTTTAAAATTTTGCCAACTGTCATAGAAACATAGAAATTTTGCCATATGCGATCGAAACTTTGCCAACTGCTTTGAAATTTCTCCAACTCCGTTCAACATTGGGGGCGGCAAGGTCTCCCCATCACCCTTAGAGAGACTTTTTCTCTGAAGGATTGGGAGGACAGGCGGCCAACATCGATTATTTCCGTATATCCACGGAATTCAGTGAATTCACTGCAGTGTTTCTTTCAGGTATATTTCCGGGAGGGGCACTGCCGCCCCCCGAAGTTCCGCAGGTGCCCCCCCGGCGAAATACTGAGAGCGCCCAGATCCAGTTATGGCATAAAACTTCAAGATCGAAAAATTCACATAATCCGATAAATTGCCCTCCCGGAACTTCGAATTGCGCCCTCGGGAAAAATTTTCTGAAAGAAACATCGATTCAGAAAGTTCCTACGGCATCTTGATTTTGTTGAATATTCTACGAGAAAAATTTGCAGATGTTCTTTTTCCCAATATTACAACCAGGTAGTAGTACTAGTTTTGAATATTTTCAGTGTCGCGGTATCGTTTATGCCAATTATTGCATGTCATAAAAAACCCTCTGTTACCAAATTGCGCCCTTTCTACTAGCCGAGTTTAGGTAGATACGTGATTTTGAAGAGAGAATTACGAAAATAAAGATAAAAACAGAATGAAGGTCTTTGTCGAAATATACCTACACCCCCTATACTAGGATCAGTTGCATTTTGCATTCGAAATTGAAACTTGTCTCTTGTCTATGATTCGATTCGAACAGTTCCGTGGTGTATGAACAGTAACGATCAAAAATTAAATTCCAATTATTTTGTTAATAGTGAATCTGAAGCTTCAAGATGATGCTACTAATGAATCCGACATTGACGGTATTGATTTGTTTAATGAAATTATTGCACTAAAATCGCATTTTGCAGAACTCTAATCGAAGGATCCACAATCACTGTTACAATATATTTTTGGCAATGACTTAATTTCTACATTTCCGAATATAACAATAGCACTAAGAACACTACCAACATTGCCGGTTTCAGTTGCATCTGGAGAAAGATCTTTTTCAAAATTAAAAATTATCAAGAATTATTTAAGATCCACTATGCTCCAACACAGATTAAGTAATTCAGCTATATGTAATTTCAATTGAACACCAAATTTTGGATAGATTGGATATGACTAAGATTATAGAAGATTTCGCAAATATAAAAGCGAGAAGAGTGAAATTTTTTAGATAAATATTTGAGTGTGTATCTATATGATCTTCGAATGGAAACGATCTAACACACACCCCCTCCCCTTTACCCGCTCTCAAGATCAGTTCAGGTCCCTCGTTAAAACTTGCCACTACCCCCCCCCCCCCCCCGAATTGCTCTCTGATGTAGCGCCCTATTGGGGGCGGCATAACAGTATTTGCACGCGGGCGCTCAGACAGCTAGCGGCGGGCCTGGCCTGTTCATTGCGGAAACCCAGTTATTCTGCACAATAATACGTACAGAAACTGATATTTCGTAGCACAAATCGATAAACTCTTGAAAAGTACGAAGTTCACATACAAGGTGGGCTTTTTAAAACGAAACAGACGAGATAACGGGCGGAATAAATTCATTTCGAAAAAATGCTCGGACACGTCGATTTTTTTTCGAGGGGGACAACTTCTAAGGTCAAATTCACAACTATATCGTTTCAACCCTTAGTGTTAGAACACCAACCCCTAAATTTTGAATAGGAAAGATAGGGTGAGTGATACCTCATTTGAAAGGTCATTTTATCCTGAATTCAGGATATTGATTTTTTCTTCATTTGATTCATTGATTCTTGAGATATTGACATTTATAGTTGAAACAAGGATGGTATTGTCGTCAAGCAAGCTGTCTGAATCAATCGAATTTATTATTCATTCATTCTGTAGATTTGATGAAACTCCATAACTGCCATACACCAGACATCAAAATACAAAGTTAAAATTTCAACAATGAATAATTAGTCGAATAATTGATGAATTCACATAGCATGGTTAGCGGAATGAATGGTACTGTACGGAATTCAAAATTGAATATCTCGAAAAAATTATTACGCTGAATTCATAATAAAAAGGCCTTTCAAATGAGGTCTCACTCACCCTATCTTTCCCATTCAAAATTTAGGGGTTGGTGTTCTAACACTACTTAAGGGTTGAAGCGATATAGTTGTGAATTTGACCTTAAAAGTTGTCCTCCTCGAAACAAAAATCGACGTGTCCGAGCATTTTTTCGAAATAAATTTATTCCGCCCGTTATCTCGTCTGTTTCGTTTTGAAAAGCCCACCCTGTAAATGAACGCCATTTGGAAAAAACAAACAACTTCCTCCATTTCTCCAGTATTCAAAGTTAGAATCGTCGAAATTGGTATCAAAATGTAGGTTTTCGAGGTCGCTGAATTCAATAAAAAATATTCCAGAGCCGTAACAAGCATAGTTTAGAATTTCACCTGTCGAATGAAATTTTTTTCAAAATTTGGAATTTCTAACTGTCAGAGCTTCTGTCCTTGTCGTATCCACTATTTGTTTTTATATTGTTGATCAGATCAGCATATTTCAAAGTATCTTTGTGCAAAATTTGAGCGATTTTTAAAATCTTAAATTTTGGGTGTAAAATGTTCAAAAAATAAAAAAATATATCCGGAAGGTTCCACCGGCGTTAATGATTTTGGTATCGAAATGTAGGTTTTCGAAGCCAGTGAATTCAATAAATAATATTCCAGAGCCTTCACTAGCATAGTTAAGATTTTCACCTGTGAAATTGAATTTTTGTAAAAATTTGAAATTTCAAACTGTCAGCTGCCGTCCTTAATGTCCTTTCCACTATATGTTTATACAGAATGTAACAGTCCAATGGAATAAATTCGATAACGAACAAACGAGGGGGTGTTAGGAAAAACGCTCGGACACGTCGATTTGTAATTTTAAATGCGCATATTTTTCAAGAAAATGAAATTATATAGGGTGTTCCATGCGACCGTGGCCAATACCAACTCTCTTATTTCAAATGCAACCCCCTGTATATTATTTATTTTTTGGATTCTTCAGAAAATTCTAGACATAATTCATGTACAATGTCCTATACCTATCTTCAACTTTTTCGGAAATATTAAGTTAATAATAAGACGTTCGCGGCGACATTTCCTACATTGACATTAATGTTTTTTTTTTGTTTTTTTTGATAATTAAGAAATAATCATTATTCTTTATTAGGATTTAAATGTAATGTACCGAATTTGTGAAATAAAATAAAATAAAATTTTATTTAAAACGTTGATTTTTGCAATAAATCTGAAAACACTTAATACTTCCGAAGTAGTTAAAGATAGGTATAGGACATTGTGCATGAATTGTGTCTAGAATTCTCTGAAGAATCCAAAAAATAAATAATATACAGGGGGTTGCATTTGAAATAGGAAAGTTGGTATTGGCCACGGTCACATAGAACACCCTATATAATATTATTTTCTTGAAAAATATGCACATTTAAAATTACAAATCGTGTCCGAGCGTTTTTCCCAACACGCCCATTTATTCGTTATCGAATTGATTCCATTTGGCTGTTACACTCTGTATGATGTTGATCAGTACCTATATCTCAAAGTAGTATCTTTGTTTTGTGCAAAATATGAGCGAATTTTGAGGCCCTCGAAACTTTATAACCCATTCCGAACAAATCTTTCTCATGCCTAAACTTGAATTCAAAATAAAACCTTAAACTTCTGCACCTAATGATGAAAATAAAAGCTAATGAAGCAATAACAACTGAGGAAGCGAAGAAGGATGCTTAATAGGCAATTTTCAGAAAAATTCTCCCAGATGTTCATTACCAATCGAAAGATTCAATTTCAACTGAACCTACCTGAGTTTCTGTGAGTGATAGTGATTGTGCCAATTGTTTCCTTTCAGCGCCAACCACATAGTGATTTTTCTCGAAAGCGTGTTCTAGTTTCAGCAACTGCGACGGACTAAACGCAGTTCGTATTCTTTTCGGTTTTCTGAAGGGCTGAAGAAGGAATCCTGGTATGTCTGGACCTGAAACCAAGGAGAAAAACAGTAGAAGAAAGACGTCACTGAAACAAACTGGCACCAAAGAGCAGTTCAGTGAGAAGTACCGGCTCTATGCGAATGGAGACAAATCTAGTGTCCTCCAGCCATGCCAATGGTTCATTGGACATTATGGTCACTATGATTTTCAATCATTCTTTCTGTAGACATAGAAAAGTTCTAAGACCCTCTTAGATATAAATTCAGCAGAGCTTGCAATGCAACTAATCAAAAAGAGTTCTAAGAATCAATTTGCATTTACCCAAAGGCCAAAGGGCTGTTCAGATCGGAGCACACGATGGGTTCGCATGACTTCTCGAAACGCCAGTGCTCGTCGGATTAGCGAACCACAAAATTAAAAAAATTCGATGATTTCATTCGATCCCAATGGACAATGTAATAATTACACCGCCGCCCAATGAGCTCTGCATATTTAATCGACAGACGAGCTGCGATCGTAATTAACGGCCGATAATTAATTCAAAAATCCATTGTGGTCGGACTATTATGAATAACAAATTTCCTATCAACATAATTGACAGTTAATTTGGGGACATATAGGGATTATTATCTATGATCACGTCTGGTGATTAATTGGATTCCGTTTGATCCGTCAATTAGGTGGGGCTGTTTTAAATTCGATTTCGATGGGTTGGACGCATTTGCATGCACCAAAGAGTATACGAATTCCAAATAGAATAAAATCATTTTTAATCGGTATATACAGACAAATTTCGAATTCCGGAAAGACGAGTAGATTTGATAGTGTAATTGGAAGCACATCAGACCTGTAATCTGAAGATGGGTGGTTCGACTCCCGCTCGAAGCGAAAATTTTTTCTGGAATTCGGTTAGAAACGATTTTCTCTTATATTTCACATCAATATTTCCAAATGGAATCTTCACATAAAATTTGGATGAATTCTGAGATGACGTAGTGTCTTTCCTAAGAATCAGTGAAAGTTCTTCCCAAAAAGTAGGTCTTGCTGCTCGAACCATGCAGATACTTCCGGGTAACCTTTCGCATCTGTCTAATGCATGAAGTGCGTGAAGTAAATAATCACCATACGCCTCTCAGGCCACTAAATAGTCGAAAAGTGAATAAAACTTGTTATTATGCAGATAAAACTTCACCGAGCTACACCTTGTACGGTAAAAGTTAATGAATAGTTATGAATTTCCTGTTATCAAGAGACAATCATACCCAATAAAATTATTGTGCAGGGGTTATACACCATATAATTCATTTTTAATTACTGCTATTCGCGGCTAATTTAATAGATTCCAAGCGAGATTATAAATTGAATGATTAGGCTGGCTTATGTCATGTTTCCAATTGAGCACGGACAAAGTACCCATGAATATTCAAAAAATGCTATTATAACATTGTTAAGACAATTCTAACCGACTAAATTGAATTTTAATTGATGACAGCTACACGTCAATTAATTATGGATGTTCACTCCTCCGAGGAATACGCATTTAAGTGAATATGTCAAATCGACCATACACACATCGTCAAAAGTCTGGAAATGAGATGAATATTTTCTTCCATTTCAACTGCAATATATACTGCTCCACAAGAGTTAGGGATATCGTATTCATTCTTTTTTTAAAAGTATATAATCTTCGAGAAAATCGCTGTAAAATCATTTAAAACTCAATAACAACTTGAATCGATCCAATAAAAATCATTATGAGACATTTCGTCAATCTGGTCGCTTTTTATCTGAAGTTTGGTTCTTTGCATATTATGCTTCATGAATGTTCTTATTTTGAAATGAAGTCAGTTTATCAACGGATTCGATTTGAAACGAGTTTTCTGAAAATGCCAAGACGTAAATTAACAAACGCTGAGGCTAATAGGGCTATCGGAATGCTACAGGGTGGCCTAACTCAGGTTGTTGTAGCGGAAAGGCACCAAGTCAGCAAAAGTGTGATATCTCGACTTTGGAATAGGTTCAGGGAGACAGGTTCCGTGTTGGAAAGACCAAGGCTTGGTGGGCGACGACAAACAACACCTGCTCAGGATCTTTTCATCGCCGTTTCGGCGAGAAGAAACCCTACATCAACGTGTACAATGCTACTGAATACTTTTCAAAATGCAGATGGGGTCCAAGTTTCCATCGAAACCATCAGAACGACGTTTGAGAGAGGTGAATCTAGGTTCAAGAAGTCCATTAAGAGGAGTTCCATTAACACGTTACCATAAGCGTCAAAGACTGGAATGGGCAAGGCAACATATCAATTAGAACGATCAATGGCGTAGTGTCCTTTTCACTGATGAATCCAGATATGGACGATTTTCAGATTCTCGAAGAATAAGGGTATGGGCAATCCCACGCATACCCCGTAATCGTCGCTATGTCCATGTAGTGTTATGGTATGGGCCGGGATATGTTTCAAAGGGCGCACAGATCTACACATTTGTCCTGGAAATATGACCGCCTTACACTATAGGGAGCATGTCATTGACAATGTTGTGCCAAATTTTCACGCTGCTATTGGTGAAACTTTTCAATTTCTAGACGATAACGCTAGACCGCACCGTGCAGCCATAGTTGAGAATGCGCGCGAGGAGCTTGTTATTCCACATTTACCAATACCTCCGCACTCACCAGATTTGAATTGCGTAGAACAATATGTGGAAATTTTCAGGTGTTGCGGTCTGTTTGAATAAAAACAAGTTTTTCTCAGTTACTCAATATTTCGTCATTTATTTATGACTTCATCAGGAGTTGTGCTGAACGGAAATTGGATATTATGTACAATAAAATATGACTTTTTACGGTCGATTAAAATATCAATTGTTTGCATAGAACATGCATGGGATATGCTCCAAAGAAGATTAGCTAATCATCAACCCACCCCAGAATCCTTAAATGATCTGAGAGAGCTTCTGCCCCGTTGATGGAATCAAATTCCTCAAGAAATGTTCAACAACCTCGTGTGTAGTATGCAAAGAAGATGTCAAGCTGTTATTGATGCCCGTGGAGGCCATACATTGTATTGATAGTCTTAAAATGCTTGAATTCTCTGATGGGACTAAAATTTCGTTTTTTTACTCGATTTTTCTTAACCACCCTGTATACGCTGCAGACCTACAGGCTCAAATTAATTTGCAACTTGAATTCATATTAATATAAATTTTCATCACAAAAATCTTATTTTAACTATATCTTTTGCAATTTAATCAATATTCCCAACCCATGTGGAGCAGTTTATTTGATAAAAAATCCACAAACTGAATCTAACTTTTTTTCGATTACTGTTGGTTTCTTTTACAGTTGAATGCGAATCTAACTTCAAAGGAGTATCTGTCGAGAAAGGCGAATCTACCTATGAGGCGAATCTACATACATGATACAAGGCGAATCTACCTATTACATGAATCTTCCAAATATATTGATCGCCGGGCCTAAACTAGTTTGATAAAAATCCACAAACTGAATCTAACTTTTTTTCGACGATGTGGGTAGTTTGTTTTCCTCAATAGGTAACTATTGACATTGGTATCCAAATTTGAACGTTTTAACTGGGGCATCTGCTGAAGAAACAGAATCACCTTAGCCTTTCTGTCGAAAAGTTTCGAAATTCGATAATTTGGAAAGCGTTACCGATGAATATTGAATACAAAGGTTAGGCCTCGATTATACGCTGCCTTTATCCCAGCCATCAATTAAACTCTCAGAATAGCAGTATTTACCGTCCAAATAGAATTCTTCATATTCCGCAATATTGCGAATAATTACTCAATACGGGACATTAGTGGCTTGCTCAGACATGAAAATGACCACTTATCATATTTCCATTGGAAACATACTGAAAGTTTTCAATTTCGTCGTTTATAGGTTAATCATTGGCTCCGTTGGAATTCCCAGTTAAAAACAATGATAATTAGCTTACCGTTCACTTATCTTCAATGACAGCTGATGGTAAATTTGAGAACACTCCTAAAAAGTGTATAAGACTAATTAGTTCTTACTACCTTATTACCTAGGTAATTGCGATATGAACAATCTCGACAATTCATCCGCGGGATTGATATTTATCTATCATCACATACTTGTATCATAGCATCATTGAAAGTCTTGAATCTCACTCTTCAAGGAACTCATGTAGCTATGGAGCTAATAATATGCCGAACGAGTTAATAAGAACATTCTAAAACGAAAGGCTTCTCAAGCTATTTCTGAATGTTCTTATTGATGTGTTTGTTGCTTTCTTTGTTGCAAATACTAATAGAGTACCTACCTACAGTAATTTTCATAGTTTTCATTTTGTACTACCCTTATATCATTCATTTGAAAAGAACTGTAGATACCATTGTAGGACCTCCTCAGTGATTAATTCGAAAAAAGATTGAGAAAAACATTAGAAAGTAGATATTGAGAAACAATGTTAAATGTAAGAAGCAAAGAAGATAAGTCATTTATGCACATCAAGAAAATACTGTCTGGTTAAAGCGCTGTGGGGATGGCATATAACCTTTCCCATAAACATACCAACAGTAACAGATCTATCCAATCTCTCTTAATGGGAATTAAGACCCATTAAAAGGGTATAATATTTCACCTTGTCCAAAGGCCCCAGAATTGAAACGTAAAGAACGAAAGCGTGATCACGGTTCAAACTTAATTCCGCTATTATTTATCGAGGCGATATGGCTTTCCTCAAATGAGGTTATGATCGACGATGTCCGTAATGGCGTTCACGGAGTCAGCGGCCATAGAGCCGCGTTGTAAGTTTGAAAACAATGAACATATTTCAGCGGGTGTTGGTTCGAGTGTTGGTGATTTCACAAGTCAATTAGACCGTCGCGTGATAAGGCGGCATTAGGAGTGGTGGGCGATAAGGAATGGAGACCCCATCGCTGTTGCCGTTTTTTCGAGCTTCGATTCGAACAATCTGGACAGACCAACACGACTAGGGGTTCCACACATGGATCGAAAACAATTTCATGAACCGCCGAGTATTAATGACTCGCCCTGTAGATGAAACACCATAAATGACACGTCTTGGAAAGGGTTTTCCAATGAGAGGTGTTATTTTAACATTCAAAGAGAAATTCCAATTTTCTTAGATAAATGATCGGATGTTTATCTATCTATACTAATATTATAAAGAGGAAAGATTTGTATTTTTGTGTGTTTGATACGAATAGGCTCAAAAACTACTGGACCCATTTAAGAAATTCTCTCACCCCACCCCACATTATCCCTGAGTGAAATAGGCTATACTTTCCACCCGAAAAAATTAAAGATACCTACTATAACTTCAATAATTACGAAAAAATCAGCCATAATCAGCTATTGTCACGTGCGCTGCAAAAACCGTAAGACTTACGTAGATACAATGTATGACGAAAATGTACCTCTTAAATAGTTCTACAAAAAAGTCCGCGATAGCTTACAGAGTGTAACAGCCAAATGGAATAAATTCGATAACGAATAAATGAGGGGGTGTTAGGAAAAACGCTCGGACACATCGATTTGTAATTTTAAATGCGCATATTCTTCAAGAAAATAAAATTATATAGGATGTTCCATGCGACCGTGGCCAATACCAACTTTCTTATTTCAAATGCAACCCCCTGTATATTATTTATTTTTTGGATTCTTCAGAAAATTCTAGACATAATTCGTGTACAATGTCCTATACCTATCTTCAACTTTTTCGGAAATATTAAGTGTTTTCAGATTTTTTACAAAAATTAACATTTTAAATGAAAATTATTTTATTTCACAAATTCGATACATTACACTCAATACTTATTTCCCATTTTCCTCTTGATATGAAGAAAGTAAGAAAAAACGCCTGAAATGTAGAGTAATGTTAGAAGACAATTCTACACCAGATTAGCATGTTGCCAAGACGTTCGCGGCGAGCATTTTGAACATTTCCTACATTGACATTAATGTTTTTTTTGTTTTTTTTTAATAATTAAGAAATAATCAGTATTACTTATTAGGGTTTAAGTGTTATATACCGAATTTGTGAAATAAAATAATTTTTATTTAAAACGTTGATTTTTGCAATAAATCTGAAAACATTTAATACTTCCGAAATAGTTAAAGATAGGTATAGGAGACTGTGCATTAATTGTGTCTAAAATTCTCTGAAGAATCCAAAAAATAAATAATATACAGGAGGTTGCATTTGAAATAAGAAAGTTGGTATTGGCCACGGTCACATGGAACACCCTATATAATATCTTCTTCTTAAAAAATATGCGCATTTAAAATTACAAATCGACATGTCCGAGCGTTTTTTCCAACACGCCCTCATTTATTCGTTATCGAATTTATTCCATTTGGCTGTTACACTCTATATCTATCTCTCAAGATTGACTTGCTATTACCTGTTTATGGTGATCAGATGTTTTCCAAAATTATGCACTATTTGGGAGTGTGTTTTTATGAATTGGGTATTGATCCTCATCCAACCTAATACGTTATTTATCCCCAGTATTTAATTTAGAACAAAATTGCCCTTCACATCATACAATTACAACGAGTACATCAAAATATACCGCCGCGTGAAACAAATTTCTACCCGGGCGGAGCTGGGACGGCCTGCTTGTTTTCCATACCACAAAATGAGCAAGCTTTTTCGTTGTGATATTCAACATTTCGGTTTTTGTCTTTTCAAGCGTTATGCACATCATACATTTTTTAGGTTTTTAGGTATTATCTTGAGTAGGTATAGTCAACAAAATGTCAGAGGATTCTTTTACTATCAAGTCCTAATGAAATCTATTGACTTTCAAGAATTTATGCAAATTCGAAGGTGCAAGAGACGAATAAAAACTTTTTACCACTGTTAATGATACCAATAATTCTCCTCTAATTTATTTATTTATTCCAACTGCAAATTAACACGTTGAGTGCCACCATAACTTCTGAAAAAACTGACCCAGTGGCCACGATTTTTTTTTTGCATATTCATCTTCTCTGGTGTTCAATTGGATGAAATTAATATCAGTTTTCTCATTTTTTTTTATGTACTTTTGAATCCGATTGTTGGTGATGATTCAGCAGATGAATAACATCCAGATGAAGATACGTCCGATTCCGAAATGGATACAGCTCTGCCAAAATAAAAAAAAATGAGAACAAATGCACAAAATATAGATAAGGCGATGTGTTAATTGCTACCAAAACATTTTCGCCACCTATAAACGTTAGACCACTGGAGAAATACGCGATTTAGATAACTATGCGTCTTTGGTCGTGAGACCAGAGTGGTCTCACGCGGCTCGCCGCTCCCAAAAAAGTGTGATACCTATGTGGTCTCACATGGCACTCAACGTGTTAACAAGTTTTTAATGCCGCAATTAGAACAGTGTCATGAATAACTTCGAAGCAAATCTGTCAATTATTCTCACTTTTTTCTGATATTCTCATTCGATAAATAAAGTTTAATTGATTGTTGACCGTTGACAATACGTACAAATGTCGATAAATCGCATTGGACTGCCGTTTCATGAAGGTTTGAACTATCATAAGAAGCATAAATGAATCGAAAATTGAGATGTGAAATAATGATCACAAGGGAGTGTACTTTAAAAATCAAGCTTCCCTGAAAACTGCTGCATATAAATCTGCGGATAACATCCAACGCAGCCTTTGTATGCAAAGTAGCATCGTGTAAACGCGAAACAACTACAAATAGTTACAAATTGAAGGTATCTTCTTCATCCTGTTACATCTCCATTCTATTCTATCTGTGGATTCATTTCGTAAAGCAAAATACAACATACCCATAAAGGATTGAAAATAAGGAGGAGCTTCAAAGAAATTTTAATATAGAAAATATCCGTTATTAAATGGCACAAAAGAGTCCATCCATCCGATTTAGGCGTTCATAAAATCAACCGCCATTGTAGAGGGCGCTTTCAATAAAAAAGGCCCCACATCTGATCTCTTTTTAGACGTCTCATTCACGGTCTGATGATTCGATAACAAGGGACTCTTTCGAAGGGCGTGAAAGTAGATTAGGGCCATTGTGAACTTCGCATTATTAAATTAAACAATTCAGAAGTCAATCATACAAGACACACCGTGCGTAAGAGGGGTTTCCACACATGACGTTCACATTAAAGACTAGATACGTAAAAAATCATTGATCCCTCATTCGGACCCTTCATTGACTGTCAAAAGTATCTCAGATAAAAGAACTAAGTTGGGATATAGATTTTTGACGATAAAAAAATCATCGCGCATAACTTATTCGTTATTCCAAGTCGCCAAGAGGGAATTGTTGGTTATAAACGTCCAGAGGTAAAGGTAAAGGTAGTTCGTTTCATTCACTTAAAATTCTGTTGGTGCCTTTATGAATTCTAATCTCCATTTAATAATCATTTAAATTCCTGTGAGGTAAGGACGTTAACATACTCATATGTTTATATTTTTGCATTGTAGAATTAGCGATTGTTTTAATACCAAATGCGACGTTTCTTCGAATACAAATTACTCCGTATCGACTTATTTATCTGTTTTATCGGAATAATTGCACATTTTAATTACCAAAAGCGACACAGGTGGCCTTAAATAACGGCAATAAATCGAGACATTTGAAGGAGTACAAGCCTGAATATAGAAATATGGTACGTAATGAAAACCAATCAGGAGAAAATTTTGTTTATGTCCAGAGGTTCATTTTATTTTATATTCAGATAACGTCCGGTTGATGGTTACCAGGAAGAATGGTGTAAAAAGGTTATATACATTGGTTTGTTCATTTAATTATGGAATGAGCCATGAATCACTTTCCTTTCCTGCTAGCTTTCCTAAGAGGTTCACTGAAAATACTAATCGACTCTGCTTGTTTTACTCTGAACCAATCTATCAACTAATTCATCAGATATCAGTGAGGAACACACAGAAAGTCTCTATTTGAGTTAAGGAATCAATTCTGTACACCCAAACTGAGAAAAAATTCAAAACAGCCTACAGAAAGAAAATAGAATAATTATTAAAACTGGAAACTCAGATTCAAATGAGGAATGAGACTATAGAAGCACGAAAGAATAAGAAATTTATCAGGTAGCTAACTGATGAAATATGAAATATTGTGATGCCCATAATAAGTGTTAAAACTGAAATGAAACTTCAGCACTGAGGATCAAAACTCATAACAACGTTTCAAACCACTTCTGTTCCTTAAAATTGTTTATGCACCTTTATCTTTATGTTCCCCATATTACAGTTGTTGGTTGTTGTAACTCACATATATCATTGTGAAATCCCAGGGGGCTCTTAAGAAAGTCATAAAAAGCTAGAGATTTATATCTGGCTCTGTTGAAATTCGGTTTATAATTACACGAACTCCGTTAATGACTCTATAATTCGTTGAGAATTTTATAACAACCGCATTTGAATTAATTTTCAAAACGATTCGTTTTTTGTCGGTTGGATTCCTAGTCGTAGCTGGCAATTACATTCAATTATTTCCATCAAGAGACATTAGGAAGAGGTGTTTTTAAAAACTACTTAAGACTCCTCTAATTGTTAAATAAATATAGTATTGAAACGCGTTATGCAGCTGGAAGTATTGTTTAGAGAGATTTCATTCGAAAAATTAGCCTAAGATCTCATTTCACACCCGTCTTGGAAATTCACTACTGTTCGCTATTCGCGATGCCTTATCTAGGTTATGGTTATTATCCTTCCTGTGAAGAAACGGATTCATTTCAAGAGTGTATGCATATAATTATCGTGATTTCGTATGCTGATACCAGAAAAAAGAACGAAATAGTCTAATTACCTTTGCATTCACATTCGTCAGAGAAATTGATGATTTCCAATTGAAGAATCTCCTGGCAAATTATAGAAGACATAACACCTATAGTTATACCATATAAATCATGCACCTGTTATTTAATTACCTTGATTAATTAGTACAAAATAACAGCAATAATTACATCTAATAGGTTTTTCAATGACAGAACACCATGTGAAGGTTTTTTTGTTCGACTGTGTAAACATGAGGCAATATCTTCATTTAACACCTATTGTTATCCATGGTCGTCAACATGATGGCCAAAATCTATTCAGATTGAATGTTTGGAAATGGAAACCCCAAGAAATGGTATTAGCTTGTTGAGATTTCAAAAAAACAAGATTCGAACCTAATGCAACATTTACACGCTGTAAAATCACTTTACGAGAATGTATTGATATCTATAGTCTGTTCAAATATAAGAGAATGTAAACAAACAAACCAAATCGGTTTGTTTTGCGCATTACTAACATCTTATTCGTCAAACGAATTCTTTTCACGCCCCCAAAAGACTTCCAGGATCGTACTAGAAGCTTAGAACGAAATGTCGATAGTAGGTACAGGATCTGAAGGTGATATATTGGGTGTATTAGTGTGAACTATCCTCTATCCGACCCTGAAGCCCTGAAAGCAAGTCTCTACCAGAAGGAAGCCCATCCTTCATCTGCGCGACTTTGTTTATGTCGTAGTCGCTTATATTTGAACAGAGTATAGTTAGCCTAGACTAGCCTAGAAATTGGAGTATCGAGCCATCATCAAGTCAGTGGCGGATCCAGCTCTCGAGAAAGGGGGGGGTCACGGTCAGGTGGATTACATACCCGCCAATTGATTTTTTTTATCAAACACAAGATTTGAGGGTTCGTCCAGTCCAGGGGGGGGTCATGACCCCCATGACCCCCTCCCTGGATCCGCGCTTGCATCAAGTACCTTTATTTGAAAGGGTTAAGAGGTAAGCAGATTTACGAAGATATGCTTAATACCCTTGGTGATCAATGTTCTTCGTATGCGACCGTGAAAATTGGACTGCAAGCTTCAAAAGAGGTTAATTTTCCATTGAAGATGATGACCGATCGGGAAGGACAGTTTCTGTGTCAGTCCACGAAAATATCGATGCAGTTCATGACATGATTTTATCAGAACGTCGAATTGGGTTAAAACGGATATCTGAAGCACTGAAGATTTCATACGAACGCTTTCATCATAAAGTTTACGGTTATTTGATCATGAGAAAAATTTCTGCAAAATATCCCCAAATGTTTGAATGTTGACCAAAAGCGTGCAAGGGTAGAAGCATACCTTTCGATCTGTGCTTGATTTGAAAACGATGTATAGACTTCTTAAACCGAATTGTTACTATGGATGTTCGGTACAATTCTACGATCCAGAAACAAAGCAACAATCGATGGAATGCCGACACTCTGGTCCTCCAAGTCCTAAGAAGTTTCGTGTCCAAAAATCTGCTGGAAAAGTTCTGCTTCAGTTTTTTTTTGGGATTGCCATGGAGTAATCATGATTTTTTGGATAAGGGTAGAACAATAACTGGAGATTACTATTCGACATTACTGACCACTCTACAGGAAAAAATTAAAGGGAAAAGACTCGAAAAGCTATCCAAATGTGTTTTGTTTCTACAGGACAACGCCCCAGTTCACAAATCTCATGTTGCCATGCAAAAAATTCGTGATTTAGGGTTAGAATTACTAGAACAACCCCCTTATTCACCAGATTTGGCTCCGTCCGACTATCATCTCTTTCCTCAACTGAAAAAAAGTTTAAAAGGTCGTAAATTTTCATCCAACGAGGAGGTAATAAAAGCTGTGGAGGATTGGTTTGCAGAGCAAGAAAACATTTTTTTGAAAGGTCTAGAGACGTTGCAGGTTCGCTGTAATAAACGTATTCAATTATGAGGAGAATATGTTGAGTAATTTTGACATTCAAATTTTGTTTGGTTCTATAGTAGGCTAAGAATTTTTCAATATAACCTCGTAACCTGCTCGTATTGTGGCCGTTTTTCACGCAGTTCTCAGCTCTCTGCTGTGATAGATTTCATTTTTCATCAGCCGTCACGATGTATGAAAAAACCCTTCCTTTCTTGCCGCTGAAGTATGCGAAAAATCTACGTTCAATGTCCCTATAGGCTTCAATTCATAAGGAACCCAAGTTGCCAGTGTTTGAATCATACCAAACCATGGAGTCGCTTGGAAATGGCTTGGCGGGTAACTCCTATCGCTGAAGAAAGGTCTTGCATCCGGATCCTCATCGAGGAATACCTCCAACTCAGCGTCTTTGAAGGTTTTTGGACTTATTGACACAACCAAAAGCACTCACTCAGCAGTAACCTTAGCTGCCATCTAATTTAAGGAGTTTGTTCGTGGCATAGATTCAAAATGATCGAAATTTCAATCAATTACTACCTTTTAGAGCTTCACTGTAAAAATTATTTACAGTAAGAATCATTGGTTATTTTAGGCCAGTAGGAATCATGGTGAAATTCCATACATACTGTAAAATTAAACTCGAATTTGTAAATTCACAAAACGGCATGTAATCCGTTCACCCGAAAATGTTTGTGTTTATGCTGCAATAGGTTATGTAATATTACAACATATTCTGTCAATTCACAGTAATTTTATGGAATTTTACAGTATAATTCTTGTGAATTTTCATTTCAATATGTATTTTAACTAAAAATTTATCTGCAAATAACATAAATATTTTGTGAAATTACAACTACTGAGTTGGCATTATTTATGATTTTTTTTTTGTTATCGCTTGTGAATTTACCATTTCCGTTGTAAAATGTTCACCAGATATTTTGTGAAATTACAACTATTGAGTTGGCATTATTCCAGACTTTTACCCATTTTTTTTGTAATCGCTTGTGAATTTATAATTCCCTTTGTGAAATGTTCACCAGATGAAATCGTTTAGAACATAAATGTTGCGGAATATCACAATTGATTTCATCGATTTACAGAAAATTGCTGTAAATTCGAGAAATTTCACAGTTTCAATAGTGGAAAATTACCTGTTGTCCCTGTGATTTTACTCTGAATTGCTTATCTATTGGATAAGGAGTGTGAGAAAACACTATTACTTTCAGAGCTCTCTATTGCTTCCATATAAGTCGACTTTTCGATCCGGGTTGGGGTCTTCAGGACTCTACAAAATTTTTATTTCACAGTTAAAAAACAAGAATAAATCCAATCAACCTCTTATTTTTCGGTTATAGGTTGATTGGATTTATTCTTGTATTTCAACTGTGAAATAAATATTTTGTAGAGTACTGAAGAAGACCCCAACGCGGTCCGAAACGTTGACTTGTATGAAAAAAATAGAGAGCTTTGAAAGAAATAGTGTTTTCTCACACTCCTTATCCAATAGATAAGCAATTCAGAGTAAAATCACAGGGACAACAGGTTATTTTCCACTATTGAAACTGTTAAATTTCTCGAATTTACAGCATATTTCTGTGAATCGATGAAATCGATTGTGATATTCCGAAACATTTATTATGGTCTAAACGATTTCATCTGGTGAACATTTCACAAAGGGGGTTATAAATTCACAAGCGATTACAAAAAAAATGGGTAAAAGTGTGGAATAATGCCAACTCAATATAGTTGTAATTTCACAAAATATCTGGTAAACATTTTACAAAGGAAATGGTAAATCACAAGCGATAACACACACCCCTCATAGAAAAGATAGAGTTTCGGGGAATTATATAACACTTTGGTTCTAAATTGTTTGATACAAAGACGTACAAGGAGTGATTTTTAAATAAAAATGAGAGTTTTCAGTACTTCCCTGTTCGGATAATCAGGTTTCTTATTATGAAGTCGAAAATCATTACCATATAAAAATTACTCATAAAAAAATTTGAATTCATGTCGTTTCTTGACTTTCACAGGATGGCAGTAATAAAATCAGTTCCTACTTGATCAGAAGTTTATTAAATCATTAATTATGTTATTATTCAATTTATTCATAAGACCTATAATTTTTTTTTCGTCAGCCCCTTTTTCTGGTATGTACTTCGATCCACTTCCATCCGGGTGAAGATGGAGATGATACCTGAGGTATCATCTCTATGGTTGTGGAGAGACCCTTGGGGTACCTCAGGTTCAAGTTGAAATAAATGCAGAAGCTTATAATGAAGGCCTCCATGAATGTCCCAAATATTAGTCCAGGAATTAGGGTGCCCTCCATGAACACTCGATATTTGTTATCTGAAATGAAGAAACCTTCATTTTAGAAATGATAAAAGTTAATATTCAACATCAGAAAAATACAAAAACCAAATAGCCCGCTACACACTCATGGCGCGAATCTTGCCAAGAATTCTTGCCGTGAACCTGGCCAAGAATTCGCGGCCAAATAAGTCATCCACATTCACACAAATATTCGCACTTTGGTTCACGGCATCCTCGCTGTCTGCGAAGACTTTCCGCCCCATAAAAAAGGTTCATTCTGATAATAATAAAGAAATTCTCATTTCACTTATCTCCTCTAAATCTAATCTAATTCCACTTTATTGCTACAAGAAAACCATTCATTTCAAAAGCGGATAAAGTCAGTGAACAAGCATTAAATCATTACTGCGCTGGTACCGCGAACGCCTGTGAGTGTGGATGGAACATTTGTGCTTAGGCGCGAAGCCTTTGTCGCGGGACATGAGACCGCAACGAAACGGAGAACCCCGCGAAGCGCGAACGTGACACAAGAAAGTTATCCACACTCGCGTTCGCGGTATTGGCCGACGTTCTTGCCATGAGTGTGGAGCGGGCTAATGGATGGTAAACGCTGTATTTTTTGAGAAAATCATGTTACACTCAGTGTGTTGGCAAAAAAAACGTGATTTTCTCCTATGTAGGTAAAAGTGTTTATCATAATTTCCTATTTCTTCAAATTTGGAGGCACAATAATTACAAACATACATTGTTACTTGTTACCTACCTTTGGTGATGAGAATCCAATTCACAATAACAATTAACACAGAACAGGTCCAGACACGATCAGCGTGGATCTTACGACACGAGGTTATAGGTTATAGAGTTAGAACGCACTTATACCAAAGAGGGGTCAAGCGATGATTAAAGAAAGTGGAAGGAATACAGGAAACGGAAAGCGAATGTGTACTGCACTCTGCAGGCTGCAGGCATCGTACTAATATGCGCAGGCGCTCGAGTACTGATGCGAATTTGGCGAATTTACCAGTACGCTGTGAATTATTGTGAAAATTTGTAATTTCCTGTGAAAACATGGAAATTTTTGTGAATTCTTGTAATATTTTGGAATTTTTTGTGAATCTCAGTAAGCTCTTGTAAATTTGTGTAATGCTCCGGAAAATTACAAGAAATTACATAAACATTTTATTTACATGGTTATGATTCGTGAAATTACCATATGATCATTGGTGAATCATTTGTAATTTTTCGTAATTTTACCCCCATTTTTAACAGTGTTGTACATTTCTGCTTTTGGTCGAAAATTTATACTTTCTTGGTATTCCGATTTCCCTGTCGCTGTTGTATTGTGCGAGAATTCAGTAACTCTGGTCGAACAAGTTCGTAGAAGCTTTTCCTCGTAAATCCTCCAAATGAGGCTAGACCAGTGCAGCGACGGCTATGAGGCATATAAACGGCAGTAACGCACGTCACAAAGTGCCTCACCGCAAACGCCTAAGGTATTCCTCAACAAGGCACTCAGACAAGGCGAGGCCCACGTGGTTAAGTCCGCGTCTTCAAGCCCAGATGTCTAAACATCCAACTAATTTATTCCTAGACAAATCGTTGAAATCAGCTCCGATAAGCGGCAGAAAACTGCCAAAAAGGTATGAAACAAATTACGGAGGAATAATTACATCCGAATTAACGCTTACACATGCGAGAGCGCAATCTATGATGTAAATGGGCGCTGAGCAAAAGGAGTGAAACAGCGCCCGAATTATGATAATTCGAGAAGGTATTAAGAACAGCTGATTATAGGCCTTTTTGGTAGATACTGATCGTGAAATACCTTGAACCGGCGGTAATTATTTACACATTAGCAATGGAGCTAATTATATCTAGGAGCCGTACACGGTTATTAGACGTTATATTCCTGAAATTAATACTTGGAAGTGTAATCGCTACATAGTTAAAAAGGGCATTAATTGCTCGCTCGGCGGGTACCTCAGGCGACATGCAAATGGGCCGACTCCGTACTTTCCTTGTACCCACTCGAGATGTTACTATTATTATTACACCTACGGACTGCCGTCAAATAGGTAATTTTGTATATCAATTTGCTCACCGGTCGTCCTTATCTGTACACATATCGGAGATGACGGTGTTGTGCGTTCGGGAGTGCTTATTTGTTGATACGCATACACCTTGATGAGAAAAACTACCCATGATGAGGTGCAATGCCTACGGGACGATCGAGTTAAGTCTTGGATAGATAAGACAGGAATACCTTGAGCTGGATACACACTACGTTATTGTGGCGAAAATCTTGAGTGTCATTCAGAGCCTTAGGAAAGCTTGCCATTGATCGATGTTATAACGCCATTTTTTTCACGAAACAATTTACAGAAACATATCATCAATTTATTATTGCTCAGTATTTTCATTTTCTTTGTCCTAGTTATAGTCACACCCAGATCGTTTAGCCGCACGGCGCCTATATATGCGCATCATGATAACAGTTCCAATTCGGAGCAGTCAATCGTCGGTTTACATCCTCCGACTGAGATACCTCTGCAGATGTCTTCCGTAGCTATGGACGAAACTAAAAATCCCGGAATTTTCTTATTTTGTAGTAAAATCTGGCTGTGAAAACCTTAATCAATATATCTCTATGAAATTGTAACAAATACATTTTTATGATCAAATATTAGAGAAAAAATATTATCAAAAAATATATATAAAATTGTTGATGGAAATAACCAAATGATGCCGCTTAATAACATTTTCAATGAAAGATTATGCATGCATCGAATTGAAAAATTTAAAAAGAATAAAAGCTACGCAGGAGTTGAAGACCGCTGGCAATGTCCAAGGATGTTGAACAAGCATCAGCACCTGTTTGGTCATTCAGAAAGTTTTTCTAGTTTATTTCAAGTGTTTCCAACCTATTTCATCTTCAAGAAGTGAATACCACAATCTTGTCTTGCAAAAGTTCAGAAGTCTCATCTTGCATAATCTTGTTTGAATTGAAATTATAACTTTCGAAATGTATTCAACCCTTTTTTGACTCTGGATCAAATATTTATTGTGGAATTGGCCAAGATAAAATAAAATGTACTCTCTGATTTGGAGATATTACGGAAAATTCCATCTCTCAAAAGTTTTGAGGTGACTGAAGGCTTACGAATAAATGAGTATTCCACCAAAAATACAATAATTCATTTCCTGACAAACCTCAAAGTTGATATATAAATAATCTCAATTCGATAATGATTCCGTTAAGCTAGGACTTAAATTGTTCATGTTTGATTGGAAATAGTCATGTATCTTATTGAATATGCAAAAACACTAAACATGTAGTTTAATTACGTAAAGATATTTTCCAACTCAAAGATTGATGTGTAATTTAGTTTTGTCATCATGAGGTGATTATTATTATTATTATTATTTCAACTGGGGTCATGAGGTGATACATTTCTTGGAAAGGTGAAAATTCATGATTATTCATAAGTAATATCATAAGTGCATCCAATTTTTCCGAAAAAAATCGAAAAAACACGTTGCTAAGTAATATTTTAACAAGAAGCATGAGTGCAGGTGGCAACAAAAATCCGAGTCGAAGACGAGGATTTTTGCACCTGCACGAATGCTTTTTGTTAAAAAAATATTACTTCGCACTGTATTTTTTCGATTTTTTTCACAGGAAAAATTAGATGCACGAATGGTATTTGACAAGAATATTTCATGAGTAACAGATTATTCTGAATGCATCTATGTATGTATTATTAATTTTCGTTGACAGCAACTGTCAAGTTTTGCCGCGGGTAAACCCGAAAAAACTGCTGACAGCTGCTGCCATACAGTTTTTCCATCTAGAAACCATTTGTGATTCAAAATTGCGCGTTTCTGATTGGTGGAAATTGAGACGAGGGAAATAGTCATTTAAAAAATTTCGATAAATTCTAGAACAATGGGAAAAGCTTAATTACAAAATATTTATTTCAAATGTGAATCAGTTGAAATACTTAGAGAAACTCGTGTTGATAATTAAGTTTGATACTGAAATTTTGCTGAAATAGTTCCATTGACATTTGTTTACGTATTTTTGATTGGAGGATATAAGGAAAAGAAATTATATATATGATACAAGCTAAGCCCTGATCTCAAAAATATTGTTTCGGAGTTATTTTTGAAATATTTCCCTATATTTCAAAAACTTCATATCCGATAAGGTTGAAATTTGGTAATAAGCTCTATTATGACATCTTCTGAGTAAAAATAAGACATGAATAACAAAAAATTCAATATCTTCTAACTTATTTCTCAATTCAGCTTGATTTTTATTTATGAATCCAATCAAAGGAATAGATAAAATGAGTAACCCAAAAAATCGTTTACATCGTGCCAATAGTAGATCGGTAAATTGTTTTTAGCGTTGAGTGGACTCAGTACTGAAAAGGGTTACCGCGCTAGCTACCACTTACTTATCCAGGGGGCAAGGGGTTGTAACTCTTCTTGATAGTTAAAAAAGAATTGAGATTTATGTTTTATACCTACTATACTAAAATGGTAACTCTGTGGATCTATCCGAGGGAATCTGTCGAAAAAGTGGGTTCAGAAGAATCTTGAAATCGCACCAAAGCTGCGGTACAGTGGAGAAATTTTTATACGTTCGAAAAGAGGAATAATCGATTTATACGTGGGTGAAATTTTGATTCTCTAGGCGATGTAGAAGTATTTTTGGAAAATTCGTGAAAATCGAGAAGAAATCCGGCAAAAAGGACAATTTTAAAGTCGATGAAACTTTTTCACAGATATCCTAGCCGTGATGTGAATATACGGACCGAAAAAAAGGCCAATGCAAAATAGCTTGGTATTCATATTTACCATAATTTTCCCATTTCTTCAGGAAAATTTATCAAACTTCCACATTTCGCCTATAAAATCACCCGATTCGTAGACATCTACCGATAAGGATAGCTACCTACTTAATAGGTTGATCTAGGCCCTAGGGGCTCTACTATTTTCTAATACTAATTGTGAGATAAGCTTAGTGTTTATAGAGTTCATAGATTTTTTATTTATTTCCCTTATCCCTCTTCATTCACTTATGCCGGCCATCCACGAGGCGACCGATCCGGGCGTTTTATGACATTTTAAGAGATCACGTGCGAAAAGAGTCTCTGTGATTGGTCGGGGGCTCATTAAATGTCATAAAAGGCCATAAAACGCTCGGATCGGTAGCCTCGTGAGTGGACACCTTTAGGTATTGTTCTTTGTAGAATCTGAAGTAAATTCTGCTACACAATAATTTTGAATTCTACGTGACGGGTGAACAAAATGACACTTTTCCGCACGTGAATACAGATATAGTTAGATAAGTTCCTCTGATGTGCAGAAAAGGCACACAATTTTTGTTTTCGAGCTCCATATCGGACAATATAATTGAAACAAACCATTTTAAATGAAATAACAATACAACAGAAATTAACATAACAATGAAACGAGATAATAGAAAAATAAATAATTTGATCATGCCGAAGTTTGACTTAACTCAAAACGGCATCAGCTGATGTTCATATAGCTTGATGAAGTTTGATTGAGGCAGAAGTTCAGTTGTTGGTGGCCAATAATGCGGAAAAGTACTATTTTGCGCACGCTCTTAAAGATCATCGAGAAAATATTACTCACCTCCAGGAAACCGATGCGGAAATATCCTCCCGTGTCTGGATAGGAGCCACGGGTAAAGGGGGTAACTGTCTCTCGGTTGAGTGTGAGGGTTTAGAGGTGACGGTTGGTTGAACTGGTGCTGACCCGAACTGAGCGCTGCAGCCAAGGCTGCACCTTGAAAATGAGCCGCCAACGCGAAAGGATGCTGTCCAGGGTGATTGTGCATGAGCTCCGGCTGCATAAAGCTGCCTTTGGACATCATGTTGCCTTCGTAGGTTGGACTCGGCCTCACCAAGGTATGCGCCGGTATTCCGGGTACCATGATAGGAGGTTTGGGAGAACCGATAGGGGATCTTTGGGGAGACCCGTTCAGTCTATTGTCCGTATCACTAGAAGGGCTCAAAGGTGCTGAACTTTCCGAATAATGAATTGGCGACGAGTGCGGACTTGGAGGCTGATTAGCACCTCCCACAATAGAGTCAATGGAAAATCCGATTTTCGGTTTGGACGGCACTGCCACTATTGGTGTAGGTGCCAAAGGCATCATGTTTGACTTCGCCAGACTGTCACGGAAGTAATCTAGCTGCGCCAACATCGGAAGTGTTCACCAAGACTTGATTCCAAAGCTAGTCATCGTCACAATCCGTCGGTAGAGCACTCAAACACAATTCACTGCACAGGGTGTCCAAACGGCGATTCTATCAGGAACTGTTCTTGCTCAAATGCTGTCACAAACCGACGAGTACCAATTAACGCTCAAAAAAGTCAAACGCGCCGTTTTTTAGCATTCCTTCAGCATGCTACCGTAAGCAAATCTCTTCAGCTAATAAACTGGTCAACATATCCTCTTACGGTGGCTAACTGGAGGGGACGGTTAAAATCTAGTGGGGCTGAATCCGTATCTTCCACTTCTCTATTGGCTGTCGGAGAAGATTTCAGTGGAAACGTTCTGCTCTCCTATTGGTTCGCGACTCAGTATTAACTTAATAGCGCCTGAGCTGCCGCCCATGTTTGGCGCCTCCCACGGTTCAGATTTCAGAACGGGTTTATAGAAATAAATGTTCAATTATCACACTTACGACTCACCCTTTAGTTTGTTTTAAAACAAACAGGTTGTTAGCTCTTTTTCCGAGGCGAGATGATCAGTTGACATTTCGTTGTTTTTCCGTCCTGAGGACGGAACGCCTCATTTTGCGCGCGCATTCGTAGAGGTGGAGTTAGGATTACAGATTAAATTAATGCTGATAACGTCCTTTGACCTGTTAAGTGTTAATCAAATGATTCGAGTTGGACTCGTATCCATAAGTTCATCCAAAGATTTTAACTTGATTCGAGGTGTTGGATTTCAACTTAAATTGGGTTTAGAACAATCCCTTTCCAAAGAATTAAGTGCATCAGAAGGATTAGCTAATCATGCGTGAATGTTCCGACCGCATGTCATGAAACTGTGAACATGAAAAAATTGTTTGACAAATTTCAACAACATCTAACAAGGTACCCACCTAGAGTAAAAATAATAATTTTTCAAAGAAATCAAATTAAAGGTCACACATTCTTCCGACTATTATAGTTCAGGTTAATTTAATGGATTATTTTTTCAACTTCTTCATTTTGAATCTCTCATATGGAAAATTTTTCATAAAATTGTTCATTTCGATGCGTTCCAACTATATCAAAAATTAATTCATCATTATAATGATACCTTATTCAACATATTGGCGTGAACGAAAAAGATTTCGAACATTCGATAAATTTAAACATATTCACAATTATATCATTCCCCAGAAGTGTTATGAACTTTTTCTATCTATCTTATCACAACTTTTTTCTTTCCCGGAAAATCAATGACACTGAATACTCATATATTCATATTTACCAAGTATTCAGATGAATTCATTTCAAAACATTCTTTGAACCGAAGATTTCATGACGTTTTTGTACCGAATTTCTATATCTACTGAAAAAATAATTAAAAATTTTTGGTTAGTGTTTATGATTCAAAAAAGAATTTCTTTGTTCGGATCACGCAGTCATTTTCCAGAAAAATCAACCCTTTTTCGAGAAACAAATTAATTTGTACTACATTCAAACAAAACAGTAAAGATAACAAGAAACCGAATGTCTATCCAACCCAAAACACCAGTCATAAATAACTGTCCACTTAAATTAGAACCTCAAAATTTCAAGGTAAGATTTGTGGCAGAATAACAAGAACATAATGAATACGACACCCGTTGTTACCTTCCTCAGCAGGGAAGAAAAAACAACCCTGTTTCTCATGAGGTCTCCATCTGGAGATCCTGTCCAATTTGACAATCACGTAGTAACGATTTTGGAAAGGACTCATTTGATAGTTAAAATACAGGGTGAGTATTTGACTTGTACATTTAACTTCAGTTTCGTCTCATCAAACGAAACACTTTTTTCCCATACCATTTTTCAAAATTCGGTTTCGTTTGGAAGATACAGGGTGTCGAAAATCCATGAAAAAAACACTTTTTTGTTCATATCTTCGGGACCGTTATTTCAAATGAACTGAATTTTGGTTGATTGTTTACTCGATTCTTGGTGCATATTCCTCATTCAGAACTCATTCAATAATCCTCCTGGTATTGTAGTTAAATCTACGCAAGAATGCCATAAAACCACTTGACAAAGTGAACGGTTCATATTTTCGAAAGAATTAATCGTTTTAAAAAATTAAAGTATTCTATAATGTTTTTTTTAATACGCGTTTTCTAGTTAATTCTTATTGTATACGATAAAATTTGAGTAAAAAATCATGAAATTCATTCATTGGCGCACCCAGGGGGTGGGCCAGGGGGCTGCAGCCCCCCCCCCCCGAAATTCAAAGTGTTAGAAAAAAATTTCTGCATAACGAAAACTACCAACGATTTTATAGCTTATATCAAATTTGCATTTCGATTCAGCCCCCCCCCCCCCCCGAAATTTAATCCTGGGTGCGCCCTTGAATTCATTAATAATCTGGATGCTTCCCTGGATTAAGCATCATCGAATATTATTACTTTTCTGGTCTCTAAACAAGTTAACAATATTGTCAGAATGTTTATCAACTTTGTCGAGACTAAAATCTAAATGATGGAATAAAGTTTGATGTAAAGATATGTTATATAATGAAATCCCACAAATATGGGAGATAAATTGAACACCAAGGATCATGAAATTATAAATTTAATACGCACAGTTTCTATTAAAAAATGATTGTTACCGATCCGTATTAAAATTAAATCAAATGAAATACAGAATTCAGATATGTGAATGATGAGTGTCGATACAAACAACGCATTGAATTGAAATTAATGAAAACTAAATGATACTTAGCACAAAATAATCTGTGGCGATGTTTCTATCTAAACAATACCTATCCATTTGGAATTTTATAAACTCGACACAACACGGTTAATATTACATTCATTCACTGAAAGTCTTCACATAATCATCACGAGATCGAAGAGAAACACTTAAAATAATCACTTCCCCTCTTATAACAACTTATAGCTCTAGAAAATATTTCCTCCATTTTTGTTTAAAGATCGCACTGGTGGTCGTTATACGCATGCGTCGTTCACTGTACATAGTTATTTTACGTACAAAGATTATGTCTTTAATTTTCAATTACGTAGGCTATACGGATGGGTCGATTCATAGATCTTACGGTGTGTCTTGCGTAGTAGGTACTTACACATAAAAATTTCTGTGAAATATTCACAGAATGGATACAAAATGGTATAGGTTAGGTTGATTGATATATTCTGATAAATTGATCAAATGACATTTTTTATAAGATATTTTCGGTATATCGAGGAAAATATGGACAAGTTATTAGTGTTAACAAACTAATCTTTAGAAAAATCGAAGAAGGAACTTATTTTTATAGGAGAAATATGGCTTTCCAATTGTAGATATAATCGGACAACACTAAGTGCTTTTGTCAAGAAATATCGTGTTTTTAACATTCTTATTCAAATAAGGTTAGAACTTGAGTATTCCTTAAATGTATCAACCCAATTTCAATCGAAAAATATGAACTTTGAGGTCTTTGCAGAGAATCGTATTAGGCACGTATTTGGCCCAATTTTTTCTCAAATGGCTATATCTTTTTAACAGAGGCGAATTTGGAAAAATGGAAAATGAAAAAAAGGTTTCTTTTGGCCTCAAGAATCTACAGTTGATATATATGTACAAGTCGAAGACCTTATACACAAGGTGAGTTTTTGAATAGAGCATATATTTTAACTTTAAATTGTTCTCATCCAACGCAACCCTTTTTTTCTAATCCATTTTTCAAGATTTGGTCTCGTTTGAAAGATACAGGGTGTCGAGAATCCATAAAGAGAACACTTTTCTTTCCATATCTTCGGAATCGTCACTTCGACTTCAAATGAACTGAATCACAGAAAACTTATTAACTCTCTGATCGCACTACAAGTTAACAATGTTGTCAGTGTCAGAGTGTTTATCAACTTAGATAGTCGAGACTAAAATCTCTATTATGGAAAAACGTTCGATGAAATAATAATATCCCACAAATGTGGGAGATAATATGCCAATTTATGCACGTAAATTTTATAAACAGGACACTGCTCGATTAATATTACATTAATTCACTGAAAGCCTTCACATAATCATCACGAGATCGAAGAAAAACACCTTTAATAATCACTTTCCCCTTCCATGACAACATAACAGTTCGCAGCGCCTCAAATTCAAGAGTATGACGTCCATATATAAAACAGTAAAGCATGTGCATCCCTAAATCAAAAAATCTATTTTAAGTGCGTGCTAGTTATCGTCCAACATGCAAATTACAAGTTCGAAATGAAAAATGCAACAGTTTCACGATTTTCGCATGACTAAAGGTGTTTGTGGTAGACCACTTAAAAACGTAACCCAACAAGCTTACTCACTGCCCTCATTATATGCCCATATTTCAACCGCAAAATGATCGGAGAATTAGTGGTGGATAGATCAATAAATAAAAGTTTATTGGGTACCAACGATATAATTAATTCCCGACTGGCCCCGAAAATGTCTGACTATTATGGATCAAATTAGTTTCTGGAGGTAAAATTTCAAATTGCCCCACCGAATTTATGTTAAACGGGAAAATTTAGAAAGCGTATAAGCATCGGCTGTTATAACGTAATGATGGGGTTGTTAATGGCCCCTGTGAAATGGGCCTTAACCATTCTTTCGCGTGGTGACGGACATTAAGATTCATCGGAATAGGGTTTGGTTTTTTTGATCAAGGGTAGCTGCTGACGCCTGTTTTTAATTGAAGAGCGACACTTGGATAATTATTGTTACCTCGTTCTCATCAAAGTATTCGAAATAATGGAATAAGAATTTTGTTAGATTAAAATTATGGCTTGATGCGTTGGCAACAACTTCTTTATTCTTGATAAGCCGAGTTGACTGTCGTTTGACGTAATCGGCCATTTAGATCTGAGGCGCGTGGATTCTATTTGTTGACGTTGTTTGGTGCCAAATCTTTTGGCGTTAGTTCATTTCGAGCCTGTGGGCTTGAAAGAGGTGCTGTTTGTCTAAGATCGAATTGTTGCTTCATATTCTGGAAACTTCTCAAATTTATTGTAGTTCGTGAATCATGATATTGTGATTGAATATTTATACACTTTATTAAGTGTACCTATACAGGGTGAGTCTTTGACTTGTACATATATTTTAACTGTAGATTCTTGAGGCCAAAAGAAACCTTTTTTTTCATTTTACATTTCTCCGAATTCGGCTCTGTTAAACAGATATAGCCATAGCTGATTACGTCCCTGCTATGATTCTCTGCAAACACCTCAAAATTCATATTTCTCGATTGAAATTGAGTTGATACATTTAGGAAACAGTTTCATCCGATTATATCTGCAACTAAAAAGCCATATTTCTCCCACCAAAATAAGTTCCTTCTTCGATTTTCCTGCAGATTAGTTTGTAAACACTAGAAACTTGATCATATTTTCCTTCATATCCCAAAACAATCTTATGAAGAAAGGCTTCTTATTCAATTCGTCAGAATTTATTATTAAACAATCTAACCTAATCCTTTTTATACCCATTCTGTGAATATTTGCACAGAAATTTTAAGAAGATGTTGTCAGCTTGTTGATATTTTCATTGAGGTTAAGGATTTTTTTACGTAACATATCTACAGGGTCTCTGATATCTATGAATTCTGCCATTTCCATCAAAAATTCACTTCGCCGCGAAATTTTACGAGGCATGCGTAGAGCGAAAACCGGCGGACATTGGTAATCCCAATTACCGTTGGAGGCGCTGCCAACTATAAACAAACTGTAAACATTATGTGAAGTAGTGAATATATTAAGTGAATTATTGTGACAATGTGATTATTATGTGAAGTGAATTAATATAATATTAACCGTGTAGTGTGTATAGTTTATAAAATTCCAAGAGGATATTGTTTAGATAGAAACATCGCCACAGATTAACAGGCATCATTTAATTTTTCATTAATTTCAATTTAATACGTGGTTTGTATCGATATTCATCATTCATTTATCTGAATTTCGTATTTCATCGACATTTAACTTCAATATGGACCGGTAACAATAAATTTTTAATAGAAACTGTGCGTATTAAATGCTCCTTGGTGTTCAATTTTATCTCCCACATTTGTGGGATTTTATTATTAAATATCTCTACATAAACGTTTTCCATCATTTGAATTTAAGTCTCGACAAAGTTGATAAATATTCTGACAACATTGTTAACCGGTTTAAAGATCAGAGAAGGAATAATATTCGATGATATTTAAACCAGGTAAGCATCCAGATTATTCTTGATTTTTTCGTCAAATTTTTCCGGGTAAAATTGGAAATAAGTAACTCGAAAACGACGCGTTTCATTGAAAAAGCATGAGAATACTTTTAGTTTCTTAAATGATTAATTCTTTCGAAAATATGAATAGTTCAAGTGAATTTATGAGTTGGTTACGCTGTAACTTTTATACCAGGGGAGATATAGAATAAGCTTCGATTGAGGAATATGCACCAATTTATGGTGCATATTCCTCAATCGAAGCTTATTCTATATCTCCCCTGGTATAAAAGTTACAGCGTGAACTGAATTTTGGTTGATTAGTTAACCTTTTAACGCTGTAACTTTTATACCAGGGGAGATATAGAATAAGCTTCGATTGAGGAATATGCACCAATTTATGGTGCATATTCCTCAATCGAAGCTTATTCTATATCTCCCCTGGTATAAAAGTTACAGCGTTAAAAGGTTAACTAATCAACCAAAATTCAGTTCATTTGAAATAACGGTTCCGAAGATATAAACAAAAAAAGTGTTTTTTTTTTCATGGATTTTCGACATCCTATATCTTCCAAACGAAACCGAATTTTGAAAAATGGTATAGGAAAAAAGTGTTTCGTTTGATGAGAGGAATCTACAGCTAAAATATATGTACCTACAAGTCAATAACTCACCCTGTATAGTTATTTCTGGTGGTGAGTATTCCTAGAGTCTTCTAGATTTTTTTGATTGTAGCTATAATTTCATGTTTGGGATGCAGGAAAAAGTGTTGAATTATAATTTGTCACCTAGAAGCTGTATTGTGAATAAGGAAGAGTATATCGTTTGGAAATTCTCAGACTATCATCGGGGTTTAACATTGCAGTGATGGGGAAAAATTCATTAATTTTTACTCGTTATACCTACAATTGGCGCCCAACGTGCTCGTTATAAGTGTTGGCGCAATTCATAGAGTGAAATCATAACCATCCATAATCACACTTTCGAAAGTACAAGAGGGGCATGCCTACATCCAGGCCATTCCGAAATTAGTTCTTGCATGCGACTGGGGTTACATTTGGTTCTGTTAAAACTCCGTTTAGCGCTAATTAGAGGAGAGAGCCACGGTTTTCACTCATCTGACAGGTAGTAATTTGACCCACAGTTCGCTTCCTACATGCACTGATGGTATTAACCGTGAATGTTCTGCCGGGCATTGTTTAATTGTTAACTTGGCAATTTATACGGTTCACCTGCTCACGCGATCATTTCGCATAGATCAACCAGGATCCGCCTTTTTCTCATCGGTTCTAATGTCCGAACAAATTGTTGGCATGATAGATGTGACCTCAGGTCGACGGGGACTTTCTAGCGGGTATACAGGGTGAGTCTTCGACTTGTTCGTATATTTTAACTGTGTATTCCTCTCATCAAACGAAACACTTTCTTTCTATACCATTTTTCAAAATTCGGTTTCATTTGAAAGATACGGGGTGTCGAAAATCCATGAAAAAAACAGTTCATTGTCCATAACTTCGTAACCGTTATTTCAAATGAACTGAATTTTGGTTCATTCGTTACTCTATTCATAGTGCATATTCCTCAGTCAAAACTTATTCAATATCTCTCCTAGTACAGGGTGGGGCAGAAGAACCTATCCGATTTCAAATCCCTTTTTCTCAGAAGAGAGAGCAGGTAGAGTAGTGGGGTAAAAACCGTTAGAAAGCTGGTTTTATGCCATTTGTCAGTAGTCAACATGCCTTGGTCTGGTGAACATCGTGCTTTTGTTATTGAGCGGTTTATCGAATGCGGCGGTTCGATAATTGCTACACAACGTGCTTTTCGAATTCATTTCGGACTCGGGCGTCATGATCCTGTTCCACATCACGCTACGATTAAAGTGTGGGTGTCAAATTTTAGACAGACGAGTTCAGCATTGAAAAAGAAGTCGCCTGGACGTCCCAGGACAGCAACAGGACCTGAAAACGTGGCCAATGTGAGAGCCGCGATTGAAAACGTTCCCCGCGTCGTTCGGCGCGAAAACATTCGCTCGCTTTGCATGGGGATTTCCAACCGCAGTATTCGGCGAATTTTGCACCGGGACCTCAAAATGCATCCCTACAAAATGGTTGTTGCACAGAAATTAAGTGAAAGGGATTTTGAAACCCGTACGAACCTGTGTCGCGATCTCCGAGAACTGCCAAACGACGATGTTGTGCTCTTCACGGACGAAATCTCACTCCATGTGACTTCTTCCTTTGGGGTTACCTCAAATCGAAGGTTTACCAGCATCGACCAAGGACCCTTCTTGCTTTACGAAGGGAAATTGCTCGGGCAATTGAAGAAATTCCTGTGGAAATGACGGTGAAAGTCATGGAAAGCTACCGCGAGCGCCTAAATAAGTGTATCCGCTCCCAAGGACGACATTTGAGTGATGTGCTTTTCAAAACTTAAATTTAAAAATGGCATAAAATTTGCGATATGTTAATAAAAAAAATTTTTTGACAAGCTGAGTGGTTTTAATTTCATAACGTTTTGAAATCGGATAGGTTTTTCTGCCCCACCCTGTATAAAAGTTACAGGGTAGTCGACTCATCAATACACGCTAAAACACCATGAAACCGCTTTAAAAAGATAAACGGTTCATATTTTCGAAAGAATCAATTATTTAAGAAACTAAAAGTATTCCTTTGTTTTTTCAATGAAACGTCGTTTTCGAGTTATTTCCAATTTTACCTGGTAAAATTTGACGAAAAAATCATTAATTAAATCAAAATATCATCGAATATAATTCCTTCTTTGGTCTCTAAACGAGTTTACAATGTTGTCACAATATTCATCAACTTTGTCGAGACTTAAATTCAAACGATGGAAAACGTTTAAGTAGAGATATTTTAATAATAAAATCCCACCAATGTGGGAGATGAAATTGAACACCAAGGAGCATTTAATACGCACAGTTTCTATTGAAAATTCATAGTTACCGGTCCATTTTGAAGTTAAATGTCGATGAAAAACAAAATTAATGAAAAATAATATGATACCTGATAATCTGTGGCGATGTTTCTATCTGAACAATATCCTCTTGAAATTTTATAAACTCGACACGGTTAATTAATATTATATTAATTCACTTCACATAATAATCGTATTATAACAATAATTCACTGAATGTATTCAGAACTTCACATAATGTTTACGCTGTTTACAGTTTGTTATTGTTTATAGTTGGCATCTGTTGGCAGCGCCTTCAAGGGTAATTGAGATGACCAATCCGACGGCTTTCGCTATACGCATGCGTGGTGAAATTTCACCATTTTTATAGTGAATCTCAATCACTTCAATGCGTTGTTGAAGCATGTATCTATTTTCATTAATGGAGCAGTTTCTACTTCCCAAATGTCGAAAAATCACTGCTTCAAAAGTGATACACCTATCTACCGAAATTGCGGGCTATTCAAAATAACGCGTCTTATTGGAAAACCCTTTATATTGTCAAATAAGTAGAACAAACTTTCAATCCCCAAATGATAGCAAATGGATTGTGGTCTTCCTTATCCACCGATCAACCATGACTAGTGGTCGAATAGAACAATAAACACCATTCTGAAGCCTAGCAATCTTTACCGCATTGGATCTCTGACACACCATTGTTATGTCATCTCATCCTAGTTACTTAATTAGTAGAATCTGAGCCTCCCATAGCGCCACTGACAGTTGACAATCGCTCATGCTTCCGTGGGATATGTTTTGTGGTTGGAGACCAATATCGGTCCATTACCAATCGCTTTGTCATGTTGCCAGTTTTGTCTGGTTGTATACAATTCGTCATCAGTCTTCGTTTTGATTTTGGTCGAGATTATGGTTGATTATGGTGAGTTGGTAAAATTGGATCGTGAGAATGGGAAAAATTGTTGCGAGTCTTCGATTTTTAACTACTAGCTTCTTCAGATGCTATACAGAGAATCTGTGAGACTCGCAGTCCACATGTCCAGAGAATGTCTTCAAGTGTCCCAATATTCATAAAAAAAAAATCGAATGTTTGGGTGCGGATTGGGACTCTTCTCTTTGTGTCTTGAACCAGTGAACAACTTGAATTATCCACTCGATCTGTTATTGAGTTATTCAAATTTTTGTTACCATATAATGTTTCTCCTTCCTCAATTCCCACTGAATTTTATCTCCAGCTATCTCCGACGTATCTAGTAATGAAGCACAACTAGTGGCGCTCTTCAATCGATTCGAAACTATATGCTAATTATATGAATTAAATAATGTCGAGAAAACTACCTAACTAATGTTGTTTAATACGGGGGTCCGCTTAGACTGGACGTAAACCTACCGTAAAGGTCCTGTAAGCTCACATTCAGAACGTTCGATAATAAGGCAGGGAATCATATCTGATATTTTGAGAAATAATTACACGTTTTCAAGTTGTAATGAACTGGACCAGATGGTGTTGCGCTTCGAGGGGATTTTTTAGCTGTTGTAATAATCTTTCTGGAATGGGTAATCTATCAAAAGAATCAAGGAAATAAGATACAAGAGGTCGGGTGTTAATATTAATACCTACCTATGATTTTGTATCTCATCTATCTTTGCTGAAGAAAAAAATAAATTTAATCATTATTATTGAACAGAGAAAAAAGGTAATAACCAAAATGAAGTTACACAATTTGGAAGCAGTTTCATGGATTCGCAAGTCTAGAATTCATCTCATTCAGGGTAGAATTACTTTACAGAATTCTATCCATGTAGGAGCTGGAGTCTACGAGCTAAAATCAGCAGTTGACAGTCTACTAAGCCTATCAAATTTCAAGCTGTAGTAGCAGCCATACAGAAATGTATAGCGAAACTAGATACGGATTTGTAGAAAACGGCCTATGGCTTTTTGAATCCAACAAGTCCGGAGACTATCATGAGGAAATGAACCGGGAATCGTTCGAAAAGTGGTTCTCTACAATTTTACCATCTCTTCATGATAACACTGTTATCGTGATGGATAACGCCAGCTACCATTCCAGAAAAATGGAATATATTCCTTCTTCTTCAACGCGCAAGGAAGACATCAAAAACTAGTTGGTCAGAAAAAATATTTCCTTCGAGGATAATCTTTTGAAGGCTGAACTACTAACTCTGGTGAAAACAAACAAATGGAAGAACACTGCGCAAAAAAATTAACGCACATTCTGAAAATCTCAATTTAAATGAAAGTTAACTCTACATTGACTTTATAACTTATGTTCTCTCGGGAAGGTTTTGAACGAAACAAGACACATTAAATGGAAGAAAAATTCAGGATTTCACCAAATCTTACGTGAAAGAAGAGAAATGAACAATTTTCAAAATATTGAAATGCTGATAAGTGATTCAATACTTGGTATTTCCACCCCTTGCGTTAATTACAGCTCGGCAACGACGGTTCATACTCAAAATGAGTGATCTTATAAAAGGTTCTGATCTAATCCTTCCCAGATTTCTCCGAGTTGGATTCCTAAGTCATTAAGAGTAGCTGGATGATTTTCTGAACTTCTCAGCCTTTTATTGAGGTTGTCCCAAACCTGCTCAATCGGATTGAGATCTGGACTTCTTGCTGGCCATTCCATTCGAGAGACTTCAACCTCTTCAAGGTACTCCTGAACGATGCGCGCACGATGGGGTCTGGCATTATTGTCCATAAAAATGAAATTTCCACCAATGTATGGGGCAAATGGCACTACATGCTCTTCAAGAATGTTCCTTATATACTTATCAGCATTCATAGCTCCATTATCAACGACCACTAGGTCTGTGCGAGCAGTCGAAGATATTCCACCCCATACCATAACCGATCCTCCCCCGAAACCAGTAGTATTCAGGAAATTGCACTGAGCATATCTTTCATGTGGACGTCTGTATACAAGGGAACGTCGATCACAATGGTTGAGGCAGAATCTAGACTCATCTGTGAACAGAACTCTTTCCCAATCGGCCTCTTCCCAATCGATATGCTCTCTCGCGAAACCCAAACGCGCCCTTCGATGGGCTGGGGTAAGAGCTGGGCCTCTTGCCGCGACACGAGGCCTTAAATCATATTCTCTGAGGCGATTTCTTATTGTCTGCAGTGGCGGATTTACGATTTCAGGGGCCCTACGCTTCAAAAGTTTTGGGGCCCCCTTTGGAACATTTTCGATATTTTTCAAAAGAATTTTTCAATCGAAACTCACTCTTTCAAAAACAAAACAAAAAGTTTATTGAATATAAAATACAAGGAATGTATATCAAAACAAAATATAAAAGATTAATAAAAATCTTGACCAAAGGCAAAAATATCACAAAAAATTCAAATACAAAATATCTCCAGAATATCATATCTGCAAATTTTTTATTGCGGCATCGGGATTAAGGAATAAATAAAATCATCACAAAAGATACACGAGTATCGTAAAGCTGTAGATCAGTTACCTACAAAACAAAATTCCACTAGAAAAATTGCTTTTTATTATTTTAATATCAGCTGATTCTTTTATTGTAGAATCATAATCGAGACTGCTCGTTATATCACATTCGATAGAAAGTATTCCTTAAAACTAAGTCTATTTTCTTCATAACAGTTCTATATTCATTTTTCATCATTGACAGTTTGGAAAATGAGCGCTCTGCTTCACAACTTGTAATAGGTATCGTTACAAATAACTTTAAAGCAATTTTTGAATAGGATATCATTCCCTTATCATATATTAATTTCAACATCTCTAAACAGTATTTTTTTTTGTTTCAAGAGTTTGAGATATTCCTGGAATTGAGATGATTCGCTAATAATTCCCTTCTCGAGGTTTTTTCATAATACTCCAAGAGTGTTTTAAAACTCTCCCTATCAATATCATCTTGCGAGAGATCCCCTATATCAAATATACGTTTGAATTTCACAATGATATCTCGATAGACAGAACTTCGACGTTCTAAGTCGCCAATCGGAAAATCTAACACTTCATTCAATATCTCAATCAAGCTTACCTCTTATATCAATCATATCGTTCAATGAGAGTACAAAGATTTAAAAGTCAGAACAGAAATAGTTCAATTCACCAACACTTCTCAGTTTTTCACAATATTTGAATCTTATAAGTTACACGAAACTCGCCCGTCGCTGTCAACACTTTTCGAATCTTGTGAAATGAATGTGAGAAAGAAATATGCAGACCTAAGTGCATAAGTATTTTTCACTTTACAACCCTAAACGAATCAACATCTGGTCGGCCGTTCTGTAGCACATTCCTAGATTTTAGAGGAAGTGCCGACAAATTTATTGAATTATTATGTGATTGTAAACATTGGAATTCGGCCACCACCCTTGACGGAATTTATTGCAGGCAGGTTGGTGTGTTTACTGCGTATTTTCCAACATTTGAGTTTTGCTCTGAGGCTTTTGTTATTCAATTGGGTTTCATGTGTACTAATTCATAATTCACAAGTTGCCTCTGAGCTTCTTATAAATATAGTTCAGTCGGCCTTTTTTTCACACTTACAGACTGAATTCACATTCTAGAAAAAAAAATAATTCGATCGCCGGGGGCCCCTATGGACCTCGGGGCCCTACGCTGCAGCGTACTAAGCGTACCGGTTAATCCGCTACTGATTGTCTGAGTGCTAATTTGCACCTCATGAGTTTGCTCAAGCTGATTTTGAAGGCGAGCGGTTGCAAACCGTTGTCTCAACGAAGAAACTCTCAAGTAACGTTCTTGAATGGCAGTTGTTACCCGTGGTCCACACTGTCCTGGTCTTCGGACATTCATACCTGTCTCCCTGAATCGCTCCAACATTCTGGACACACTTGTATGGGAAACTCCAAACCTTTCTGCAATTCTTGTGAATGTCCACCCTTCTTCTCGCAAAACTACCGCTTGGGCACATTCCTCTTGGGTCAAATTGCGTGTTTCGCGTTGCATAGCGATCGAGTGTAGAAAATCAAACGAAAGAAAAACTATTGATCACTAGAATTGATCGAGAACAACTGATTTTAGAATGGAGCCAATAGGTACATTCAAAATCTGATAATATCATCTTTTTTTATTCCTGCTGGGAAAAAACATCTGTATTGAAGAAAAATGTTGAAAGTGGATAACATATGCATGCATAATTCTGATAAAAATAATTATCATTTAGAACACCTTCAGTTGTAGAATAAATTTGAGATTTCCATAATGTGCGTTAATTTTTGCGCAGTGTATTTCCTTTGAGGATATAATCTTTTGAAGGCTGAACTACTCACTCTGGTGAAAACAAACAAATGGAATTATGATAAGGCGAGACAAACCGGAAGAACAGTGTTGAGAGTTCCACCGTATCATTGCGAGCTGAATCCTATGGAGCTCATTTGGGCTCAAATTGAAGGAAAAGTTGCTGCTCAGAACACCTCGTTCAAAATATCAGGTTCTGACCAGCTCATCTCTTTTCCTGCACATTTCGAGGTACACCCATGCGTTTCGAAAGACGCCATCCTCTTCGCCTGATACGCCGTCCATCGTTGTCAGTATATTCAAACATCACGAATCGAACCTTAGCACTAATGATAGGAATTAGCCGACCGGTCGATCCGCTGCTAATACGTAGTTTAGTTACAAATTCTGCCTCCAGGGAGATAATTTACCAAATTACCCTCCATAACACTTCAAAATAAACAAGAAAATAAGTAACAACCGCTTCACTTCATGATCGTGTACTGTTTATTTAAATAAGTGCGCCTTCGCTGCTCCACGTCATTTTTTCACCATTTTCTCGATACCATACAGTTATCCTTCGCTCTTATAGAGTAGCCTATCTTATTAGCGCCTCATTCAATCTTTGTTTTGTGGGAACGACCAGCTTTAATGATGCATCTCTGTAATAATCGACGAGGGAGAGAGCTAATTCCCTTTTATAGCCTTAGTTGAATTGTCCAACTGATGAAACTTTCGATGCTGGATTGTAATCTTTATTAATACCAAGCGTACAATTGACCTGCATAAGATCAATTGATTGGTGTGATGATAATGAGCCAAGCTTCCTTCGATTCCTCTTCGTATGTTCATTATATCTTTTCTTCACGATGCCATGGCATAACTTAAATGATGAGACTCGACCGGCCATCAAACATAAGTTTGCATATACACACAACCAAACTTATATCTTTTTCGTTAGAAGCAAATAAAAAGTGCATGTGTTTACTCACAAAAACAGTTAGGTTCATAAGCACTTGATAAGATTTGGCTTTGCAGTGTCGATTTTACCATTTCGTTCGAACGTCGCAGTGAATTTATATTTTGTTTTTTTGCGAAGTTTTAAAAAAAATGCCTTATGTGGGGTTATCGGAAGTCCAGAGAGGAAGAATTATTACTATGGCAGAACAAGGTATGTCACAAAGACAGATTGCAAGAACGTTGGGAGTTACACAAGGGGTTGTTTCAAAAACCTATGCAAGGTTTCTGGAGTTAGGAACCCTAAAGAATAGGCCGAGAAGAAGTCGTGGAAGAGTAACTACAGAAAGGCAGGATCGCTTTTTAGCCCAAACAGCAAGAAGAAATCCCGCAGTATCTCATTCAGAGCTTCAAAGACAATTTTTGCAAGCTACAGGTGTTAGTGTTTCTGTCAAAACTATCAGAAAAAGACTTCGCGCTCGGGAATTATTCAAGAGAAGAGCGTTAAGAGTTCCAGAACTATCAAGGCAAAATAAAGTTGACCGTTTCAATTGGTGTTTAGAGCATGAAAATTGGACTATTGAAGATTGGAAAAATGTCTTATTTTCGGATGAGACCAGAATTGGCCTACGATGAGACGACCGGCGTGTTCGCATTTTAAGAGGTAGAGGGAGGCAAGCTAGGCTCCAAGCTGCAAGACCGATCCCTAAATACAAAGGAGGTACTGTAATGTTTTGGGGCGGAATTATGTTTGGTGAGAAAACTCCTTCAATTCCCATTAGACAATCTCTGACAGGGCCTAGGTATGTTGATCTAGTGCTACAACCTGTAGTGAGGCTCTGGCGAGGTGCTTTTGGAGATTATTTCCTATTTATGCAGGATAATGCACCTCCACATACCAGCAGAGTTGCAAAAAATTTTTTCGAAACAGAAGGTGTGACTGTTTTAGAGTGGCCTTCTTGTTCACCAGACCTTAATCCTATCGAGCATTTGTGGGATAGGATCAAAAGAAAAATTAGAGCTCGTCAAAATAATCCTGGTACCGCAGAGCAACTTATACAAGCGGCTTTAGAGGAATGGGCAAATGTTACAGAAGAAGAAATTAACAACTTAATAGAAAGCATGCCTCGTCGAATTCAAGCTTGTATCAATGCCAGGGGTGGTAATACTGATTATTGATTTGTTAAAATCGTTTTATTTGTTGTTCAATTCTCAGTTACATAAAAATTATTTTCAGAGAAATTTACACTTTTAATTTTCTGTTCTATTATAAAAATAATCTTTTAATAATTTATATCATTTTTGTAATAAACTTGTTTTGGGAAAACTGCTCTTCACTTTTCAGCGACTTTTTTTTAATTAAAATTCGTTTTTTCCAAATAACAGGGTGATTCCATATAAGTTAGGTTGTGTGTAGTTTTTTATCAATCCTATGATAAACCATTCTTGTGAATTTTGCTAAGGCTGATCGCGCAAAAGTAGATCGTATCCAAATAGCTGAGGAAATTGATTGGTTCAACGGAGTTTTCGACGTAACAACATCGTCAAGGAAGCCTTCTTCTTCAAGCCACGACATCACAAGTCAAGACCATCGTCCATGTCAGGCGCAAATTTTTTATTGAATTCTTGTGAAGGATCCTTTCTTACTCATCTGTCATTTCTAATTTTATCACTGGCTTAAGAGTTACTTCCGAAAATCAGGTGGGCAATCAGACCATGCTTCCCTTGGACATCGAAATTGACAAAAATCCCTTTATAGTACCAAGTTCAATCGATCCCTACTATTTTCAATTAAAAAAAAATTCATTTTAAGCCTTTAACTCCTATAATGTTGGTGAAAAATTTCTATCAATTCATGCCCCCTCCCCCTGAAAAAATTCATGGCTTCCCTTGAAAAACTTTCTGGATCCACCAGTGCTATACCTCCTCAGTATTTCTCACTCTGTTCTGATAAGAGAAGAATGTTTTTCACGAAAACATGAAGGTTCCTGTTGCTCTATGTCTCTTGAAGAAATCTGTATGTACAGGGTGTACCAGGAAGTCCATACGAGAACAAGATCCAAATTTCTGATTAGTACACTATTTTTCATCGAGCTCTCGAATTCTGTGTAAAATTCTAGATATTTCTTTTCGATATACATTGTGTACTACCTAGGTGTACTAGGGAGCAGTTTTCCTTTTTTCAGATTTTTTTTTCAAATTTCTTTTTATACTCACTGGAGTTTTATGACAATTATGATTTTTCTGGGGATTTTGATAGAATCATTCACATTTTTTTTCTCAAAAATAGATACAGATACGACAAGACTACAAGAGACCATAAAGTTCAGCATAACAACAGAGCTTCTTTTAATAATTTTTCGAACTAACAGTGACTCGCCAAAAAAAAATTTTGGGGGCAAACAAGAGACAGTGTTTTTCAAGTTTCTGTACGACTCCGATCGAAGAAATTTTCATCCTGAACTAAATCGAACCGGGTCAGTTTATATCGACAATATTAAACAGTTTTCCCGAGACTATTCTACTAATCGATAGGAAATTTCCTCGCCGATCCAATGGTGTGCGAATTATCGAGCTAGGACGATAGGTTCTCGAAAAATAAAAGATTTCCCAAATTTTGAGAGGTATTTTTATGAAAATTTTCTGAAAAGCCATTTATTTCCTAAAATACTGATACTATGAGAAATCTGATTACAAATCCGCAATCTATGACCTTGAGTCAATATAGAATCTGACCCGGGTCGATATGACTCGGAAAACATTTTTTTTCAAATTTCTGTACGACTCCGATCGAAGAAATTTTCATCCCGGACTAAATCGAACCGGGTCAGTTTATATCGACCAAATTAACCGGTTTTCCCGCGACAGAAAAATATCACCCTGTAAATTTGCAATCGAAATTGGAATGTCACATGGTGAGGACTCTGAATTTTTATTTGTATGCCTGATTACAGTTGAATTGCGAAATGCAGATACTATGAGAAAAAATTTAAAAATTTCAAGTTTTAAGACACAGTATTTTTTTTATTACGCAAGAAATCTCCTCTCTTTTTTTGTACCTCCAATAAAGGAATACCATGTATACTTTTTTTCTTGAAATAACAGGCTGAAGTTCGACCACTGAAAGTTAACTCAATGTTCAATGTCCTGTGTTTTTACGGTTTCTGTGGGGTTTCAAGATCTAAATCCAGTGAGTCTTAAAAATAGTTGGACACCCTCGAAATTTTTGTGGGGGTATGCCAAGAGTACCTAGTAATACATATTGGGAAAAGTAGAATTCGATAGGTGGCGCTCTGAAATGTCAATGTCATCTAGCAACGAGTAAAACAAATCAGATGTCGTATGAGCTCTTTGATATTTAAGTGATTTTATTTTGCTGTTTTAGTTATTTTCAGTGTGTGTTTTGTAAAACTTTTGGTATTTCTTCGATTGTGCTTTAGTGCTTTGTGTTGTTAATCCAAATTTTGACTCCCAATATTTTTATTTTTGGAGTAATAGGTATGGTTGATGTTTTTGAAAAGTACAACAAGCGTTCAATTAACTGTTTAGTTTTAGGTCTGATTTCGTGTTTTTATTTCATTTTTGATATAGTCATATCTACAAAAGTTGCAGGGAAGGTACGTTTGTATTGAGTATCATTTGAAATTTTCAATACCGACTTATTTTCTCTTCGTTTTCTGGAACATACTTCGTGGCTTGGCTGTGGTAGTTTTAAGGAAGGTACTGCATTTCAAAGAAGATACTTTTTTTTACTAAGACCTGAAGAATATGTTACTCATTTATATATTGTTCACCTTCAGAAATATAACCTATACCATCCACTATTAACTTATAACTATGTATTACACACTTGGTACTAACCTTGACTAGTCTTCCCTTTTAAAATGTAAGGAACACACGGACATACTATCTATAACTGGTTTCCCTATTTTTAGTTTCATTGCCCAAACCTTTCGAGATATATTTTCCAGAACTCCAAACGCATTTTCAATATTTACCATTCTTCCCATGGGAGGAAATTTATGGAAAGATAAATCGGGATTTTTCCCTTCACGGCTAGTGCAACCAAATACAGAACAGTTTCGATTATGCAGCGACATAATTCAAAGTATAAAACTCTAAAAAAGGTACAAAAACAATCAAACTTGATCTGCAATGAAGACAAAAAACAGAATAAAAACAATTCAATACGAATTATTTTACTCGTTGCTTCAATTACAGTTTTTTTCCGCCAGAGGTCTCATTGAATTCTACTCCGCCCAATAGGAACTGACCAAGAAACTGCAACACTCCTGTTCACTTGGTTACAGAATGCCTCGCCATTGCAAGCCTCAAGGAATCTCTTGGACCAAAGAATTGTAGGAGCAACTAGGATTTTACCTCCTTGAAGCCCTCTCAGATAGTGGAGTTCATTGCAGCTCTGGAGCTGGAGGTCGAGCTGTAGATAGCTCTATCTTCTCTATGGCTGTCAAAAACACTTTGTTCGGCAGGTTTACTTGTAAATTATCACGACGTATCGAAGATTACTCACAGGACCTCTGGACCTACCTCCTTTATTGAATAAACCAAGGATTTTGATCGCATCTGCAGAAAACGTGAAGACTGAATGCAGCGAATCTATAATCGTATGTAAATCACAAAATTACGAATTGATTTCCTTCAATCATGGCATCAATTCAGCCGAGCGATCTGTTCTTAAAATCACCCTAATGACATGGAATTAAGTATGCATTCTACGTAGATTCTTCTACATCGAGCATCATTCAGTGGCCTTAATAATTGATAAGACTTCAATTCAAAATCGAACCGTGTATGCCACTTTTATATCATCATCTCCTTATGACCGTCATTAGCTCGATTTGAATGTGCGCTTGAATAAAACATCCTTGAACTGGTATATAAAGAAGTATTTACGTATAATTGGGAGAAAATTGCTATAATTCGTTATAGCGCTATAAGCTATAATGGACATTTAATTCTTGGGAGCACGAAGATTTTAAAAATATTTACCTGCTTAGTTAACGAAATGAATCGTTTGGGCCACACCTTATCATTATCGGTGAACATCCTAAAATGTGTCTATTTTTTCGGGATCCTATATGGTATAAATTACAGTTAACGGCGAGTAAATAATGATCACCTGCTAATACATGAAACGTGTCAAACATTTTCTAGCAGTATCATAATCGAAATGTCCAAATCAACTCCTTTTTCTTCGAATTGTATTCCCTGCAGGCGAAGTATCATTCGTATATAATATACAGAGTGAGTCACGAGGGTCTGTACATGTAATAGACTATAGAGGCTGCTCAGGTGAATAAGCATTGAAAAAATTGTTTTTCAATGCTTATTCATTCTTCAATCAAAAATCCTACAATAATGTTAGGGAAAATCTTTTTCGTGGTTTTTCCCCTTAATAACTAAGGTCTCAGTATTCATTATCGAACATTGAAAAATCATAAACAGGGTGCAATTTTTGCGAAAGACAAGAATAACCAAAATCTTCAGAGTCGAACCTGTAAAATAATTTTCAATATAAAGGGTTCTCCAATAAGAGCTGTTATTTTGATATTCAAAGTGAAATGCCATTTTTTTAATTGTAAAAAGGAAGGTGTGCCGTTTGATGAAAAATAACATTAGCCAAATGACCACCACGACCACGACTACAGGACCATATCCTATTAATGAAATTTTCCATAACCAGATCGCAAAGTGGCTGCCCTATGTCCTGGATAGCCTCACGAGTTCCATCTTTGAGGTCTTAAATCGACGCTGCAGCCCATGGGCTCTTGGCTCTTTCACATGGCCCCAAAGTAAGAAGTCGCAAGGTGTTGAATCACAAGATCTCGGTGGCCAACTGTGGTCACTTCTTCGAGAGATAACAAGGTTCGGAAACTTTTCCAGTAAAAGATCAACGGTTTCGTTGCTTGTGTGGCACGTAGCGCCGTCTTGTTGAAAATAAACGTTGTCCAGATCAATACCATCCAATTCCGGCCATAAAAAATCATTGATATTCTCTCGATAGCGCAATCCATTCACTGTAACTGTTGCTCCAGTCTCATTCTCGAAAAAGTAAGGTCCAATGACCTCGCCGGATCATAAACCGCACCAAACAGTCACACGTTGTGGATAGAGAGGTTTTTCAACTATAACTCTTCGGTTTTCTGAGCCCAAGATGCGACAATTTTGTTTGTTGACGAAACCACCGAGGTGCAAATGGACCTCATCACTCAAGATAATTTTCCGATGGAATTCCGGATGATTTTTATGCATTTCAAGGAGCCAATCAGCAAAGACACGACGTTGTTGATGATCGGCAGGCTCGAGTTCTTGTGTTAACTGAACTTTATAAGCCTCAAGACCCAAATCCTCATGCAAAATACGCTGAAATGACGTTTGAGTTGATTCTAGATCAAGCTCCGATCACCGGTGATGTGCTTTGTGAAACCCACTGTTAAAATGTCATCTGTGATCTGTCAAATGTCATCGGTCAACTGTCATCTTTTCCATGGATATGGGCTGTCACACAAAACAGAAACACAAAAATAATATGTCAATTACTAATTATGGGCAATTTTGAATTCAGTTATTTCCGCAAATATATTTATTACCGAAACAGAAATCAAAAACATTTCACAAATATAGAGAAAAGATGAATTTGGACAACTCACGATTGACGCTGATCGTCAAAATCCGATTTACTTGACATTTCGGTAAAAATTCACTGTTCCACCAACTTGAGATGTTTACCCGCTTCTTGATCTGATAATAGCCTTCCATGTTATTATGAGTTCTATGCAAATTACACAGTAATTGTATACATCGCCATCTAGTGGCGATAATATCAAATATAGTACCTTCACGACTACGCTACTGTGTCTAGATAAGAGCTATTCCGTAGCGACACCTAGTGGCCTTATTCAAAAGAATGAAAAGCATTTCCTACATAAGCAAATTTTTAATCGAATTTTTCAGAGTTTTAATGTATTTTATAATAACCAGGCCGTAGACGAATCCATAAATGAAGTTTCATAACAAATAGTCCATCCGATATCCAGTTATAAATGGTGTAACCAACAACTCTGTTTTATATACAGGGTGTTTCACCATAAACTGGACAAACATATATAGCCGTGTAGATGACACCGAGGAAGTCATTTTTGTCTTATGACATATACCTCGTTTTCGACGCATAAGCGAGATACAGGGTCTTTAATGGCATAACTTTGAGCAATATTCTGTGAACTGTTATGAGTTAAGCGTGATATTTGAAATAACGGTTTCTGGTCACATCTAAGTATTTTTGAGGGCTCAATTGAATTGTGGTGTAGAATTTTGCAAAAAAAAATTCAAAATGGCGGAAAACCTGCAAAGTCGGAAATTTTTTTCTCGGTTGCCAATTTGGAAAACATAATCTCAACGTACTCGATTTTCTAAGATTTTCCGTGAAAAAATTTTTTCAAATTTCGAACTCAACTTTTTTTTTACATGTCTTCAGTGAAAAAAAAATTTCGCCCAAAATTTTTGGAATTTTTCATGGTTGAACTATCTTTAATTCTGAATACTTGGGTGTGAACAGAATGAAAAAATATCAATTGGTTTTCTTTTTGTAGCCTTCCGAAGATTACGCTAGGTGTACTTTCTTAATTTTTATTTGAGAAACTGGAGGCCGTACGAAGGTCAAAATTGTGCTGCTGGGCTGCCAGAATGACCCAGATAGAAATATGAATTTATAAGCAAAAAAAAAATTTTTTCGAAAAAATTAAAAAAATTGAAAAAAAAAATAATTTATTTTTTAATTTTTTCCAAAAAACTTTGGTAAGGTTCGAACTTTACACTCTCGATTAACTAGAGTTGCCTTGGTAACGGAGATTTATAGGATTATAATTAATCCAATTCATACTCTTAGAGTTCGATTCCTACCAAAATTTTTTGAAAAAAATTTTTTTGGTTTATAATTTCATATTTTTATCCGGATCATTCTGGCAGCCCATCAGCACGATTTTGACCTCCGTACGGCCTCCAGTTTCTCAAATAAAAATTAAGAAAGTACACCTAGCGTAATCTTCGGAAGGCTACAAAAAGAAAACCAATTGATATTTTTTCATTCTGTTCACACCCAAGTATTCAGAATTAAAGATAGTTCAACCATGAAAAATTCCAAAAATTTTGGGCGAAATTTTTTTTTCACTGAAGACATGTAAAAAAAAAGTTGAGTTCGAAATTTGAAAAAATTTTTTCACGGAAAATCTTAGAAAATCGAGTACGTTGAGATTATGTTTTCCAAATTGGCAACCGAGAAAAAAATTTCCGACTTTGCAGGTTTTCCGCCATTTTGAATTTTTTTTTGCAAAATTCTACACCACAATTCAATTGAGCCCTCAAAAATACTTAGATGTGACCAGAAACCGTTATTTCAAATACCACGCATAACTTACCACAGTTCACAGAATATTGCTCGAAGTTGACATTGAACACCCTGTATCTCGCTTATGCGTCGAAAACGAGGTATATGTCATGAGGAAAAAATGACTTTCTCGGTGTCATCTACACGGCTATATATGTTTGTCCAGTTTATGGTGAAACACCCTGTATATAGAACATTTCAATAATTTCAAAGCTTTATTGAAGCATGTATCGTTCATTAATGGCGTAGTTTCTACTTGTCAAATGTCAAAAAATGACAGCTTCAAAAGTGACATCTACCGAAATAGGAAAATCCTTCGGTAAGTATGGAATATCCTCAAGTGAATGGATGTCTCACGGAAATAGCGAGTGTTTCGTTCATTTCTCCAATTCATTCGAGCCGTATTTCATCCATTTTTTCCCCTAACTACTCCCTGTAGGTGCCCATCTTGCGGTACGTGTAAAATCTCCGGAAATATATTTAATGATCAATTATACCGAGACCTATTCACGGCAATATATTCCGATGTAATTAATGAGATGTGGTGATAAATCAGGATTTCTCTACTTGTTGGGTTGTTGAGGCTGTGGACTTCTCCTCGGTGAATCGCAATTGCGTATTAAAAATTGCAATTTATTGTGCAGTAATAAATATTTTCTGACTGACAGCTGGATACTTAAACTCGATATGAAATTTGTAATTTCAATTCGGACTGAAACGAAGGGAGGAAAAGGTAAATTATTTAAGAAGCTTATGTCCACTGGATGCTAATTGCAGAAAGTACATGGAGGAAAAGTGATATCCGGCTACAAGTTCCGACAGTATGCTTAAATTTGTGAGCCCTGGTCTTCAAACTGGAGAATGACTCTTTCTTATCACTCTTGTCTCCGTTACCAGTAATGGGGCTATAGTCTGGTCTCTGTTATGTCAAGGCAAGTCAGAATATGACTAGGAAATGCTTAAAAAAAAGATACAAAAGCTACCTTGTATGTGCATAACTGGAGCCATGAGAACCTGCCCAACTTGTGCACTATAAAACAGCACAGCACTCATACCTCAACAATCTTCCTGGTCATCTTCATCATCTAATCAGCAAACCTTCCAAGTGATGAAATGATCACGAAAATATGCATCGAAAAAAGCTTCACCACTAGCTGCCTAGCCTAGCCTAGCCTATCGTAGCCTAGTCTAGCATAGCATAGTACGGCAGGGCACGACATGACAAGGCTTGGCATGGGACGGTGTAGCGTAGCGTAGCCTAGCCCAGCCTAGCCTAGCCTAGTCTAGCATAGCATAACATACAGGGTCTTTCACGAGGAACCTCACCCATATTTATACGGGAAACTACTGAACGTATTTTCATGAAATTCAGCACTTATAAGTATTTCACGATGCTGATGAAATCTAAAATATTTTCAAGGCATGAGCACCTCCGGTTTTTCCGGAAATGACGTCAACTTCCGTTTTTCAAATTAGAACACCATTTTTTTATTGCAGAAATAGATTCCTTAGAAAATTTCAAGTTATTTTGATGTAACATTTTTCAGTTTTGGTTGGAAAATTCTCTCTGAGCGGGAAAATTCGAAAAAAAAATCGAAAATAGAGCTCCGCTGAAACAAGAATAACTTCGAGGTTTTTGGATGGAAAATTTTCATTTTTGGGATTTTTCAAGATGTAAGATTGATGTATCCACTTTAAAAATCGAAATCGCGATTCATGATACAGCGGGTGAAAAAATCGCTTTCAAAGTTAGAGATGACAAAATCGTGAAAAATCAATTTTTTCAAATTAGAACCCCATTTTTTTATATATATAATAATGTGAGTGTATGCATCACACCCTTGCCCTAAAATGGATATTTTCTGAGTTAATACACACATTTCTGAATCTTGGATAAGATCGCGAAACTGAAATTTGCATCGCTCACGCCCTACAGGATCACTCATTTTATTTTTTGTCCTGTTATCGCACCTGCTAATTGCTGCTGAATTACCTACCTACTCAAAAACTCCAACAAGTTATCTGATTGATTAGAACTGGTCCCATTAGTTTCGCTCCTTAAGATCTCGATGTGAACCTTAATACGCTGCGTAAGAAATATGGATAATAAATGAATTTCATCACATCGACAGACAGCCCCAAGCTACAATAACATTATAGAATGATTTGTGTGGTTATTATTTCGCTCTTTCCCTACGAGAATACCAGATAACCGATAATTTTTCATAAATTATGTGTAATTATCTGAATTTTTGCATAAGCAGAACACATTAAACCAAATTATCCGTTAAATATTACATATAATAGCATGTAAATTACTATACTGTTATAAAATCGACAACTGATTGACAAAGGCAATAATTTCGATAATTTGAATAAGAAATTGGGCAATTAATTTGGTCTGGAAAATGAGGTTATTTCCCCAGGATCAGCCACCTCTTAACCACTCCTGAATAGCATTTTACCTTCAAATTGGATGGCTTCTGAAATAATAGACATTATTTTTCGAGAATTGTGAGCACAGATAGAAACCACAATAATTATCATTCTGGCATATTAACACTTCAGCCTGTTTGAAGAACGCATTGGAATAATATATTCAAAATATATACTGTGATAGTAAAAATATTTATGAAAATTTAAAAAAATCAAACTACGAATATGGCTCACGTTAACAATTTATTACGATCGCCTAGAAGAAACTTTTGACCCAAACATTCTTTGAACTTATTACACAAGAAATTAGGCTAATTAGCTCAAAAGGATATGTATAGAGTGCTTAGTATGTGACAAAATGGTAAACTGAAGAGTTTTCCAATAAGAGGTGTTATTTTGACATTCAAAGAAAATTTAATTTTTTTTAGATGAATGATCGGATGTTTATCTATATATATAAAACAGAGTTGTTGGTTGTGTCGCTACTGTTTGCTTATGTAGGAAATGCTTTTCCTCCTTTTGAATAAGGCCACTAGGTGTCGCTACGGGTAATGGCTCTTTTCTAGACACTGTAGCGTAGTCGTGAAGGTACTATATTTGATATTATCGCCACTAGATGGCGATGAATACAATTATTGTGTGATTTGCATAGAACTTATAATAACATGGAAGGCTATTATCAGATAAAAAAGCGGGTAAAGATCTCAAGTTGGTGGAACAGTGAATTTTTACCGGAATGTCAAGTAAATCGGATTGTGACAATCAGCATCAATCGTGATTTGTCCATTTTCATCTTTTCTCTATATTTCTGAAATGTTTTCGATTTATGTTTGGGTAATAAATATATTTGCGGAAATAACTTAATTCAAAATTGCCCATAATAACTTCATAAGCCTGAAGACCCAAATCTTCATGCAAAATACGGTGTAATGACGTTTCTTCAACACTTTCGAGACCAAATTTGACACTTTTGTTGGACAATGCAGACTAAGTTCTCAGCGTTTCTATAGATAAAAACTAGAATTCAATTATGGTATGTATATTATTCATGTAGGATATTATGGTGGCTATTTTCAGAAGGATGAGGTTTGACAGACGAGACGAAGTCGAGTTTGTAATTCATCTTTTTCAACTACTGTTGAATAATTTTTATGTCTACAAAGAGAAGTGCCATTTTTTAATGGATGCTATGTATGCATATCGATCGATGGAGTTTCCAGCTGGCCACTCTGTATAAATGTTTCATTCTGAAGAACTTTCCTGAAAGGTTATTTTTACCTCTCTGCGCAATGTTGCTAGAATTTTCAAGCCTTTTTTATCTACGTGGGTTTAGCTTCGACCCTCTCATAATCTACAGAGCTTTTGTTGATTGTATACAAAGCATCTCCAGCTCATTAAAATTTGAATATTATTTATGGGACCCCGTAAATTTGACTTTACGTGGTCAGTTTCTATTCACTTAAAAGCCAAAAACCAATTCATGGCTAAGAACCACTTCCCGTTTGTGACTTAACTTGTAAGCAAGTTAAAGGAACGGATTACCGCCTTCACTTTGTCGGCAAAAAAATTACAAAGACAGTAAGAATTCGCATCGTTTAGGTTGGCGACAGTAACCAAAGGTAAACAGATTTTTTTTGTAATCCCATCTATTGCACACTGAGCTTTCAAATTTTGGGGGGAAAATGTCTGTCTGAGAAAGAGCTGGCATGTCGAATTGAAGATAAAGATTGAGTCTGTCATTTCCATAACAACGTATTCCTGTATGAGACTCTTAAAAGTATATTTCAAGCTTACCTAAACTGATTGTTTGGCATTAGGAAGGCTTAGTGTCAAGCAGGTGTAATTGAAAAGTGAATGAACACTGCATTTCCAGAGTAAGCTAGTTTCATGTTAATAATTCTAAGAACTAAGGTTATAGGCTAGTATTTTGGATAAAATGAGATATTGGTAATATGTACCATTTCTCCAAAATTAGCATAGCATATCATGGTAACTTTCAACATCTTCAGAGGCTAGGCTGATTCATTTCTGAAATAACACTTTCCGCCTGATTCCTGAACAAAGTGAATCACCCGGTATTACCGTAAAACTTTCATACTTTACTATTCGACCAAAAATTCGATTGGTCTCTCGATAACTCATGATGTAGGTTGACATTACGGTTCTCAACACTGTTTGTGCTAGTGCTCGTTAGAAACACTTAATAATAGACAAATTGCGGAGAAATCTGAGGATAAATTATAATGTTCAGTCTTTATTATCAATTTATTTAATCAATTGTACTGGTTCACCTGGAAGTGGTTATAGGATGTTCACGAATCGACAGTTATGTATAGCCATTCACCATAATTTCAGTGAATTATTTTCGAGATATAGTAAATATCACTCGTTGTAGAGCACCAGGTGATTTGAATAGATGTTGTAGATAGATATGGATATAATAATTTTCAACTCAAAATAGAAACGTTCTATACAGTTTTTTCAGATTAATATAAAATTTTACTGCCCACTGAATAAAATAAAATAAGTTTTGAATATTTGTTTCTTTATTAGATTTGTTATTTGTTTTTAATTTAGCAACAGAGTGGAGTCTTTTATTTGAATATTTTCACAAATACATCCCATTAAAAAATTAACATGGTTTACAGGGTTATCTAACACATGATTTCGTAGTGATTCAAATAATTTAGTGTTCAGAGAATCCTCAATTATTCGATTAGTTAGTACCAAGAGTACTAGTTACTACCATTAACGAAAAACATTTTACTCACACTCACTAAATTAAATTATAAACGGAAATGCATATCACTTACGAATTACTCATAACTACGCCACTGGTAAAATGGTTCCTTGAGAGGAATCCTGCATTGAAATTTATGAATTTGAACATTAAAATGAGCGATTTGAAAACTCAAAAACACATAATTGTGTAATTTATTTATTCTATATTCGGATATTCAAAGGATTTCAACTATAATTGATTCCAATTATGAGAAATAAATGAAAATTCTTGTTCATAAAAATAACCATATTCTATATTACCTACCTATGAAACGATATTCCTGGTTCATTTTTCTCGCTCCTGCTCTGGCACTGGCACTGATAAGCGCAACCATTAACCATTGTATTTAGATGAAAATTAACTTGAAAAACAACTTAAAATCACAAAAATCGACAAAATATTCTCGCACTCCATACGGTTTGTTTGCCACATAATTGTCACCAAATATGAAATAGTATCCTAATATGGAATACCTTTATTCCTCCAAGACTATAAGTAATAAACGCAACACTCGACCATCTTCTGTTTCATTCGGCCTACTAACTATCGCACACCAGACTGACACACCATCGAGTCAGTTGCGCAAACGCTTAACGTGTGGCAGGCGTGTTTTGTTTTGTTGTGAAGAAAAAAGTATATCGGTATAATGTTTATTTCACCATTTTGTGATCTTTTGTAATTAAAATTTTGTGACTTGAAAAATATTTAGAAGAGTTTGAACTAGTATAAAAATCCAAACATGGACAGTCGTCGGTGTCTAATTATGGAATATGCTTGATGTGTAGGCTCTGGGCACATTATGATTGTGCTGGTCCAGAGTTTGATACTTGGATCTGTGACTTTTGCAAGTAATTATGTAACTTCTTTCATTTATCACAATATGTTATATTCATTTAATTGATCTCAAAGATATTAATGTTTATTTTTGTTATTGTTATGTTGATTTGAGCTTATATTCCATATATGGGTTCCTATTCCATATTTGGTTACTGATTTGTGATTTTGTTTTTTGTGTTAGATTTTAATTAGATTACTAATATATTTGATTAGAGGCTGTTAATTAATAAATGTATGAATGATTAGTATAAACATTAAACTGATTTGATTAATATGAAGTTTTTTCTTTATATCCCAAAAACAAAATGGTTTCCATATTTGGTGACTTTCCTCTAAGTATTTAGGGAATATTTAGGAAGGTTGTATTCAGTGGCCAAGTTCTGAGGTTGAATTGATAAATTTACCGCTTAACATTTCGGGAATATTCAAGTGATACTTAATTATAAGGATATACCATACAGATTTTCATGTTTGTCATGTCGCATCAGAACTTATTCACATTCTGATCATAGTTCAGACAGATGTAAAAATTTTTGTGTTGCTATTTTGTGGTATATTTTCATGAAAATAAAGAACATTCAAAACAATAATTTATTCACATAATTTCCATCGAATACCTCTTGAATTGTCGATCCAATTAGAATGGAAAAAAGCCAATTTGTATAACAAAATTTTATAAACTCGACACTGCACTGTCAATAATACATTATTGAAATTTTCCACAAAATCATCACCAAAACTAAGAAAATCACTCAAAATAATCTCTTTTACACATCAAAAGAGTACTAGTTTTCCTCCATGTTTACAGTTAGCAGCGCCCTCATCGGTGATTGGAATCGCCAATAACCTAACATTTTCAAAATATACACGGTGAAATGTTTCAGAATGTCATGGCAAACCGGGATACTTCATAAAAGTGAATGGAGTATGGAGTATACATACATACACAGCGCAAAAAAATTAACGCACATTCTGAAAATCTCAATTTAAATGAAAGTTAACTCTACATTGACTTTATAACTTATTTTTTATGTTTTCTCGGGAAGGTTTTGAACGAAACAAGACACAATAAATGGAAGAAAAATTTAGGATTTCACCGAATCTTATGTGAAAGAAGAGAAATGAAATGAACAATTTTCAAGATACTGAAATGCTGATAAGTGATTCAATACTTGGTATTTCCGCCCCTTGCGTTAATTACAGCTCGGCAACGACGGTTCATACTCAAAATCTTAAAATGTTCTGATCTAATCCTTCCCAGATTTCTCCGAGTTGGATTCCTAAGTCATTAAGAGTAGCTGGATGATTTTCTGAACTTCTCAGCCTTCTATTGAGGTTGTCCCAAACCTGCTCAATCGGATTGAGATCTGGACTTCTTGCTGGCCATTCCACTCGAGAGACTTCAACCTCTTCAAGGTACTCCTGAACGATTCGCGCACGATGGGGTCTGGCATTATCGTCCATAAAAATGAAATTTTCACCAATGTATGGGGCAAATGGCACCAGTGGCGCACCCAGAAATTTCATTCGGGGGGGGCTGCTCGAGAGTAATCAGGTTTTTACTTTAAAAAAAAACTCGAAAACGACGAAAACAATCCTTTATTTTTGAGCTCGGGGGGGGCTGCAGCCCGACAGCCCCCCCCCTCGGTGCGCCACTGAATGGCACCACATTGTCTTCAAGAATGTTCGTTATATACTTATCAGCGTTCATAGTTCCATTATCAACGACCGCTAGGTCTGTGCGAGCAGTCAAAGATATTCCACCCCATACCATAATCGATCCTCCCCCGAAACCAGGAGTATTCAGGAAATTGCACTGAGCATATCTTTCATGTGGACGTCTGTATACAAGGGAACGTCGATCACAATGGTAGAGGCAGAATCTAGACTCATGTGTGAAGAGAACTCTTTCCCAATCGGCCTCTTCCCAATGGTTATGCTCTTTCGCAAAATCCAAACGCGCCCTTGGATGGGCTGGGGTAAGAGCTGGGCCTCTTGCCTCGACACGAGGCCTTAAATCATATTCTCTGAGGCGATTTCTTATTGTCTGAGTGCTAATTTGCACCTCATGAGTTTGCTCAAGCTGATTTTGAAGGAGGCGAGCGGTTGCAAACCGTTGTCTCAACGAAGAAACTCTCAAGTAACGTTCTTGAATGGCAGTTGTTACCCGTGGTCTACCCTGTCCTGGTCTTCGGACATTCATACCTGTCTCCTGAATCGCTGCAATATTCTGGACACACTTGTATGGGAAACTCCAAACCTTTCTGCAAATCTTGTGTATATCCACCCTTCTTCTCGCAAAACTACCGCTTGGGCACATTCCTCTTGGGTCAAACTGCGTGTTTCGCGTTGCATAGCGATCCAGTGTAGAAAATCAAACGAAAGAAAAACTATTGATCACTAGAATTGATCGAGAACAACAGATTCTAGAATGGAGCCAATACATTCAAAATCTGATAATCGGGGCTATTCACTAAGCAAAGTTGTTATGGATAGCAACTGTAAATCGTCGCTATCCCATGCTTATTACATGGGATAACGACGATTTTTTACAGTTGCTATCCATAACAACTTTGCTTAGTGAATAGCCCCGAATATCATCTTTTATTATTCCTGCTGGTAGAAAACATCTGTATTGAAGAAAAACGTTGAAAGTGGATAACATATGCATGCATAATTCTGATAAAAATAATTATCATTGAGAACACCTTCAGTTGTAGAATGAATTTGAGATTTCCATAATGTGCGTTAATTTTTTTGCGCAGTGTATTTTTCTTCGATTTAATTTAATTTGATAAGAATTCAAATTGATAGCATATTTTCGAAACTTTCCAACATAAAAGTGAATTTTAACTTTTATACAGATCTTTCAACAGTACATAAGTTCTCGAAAGTCTTCATGATTCGGTAGATTGAAAACGTAGTGCGAGCCCGTCTGTAAATTCCGAACAGAAATAAAGTGGAGTCGAGTTATTATCCCGACCCGATCATTATGGCTAATTAATATCCCAGCGTTTTAGTCAGCCCCATAAAACTGGTCCCTTTTTCTCGAGGATCGATGAATATACATTTAAATATAAATTGTTGTTATTAGAAGCACCTATGTGTGTTTTTGAGCCGATTCTCGAGTGGGGCTAATTAATACGGCTAAATTGTTATGTTGTTTGACCGGGGGCTCTCATTTATGATACTTTAAAACGCGCCTAATTATACTTCCACATAATTATTTAAATATCCACTACACGTTACAAAATATTTCAGATGAATTTAACATCGCCGTATTCTGTCAGTCTACTAGAGGCAACGGTAATTAGGGTTCGCTTTCGCTCAAGATCCCGAAAGGGAGCTAATGAAAAAATCACATAATTCTTGAGGTCTTGCGCTCGTTTCCAGACCGCTAATTGATGGATTGAGAGACATAACGCGCTTCACCGCAGGATATGAGCGATTGCCGGATGCCAATTTGTCGCATTTACGCTCATTCGGTTAGCTTCAATATACACAAAGTTCACTCTTTTTTATATACAAGCCGCGAAGTAGGAAAACCGGCAACGACGCCATCGGTTCTAGCACTAGATTTTTCGTCATGAATACAGATGAGGAAGTTGAAATGAGTGCTTAATATATCCTTGCTAAATTCTTGTAATGATTTTTTGCCCCCTTATTTCTTGTACTGAATTCATTTTCATCTTAGGTGGAGTTATCATATTGATGTATTAAGTAAAAAATTAAACTCTTCTTATTATGCGATATCCCGTGTTAAAAACTGTTTTTCTATTGAATAGGTATCTGCTTAATTTATACTACTGTTTGGTTTATAGTCATATATCGTACAATATCTTACTGTGGGGTACTTCTACAGATGTGAATAGAATTTTTGTTGCTCAGAAGAGGGTCCTTCGCTTGATCTTCGGTATAGACTCGAGATCGTCATGTAGGCCTCTTTTTGTTGCAAATAACATCCTAACTATTCCATGTATTTATATTTATAAGTCACTGCTCCTAATCAGGTAAAGTTTAGGGTCACTGGAGAAACTATCTGGCCATCACGCATATAGTACGCGTAATACGGAAATTCTGTCGCTGCCTAAGCATCGAACAACGAGGTTTGAACATTCGCCTACTTACCAGGGTATTAAAATATACAATAAGTTACCAGAGTGTTTTAAAGGATTGAACTTTGCCTGTTTTAAGAGGACAATAAAGTCTTTGTTAAGTGGTAAGGGCTATTATAGTCTTAGAGAGTACTTTGATGATCCTTTGTTATAATTATTTTGTTTTCTTTGCTGTTGTTTTTTTTTTTCTGATATGTTTTCATGATGTTTACTTGATTTGACTTGTCTCATACATTGAATGTCTTAAGGGATGAATAAAGCTTATTATTATTATCATTATTATTAAAAGCTGAGAGTTCTTAAAATGTATATTCCCCCTTATTCCACAATATCTAAATACATACAAATTAACAATCTCAACAATCTACGAGGATATATTGAAAAATTCTTAGCCTACTATAGAACCAAACAAAATTTCAATGTCGAAATATTTTATTACTCAAAATATTCTCCTCTTAATTGAATACAACATTTATTACAGCGAACCTGCAACGTCTCTAGAATGTTTCTTCTTGCTCTGCAAACCACTCCTCCACAGCTTTCATTACCTCCTGGTTGGAAGAAAATTTACGACCTTTTAAACTTTTTTTCAGTTGAGGAATGAGATGATAGTCGGACGGAGCCAAATCTGGTGAATAAGGGGGCTGTTCTAGTAATTCTAACACTAAATCACGAATTTTTTGCATGGCAACATGAGATTTGTGTACTGGGGCGTTGTCCTGTAAAAACCAAACACCTTTGGATAGCTCTCCGCGTCTTTTCTCTTTAATTTTTTTCCGTAGAGTGGTCAGTAATCAGTGGCGGTTCTACTATACCGCGAAACCCCGCGGCGCGGGGGGCCCGGATGTTACGGTGGCCCGGAGGGCCCACGCGGATGTGGTAACAATATACAGGGCGTTTCAGAATAAGGGACCGTAAATTCGGGATCTTAATCCTCAGATTATTTTATGATATAAAGTTCCCTTGGACTATAGGTCCCTGACGCACTCTTTCTGAGATACGGGGTGTTGAAATTAAAAAAAAATTGGTTTAATGAAATTATTTTCTACACCGTACACAATTTTTTTTGCGTTTTGGTAGGTCATGAGTACGCATGAAGACACATTTTTTCCTATACAAAATTAAATTTAACAATTTTGCATTATTAGTTTTAGTGGTAGATAGTAGATATGCAGTTCTGTTTTCATTAGTGAATAGTTAAACTTTTATTTATCAAAAGCAATGGCGTACCTTTTTTCACAAAATTCAAAAAATGTGTTTTATTGCGAACTCATATCTTACCAAAATCGTGTACGGTGCCGAAAATAATTTCGAAAAACATTTTTTTAATTTTCAACACCCCGTATCTCAGATGAGGGCTACATGGGTGGTTTTGGTATCAAAATGTAGGATTCAGAGCTCTATGACGAAGAAGAACTTTATTTTTTCATTTATCTCCGTCATTGAAATGGCTATGGAAGCTCCATGTTGTTATAGAAGGGGAAAGTGATTATTTTAGGTGTTTTTCTTCGATCTCGTGATTATTATGTGAAGACTTTCAGTGAATTAATGTTATAATAACCGTGTAGAGTCGATTTTATAAAATCCAAGAGGATGTTGTTTAGATAGAATAATCGCCACAGATTATTTAGTGCTGAGTACAATTCAATTTTTCATTAATTTCAATTTAATACGTGGCTTGTATCAACATTCATCATCAATATCCGAATTATATCAAAAATCAGAAAATCTAAACTGTTCGACTCTGATGGATGAAAATAGGTTTTTTTGAATCACAAAGGATCAGCATGTATGCAAAAAAATCAGCATTTGTATAAATCAAATTTTCTGGGAAATACGGCACTCCAAAAATGACCCATTTTTCGCGATTTTTCGACTCGAGGTCGATTATTTCCCAAACTACGCGTCACAGAAAAATTGAAATTGAAATCATACTCTAAAATTCAAAGTTATTTCCTAAGTGCACAATTAATTTTCTATTAGCATCACACCGAAACAATTATATAGAAATCTAATATTTCCATGTTTGCAGCATCCAAACAATTTTGAAATATAAATAACAAATAGCATGGTAAAAATAGAAATAATTGAATTCGAATTTTTTAATTCACCAACAAATAGTTTTTCCTAACAATTGGGCTTTCAAAATTTCAAAAATGAGTTGAATAATTGAAATACCATAATAATACGAATAATTCAAATACGATAATAATACGAATAATTCAAATACGATAAAGACAAAGTTTCAGGCAACTCACAATTTCGAATAAATCCGTATCAAAAGGAACAAACACACAACTGTTTTTCGCCAAAGGCCAATAAGGCCCTATTGTATAGTCACAATAAGGGGCCTAAGAACATAACACGACACTTGCGCTAACACGGCACTTGACACCGCACAACATGAAACGAACGAGAATTTTTTAGGATGTTTGCTAGTCAGTAGTCATACAAATTAAATTATATAACAATTAACAACGATGATAACAAAGACGAGTCATTTTGTGATGAATGCAACAAATGCTAATTTCTATTGTTTCCATATTATTTACTTTTATTGTAGAAACATTAAATTTTTCAGAAAAAATTATAATAATTTCCATCAACAATAAAGCCATAGTGGTACCTCAATTAGTTGTGAAAAATCTTAGTTTTCACTGTATGATTGAAATAATCGAAGGAGCAGAAATTTATTTCTGTCAATTCCTCATATTTTAGCTCGATTGGAATAATAGAAGCAGAATTAATTTCATCTATTTCTGTCATACTTATTATTAGGTACTTTTAATTTGGAATTATAAAATTTCCTAATCCTTTCGAATGATTTACCATCAACATTAAAGCTACAGTGGTAGCGAGTTTAATAATCAACATTGAAATTTCTTAAAATAATTCACAGTAGATTGGATTGAAATAATTGTAGAAGAAAAAATAATATTTATTTCTGTCATACTTATTGCTTTGAATGGGGAAAAATGAATTTTTCTAAATAAAATTGAAATTAGAATGGTTATCCATCAACATTGAAGCCATTTTTGTAGCGAAATTGATTGAAATAAATCATTATAATTTCGATACAATTGAGAAAAATCATTTTTCTTAATTTGAAGCAATAAGTTTGACAGAAATAAATAACAATTTTTCTTCTACAATTATTTCAATCGAACCTGGTGTGAAGTTTGAGCAATTTCACTGTTCATAATTAATTTAGGTACCACTATGGCTTCATTGTTGATGTAAAATCAATATAATTTCGATACAATTAGAAAAAGTCATTTTTCTTAACTCAAAGCAATATGTCCAACAAAAATAAATAAGATATTTACTTCTCCAACTACCACTACGGCTTTATTGTTGATGGTGGATCATTTTAATTTCTAAACGATTAGAACATTTTGTTTTTCCAAATTAAAAACAATAAGTATGAATGAAATTTCTTCTCCTTCAATTATTCAAATTGAACTGAAATTTATAATATCGGCAGAAATGAATGAAATTTCTGCTTCTTCGATCATTTCAATCATACTGTGAAATACAAGAATTTTCACAACTAATTGAGCTATTCTTCACAATTGTTTGAAGGTTTGCTGCAAACATGGAAAAATTAGATTTTTTATTGTCTCGGTGTTTTTACAATTGATATACAGTGTGATAGGACAATTTATTATAACTCAGGACATTACTTCGAATTTTCACAGTATGATTTCAATTTGTTACTTTTCCACCGCTAATTGTATGAATTATCATCCAGAAATTATTATTTAATGCTTAAGTTGCCTGAATACAATTTTCTGATTTATTCATAATTGAAATCGTACTCTGAAATTTGAGGAATTTCGCTACCATTAATTCTTTAACGTTGATGGAAAATTATTTCAATTTTGAAATAATTTGAAAACATAATTTTTCCACTTTTAAAGAAAACACGAAAACAAAGAAGAATTTTTACCATTTGAGTTAGTCATCGGTGAATGAAACGTCTCACTAGTCATCATTGTTATATAATCTTATTTCTTTTTCACTAGAATTTCTAGTTGAATCGTTCAGTTTTCGTCCTCGGCTCGATCTGTAAACATCCTAATTTCTCGTTCGTTTTATGTTGTGCGGTGGCAAGTGCCGTGTTAGTGCAAGTGTCGTGTTACGTTGTTAGGCCCCCTTGTGCCTATACAATAGGGCCTTATTGGCCTTTCGCGAAAAACAGTTGTGTGTTTGTGCCTTTTGATACGGATTTATTTGAAACTGTGAGTTGCATGAGTCCTTGTCTTAGTTTTATTTGTTATTCATGAATAATCCTCGCTTTTTCAACTTATTTCTGAATTCTCGATGGCCCAAGTGTTAGGAAAATCTATGCATTAATGATGAAATTGAAATGAAAATTTCCAAATCAATAACAATTTCTACTTTCACTATTCTTTTTGTTATTTATCTTCACAATTGTTTGAAGGTTTGCTGCAAACATGGATAAATGGATTTTTAATTGTTTCGGTGGTTTTATAATTTCTATAATAAATAATAATAATTTCTATAATTTCTAATATAGAAATTATTATTTAATGCTTAAGAACTACCTGAATACAATTTCTGATTTATCCATAATTGAAATCGTACTCTGAAATATGAGGAATTTCGCTACCATTATTTCTTTAACGTTGATGGAAAATTATTTCAATTTTGAAACAATTTGAAAACATAATTTTTCCACTTTTAAAGAAAACACGAAAACAAAGAAGAATTTTTACCATTTGAGTTAGTCATCGGTGAATGAAACGTCTCACTAGTCATCATTGTTATATAATCTTATTTCTTTTTCACTAGAATTTCTAGTTGAATCGTTCAGTTTTCGTTCTCGGCTCGATCTGTAAACATCCTAAATTCTCGTTCGTTTTATGTTGTGCGGTGGCAAGTGCCGTGTTAGTGCAAGTGTCGTGTTATGTTGTTAGGCCCCTTATTGTGACTATACAATAGGGCCATATTGGCCTTTCGCGAAAAACAGTGCGGTGTGTTGGTGCCTTAAATACGGATTAATTTGAAATTGTGAGTTGCATGAGTCTTTGTCTATACCTTATTTGAATTATTCATGAATAATCCTGGCTTTTAACTTATTTCTAAATTCTTGATGGCCCAAGTGTTGGGAAAATCTATTCATTAATGGTGAAATTGAAATGAAAATTAATAAATCAATAATAATTTGTACTTTCACTATTCTTCACAATTGTATGAAAAATCCTGGCTTTCAACTTATTTCTGAAATCTTGATGGCCCAAGTGTTAGGAAAATCTATTCATTAATGGTAAAATTAAAATGAAAATTTCCAAATCAATAACAATTTCTACTTTCACTTTTCTTTTTGTTATTTATTCTTCACAATTGTTTGAAAGTTTGCTGCAAACATTGAAAAATTAGATTTCTAATCGTTTCGATGGTTTTATAATTTTTCACAAATGTTATACAGTGTGATCCTCATAGGACAATTGATTATAACTGAGGAAATAACTTCGAATTTTCAGAGTATTATTTCAATTTGTTACTTTTCCATAGCTAGTTGTATAATTTATCATACAGAAATTATTATTTAATGCATGAAAAGTCTCTAAATAAAATTTCTGATTCATAATTGAAATCGTACTCTGAAATTTGAGTTATTTCTCTACAATTATTGCTTTAACGTTGTTGGAAAATTATTTCAAATTTGAAACAATTAGAAAACTTAATTTTTCCTCTTTTGAAGCAAACACGAAAACAAAAAAGAAATTTTACCATTTGAGTTAGTCATCCGTGAATGATTCGTCTTACTAGTCATTATTGTTCTATAATTTTATTTGTATGACTTGTTTGAATACATATTTTCTTCGATAGAATATCTAGTTGAGACGTTCAGTTTTCGTTTTGGCTTCGAACTGTTAATATCCTTTCGGGAACCAACAGATACAATTTAAATACGCGTTGGTTTCATGCTGTATGCTGTTCAGTGACAACGTGGCATTTCATTTCGTTTAGGGGCATTCTGAGGAAAATAGTTGGCGATGAAATGCCATAAGTTTCGAATCATTAATCACTATAACTGCATTTGATCCCTTTCACATGTCTTAGGAATAGTTGATGGCTTGCTGCAAAATGGAAAAAGTTGATTTTTAATTTTTTTTCAGAAGGTAGGTCCCAGAGAACCCTTGGCCTTTCCGGGCTGAGTTGCATGGGATGTCATGGTTGCCATTCCCAACTTCAGCCATCTATGGATCGAGAGCGGAACATGAACAGTTTTAAGCATCAAAGTGAGTGACTTTTAGGGTTTTTGGTAGTGGTTAATTTCAGGTATATTGATATTTATGTCAGAAAGGTTCTGGCGAAGGAGAAATGTCTTAGAGAACACATGCGCCAATGAATGCGTAAAAAGTATGCGGCAAATAAATAGCGTTAGTGGTAGCGTTTCTTCTATTCAGGTCTTTCAGGTGGAAGAGAAGGTAGGTCCCAGAGAACCCTTGGCCTTTCCGGGCTGAGTTGGGATTTCATGGTTGCCATTCTCAACTCCAGCCATCGATGGACCAAGGGCGGAAAATCAACAGTTTGAAGCATCAATGTGAGTGACTTTTAGGGTTTTTGGTGGTGGTTTATTTCAGGTATATCGAAAATAAAGTTGAAAAGGTTCTGGCGAACTTTAAATGTCGCAGATTACGCCAAGAATGCGGAGAAAATGTGCGCCAACAAATGCGGAAAAATATGCGTCGCGTTCATATTCCCTTGATGGAATTCGTTCAAGTAGCCGAGCACTCTACCCACAGGGTGGTGAGAAAACGAGTGCATTAGCTATCGCGTTTATATTCCCTTGGTGGAATTCGTTCAACTGGATAAAACAGATCCTGTATGCGCCAAAATGCGGAAAAGTGGATAAGGTCTACTGGGGATACCACTTAAAAAGAAAACGCGCCGAGCACTCTACCTACAGGGTGGTGCGGAAACGAGTGCATTAGCTATCGCGTTTATATTCCCTTGGTGGAATTCGTTCAAGTAGCCGAGCACTCTACCCACAGGGTGGTGAGAAAACGAGTGCATTGACTATCGCGTTCATATTCCCTTGGTGGAATTCGTTCAAAAAGCCGGGCACTCTACCTACAGGGTGGTGTAAAAACGAGTGCATTAAATATCGCGTTTATATTCCCTTGGTGGAATTCGTTCAAAAGGATAATGCGGAAACAAGTATGCGCCAACAAATGCGGAAAAATATGCGTCGCGTTCATATTCCCTTGGTGGAATTCGTTCAAAAGGATAATGCGGAAACAAGTATGCGCCAACAAATGCGGAAACAAGTATGCGCCAACAAATGCGGAAAAATATGCGTCGCGTTCATATTCCCTTGGTGGAATTCGTTCAAGTAGCCGAGCACTCTACCCACAGGGTGTTGAGAAAACGAGTGCATTAACTATCGCGTTCATATTCCCTTGGTGGAATTCGTTCGAAAGGATAATGCGGAAACAAGTATGCGCCAACAAATGCGGAAAAATATGCGTCGCGTTCATATTCCCTTGGTGGAATTCGTTCAAGTAGCCGAGCACTCTACCCACAGGGTGTTGAGAAAACGAGTGCATTAACTATCGCGTTTATATTCCCTTGGTGGAATTCGTTCAAGTAGCCGAGCACTCTACCCACAGGGTGTTGAGAAAACGAGTGCATTAACTATCGCGTTTATATTCCCTTGGTGGAATTCGTTCAAGTAGCCGAGCACTCTACCCACAGGGTGTTGAGAAAACGAGTGCATTAACTATCGCGTTTATATTCCCTTGGTGGAATTCGTTCAAGTAGCCGAGCACTCTACCCACAGGGTGGTGAGAAAACGAGTGCATTAACTATCGCGTTTATATTCCCTTGGTGGAATTCGTTCAAAAGGATAATGCGGAAACAAGTATGCGCCAACAAATGCGGAAAAATATGCGTCGCGTTCATATTCCCTTGGTGGAATTCGTTCAAGTAGCCGAGCACTCTACCCACAGGGTGGTGAGAAAACGAGTGCATTAACTATCGCGTTTATATTCCCTTGGTGGAATTCGTTCAAGTAGCCGAGCACTCTACCCACAGGGTGGTGAGAAAACGAGTGCATTAACTATCGCGTTTATATTCCCTTGGTGGAATTCGTTCAAAAGGATAATGCGGAAACAAGTATGCGCCAACAAATGCGGAAAAATATGCGTCGCGTTCATATTCCCTTGGTGGAATTCGTTCAAGTAGCCGAGCACTCTACCTACAGGGTGGTGCGAAAACGAGTGCATTAACTATCGCGTTCATATATTCCCTTGGTGGAATCGTTCAAGTAGCCGAGCACACTACCCACAGGGTGGTGAGAAAACTAGTGCATTAACTATCGCGTTTATATTCCCTTGGTGGAATTCGTTCAAGTAGCCGAGCACTCTACCCACAGGGTGGTGAGAAAACGAGTGCATTAACCATCGCGTTCATATTCCCTTGGTGGAATTCGTTCAAAAGGATAATGCGGAAACAAGTATGCGCCAACAAATGCGGAAAAATATGCGTCGCGTTCATATTCCCTTGGTGGAATTCGTTCAAGTAGCCGAGCACTCTACCCACAGGGTGGTGAGAAAACGAGTGCATTAACTATCGCGTTCATATTCCCTTGGTGGAATTCGTTCAAAAGGATAATGCGGAAACAAGTATGCGCCAACAAATGCGGAAAAATATGCGTCGCGTTCATATTCCCTTGGTGGAATTCGTTCAAGTAGCCGAGCACTCTACCCACAGGGTGGTGAGAAAACGAGTGCATTAACTATCGCGTTTATATTCCCTTGGTGGAATTCGTTCAAAAGGATAATGCGGAAACAAGTATGCGCCAACAAATGCGGAAAAATATGCGTCGCGTTCATATTCCCTTGGTGGAATTCGTTCAAGTAGCCGAGCACTCTACCCACAGGGTGGTGAGAAAACGAGTGCATTAGCTATCGCGTTCATATTCCCTTGGTGGAATTCGTTCAAAAGGATAATGCGGAAACAAGTATGCGCCAAAAGATGCGGAAACAAAGTTGCGTCCAAAAAGCGGAAACAGGTTTGCGCCAAAAAATGCGGCAAAACGAGTGCGACAATAAACAAAGTTCAAGTCGGAGTTCGCCAAATCGAAAAAAAAAAGAAAAAGTGATATTTCTTTCTGGATCTCCGGTTTTCTTTCGGCCATAAGGGGCTTTAATGGCATGGTTCCCCTAACCCCACATATGCTGTACGTATCCGTGTGACCTTGAGAAGAATCGTAGGCTAGAACTAAATTGAAACTTTTCCTTTCCGCGAACCTCTAATATCTGGTTAATTTGTTAATTAACAGATTATTAGAAATAAATTTGGCGCGTTTCGACCCAAAGTGGAGTAGGCCTTCTGGGGATACCACTCAAAAACAAAACGCGCCGAGCACTCTACCTACAGGGTGGTGCGGAAACGAGTGCATTAACTATCGCGTTTATATTCCCTTGGTGGAATTCGTTCAAGTAGCCGAGCACTCTACCCACAGGGTGGTGAGAAAACGAGTGCATTGACTATCGCGTTCATATTCCCTTGGTGGAATTCGTTCAAAAAGCCGGGCACTCTACCTACAGGGTGGTGTAAAAACGAGTGCATTAAATATCGCGTTTATATTCCCTTGGTGGAATTCGTTCGAAAGGATAATGCGGAAACAAGTATGCGCCAACAAATGCGGAAAAATATGCGTCGCGTTCATATTCCCTTGGTGGAATTCGTTCAAGTAGCCGAGCACTCTACCCACAGGGTGTTGAGAAAACTAGTGCATTAACTATCGCGTTTATATTCCCTTGGTGGAATTCGTTCAAGTAGCCGAGCACTCTACCCACAGGGTGTTGAGAAAACGAGTGCATTAACTATCGCGTTTATATTCCCTTGGTAGAATTCGTTCAAGTAGCCGAGCACTCTACCCACAGGGTGTTGAGAAAACGAGTGCATTAACTATCGCGTTTATATTCCCTTGGTGGAATTCGTTCAAGTAGCCGAGCACTCTACCCACAGGGTGGTGAGAAAACGAGTGCATTAACTATCGCGTTTATATTCCCTTGGTGGAATTCGTTCAAAAGGATAATGCGGAAACAAGTATGCGCCAACAAATGCGGAAAAATATGCGTCGCGTTCATATTCCCTTGGTGGAATTCGTTCAAGTAGCCGAGCACTCTACCCACAGGGTGGTGAGAAAACGAGTGCATTAACTATCGCGTTTATATTCCCTTGGTGGAATTCGTTCAAGTAGCCGAGCACTCTACCCACAGGGTGGTGAGAAAACGAGTGCATTAACTATCGCGTTTATATTCCCTTGGTGGAATTCGTTCAAAAGGATAATGCGGAAACAAGTATGCGCCAACAAATGCGGAAAAATATGCGTCGCGTTCATATTCCCTTGGTGGAATTCGTTCAAGTAGCCGAGCACTCTACCTACAGGGTGGTGCGAAAACGAGTGCATTAACTATCGCGTTCATATATTCCCTTGGTGGAATCGTTCAAGTAGCCGAGCACACTACCCACAGGGTGGTGAGAAAACTAGTGCATTAACTATCGCGTTTATATTCCCTTGGTGGAATTCGTTCAAGTAGCCGAGCACTCTACCCACAGGGTGGTGAGAAAACGAGTGCATTAACTATCGCGTTCATATTCCCTTGGTGGAATTCGTTCAAAAGGATAATGCGGAAACAAGTATGCGCCAACAAATGCGGAAAAATATGCGTCGCGTTCATATTCCCTTGGTGGAATTCGTTCAAGTAGCCGAGCACTCTACCCACAGGGTGGTGAGAAAACGAGTGCATTAACTATCGCGTTCATATTCCCTTGGTGGAATTCGTTCAAAAGGATAATGCGGAAACAAGTATGCGCCAACAAATGCGGAAAAATATGCGTCGCGTTCATATTCCCTTGGTGGAATTCGTTCAAGTAGCCGAGCACTCTACCCACAGGGTGGTGAGAAAACGAGTGCATTAACTATCGCGTTTATATTCCCTTGGTGGAATTCGTTCAAAAGGATAATGCGGAAACAAGTATGCGCCAACAAATGCGGAAAAATATGCGTCGCGTTCATATTCCCTTGGTGGAATTCGTTCAAGTAGCCGAGCACTCTACCCACAGGGTGGTGAGAAAACGAGTGCATTAGCTATCGCGTTCATATTCCCTTGGTGGAATTCGTTCAAAAGGATAATGCGGAAACAAGTATGCGCCAAAAGATGCGGAAACAAAGTTGCGCCCAAAAAGCGGAAACAGGTTTGCGCCAAAAAATGCGGCAAAACGAGTGCGACAATAAACAAAGTTCAAGTCGGAGTTCGCCAAATCGAAAAAAAAAAGAAAAAGTGATATTTCTTTCTGGATCTCCGGTTTTCTTTCGGCCATAAGGGGCTTTAATGGCATGGTTCCCCTAACCCCACATATGCTGTACGTATCCGTGTGACCTTGAGAAGAATCGTAGGCTAGAACTAAATTGAAACTTTTCCTTTCCGCGAACCTCTAATATCTGGTTAATTTGTTAATTAACAGATTATTAGAAATAAATTTGGCGCGTTTCGACCCAAAGTGGAGTAGGCCTTCTGGGGATACCACTCAAAAACAAAACGCGCCGAGCACTCTACCTACAGGGTGGTGCGGAAACGAGTGCATTAACTATCGCGTTTATATTCCCTTGGTGGAATTCGTTCAAGTAGCCGAGCACTCTACCCACAGGGTGGTGAGAAAACGAGTGCATTGACTATCGCGTTCATATTCCCTTGGTGGAATTCGTTCAAAAAGCCGGGCACTCTACCTACAGGGTGGTGTAAAAACGAGTGCATTAAATATCGCGTTTATATTCCCTTGGTGGAATTCGTTCAAAAGGATAATGCGGAAACAAGTATGCGCCAACAAATGCGGAAAAATATGCGTCGCGTTCATATTCCCTTGGTGGAATTCGTTCAAAAGGATAATGCGGAAACAAGTATGCGCCAACAAATGCGGAAAAATATGCGTCGCGTTCATATTCCCTTGGTGGAATTCGTTCAAGTAGCCGAGCACTCTACCCACAGGGTGTTGAGAAAACGAGTGCATTAACTATCGCGTGCATATTCCCTTGGTGGAATTCGTTCGAAAGGATAATGCGGAAACAAGTATGCGCCAACAAATGCGGAAAAATATGCGTCGCGTTCATATTCCCTTGGTGGAATTCGTTCAAGTAGCCGAGCACTCTACTCACAGGGTGGTGAGAAAACGAGTGCATTAACTATCGCGTTTATATTCCCTTGGTGGAATTCGTTCAAAAGGATAAAGCGGAAACAAGTATGCGCCAACAAATGCGGAAAAAAGATTGCGCCAAGAATGCGGAGAAAATGTGCGCCAACAAATGCGGAAAATATGCGTCGCGTTCATATTTCCTCGGTGGAATTCGTTCAAGTAGCCGAGCACTCTACCCACAGGGTGGTGAGAAAACGAGTGCATTAACTATCGCGTTCATATTCCCTTGGTGGAATTCGTTCAAAAGGATAATGCGGAAACAAGTATGCGCCAACAAATGCGGAAAAATATGCGTCGCGTTCATATTCCCTTGGTGGAATTCGTTCAAGTAGCCGAGCACTCTACCTACAGGGTGGTGCGAAAACGAGTGCATTAACTATCGCGTTCATATATTCCCTTGGTGGAATCGTTCAAGTAGCCGAGCACACTACCCACAGGGTGGTGAGAAAACTAGTGCATTAACTATCGCGTTTATATTCCCTTGGTGGAATTCGTTGAAGTAGCCGAGCACTCTACCCACAGGGTGGTGAGAAAACGAGTGCATTAACTATCGCGTTCATATTCCCTTGGTGGAATTCGTTCAAAAGGATAATGCGGAAACAAGTATGCGCCAACAAATGCGGAAAAATATGCGTCGCGTTCATATTCCCTTGGTGGAATTCGTTCAAGTAGCCGAGCACTCTACCCACAGGGTGGTGAGAAAAAACGAGTGCATTAACTATCGCGTTTATATTCCCTTGGTGGAATTCGCTCAAAAGGATAATGCGGAAACAAGTATGCGCCAACAAATGCGGAAAAATATGCGTCGCGTTCATATTCCCTTGGTGGAATTCGTTCAAGTAGCCGAGCACTCTACCCACAGGGTGGTGAGAAAAAACGAGTGCATTAACTATCGCGTTTATATTCCCTTGGTGGAATTCGCTCAAAAGGATAATGCGGAAACAAGTATGCGCCAACAAATGCGGAAAAATATGCGTCGCGTTCATATTCCCTTGGTGGAATTCGTTCAAGTAGCCGAGCACTCTACCCACAGGGTGGTGAGAAAACGAGTGCATTAGCTATCGCGTTCATATTCCCTTGGTGGAATTCGTTCAAAAGGATAATGCGGAAACAAGTATGCGCCAAAAGATGCGGAAACAAAGTTGCGCCCAAAAAGCGGAAACAGGTTTGCGCCAAAAAATGCGGTAAAACGAGTGCGACAATAAACAATGTTCAAGTCGGAGTTCGCCAAATCGAAAAAAAAAAGAAAAAGTGATATTTCTTTCTGGATCTCCGGTTTTCTTTCGGCCATAAGGGGCTTTAATGGCATGGTTCCCCTAACCCCACATATGCTGTACGTATCCGTGTGACCTTGAGAAGAATCGTAGGCTAGAACTAAATTGAAACTTTTCCTTTCCGCGAACCTCTAATATCTGGTTAATTTGTTAATTAACAGATTATTAGAAATAAATTTGGCGTGTTTCGACCCAAAGTGGAGTAGGCCTTCTGGGGATACCACTCAAAAACAAAACGCGCCGAGCACTCTACCTACAGGGTGGTGCGGAAACGAGTGCATTAACTATCGCGTTTATATTCCCTTGGTGGAATTCGTTCAAGTAGCCGAGCACTCTACCCACAGGGTGGTGAGAAAACGAGTGCATTAACTACAAGCGCGGATCCAGGGGGGGGTCATGGGGGTCATGACCCCCCCCCTGGACTGGATGAACCCTCAAATCTTGTGTTTGATAAAAAAAATCAATTGGCGGGTATGTAATCCACCTGACCCTGACCCCCCCTTTCTCGAGAGCTGGATCCGCCACAGCTCAGAAACAATGCGTCAGAGAGCCATAGTCCGTAAGAACCTTATATCATAAAATCATCTGAAGATTAAGACCCCGAATTTACGGAAACTTATTATGAAAATGAGTACGCATTCAAACACATGATGAAATTGCATTTTATTTTTTTTTCTCAGAAAGTATTCGTCGCAGGTAAAAAACTCATGAAACCATTCTTATTGCAAATTATGTGGTTATTACGAAAATAATTTAAAATTCCAGAAAAATCATTGGCTTACCAATTTTTCCACCGAATTTATTCGGACAGAAGTCTGTACGTACGCCACTGGTGAAAATTGAACATAATTTTGTATAGGAAAAAATATGTCTTAATGCGTACTCATGACCTACCAAAACGCAAAAAAAATCGTGTACGGTGTAGAAAATAATTTCATAAAACCAATTTTTTTTTTGTTAATTTTTAAATTTCAGCACCCGTATCTCAGAAACAGTGCGTCAGGGACCTATAGTCCATAGGAACTTTTTGTCAAAAAATCATCTGAGGATTAAGTTCCCGAATTCACGGTCCCTTCTTCTGAAACACCCTGTATACAGGGTGGCCACTTTTTCAATGGCATTGTACCTATTGGTAACTTTTAAACCATAAGAGTTAGAAGGTCGGTCAAATGGAGAAAAAGTTGTATCCATAGAAGCATTGTCAAGCAGTTCAAACAAATCGAGATTATCAGGGCCGGTTATTGAGATATCACAAGAAAAGTAAATTCTGTCATTTTGATTTTTCTTTTTTTCCCACTTTATTTCGAATATTATCGAAAAATGTTACAGGAATTTTTTATTCGACAGTAAATTATCCTCAAAATTACATAATCAGATTTCGTATCCAACGTTTCGTTCTTCCTGGGCCACCCTCAACCTTATTTTTTCCAATACGGACCTGCATATTTTATGACATTTTTCGAAATAACGTTTAACGCTGAATTCAACGATATATCATGCAATGTCATTCAAAGTTGATTTTACAAAATGGTGGAAATTTCGAAGAATTACGTCATTAATGTTCATCATTTACCTTCGAATAATCATTCAATTTGTCTTTCATTGAATGATATTTTCGTTCAATTACTATGAATTAGGTTTTTCACCTCTTGAAATTAGTGAATAATTATTACTTGTTTCTTGCTTTGATTCTGTTACGTATTATTTATTTACAAATTTCAAGAGGTGAAAAACCTAATTCATAATAATTAAACGAAAATATCATTTAATGAAAGACAAATGAAATGATTATTCGAAGGTAAATCGGTAAATGATGAACATTATGACGTAAGTGTTCGAAATTTCCAACATTTTGTAAAATCAACTTTGAATGACATTGTATGATATGTCGTTTAATTCAGCGTTAAAAGTTATTTCGAAAAGTGTCATAAAATATGCAGGTCCGTATTGAAAAAAATAAGGTTGAGGGTGGCCCAGGAAGAACGAAACGTTGGATACGAAATCTGATTATGTCATTTTGAAGATAATTTACTGTCAAAAAAAAATTTCTGCAACATTTTTTGATAATATTTGAAATAAAGTGGGGAAAAATAAAAATCAAAATGACAGAATTTACTTTTCTTATGATATCTCAAAAACCGGCCCTGATAATCTCGATTTGTTTGAACTGCTTGACAATGCTTCTATGAATGCAACTTTTTCTCCATTTGACCGACCTTCTAACTCTTATGGTTTAAAAGTTACCAATACAATGCCATTGAAAAAGTGGCCACCCTGTATACCTGAAAACAAGGGGCCTTGGTACAATTCTCGCGGGGGGGCCCATAAATCCTAGACACGCCACTGTCAGTAATGTCGAATAGTAATCTCCAGGTATTGTTCTACCCTTATCAAAAAAATCAATCATGATTACTCCATGGCAATCCCAAAAAACTGAAGCAAGAACTTTTCCAGCAGATTTTTGGACACGAAATTTCTTAAGTCTTCATTCCATCGATTGTTGCTTTGTTTCTGGATCACAGAAATGTATCTACCCAAGTCTCATCCATAGTAACAATTCGGTTTAAGAAGTCTACATAGTTTTCAAATCGAGCACAGATCGAACGCGATGCTTCTACCCTTGCACGCTTTTGGTCAACATTCAAACATTTGGGGATCCATTTTGCAGGAATTTTTCTCATGTCCAAATTGACGTGAACTATATGATGAACGCGTTCGTATGAAATCATCAGTGCTTCAGGATAACCGTTTTAGCCCAATTCGACGGTCTCATAAAATCATGTCATGAACTGCATCGATATTTTTCGGGGACTGACACAGAAACTGGCCTTTCCGATCGGTCATCATCTTCAATGGAAAATTTACCTCTTTTGAAGCTTGCATTCCAATTTTTCACGGTCGCATACGAAGGACATTGATCACCAAGGGTATTGAGCATATCTTCGTAAATCTGCTTACCTCTTAACCCTTTTAAATACAGGTACTTGATGATGGCTCGATACTCCAATTTTTCGACGCTTATTATGGTCAAGTGGCTTTAGTTCTTGAACCAGTTAGATCTTGTATGGGTATAGACCATAGACTTATCAAAAATTAGGATAATATGTCTACAGGGTGTTTCACCATAAACTGGACAAACATATATAGCCGTGTAGATGACACCGAGAAAGTCATTTTTGCCTTATGACATATACCCCATTTTCGACGCATAAGCGAGATACATGGTGTTTAATGTCAACTTCGAGCAATATTCTGATAACTGTTGTGAGTTACGCGTGATATTTGAAATAACGGTTTCTAGTCAAATCTCAGTATTTTTGAGGGCTCAATTGAATTATGGTGTAAAATTTTGCGAAAAAAAATTCAATATGGCGGAAAACCTGCAAAGTTGGAATTTTTTTTCTCGGTTGCTAATTTGGAAAGCATAATCTCAACGTACTCAATTTTCTAAGATTTTCCGTAAAAAAAATTTTTCAAAATTCGAACTCAACTTTTTTTTTACATGTCTTCAGTGAAAAAAAATTTCGCCCAAAATTTTTGTAATTTTCCATGGTTGAACTATCTTTAATTCTGAATACTTGGGTGGAAACAGAATGAAAAAATATCAATTGGTTTTCTTTTTGTAGTCTTCCGAAGATCACGCTCGGTGCGTACTTTCTTAATTTTTATTTGGGAAACTGGAGGCCGTACGGAGGTCAAAATTGTGCTGATGGGCTGCCAGAATGATCCGGATAAAAATATGAAATTATAAACCAAAAAAATTTTTTTCAAAAAATTTTGGTAGGAATCCAACTCTACGAGTATGAATTGGATTAATTCTAATCCTATAAATCTCCGTTACCAAAGCAACACTAGTTAATCGAGAGTGTAGAGTTCGAACCTTACCAAAGTTTTTTGGAAAAAATTAAAAAAAAAATTTTTTTTTTTCAAATTTTCTTAAAATTTTTTCGAAAAAATTTTTTTTTATAATTTCATATTTCTATCTGGGTCGTTCTGGCAGCCCAGCAGCACAATTTTGCACTTCGTACGGCCTCCAGTTTCTCAAATAAAAATTAAGAAAGTACACCTAGCGTAATCTTCGAAAGGCTACAAAAAGAAAACCAATTGATATTTTTTCATTCTGTTTCCACCCAAGTATTCAGAATTAAAGATAGTTCAACCAAGGAAAATTACAAACATTTTGGGCGAAATTTTTTTTTCACTGAAGACATGTAAAAAAAAGTTGAGTTCGAAATTTGAAAAAAAATTTTCACGGAAAATCTTAGAAAATCGAGTACGTTGAGATTATGCTTTCCGAATTGGCAACCGAGAGAAAAAAATTCCGACTTTGCAGGTTTTCCGCCATTTTAAATTTTTTGCGATTCAGTTAGTGCTAGTAGTTATTCGTAGGTACTGTTAGTTGTGTTCAGTGAGCTGGCATTGCTGGCAATTGAGGAAGCTTTCTTAACAATGAATTTTTTCAATGATGGCGATTGTGACTTATGCTTAGGAAGTGCCATTTTGATTTTGGATGCCCTTATTGAGTTAGAAGTGGGAAAAAATTCAATCGACAATGGTGATATCGCTGGATATCTCGAAAGCTGGGACCTAAGGTCCTAAGCCAGTATATTGATATATTTAGACGTAAGTTGTAAATCTGTTTTATGATATAAAATATAAGCCAATATACTGTGAATGTAGAAGTGATGATTATTTTTTATATATATGTATGTATAATATTTCATAAAAATAAACTCATTTTTATAATTACCTACATATTTCTTCATTAGTTCCTATCTCGGTCCTACAAAATTGAAAGATTTTAATAAATTTAATTTGACTGTTTTTTTCAATTCACTTTTAATTATTTCCTTTCATGCTGTATAAGTCTATACATTCAAAATAGAGGTTTCTCCCTTGTTGTTACATAATGTATATCCTAAAATTAATTGAAAATATCAGCTTTTGTTATAGAGATATGCTTGCAAGTAGGTAAGTTTGAATTGGTTGTGTTAAGAATGGCAAATATATCGATCTTTGCAGTACAGGAAAGGCCTACTACGTTCAATGATATGTAATGTATAAATAAAACAACAAATTCCAGGGAATTGAACAAAAAGTAAGTTGTATGGTAGAGGAAGTTCCTGACTTATTAACCATTCATTTCCTGTAAATTTAGGAGAACAAACAGTCAAAAATGAAGATTTGTATTATCAAATGTAACTACATAATACAGTGAAATCGAAATTTTTTTGCTCATATATCACTGGAATATTTTGTTGCACAAAACGAATAGTACTGTGATACATAATATACATTTCAGTAGATTAGATTGAATTTACAGGAATAAATTCCTGTTCTCTGTAAAGAAACTGTTCCCTCAACAGGAATTGAGGACTGAGGTACAGTAATCGTGTGCTGAATATAACAGGAAATTACTTCTGTGCCTATTTATAGTAGAATTTCCTGTTCTACTAACTTTATTTTTGTAAGGGTTACAGTGTTATTTTTCTGAGTGCTCACTGAACAGAAATGTCAAAACAACATTGCTTCTACCTTCTGTCAAAACACAGTTATCCCTATCGAAAACCTATCACTCTAAAAAAAAACACCCTATAGATGGTCTCTACTGATTAATCTCATCGTCGTTTTTTCATATAGTTTTTTTCAATATCTCAACACATAATATTTCTGCATTTGTCCCTGAATAAAATAATCATCCAAACTACGATATTGCCACTTTGGTACTTGACTTGCAGGTGCCCCTTCCTAAGTATTTTTTCAATTCATCAATTCTAATCAGGTCTCTAAAAATGTGGCGATCAAGAAAAGGATTATTTTATCATTTTTATCGACACAGTTCTAAAGGTGAAGCAGTAATAACCTACGGCTTGACTTCGATAGTTTTAATGGTATGTGACTGCCATTCTAGTTAACATCTGATAACGTTGTGAGGCAGCATTTCATAAAAAAAGGGTTCAACTTGTTCGTCGGTTGACATATACGATGCTGCTCTTCACTTTTATATTTCTTGGGAATCAAGTCTGAATAATGAGGCCCAACAGGGAGGTACTCGCACTTTGGAGAAATGGACGGATTCAAATGTGGAGCTAGCATAAACTGTAACTGGAGTATAAGAAAAAAGGTTTTTTGAAAACTCTTTCTACTCAAACGAAGACTTCATTTCGCATTTTTTTTTCAGCATTTTTCATAATCCGCCAATTTGAAATCTGGTACGTTAACTGTAAGGGGAAAGACCGGTCTTTATGGTTGCGTGACCGTTTGACAGTTTCACCAAGAAGGAAAGAAAGCAACCTAATTTATCGGCTTTGTTTACCATCGAAAATTGTTTTCTATGAATTTTTACTCTATTTTGAGCTCTCTGAGTGAAATTTATAGGACAGTGCTAAGACTTCAATATCACGTAAGAAAAATGATAAATTTCTATCACATTCGAAACACACTTTAGAATGAGGAGGTTTCAGCATATTCATAAAAATAATGAAATAAATAATATATACAGTTTTTCAACAATTTAATCATTAAAAATTTATTCTACACATAATTCTTGTATACCTAGGTATAAAATATAAATTTTAGAAAAATCAGATTTTCAACGGCTAAGTGGTGGCTACTGGCTAGTCCGTCCCAGCTGAATTGTCATTTTTGTGTTATTGATGACCGCAAGCTCGACTGAATAGAGATCATATCGGAAGCCTTTTGTTTCGACAATCAATTATCTCTAAACTTGACTGCGGTATTTTAATTCAATTAGGGTATATTATGTGCCGCATCCTCTTCCAAAGGCACCCTAGAACGTTTAGTTATCCCAGATTGCATCATTTCGGTTATAAGCTACTGTCAACTCCTTCATGTCACCGTCCAAACCAGTTCCAACCTTGTTAGGAATGCAAATGTTACTCGAATATCAACGATGAAATTTTGTCATCATCGTTCAGCCCTGATACCAAATTACTGATAATGATTTTTACTGATGTTCAAATCAAAATGCTAATTTTGTTTGTCCGTCTCTCTACTTTACTCACTCAGATAACTTCTCCACTTCTGGCCTGCTGCCGGGAATACGACTTTTGTGCATCCTGTTAACAGAACTGCATAAAATTTAATTTTTAAAAAGAAACAAATTATCCATAGTAGTTCTTTAACATATTAATGAATAGAGTTTCAAAATCTTCTGACGTGGACCACCTGTATCATTCAACGATGGTCACAATAATCGAAAATGATAAATATGATGCCATCTACATGGATCTTAGGGAACTATTTCTTAGCAAACTCATATAAACTACAGCGTTCTTGACCTTTGAAGAAAACTGGAATTAAGGTAGCTTCTTTTTCTGTCATGTGTCGACATCTCTTGAATCTTTGTGGTTGGTTATCGTATAAAACCAAAATTCAATCAAAAATCAAACTTCATTCAACATTTTGAAAACAATTTATTTATATTCAACAATATAAATTACTATTATTCTTCTTATTGCTTCTTTTTTCTCCATCATGAAGCATTCTTTTCAACATATTTCAGAATTATAAAATATGAAAACTTGTCATGTGAGGTTATTCCAGGACCCAGGTATATTTTCTTGTTCGTGCACTTTCCTCCTTAGTCCTTCGTACGATTCGATCAACACAGATTCGGTTTCTGTCCTTATCAGATATACTTCTATTTCGGACTTGCTGTTTGCAATACTCGCTTCAGCAAATCTCAAAATAAATATTAGAATTCATTACGGAGTGAAACGATAGGTACCTATAGTGGTTTCGATCTCATTTTTTCGAATATAATGAATTCGAATGTGTTTTGCCATTCCTTTATCTCGGTTCTGATAAGGAACCAATTGAAAAGTTTAAATTCACTCAGTTTGCGAAAATTTAGTGTTACCAAAGGAAAACCGATGCGTTACGTGCAGTTCAAATACAAGACAGGGGGGGTTCAGCACCTGGGGGCGCAAATTGCGCCAGAAGGTGACATTTTCGACCTCAGTGCTGTTGATTCTACAATTCCAAATTCTTTGGTCCAGTTTTTAAGGGCAGGTTCTGATGTTCAACAAAAAGCAAAAAGGTAATCACGATCGAGGAAAAAATCTATAATGTTAGGTACTTTTTGTTGAAATTTCATCATTGGGCACTACTTCATGTTGCTCAATATGTCACCAAACAAGTTTTTTACTGTTTCTTCTCACTAGAATCTGCATATAATAGCGAAAATTATTTTTATCGATTCAAGAGATTTTTGCGTTCTCTCAATAATAGTTCGTATTAACATTGGCAATGGTATTAATAAATTACAACAGAACCCTTTAAGTACCTATCATTAATCGTATAGCTGTGGGTTTTTATATTGAATAACGGGTAGTACCGATTGAATATTCTTATATGATTATTTCTTATTCATTTTCATTACGACAAATATGTCAAGATTGCTCTCGCATAAAATGAATGTCGCTTTTTAATTTCTTTCCTTTCTCAAAATCCAATCGCAAATCCCACTACATGGCAATGAAAAGTTATAATTTTTCCTGTTATCAGGGACCATAACTTTTGTCTAAGTAGTAAATAGGTACTTTTCAACATCAGTGTTTCCCCTTCCCTCTCTACAATTAGAAACATATGATATCTGGTTACATTGAAGATTTATGTTGATAAATAGTTTGAGAGATCGCATGTTGAGTTTCATCAATTTTGTGTTTGCGTGAGAAAAAAAATTTCAAACATAAAAGCCTTGTAACTTAAATGATCTAACAAATTATTGACGATAATTGGGCTCAATTTTTGTCGTAATCATAGTCGTTATTGTTTTGAATATTTCATAGATCTCCACAAAGTCTGGATAAATTAACCATCAATAATAATATATTTGTTATTATTATTATTTTTGAAACTTTTTTTTACATGCATCTACCCTTACCTATATTTCAAATAATTCAAAGTATAGTCGAAATGATAATCTGTTTTTTTTTATAAAAATGACGAGAAAACTTTTTCCAGAATAATCGCTGATGGTAAATCAATAGTTCATTTGGAAGATGTTGTCTTATTGTCTCCAATCACTAACCCCGATAAAGTAGCATGTGTCGGTTTAAATTATAAGGGACATTGCGACGAGCAGAATAAACCGTATCCAAAAGAGCCAATGATATTCAGCAAATTTTCATCTGTTATAACTGGTCCTTATGACAATATAGAATTACCGAACATTTCTAAGGTGAATAATTGATCGAAGCCATTCATAAAACCTATGATTAAATACATATATAATCTTTTCAACCCTAAAATTACAGAGAGTAGATTGGGAAGTCGAACTAGCCATTATAATTGGAAAGAAAGGAAAAAATTTAAGTCTAGATCAAGCACAAGATGTGATATTTGGTTTCACAGTTGCACAGGATGTAAGTGCTAGAGACTGGCAAAAAAGAAACAACGGGCAATTTTTACTTGGAAAATCCATGGATACGTTTTGTCCTCTAGGACCTGCCGTTGTGACTAAGGACAAAGTCGATGTTGAGAATTTAGCAATAAAATGTTGGGTGAATGGTGTGCTGAAACAGAGTGGAAATACCAATGACTTGGTTTTTAAAACTGACTTTTTAGTGTCTCATTTATCCCAGTAAGAACTTAAATGGATGATCAACTTCAAATTTAGATGTAGACAATGCTTTATAAAATGATTTAATTTTTACAGGTTTGTAACTTTGTATCCAGGTGATGTCATATTGACAGGTACTCCAGGAGGAGTTGGAATGTACAGAAATCCACCAGAATATTTAAACAAAGGAGACTTAGTGGAAAGTGAAATAGAAGGGATCGGCAGACTGAAGAATAAATGCATATAAAACCTTTTCCTTTTATACTGAATAAACTTATGTTGAATAAATATTTAGTTTCATTATTCCTTAACGTGACCATTGAGTATAACTATTACTAGAAATAATGAATTCAAGGAAATTGTAATTTGTATTCATTAATCATTACCATTCACCTACCTGAAAGAGGAAAAGTAGGTATTTTAAAATCAAAACCATTCAAAGAAGTTTCATTTACTCAGCACTGTTATTATTTACAAAAAATGTCTCTTTAACTTTGATTCTCTGGGGGAAAATAAGGTCTCGGTTTCACTGAAGTGATTGGAAATTCATCTCTTGTATGATAGGGCTCATAAGGATCATCCACATAATATTTGGGTTTACGCCAGTAGTTTCCTACCATTTTATCTAATAGGGTACTTTGAGTAGCATTACAAAATACATGTTGCCTCAATCTTCTCTTTCTTTGTGGACTCTTTTTCCACAAGCGCTTATGTCTTCCACATTTAGTTCTTATCCAGCCTCCCCATTGCAATCGATAAAATCTACGCAGAACAGTTTTTACTGACTTCCTTTTGCCCTTTCTGTAAGAATATTTAGTAACTGTTCTTACTGGCGTCACATTAACTGCTGGAGCTTTGAAAATAGGATTTGAACTGAAAATTGGCCTGTAAGGGCATATATGTCCTAACAATCCAGTTGAAAAATTATGAGCAATTGGTTTCACAGAAATAACATTTTTCACAGGTAGTGGAAACTTCGTCGAAGCTGCACGTAAGATGCGACTCGAATTCAGAAACACTCTACTCAGCATTTTTGTATTGGCGAAACCTGAATATTTGAATTTTTTTGGGAAATTAACAAACTCTTTTATATTTTTATCATTTTTTGAAGGTTATGTGAAACAGATGACAGACGAGTATTTAGGTTAATTAATTCACCACCTTTGCCAACCTGGAAAATTCGCCACTAGAATTATAACCCTCAAAATCCGAATTTCGGAACAAATGAAATTTCCCAGAAAAGTCTGTGACAACAAATAAATTTGCTTATCAAGGCCTAATTTTCCAAATTTCAATATTTGCGATCTAAAACGTCAAAATCCTTCTTGATCTGCCAAAAAAGACGTAACCACCAACCAAAAATCCGATCATTACGTTCATAAAGTTATGACTTCTGCAACATTAAAGTATTCCCCAAAAACGAGGTGAATTTATTAGAAGTTCCGGATCTCCTACTCCCATTTCATAGCCAAAATGTTTAAAGTTATATCAAGAAAATTAAGCCCTCAAAAGATAGCAACCCTGGTGAGTTTTCTGTAGAATTTGAAAATAATGATTTAATGTGTTATGTCATCTTTTAGAGTACTATTAATTATCACTGAAATTTATTTCTTGAGAATCATGGATATAACGAATACAATAATAGTATTTCCCATAGAGCATTCTCTTCAGAAATTCACCTCAATTTATAATAATCAGGTTACTTTTTCAGAAATTCAAGTGTGAACCTACGAACAGAATATACAGCAGATGCTACAGCAACAATAATCGCAATTTATGTCCCCCACCTAAGAAGAAACAAAAACCCTCTACCGGAACTCTTTACACCTTAGGTGCTGTTGCTTTGGTAGGTGGGGCAACATTGACATATGCAAAATATAATGATGAATTCAGAGATGCTCTGGTGTGTAGCGCACCATTTTTAGACGATGTCTTAAAAGTAATATATCTAGAAGAAGATTTGAGCGAAGCCATGGGAAAGGCATATCGAAGTGTGAAGCATGGTTTGGTAAATGCTATAACTGGTAAAAAAGAAAAGTCATCAGTTCTAATTGAGAAACAGGAATTTAAAGGTTCGCCCTATAAAGACAATGTATTTGGAGCATTTGAATAAGATTTACTTTCAGCTCCCCCAACTATATTGCCACGATTGGAAGAAGGTAAAGTTCCAGATGACGACTTCCAGGAACTAAGAATTGAAACGAAAACTGAAACTGGTGAAACTGAGGTTGAAATAGGTAAAATGGAAATATATGTCATGCGATTGTATAATGAAAACCTGGTTATTTTCAAGGTGGAGTTGTGAAACCAAAGGTAGAAGACTTACCGGAAACTGATACAAGAAATTTACGTCATTTGGAGCAAGACTTGACTGAAGCTTGTGCAGATGCTGTGAATTCATACAACAGAGCTTTGTACAACTTGAAAAAATTCAATCAAGAAGTAGAATGTCTAGTTGAGGAATCTATAGACAAAATTACTGTTGATACTTGGTCATCCATCAAGTCTAAGGCTAGAGAGAAAGACAAGTCTTTGAAGGAAGCACAAGATAGGGCAAATGAAGCAATGGCTAAAGCAAACAAATTGGAGAAATTGGTCCAAGAGCCTGAATTTGAAGCTAGAGATGTCAGCAGGGAAATTCTCTTAACCAATATCAAACAGATTAAAAAAAGTATTGAAGATTCCAAAAAAGAATTATACAAGGAAACTAAAATGGGAAGTGTTGCTTACAAATATTGGGAACAAGTCCAGAAAGCCAGACAACATTTCAGTGAAGAATTGGAATCTTTGTTCCCTACAGTTGACTTACAAAGCAGGGAATTGAAGATACAAGGTGAAGATTTAGATTTGTTCCTGATGCATGCATACTCCCACGTGCTGTATTACCAGAAAGAATTGGCAAAGGCAGAAACTCTGGCTCAAGATAAATTACAGAGAGCAGTTGACGCTGCTCAAAAAGGTGGAGGAGAAGCTCTTACTACTGCCCAGATTTGTGAGGCATTGGAGCAGGAAAAGAGAAAAATTACTTTGTGTTACCAAAAACAGGTAGGTCATACTAATAGGTGTTTCATTGGTTGTTAAAACTGTTCTTGATATAACTATGCAACTATTGATTATTCTTTCAAGTGCTTAAAATTGAGAAAAGAATCAGAATGCTATCTGAGGGAGCAGTTGAAACGTCAGTCTCAAGCGTTTGCAGATCATTTAGAGGAAGCACTACTGCAGAAAGAAAAAGAAATCGATCGAAATTTGGCCCGAAAGTTTGATGAAAAGCTGGAGGAAGAGAAATGTAGATTTAAGATGCAACTTGCTGCCATGATTGGAAGACTGAGAGGTTTGGATCGTACAATGAAAAGTAAGTTGAAATTCTTTCCTATGTTTCTTGATATCACTTAATCCTGATTTGTTCACTTTTGAAGCCATTGGGTTGAATGTTCCTTCTTTTGAGTGTCAATTATTTGCCGAAAAACATACTTAACAGTTTTCTTCATTACAAAGCCTCAGAAGGAAAATCAGGTATATTTGATTTTTCCCATGCATGTAAAATATGTAGTAGTTTGTTTGTAATCAGTTCATTTCAAACCCAGATGATTCAGTTCTATGATTGGGGTAATTGAAGATGAAGAACTGAACGAAGAAAAAAGTGGAAAAGGTATATTTCTGAGCTAATAGAAATCCTGTGAATTTTCCACTTCAACACTGGCCGAATATTCATGAAATCAATTATGTATTATTACATTATTATATTGCATGTCCAAAATTGATAAAACCCGATTTTCAACAATTTTTATCAGAACTTTGGTTTTTTTCCAGTTAGAGAAATGGCTGATGAGGAAGCAAAGAAGTCCCAAGTGTTATGGGCATCGTGTCAAGCACTTTTAAGGGCGCTTAGGTCAACTTGTCCTGGATTACCTTGGCAAACCCAACTTAGGCCACTAACTCCTGAATTGAACGCAGTTGAAAAATCAGCAGGTAAGAACCTGATTCTGTTTCAGATACAAAACTGAAGATAATTTATAAACTTCCAGCTGATGAAGATGAACTGGTCAAAGCAGTATTGCAAGCTATTCCTTTCGAAGCAAGAGAACGAGGTATTTTCCCAGAGGACGCTTTGAGAGAGCGTTTTCTCAAGGTTGAAAAAGTTTGTCGAATGGTAGCCTTAGTTCCAGCTGAAGGCGCAGCTTTACCGATCTATATTTTATCGTTTATTCAGTCACTCCTCCTATTGAAGGCTCCTAGTCCCATACCTCAAGCAGAATTGAACAATCAGGAGACAGATTTTTCAGAGTTATCAACTAACGATATCCTGCAGAGAGCAAGGTGAGAATCGAATAAAAAAACATATAACGACAATTTTTACTGCTTTCATTATCTTAATTGTGAACAATTATTTTTTATAGATATTGGTTGGATAGAGGCAACTTCCTCCAAACATTGAAGTATATGAATCTTCTTAAAGGTGCTTCACGTAGTGTAGCTAGGCAATGGATGAATGAAGCAAGAATTCTCCTAGAAACCCAGCAGGCTGCCAACACACTGATGGCTCATGCAGCCTCCAGTGGTCTGATGTATTTATAGATTTGAATGTATAAATTTACATTAAATAATTGGCAATTGAAATATTTTAGTGAATCCTAAGATCATATTAACTTCAATTCTTTCATAGATTTATATTATACATTTTACTTAAAATTTTTTTGTTTTTAATTGTGCTATTTTTATAACCTTAGGATTTTTTTCAACAACTATTATTTGCAAAGATCAGAGTTCATCTTGTTATAGTGTAAACATCAGATAATGTGAAATTACCAAAATAATAAATCATTGGGCTGAATTATTCCAATTTCTTTTGATTTTATTTCATGAGGAATAATTTATTTTCAAGCTGTCAAGTCGAGATCTTATAAATTCAATACAAATTATTAGAATTGAATGGTTTACATCCTAAAGCACTGTAAATCTAGTGGTTTCTAAAGAAAAGTTACTGATTATATAGTGCTATTAGGTATCAATTTGTTTTATTCTCAATTCATCTTGTTGTTTCCTAATTTTGTAATTGATTTTTTGTAGAAAAAACACTACATGTTACCTTATTATAGTTCTGTCATTGTTCCAAGGATTCACACTACACTTAAACTACTACCATTGTTCAAACAATGCTACTACATTTAAATAGAAGATATTACTGATGTATATCACTTTTAAATGAGGGTAAAAATTATTAGACACAATAACGCAACTCAAGAAACTCACAACCATTCGAATTGTTGTGAGGGTGAAAATATTCAACAAGCACTTCACTGGAAATTCGCTAGTAACATAATTAAGGCTGATGGCCTGTTGAAGAAACATTTGAATTCAAATTCGAAAAAAATTTAATTCGGTACCATCGAATAAAATAAAAAGTCAGTGGACATCATTTTCTATGAAAAGTAGGCAATTTGTCGTAAAGTTTTGACACAGAAAATGTACCTAGGAGCATAGAATGTACTCTCTGTTTTTCCTCGACTTTTTGACGTAACGAGTCGTAACCTAATTTGACCTAACATGACATATGGTCTGATAATTTCACACCTAATCTAAATTGTTTTATTTCTTTTTTGTTCTAGTAGTGTATTAATCCTGTAGATTTGCTCTTTAGAATGAAAATACGTAAAAGACGTCGATAACATCAAAAATTTACACACTGCTGAAGTAATAATCTCTTTTAAAATGATGAATGACAATAGAGACTGGGATGATTATAATCGCCAAATAGGTATACAAGGGCGGCAGATTTTGGAAAGAACTGGTGAAAGCATTCAAAGATCCAATCAAATAGCTATCGAAACTGAAAATATAGGTACAGAAGTGATATCAGAACTCAATGACCAAAGAGAAGCTTTACTGAGAACTAAGAGTAGACTAGAAAATGCAGACGAACAATTGGACAGTGCTAAAGCCATTCTTCGTAAAATGGGCAGAAATGTTGTTTATAATAGGCTAATACTGATAGTGATTATCATTCTAGAAATTAGTATACTCATTGGAATTTCATACATAAAGTTTATAAAGTAACGAATATGTTTCTTTTGAATTAATTCCATCACGGATGTTATGATCAAGATAAATTGATAATATGTTTAAAATATAATATATTAAGTTTTATTTCTTATTGAGACCAAATGTATTCTTATAATTCATTGTTTTTTTGTGATTCAACCTTTTCATGACTGGCCAATTAATGAAGGAGTGCACTTTTTGGATGAAAAACCTACAGTGACTTTATACAGGACAGTGGCGACAATAGACGTTCACGTTTTGATTGGTCGGACTGTTTTCGACCACTAATGGCGGACTTTCATTGATTTGTTGTCATGTCATAGTGTATAAAGCTCAAAATCGAGTAAAATGTCAAACAGTACGACACTCAAATGTAAACAAATATCCGCCATGTTTGTGCAAAAACGTGTTCTATGACCCTATTGTCGCCACTGTCCTGTATAAAGTCACTGTAGAAAAACCTAGTGCTTCAGTGCTTCCCATGATAATGAAAAATATACAAATAATTCCAGAACGAAAAAATTTATTTAATCAATATTACTTGTTTTCAAAAATCAAATTTCGGATGCTTTGGGCGGTGGCGAGAGATATTCTCCATGAAATTTAAAACATTTTGGTGATTGTTCGATGGCGACTGTTCTATTTCGACCAAATATTGCGCGACTATTTTAGTTTTTTATACTCATTTGGAATTTCACTCCTGTGATTTCCAGGCTCGGCATGAAATCAGAGATGTCTCTGATTAAATTTAACTAGAGAACTTGTAGAGAACAAGCTGGTAGTTCTAAAAAACCAACCATGTAACTGTCAAAACATAACGAATTTCTATGGGATTTTGTATTTGTTTACGTGTATCTAATTCGAAAACAATGGGGTTTTCTCGGTAAATGAGATATGGAAAATGAATATTTTCCGACCGGTAAACATTTTATTATAGAAAGGGTGTGGTTTTTATCGTGAGTTAATTTGAATCCATTCAAAATGGGCGTACAACAAGAAAGTTTATTAAAAAAATACACAACAATCCTCATCATTGTTAGCTCCTATTGGTAATATAAAATAAATTCATTCCCAGATAACATCTTCCATAAAAAACATATTTTAGGACGGTATCAATTTTCACAGTATTTGTCAATAAGGGACTTCTCAGTGGAATTGAATTAGATGCTCCTATGTTCATAGCTTGTTATCAAACACTTGTAACTGCTTTTATATGTTACATTAAGCAACTTCTCAATAAAAGATGGCCAACAAAAATCTCCTTCCCTGAAACAGATGTATGGGGTATACAGACTATTTCATCGGTAAGTATTAAACACATTTTGTGTTGTCAATAGTCAACTATGTATGTTTATTGTACCTCCTGTTCTTGAACAAATTTTGTAGTGTAATATTAATACAGTCCCCTGTAAGTTGTTATCTACATTATACATACAATTCTAGGTTCTACCAGTTTCATTCATGTTCACTATGATGATAGCTACCAATAATTTATGTCTTCAAAATGTATCTCTTGCCTTCTACTATGTTGGTAGATCACTAACAACAATGTTCAATGTAGTCTTCACATTTTTGATTTTGAATGAAAAAACGTCAACAAGGTGTCTTGTTTGTTGTGCATTTATTATATTTGGTTTTTATTTGGGAGTAGACCAAGAACAATTAACAGGTTTGATATCTTTGTAAATATAAAAACATTGTTCATTAATCACAATTATATTTTCAGGTAGTTTCTCAGTGAGCGGAACAATTTTTGGAGTACTAGCATCTCTGTCTTTGTCATTATTCTCTATATTAACCAAAAAGGTGTTACCAAAGCTTAATAGTGATGTTTGGGTTTTATCATATTATAATAATATATATGCTACAATTCTCTTTCTTCCATTGATAGTGTTCAATGGTGAAGTAAGTACTATTCTTAATTTTGATGGTCTTTGGGACATCAGCTTCTGGTTTCCAATGACGATTGGTGGTGTATGTGGATTTTCAGTAGGATTTTTAACTTCATTACAAATCAAGGTGAGAGAAGTTCACAATATTCTAGTTCTATTTCTTAATTGACTGATATGCATTAAATAATAAATTTTTAAATTTAATGTCATACTTATAGTAGATAGTTGTCTCTGTAATTACATGGTTAATTCTTTTTTAGTATACTTCAGCTTTAACCCATAATATTTCTGGAACTGCAAAAGCTTGTGCACAGACAGTGTTGGCCACATATTGGTACAAAGAGACCAAAACGTTCTTGTGGTGGGCTTCCAATATTATTGTTTTAGTAGCAAGTGCAGCATATGCTAGGATAAAACAGCTTGATATGGAAGCAAAGCAGGCTCTGCCCAATTATCAGAAAGTCTGAATTTCTGTTACCTTTTGATTTGATTATTTCAAATTTTCATTGTGATATAGATGAATTCCTAAAATGACCATATTCTAGTGATGAAAACATAAATTTTTTATTTATATGGTCAGAAAGACACTGTATATAAGTGAATTTATAGAATATATCTGATATTTTCTGAGTGTATAAATCTTGACTTTGTAAATAAAGACCATATTATTAGGAAACGAAGTTTCAGTTATGGTTACCTGAACAATAAATGCTGAAGTCATAAGCTACAACTTATCCACTTAACCACAAATCCTTACCTGTATACGAAACTAACTTGACATAATTTGAAATAAAAATCCTTGTCTTAGGTATTGAAAAATTTCATTTTGATATCACATAAGTTCTCAAATACTGTAACTGTTCATTATTATCTCATTCTTTCTTTTACCAGCACAGAAAACATATGATATTATATATAACAATATGAAAACGAGTGGAATGAATAATAATGTCATGTAAGATTTTAAATTATATCTACTTTGCTTTTGCTGAAATTCAACTGTTACTGTTACATTCTTGTAATCCTTGCCATCAGATGAAAGAGCAGAACATACATATGTTCCTCCGTCCCATACATGAGTGTTGAATATATGTAATTTGCTCACATAGAAGTCTCCCCAATTGTAAGTACCTTCACTTGTACTATTAATAAGACAGAGACAGTTGAAACTATCTTCAATTTCTACTTCATAAGCGGCAAAGTCTATTTCGCACATGTTTGTCCAACACACTTTAAACCACAAGATTTTTGGAGGAGTCCTGCTAGACACACTGCAGTTCATGGTGAGATGGTCATTGATATGTATCACTTTTTGATTTGGTACCAGTGATATCACTTTGGGAGGAGGCCATTCAAAGGTCACTGCATCTGAAAGGAGTGTTAGTTTTTATTTCAATAAATTATAAATGGTACAGTCCTGCTGTCGAAAAAATATTTATTATTTTTTGTAGCTCGTTAAATCGTACAAAAGGGGTGGAATGAAAATTATCACTCACCTATTTCTAGAACAAATATTTTTCGGATCAAATTTCCCGATAAACATCTGTAAATCCCAACATCATCTAAACTGGCATTCTCAATTCTGAGGATTTTCTTTCCATTGGAATGTTGTAGCAAGTTCCAGCTCTCTTGATAAATGTTGGTATCTTCATCCTCACAATTTATGCCTTTATAATTCATTCCACAAGGCTAAAGTGGAATAAAAAAATTAAAATAAGGTTCTGTATGATTGAAAATTTGGACACTGTACATATAAGATTGGAAGAGTTGATTCTTTGTCCAATTCACAGCTGTTCTTGTAACATTTTCCTGACAATGGAGATTCCCGAAACTTACCAGATTTCTAAAACTCGCGTGGAAGAGGGTTTTTTTATATTTCATAAATTAAATAACTCTGAACCAGAGATTTCCAGTACTTTTTGATAATGTAGTATTTCCTAAGTCACAAATGATGATGGTAAAATGGGATTCTCATAATTTTTTCATCAAATACGCTTTTCGAGAGTTACATTGTTTAAAAATTGTTACCTTGAATTGCCATGCAACATCGTTTTTTGCTTTGTTACAGCTCAAAGAAATGGACGATCCCGACTTTATTCTGTACCTTCTCGTTCTTGGGAAAATTGCCACATTGTTGGAATATTCTAGATTGAGAAAAAATCGAATTAAGTGACTTTATTGTCTTACGGTGACGATTGACGCGCACGAAGGAAATACCTTTGTGCCCGTTTTGATTTTAACATTAATTTTTTTGATTCTGTAGTATGCTTAGAATTTTTCAATTCATCCCCTCGCATGTGAGCTGCACTTACCATCAGTTCCAGAAGACATGGTGCGATGGTATGAGAACTGGAACAGCAGAAGAAGACTAACTACCCTCAAATAACACATTTTAGATAATTGAGAACACCCTCACACAAATCAACTGATAATCGCAACCTCGATCAACGTTTTATTCCGAACAAGAATTGTAGCCGGTCAATTTATTTTGAATTAAAAGTCTGCTGCACATCAGCCAATCCAAACATTTAGAGAAAACGTCACAACAGCGAATATTTTGGGTGGAATCCGAGATCTTACCCAATGTTTATGTGTTTAGCCGTTTAACTCGATTATAATTAGATAAAACAATTGTTCAGCATCAGAACGAGTTCTCGAAGCCCCCTCATTTCCCGCACTGATCATTGGTACCCATGGAATGAATAGTGTTAATTGTTGTCAACTAGCACCTTCGGGTATTACAATAATCTAATCTTCCCAATATTTGTTCGAACGGTGTGGAGCGATATTGGAATAAAGATTTTAGATTTATTCTCTGGCGAATTTATTACGCGTGGTAAACATAATAAAAGTGGGACTACCGTATTGTCATTTCGTTTATAGTCTAGCTGTTATCTGGATGAAAAGGGGGATAGATCGATGTTTTATCGATGGTATCTGATATATTCGAATCTCAAATCTATATTGAGAGTGTGAAGCAAAATTGAAAAATCAATATCTATATTCTAACTAGAGGAAGTATGAATAAGCTGCGTAGGCAGCTCAAGATATTCGTGAAATATGCCATGAGTACCTATACGTTATGGCATATTCTAATTGGAATTCCGCAGATAATCGTAGAATATTCCATAAAGAATGTTTAAGAATATTCTTCATGAAAGGCTGAAGGACCTCAGGTCGATGGCCATGAATAGACTTTTCTCTCTCTCTTTTTCATAAAATACTCTCTGAATATTTGGTAAATAGGTAATATCCTAGGAATATTCCTTGATTCACTTGGCATGTTCTAAACGAAATATTCGTATAATATCTCAGAGGAGGATATTCATGGAATCTATCTAGAATATTTGAAATAGTATATAGAGATATTCTATGGATATCTTAAAATTAACCATGTGCATATTAAGGGAATATTACTCAAGGCATGTATGTATACAGATTACAGTTCCCTCCCCCTCTTATATCTTTGGAACTTGGAACGATTATACATAAACAAGTGGTTCACTGTCAGGATCGAAGTAAATGGAGGAGCAATTTGTTTGAGTATACTCCATTCACATTTATAAAGTATCCCGGTTGGCCAAGTTTTAGGTTTATCAAGTTTTTTCACTTAAAAAAGTCGCAGGTTGGCACTCGTGAAAATTAAACAACGTTGCCAATGTTAATTCGCTAATTTATCCCCTCAATATTCTTTGAAGTCTTCAAATTATATAAGTGTGCTGATAAGAGAAATGTCAAGTTTGATTAATAAACAATAAAAGTCTGATTCACTTGAAAAATATTTCGCTTTCTGAAATAAAAAACTATAAAAACTGTTCGGTAAGGGTTGATCACATTTACTTTAACAAATATAAATATATTCATCTCGCCAGGAAACTAAAAATGCCGAAGGTAGTGACGAAAAAGCAGAGACAAACTATAAGGAAGAATTGAAATCGGCTCATTCAAAAAGTATCAATTGGGAATCAAAACTTTATCATACCAGCTATCCAACATTTTTAACGTATGTGAGTGGAAACCAAGGTATTATATTTTATGAGAATAGATATTTATTTTTTAGCTGCACATAAACACAATCAGGAGGATTTTAAGTGAAAGAGACGACAAAGAATTTCCTTCTATTGGTGCACCAAAAAAGACATTGACTGAAGACTTCATTTTGAAAAAAGATCTGCAACGCCAAATTTGGAATTATAATTCGAAACATGAACATTTTTCGATTGATAATCTACTCACTTTTGCAAAATAACATTTGGAATATAACGGAGGACGGACATCACTTAAATCTTGAAATCAATGAGTTACAAATACAAAAGGGTAAATGAACGCAAAATTTTATGTGAACAAAAACATGTTGTTGCAGACAAAATTACTTTCCTGCGCAAATTTCTACAGTATAAATCTTCAGATGAATATATCAGATTTGTGTTTCTACATGAAACTTGGATTTACCAAAACGGTACTTCGCTGGACACATGAATCTGATATGATGAGTAATCCATCCAAAATTGAATGAGAAGGAAAACGTTTCACAGTTCTACACGCAGGAAGTAATTTTGGGTTTTAAGAAGGTTGTGATTTAATTTTATATTAAAAAAACGATGACCGTGACTATCACAAGACAATGACCAGTGAAATTTTTCAGAATTTGGTTATCAATCAACTGATTCCATCTTTAGCTAAGATTCCTGTGAAATGTGTGGTGGTAATGGACAATGCACCATATCATTCGGTTCAAATGGATAAACCGCCCACCTTTTCCAGCAAAAAAAGCGAGATGCAGGATTGGTTGATTAAAAACAAGATTGATTTTAATCAAAATTTTACCAAGAAACAACTTTGGAATTTGATATTACCTCATCGAACTGACAGACAGAGACGATATGTAGTTGATGACCTTTTGAAGGAGCATGAGGTTCTTAGATAACCCCCATACCATTGTCAGTACAATCCTATTGAAATGGCATGGATGTTTTGTAAGAACTTCTATAACAAAAACATAAATTCGCATCCCTATACAACGGATATAGTGTTGAATTTATGGAGTCTGGCTCTTTCAAGATGTACATCAACATCAGATATGTGGCAAAATTTTTATTTACATTGTGAAAGACTTATCACAGAGGACTGGACGAAACACATGGGTAATCTTCCAATAGCATATATTCCTCCATTCATTATTTCATTGGGAGAATCTGATTCAGATTCAGAATTTTCTGAGGTTTACTCTGACTCAAACAATGATATAATCTAATGGATATGGAATAATATGTGGAGGAAATTCTGAGAACTCGTCTCTTCCAATTAAAATGGGGAAATTCAAAATGGATGGAGGTTCAAAAACTCCAAAAGGAACATTACTAGTGTAAGTTCAACAGAACTCTTTATCCGGCAGTGTGAAAGACCTAACGTTTGGATATTCTAGTATTGCAAAAATGTCGAATACCCTCCTTATTCAACTAGTACTGTATCGAAGATTTTCTACGATCAAGGAGGTTCAACTGAATCAAACAAAATGACAAAAAGCCTATACTATGGAAAAGGAAGTTGCTGCAAACCACCTACTTAGATAGAAAAATAACCAATCAGGAATCTGGGAAAGAATTTCTCAATATAAGTAGGCCTGCTTGGAGGGCCATATCTGGTCGGGAGACCTTCGTTGTCAAGGACCAAATGTAGGTTATATTATTTATTATTTCCTGATGATTTTCTATCTCCTTTTCTGTTGCAGATATGATTTCAAGATATTTTGTCAGTCTCAATCCAAAAGAAAGATAAAATGTTGTTCCTGAAGAAGATTCCATCCATTATAAATATGTCAGCCTATTCTTTGAAAAAATTCCAAAACCTCTATACTTACTCAGAGAGGTTTTTATCTTTGTGCTCTTGTATCATAGTTAAAAATGTATGGTGTCCTGTTCAAATCTGTTTTGCTAATACTAATTGCTTCGGACATGCTATATTGCTTGATACATCAAATGACCTTATGATTTTTCTCAAAGAAACATATACATGTAACAATGTTAGAAAATAATGTTTTGTGATTGAAAATTATGGACGTTTTATAAATTATAATCCAATTTCTTTATTGAAATACCGTTTTCTCAAGTTTTTGTATCCAATCATTATATGCCAGTTTGAAAAAGAATCTTTATTAATGATTGTATTCATAGCCTCCATGAGTAGACTTTTTTGAATTTAATATTAGGTACTGCTCACATCAGTAGTTTTCACCTGAACTCTTCCATGTGTGCAATTCTCTTGAAAAATTAATAATTGAATATTGTTAAAAAATTATGTCTTAAGCTGTAATGCCATTGAAATTATGTAAGGAAATTACATTATGAATTATATCTACTGTATATATGTTATTTCATCCCATTGTACTTTGATTCTTTTTTCGAATAAACTATCACAAAGTAACGGACTATTCTGGCCATTATTTTTCAGTGAAATTTCAACACTCGATTCTTGTCTTCCGTTCGAGAAAATGGCATAACTGAATCTTCCAACCGTATATTAACATACGTGAAATGTTTTCAGTATTAACAGAGAAAAAAGTTTCTTCAACATTCGCCAGGTCTCTGGAATGATTGAATTCACATAATATTTTCTCAAATTCATTATTTTCCCAAAGTAAATAAACATTTCGATAAATACGTAATTACTACGACCCTTATGAAGAAAGGGCAACATTGCTCAATCATCTGACTGAAAAATGACTATAACCTAACATTTTCAAAAAATACAGAGTGAAATGTGTCAAAATTCCATGGCCAACCGGTATACTTTATAAAAGTGAATGGAGTATAGATACTGATTCTAAAATCTGTAATAAATATCATACTTAATGGAATTTGAATTGCTCTGCAAATATCAACTATACAAATTTTTCCTAGCCGATGCGCTCAAGCGCTTCTTGAAAATTTACATATTTTGGCCTTCTTTCGACACTACCAATTCTTCGGTATCTACTATTTTGTAGTTAGATATAAACAAAGAGTTACAAGGAGAAAATCCAAAACTATAGCCATAGGTTTGCAATTTAATAAATTAATTAAAATTTTCAGTTTCGAAATAGGAAATTTCAGTGCAATTTTTCATACCAATTTATGCATTTTCACAATAAGATTAATTTCGGCAAACAACTTTTCTTATGAACTGAAGCGACCATATACAACTCAAATAATATTGCAGTTAGTTGACGTCTAAACATTGAAAAATTTAGGGTTCGCACACTTAGCAAGGAAGTCATTGTGTTTGTTATTTTCTTTGATATTATTAAATTTAATTAATCGCTTATAAGCGAATATGTCGATCACATCATGATGCGCAGTTATATGTAGGGGAAAGGCAGGCAAGATGGCATAGTAGGGCCAAATGGCATACCATACGTACTGAAGAATCTACTGCGAGTGGAATCCTAGAACTCGGTGCAAATGTTCGAATTAGTTGGCAACAGTGTACGAACGTTGTTTCAAGGGATCCGTTACGGTAGTTGATGACTTAGTCGTGAAAAATGGTGAAAAAGTGGTGTGACCGTGTACAACTTCGACGTAAGCTCTCTCTTCTCGCCTTTATAACTGTAAGTACAGATTATTTCACAAAATTTTTTATATCCGAGTAGAATTGTACATTTATTGTAATCCTTTTTATGTATTTACCTTGACAAAAAGATGTCACAAAAATGTTGATTTACTTATTCGTTTTTTGGACACGTGGTTAGGGCAAGTTGGCATACATAGAGGCTGGGTAAAATGGCATGGTATATTGGTATGCCGTCTTGCCCGAAAAATGGTACTTTTTATTAACAATAAAATATTGTTTCAGATGGTCTACAATTATCGAAGGAAAACCAACAGAGGAGAGTGGGATGAGAATAATATGTCAAGAGAATAAATTTTTTTTTGTTTACTTCTTGTTTCGTTTGATATAAGATTATGAAATATTTTTCAGTAATTTCCTAAATCTGTGAGAATTCTTTTTATGTTCTGTTCCTGTTTATATAAATATAAATTTCTATTTCTTGTATTATCTGTTATTTATTGGAATTTTGTTTTTTTCACTACAAAATATATCATATTATATGATATGCCATCTTGCCCGACACTGTAGGGCAAAATGGTTTTTCGAATGTTTCAGATTATCGCGATTTTTTTTGTCTATAGTTTTTTTTATTCATATCTTTCTTCAAAAATTGATAGCTAACTTGATTGACTAAAGATTCAACTAATGCTGTACTCTATATTTTTTTCCTCATAAGAGATATCGATTTTCAAAAGATTGTATGCCATCTTGCCTGCCTCTCCCCTAATATTTGCATATAAGATGGTTATTGAATTTACCTCATCCAAGATCCAAAGTAACTTTGTACCTCAATAATTTGCAATTGAATTCAAACCATTCAAAACGACGAATCTCTCTTCAAATAGATCAATTTCATCCAGAGTGCATTTACTATAGCAGAGCGTGTAAGATCGCGTCTTTGATTATGACTTTCAAAGCAGACATAATCTAATATAGGTAATACATGAACTTTGTGTAACCCTAGGCTAATCAAACTTTCGAAACAACGATTTTACTATGGAATATTTTGAGACTAGATATATGTGATTTCGCATTTCCTTGTTCCCTTCTTTGCAGTTCGTTGGCGCTCCCCAAAATGGAAGGACATAATTTCAGTTTCAGCACTTCCGTGAAAGTAATATTTAGTGCTTTACTAATGATATTGGATCATATAAGATGGATTATTGCCAGATTCTCTACAAGACACATCGATACCCATACGTGCCTTGTTGGGAAAACTGCCATTATCACTGGTGGAAACTCAGGTAGGTACCTCTGCCTCTGCACGAAATATCCTCATCTAAGTGTTCAGTAGAAACTATAACATCAGGCTCATATAATAGTAGTAGTAACTGTGTTTTATTGCTACAATACAAATGGCCATCGACCAAGGGTCCTTCAGCCTTCATATAATATTAACGTCAAACGAATAGATTATCAATGGCATATTTATTTATTTTTTCCGTTATAGTTATAAGTAAAGAGCTTTGACTATACCCAATAGACGTCGCATTCTCTTGTAGAATGATGTTTTGTTTTGGCTCCCACATTGAAAGTCATCACAATGAGTGGAACAAAGATGAAAGATCGGATCTCTTTGTTCAGCCACGTTTTGTGGCAACAACGCATGAATCCTTTGCTTTGGATGAACAGTGGCGTGCGATTTTAAATTAACTTCTGCCGCGACATTCATTGTTATTCAGAATAAATCTTCCTTTCAATATGATTTCATCGAAAATATTTCACAGATGTGAAGAATAATGAATTTTTCAGTCCTCATTACTCTAAAGCTTTCAACATAACTAATTTCAATTGTACAAAAATATTTTAATACTGTGAAAAGATTTATTTGCAGTAGGAATCATATTGCCATGCATTAACTTAATGAAAATGTGGGCACTTTACTGCATATTCACATACCTATTTTTCACCTAGAAAGAACTGAAAATATTTCAAGGAATTGAATGACAGTAACTGTCATTCAAAGTGGAAATAGAATAACTGTGAATAACTGTCAGACAGTTATTCTATTCCCACTTTGAATTACCATTGTTTTGCTACTCAGTAGTTCTTCAGATTTCACATTTTTGCATAACTCCAATTCAACAGTGTGGAATCTTAAGAAGCTACTGTGTGTCGAAACAACTGTTATTTAAATAATTAAAATTGAAAAACTTGTCATTTGATTCCTATTAAAATGAATTCCCATCAAGTGAAGATCGAGTCAATCCAATATTTCGATTCCAGTTGTAATTTTGCAATTGAATTATTTAGAATATACTCATTATATGGAAATAAGCAAAAATAATTTCAATTGTAAGTTTATTCACAGAATATGAATGTTCAAAAAAAATTATATAGTAATAGTAGTATCAATTGTCTAATAGTAATCCCACAAAACTAGAAGAAGAATCTACTAAGATCTAACTTGATAATAAAACATGTCAAGGTGAACAGTCTACCGGTGGGTTACGAAGTATCGCCCAAATAAGCCTTTCATGACCGCAAAGTTTGAATCATCCATTAAATAAATTGATCATAATTGATATTTTAGGCATTGGTTTCGCAATCAGTACCCTGTTAGCGTCTAGGGGGTGTAAAATAATTATTGCATCCAATGTAGAATGTGAAGCAGACAGGCTGAAACTGATCGAATCAACCAAAAATCCTAATATTACAACGAAATATTTGGATTTGGGGAGTTTCGATTCGATAAGGCAATTTGCAGAAGATATCATGAAAAATGAAACCAAAATTGACTTTTTGGTTAACAATGCAGGGGTTGGGATAATACAAGAAACTCTTAGCAAAGATGGATTGAACAATGCGATGCAGATAAATTATCTGGGACATTTCCTCTTGACGCATCTTCTTATTGGTAAGAAAACAATTTGCTCAGTTTTTTGTAATACGGGGTTTTTATGAATCATTGTTACATCATAGTGGCCACACTCATATTTTCCATTCACCGATGTCCAAGCGGTCACTATGTTATGATTCGTAAAGACCACATAATTTATTATTTCTTACGCATTTTGAAACAATTTAGATGAATTGAAAGCCGCAGCTTCCTCAAGAGTGGTTTTTGTGTCGTCTTCAGCAGCATATTTCAACCTAATGGCTGCACACGAAGTTAATCAAATGCCCAAAATTGAGAACAAGCCAACGGCATTCGAAATGTTACAATTTTACTGCAATTCGAAGTTGTGTCAAATGATAGCGGCTCAAGAATTCGGAAAAAAACTGAACAAGTACGGTATAATTGCGAATTCGGTTGATCCAGGTGTAATACACACTCATCTGATACAGGGAGCACTCATGGTGAACACTGCAGATATCAGGATCAAATCGACTTTGCAATGGATATTTCGCTATCTAGTTATCGCTTTCGGCACGGTGAGTAACTTCACTTGTTTTAGAAAGCAGTTTCTGACTTTGTATGTAGATCCGCTATTATCTTTTCATTGTAGGACGTTTATAGTGCAGCGAAAAATACTGTATTTGCATTAACTGGTGAAAATGTAACAACTGGAGGTCACTATTTCCAATGCAATCCTGTTAACAAACATCATACTTTGAACAATGCCAAATTCTGTGGAAAAATATGGGCAGAAAGCGAAGTCCTTGTGGGATTAACATCTGAGGAGAAGTTAACATGAAAAAATTTACAAATGAGAAGTGAAGAACTTCTGCATAAGAAAATTTGTATTTCATAATACCATAAATGGCAAGGTTTCATAAAAACAGAATAAGATTCTTGTAATTGATTTTTATTATAAATTTTTGGATATATACAAATAAATATCTTTCATCATCATCACCTTATTCATCTATAGAACTGTTTCTTTTTTTGTTTATAAGGCCCACCTGGTCTATGGCTTTTTACATCTGTAAGAATAAGTGTTAATCAAAGATTTAATAATAATCAAACTCACACATTATAAATCATGAACTGTAAAATTTCAACTTACTTAAATCTACACCAGGTGGAGTTGTAAATCCGAATGACTTTCCCACTTGAATAAGATCAAGTGTATTCACGTCAAAAATTGTTTTGAGTTGATGCGAGTCATATGCTCTTACATAAGATTTAAAGGCTTCTTTAGCCGACATGTGTAGAAAGTAATTTTTAGTAATCAATGACTCCAACTGAAAATAAACATAAATAATTTATCGATCAAATAAAAAAGATGCACAAAATGACCATAAAAAATTAAAACTATAAACTGAGATCATTATAGAAACCTACCTGTAGTTGTATGTTTGCAACCTTGTTCCAGACAAACTCATACTCGTTAAGCGGAACTTTAGCCTGTTTCAAATACCAGAGAAATCCAAGTTCCTCTGGTCTTAATATAAGCAGAGCATGACCGCTACTCCCTTCACCCCTTGCTGTACGACCTACACGATGAATATATTCTTTGGGATCATCTGGGGGATCGAACTGTACTATCCAGTCAACAGCTGGTATATCAAGACCTCTAGCTGCCACATCAGTACAGAGCAAAATACCAGTCTCTGCATTGCAAAACTCGAAGAATGTTGTTGATCTTTTCATTTGCTTTTGTTTTCCCTGCAAAAATCATTAGTCATCCTAAGTATCATAAAATAAGAGAAAATTCACATTTCAATACAAACAATTGTACTTACATGTATACTCATGACAGGGAGATCTATATAATTAAATAGCTCATGGTGGTACTTCACAGACATACAAGTACTAAAGAAAACCATAACCTTCTTCTTTCTGTTTCTTTTCAAGAATGTGAAGAGAACCAATAATCTCTTCTCAGAAGGACATACTACATAACCTTGTTCCAGTCCTGTAACTGTAGCTGTTTCTTTATTATCATCTACTCCAACATAAATAGGTTCCCTTTTGAGTGCCAATCTTGTCAAAGCTTCAATTTTTTTAGTTTGTGTAGCACTGAACAACATGGTCTGACGACTTTCTGGAATACAATAATAATAATGTAATTTTGAATCTATTAGTGCTCTCCAAATACTCAAATTTTGGTGAAGAAGTAAACTTACTGGGGATGAGCTTGAGAATCTGATTCATGTCCTCTTCAAAACCAATATCTAGTATCCTATCAGCTTCATCGATTACCAAACAGTTCAAATTTCTGTACAAGAAATCTGGTGTGTTTTGCATGTGATCTAACAATCTTCCAGGTGTTGCTACAAGAATATTTATGCCTTTCGACAGTTTTTGAGCTTCCATTGTCCTATTAGCTCCACCCATGACAAGTCCATATGTTAAAGAATGGTATTTTAACAGCTCTTTAAGAACACCAAAAGTTTGCATTGACAATTCTCTTGTTGGCGAAATGATAATCACTGCTGTACCTGAATATGAAGATCAAATTTGGTTAGACATTTTTTACTTATAAAAGATTTTATTACTCACCATGCCTTGGTGATAATCTCAATTTGAAGATCATCTCAACAGAAGGTATAAGAAATGCTAAAGTTTTTCCTGATCCTGTTTTAGCTGCTCCCACCAAGTCTTTACCTTCCAACAAAGGGGGTATACTTTTAGCTTGTATCTCAGTCATTTTTGTGAATCCCATATCAGCAATTCCTTTTTTAGTTTCTTCACAGATGTTAAGGGATTCAAATTCAGTTTCATAAGTTACTGGAACTGAAAAACAGAGTATGCATTATAAGTGACATTAAGACAAATTTTCAGGAATCTTACTGTTTATATTTATTTCTTCCTTTTCTGCAGAGAAAGATGTTGTGTTTTCTTCGACTTCGCTACCTTCTGTTTCCTCAGTAGATTGTTTCTTTTCTGAAAATAATTAAATTTCAATTCCAAATGTACAATTAAAATGTATAAATTAAATGACATGATTGAAAACGAACTTACTTTTTTTTGGTAAGTCTGCATTACTATTGCTCGTTTCTGATTTGTCGGAACCGTTGGCGATTTTCTTTTCTGTAAAGGTAAGTTAGTGTTTTTTGGAATCTGTATCAATAATGTATATAAAACTCACTTTTTTTGGGTGGTTTTCCGGTGTCTGATTCCCTCTTTCCATTTTTCAAAATGATACTATTTTTTTCATTTTGAGGTACTTCATTTGATTTGGTTTCCTCTGGAAAAAATAGGGTATGTTATTTTAATTGGTAACTGAGAAAACATTGCCTACCAACCTTTTTTACTTTCTGCATCTTTAACAATTTTCAACTTGCGCTTTTTATTTTTTTTTACTTCAGAATTAGCCATAATTTAAAAAACAAATCGGCAACAAGAAAATATCAGTTCACTTTGCACGTGTGAATTGACGACGTGCCAAAATTGTAGGTTAATACAGAAAGAGAAGTCTGTGGTTACGCGCCCTCGTGTTGATATGGAGAATCATAGAAAAAGGTATTATCATAACCAAAGATTATAATATAATCTATAATCTTTGATCATAACATTTCTCTCCGTTATGACAAATAGATGGATGGAACGGACTGTAATCCAAATATACATATCAGGGAAGACGTTTCATATGATTTTTCCTTCGATAAGATTAAGATATAAAGAGTATAAAGACAATGAGAGAAATGGATTAGCAAAAACAATGTTAAATGCAGCCCATACAATTCATTTCGCATATCACAACTAGAGTAATTGGAAGTCTGAACTACAGATGTCTCTCTTCCCATGATTTCCATTGAGAGTATTGAGACCCTCTTGATATCACTCCAGATTTTATCCGTAGATTGTTCTTATAGACAATAAAAAAGGATGTAAAAACAACGATTGAAGTATATTTAAATTTTTACGAATCCACGTTTCATCGCCGTCGACAACTAGCGGCCTCTGTATCCGTTTTGTTAATTAATTTAGGGCCCTCTGCTGGAATTGGATGACATTAACTTTCTATTTCTACATTTTTGTGGGAAGACTGCGCCGTCGACCCTACTACATTTTGACATATCAAAATTCAACAAACAATGGCTCTGGAACAGATGAGGGAACTATTGATTTGAAGTCGAACGATGTTGCTTGTGTTTTTGAAAATGTGATAAGTTTTGTGAAACGGCCGAAAAATGTGGATAGCTACGAAAACAAAAAAATACGGCGTTGGTAAGTCAATTCTGTTGTTATGTCATACAAATTACATCAAAAACAAATGGTTTCTGACGTTTTGTATATGGAAATATTCGCTCATTTCCAGGGTAATTCAACACATACAAAATATTGTTTTTTTATTGTTACAATGCGACATTGCCATTATTTGTACAATGGTATAATATTCAAACTTCATACGTTAAATTTGTGTTTATTTAGTTATTAATAATTAAGGTTATTTCATGCAAATTCCTGATGAATATGAAGGTAACTTCATAGATTTCGATAAATTGGTTTGTTTTTATTTGCGAAGTGAATTACCTAAGTACATGCTGAGTTAAAAATTCTATCATTGCACAAATCAGCATTCCTAAAGGGTCAGACGTAGACAATTTAAAACATCTTCGAACCGGGATATTATGATTTGATAGGCCCTACAGACTTGACTTCCGGTCTGAAGAGCTGCACAGCATCATAAATACAGATTTTAAATATTATTTCCTCTGCAATCATGACTTGAATTTTCAATTAGTTCGTATGGATAGATTTGAATTTTCCACTGGTCTCCCCCAAGAAATAACAAACGAAAATACTTGTTTCCTCTCAGAATTTCGAGTAGATTGATTTTGCATTGAGAAAATTCTCAGGATAAATGATTTAAGTGCTGGAACCGCTATCAAAGAAACACAATATTTTGTGAATGAGTTCGGCTACTTACCTTACATTTCCTGCTTTTTGTTTGGATTATTTGTAAGTGATACCTGCTTCTCCTTTCAACTTGTTTCAAGATAAAAGTTATCAGGAACGCAACATTCTTGGGTAATTAGAGATTAAGGCGCGAATGAATGACTGAATTCAGCAATTTTGCAATTTTGATCAGTGAATGAATCACGCCAAATTCATTTCGAAAAATGAATCGGGTTTTGGAAAAAAGGAAACATAACCAGAGATATATATTGTTACCTATTCCATTTTTCTGAACAAAAATCGAATGAAGAATAATTCGATTACCATAGTATAAAGACAGGCTAGAATATCAGTTTCACTCTGATGTACAAATATCATATTTCGCCTGAGCTAAATGCTACAGACTTCATGTACACTTGTATAGCAGCCTTCATTATCAGTGACCCAAAGTTTCACTCAAGTTACTCAAGTACCTAGAGATTTTCTATGCACATGTTGAACAACAAAAAAACGAACGGTTGGCTTTAAAAAACAGAACTTATTTGTGAATCTTATTCGGGGACACCTGTATATAAATATGGGTTGTTCGTGATTTGGCATTACAAAAGATGGGAATGGAACTGGAAGTGACATAAAAATGGGTCTGCAAACGCTTCGTTTTCTAGGTACAGTGTTAGAATAGTATATTACACTTTACAGGATAACAGCATGGTATATTCTTATAGTGAAAGGACTTATTCATGTTTATTGATCAATCTACGGCAGACCAATTGTCTGTGAACATAATTATACCGGGTTTTCCTAGAGCGTTGTCCTCATTTTCACTCCAGAAATTTTTTGTCGTTTGTATCGTCTGCCTGATTGAAACATTCATGTTTCTCGTTTTTCTCAAACCGATCAGCACTCGACAATAGAGTTATGATGCTTCAAATATGATTCAGTATCTGGTCATGCATAAAATATCCTGCAGGAACAAGGACCAAACACAATTGTCGCTCTTCAGTGGGTTATTAATGAGTTCATTGAATGCTACCACCAGATTTTCCATTTGCTGAATACAAATGATATAAAGGAGATTCCAATCCATACTTCGAACTTCGCTTTAGCTTTTCGCAAGTCTAGCGTTTCCTTCAATATAATGTTAACGAGGCATAACGCATACCTGGCATTTTCCGTTTTACTACTTTTAACGATGGCGAATGGGAATTCCAATAAATCGATGTCCGAAATATTCAAAATGTCCAACAACTCTTCTCATTGGTCTGTTCAATCGTTCCAGATATGTACGAGATCATGAAATGTGGTAGATTTTGTCTGAAGACAAAAATTTCATGAAAGCACTGACTTGAAGTTCAAAATCTTTCGAACGCTTTTTCATTTCATTATGATATGTAATAGAATATAACAACACCTTATATTACAGAACCTCTGTTTCCAATCGATAAAAAAATTTTTGTTCGATTGTTTTGAATACCGATACGCATTGCCGGGCAATTGATATTTTTCAGTAACTACGTTCGAAAGAAAAATCCAGGGAGCTTTAAAACGCTGTTGATTCATCCCAATTTGTGACAAATAAATAATGCTAATCTCAATAAGTAATCATTTTCTTGGGTATTAGTAATGACTAGGAGCATAGAATGAATGGAGGGAAGGCTCCGCTACAAAAATGAACTGCCAAAAACGTCCGCACTTGTCAGTTCGCCGCAAGGTCACGAGATGGCGCCAACGTCTGTCGTGGCTCCAGCATGGCTATAACGATACATATTCAAAATAAAATTAGCTTTGACAAATTTATTTCCGATCATAGACTTTCCATATAATTGCGCATAAATAATTGATTAGAATGCGGTGATATGTCAACAATATTGTTATGATTAATATTTGGTGTTATTTTGAAGGGTGAGACTAAAAAAATTCTTTCATTTAAGTAACGTACAGGTCTTCTTCTAGAAGCTGAAAAAAACGGAGATGGAATTGTCGAATTTTAATGTAGTAAGAATTTGTTTCGAATTCTTCATATGGAACAACCGGACGTCATTTCAAGTCAATCAGAAGGCGTAATTATTCTTTCTTCAGAAATTTTGAATGCGTCATGATCCCACCGAGGCCTTTTTGGCTAAAATAGGTAATAATAAAATTGTTCAATATGTTTTGATACTTGTCAATAAAAATTCAAACTGTTTACCTTGTTTTTTCATTCAATAATTATATAGTACATAGCATAATAAATCACACTATATCAATTAAAAATATTATACTTAGCAACAGGGGCGGATTAGCCATAAGGCAGATGAGGCGACTGCCTAGGGAGGCGACTGCCTAGGGGCCCCGCATCAGCTAGGGGCCCCGCGTACCTCGTGTGCCCCGTTCACGGGAAAAATTGAATTGAAAAGAGGCCCCGAAAATTGCACTGCCTAGGGGCCTCTCACTTGGTTAATCCGCACCTGCTTAGCAACACACGTTGAAATGAACAAAACCATCAGAAATTAGATAGCTAAAGCCGCAGAAATTTTTTTTTATCGAAGCCGATTCAATTCGTATATTATAGTAACTTACGTCAAACAATATTCGAATTCAAAACAATTTGTTTCGACCTCCTTTAGTCCTTTCAGTCAACAACAAAAAGTTTTATTATTCAATCAATTTGGTGTTGGTCGTAAAAATGTATCAATAAAAGTGACAACCACATAATATTCTTGGCAACTGTAGCGCCACAGAACAAGACATATGTGACATATAGCCCTATTTGCGATCACAGCGTTATCTATCGGGCGTCACACGAAACTCTAACCTCCGCCGAAATTGGAAGTTCAAAATGATCTGTCGAGCGTATGAAGCCTTCCCTCCATTCATTCTATGGTCCTAGGTAATGATCTGGTTAATGAGGTTCAACAGTTGCTACCGGATTTCATGCCTTATCTTTTCGAACCCTTTCGTTTGCTTTCAATCGTGCTCTGTTCACTTCTAGTAGGTCCGAAAATGTACCGATAACATGGTCGCTGATAGCGCATATGCTTTGCTTTGCTATCAGATTTTAAAATAGCAATGTTCCTATCAGTTATTCTGAACACAAACTATGGTACTCCAGTAATTTTCAGAAAAAGTATTAATGAAGAGAATGTCAAAAGGGGTGCATATTCATATCCATGTTTCTTCACGAAATATTTATGTTTTCGGAAGAGGTATCACCTCCTGCATATTTGCCGAATATGAAGTGAACACCCTGTATTGGTGCTAAGGAAATGATGTTTCTTTAGGTGGAGTCTTTTTCGAATCTAAACCTCAATTTTCGCGAATTCAAAAAAAGAATAAGATCATTTAACATTCCATAAGGCTCAGATGAATCGCTCTTGAGATAATCAGGAAATTAAAAATTTACATCAAGTTCATTGGTCTAAACATCATGTCCCTGCTTAAGAGCCACCACTTCAGTCCATTGATACAAGCATCGAAAACAGGAGTTCATCTTATATTATTTCATTAGTTTGAAATGAATCCCACGTGAAACAGTACTGGTGGGACAGGGTAGGGCAGCTTGTCCTCTTCCAGCGTAGGGACAGTTTGAAATTATATAACAACAAAAAAAATCAAATAGGAAGAAAATTTTTTTCCCAAGTTGAAAACATTAAATTTAAACAAGGGAATATGAAGCAACAAATAACTATGTATAATATTCTTCTGCATTTTCATTTTTACCTATATGCTGAACGTAGTGGTAGTCAATGAATGTTTTAAGTCAATGCTTCAATAGGTGTTTTTTGATTAGAGAAAAACTATTTGTTCTGGTAGTAAGTTCTGCTCGAATTCTTGTGAATTATCCAGTATTCATTTATGCCTGAACAAGACATCAAAAAGGTACAAAATAAGTTTCATTATTTTCAAAGTCAGGTGTGATAGTCTTTCTTACATTTTTCGCCATAAGAACTGCCTGCCGTAGTTTTTTGTTACTCTTCTAGAGCCATTTTCTCTTCCGATCTTTCTCTCCTCTTGTCAATCGTATATCACCCTAAAATTGACATGGGCACTATGTTACCAGTGACTCTTTTCATGATACACCTATTCCAGAATTTTAGAATTTTAATGCATCGAACATTCGCTACCTGCGAAATATCCTGTAGTAAATTGCGGATGACCTCATCAGCCGATAACACAGAATAAAAAATTTAATAAACTCATTGCACAACTCTGCGCATTTCATCTTATTATCTGAAATTTCGCGAACAAAGTTCACGTTACTGGTAGAACTGTAGTTTCCCTAATAGTCCATCTATCGGTTTTATCCAAGGCTTTTAATTGTTCATGTTCATTCAGCTTCCTGGCTTGGGGACTCTGAGATGATCTGAATTTTCTCTGTGGTCCATTTGATCTCGAGCTCTGAATAATAATCTCAATCCAACCTTGAATCACCTTTGCGAAATTGTATATAGATGCATAGGAGACACTGTGGAATTGTTGGTACCACAGTATCTCCGTAATATTAAATTCCAATCAACGCAACGTGAGAATTCCCAGATATCATTCTGGTTTATTGATCTATATTTTGATAATGATTAGGTATCTTACCATAGTGAATAAGGATAAAATAAGATGTAAATGAAAACATTCCGGCCAGAAAGCAAAGAAGCAATAAAAAAACATTAAATAATTAGAAGAGGCATATAATGAAAGAACTACACATGGAATAAAGCTGCCGTTCCTTTGTCTGTGATCAATTGCTAGGGATGATGTATATGAGCTGAAAACTGCAAATAATATGTGATATGTATATCGAATCTTATCAACATATAAATTTTGATATATCTCTGGATATTTGTTCATATGATAGTCGTTCATTAACCTTACTCAATTAAAGGATACAGCTACTCTAATCTTGAAGTCAACCAAATTTTCTCATTCTCTGATGCTTGGGAAATCCGTCATAAATTACCATTTCAAAGAAATTCAGGAAAATTTCGATCTTACACTGAAACTTGAAACTATAAACAAAACAATCTACTCTAATTTTCACCATGATTAAACAGTCTACATTTTCCAATAATGTAAAGTATGTAAAACAAAAAAAGCATAAACAATAATTAAAATAGCGGTGAAAATAATGATGATAAGCGAATTATAGGCGCGACTACATGAATTATTATAACCGGAAAAATTTTAATTACGCTAATGAAGGAATCAGGGTGATTTTGTACATGTAGGCAAATTATTGTGTTTCGTAATGAAATAATCAACTATCCATTTTGGCTAATAATTTTCAATAAAACGCCTCTGGCATCATGCGGAGATCATAATTCTTCCTTTGGAAAATTTATAGAATGAAATTAAACCAATGAAACTTTTGACAACCATTTTTCCTTGCTTTCTGAGTGTTATGATATTTTTATTGTACCATACATTTCGAAAACGAAGTTTTTTCATTGCTGTACAATGTGATTCAATGCCCCTTTCACTATATCACTTCATTGCAGCCATATACAATTGGAAAGGGGAAACAAGACTGGGTTTGTCTCTGGAAATAGGAGAGACAGTTCAGATCCTTGAGGAATACACTGGCTGGTACAGAGGTTTCTCCACCAAAAACAGATCGGTTAAAGGAATATTTCCACAGTCGTATATCCACTTGAAACCATGCAAAGTCGATAACGAAGGACTCTTTGAGAGTGTGGTGCCTATTGAGGATCCAGTTATCAGAGAGGTTACCCTTGTTTTACGAGAATGGGGGGATATTTGGAAGAAACTGTTTGTGGTAAGTATGAAATAGTCAACGTAAAGATAATTCGGAGCCTTCTTTTAACGGCTTGAACTGATGAAGATTGCAGGATTGTTTAACTTTCAGAACAAAGAAAACTACAAGTTTGAGACTGTGGGAAAGGTCATGAGAGATCTGTTAGAATGGCGGAGGCAACTAGTGTCTGGGACTCTCACTCACGATCAAACAAACGAGTTGAAACTGAAGATCATTGGAAAAATCGACTGGGGAAACCGGTAAGTAGAAAATGCATGCGTATTTCATATTCCCTAGCTTGAACAATTTTTATTTACGAATCTAAATAACTCGAGGTTATCTGGTGGATGCGCCTCCTGGCCTTGAAAACTTAATCAAGTACATACTTCAAATGTTCTTATCAAGGTAGGTCTACATATTATATCCTAATGAACGCATTTTTCGCGAATCGTTGAAAAGATTGTGACACAGATGCATGAAAATAAAATACATACATAATTGGTAATTCTTCAACTCAAAGCGAGGAGCAATACATATCCGACATTGTTGACATTCCTCGTCTTTCCATCTTCCATACTTTCAGTATTGGGATTATCTTATTTCCTCATTTGTGAAGAGATTAACGACAATATTCCCGATGAAACTATCTTGAAACATATTTTACTGATTTACTTAGAGAAACTGGAAAATTGTGTTTTCGACGAGAGAGTATGAAAAAACTCAGTTGTGGCCCACAACACTTTTTGACCTACTGTGTGGAATAACAAATCAATAAATCACGTTTCTTTGAAATGTTCATCCTGACAACATCGAATTATCTGTATCGTTCAGGCAACTTTTGTTGTGCTTTGTCAAGTTGATGCATTGATCCACTTATTCAGTATAACTAGTATCCAGAATATTGGTATGTATTGAATGATCACTATTCTTATCGTCGTTTCCTTGAATTGTCATAACTTCTATGAGAAGAATAATTCAATTGAAATGTATGCCTTCCATCCCAAAATTGTAACATATCATTTAATATCTGAAGCTTCCTTACGAAGAGGTACTTAATAAATACAAGATTATAGACTTCTTTAAGTTTTATTACATTAGAAAAATACTTATTAATAATAAAAATAATATCTACTACAAGGCACAGTGTATTACCTTATACCTAAACCTATTTCAAAGTCTTTTTGTGTGATAATACATTTATATTTCATTTGTTCAAAAATCTATACAAAAATATTTCGAAATATAATCACATTCAATATGGATTCAGCGTCCCCAAAATTTCAAAGGGAGTTTGTCACAGTCCTTATTTTTCAAAATCTCCTAGCTACAAAGTTTAAGGATGGCAGTGAGGTTACTTCATAGAAGAAAATATCTACCATATTGTAGTAGTTGTACCCTCTGAACCCGAATCGCCTAAAAGAATATGACAATTAATGATGTATACAAAAAATATAACAGAAAACGCACTTATAAAATTAGCATCACATTGAACATTGAAATCATCCACAGAACTGTATATCTATCCTATTCTAAAATTAAAAAGATATATAATAAAAACACAAAGAAAAAATTAACTAAAATTTATTGTTTTAAGATATTATTATCAAATGAGATAGATACAGCATTTATATGGGGCAGTCTAAAGAAATCTGAATAAAAATCTATACAACTGAGCAAAAGCGGAAAATTACTTTCATAATTGAAAAAATATATGACCTAATTTAAAATAATCACAAGATACATCATTTGAACTAGGAATCCTGGAGTTTTGTTGAGATCCTAGTTAACATGGCATTAAATCAAACTTATCAACTAAGGCATTCACATTTCTTGGAATATTTGAAATTCAGGAATAAATTTGTCATTAGTTTGGAAACTAAATCTATGTTTCAGTCTCTTTACCGTATTGCTCAATTTCGGGGTACATATTGCTCATCTCTAGTGTGCTGGGGGCAGAGGGGAGGTTGCTATTGCTGCCAAAGTTCAATCTTCGGACGAATTCTTCTAAAATTTCTCCGAACACCATCAGGTTCATATTCTGACCAAGGAAATGCAATAGGAGGAAGTCACCAACCTGGAATGAGATCAAGATTTACGTATCCATCATTTTGGTATTCATCTTCGATGTTAGCGATAAAAAGTTTCGAATAGCAAAACAAACGTACCTGTGTCTTCCTGATGATTGTATCGACGGCGTTATGCGTTCCGAATCTGAATCTTTTCTTCAAAATGGTTTCTCTAATGTTTGGTAGGCTGACGACAGCGGCGGTGTAACAGATTGCCAAACCGGATAAAACCGCCACTATGATGAACCAGAACCAGAGGAATATGTAGATCTTTTCGTTCAGAATGTTCAGGGCTAGAACACAGAGAGCATCGTGTTTCTGGATGGACCCTGATGGACCAAATTTGGTGAAGGTACACTTGGTCACTCTGGGGAATATTGCAACCATAGGATCTGTCCGATTTTCCTGGTCCATGTTAGAGAAACTGATCACGTCAGATCCGTACGTCATGAAAGCTCCTCCCAAAAATTTGTCGGTCATAATTATGTTGACTATCTGCAAAAAGAAGAGACTGTTTAGATCCTTGTGGAATCTCATTTTAATGTTGTCTTGAGCATTTGTGGCACTTACCACATTGACGAAATTCAAGAGTTCACAAAAGAAATATCCAAAAGCATAGATATTGTGAGTATGCATGGTTTCCATGAGATATTGCACGAGTCTGTTTTGCCGGGCTTCTCGTTCGTCCCTGCTTCCTACGAAGGAACCACGAAGGCCTTCTGTTATCAATCTGACCTTTCCTTGTTCCCAGTTTTTCCAAATCCAGTGGGGGACATAAAACATTACTCCCTAAAAATAGTTCAAATGAATTATCCGATACTTTTCTTGTTGATGTTCATTACCTGGAAAAATAGGACGAAGGGCACCCATTGGTAATAGCTGTGGTAAGTTTTGTCTTGGTTCTCGTTACCCAAACCTGGATGGGCAACTTCTGTCCCAACTAATTTTCCTTGTTCATGAGGCAAGGTGAAGGTGTAGGTGATCCAGCAAAACGTATTTATCACATGGGGATGGTTTACTCTGTCGTGTATGCACTGGATTGGATAACCTTGAATAAGCAGTGGTATTAATATTCTCGAATATCGAGTGTTAGCATAAATTATCCTGTTTTAGAGTTCATATATTTCAAAAAAATTGTGAGCTTTAGCACGGTTTTATGTTGTGATCAATATAAAATTATTGGTAGATAACATTATTCAGTTCATAACAGGTCTTAAAAGGTTATTGATTCATTCTGTTTATGAATGCGTATCACAGTGGTTGTTCTAAAGGAATTTAACTCTGCATAATAATCCGTTTGTAGCATAAATAAGTGATATTTCGAACTTGAATCTATTCACCGGGGAATATGATACGTTTTTGCGGAATTGATCGACTTACCTATTAAATTATTTGCTGTAACGATTATACAACAGACGAATAGTATCGCTGAAGTTAACCTATAATGAGCCCTAAAAACCATATTGTCGATCATAGCCTTGTCCACCAGATAGCGGATTTTGATGAGGCCGGCCACAGCCGATACCATTCCGAAAACTGTCATCTTGATTTAGTTCTGAAAAAAAGGAGTAAAATATGATCATATGATTATCGCTTGCTTTGCTCATATTTGACTGAAGATTATATAACATTTTGAAGAATGGCGGTAACAATTCTATTATTCATGTGGAAATAATTTTTTCGTATCGAAATTAAGCAATTAAGCAGAGAATGTATGGTTATTTTAAGCCACATTCTGTGTGGAGCGTATTTCCTATGTAAGCCTTGTAGATTTCTAGTTGATTCTATGTTTATGTATGGAATGAACATCTGCTTTCTGTTTATTCTGGTATTCTTCTTGAGTTTAGTTCTAACAAGCGTTTTAGTTTCATTTTCACTTCTATGTTGCTCATTAAATATTGATTATGATAAATCTTTATCAACTCGCAAACACTTTCTGATGTACTATTTCTCTCTCTAGCAGTGGATAAATATTGCCTGAATTTCTTGGAAGAGATTGTGGTAATATTCGCTTCAAATTGCATAATGTTCAAAGCGCAATAAAAGTGTACACAAATAAATATGACTATTAAATTTTATTCTCTATACTCAGGTTGCTCATTTTGCTGCCATTCCATTGATTTATATCTGAGAATGATTCATCCGTAGTGAAATCGTTCAATTTCAAATGGAAATGATAATTTAATGACCTAAAACAATGGGTGATTTTCTATGTTCCCACAATCGTTCGTTGTTTCCATGTATCAATGTGAATGAGATATATAAGTAATTCAATAACACAGCTTTATTCACTATTTCATTCCTCCTATCTTGATTATGACGATTTCAGGGCATGTCACACTTCTCAAATATTTATATTGGTGTTGTGTCAATATCTTATAATCACTCTTAAAACAAAAGGGTACACAATGATGCTCTTATATATGAATTGATAAATTTGAATAGAAAGTGCCAGGTTAAATGGAATGAATGAGGTAATAATATTTTCGAATGAACAATAAATACATGGAATTCTCTAAACTTAATCTAAATCTGAATATGTGGAAGAAATATATTGATCCATTTTTATTCTGGTCTAGAAATCTCTATTTTTGCCAATACCAAAAGTATGCAAACATTTTGGAAGTTGCACGTGTGCTCCAACCAGTCTTTTATTGAATAATGATGTGCCAAATTGCTAACGACCTCACCAAAAGACAATTATAAATTATAAAATCCGTCACAAGTGCAATTTGCAATCATCAATGCTCTACTTGTTCTGTTATCATATTCAAGGTCGTGGAATGAATAGATAGTCAAAAAATTTGAGTTTCTTTTGATTTTAAAAATAATATTGTCTTCTGTTGATTAGGGTCAATACAAACGTAAAATAACCGTTTTATCGAGCGTTAGATAAAGTATTGTTGCATCGTAAAATGATGAAAACGTGCCTTAAGTGCAGCAACATTGGAAAGTTACGCAAGTTAACGTCAACTGTAGCTTCAAGTTGCAAGAAGAAACCAGGTCAGCTAGAATAGTGGTACCGGTCATATTCTATTAACTACTATTTTAATTTGTAGGTGTGTTCGATTAATGACGTATGGAGTACAATGCATTCTGATTTGTCATCAACATTTTCGGCATTCACTTTCAAGTAATTCTCAGCAGATGGAATGATTTCGAAATGAGCTTTATTGGACTCGATTAGAATCCACTTCTAGTGGTAGAAATTACGTTTTGCAAACGTAGGTCATTTGCAATTGGTCACAATTAAAGGAATGTCTCTTCAAGAAACAGTTGTCTTTTTTTCCAGAGATTCCGGTTTGAGCCCGAGCACATTCTGAGAAGATACTACCTGTATTATCCATTCTAATGTGCCAGGTACATTTTATGGGACAGAAATGCCAGACCATTCATCTCATAAAAATGTCCTTAAACGTTTATATCCAGACTATCCTCCAACGTTTATTTTAACCGATCTTTTATGGGTCGTTTCAAGATGGAAACGAATACCAATTGTGGTATTGTACTGCGAGCTAGCCGATAACACATTTTGTGATACTGCAATGGAAGCAAATAATTCATTAATCATTTTGAATTATGTAAACTTCAGTGCTTTATCTGCTGCCACAACGTAAGCCGTTCTACTGACAATGCCGATAAAATTTGTTCATACATCTTAATTTGTTGGTCCTTCTAGATAAGGAATTCTGCAACAATCGATTGTTTCTGATCAGGTTTTGCGTCTGTATCAACATCAACATCCGCTTACGTCTACCTATCTGCATTTGTTGCTTGAACACTTTTGGTTCTTCGGAACTTCCCTGAATCTTTCATACAATTTTAGAGGTTTCTGATTATCGAGTTGAACAAAAGCTATTGTGATGCCACTCTGTAAAACGTGCATGATAAGAATAAGTATCCGCATATATTATGTAATGAATGATAGGATACAAATTAATTTATGGACGTTAGTCGATCTACGCCATTTTGTCATACTTCTTCGATTCTGGTTTTGAGCGTTTATCCAAGGACTTTGAGATAACAGTTGTTTTCTGTATTCAACCTCAATTCACATGGAGAATCAACGAAGCATGTTTGAAATAATGAGGTTGATCTTATTGAAAGTCGTCATTTTGTTGTTATTTCAAAACTTTGAGGAAGATCAAACATTGCAACTTATGAACTCAAAAATTGCAAGAGTACTCTGCATATACTCGTGTCACATGTTGATATGTCAATGATCTCTAAGGAGACACGTATTGGAAGTAATAGGTGCTAAGTGAGGTAAATTATCTCATAATGGGTCTTAATTCGTCGGGATGCATGGCCAAATATTTATTTTCAATCGAGTTCCAATCAGAACTGGGTTATAAAAGCTATTTTACACGATTTGAATGAAAGTCCTTTGTGTTTACCTTTTGTTCAGTTGCGACAGTAATCCAAGTAGGCGTCCTACGGTAAATCCAAACAACGCTCGCCTACACTTAAGTTAAGGCCACTTAATCACATAAATTAACTTAATTCACTAAATATCTAAAAGGCACTGTATTTTTCATAACATTTTGTTGGTACTGTCCCTACATCAGGCTGCTTCACTGCATAACTGGCAAACTAGCTTTCTTCGTTCTCTCCTCAGTACACAAGAGAAGGGAGAGCTTTATCTTCGTCGGGCCTGCAGGCCTCGATAGTCTGTCCTTGTCTAGAAGCACTTTAACTTGGCCCGTTGAAAGAATGCATATCTCTCTGGGTCCGGTCTTTTCGGCCTTTATTGTTCGGTGAGACTTGACATATTTCGATAAATATTGAAGTTGTTGCTAGAAGGTGGACTGATAATCCTTGATTTTGTCCGGTGATTTTTTCAGGAAGTGGATTATCACTCGGGAACAATGAACATCTGCCTTTTTGATGGGTATTACAGGGTTGCCACCTTTGTATCGTTGCGATTGAGTTAAGGTAACGAGAATCGCACCTGGGTGGTAACTTTATGAAGACCTCCTGGATTGGAACGAACAAGATTTTGACGATTGTCTACCCTTTGTGAATCACCAGTGAATTTTTTCCCATAAACTATTGTTTGTGTTTAATTTTCAAGGTCTAAAATCTTTTTATTATGAGCTTTTTCGCTGGCGCTATTAGAGAGAATAATTTCAAATGATTTAACATTTGTGCAGCATTTCTGAAAACTCTTCTATTTCATTTTATTTCACTTTAATTCCTCCCATTTCTGATAGGGAAATTTTGAAAAATTGGATGAGTTACTGATAATTTGAATCTATTCACGAAAAAAATAGAACTTTCGGTTAACTCAGTTTCTGGGTAACTATTCAGTATGACCTTCCATAGAGCCGTCGTCTGGGGAATGCAAAATCTTGACACGATCTCAAAAAGGTCCAACGACATTTTATTTATAAAATTTCATATTTTCTGATCTTTTTTCAGTTCATTTTCACGAAGAATCAGGATTGATGAAGTAAATATCAAGAATGAAAAATCACTTGGGAACTCCTAGGAGCTTTTCGCATTTTCCAGAATAGCATTTGAAGACAGATTCGTCATCAGTGAGTCGAATCTTATTGTTTGAGGCCATGTCCTGCTCAGAATACAGACATGGTGATGAAATGGTATAGCCCAAAATACTCGATGGATGAAAATGATACTTTTTGAGATATTTTTCCAAACTCTGTTTGTAGTAAGAGACGAGAGCATATATTTCAGCATATATTATAAATTACTCCTTCAAGGAAGAACTTATGGTAATTGCTCAACCTCTTAGCTGAATCAGTGTTTTAACTTTCATTAGGCAGTAGTTGGAATAAAGAAGGCTACACCTCGTTCCTACGTAAACGTCTCAACTGGCCCAAGCAATTCTATAAATCAAACTAAACAGGGGCGGTTCATCTGCAGAGCCCAAGGGTATGGGAATCACCACTTTTTTCCTTTCAGTAACAAGAATTCTTTAGCCGGGTCTGAGAATTAGAGATATTGTTGATCTCTCTTTAGGACGGTTGTATGATTAGTGTAAAGGAATATTTTAATTGGGAATTTTTTGTTCCCCAATCTGTCGGTTTATGCGGAGCATTAGAAAACCATGTTATTATTTTTTCGATGGGATCAATTGACATCATCTTCAGATTTTGTCTAACTTTGGTGATTTTCATTTCAGAGAAATTGCAAATAAAATCAAATTGTTACCTACCGTTGGCTTGGAGGACTGACCATTTTTTGATTTTGATTTTTATCCCTATGAATAAAATTTGGAGTTGTGGATTGTGAATTTTTCTATTTCGTACACATTGCGTTCAAATTGTTGGAACATCCGAATAATTCTTTTGAAATATGAACATTGTAGATGACTGAAAACCATTCTGAGTAATTCTAATACTTCTATCTCATAACTCATAAAGTTATCAAAAAGATATCGAATATTGATACAGGCTATTCAAATATCTGTTGCCGTATCAATAAGTTAATTACACTCTGAGAAGTACCATTGTTTTTATGTCTATACAAACAATGGTAATGGTAGTACGTAGTATTCAGTTACACATACCTACAACAATTTGCAGATATAATCGAAAGAATCCATTACCGAAATGATATAGAAAGATGCTGATAAAATAATTCTGATTGAAAAGAGAAGCTGTTAAACTACTCGTAATAGTTGAGGATATTGAATTACTTTTTGTTTTTCTCTCCAAAAATTACCTTCTAAAATCTGTATATTTGGAATTTTCAGATTTAGATAATAAGATTTTGAACAATAAAAATACAATACGAAAAATATGAGAAAAACTTGTAATCATCCTCATAGAGAAAGTATGTCCACTAATTGTACCAATACCAATGGCATCTTATCTACAGGCTTTCCAATAAGTTATTGAGAATACAGTTCTCAATTCGTTGCCAAAGTTATGGCAAGATATCTCTGACATTAAAGCTGTGGGTCAGTGATTAAGATTCAGTATTCGAAAATTACAAGGCAAACTCTTCAATTTTTTCAATTAGTTAAGATGGCAAGTGAAGAATGTACCCATATCTGAAGAAAGGCCTCTTAAATGGCATTCCTTCGTGTTCCATTTTCGCACAGCTGTCAATTTCCTTCTTCAAGACAGAAAAAAAATTGCTTCACCTGAAGCCATTCGTAACCATCTGAATGACTTCTTCATGAATCATCTCGGGTCTTTCATTGTGTCAGTCACTTGGATCTTCTAGAATTCCGTAAATGCTCCGGATGATGAACTAATCGGCAGATCGCGTGCCTATTATTCGTAATATTGTACTGGTGTTGTTTGAGAGAAATGCATCATGAGCTACCGTTGAAAGCTCTTTGAATGGAGGCATATTGAACACATGGGCGTAACCATTTTCTTCGTCGGAGATCTCTGTAATTTATTGGAGTTTTATTTTTTATTCTTGTTTATTTGGAATATTTCCAATGGACCCTTGCAACTATTTCACATTGTGGTCTCACCGATGTTCCCTCTTTTTCTGATATTGTGTGGTCTTGAATGCTGAAAAACCCAGACCGTTACTTTCTGGCAAACCTCATAAAACTGACAAATAAGATACAAGAATATCACGTTCCGTCTGGAGTTTGCATTCCAAACCAAACAATGAAGAAGTCACTTGTAGGCAATACAAGACACCTCACCAACTGGTGACTAAAATACGAGGTGGAGGAGGTCCACTTGCAAGAGAGATAGGAGCGCAGGCCGAATGGATCGTGTGAAAGGAATTCGAGCCGGCTTACACAACTAAAGCCCACGTTGCTTCGACGACCGCAAAGCTCAAGATATATAGGATCATACCCTATAACTTTTAATCGGAGGTGTTTGATATCATTCGTGTTCGGTGGATTGTTATTATCTCATACTTGAATAACCAGTAGATGTGGATTTCGCGTGATAAAGTACCTTGTAAAAATTGAATAACATACGGTCCTTGTGAGCCGAAATCGGAAGTGGCGTCCATTGGGCTATAAGAATATTTTCATTTCTTCTGATTTGTGAAGTCATAAAGGGATAGGAATATACTTACCTAATTTATTTCATTCCATAAATAAAATTGCCGTTATCTCTTGATTCATTGTAGAATGGATTTATTCGATTTATTTGATTTAAGGCAACGTATCTTTGGGACAATTTTGTTGTCAATTTCAATCGGAATTGAGGAGATTACTGTGGCTTTTCTTCAGAATGGAATAAAATTTGGTTAATATTCTGGTCTTGATAAAATACTGACCTATTGAATGATAATCTGCAGATTTTTGACTAACCACTAATCAAGGTTTTCTAGCAGGAAATTGCGAACATTTCTCGCTCGGTTCCTACGTTAATTTTATGGCGATAATAACCGAAAATAAAGAAACGTACGCTTCGCAATTCGTTAATATCCTGAGAGGATCCGTGAATGAATAGATATCTCCGTTATTGATTCTGTGGCTGCTTTCAGTGTTCCAATTATCATCTGTTTATGAGAACGTGGGATGTAGTGCCTAATGTTGGAATGATAATTGTTGGCTTCATTTTGTCAATTAACCTCATCAAACTTCATAAAGTGAAATAGATTATACATATCTCGATATCCTTGAAGGATTTATTACTTTTGAGTTATGAGGATTTCTAGAAGATTTCTTTTGTTTGAAAAAGATTTTTATAGCTCTCAATCTATTTATTTTCGTCTAAGTAATGCACTGATTGTACAGCAAGATTACTGTTTTCTTAATCTTCATGGAATTAATGTTTTCATCCTTCTTTTTGCCAGTGGAAGTTGTGTACCATGTGTCTTATTCCCTTATTTTTATAATTTCCTATTGGCAAATAAATTTTTATTAATATTAATGAAAACAACAGAATTTTATAAAATTACTGTAAGTAGTATGCCAACTGCTTATTTTTGTAAGGCGATCAGTAACATTCTCCAAATAATAAGTCCCATTGAAATACAGAGTGTAACAATAAATTCGATAACGAATAAATGAGGAAAAACGCTCGGACACGTCGATTTATAATTTTAAATGCGCATATTTTTCAAGAAAATAAAATTATATAGGGTGTTCCATGCGACCGTGGCCAATACCAACTTTCTTATTTCAAATGCAACCTCCTGTATATTATTTATTTTTTGGATTCTTCAGAAAATTATAGACATAATTCATGTACAATGTCCTATACCTATCTTCAACTTTTTTTTTTACTTCCGAAATAGTTAAAGATAGGTATAAGACAATGTGCATGAATTGTGTCTAGAATTCTCTGAAGAATCTAAAAAATAAATAATCTACAGGGGGTTGCATTTGAAATATGAAAGTTGGTATTGGCCACGGTCGCATGGAACACCCTATATAATATTATTTTCTTGAAAAATATGCGTATTTAAAATTACAAATCGACGTGTCCGAGCGTTTTTCCCAACACGCCCTCATTTATTCGTTATCGAATTTATTCCATTTGGCTGTTACACTCTGTATAGAAATAATCAATACTGACCCAAAAAGAGATAATGCAAATATTGAAGATTTGCATGAGTAATAATATTCAATTTGAGGATACATCAATAAACTTCATCTCAATAAAACTGAAATATCTTTTTCGTTAAATAATTGTCAAAATCGGATATGTTCAATGACAAAGAAAAAATGATAATTCCAAAAATTTCCCGATATTCTGTACAGTTTCAACGATCAGAACAAATTTCCAATAGTAACACTCAATCATTATACTCTCTTATTAAACAGACTATTCATCTTTTCTTCGAACATCGTTCAACAGATTATGAGTCATGCAATGAAGAACGGGATCCTCAGATTCTCAAGAGTTCCTTTCGACTATCATCGTCGATACCTGGAATCCACCATCCTGTTCAGACGTTCAGAGCTGCATGACTCGTCGATTGAAACCACTTGTTGACATTTCGGTTGGATGAAACGCGAATATCTTCTCCCAGAGTACGAAGTAGACCCGATTGATTCGAATATTCCAGGCCAGTAAAGTTGTTTGGTTTCTCCCCATAATCGGGCATAAAAAAAGTACAGCGATAAATGAGAAATAAAATACGTGAGAAAATATATCATTTGAGATTGGACATCCGAAGTTAGATTGAATAGAAAGTGTCACTGGTTCTTTTTTTTTGAGGGCTCGTTCTACTCAAACGAGGCATATGCTTGTATTTTTCGAATTTTGTGCCGAGAATGTCTTCATTTCCATAAATACACTGCGCAAAAAAATTAACGCACATTCTGAAAATCTCAATTTTAATGAAAGTTAACTCTACATTGACTTTATAACTTATTTTTCATGTTCTCTCGGGAAGGTTTTGAACGAAACAAGACACATTAAATGGAAGAAAAATTTAGGTTTTCACTCAATCTTATGCGAAAGAAGAGAAATGAACAATTTTCAAAATACTGAAATGCTGATAAGTGATTTAATACTTGGTATTTCGACCCCTTGCGTTAATTACAGCTCGGCAACGACGGTTCATACTCAAAATGAGTGATCTTAAAATGTTCTGATCTAATCCTTCCCAGATTTCTCCGAGTTGGATTCCTAAGTCATCAAGAGTAGCTGGATGATTTTCTGAACTTTTCAGCCTTCTATTGAGGTTGTCCCAAACTTGCTCAATCGGATTGAGATCTGGACTTCATGCTGGCCATTCCATTCGAGAGACTTCAACCTCTTCAAGGTACTCCTGAACGATGCGCGCACGATGGGGTCTGGCATTATCGTCCATAAAAATGAAATTTTCACCAATGTATGAGGCAAATAGCACTACATGCTCTTCAAGAATGTTCCTTATATACTTATCAGCATTCATAGCTCCATTATAAACGACCACTAGGTCAAAGATATTCCACCCCATACCATAATCGACCCTCCCCCGAAACCAGTAGTATTCAGGAAATTGCACTGAGCATATCTTCCATGTGGACGTCTGTATACAAGGGAACGTCGATCACAATGGTAGAGGCAGAATCTAGACTCATCTGTGAAGAGAACTCTTTCCCAATTGGCCTCTTCCCAATGGATATGCTCTCTCGCAAAATCCAAACGCGCCCTTCGATGAGCTGGGGTAAGAGCTGGGCCTCTTGCCGCGACACGAGGCCTTAAATCATATTCTCTGATGCGATTTCTTATTGTCTGAGTGCTAATTTGCACCTCATGAGTTTGCTCAAGCTGATTTTGAAGGAGGCGAGCGGTTGCAAACAGTTGTCTCAGCGAAGAAAGTCTCAAATAACGTTCTTGAATGGCAGTTGTTACCCGTGGTCTACCCTGTCCTGGTCTTCGGACATTCATACCTGTCTCCCTGAATCGCTGCAACATTCTGGACACACTTGTATGGGAAACTCCAAACCTTTCTGCAATTCTTGTGTATGTCCACCCTTCTTCTGGCAAAACTACCGCTTGGGCACATTCCTCTTGGGTCAAATTGCGTGTTTCGCGTTGCATAGCGATCGAGTGTAGAAAATCAAACGATAGAAAAACACTAGAATTGATCGAGAACAACTGATTTTAGAATAGAGCCAATACATTCAAAATCTAATAATATCATCTTTTTTTATTCCTGCTGGGATGAAACATCTGTATTGAAGAAAAACGTTGAAAGTGGATAACATAATGCATGCATAATTCTGATGAAAATAATTTTCATTGAGAACACCTTCAGTTGTAGAATAAATTTGAGATTTCCATAATGTGCGTTAATTTTTTTGCGCAGTGTATGTCCCAAAAATGTTAATAATGCCATCAAATCAAGAGTTCAACCCTGAAATCTAATCGATAAAATCAAGCAGGACTCAAACGGAGATAATAATCAATTAATTATATCATCGTTTTCATTTTATGTTCAATTTCTTTTTATGCTCGAAGAGCATCCAACATGTGTAGACAGCCCCAAGCCTCTCCGGCATCCAGTAGCGAACTGGAAACGGGCCTCCCTCTCAAGGGTATCATTAGATATTTCATTAAATCACCTTGAATCAAATACAACACAGGTAGAGACTGTCACCGTCCTTCCGTGTTACGCCGTTGTCAGGTAATTCCAGGCGAGGTGACTAATCCACGTAGTTTCTTCAGCTTTTTGACCTGCCCCTTGTCAACTCCCGAGAAGGCAAAGACAGTGGTTCTGGTCTGGGTTTACAGACACCGCATAACCTGTTCCGTTTAGAGGCGACAGGGTGCAAATGGGCGGGGGCTGAAGGATTAGGCCCGCTACACACTGGCTATATGGTCACGGTCAGTTCGAAGGTTCCATCTTTTCGCGCTTGGTACGATGTCATGAAACCAATGAAGAGGCATCTTCTTCTTAGACTACAATTGATTTTTCCTTTCTCCAAATGGGTGGACAAAAGCAGGTTCTTGTGGAGTATGCGGGGTGGCACTCTTCGAGTCTTATCTCAATGGTCGTTCTCAGGTGGTTAAATTGGGTAGTAGAGTTTCTTCTGCCAAACAGGTGTTGAGTGGAGTACCTCAAGGTTCCGTTCTTGGACCGATATTCTTCATCTTACATACCAGCCAATTCCCTAAGTTCATTCATCACTGTAAGTTGCATATGATTTTCAACTTTTCCTGGACTCTATTGATGAATTGAATGTTGCCTCCATTAAACTGAACGAAGACTTGAATCGGCTATGGGATATTGCAAGGAAGCATGGTTTGAATCTGAATGGCAACAAGCCGTTTGCTCTCGCTTTTGACTCCAAGAACAATAAGAAAACTGTTAGGGAGGGTCTCAGGCTGGCTGTTTCGCTTGACGTCATTGGTTTTGTGGATAATGCTCGAGATTTGGGTTTGATTGTGGATGATTCGATGAGATTTCGAACATGTAGTGAGCGCGATTGGTAAAGCTTATGGTTCTTTGAGAGTGTTGTTTCCCCATAGATTATATTTGCCTATCTTCACGAAGAGACTGTTATGTGAGGCTTTGGTCTTATCAAAATTCAATTATTGCTCTCCTGTTTATAGTTTTTGCTTGGACCAAGACTCGCTCGATAGAATACAGCGTGTTCAGAACAACTGTATTAGGTTTATTTTTGGGATCAGAAAATTTGATCATGTATCACATAAACTTAAAGAGTTGAGTTGGCTCCCAATGAGGCTACGTTTTGATTATTTTGCACTTTGTACTTTCCATAATATAATTTTAAAGAGAAGTCCACCATATCTCTTCAACAGGCTGAGGTACAGATCTGATGTTCACAACGCCAACATAAGATATAGAAATTTTTGTCATGTCCTCACCACAGAACATCAACATTTGAGAGAAGTTTTATATTTAATATATACAAATTGTACAACGTTGTTCCCCATGAATTTAAGCAGCTCAAGAGTGAGAAATTTAAAAAAAAGTCAGCCGCTGCTAACTTGAATCTCTGATTGTCTCCGTATGGTATTTACTTTCTTTCTATATGCAATGTTGTATGATTGTACGTTTTCTTTATTTTACAGCACATTTTTTTTGTAACAAGGGTTAAGTGGTAGAACACCTCCTGGTGAACTTCCCCTTGTGGTTTTCGTTGGAAATAAAGACCTTATTATTATTATTATTCTGCAATAATATGAAACGAAAAAAAGCAAAGGGAGAGAAATCGAGAAGGGAAAATCGATTAGTATGATCATAATCAAATTGTTCTGAAGGTACCGACCCATCTTAATGTTCAATATTGGTGCAGGAGTGTCAATCCCCTAAAATGGGTCTATTTGTCCGAATCGATGAATAACGAAACTTCCAACCGAAATAACCGGCAAGAAATAACCCGTCAACGTCGTCTCCTGATGTTAAAAACATCGAGCACCAATCGTGCAGATTAATTTGGCAATTTGTTTTGAGCCGAACACCTTAGGCGCCTTCGTACATCTATTATTTGCTTTATTAATGAGACAAAGGAACCTGGCGATGGACTCGACTGGCGTTCCCACGATTCGCCGCTCCTCATCTTCGTCTTCCATCCATCCTTGCCGGTCACGGCGAACGATTACGGCCCGATTACGCCGCAATAACTCGGAGAGCCGGCCATAGGCACGTTCAAATTTGAATATAAGATGGTCCGTAATTGTTTTAAAATTTATTGTAAATGTGTGTACACAAGACTGAGATCGCGCCCGCGCTGCCCCCCTCTCCTGGCAACGGCGCGATTTTCCCGTATGTGAGTTAGGAATTTTCATTTGGCCTCTACCTGTGTTTCAGGTAACCGGTCTTGGTCGCTTCGAACTTATCGGCCACAGCGTTGCCAATCTCGGTGTTCAGGTACTGTGTGATTACTGGTATTGTGCGAGTAAAATGTGGAAATGTCGCTTCTTTATTGTTATGATAATGTAAGGAAGGATAAGTGAATTGCACACTACTAAAAACATACTGACAGAATGGAAAACGCCAACGGGTTGTGAACAGAAGAATACTCCAATAAATTCAGTTGATCCACTGAATATGACCAAAATACTCAATTCTAAATTATCGAGCTCGAACTCTCAGCTTACCAGATGAAACTCCACAAACTTAACATTGAATTGCCTACAATCTCAGTTTCCTTGGAATTTTTTCAGACCAGTGCTGCCCCCATCAAATCAAGAATGTTTCAGTACCATGAAGATCCTCAGAATGCATAACACCGCACCTAACACTGCACTACACATCCCCAGTCCAGTTGAGGGTCTTCATTAATACCTCTTTGAATTCGTGGACGAGAAAAAGATCCTTCCAAGTATATCCTGGTACTTTTCACCCAAGCACATTACTTCCAATACTTGTCCTGCAGAATCTCAAGAATTCAAGAAAGATGCCACAAACTGAGGACACATGAATATTAGAATCAATTTTATATACAAATTTACCGGATAAGGATTCTACACAATCTATCATAGAGCTGAGATCTCTTCATGATGGGTAAATCCAAGAAGACCCCTCTGAAGTATTGAATTTTGTCGAAAATTCCAACTAAACATCATGGACTAATCTATAGAAGTGTAAACTGCATGGTTTACACCAAAAAATTTACTGCGCTGACCAAAAATAATATTTTCTTTTTAATAAAATTTTAATAAAAAATACTGGCAATGTGGTAAATATTCCGCATTGTTTTGAATTTGCTGAGTGAAATTACAAAAAATAATTACATAAAGATGAAATAGATATTCCTTATTAAGTGGACATTTGAGAGACTGTGACAAGAATTATTATATTTTGTTAAATCTCTAGTTGAGTTTGTGCTCACTATCTACTGAATTATTCTCACAGTTCAGATACTTACTTGTCTTATTGAAGAATATTTTACGTATAACCTATAATTTCTTGATAATAAGGATAGAATATCTGATGATCATGCAAGAGCTATTATGTTATTCTATCTATATTATACTAAAATGTGGACCGACCCGAGGGAATCTGTAGATATTAAAATCGCTGCCAAGATTCGAAACAGTGAGGAAATTTTCACACGGTCGAAGAGAGGAATAATCGATTCATACGTGGGTGAAAATTCGCTTCTCTAGGCGATGTAGAAGTATTTTTAAAAAATTCGCGAAAAAATCCGACAAAAAGGGCATTTTAAACTCGATAAAACTTTCGTCACATATATCCTACCGGTGATGTAAATTTACGGATCGAAAGAGGGAAGATCAATGCAAAGTAGCTTGGTATTTATATTTTCCAGAATTCTCCCATTTCTTCGGAAAAATTGATCAAACTTTGACATTTCGCCTATAAAATCACTCGATTTGCAAAGATCTACCGATAAGGTCGCCGTTCAGAGCGCGTAGGAAAAGTTATCCGATAGAGGCGCCACCGTGCATTTTATGGAATATCTCCATAGAACTTACATTATCTCTATGAGTTCTATGAATATCTCTCTAATTATGAAATGTACAATGGCGCTCTATCCGAAAATCGCTGAACTATGAAATTAGTGAATATGTGGCTAAAGCAGGAACTTTTTCCCGCCGTATATTTGAATTTGGCAATTCTCTGCCAATTCCGTATTTCGAGTTGTTTTTCTGAATGAAATTATCTGTAGATTCACTTTTAATCGGAAGTTGAACTATTTTCATGTGTCTTTCGTTTGAAATAAAACAGAAGCATGAGTTGGCTCATTTTCTTCTATTTTTGAAAGAAAAAAAAATGAACTGTTGAAAGGAAATTGATCTCAATTATTTCATTAAGAACTCCAATCCTTTCTGAGTTTACCCACAAAATTTCAGTTCTCAAAGTAAGACCATTTTCAAATGCAACTTGAAATGAAAACACACTACATTGAACGCCCACAAGGTAGATCTAGGGGCCCTACTAGTTTTTTTACTATTCGGTTGGCGATTATCTTTCTGGTGTTTTCATAAGTACATACATAGTTAGTTTTCTTGATATTTTATAATTTGTTATTATTCTCTTGCATTGTCAAAAATGATGAATAAATGAATATGAATATTGAGAACCGTATTCGCAGAACTTTGAAGACATCTTAATGACCTAACGAGAAATGATAAAAATACAAATATGGAATTAGATACAGAGTACATTGAAGAGGAACACGATCGCACTAATCCTAATGATCTAGAGGCATATCCTTTGAAATAAAAATGTTAAGATCAGAAGACCCCAAGTTTCGTGGCATTAACCTTCCTTCTTCAGCTTTCTCGTTCTCGCCGGCAACGTTGTTCGTCTGGAAGTGGTCCCTCGCTCCTCTGTCGTCTCCACCACCACGAGCCGGTCTTGAAAAGGAATTCTCCGGCTACCATGTCACGCAGTCCATCGAGGAGCCGGTAGCCGTACGGTTTTAATTACATCTTTTAGAACTCAATTTGGAAATAGCCTTAGAGTATAATAACCTCATTTGCGACTGTTCATTTGTCAGGATTTCGACCGCGTTTTTTGCTGGGCAGACGTCATTTTTGCTGACGCGAAGTGGGTTGAACAACAGGTTTTTAGAGTTTGAGGAATGGTGATTTTTAACTGATGGGTTGATTGAAATTTGAGAATGTCCGACCAGTGTATCCACCTGTCGATAAGAACAGCGCAAATCAAACTAGTCACTAACAATAGTCAACAATAGTTTCGTCCTCATTGGAACATGCCAGAATTGAATTTGCCAAGTCGATTGGAGAATCGAATTCAGAAATTTTCGAAAGGAAACATAATTTGACTTATTCAAAAGAATTTGAATAGGGGGCAGGGGTAGAATGACACCCCATTTTGAAGCTGCTATCAGAGCATTATCCTCATTCTATGTCATCGACTCAAAGGCGATATGGGAGTGCCGAAGAAAACTCAACGAACTTGCCGATAGATCTTTCTAGTCTGTGTTCGAGAATCAAAAGAAACGTAAGGCCAAAACATTTGCCAGAAAGGAAAAGCATCTTATGAGAAACTGACGAATGTAGATTTTCTGGACCAAGGTTATAGGAGGAATTGGCCACCTTGAAGACCTCCCAGATAATGTAGTTTATTGGAGCTCTGGAGCTGTAGAGCCAGCTGTAGATGACGCAGTGATGATAACAGCTCTGAGGGGAGTCACAATAGATTTCAAGGTCGCAGTGCACTGTAACCCATGAAACTTAGGAAAGAGTAATCTAGAACGGTCAACACTGATCGTCAAGAGGAGTATTAGAAATGAGCCCAAAGACATTTTATTTCCTATGTTCTTGCTATAAACTGTTGGATGGCTATTGAGGCGCCACTCACCAATTACGAAAAGAAGATAGAGGTAGAGGCTCTGCATACACTGCGCAAAAAAATTAACGCACATTATGGAAATCCCAAATCTATTCTACAACTGAAGGTGTTCTCAATGATAATTATTTTTATCAGAATTATGCATGCATATGTTATCCACTTTCAACGTTTTTCTTCAATACAGATGTTTTCTCCCAGCAGGAATAAAAAAAGATGATATTATCAGATTTTGAATGTATTGGCTCCATTCTAAAATCAGTTGTTCTCGATCAATTCTAGTGATCAATAGAAACACGCAATTTGACCCAAGAGTAATGCGCCCAAGCGGTAGTCCACATGAAAGATATGCTCAGTGCAATTTCCTTGGTTTCGGAGAAGGATCGATTATGGTATGGGGTGGAATATCTTTGACTGCTCGCACAGACCTAGTGGTCGTTGATAATGGAGCTATTAATGCTGATAAGTATATAAGGAACATTCTTGAAGAGTATGTAGTGCCATTTGCCCCATAAGTTGGTGAAAATTTCATTTTTATGGACGATAATGCCAGACCCCATCGTGCGCGCATCGTTCAGGAGAACTTTGAAGAGGTTGAAGTCTCTCGAATGGAATGGCCAGCAAGAAGTCCAGATTTCAATCCGATTGAGCATGTTCGGGACAACCTCAATAGAAGACTGAGAAGTTCAGAAAATCATCCAGCTACTCTTAATGACTTAGGAATCCAACTCGGAGAAATATGGGAAGGATTAGATCAGAACATTTTAAGATAACTCATTTTGAGTATGAACCGTCGTTGCCGAGAGCTGTAATTAACGCGAAGGGTGGAAATACCAAGTATTAAATCACTTATCAGCATTTCAGTATTTTGAAAATTGTTCATTTCTCTTCTTTCACATAAGATTCGGTGAAATCCTGAATTTTTCTTCCATTTCATGTGTCTTGTTTCGTTCAAAACCTTCCCGAGAGAACATAAAAAATAAGTTATAAAGTCAATGTAGAGTTAACTTTCATTGAAATTGAGATTTTCAGAATGTGCGTTGATTTTTTTGCGCAGTGTATTACTTTGTGCTACGTTGCTTGAGTATTCTTACGAACCATTGAGGGGTAGCAAGGATTGAATTCTAGCTTAAGGTAGCGCGTTAATGAGTCAAAACAAAAATTCAAAATGCGAGTGTCATGACCTTTTCTGTTCTACTTTCCTAACGACCACGAATTGCGATAATAATCATATCCATCTCTACAATCATTCATTGAAAGAAAATGTTTGAGAATTTACGAAATTAGTAATCACTGTTATTTCTTTTAAATTCTTCTTCAATCATGTTGGATAAAGAAGAATAATTGTATCTTTTTAATTTTCAACCCGACAGACTGCGTTTATTTTGATACTTAATCTGGTCATCTGAAATGGCAGATATCCAAGATGAAATCATGCTCAATACAGAGATTATTTTTTACTTAATCATCGCACACTCTGCACCGAACATGGGATCATAATTGACTTGATTTCAATAATCAAGATAATGAGATTAAGATCCGACCAAATCCTGTTGTTCTGCACATAAATACAAATTTAAATTATCGAAGTTCCATCAGAATTTCACGGTTTTGCAGATAAGCCGGTGTCTGATTGCTTAAAGTGAATCTACACCCGCACCGAAAACTTTTCGTTTCTGTCGGCGTCAACGAGCAGCGATTTCCATCACGCATTATCGCATTCATTCACGCTGCTCGCACCTCCGAATCGACCTGGCCAAGTCTAGCTTTGTGGCCTCGAATACTACCAACACATGCATAACTGTGCGTTCGAACGACGTCATCGCCGAACAATCGTGCAGCTTCGTGCTCAATACGGGTCACATGCCGTGACGCTTGCCACGCAATCTGCGATGCGATATCCGCCTCGTGTTCTCCATTCGACAGTGTTGTACAAGGTTCATAGAGCGGTGGAGGTCGACGAATCGGTGCAAGATGGAGAGACTTGGAGATGACATGTCACTGAACAAACTCTTTGTTAGGGAGGTGGAGAAAAGGAGATGCCTGTACGATTACACCATGCACGATTACTCCAACAAGGACTTGCAGGAGAGGAGTTGGCAGGAGATTGCTGATGTTGTTGGCAGCACAGGTAGGTGATCTCTTCATTTGGTATTCATCACCATCAGAATTTTTCTCTCGTTGGTTTGCTTCGAGGATATAATATGGAAGATTTCTATTCTTGTTAAGCATTTGGGATAGGATGTTGCTGTATTAATCCTTCTGCATAAATAAGAAAATATATCCAAAAGCACATTTAGGTTGTACCATCAAATATACATAGATGCCCCTGCTTAGTTAAAGTCAAATACCCACTTTACGAGCTATGTTGTGTTCTGCTCTGCTGTATCAAAGCCATTATTTTTTCCCTGTGCACATTACAATGAACAAATTGTGTGATGTCTTCTAAAATCAACACTACGGCCAATGATGGTATTACTTTGAACCTTTCTGTTCTGATGTTGAATTAAATTTTCAGTGCACGAATGCAAATCAAGATGGAAGAACTTGAGGGCTGGACTGACTCGATACCTCAGCAGACCATTGACGTTATCTGGTGCCAGATACGTGAAGAAATATTACCTTTTCGATGATTTGCAGTTTATACTTCCCTTCATCCGAGCACGAAATCGTATAGCACTGAGTGATGCTGGTGAATTGGACCAAAGTGATGGAAACCCACAGATTGGTGATAACGACGAAGAAACGTCTCAAGATCAAGACATAGACGTTAAGCCTCATTTACTACTGAACGATCTAGAAAGTAACTCTGACGACAATTCGGTACACTTTTTCGAGCAGAATCATAGACAGAAGAAACGAAAACCTGCTGATAGCCTTCAAAGTAATGATGATGATGTACCGAGAGAGAAAGTATGTAGGAAATCCAAACAAAACGATGAATTTGTGGAAGTTATCAAGAACTGTTTATTGGATAATTCGAGGATGACGAATCCCGATATGGACTTTTTCAGAAGCATTTTACCGGATATTGCTGATTTTTCCCCTGCTCAGAAGAGATTGTTCAAACTGAAAGTTTTACAAGTTATTGATGAGATTGCTTCTTGCTGAAATGCTGTTTTTTAATTTTGATTGTTATAGTTTAAATATATATTTTTTTATGAATCTATCATTTCAAACGTTTTAAAAACAGCCCTTAAAACCTTCCTTTACTATCTGATGAAAGGTAAACGATATAAAGAATGGGCGAGTGGTACTTTTTGTCCATTCGAAAATGCAAAAAAAGATCCTAGTCCTCAGAACCACATGTTAAAGAGATAGGGGTAACTTTTTACGCTTTAAATATATTTAAACTCAATGATACGGCTTAAGATGAATTCAACAGTGGTGAAGATGGCAATCAACTGCTTCACACGAACTTAACATAAATGCGAGAGTGTCGCTGAAATTTATGTGTCTCACGAATCAATTCGTACCATGAAAACGATTGTTTAGAGGCATGAAATGCTTCATTATTACTGAAAGATAATGTCGCAAGGCTATGAATGTGAACTCAGCAAATCCCATCCAGAACCACAGCCCTCATATGGCTCCAACCGCTGTTTTCTCTCTCATAAACTCAAATTACAACTAAAGACAACCGTATTCACTCTATTGGAGATAAAGTAGTTTTCTATAAACCTCTAATTAATCAGTTTGGTGAATCATCCTGTTAGACCATTTCGTACTTCGGTAGCAGATAAGACGGAGGATGACTATCCCCAGACATCCGAAATGGTCGCATCCGCTTGGTGCCAGGGGACCTTCATGTATGCTGATTTGCAATATTGTTATCGATTGTTCTTTATTCTTTCGTGCAATCTATTCCTGACCAGTTGTATTGTGATTCGCTGTTCGCGTTGATATATTAGGAGTGTTAGGGATGTGTGACGAAGAAATTCTGGAGCAAAGAATCGCCAGGGCGGTGGAGAAAAGAAAAAGTTTGTATGATAAATATGCTCCTGATTACGGCAACAGAGCCTACGCTGAAACAAATTGGATAGACGTGAGCTATGAAGTTGGTTACAATGGTGAGAACTTGATTATTGTTGAATACTCTAACTTTATCATTTTTCTCAATCATTTTAATAAAACAGGGAAAACGGAATGATACAAAATTTCCATTAACTTATCACTGAAAGAAAATAATGATCTTTTTTCATTCAATGTTTTCCTGTACAAATGTACCAAATTCACTAATCGAAAGGTTCTGAATCAGTATTGAAATTTCAGTTGAAGGATGCAAATTAATATGGCAAAAGTTGAGAAACAAAATGAATCTCTACATGAAAAACTCAATAGGAAAGCCTGATAACGATTATTTGGAGAACAAGCACCCTTATAGGGAGTTGCTGTTCCTTAAAAACACTTATAAACCTAGAAAATCATCGATTAATCCTGTTGTTCAGATGTACCAATGCCCACAGGATGGCAGAGGCGAATCGCCAAAATCAGTTGTTATGGTACCAGCAAAACCATCTAAGAAGCTTAAAAAAAACTGTGAGGAATCGTTGGAAACAGATACAGATCAACAGTTATTTAAAATAATTCAAGAAGATTATTCTAAATTTTCTAATTCGCAAAAGATATTGTTCAGGAAAAGAGTATTTGATGCTATTTATGAGATAAATGCGAAAAATAACTGAAGAAGAAATAAAAATTATATATCCTATTATTTTATATCCTTATTTTTCTCAATATATTTTATCACCCCAAGTTTGTTTTTTCTCGAATTCTTTCAATACTTTCGTTTGATAGATCAATTTATGAATCTGCTGAAAAGTTGTTGTGGAAGATATTTTTATTGTAATCTTATTTTAATAAAAATCAAATCTTATATTTCATGGATCCAATTATGTACTCAAATATCTACTATTACATTTTGAAACTTGAATGAGAAAGAAGAAGAAATTGATCTTCACAATTTCAATTGCTTTTTTTATTATCATCGAGGCAATATTCGTGCAGATGGAGTCAAATCATCAGCCTCGATTATTTTATCTTATAAATCTATTATAAATAAACTATTTAACCTTTATGCCACATTCTTCTACAAATTAACAAATAATCCCATATTTCCTCTGTACTATTAACTCTACCATCTATACTAACGTTGGCGTTGTTTTAAATTTAACACGAGATATTTTTGTTAAATTGTAAGAATTAACATTTCTCGATTTCACATATATTTTTCTTGGAAATTCTTAAGGTTTGTTGTAAGTTCTCACAAGGTGATAAACTAGTTCCTGGAAATCCTGTGTTTTCTTGTACATACATGAATATTTCGTACTTTATGATGTTATCTATACAGATAAGGCGTTGGCTGATTTATCTGCAGATAATTTATATGCTTGCATCCGTTGACCACCATTTGAAAATTATCTAGAAATTTTCATTGACTTTGTGCAGTAGTTGTTATCTGTTCGTGTTCCGTTACACTCGTTTTTCGCGTTGCTATATTTCATCGGCAAAACTGGGATGTGTGAAGAAGAATATCTAGAGCAAAGGATCGCAAGGGCTGTGGAGAAGAGGAGAGGTTTGTATGACAAAAATTTTCATGGTTTTGTCGACAAGGAGCAATACATTTTAACGAGTTGGATGGACGTAAGCCATGAAGTTGGTTTCACTGGTGAGTTATCTCGATAATCCAATACTATGTATATTATTCACTTGGTGAATAAAAGCCATCTCATAATAGATTTTGAATTGTGATTTGATTTCCAGAGGAAGGATGCAAATCAATGTGGCAAAAGATGAAAAATAAAATGACACGATACATGAGGCAATCATGTGGAAAGCCTGCTGATCAATCAATGGAAAGAAAGCACCCTTACAGGGAGTTGCTGTTCCTTAAACCCTGCTATCAACCTCGGAACACTAAAAAAAACATTGTTCAGGCGGATGAGAGTGCACAACACAGCAGAGGAGAGAAACGCAAATTAAATGATAAGCTACCAAGTGCAGCTCCCAAGAAGTATAAAAAGAATGATAATGGATCTGTAGTAAAACTAGCAGAAAACGATAAGAACTTATTCAGCATGATTCAAGCAGATTATGTTCTTCTTTCTCTTCCTAAAAAAAGAAGGTTCAGGACAGAAGTATTTACGCTCCTTGAAAAGATAAGCCAAGAAAACTTTTGAAATTAATTTTGGTACTAACAAATTTAAATTTTAACCCTTGTGAATCCGATTAAATTATTTTCCATCAACCCAAGTGTGTTTTTCTTGAATTCCTTCATTTTTTTCATAATTTGATAGGTCAATTTATGGGTATGTCGAAAGATTGTATTATCCGTTATTTTACCCATTTAATTTGCACTGTTCAATATTTCATAAAAAAAAATTTCAATATAACCTAGATTTCCGAAGATACATCAATTATGATAGACCCTTTTGATTTCACATCATCATTTACTTGTTCTTGTTATTCCCCAGTCCATAATACAACAAATGCTTCGAGATACTAATGATTGGCTACATCAGCTGCCCGTTATTTCACCTTCAGCAATATTTCATTCCGAAAATTAAGAGTGTGACTCCTAAGGAGTAACCATCGAAATATGAGTTGCTTCTTTATCGGCAGCAATGAATGCCACAGGCATGCTGGTATATTACACACAGAATTTCTCTGCGCCACTGAAATCCGCGAAGATATATTCGTTCTCACCAAGTCCAAGATTGTCAGACTGGAGGATTTTTCTTGGGAATAGATTCATATGTGGATAAATTGGTTTTCTATGTAAATACCGGAGTAAGTATTAGTTTTTTCGGAAAACTACGGAACAAGTATTCTTTTCGGATGGGGCATCTTTTGATGCCCTTAGTTGTATGATCATCCCCTAAGCTAGGTGGCAACCCCTTCAAGAATACTAAATGGAAATAGGGGTCGAGTGAAAATATCAGTCAACATTCGGAATTCCAACTATCCAGTTATATAAGTTGTATAAATTGGAAATTGCTTATACGTTTCTTATAATTTTCTGTATGATGTGTCTGTGAACATTTTGATGAAATTGGCCATGTCGATTCCACTTGACATTGGATTGGATCTTCCATATAGCTGTGCATTGGTGTCAGTGGTAAAAAAACATTTCCATAGGAGGAAGTCACTGTAGTAATGGAAGAGCTCCGGAGATATCTGTGAAATATTCCGGCAACTCTGCCCGAGTCTTGGACAGGTTCACAGGCGGATATCGCTTTTAGTAAGAGAGGAGGTAGGTACCCGCTTAGGTACCAGCCAACCGGCCGGCTACTTGGCTTACAGTGAGCGATTCGCATAGTCGACGGGCAATAACCTCCTTAGCAAGGTTAAAAGCGGACGACTTGGTGCATGTCAACTGCATATATTACCATCAGCGAGAACAGAACACCGAGGTGGACCACTGCTTCTTTACACGGGGGCTTTCAGAAAACATCAGAGCTAACTCAGACTCCCAAAGCTTAATAGCAGGACTGCAGGAATTGAATAAATATCTTATCTGAAAGACTCAGATTTAAATACACGTAGAAATAACATGCTGTCGATACCGTTCACAAGAGTTAACAAGAAAGAAAGAAAATTTTGAGCCTCAATTCCCCAGAAGGGTCTATATGTGACCTATTTGACTATTTGTTGAAAGATATGCATTTGAAACAGCAAGTAAACAATTATGAACTCTATGGGGTTTTCCAGACGAGCCAAATCCAACAGCAGTCGTTACATGTTACCTCACTAAGCATTTCGAAACCAATGGTCTCCAGTTTGTCTTAATACCCACAATTCCATTAAAACAACCCAAAATGGTCCTTTCTGAAATGCGCATAAGCATTTGTTTGCAAGAAGTGTTCAGCATTGAAAAAGTGCTTCGAATATTGGTTCAACTCCCCCAATACTGTATTGATTTTACTGCAGATGTTTTGAGATCAATTAAGCTATTTCCGTTTATGAATATTTGTTTTTTTATCCATTCAAAACTTAGATAGAAACTGAAACTGAACGAAACACCCCGAAAAATCTTATGGTACTGAATTATATCTTCATATTTTCATTCGCAATGCTCCCATTTCATTATAATAACTTTTTGGAAACACCGCGTACCATCATCAGAAATTTCTTGTTCACCTAACATCGTCACCTGAAGAGAACTCTGGCCCTGAACTTTAAATAGACTCCAGATGCTAAATTAATGTAGACGACACTCTTGGCATGTGCCACTCTATCGGATACAAGGGATTTTGTTTAATTAGCGAGTTGCGATAGAGCCGATTGTGCAAAAAGAGTAGAGCTATCAAAGATTACTCATCACTTGACCTAGCGTCATGTTTTTGCTACATCTGCTCAACTGACAACTTGGTATCGTGAAATTTCTGAGGCATTAGTCATATTCTTATGCCTGAAGTTATCACTACTTCTGATGCCAATTCCAGAGGTAGAAAGCTATCATGAATTCGCAAGAAAATAAATAATATTTGGAAGACACCTAATCAGAAGAATGAATAGTTAAATCCCATTTTCAGAGACTACCTCATTCAGTTAGAAGCTCAAAATGATGAGAAACCATATGCATGCATTAATGTATTATTCCCTATTATAATATAAGGTATCATATGGCATTATACAGGGTCTTTCACGAGGAACCTCACCCATATTTATACGGGAAACTACTGAACGTATTTTCATGAAATTCAGCACTTATAAGTATTTCACGATGCTGATGAAATCTAAAATATTTTCAAGGCATGAGCACCTCCGGTTTTTCCGGAAATAACGTCAACTTCCGTTTTTAAAATAAGAACACAATTTTTTTATTGCAGAAATAGATTCCTTAGAAAATTTCAAGTTATTTTGATGTAACATTTTTCAGTTTTGGTTGGAAAATTCTCTCCGAGCGGGAAAATTCGAAAAAAAAATCGAAAATAGAGCTCCGCTGAAACAAGAATAACTTCGAGGTTTTTGGATGGAAAATTTTCATTTTTGGGATTTTTCAAGACGTAAGATTGATGTATCCACTTTAAAAATAACTTGAAATTTTTTAAGGAATCTATTTCTGCAATAAAAAAATGGTGTTCTAATTTGAAAAACGGAAGTTGACGTCATTTCCGGAAAAACCGGAGGTGCTCATGCCTTGAAAATATTTTAGATTTCATCAGCATCGTGAAATACTTATAAGTGCTGAATTTCATGAAAATACGTTCAGTAGTTTCCCGTATAAATATGGGTGAGGTTCCTCGTGAAAGACCCTGTATATTATTCAATATCAAAAATTATAAAGAAATGTTCCTCAGCTAGCAGCACATAATACATAATAGTGTTTGCTGAAGACTCTTTTACTTCTGTCTTCTATACTCTCTTGTAATATGAAAGGAAAAGCTTTACAGCTCTGTTATAAGCCTACATTATTTTTTTAGATTTATTTTTCTCAACATTAGTCTCATTGAAATCACTTGTTTTCTAGAAAACTGGGACTGGATTTAGTACCAAGGCAAGGAGCAGAAATGGTTAATTCAGACTCTGTGTCAGTGGTTGAACTTTATCATGTACATGTTTCCAGTGCAGAAAACACTACGGTAAGTTACAATTATTCTTGACTAGAGAAATACAGATTGATTCAGTGGCAAAATTGCAATTTAACAAATTTCCTCCAAATTTAGACGGCTCAAAATTTCAGTAACTTCTTTAATACTAATTTTCAATGCTGCCTATAAGGTATTGTTGCGGTGTTTACAAAAGTGTTGAACATAATATTATTATCAAGATTCATTCTGTCACTGTAAACGCGTTTCAATCAATACGATTTCTTATATCTCTTCGATAGAAAAATACAACTTGTATGAATTTTGTGGCATCTTTATTTTCAGGCAAGAGGCACGCTCAAGAAAAAAGAAATCAAAAAAGTACTGACCCATCATCTGTACTTCTGTATGCGTGACTTTGGACATCACATAGGTGAAGACACTGAGATATATTTTTCCTTATACGATGCCGCCAAATGCAAATATATAACTGAGAGATTTCTGGTCAAAATATCCAAAGAGGGGTTTTCTAATTATGTAGAAAAACTACATAGCAACTGCACTTTTTTCACGGTAAATTAGTAAACAATTGTTCATTACACTATACTCATTCCAATGTGGATGATTTCAGGACCTAGGTAACTCTGATTTAAACAGTGATATTTTTATAATTGCTCACATAATAAGGATAGGAAAAATGATTTATTCCGATACCTCCAAAAAGACTGAAAAATACGCTCCCTTGCAACAGCAAGTATACAAAAGACCCTATGGTGTTGGTGTGCAACCTCTTGGTAAATTTTTGGCAAGTAAGGATAAGGATTCTGATGAGAAAGAATTCAATATGAAGGTATTTTTCCAATGCTCAAGGTGGCATTCCATTCTAACCATACTATTTCAAGGTTTTCCAAGGGGAAGAAAAAGATTTCCACCAATTGCACGAGTTTATAATAAAACAAATCGGAAAATTCAACGCTCTCACCTGCCCACCCAATTACGGCATAATGATATCTCTTAAAATTCTTCACGGTGAACTCAGACAAATCAAAGAGGATAATCAGTTGCTGTTCAAGAACGTCAGCCTGACGAAAAAGTTGGGCTTTCCTGATGTTATCATGCCAGGGGATGTCAGGAACGATTTATACATTTCCTTAGAACGTGGGGAGTTCGAAAGAGGTGGAAAGTCCACTGGCAAGAATATAGAAGTTACAGTTGTGGTCTTGGATAGCGAGAAGAATAGGATACAGGTGAATATTCAGGATTTTCGAAACTTTCTTAATGGGGTTTCCAAAGGTACAAATTTAATTTCGAACAAAGAATTCAATCAAAGAAATTGTTTCAAAATACTGAAGTTAGCTGATAGTAAAGATCTGCTTTGATTGGGTTGGGTACCTTTGTTCTAATCGTTTCTTCTTATCTGGAGAGCTTTCGATAAAACTAACTTTATAACAGGATTGCTTATGGGGAGCTTCTGGCATGGAAGGATCAGCCGTTTACAATTCCATGATAATATACCATCATAACTCCCCAGCATGGGCGGAACTAGCAAGATTAACGTTACCAATTGACAAATTCGCAGGCGCCCATGTCAGATTCGAATTCAGACATTGCTCGAGTAAGTTGACTAAAAAAATGATTCAATTCGAATCTGAATCTTCCATATTCCAGCAAGAGAAAAAAACGATAAGAAACTTTTTGGTTTTTCTTTTATCCGCCTAATGGACAAAGATGGTGCTGCCATCCAGGACGGTTCCCACGAATTGTACATTTACAAATGCGAGGACCCGCAAAAACTTGAAAACTGCGGGTATTTGTCCCTTCCAGCTTTCGGTAAAGATTACGAAGGGAACCATGAAGCTAGCGGCCAATTTTCTAGAAGCCAGAAAGAAGCCGTATTTGTGAAAACACTATTATGCTCCACAAAATTGACTCAGAATGGTTAGAAAATCATATGATCCATATTATCAATAATATTCTTCAACCTATTTGTTTTTAGTTGATCTCTTAGCACTTTTGAGGTGGAAGTCACATCCAGAAAAAATTCAGGATTCTTTACAAAGGGTATTAAAACTAGGTGATGAGGAATTAGTTAAATTTCTGCAAGATGTCTTAGATGCACTGTTTGCTTTATTCTCAACAGAGGATGGAAATTCAACCCAATATAGTGGATTGGTTTTCCATGTACTAGTTTCAATTTTCATCTTATTGGACGAGTCTAAATTTCAGCATTTTAAACCTGTTTTGGATGCTTACATTAAGAATCACTTTTCGGCAGCTTTGGTTTATAAGTGAGTTTTTTTTCTTTAATTGTGTGAACATATGTTCTTCATTGAATTTTAAGGGGATTGCTCACGAGCGTTCAACATTGTGCTGATTGGATTTTATCTTTTGAGAAGCAAGAACCCATTCAAAAATGTTACAAAAGTTTGGAATATATTTTCAAACTTATTATTCAAAGTAGATTGTTGTTCTCAAGAGCCACTTGTGGACAATTTGAGGATAGTTTCAAAAGGGATTTGTATGCTGTATTCAATTCACTGAATAAAATGCTGATTATGACTGAACCAAACATCACCAATACACAGGTTAGTATTTTCATTGTCATTTGAAGTTTTCTTCTCACTTTTCTGCATTATTAATAAGAAACTCTTCTAAGGTGGCCTTACTTCTATCTATAAGTTCAGTATATGAACAGCTTGTGGAGGTTCTGCCAATATTAGAAGTCTCAAAAATAGCTGCTACTATGTTGGATACAATTCCCAAAGAGTTACCCCTACTACTAGTACAAGCTAAATTAGTTTGTATAAAGAATTTAGTGTCTAGCAAACTATTTCAAGATGATGGTATGTTTTGAACATTCAAATTTATAACAGGCTATGAACTAGATCTTGTTTTAGAGTCCAGAAGCTTACTGTTAGGCTGTGCTTGTAAACATTTGAGGTTCCACATTATACATAGGGATGAATTAACGCTTTGTACTGAAGTATTATCTGAAATCCTAGGATATCTTTTCAAACAGCGAAAGGTCTCTGACGAACAAGGAAAGATAAATAATTGCATACATCATGATGTTGATACCATATGCATTAGCATCTTGGAAGTTTTACTTCAAACAGTTTTGATGTTGCTGGATAAGGATACGAAGATAATTGTGAGTTTCATTGAAAAAAGTACGAGGAAATGTTGACTTTGTTGTTGTAGGGTTGCTTAGTCGCTTGTATGCTTGGCATATTACAGTTATTAGATGAGTATCATTATAAGAGATTATGGGAAGTTCTCATGGGACCTAGTCACGATCGGAAGCTATTGAAAGATTTTCTTCTGAGGGTGTTTTTAGTATTTCGAAATTTGGTTGTGCAAGAAGTTTACTCTAAAGATTGGTTAGTGATAAAAATGGTTATGAATAACATCATCCTGAAGTCTCTCCAAGAACTGGCGCAGCCGTTAGCTTTCAAATTTCTCGATACGCATACAGGATACATCGATAAAGAAGTGAGTTATTGGAGTTATATGGGGGAGATTTCGTTCAAATTGACTCATTTCAGCTTTGGACCAATTACTTCAACTTGGCAGTGCATTATTTAACGCAAGAATCCCTACAGCTAGAACAATTTTCCGATGTGAAGAGAGAAAAAATTATTGAGAAATATGGGGATATGCGAGTCTTGATGGGATTTCAGATATTGTCCATGTGGTCACAATTGGGTGAGTTCAGTTAATGCTAAAAAACAAATCTATACCTCTTCTATTTTCCTTTGAAATTTTTCCGCAATTCTCGATTATCTCTGCAGGAGAGAGTAAATTAGCCTTCATTCCTTCAATGGTTGGACCATTCTTAGAAGTAACTTTAGTACCAGAAATCGAACTTCGAAAAGCAACCCTTCACATCTTCTTTGATATGATGGAATGTGAACAGAGGGCAAGGGGTAATTTTAGACAAGTGGAGACTGAACTAATAGATAAATTAGATACACTCATATCAGAAAATAAGGGCGATGATGAATATCGAAGGTTGTTCAACACAATGTAAGTTTTCCTCTTTTTTTTGTGAATTAAATAAATTTATTGTCATTAAACATTTTTACACGCAACTTAAGGGAGCATTTGAGTAATGTGTGAGTATATCATGATAAGAATGTTCAGAAGTCGTCACTCAAATTGCTCGTGGATTTTTATAACGATATTTTTACAGGCTCCTGGGCAGAGTTCAGAGTGAAGATCCAACTTGGAAAGAGAGTGGAGCAGCGTTTATTACATCAGTCAGTCGCTTATTAGAAAGACTTTTAGATTATAGGAGTGTTATTCAAGGAGATGAAAATAGGGACAAAAGAATGTCTTGTACTTTCAACCTTCTCGTATGTTTGAAACACTCTGAAGCAAATCCCTGTTTTAACTAGTAATTTTTTAGAATTTCTACAAGAATGAATTTGACCGTAAAGAGATGTACCTCAGGTACATATACAAGTTGCATGATTTGCACTTTTCTGCTGAGAATTACACAGAGGCTGGTTTCACAATGAAATTGCATGCCGATCAACTCAGTTGGACAAATCATGCTCCGGTCTCTGATCTTAATAATGCTAATTTAACAGAAAGCCAACTGAAGGAAAAACTCTACTTGCAAATGATTCATTATTTCGACAAGGGAAAGGTGAATATCTTGTAGCTATCTGATGTGATCAATATTTGATGGTTTGTTTGATTTTTAGTGTTGGGAAGAAGGTATTCCTTTATTGAAAGAACTGGCAGCTGTATATGAAGAACAGTCTTTCGATTACAAAGCTTTAAGTGATATATTGAAATATCGTGCCAAATTTTATGATAATATTTTAACTCAACTCCGTCCTGAACCTGAGTATTTCAGGGTTGGTTACTATGGTCTCAGTTTTCCACTCTTTGTCAGGGTGAGTTCAATGCCTAATTAGTATCTCATTCCACTGACTAATTTCACGTTTCAGAATAAGCAATTCATTTATAGAGGTTTAGAGTATGAAAGGATTGGTGCCTTTACACAACGATTACAAACAGAATTTCCAGCCGCCCAAATTTTAATGAAGAATACGCCACCAGATGATTCCATAATTAATTCTGATGGCCAATGTATCCTCTTACTGAAAAATCACTGAAGTCTTTTTCTCTACACTCATGAGTAAGGAATGAGTGGTTGCAAGAGTCTTATGCCTTCATAAAACATCTATTTTTTTCATTTTCCTTAATAACACGATAGATATTCAAATTTGTAACGTAAAACCCATTCCAGAGCCCAATCCTATTATTTTAGCAAATGGAGTGTCAGAAAAAGTTTCTAGGTATTATCTTTACAATAACGTAAAAAGGTTTCAGTGTGATAGACCAGTACATAAAGGAATGATTGATAAAGATAACGAAATCAAGGTTAGTATTCACTTATTATACATGTCCGGCAAAATGGGATGAACATTTTTGAAATTAATTCAGCTTACACAGTTTGAGTCGATGAAATTGAAGAAGACATGTTGAACACTGTCATGACTGTTATTGGGATTCATTATCAGTTCTGTTTGATAATTTCAGAGTTTGTGGATCGAAAGGATGACTATAGAGATTGAACATCCCCTACCTGGTATTCTTCGGTGGTTTGAAACGATAAGTAGACACACTGAAGAAATACCGCCTGTGAAATACGCATGTGAAACGATGCAGAGTGTAGAGAAAGAACTGAGGCAACTCATAATTCTGTATTCGAAAGAACCAAAGAGGAATTTGAATCCTTTCACAATGCGCTTACAAGGAATAATAGATGCTAACGTCCAAGGAGGCATTAGCAAATACCAACAAGCGTTTTTCACACAAGAATTCCAAAAACTATACCCTGAGCACATGACCTATGTATTCACTTTGAAGAATTTAATTTTAGATGCTACTCAGGTAATGGAAGAAGGGTTGGACCTTCATGGAAAGTTAGCATCAGCTGGAGTTCAACCTTTACACCAAAGATTGCTTGAGAGATTCGCTCAGTTGAGGGAAAGCTTGGGCTCAATTTGCAGACCTAAAAGACAAAAATCTGATAGCATTGTTAAGTAAGTTCAAATTTGGATCATCACTTTTGAGGATATTTATTATTCTCGATTATTTTTGTAGTACGCCACTGCCACCAGTACCGTTTGAGAAAAAGTGTTCGGAAAATGGTTCATATGTACCATACGGCTACTTGGGAGATTATAGTGAACCTGATTTAATATACACAAAACCTATGGTAGGTGTTCTGTAGATGTCGAATTCTACCACATGTAATTATTTTCAGGGTTTGATTTTTTTATATTTCTGACTTCTAGGAAAGTGAAAAAGTGTTACCTAGTAGAGAGGCTCTGGGACTTTCCTTACCAAGCGCTGTGAGTGCTCCTCCGATCCCACAACGAGAGAACAGGCCCAAATCTCAAGGTTTCAGCAACTTATTCTGTGAAGTGCACACGCCCACTAGAGGACCTTTCGAGTATAACAGTTCTAGTTTGCCGTCATTCAAAAGCAGGTAAGATCAAAAATGACCTGACATTATAGGTAGTTTGATGATCATTATTAGGGAATTCAGTCCTGGGTATTTGGGTAGTCGATAAACACTAGTTTTCTAGGGAATCTGACTTATGCGACATTCCACTACCACCCAAACCTACACATTCAAGGGAAAGATCTCTGACCAAACCTCCGTCTCCTAGACTGTTGAGACATACTTCTATGACACCCACGGACGGCATTACTCCCTTGAGAAATTCCTGGTCAGATTCTGGAACCGAAGAAGCCCCACCTTTACCTCCAAGGTCTCATAGTAAGTGAACTTTTCATCGATTAACATGCATTTTCTGATCTAAGTGATGTTTTGTCTATATTCTTTGTGTCATTGAAAACTGGTAAGTTTTAGTTGAAGATGTTGTTTTCAGCTCCTGATAAACGCGGTAATAGTTTTTCAAGCGATACGCCACCTCATGTACCCAAAAGAGGAGCCAAAAAATCAACACCATCAATGTGCAGTATCGATTACATGGCATTAGATGAGGGTTCACAAGAGCAAGCGTCCAATTCTCCCTCAAACAGTTTGTTGACGGCTCAAAACGACGATTCTCACGATTTGAGAGACTCAGGGATTAGTATATCTGAACATGCTCATCTGAATAATTTCAACAATAGTAGTTATGAAGAATTTGATCTAAGAGCTCATCAGCAGGAGATGAATATCGTTCAAAGTCCCCCTAAAGACAGCACAAGGAGCAATCCTCCGCCTATTCCTCCTAAATGTAGCTACGTAGGAAGTTCTAGTAGTTCTGGCACTATAGATGTCGAGATCAAAAAGGATAATTTTGGCAATATCGTGAGTCCAGAAAATTATTCTATTCCAAAAATGCAGACAGACGCTAAAATATCTAATGTAGATAATTCATAAACAGACTGGTTATATTCGATGGGTAGGATGAAATAGTGTATATATTCTTTCGTATTGATCTACACTTCACTGATTTAATTTTATAAACTTTGAATTTTTTTATCAAGCATTCGAATTTATTTTATGAAAATCTTATTGATATTCCACAAGATAGCACAATTTTACTTCAAGCAATGTAAATATTAGTTACATTCATAATACTAATTTATGAATTCATTTTAGAATATTTGGTATATCAAAATTGTGATGTATGATTTCGAGATTATTTTTTTAATTGCTATTAGTGAAAAGAAGAAGTTTGTTGATCGAACTTTTAGAATTTTTAACGAGGAAAAACAGCATCGAAGGATCCGTTTCATTTCCGTTTTTCACTTGAATAGTTCCATATAAATCATCAATCCTAATACTCACTATAATCCAGTAATTTTTTTAATGACAAATTGACAAGTGTTGAAGAAAGGTAATTCCAGGTACGAAATCTATATTAAAATAAACACACATTCTTCAAGAATTATTACTTCAAAATAAGTTTTGTACATAGGGTGCAATTAATTTGAAAGCAAAATTTGAGTCATTTTCTAACATCTTTGTGATTCTGAATTGGATTAAACTGAATGTATATAGAATGTCACAAATTTCTCGCACTAGTTTTTGAAATAATGAAATTCGATATTTTTATAGGTGGAATAGTTAGTTCAACTAGTCAGTGATTCAATACAAATAATTTATGAGAAAATGCACAGTGATAAGAAAACGACCATTGAGAAAAAACTCTCCTATATGGTTTATTATCTTGTATATGTTGAAATTAATATAACCTCTGCTTTATTAAAATCGAATTCGAACTACATCCACTTAAATTTATTATTCCAAATATGTATTCAAGTTAAAAGATCTATTGGGTGAGGGCACATTTTGGTTCGGTTGTTTATCACCAGCATTGTGGACTGCTGCGAATTTTAGTGCTTAGAATTGAATTTTACATTTTTTTAATTGGATTATTGTTTGGCACATTTTTGTTCTTACTTTTTACACCAACAGATATAATCTTGAATTCTTTAATAATTGTATTCACAATAAGGGCAGTTCTTCCTTCCAGTCGAAATTTATGTGATATATAGGTTATATTATACTTATTTTATTATTTCTAACTCTACAATAATTATTGATGAATGAAAACAAAACAACCAATAATAGATGATACAGTATGCGTGATGGAAAGAATTGAAAATGTCGAATTCATTATATAATATTTTCTATCCATGTTTTTTTAAGCCTTCTTGTTTACATTGAAGCAATGCAATCTCTAATTTTCTGACAAGTGCCAAAACCAGATGGTATGGTTTATCTCTCAGGGAAAGGAAGAATTGGATCGCTGAAAATCAAAATCAAGAGTGCCAAATCTTCATTTTCTCTACATCTGTCTTTTGCGATTTAATCTCCATTGCGTAACTGTACACCATATTGGACCATTTTATATACATATTTTCCTTATCTTTCCACCTCATACATAAATTTTGGCCAATGTTGTACATAAATATTTTTGGCATTCTAGATGAAACTTAGATATTCGAAACTATTTTTTTTACTAAGGTCAAATCAATCAGATATTTCTTGCTGCTAAGATAATTTTAGTTGTTCATCTGCACATCGAAGTTTGTATATATTGGTGCTATATTTTTTTCCATATGGAAAATATTTTTAATATTGATTATCATACTGTAATTGTGTTGATTTAGCCATTATACTAGTCATAAAGATATTATATTCTATTTTGTATTACAAGTACCTAACCTATTGTATTTTCTTATAATTATTAATGATACTGTATTTTAATTAGATATGTAGCTAATAAATTTATCCGAGGTGAAACTTATTTTTATTCTTCAAGAATTCCCTTATGCTGTTTTCAGAGATTTCAATATCCACATGTTGGAATTTTTCCTGTGTCACCAAAACAGGACAACAAACGAATAAATTAGGAAGAATAAGTATATAAAATAATAAAAATAACTTTATTAAAATGAACTTTATTCTTATCTCATTCTATCTACAAATATATTGAAAACTTTGAGGGAAGTATCTGTACTACAAGTTGCAACCTGTAATATGTTCTCATCTCCTTCTTTCTTACCAGCTTCACCAAGGAATTGTCTGAATTGAATCCTCCTTACAGTTAAATGATGGGCCAAGCTGCAAAAATATCAGAATTGTGATTGAATAAAATATACTAAAAATATTTATCATACCTCTGATTCAGTTCTAAAACAGACTGCCACAGATTGTCAACAGTCCATTTATAAAAGGAAATAATTCCTGATTCGAAACCAACAGCAAATAAATACTTGTCATGGATCAGACATGGTGCTGTTGAAACAGCTGTTATTGAATCCTTCGGGAATGATAAATGAGGTGAAGCCAATTCATATTGCCCAAGAACCTTGTCAGCACTTTTATTTGCATTTTTTGTCCACACAGCCAGTTTTCCTGTGGAGAAAAAACAAGAAAAACCTTGGAATACCTTAAGAATTAACTTGAACTAACCATCTCTTGATCCAGTGCAAAAATATTTGGAATCATGAGTCCAACTACAACACCATATAATTCTGGAATGAACACCATTTGTTTTATTAGTGGTTGCTGCTAGAATAAACTGCCCTTCATTGTTTTTCTCAAATACAGACCATCTTCTATCTCTGGAAACTGTAAGTATTCTTTGTGAATCTGGCGAAAATTCCATCTGAGTAACTGTTAAATTATGAGATACCAACTTCTGGATGTTTTTCCAATTGGTAGTGTCCCTGAAAAACGAAAAATTTGCTCAGTCACAAAGGTCAGCATAAGACCTGAAAATATACCATAACAATACAGCTGCATGTTCTTGAGTAGTTGATTTACAGGCGGATATCAGAAATTGGCCATCTGGTGAGGATGCTAAGCAATAGACTTCGTATCCATGACCGTAAAGTTTACAAATTTCTGGCCAAAGTGTGTTCTGCAGGAGGTTTTCTTCAGTGGGGGGCTCTGAAATTGGGAAAATGGTCTTTCTCAGACTTAAGTTCAGAGTTAAAGTGGAGAATTACCATAAAGTTCAGTAGCACTGAAATGGGACTCTTCAGGGTACATTTCCTTACTGTTCCGAACAAGAGATTGTTCATTATTATCTTCAGTGAAAACTGCCTTATTGGACAAACCTAGAGAAGGAACTGAAGCTCCTTTAGCTCCTCCAGTATTATCATCTGAAAACAATTTAATTACCTATAGTCCTGATTCTTCCTTGAGACCAAACAAATGAGAAAAACCCGAATGTACTTTTTCTCACTGAAGGGACAAGAATGGCAAAAGATGAAGTGAAGCTTCCACACCTACCTTTTATGTATTCATCATCGTCTTCTATTTTACATATTCTTCTATAATTTTCTATGAAATTTTGAGGCGCTGAAAATGTCCTGATGACTTTTTCTTCAGATGCAGAAGCATATTTATATTTTGAGAAGACTGCAATGGAATTCATGTCATAACCATGAACTTGTGGCCGAGCTATTTCATGCCACGTAACCTGAAAATTTCAGATCATTTGTTTCAAACTTATCTATTTTGATATTTCTGCAATGACCAAATTTAATTACATATTCTGATAAAAGTGCTCACTGGTTCTTTTTCAGTTGGCCAAGGAGCATGGATCCTGCAGGTCTGGTCCAAAGATACAGAAAATATGTATGATGAGTCAGGATCCCAAGCTAGATCAGTTACTTCTCTAAAATGACCTCCCACAGTTACCAAAGGATTCCAATCTATTTCATCATTCTTCCAAACATGAAAAGCACCATGATATCCATAACCTACACAAAGTTTCATTCACTCATATCTCATCTCCTGATTTGGGTACAATATCTATATTGTAAGGCAATTGGAACATACCATATAAAAATACATAGGCCGATAATTTCAGTTGAATCAACTTACCAATCATAGTATCCCCATCAGGACCAAACATTCCTCCATAAAATCCTAGCGTATTTCCCCCTACTTCCCCAACTCTTATATTATCCATCCACAAATCATTTTCTTTGTCATATTCCCATATCACCATGGTTCTATCCCATGAAGCTGATAATAGAGTTTTTTCTATTGGATTCCAAGCAACTGAATAAACCCATCCTTCATGGCCAATCAGAACTGATTCTACGATTATTTCATAATCCCACTTCTCAGTCTTTAAAATTTTTTTATTTTGGTTTGTAATGTTGTTTTCATTTTTTATGAATCGCCAAATCCTTACATAATTATCTTGGCCTGAAGATGCAAGTAGTAAATCATTTCCTAAAAATAATAGTTAGATCTGACCCAACTAAGTTCATATTTTATAAATACCATCCTTCATTAAATCCAGACCACAAACCCAGTCTTCATGACCAACTAATTTTTCTGAAGGTATGAATAGTGAATCATTATCTTCTAAATACAATCTGATGGAGCAGTCATCCAGTGTGAATGCTAATAAGAGTTGATTATTATCAGTATCTAAAGTGAATAATCTCAATCCAATACATAGATTATAACCCAGTTCTATTGTTTGAATTAAAGTGAAATTATCAGTAGGAGCTTTACGCAGCCATACTTTTATTGTACTATCCATAGCTGCGCTGACAACTACAGTATTGGATCGGTTTTCTCCTTTATAGACACCGTCAACCACTGCCACATTGGAGGTGTGACCCTTTAAAATTTCATGCTTGACATCAACTTCATCTAATGTCCAAATGATTACATCTCCATCAGTACTGCCTGACACAATTTCATTCTCATCAGGAATGTCTGATCCTTTCAGCCACCTCACTGAATTAACTTGCCCTTTATGTTTGGCCAAAGTTTTCGTTACTTTGCCACCAGAACCGATCTAGACAAAAAAATGTCAAAAATGAGATATACTCTCTCAATAGGCTCGAGAGGAAATATTCTGGTTAATTAATGAAAGGAAGACAGTTTGATACTTTGAAGATCACCAGATGGAGATTCAATTGAATCTCAGATAAGACTTTATCCTCATTATTAATAATTTAATTGAACCAACAAAATATGTACTCACTTCTGGGTTGTATATGCAGATACTGTTGCAAGACCCATAACAAATTAAATTGTTATTTCCCCAATGCATACAATTAGTGCATTGATTGCAGTTGGTGGAGGTATAAACATTTTCGAATATATTGCTGCTCATGATCGAAGTCGTGAGATGAAGGTTTTTTAGAATAATTACGAGTTCATTGATTTTTGGGTGGATCCAATTTCAGCTTTGAGGGTTACCAATAAGTTTATTTTCCAAACAAGACTCCGTCGTGTTTTTGCCCAATATTTGGAGGTTGAAGGATAAATATTATAGGTTAGGATATAGAACTTAAGATTGACGTTTTATGGATAATCATAGATGATAATTAAAAAGTATTTTTTTCCATTTATGTCGAAAATACATTATGGACTTGAATCTCCCAAGTAGATTATCCTTCGAAGATTTGTGAAACATTTTAGAATTCATAAACTATATAAATCTACATCAAAGGCTAGATTAGAGTCAACACCAGTAGAATGATTAGAAGTAGTGGAAATTTCTTTAATGACAAAATGGCGAATGCGCCAGTTACAGAGTAGGTACAAGCACAGAATACCTAACTACAGTTAGTAGTTAGGTATTCTGTGGTACAAGGTGCAAGAACCCAGGAGATTTAAAAGTGCCAGGAATTTTAGAACCTATCCAAATTGAACATTTCAGAAGCAAGCATTCGTCAGAATCCCGATGCTAGCTTCAAATGTGCATTTCCCCAAAAAAAAAAACTTCTGATTTAATAACTTCGTAGATAGACGGGAATTTGAACTAACTACGTCGATCGAACTTCCGATTCTTGCATTATTATATCGCCGGAATTTCATCAAGCAGTTATGGAATGTTTGCCTCCATTTTCTCAGTCAGGATCCTCACATGTTTCGGAGTAATAAAGCTGCTTGCTATGAAACGTCAGTTCAAGGCTTACTTCTTACTTCGTAACTGCCTATAGGTTTGATATGACGTACAGCCAATTTTCAGCGTTGAAGGGGAGCAAGACTTTATGAAAATTGTTATACAGATGGAAAATGACGCTTACAAGCTAGGTGCATGCGAAATTTTGTATGGATCACTCAACCGGAAGCATATAAAATCCTAGAGAATTATCGTAACAACAGATACAGGATCATAGACGATTTTTTGACGGCTGCTGTCAATTTCTTTGGGTTTTGTCAATTTTGTTTCAATTGATTTCTTGATTTGCGAAATGCGAATCTACCTACAAGGTGGACCATCTTACAGGGTTAATGAACGAGCTCTAAAACTCTTGAAGTGTTTTAAGTGACCCATTTTTATGCTTAGGAGTATATGAATAACGAATTATTTAAATCGTACATGTATTGGTAAAATATCACTCTTCTATAGAGTTTAAAAAAATACCGTTTTAAACATAGGTACCTATATAACTCGAAATAAAAATTTAAAATTCAGAATACACTGAGGACAACTTCAGGAACTCGCAGTTAGAATGTTTTGTTCTGGTCAAATGCGAGTCATATTTAGTAAGATGCAATATGAAATTGCAAATCAGGTTACACTGAAAAAACCTCAAAAACTTGCAGTTGGAATTTTTTCTCGCCAAATTCGATATATCTTCAGGATGTGGCAAATGAGAACCCGAAGAAAAACTTCAAGAATTCGTAGTGTACAGGGTGTATTTGAAGGTGAGGGTTTTCTTTTTTGACAGATGGTAGAACTCATCAAAATAAGTCATTTCACCAAAAAATTTTTATATGAATTATATGTCCCTTTTCCGAGAAAGAAGGTGAATCTGAAAATTCCTCAGTCCGGACCTGCTCCCTCGCTCGCTCATCCGTAGATATCAACATCTCTTGTTTTTTGTCTTCTTATCATACATGACTCAGAATATTAATTGTTTGTGATCACTTTATCTTCGATCCTGTCACGGCGAGGTTTATGTTTCGAAAATGCCGCACATTTATTCAAATAATGAAGTTGTTGATATGCTTTTAATTTCTGGTGAATCAAAAAAAAATGCCAGTTCCTAACTTCGCGGATGTTCATAAACCCGGAGCAGAGATGTACCTATAGAGAGATGCGGGCCAGAGTAGTATTAAGATATTGATGCTAAAAATTTTTCATAAATCTTTTGAATTGAACATTTCATATAAGACTGGCCAAATTCGAAATATCTTTAGGAAGGTGCAATAGAAATGTTCAATTCAGATACTATAATGGTATCTAAAAACCAACTGACTCTGATAAAGATGTCCACCGAAATTGTAAAAATCGAAACACTGGAGTATGCAGCCATCATCAAGTAGGTACCTGATGTATTTAAAAGGGTTAAGAGGTAAGCAGATTCACGAAGATATGCTTAATACCCTTGGTGATCAATGTCCTTCGTATGCGACCGTGAAAAATTGGACTGCTAGCTTCAAAGAAGGTAAATTTTCCATTGAAGATGATGACCGTTGGGAAGGCCAGTTTCTGTGTCAGTCCCCGAAAATATCGATGCAGTTCATGACATGATTTTATCAGACCGTGGAATTGGGCTAAAACGGATATCTGAAGCACTGAAGATTTCATACGAACGCGTTCATCATATAGTGCACGTCAATTTGGACATGAGAAAAATTTCTACAAAATGGATCCCCAAATGTTTGAATTATGACCAAAAGCGTGCAAGGGTAGAAGCATCGCGTTCGATCTAAGCTCGATTTGAAAACGATGTAGACTTCTTAAACCGAATTGTTACTATGGATGAGACTTGGGTAAATTTCTACGATTCAGAAACAAAGCAACAATCGATGGAATGGCGACACTTTGGTTCTCCAAGACGTAAGAAAAGAAGTTTCGTGTCCAAAAATCTGCTGGAAAAGTTCTTGCTTCAGTTTTTTGGGATTGCCATGGAGTAATCATTATTGATTTTTTATATAAGGGTAGAACAGAAACTGGAGATTACTATTTGACATTACTGACCACTCTACGGGAAAAAGACGCAGAAAGCTATCCAAAGGCGTTTTGTTTTTCCAGGACAACGCCCCATTACACAAATCTCATGTTGATATGCAAAAAATCGTGATGTAGGGTAAGAATTACTGGAACATCCCCCTTATTCACCAGATTTGGCTCCGTCCGACTATCATCACTTTCTTCAACTGAAAAAAGTTTGAAATGGCGTAAATTTTCTTCCAACGAGGAGATAATAAAAGCTGTGGAGGACTGGTTTGCAGAGCAAGAAGAAACATTTTTTTTGAAAGGTCTAGAGACGTTGCACGTTCGCTGTAATAAATGTAGGTATTCAATTAAGAGGAGAATATATGTTAATATTTTGACGTTGAAATTTTGTTTGGTTTTTCAGTAGTAAGCTAAGAATTTTTCAATATATCCTCGTATGTGTATAATTCCAAATAGCGTGCTGCATATTTTCCCTAGACAGCGAAGAGCCTACCCTCCCATGATCGAGAAATATTGAGATTTATTACACATACAGCGATCTGTCCCCATATCCTGTTATTTCCAGCTTTCGCAGAAACCCAAAGTTCGGTCGTCAACCCGAACTTCAAGCTATCAAGTTCCCGAACAGAGTTCACCTCTTTCAATTGGATGGAGATATCGATACGAATTGAGGAAAATACTGACCCGAAATTCTAGTTGGGGTCGTATCTTTTGTGAGATTCTCCGCTGTTTCGATTGTGCGATGTGGGTCAAACGAGAAGAATCGTGGTATTTTTACATTTTCCGATGCCGCCTTCCATGAACGAAGCTGGGCAAATCTGAATTCTGAACAACTAATGAATCTGTACTATGCACAAGTGGATTCCTGAATTAGATTTGGCTTCTGCATTTGGTCTGAATTTCTCATGCATAAGGACTGAACGAGAATAAATTCGCTATCACAAAAACGCTTATATCTTTTGAACCACTGGACCGATTTCGAAAATCGAACTCATTTTCGAAATCATCTTCTATTTCTAATGAAAACTGTTTTTACAAAAAAAAAACCAATACTATTTTTTACAAAATTCATGCATTTTTCTGGAATTCTTCCCATCATGCATCTTATAGTGTTCTCAGTCACTTTCTGGGATGCTGTCTCCATTTTTGCTTGAATTCCGCTAATGTTTTCATTGATTTCTTAGTCTTCTTCAATTCTCTTTTTACCAGGGCCCAATATCTTCCGATTGGCCTGAGTTCTGGGCAATTTGGTGGATTGGCCTCATTGGGGACAAAAACTACCTAATTAGCTTCGTACCATTCCTTGGTGGCCTTGCTGTTGTGGCATGAAGCTAAATCAGGCCAAAAGATTGTTGACACATCGTGCTCACGTAAAAATGGTAAAAGTCGCTTCTTCAAGCATTCCTCGATGTACATCTTCGAGTCAACAGAGTCTTGGCCAACGAAAAATTTGCTCCTTTTTCCACAAGTGCAAAATGCTTGCCAAACCAGGAATTTTTTAGGAAACTTTGCTTGTTTCTTCACGCGAAATTGTTCGTCAACATTTCCACGAGAATCTGCAGTATAAAATTCCTGACCAGGAAGTTGCGAGAAATCAGCCAAGACATAGGTTTCGGAAAAATTTTTCAAGAAATCTTTTTTTAATTTCTTTGCTCTTGATTTCGCTTCTTGATTCTTCACAGCGTTCCTGTCTGGCACTTTCTGCACTTTGTATGTTCTAAGCCCACAACTCGACTTGATTCTCTGAACGGTTGACTGCGAACAACCCACTATTTGGGCCACTTTCCGTCCAGAAAGGTTAGGATCCTTCTGAAAAAGGCTGATGGTTTTCTTCTTTTTTTTTTGGCTTTGAAACCTCTTTTTCCTCCAGGTTCCTTCCTTGCGCTTAATTGTAAGTTCTTCGTTGAAGCGCTTAACAACTCTTGATACCGTTTCCGGACGAACGCGAGACTCTTTTGCGATTCTTTTAATAAAGCTCCATTCTAGATATTTTGAAAAAGTTTCACTATAAATTCTCGTATTTTCACTTCGCTTGAAATTTTGCGACAGAGAATTGGAATATCTATAAAGTTACTGAAGTTCATAACAAAACTAACTATGATCAAATTTTGATTTTTTCTCAATTGGTTCAGGAGATATAGGCGTTTTGTGATAGCGGATTTATTCTCGTTCAGTCCTAGATATAAAAAATTCAAACTTCAACACCCTGTATCTCGAAACTGAATCGTTATGGATCTTTTTTTCTTGAAATTATGAAAGGAATATCTTCTCTCCGTTTGTACCTCCAATCTGGGAACATCCAGTAGTTAGACTCGCAGTGAACATTCATATTTGCAATATGGCGAAGGGGCTGGGGAATACGATGAGAAGTAAAAGGATGTTTAGGGCAATAAAATGAAGGGTTTTCCAATAAGTGATATTTTCAATAGCCCGCTATTTCGGTAGATTTCACTTTTGAAGCTGTCATTTTGTGACATTTGACCAGTAGAAACTATGCTATTAACAAAAATGAACGATACACGCTTCAACAACGCATTGAAATGATTGAAATTTACTATAAAAACGGTGAAAATTTGGCAGAGACGGTTTCTAAAACTCAAACATTTTTGGGTCGAAGTGAAGCACCTTGTCGAACCACAGATAACGGAGATATCAATGTGTGTGAAGTTGGCCCAGCACTTTTTGATTTTCGAAAAAAAAATGTTTGTGCTGAATTGTGCTAGGTTTGTGCTGCTTTGTGCCGTTAAAATTTTTCCATTATCCCGTTCGGTTCTCAAGATATTTCACTAAATGTGTGAACCGGCCAGCTTAGCTCTGTTCAGAAAATTGGTTTTCAGCTGCTGAAATCGATTGTGGTTTACATGTATGAACTATGAAGTTGTGTATTGAGTTGTGCCGTTCGAACTTTCCCGAAAGTTCCTCTAGTTTTCAAGTTCTCCGTGAATTTGAATAAAAAAAGTTTTAACAGCCTTCATGATATTTCTTTTCCCAAATAAATGAGAAAAAAAATACATATGTGCTGACTTGTGACGTTCGAATTTTGGGAAAAAACTTCAAATTGTCTCTTCAAATCGAAAAAATTAAATGAATCGATATATTTGGCGGGAAATCGGTTATTAATGGCAACACGTAGCAACAAACAACGTACGTACATGACCGTTGAGGATCGCAACAGTGTAAGCACAATTTCGCGGGCTTCGATAACGCTGATGTTGCCGGAGTTCCACTTTCAGAACAGAATATCGATTGTGAATATCCCATTCGTAAGTTTGAAAATTTTAAGGAGGCGAAAATCACTTTCAAAAGCTCGATGATCGAACTTGATGTACAGGGTGATTTTTTAAAATGTCACTCCCCCCCCCCTTAACTTTTTTAGGCCACTCTGTAGAAAACTTTGTCAAATACGAAAGTTATAGTATTTGGCATGCAATTTTTGCACGATATATTTTTTATTATACAGGGTTTCCCAGAAAATCCAAAAACATATTTTTTTTAAATGGGACACCCTGTATATGATTCTATTTCTGAACATTTTTTTATAATATATCATATCCCTAATTCTATTACTTTTTAACATATTTACGCTTAAATGTTCGTATTTTTTTCAATTAAGCTAGAAAAATTAAGAGGGCTTAAGACATTTCATTTCTACAGAATGGCCTAAAAAAGTTAAGGGGGGTGACATGGGTGATTTTTTATAATGCCTTGTTATAAAATATTTAGGTCATGAGTTTCGTAAAAAATTTTTATTTTCGCCTCCTTAAAAATTTCACACTTACTAATGGGATATTCGGAATCGATATTCTGTTCTGAAAGTGGAACTCCGGCAACAGCGTTATCGAAGCCCGCGAGATTGTGCGATCCTCAACGGTCATGTACGTAGTTTGTTGCTACGTGTTGCCATTAATATCCGATTTCCCGCCAAATATATTGATTTATTTAATTTTTTCGATTTGAAGAGACAATTTGAAGTTTTTTCCCAAAATTCGAACGTCACAAGTCAGCACATAGGTAGCACAATTTTTTTTCTCATTAATTTGGGAAAAGAAAAATCATAATTGCTGTTACAACTTTTTTTTATTCAAATTCACGGAGAACATGAAAACTAGAGGAACTTTCGGGAAAGTTCGAACGGCACAACTCAATACACAACTTCATACATGTAAACCACAATCGATTTCAGCTGCTGAAAACCAATTTTCTGAACAGAGCTAAGCTGGCCGGTTCACACATTTAGTGAAATATCTTGAGAACCGAACGGGATAATGGAAAAATTTTAACGGCACAAAGCAGCACAAACCTAGCACAATTCAGCACAAACATTTTTTTTTCGAAAATCAAAAAGTGCTGGGCCAACTTCACGCACACTGTTGCCACATATCCTATTTTTCAGGAAGTCCACTGAATTTTCATATTTTCCCCAATTAAACGGAAAATTGAGGGTTTTTCCTAGAAATATGACCAGCACAAGTCAGCACAAAAGTAGTTCAATCAGATAAAACAATTTTGGTCGAAAAAAACCGAAAGTGCTGGGCTAACTTTTTTTTAATTTCTTCATTTTCTGGAAAATTAGCAGGATATTCGTGAAAATTTCAACGGCACAACTTTACCCACGTATAGCACAATTTTCTAAACAGGTTTAAATTGGAAAAATTCAAAAGTGCTGGGCTGACTTCATTTATCATTTTCGCCATTCCCCGGAAAATCCGGGGAATTTTCGTGGAAATATTTACGGCACAAGACAGCACAAATGTAGCACAAAATTTTCCACATATTTGGGAAAAGAAAAAACAAAAGTGCTGGGCTAACTTTTTTCTTGAATCTCGATTTTCTGGAAAATTAGAGGAACTTTCAGAAAAATTTGAACGGCACAACTCAGCACATGTATAGCACAAACTATTTCAGTCATTAAAACCCAATTTTTCGAAAAGTGCTGGGCTAGCCCATTTTATTGATTTTCGAAATATCTTGAGAACCGAATGGAATTAAAAAAAAATTTCAACGGCACAAAGCAGCACAAACCTAGCACAATTCAGCACAAAATTATTTTTTTCGAAAATCAAAAAGTGCTGGGCCAACTTCACACACATGAGATATCATGGAAATAAAATCGTTTGTCCAGATTTTCATGAAATTACAGCTCACCAGGTTTTTTTCCTAATATACGAAGAAAAACAGAAAAGCGAGTAATACACTTTCTAGAGAAATGATTAAGCTCCAATTTGAAAAAAATTGTTGGTCTACGCCGCATACGAACTGAGATATCATGGAAATAAAAATCCCAATTTTTGAAGGGAGCTCGCGAGCTCTGACGTGTACCACCTCCCCTTAAGGCTCATAAAGTTCAGTTAACACAAGAACTCAAGCCGGCCGATCATCAACAACGTCGTGACTTTGCTGATTGGGTCCTTGAAATGACTGAAAATGATCCAGAATTCAATCATTAACGGCATACCTTCCACTTTATAATGAAATGAACCGATCATTCATCTGAAAAATGGCATTCTTCTTTGAATGTGAAAATAACACCTCTTATTGAAAATAGTACATTGTTCACCATGTAGGAAAAGCCTTACATTCCTTACGCCTCGACTTAGCAACACAGAGTCCAGGAATGTGGCTTTTCCTACAAGGTAAACATACCATTTTTCCGTAAATCGTTTGAAATTCGACAGATTTCAATCAATTCCGAAGAAAATCGCGAATTATTCCATTCATAAATAAATGGAGCTTTGAAATTCGGAATGGCATTGGTTGCGTCACTATGGATGAATATTAATTTAATTGCTGGTCTTTTCGAAGATACAACAGTGTAAAATGATGATGAATTTTCCATTTCTGGGAATCCAGAGCTCCAGAGCTGGTTGAGGCAGTGAATACTGCTCCATTAGAATTATTGCCGAAGAAATCAAGAGAAAAGTACGAATATGCTTATGTAGAACACTGACAACTGTAAGGAAATATCATTTCCTTACAGTAAGGAAATTACTATTTCCTAATAGTTGGGAAAAACTTTTTCTATGACCAATTTTGTTAGGAATGTCAAAATTTCCAGGCGATTTGCGAAAAATCCCTTTATGTATATCAGTTACACAATTATTTTCAACCATAACACAAATGAATAACAAATGAGAATCGACTTCCACATCCTATATCCCGAAAACGAAACGTTAGCGCTACCGTGTTTATGAATTTTTTTTTCTCAAAATTATGCTACGAATTTTCCCCCCTCTTCTGTCCTCCAATGTAAAAACACCCTGTATAAAACATTGGACCAAAATCGATAAATCCTCCGTACCAATGAAATTCTTCATGATGTAATAAAGAATAGCTGAATAACACAAATTATATTACGCATGGACATGTATGACATTCCTGATTAATGTTTCCGCGGTTGAAATTATTTTCGAATATTTCTGATCAACGGAAACGCTCTGGGGTTTTCATTAAAATATGTATAAAAATGAAATTTACGATCCGGCAGATTTTATATTCCTATTTCATCCGATGAAATATTCGAAATGAAAAACGTCAAAAACATGCTGGTTTCTATCAGGAAAACAGAAATGAATATCTAGGCGGGATATTTCATTTTTAATGGAACTATTCGAATGAGAATAGCAATGAAAAATTACATTATGCAGACTATTAGAGAAATGAACAATTTTCAAAATACTGAAATGCTGATAAGTGATTTAATACTTGGTATTTCCACCCCTTGCGTTAATTACAGCTCGGCAACGACGGTTCATACTCAAAATGAGTGATCTTAAAGTGTTCTGATCTAATCCTTCCCAGATTTCTCCGAGTTGGATTCCTAAGTCATTAAGAGTAGCTGGATGATTTTCTGAACTTCTCAGGCTTCTATTGAGGTTGTCCCAAACCTGCTCAATCGGATTGAGATCTGGACTTCTTGCTGGCCATTCCATTCGAGAGACTTCAACATCTTCAAGGTACTCCTGAACGATGCGCGCACGATGGGGTCTGGCATTATCGTCCATAAAAATGAAATTTTCACCAATGTATGGGTCAAATGGCACTACATGCTCTTCAAGAATGTTCCTTATATACTTATCAGCATTCATAGCTCCATTATCAACGACCACTAGGTCTGTGCGAGCAGTCAAAGATGCTCCACCCTATACCATAATCGATCCTCCCCCGAAACCAGTAGTATTCAGGAAATTGCACTGAGCATATCTTTCATGTGGACGTCTGTATACAAGGGAACGTCGATCACAATGGCAGAGGCAGAATCTAGACTCATCTGTGAAGAGAACTCTTTCCCAATCGGCCTCTTCCCAATGGTTATGCTCTCTCGCAAAATCCAAACGCGCCCTTCGATGGGCTGGGGTAAGAGCTGGGCCTCTTGCCGCGGCACGAGGCCTTAAATCATATTCTCTGAGGCGATTTCTTATTGTCTGAGTGCTAATTTGCACCTCATGAGTTTGCTCAAGCTGATTTTGAAGGAGGCGAGCGGTTGCAAACCGTTGTCTCAACGAAGAAACTCTCAAGTAACGTTCTTGAATGCCAGTTGTTACCCGTGGTCTACCCTGTCTTGGTCTTCGGACATTCATACCTGTCTTCCTGGATCGCTGCAACATTCTGGACACACTTGTATGGGAAACTCCAAACCTTTCTGCAATTCTTGTGTATGTCCACCCTTCTTCTCGCAAAACTACCGCTTGATGGGCACATTCCTCTGGGGTCAAATTGCGTGTTTCGCGTTGCATAGCGATCGAGTGTAGAAAATCAAACGAAAGAAAAACTATTAATCGAGAACAACTGATTTTAGAATGGAGCCAATACATTCAAAATCTGATAATATCATCTTTTTTTATTCCTGCTGGGAGAAAACATTAATTGAAGAAAAACGTTGAAAGTGGATAACATATGCATGCATAATTCTGATAAAAATAATTATCATTGAGAACACCTTCAGTTGTAGCATAAATTTGAGATTTCCATAATGTGCGTTAATTTTTTAGCGCAGTGTATATTATGATTAAAAAAACCTTTCTTCTAAAAGTCCGAATAATCTTCTGATTCAAAATAGTAAATCGCGTCTGAATTTGCAACATTTTTTCATCTGTTTATTAGTGCAAAAGCTAACATGTGTAATATTGAACAATTTTCGAATGAATTGTCGTCTAATTTTTCTCAACTAGGCATAGAAATAGGGTAGGTAGGTATATCCTTTAGATTCCTATCCTAAAAAACCCGACTTCTGTGTGAGAGCCACCTGGGTTCCTGATTCATCATCATATCATTGAGGTAAGTGCATTTTCATTTGAAGGATTGCTCAATATCAATGTCATAATCATCTGCGATCATTTAGCGATAAAGCCGATATCCATAAAGACTTAGGTTACTAGCACACTCCGGATTCGTTAGCGGGGAGCTCTCGGATTAATTTTTCAGCAGAAGGAGAAAAACAATTGTTGGGACGCAGAACCCCCAACATCGACATCCAGCGGCAGTTACCGGAGCAACTCCGGCGAGCAGCAGCAGATTGCCGATTCGAAACGTCAGCCGCACACTCGAAAGCTCAAAATAGACACCTTTCGCCGTATATAGGTGAGAGGCCCTCCTGTCTGGCGGATCCACAGCGAGAGCGCGGCCGAGAGAGTAGAGAGTAGGTCGGCTCGACCCAGCTTCGCTGCTATGTCCGGGAGCCTGCGACGGGGTGTGAGCTGAGAGCGAGCACAAACAGCAAGGGTAGGGCACGGGGGCTGTTGATGCGCCTGCGCGGCCTCCTCTCAGACCCCAGCGCACGCACTCTAAGTCGTGCTGCTGCAGCGTGCACACCGTGGCAGGATAAACGCGCGTGTGATCGTGCCTCTTCAGGTGCTCTGGAGCCGAACAGGAGCGTTGTTTTTGACTATGGCCGTGCACCATGCGCTTTTCACGTGAACAATGTGGTGGTTTTTATGTGGACTGGTCGTTCTCGTCGCCCCCAGGCTCCACGATGTCCATGGAGGGGGAGTACAGGCGTCCAAAGTCAACTCTAAAAGAGGTAAACAATTCGTTATCATCAAGATTCTCACGACGAATATTACCCATGAATCCAAACTCAAAAAGTTATAAATATCATGGTTCAATTTTAAAATTACCCCCACAAAGATACAAGAAATTGGATCGTTGCAATTTGGTGAAGGAGCCGGTTCAAATAAATCCAATTATTTGATTTTTATCTTTGAAGTTTTGGAAATACTCGGAATTCAAGTTTCTTATATCCATTCAGAAGTTGAAAGAGAACAAGTCCCAATTATAGGGCCTCAAATCTCCGGAGATCGTAGTGAAAAAGACATTTTTGTGAAAATTTCCAGTTTTTTGTAATTTATTTGGATCCCCTTTTTTATTATGGATTTGGCATGGAAAATATTCTCTCCTAACGAATGAAAATGAATTTGAATGAAAGATAAGAATGAATTCCTATTGGGTGATTGATTTTGCTCTCAACCTCCAAAAAACATTCCAAATTTACTCATAATTGTCCTAAAAACGAAAATAATCATAATGAAAAATATCAATTCTAAATGAATTTCATTGCTTCGATATCTACATGCTTTTTCGAACTGATTTTAAGCTCTAGCGACGGTAAGCATCAAATATCATCATTCTCACAGATATGAGTCTTGAAGTAAGTGTGAAATTCCCGAATTAGGTTTGATTATTTTGAGCTAAAGTGAATCACAGACATTCATGTCGAATGATTGGAATTATTTGAAGAAATTCGTTTCTTCATATTCGGTTCACTGATTTCATTTTCTTCGAATTCGTGGGTATTCCTCAATAAATGTATTGTTGCAAATTGGTGAAGGAACCAGGAAGATCATTAGAACCATTTAAAATTTCCAATTTTTTGGGTTTAATGGAATTTACGACGGTAATTTATTTCAACTGATTGAAATTACTGAATACTTGATATACTGTGTTATGCTTATTTTAGTTCAATCAATGATAAATGCATGGTTTCATAAATTTTGGAGACAACATTTTTATGCTAATCCTTGACTAATTGAAAATATAAAAAGGTTTTCTTTGATCAAAATCAAATAAAATTTTTCAACCTCAATGATGAAGCATTTGGATATTTTGCTCAGAAAATTCATTTCTCTGATATGCTTTCTCGTGGTTTTCTAAACATTATATAATTTTCAGTAATTTTCTGAATATCCTGGAGATAAAAACTCCGATGTTTGATCACATTGTTATCTTTCAGTATTCAAATATTTCAGGTTATCAGATCACATAATAACTTATAATTTAATATTGAAATGAACGCATGTTGCAAATTGCCGGATGAACTGGGTATATGTATAATGGGCAACAATTTATTATTTTCGACCTATTTCGAATTATTTTGTGACTTTGTCACCATTCACCAATATCAGATTGCCACCGAGTCACCTAGTGTCTCAATGAACATAATGTATTTTATATATTCCATGTAGAGTTTTCATAATAAATATGAAAATATTTTTACCTAACTTTTTACAATCTACATTTTGGTTGGAACACTTTTGAATTCTTTGTATTGAATAATGCCTCACAATTTCATCGCTAAATATTATATAAGAAAGTTCTCTCGATGCCTCATTTCCTGAAAATTACAAGAAACCAGCAAAAAACAACTTTTTTTCGAAATATCTGAACGCTTGTTCTGAAAAAAAGCCATGCCAATTTTGTTGTGAAAATTGATGAACAAGGTGGCCTCCTGATCGATTGGCGATTTGCTATTGACAACAGACTCAGTAGCGTCCGCACAGGGCACATCCAAAAATTAAATTTTTTCATTTTTGCACTTACTTCGTTGATAGTTACGATATTGAAATTTGGGATTTGTGGCTTAATAGATTGTTCCGTGAAAAAATCCGAACATTGATTTCTTCGTTATTTGATATTGTTGTAGGCTTTGTATCGAAATAATGCATGCTATATGAGCTTTCAGAGTTCTTTAATATAGAAATTCTTTCTTTTGGAAATCTGTTGATCACAATAATGAATTGTAGTGAAATAGAGTAAATATAGATACATATTTTATTATAACTCAAAATCATCATCTGAATTCATTATTTTCTATTCGTTTTTTCTGTTTCGAAATTTGAATTATGCTTTGAAATGCATGGTAAAAAGGAGATAATGTTGGACCAAGCTATAAATAGAATGAAAAACAATGAGCTAGAAATGAAATATTTAACAGCAAAATAATAGACAACACTTAACAACAGAATAATTATGCGTTTATTCGATCAGAATTATTCACAATACATTTTCTGAAAATATATTATGTGATGAATAGTTTTTATATCTTTTGCTGTAACATTCAATTGGATTTTTTTGATTTGTTCCCCTGTTGAATATATAGAATTTATTGTGACAGTTATTCAATGCTCTCTAATGAGTTTTATTCTTGTTTTTTGACTAAAATTTCATATTTTTCAGAGGTCACAGAATCGTTATTTCTTCCCAACTTTTGTTACATATAATTTTCATTAGTTTTTAACGCAAATGAAAGATTTAGATCGGAGATTTCAATCGACCTTTGAGCTATAAACGAGAAACTCCTATCATACATATAATATGTATAAGCGATCTATTGTAATGTATGTTTGCATTGTATAGCAGATTATCGGTTTACGTCCCTATTGTACAGGAAAACCATAATGTATCTATGCCTGTCGCTTATGACGTTGATTTACGTTTTCCTGATAACAGACGTTAAATGGAGAATTCCCAGTAAGAAACAGCTTAACGATGTTTATTTACCGGGAAAAGTGTGACCAATTGATTTAACGATATAAGCTGTTAATTGGAATAGGAATTCTATACCTTCAATTATTTTTCAGTTGATGTAAAGTGATGGCTAAATATATAAAAAACAAACATATATCACATGGAATAGAATAACATTTGTGGATTTCTGGATTCAATCTCAGTGCTCTATACCGAAAATCCGCAAAGGATATAGTTTCAATCCATGTTTTCATTATAAAGTTTCAGTGCTTGCTTCCATCATGTTTATCGACGGTGCACTCAAATACTACTTCGACAATGTTTTGACTCCTCGGGAAGTTACCTTTCGGGCACACAATTCATCATATTAAACACGAAACATAAAACTTCCCAGTTCAACTTCTGTCGCTCGAAGAGAACAAACAATCGCGACCCGTACAGCTTACTTACTCGGATGTATTTACGATCCTTAAATCAAAACTGCATTTCACATGAATAATTCCTGAATTTGAACACATTCTGATAACTCCATCTCGGGAATGAGATAGGTAAATAGTAAGGAGTGTGTACCACCAGACTGAGTACATCGAGATGACTACCTTGTCTGACTTATGATATGCATTTTCTCATGTGGAAACTGGAAAGGGAGTAGCGGAGAAGTATATCTTTATTCTAAGGAAGTAGCAAGAGAGTGGCTCATGGGCTCATAGCGAAAAAAAATCAGAAAACTGATGAAATAATTTTTTCTATACTATACTAAAATAAAATAGATAACTGAGTGGACCAGCCCGAGGAAATCTGTCGAAAAAGTGGATCTAGAAGAATCTTAAAAACGCAGAGAAGCTGCTATACAGTGGAGAAATTTTTTTACTGTCGTAAAGAGGAATAATTGATTCATACGTGGGTGAAATTTCGGTTCTCTTTACTATGTAGAAACATTTTTGAAAAATTCCCGAAAATCTCGAAAAAATCCGCAAAAAAGGCAATTTAAAACTCGATAAAACTTTTTTCACGGATATTTGAAATACATGTTGATAGGCTCCAATTTCATGTTAAGCTCTTCTTCCTTCCAAATAACGAATTCTTGCCTCTTGGTCACGTAAATTGAGCTGTTCAAGATACGAAGTGTATTCACTTAGACACCATGTTATCAATTATTCTTTGATGTTGCATCCCACATTCTGGAGGAAAATAAGTGCCTACATAATAAATCAAGTTGGAAAGATGTGGCAATGCATAAATCTTCTTTAGCCGCACATTGATTTTCATACAGAGGTAATTCCATTATGTTCAGCTTCTTATCGTAAAAAGTACACTATATACAGAATGATACATCTTTCTTTATTCTACATAGTCGTAAGCTTACATGTGGCAAGACTTGAAGATCTGTTGTGGAAACTTCTTCAATGTGGACAAATCATTTTTTCGGATGTGATTAATTCAGAATATTTCATTGTCTTATCGCACTCTTGTGTGTTTGATATTTTCATTTGCGTTTTGTGAAAGATGTAGTGATTAATGCGCAGATTGATTTTTCTCCCGATAAAATAACGCATATTTGATGGGTTTGGAGCTCAATGATTTCCATAATGGGATTTTTGGGTTTTGAATATTCAACAATGTTATACTTTACGAGCAATACTTCATCAGCATTCCATTATACTATATGGAAATCTTCGCATATCCATGGCTTTTTATTATCCATCAAATGTTTATATATGTGCGTAATAAAATATTCGAAATGGAAATAGCGCCATCTAATAATCTACAATTTCGTTTATCCCTCTTGAATATGCAGATATTCATTGCGGAGCTTTTCCTCCTCTTTCCTCTCCCACCATACTCACAATGATTCATGGAAAAGTTCCCGCGAATCTCTGCAAAGTTCGAATTCCACATCTGAGATTTCTCTAACTATTTTCTACTCGTAAAAATGTGTTTCAAGTCATTATCGTTCCTTCACGTCTCTTTCCTTTTTTTCCCCTGAAAATTCAATGTCGGAAACAGGAAAGCACTTGTAAACTTCTGATTGATAATCAAGTTCTGAAGTTCGAGCAGCGATGGCAAATCGATATCGAACTGTAACTCGTAAATATCTAATTCGATTTTTATCGGAGCTTGCATCGCTCGTAGGACGTCATTTACTTAGCCACCATATCGTCAATTATTCTTCTCGGATGGTGAACATTTTGCAGCTTATTCGAGTGTTACGGTTTCGTGAAATGTCCCAGGTTCTGGTTATGATTCAACTTCCTCTCCTGAGATCACAGGAAAATTTTAAAAATGTATGCAATTTATAATATTATCTGGAAAAACCTATACAGGGTCTTTCACGAGGAACCTCACCCATATTTATACGGGAAACTACTGAACGTATTTTCATGAAATTCAGCACTTATAAGTATTTCACGATGCTGATGAAATCTGAAATATTTTTAAGGCATGAGCACCTCCGTTTTTCAAATTCAAAACATAGATTCCTTAGAAAATTTCAAGTTATTTTGATGTAACATTTTTCAGTTTCGGTTGGAAAATTCTCTCTGAGCGGGAAAATTCGAAAAAAAAATCGAAAATAGAGCTCCGCTGAAACAAGAATAACTTCGAGGTTTTTGGATGGAAAATTTTCATTTTTGGGATTTTTCAAGATGTAAGATTGATGTATCCACTTTAAAAATCGAAATCGCGATTCATGATACAGGGGGTGAAAAAATCGCTTTCAAAGTTAGGGATGACAAAATCGTGAAAAATCCATTTTTTCAAATTAGAACCCCATTTTTTTATGGCAGATATTGAATCTACGTTAAAAAATAATGTGAGTGTATGCATCACACCCTTGCCCTAAAATGGATATTTTCTGAGTTAATATCCACTTTAGGGCAAGGGTGTGATGCATACACTCACATTATTTTTGGTGTTCTAATTTGAAAAACGGAAGTTGACGTCATTTCCGGAAAAATCGGAGGTGCTCATGCCTTGAAAATATTTTAGATTTCATCAGCATCGTGAAATACTTATAAGTGCTGAATTTCATGAAAATACGTTCAGTAGTTTCCCGTATAAATATGGGTGAGGTTCCTCGTGAAAGACCCTGTATAGTAGACAGAAAATGTTTGATTTCTGGAATGACAGTTCATTTCACCTGATTTTTTGCGTTCTGTTTCAAATAAGTACAAAATGCTTTGACAGTCTGGTTTGGCACCTATGGAAAATGAGCGCACTTTTGCAGGACCCCGTATATGGGAAGTTTCTTGCCCAAAAATTCTTGGCAAATGGCCATTTCGAATTCGAAATGATTGGAAGTGAAATAATTGTTCTTTTGATCTCAAGAACCTAATGCTGAAAAACTGTCGACGATAGAAAAACTTACCTCTCATGGCACCATGTATTGGCTTAAACCTGAGCCCATTCAGTGACTGGTCAAGGAGAAAATTCAAAAGATCATTTCTCATTGAGTGAAAACTGTTTAAGATGAGCGCACTTTTGTAGGACCCTGTATATGGGAAGTTTCTTGCCCAAAAATTCTTGGCAAATGGCTATTTTGTATTCGAAAAGATTGGAAGTGAAATAATTGTTCTTTTGACCTCAAGAACCTAATGCTGAAAAACTGTCGAAGATAGAAAAACTTACCCTCAAAGCACCATGTATTGGCTTGAACCTGAGTCCATTCAGTGACTGGTCAAGGAGAAAATCCAAAAGAGCATTTCTCATTGAGTGAAAACTGTTTAAGATGAGCGCACTTTTGCGGGACCCTGTATATGGGAAGTTTCTTGCCCAAAAATTCTTGGCGCATGGCCATTTCGTATTCGGAAAGATTGGAAGTGAAATAATTGTTCTTTTGACCTCAAGAACCTAATGCTGAAAAACTGTCGAAGATAGAAAAACTTACCCTCATGGCACCATGTATTCGCTTGAACCTGAGCCCATTCGGTGACTGGTCAAGGAAAAAATTCAAATAGAGCATTTTTCATTGAGTGTAAACTATTTAAGATGAGCGAACTTTTGCAGGACCCTGTCTGTGGAAAGTTTCTTGCCCAAAAATTCTTGGCAAATGGCCGTTTCGTATTCGAAAAAATTGGAAGTGAAATAATTGTTCTTTTGACCTCAAGAACCTTATGCTGAAAAACTGTCGAAGATAGAAAAACTTACCCTCGTGGCATCATGTATTGGCTTGAACCTGAGCCCATTCGGTGACTGGTCAAGGAAAAAATTCAAATAGAGCATTTCTCATTGAGTGTAAACTATTTAAGATGACCGAACTTTTGCAGGACCCTGTCTGTGGGAAGTTTCTTGCCCAAAAATTCTTGGCAAATGGCCGTTTCGTATTCGAAAAAATTGGAAGTGAAATAATTGTTCTTTTGACCTCAAGAACCTTATGCTGAAAAACTGTCGAAGATAGAAAAACTTACCCTCGTGGCATCATGTATTGGCTTAAACCTGAGCCCATTCAGTGACTGGTCAAGCATTTCTCATTGAGTGTAAACTATTTCATTCCCTGTTTTTTTATTCGAGAATATTCTTTTTGTTCGCACCATGAAAACTGATGAATTACTCAGCATTTACCCAACATTTTCCAATGGGTTTTGCAGAACCCCTCTCGATATAGAATCAGTTGCTCTTGAATCATTTTGAGAGGACCTTAATCTACCACTATTATCGAATTGTTGGGAATCTGCGTCGCTTTCAAATTGGCCAATTTCAAGTAGTTCCAATATAAATCAATTCGAGCTGGATGTGTCTCAAGTGGAATAAACACAACCGATTTTTTGTGCACTTCAAACTACAAGCTGATTAAATAATAAGATCGGATAAAGTGTCGTGAAAACTAAAATTAGAATCGACCACTTCATTTTTCTCTTACCTACAATAAAACAGGGTGGCCAACTGAAAAAGAACCAGGGTTATGCTCAGGAACTGCGCTTTATGTAGATCGCTACACTTATACAGAGTGTCCCGAAATCAAAGCAACAAATTTGGTCTCAAATTCTGAAACAGAATTAGGGGACCCCTATTTTGGATTTTTGTCAGGAGTTAGAGCCCTCTGGAGATGGTTCATTTCATCTCAGAATTCTGTCAAATGACAATCACTGAATTTGGTACACAAGAGTTTATGATATGCGAAATCTCATAGTGCTACCTATTTCGGGGTACTTTTCACTATCAAATTTTGTGGCATCAACTTCAGGAGACTCTATCTTTGACTTTGACTCTTTGCCTAAGGACTCTATATTGTACAATTGGATGTAGCTTTATTCACCACCATAAAAACGCCCCTCTATAAGTCATACATTTAAGAGTTCCGAAATCTCTGCGCAACTGGGGTAAATAGGTGTGCTGTAATGAAAAAGTCTACCTCGACTGAATGTTTATTATTTTTTTAATGCAGTGCCTGAGAGTTTTTGATGTATTGCAGCCTCCATCAGTTCGGTCGTATCCATTCATTCTCCCCTCGAAAATATTATATAAAAGAATACTCCACGAGCAGTAGGCGTTCTAAAAAGCGGCGAATGGAAAGATATGGTCATAAAATACTCTCCTGATATACATTCGGATCGGTTGCCTTCACAATAGACCGTTTTCACCGCACTTAATATTCATTATTTCGCCGAATCCATTCTTCCGTAATCCAACATCATATTACGCTTTATAAAATCCGCCAGCATAATGAAACAATACGTCCAAATTTGAGCTGTTTAACGTCGCGATGGAGCGACGTCGTTTCGAACGAGAATTTTATTTCGACATCGGTTTGGAATGGAATCATGTCGGTTCTAGAAGTGAAACAATAACCTCCGCTGAAGCGCTTTTCGGCGTTTGGGTTTATGCCATGGGTGAAGAGAGTCTGCCATATGATTGAATAACTTCATGATTCGTGTTTCATTCTGCTTGAAATGGGGGTACCTGGGGTGGTGCCTCGCACAGAAGAGTAAGACACTGTCTATCTTCTCTCGAAACGTTTCGTCATATTTCAGAAAACTTCATAACTTAAGGCTGAATTAATATAAAAAGATGAGGCTTCTGAGAAAATTAGAAGATCTTTAACTTTCACCCTCCAACCCCTAAAATGGAAGTCAGGGTCTGTATATGATGTTAGCTGGTATTGCCAAGCAACTGAATTTTGATATGAAAGCTAGCTGCTGTTGTTTCTATTTATTTATTAAACGTAAAGGTTGTTTCAAATTGTACGGTTTTTTTAGAATTCATAAAACACATAATTTGCATTCAATTTCAGAAATTTTTCATTGGAAATTGATGTATCAGTTATGACATTTATGTGCGAAAAATAATATTTGCCAAATGGCCTCCTCTTGCAGCTCTAGAGACGTTCACTCTTTTTTTTAAATTTTCAATGACATTTAGACATAATTGAGGCTCTATCTCACTATGACACTAATAATTTCATCTTTTAGTACGATACCGATTGTGGATTATTCTTATAGACCTGGCTTTTCACATTTCCAAAGAAAATAGTCCAACGGTGTCCAATCACATGATCTTGGTGGCCAAATGGCATTACCGTTTCTGGAGATTATTCGTCCAGGAAATTTTTGTCTCGATAAATCGATTGTGTCATATGCGAAATGAGGTGTAGCGCCATTCTGCTGCAACCAAATGTCCTCTAGATCAACATTCATAAATTCAGGCCACAAAATTCGATTAACATCCGACGGTATCGATCACTTCTTACAGAACGCTGATTTTCATAAAATAAATCAACAATTTGAACGCGTTTTTGTATCTTGACAAAGACAGTTTTCAAAATTCTAATTATTTGAAATAAATTTCTTCATACTGGGGAATTCCCATATGGAATTATCCTTTATGTTCACAAAGAGCTCCTCAGCCGTGGAGCGCATATGTCGTATATTTGTTTCATTTTCATAATTCATGCAGTTCATTGATTAACCTAATCGTGAATAATTCTGTTTCCGTTAATTGCTAATTCTCTGCTTCCTTTCGTGATTTCGGAAAATTTCAGTTTTTCCTGTGATTCACAATTTTAGTGATTTCGATTTAAACGAATTACTCTCATTTAAATACTTTCATTTGTGCGAATTATTTCGAACGAAAAGACTGTCACCAGTGGCGTGGTTATTTTATATTATCACAAGGATAGATGTGCACAATTTGACATTTTTAGCAACGGATTTTCACGTCAGCTTCATTCCATATTCGTTTGTCGAGCTCGATCACTCTGTACATTGGAATAGGAGTCATCGGCAGGACCCGGTTGACTGTTTTGCTGATAAGGGAAATACGTACAAAACGACATATATGGACAAAATGACATAGGCATCATAATTAGAGTTTGGAGGTATTAAATGCGGACCTGTCTACCACATCACACGAGCCGAGGGGCTTCTATTAACCTCTGAAAATTAGCAAGCGCTACTCTAGTTCATTCGGTCGTTATGAGTGATAAAAAAAATCAGAGGTCACGAGTTTTTTTTCATTGCGCCAAATTTTTAGAAGAAATGGCCAGTTTTCACCATTTTTCTCATTTATATTACATTCATTTCGAAATTTACTTATGTGTCATCGTATTCACAAAGCTTTTTTTATGTTAAATATACTTTTTGTATTAATTCGATATATTTCTAGTTTTATAACGCTATATGGACAAAATGACATATACAGTGAACGGACAAAATGACATAGGTATTTCAGCTGAATTAACCGTATGTACCGGATTACACCAAGACAATCCATCCCAGGATTCCCAGGCTCCATCAGCAAACAAAGAACCAGGACTTGTCTTAACATATTCATAACAGAATATTCATCTGTGGCTAATAAAGGCAAAGCATCTCAACCTACTCTTGCTGATCCTATGAGGAGGTTTCTCCAATACGATTCATAAGTGGACAAGGCAAACGTGAGCCGAGGACTAGATAAACGTACTTAGTTTCAACTTCTACACCTAATATGATTGCAATCAAATCAAAAAAAGAGCCCATACCTGCTCCAAAGACAAGGAGACAAGTCCCTAGGGCATTATTTAAAGAAGACAATGAAGAAGAAAATGTTCCTAGCAACTTTCGAGATGATGAAGACAACTGTCCTTCTATCTATATTTAGATTTAGATATTCTCCAGGATTAGCCCTGGAGAAGACTGGCTACGATGCATGCATTGCTTGCATTCGCTCACGCATCAAGATGCTGAAGTTCCTAGATGAACCAAGCGTTTCATTGGTGAACTTTGTCAGTAGTTTTGTAACTATAAGTAGAAAAATACAGTTGCCTATTGCCGGTATGTCATTTTGTCCATAGCATTCGGACAAAATGAATTATTTTTATCCCATTTTATCTGAGAATATTTTATTTTTTGATACTTTTATTTCATAAAGGTTGATTAGATTTTGTGAAGAAAGGACCAGAGATCATAGTTGTAGAATATGACATTACTGTAATTCACTACTAACAAGTTATGCCTCTGAAATAAAACCCTATATCATTTTGTACGTACTTCCCCTATAGGTAAGACTATATTTCTTCTGTTATTTTGGGTACATTTATCCTTTAATTTGTGTTGGGTTTCAATTAAATTTTGTATACAGTCCACTAGCCCTATTTTTTTCTCATTCAGAAAATTACATTTCGAAATATTCAACTAAAATAAAATTGAACCACACTTCAGTTGGTGAACTGAAACTCTACCCCACAGTTGCAAAGGGTGTTTCGAAATCAAAAGTAGTTGACATTAAGTAAAAAGGTTTTTCCAAGATGGTCGAATATATTTGATTAAGGATCCTAGCCAGTTTTCTGGTAGGAGCATGCTGTTTATTGAGATTTTGCAAATGGCTTGCAAGCTGTAGGGGAAATACGTACAATATGACATATATGGACAAAATGACATAGGCATCATAATTAGAGTTTGGAGGTATCAAATGCAGAACTGCCTACCACATCACACGAAGCGAAGGGCTTTTATTAACCTTTGAAAATTAGCAAGCGCTACTCTAGTTCATTCGGTCGTTATGAGTGATAAAAGAAATCAGTAGGTCACGAGTTTTTTTTCATTGTGCCAAATTTTTGGGAGAAATGACCAGTTTTCACCATTTTTTTCATTTATATTGCATTCATTTCGAACTTTACTTTTTTGTCATTGTATTCACGAAGCTTTTTTTATGTCAAATAAACTTTTTATATTAATGCGATATATTTCTAGTTTTATAACGCTATATGGACAAAATGACATATACAGTTAACGGACAAAATGACATAGGTATTTCAACTGAATTAACCGTATCTACCGGATAACACCAAGACAATCCATCCCAGGCTCCATCAGCAAACAAAGAACCAGGACTTGTCTTAACATATTCATAACAAAATATTCATCTGCGGCTAATAAAGGCAATGCATCTCAACCTACTCTTGCTGATCCTATGAGGAGGTTTCTCCAATCCCTAAAGGACGATTTATAAGTGGACAAGGCAAACGTGAGTCGAGGACTAGATAAACGTACTTATTTTCAACTTCTACACCTGATATGATTGCAATCAAATCAAAAAAAGGCCCATACCTCCTCAAAAGACAAGGAGACAAGCCCCTAGGGCATTATTTAAAGAAGACAATGAAGAAGAAAATGTTCCTAGTAACTGTCGAGATGATGAAGACGACTGTCCTTCTATCTATTCAGATTTAGATCTTCTCCAGGATTAGCCCTGGAGAAGACTGGTTACGATGCATGCATTGGTTGCTTTGGGCTCACGCATCTTGTGCTGATTTTCCTAGAAGAACCAAGCGTTTCATTTGTGAACCTCGTCAGTAGTTTTGTAACTATAAGTATGAACTACAGTTGCCTATTGCCGGTATGTCATTTTGTCCATAGCATGCGAACAAAATGAATTTCGTTTATCCCAATTTATCTAAGAATATTTTCTTTCTTGGTACTTTTATTTCATGAAGGTTGATTAGATTTTTTAAAGAAAGGACCAAAGATCAGAGGTGTAGAATATGACATTACTGTGATTCACTACTAACAAGTTATGCCTCTGAAATAAAACCCTATGTCATTTTGTAGGTACTTCCCCTATTTCCTTACTAATTGAGCATGACCTCTAGCGCTGCTGTAATAGTCGTATTACTGGCTACAGTTACACCTACATAAGCGAGTGTTTGCAATGTCTGTAGACGATTGCGTGTACTGACCTTTTCTGTTTTTGTTCACCATACTGAAGACGCATAGGTGACATTGGGAAGTACTATAGCCATCTAGAACCAAAATACCATGCCTGGCATCAGCTACCAGGTCTTTCCGAAGAGTATATTGGATGTAGGTGTACGTTAATGGGACTTAGGAAGGTGTAAATCGCGGGACTCACAAATAAAATTTCTCACTTGTTCGGTCGGTATTCGGATGGGGTGAAACTCGTGCCATACAACGTTTGTTCGTCGCGTTCTCTCTTCGGTGGGTTGAAAGATAGAACGCCGATTACTGAGTGCAGCAATCTCGTTTACAGAATACCCTGCATGAATTGCCATAAATGTTATGTTGGTCAAACCAAACAACTGTTAAAAAACAGAGTCAGACAACACAGATACGATTGCAACGAGGTTAATAGAAGTAAAGAATCAAAAACGGCTCTGGCCGATCATCATTTCCAAGAACACCATCAATTTGATTTTGACAATGTCAAGATTTTGGATTTTGAGGACAGCTGGGTGAAGCGCAATATTAGCGAAATGGTGTTTATAAGATTAAACGAAACAGTCAATAATAGAACGGACACCCAGAATTTAAGTTCCATATATAAAAATATTTTAGAAGTTTTCAAAACCAGAGAACGCGGGGGTCACCTGTCGGTTATCTGATAGCGTATACCTACATATGTGGGTGGCACGGTGTATATTCTTTGTACCCTGCCTGGTTCATTTGATGACTGTTATCCGATTGGAATTGATGTCGAACACTCCAAATAACAATTATTTTCGATGTTTCACCGTCTGCTTTCCCTTTTTTAGTATTTATTATTTTAAGAGCATTGTTTAGCTTTGGTAAGTGAGTCTCAGTGCTGATTGTGGCCCTGCAATTTTCCATCGTTTTTTGTGCATGTTAGTTTGTGTGGTTCTGTGTGTTGTTGTTGTCTTGATCATTCATTTAATACATGATGACCTGTATTTTTTAGCCCTGAAGAAGCGACAATATATGTTGCGAAACGTTGGCATTAGCTGAGATTTGCTGGTTTTTTTACACCTTCCTAAGTCCCATTAACGTACACCTACATAATGTTGAGAGGAAGTGACCTTTTAAGCGATGAGTATATTGGATGTCCACATGGTCGCTGTGGTCTTGGAAAGAATTTTGTCGATGTGTTATTTCCAGTGGAGTTTACTATCTAGTGGGACACCTTGGTTTGATTATGGTGCTCTGAGATTCCTTCATCTTGTGAATAGAATAAGGGGATCTCCGGGGGGATTGGCACTTAGCCCTTCTTTCACGCAACACTTTTCGGTGATGCGTAGGGCCATCTGCATACGAACACTTATCGTGCCTTCATGCTTTCCCCTAACTGTTATCACTAGAGCATCAGCATAAGCCTGAGTGTTAAAGCCTTTTGATGGCAGTTTTTCCAGGAGGCCTTCCACGACCAAGCTCTTCAGCAGAGTATGCATTCGATATTTATGCGATTAAATGCAGATGGATCACAAAGGAAAGAGAAATATTCCAGTGGTGGGAAACCGAAGTCGTATAAATTACTCCTCGGATCCATCACGAATCTTTATAAATAAATGATGCACACGGAGAATTCGGGAGATACCGAACCCGGTCGGATCGGAATTGTGTGCGGCCGCTTATTTTTTCCATCGGGATTTATGTCGATTCGACTGGAAACAGAGAGAGACGAGACCCGGCTTTTTCCTTTCAGCATTACAACGGCTGGCCTTGATCTCTTGGATTTGGTTTGATATATTTCCATATGCGGCCATACCCGCGAACTCCTCGAGGGGCCATAAATGACACGAGGAGTAGCTGAAAAAGCGTGTCTCTGCCGTTTGGCGAAATGCATTCGCTCAAATTCTGATCCTGCGAAATTTATTCAGTTCTCATAACCGCGCTTCTCAGTCGGATCAGCTCGGGGGAAAAGCTCGATAACGCGCGGTATTAGACAATGGACCAGGTGGAACGCTCGCGGTTATGCATTTCGTTTCGATGGAATTCAGGATATACAGGGTGCGTCAGTAGGGCGTAGGGGAAATACGTACAAAACGACATATATGGACAAAATGACATAGGCATCATAATTTGAGTTTGAAGGTATCAAATGCGGAACTTCCTACCAAATCACACGACCCGAGTGGGTTCAATTAACCTCTGAAAACTCGCAAGCGCTACTCTAGTTCATTCGGTCGTTATGAGAAAATAATAGTTCACGGGTTTTTTTTATTGCGCCACATTTTTGGAAGAAATGGCCAGTTTTCACCATTTTTTTCATTTATATTGCATTCATTTCGAACTTCAATTATTTGTCAGTGTATTCACGAAGCTTTTTTTTATGTTAAATATACTTTTTGTATCAATTCGATGTAATTCTAGTTTTATAACGCTATATGGACAAAATGACATATACAGTGAACGGACAAAATGACATAGGTATTTCAGCTAAATTAACCGTATCTACCGGACAACACCGAGACCATTCATCCCAGGCTCCATCACCAAACAAAGAGCAAGGACTTGTCTTAACATATTCAGAACAAAATATTCATCTGCGGCTAATGAAGGCAATGCATCTTAATAGATTAAGATGCATTGATGATCCTATGCTTCCTCCAATCCCTAATGGACGATTCATAAGTGGACAAGTGGATTCATAAGGCAAACGTGAGCCGAAGACACGATAAACGTATACTTAGTTTCAACTTCTACACCGAATATGATTGCAATCAAATCAAAAAATGAGCCCATACCTCCTCCAAAGAAAAGGAGACACGTCCCTAGGGCATTATTCGAAGAAGACAGTGAAGAAGAAAATGTTTCTAGCAACTTTCGAGATGATGGAGACGATTGTCCAACTGTCTATTATTATGACCTTTTTTCCCGATTTAGATCGGGAAAAAACCAGTCCTCTCCAAGATTAGCACTGGAAAAGACTGGTTACGATTCATGCATTGGTTGCATTGGGCTCACGCATCTTTGCTGATGCTCCTAGAAGAACCAAGCGTTTCATTGGTGAACTTTGTCAGTAATTTTATAACTATAAGTAGAAAAATACAGTTGCCTATTGCCAGTATGTCATTCTGTCCTTAGCATTCGGAAAAAATGAATTTCGTTTATCCCAATTTATCGGAGAATATTTTATTTTTTGATACTTTTATTTCATAAAGGTTGATTAGATTTTGTGGAGAAAGAACCGAAGATCATAGGTGTAGAATTTGACATTACTGTGATTCACTACTAACAAGTTATGCCTCTGAAATAAAACCCTATGTCATTTTGTACGTACTTCCCCTACGCCTAAACTATACCATGTCGAAAAAAACTTATATAATATGGTTGTTAGGTTGACAAAAATAATTTTACATATACAGGGTGTTACAAAAAATTTACGGAAAAATATGGAGTTTTTTCAAATGGAACACCCTGTATTTCATGGAATAATCCTTTCGAGGACAACAAGAGCTTTACACTTTTATCTCAGTTTTGAACTTCATCAAGGCGTTGCCGCAAAATTCGTATTTTCAGGATATTTCTAATGTTTTGAGGGGTTCATCAAAATTCTTATAGCAACCGCTGTGTTCAATTTCCACAGAAGTTAGCTTAAGTTATGAGCTTCATCATTCGGTAAACATCTGAGATTTTTTTCATACAGAGTGTCTAATAGATATAAATTTACCAATTCACTCAAAGTAAAAAATGACATAGGGTTTTATTTCAGAGGCATAACTTGTGAATCTTGTGAATTTTATCCGCATGCTATGGACAAAATGATATACCTACTGGCAACAGGCAACTGTAGTTTTCTACTTATAGTTACAAAACTACTGACAAAGTTCACCAATGAAATGCTTGGTTCTTCAAGGAACATCAGCACAAGATGCGTGAGCCCAATGCAAGCAATGGCATTGTAACCAGTCTTCTCCAGGACTAATCCTGGAGAAGATCCAAATAGGGAAAAAAGGTCATAACAACAAATAGATGGACAGTCGTCTTCATCATCTCGAAAGTTGCTAAGAACATTTTCTTCTTCATTGTTTTCTTCAAATAATGCCCTAGGGACTTATCTCCTTGTCTTTGGAGGGGGTATGGGCTCTTTTTTTGATTTGATTGCAATCATATTAGGTGTAGAAGTTGAAAATAAGAACGTTTATCGAGTCTCCGGCTCACGTTTGCCTTGTCAACTTATGAATATAGTCCTTTAGCGATTGGAGGAACCTCTTCATAGGATCAGCAGGAGTAGGTTAAGATGCATTGCCTGTATAAGCCGCAGATGAATATTTTGTTATGAATATGTTAAGACGAGTCCTGGCTCTTTGTTTGCTGATGGAGCCTGGGATGGATTGTCTTGGTGTTATTCGGTAGATACGGTTAATTAATTTTGTCCGTTCACTGTGTATGTCCTTTTGTCCATATAGCGTTATAAAACTAGAAATATATGGAATTAATACAAAAAGTATATTTTACTTCGAAAAACCTTCGTGAATACAATGACAAATAAGTAAAGTTTGAAATGAATGCAATATAAATGAAAAAAATGGTGAAAACTGGCCATTTCTTCTAAAAATTTGGCACAAAGATAAAAAACTCATGACCTATTTATTTCTGTTATCACTCATAACGACCGAATGAACTAGTAGCGCTTGCTAATTTTCAGAGGTTAATAGAAGCAACTCGGGTCGTGTGATGTGGTAGGCAGTTCCGCATTTGATACCTCCAAACTCTAATTATGGTGCCTATGTCATTTTGTCCATATATGTCATTTTGTACGTATTTCCCCTATATATGCGATAACTCGCTTTTTTCAAATGGAGCACCCTGTATTTTTCTCTTTCATAAAATTCGTTTTTCAAATGTCTACCTTCTTTACAAAGTAATCGTTTTTTTAAAGAATGTGAAATATCTCAAAAAAGAGCGGTTCAAGTATGGGACATATTTTGTGAAAAAGGTAGACATTTGAAAAACCAATTCCATGAAAGAGATAAGTACAGGGTGTTCCATTTGAAAAAATCGAGTCATCGCAATTTATCTGAAAATATTTTGATTCTTGTTACTTTTATTTCATAAATGTGATGGGAATTTATGAAGAAAGGACCAAAGATCATAGGAAATAAAACTGAAATGTATTGTGGAAAAGTCTACCTACATCGGGAGTAATACGCTTGAGAAAGCACACCTAAGTATATAACATTCTTCGAATGAAAAATATAATTTCCAATGGGTACTGGATCTAAATTTCAAAAAAATCAAATTTTGACCGAAAATACACATAAAGGCGAAGACAGACGAAAAAAGGGATCTGAATATTACAATCGAAGTGAACTCTCCATCAATAGCATTTTCCTGCAGTAGATGTCTCAAGAACAAGTGATAAAAATTTTAAAGCCTGCCAATTTCAAGGAAGTTCATCCCATAAATTTCCTCTAAAACTATTTTTCAGACAGTTAGTGTCCTGATCCTGGTCTGTTAGTGATATAAAATTGATATCACCCTGGAAATGAACTAAAGAACGCGCGGTTAAATTTTTGAAAAAGTTGTTCGAACGTTGTAGTCCCTCAAACGACTCTATGAGGAGTTGTAAAAGTAACGTTACAGATTTATATTGTCGGGGTGAGGGGCCCAATATTCCCTTATGACCGAAGGCGTCTAGTCGAGTTATGGGTTACATCTTTCCGTAAACGTGTCAAATGGTAGACGTTTATACCTGCCCTTTTCGAAAGCATTGCTTCACACATATCGATAAAAAGATTTACTGTATCGCAGCGCCATGTGAGAAACAATCGTTTCCATCCCGCAAAATAGGTAATATCATAAAATTGTCTGGATGCCAGAGCATCGAGCTACGACAAATGCCTGTCGTTTCTTCGGATTCCGTTTGATGCGCAGCCATATCTGCAACATTCAGCTTTCGAAGCCATTGGCTTTTATTAAGTTCGGAATGGTGAGAGAATGCACCATGAACTCTGGAAATGTGTTATAAAGAATCGGGATCACTCTCTTAAGTTATGGAAATTAATTCTTGCCATTCGCTCAAATGTATAGTAGAAAAATGAATATACAGGGTGAGTGAAAACTGCACCATCGGAAAGTTAGGGTTAGAAAAATTATTCGAATTTCGACATCTCCAAGCTGTGATAGTACTACTTTTATACTAAGGGGTTCTCGGTCATTCGGGAATCAAAGAAAACAAAGAGGTCAATATGGTTGCCAGAGAGGGCCCACAAACGCCATCCACTGGCCCAGAACCTTTCTGTGGTATAGGGAAAGTTCCTTTGGTATTTTGAAAGGGCAAGGGTTCTATTAACTTCTGAAAACTCGCAAGCGCTACTCTAAATCATTGGTCGTTATGAGTGATAACAGAAATCAAAAGGTCACGAGTTTTTTTTCATTGCGCCAAATTTTTAGAAGAAATGGCCAGTTTTCACCATTTTCTTCATTTACTTATGTTGCATTCATTTCAAACTTTATTTATTTGTCATTGTTTTTTGTATTCACGAGGCTTTTTTCATCTGCGGCTAATAAAGGCTACGCATCATAACCTACTCTTGCTGATCTATGAGGAGATTCAATCCCTAGAAGACGATTCATAAGTGGACAAGGCAAACGTGAGCCGAAGACTCGATAAACGTCCTACTTAGTTTGTACTTCTACATCTTATATGATTGCAATCAAATCAAATTGAGCTTATACTTCCTCCAAACAAAAAGAGACAAGTCCTTAGGGCATTATTCAAAGAAGACAATGAAGAAGAAAATGTTCCTAGCCATTTTCGCGATGAGGAAGACGACTGTCTATTGTTATGACCTTTTTTCTCGATTTAAATCGGGAAAAAAACAGTCTTTCCCAGGATTAGCCCTGGAAAAGACTGGTTACGATGCATGCATTGGTTGCATTGGGCTCACGCATCTTGTGCTGATGTTTCATTGGTGAACTTTGTCAGTAGTTGCAACTGAAGTAGAAAACTACAGTTGCCTGTTGCCGGTATGTCATTTTGTCCATAGCATGCGGACAAAATGAATTTCGTTCATCCCAATTTATCAAAGAATATATTCTTTGGTACTTTTATTTCATAAAGGTTGATTAAATTTTATAAAGAAAGGACCAAAGATCATAGGTGTAGAATATGACATTATTGTAATTCACTACTAACAAGTTATGCCCCTGAAATCATGAATCGAGTGTTGAAATTTCTCTGAAAAATGATGGACAGAATAGTCTTACTTTGTGATAGTTCTAGTTCATACGAAAAAAGAATAAAAGTACTCGAATAACTTGACAGAAAAACTTCTTAACGAAAAGGCGGACCTTTAGAATTTCCCACTTATCAAAATTTACAAGAAATAAGCCTGCAGAAGACATTCAAATATCTTTTTGCGCAACTTGAAATACTCCAGTATGGAAATGTAGTAGGGGAGAGTTCCTTTGAATTGGACAGCCCATGAACCGGACACTATAGTTTTCTACTACACCCGATAGTAATTGAGCATACTTTACGTGAATACCATTTTCGCAACATTGAGCCACGTCTCTTGGAAAATGGCTCAATCTGTGGCTCGCGTCTTGTGGACGAGGCATGCATTGAAAAATCCGTTGCCGGTAAAGTAAATATGTACGTACATTTGCGAAGTGAATAGCTACGTTTCTAGTGACGATAAGTTGCCGATTTTTTCATATAAACATCAAGTGATTATCCCTTATCAGACAGATATGTTAAATCATTGATATAACGATTTGTAGAAATTATATTTTCAGGTTTTTTATAAAAACAACAAATCCCATGAATCGGACATACAAAAATGACTGGAAATTGATGTCCAGTTCATGGGCTGCAATGTTTCCGATTCAAGGGAGATGTGAAAATATGTTATGTAATTCAATAATTAACATGGAAAATACTGTATGTTTTCTCTGTTTGGTACTACTAAATGATTTTAACTATTCTCCTAGAACTTTTTGACAGTATTCCATTGTTTTTGTACCATTGTCCACTTCATGGAAATAACTGTCCATAACAAGGGCAACATCCCATTAAATGGACATTTTATGAAACAAAGTAAGACTTATTTTTTCGAGTGACTAGCTTTTCTTTTTCTAGCTTTTTCTGAAAAAGTGAATCCACAAACCTTATGCTCATATTATGACGGTACAATTTGAAACTTTTTCATTTGAAATAATATTCCACACCGAAAATAATAAAATTGTCCGTTTCAAGGGAACTCTCCCCTACTTTTAGGGAACCTGTGACACAGTTAAACCTTAAAAGAACTGACTCCATTCACAAAGTTTAAAAAGAGTAAATAGAAATTAACATTGGCAACGCCTCTAAGAATAATTTGACATTTAAAGAGTACCAACCTGCGTTAGTTCTAAGTAAATAAACTTGATAAACCTAAATCATGGTCAACCGAGATACCTACATTATAAAAGTGAATGGAGTATACAGTTTCCGTTCGGAGCGCCCTCTGCTCGACACGTGTGAAACTACCATTGTTCCATTCGATCATGAGACCATCGAAACGTGAAATTCGAATCCAAAGAGCCAGCGACAGAGATAAATAGATCCGCAGATCGATGTCGACAAAAAGAACACCGCCCCGAAACTGCGGAGATATTGTCGCTGCATCCATGCCGGAAATTACAATGTTGTTTTTCAAAATAGCCCAATAATTGCACCGCCATTTCGCGTTTCCGCTTATAATTGGACGGACGGTGGAAATTTCCAAATTGCACTTAGCAATGGGCACTGCCGGGTGCAGCAAGCCTCAGCTGGAACGAAATGAATATTTCGATATCGCTCTTCTGCAGCTTTATCCCCCAGGGTTTGCGGAACGAGAAACCGTCAAATGAGCTGCGGATTTGTAGACATTCAGGAAGTTGGATGTACAGAGGAGCTTTCGCGAACCAACAACGGGAATCCTGATCCGAAAACTTGCATGGTTGGGTCGCTGCACCATATGAAACCGACTCAAATATACATAGATGAGTGTGTTCTTATTACCTTCTAGCCACAGACTACATATTCTCTAGACGGTTCACGACAATGTTAATTGTTGTGATGAAATTGAGCGCTCCCAGTGCTGGGTATCGGTACTATTGTGAAGCGCGGGAGATTCGAATCTAGGATTCAGGCTAATGCTTATGACAAGTTTTTTTTAATGCTATTCAGAACTGCAAACAACACTTGATTAGTGTTGTTTGAAGTTCTAAATAGCATTTCAAATAATCGCAATTCCAGAAAAATGATAGGCTCATGAAAGAAAAACAATTTTATGATTATGTATTCAGTTTATTGATGGAATCAAAGCAATCGAATTTTTTGTGGTAGTACATGTTTTGGCTGATTTTCTCCTGTTTTTTTCCAAGTAATATTTCTTATAAGATTTTCATAGCCTGGTACATTTTTTTCTTTTTGGGAGATGAAGTATGTCTTGAAATTCCAGATTTTTTCAGCAATCGATATGGTGTAATCAGGCTGTTTTTGTTTCCTAAAAAATTAAAAACCTTTATTTGAATGTGTGACTGTGTGAATTCTAACCAATGGTTTGGATTCATTGAAATCATGCACCAACTCAAGCTTATATTAAAAGATACCTTCTATAATATTAAATGTAGAACTGTTTGAAGGTTGGGATTGCTCTAATGATGGTAAACAATCATCAACTTCAAAATCTGTATTAACAGGAGTTTCCGAAATTTGAGCAATCGAGGTTGATGCATCATCTTTGCAAGATTGATTGGGGTATACCTAAAAAAGTCTTGATTCATTAAAGTTTCCAAGAATATAAGATTTTGACTCACAAGAAAGATATGATGGAATAGCATGGCAAAACAATTTGAGAGTCCCAGATATATATTTTGCTTCAAAATGGACTTGACACAACCTTTTCGAATTGTATACTTTCATTGGATCCATTTCATTCAGCTCCTTGCTGTTGATTGCATTTATCCATTTCTTGAACCTTTCTTCATCTTTCATTGGATTAGGAAATCTCTGCCTCGTTTTGGATTCACTTTTGCAGTCGGGTACACTACACTTATTGTGATAAACCATCATAAATCAATTCAACACAACGAAGAATTGGAAGAATATTTAACAAATAAAGTGAAGTAACCTCTACTTTCAGTCACAGATAACTTAAAATTATCACTGTTCTGTGGTTAACAAATCTGTCATCTGCAAATACGACTACAGAGCCATCCTTCGCTGGGTATCGGTACTAAAAAAGAGGTTCAAGGTCATGTAACCTGCGTGAACCTAGCCTGCTTCTAGCTTTCGCTCTTGAAACTTGGCCTCGGGTTGCCGAATTCAGCTTTGTCCAACTATCCAGTTTCAATTGTGATAGTAACAAGCAATATTAAACTGTCACATCAGTAATAACTAAATGCCTTATTGCTGGATTAGTTGAAGTAAATTACGAAAAGATAATCCATAATCCAAGAATAGAAGTCCTACATCAAGAAGCTTTGTCGAACCACCAGAATGCGCAACGTTTGAATATTCCATGGACTTCATAGTAAGACGCATATTGGCCCTTTTTCTACAGCATTGCCCGAAGACCGGTGCCTGGTCGACCCAGAGTAACATCTACACGGGAAGAGCGTTATATCGCAAATTTTACCCAAAGAAATCGAAGGGTAGGGGAAATACGTACAAAATGATATAGGCATCATAACTTGAGTTTGAAGGTATCAAATGCGAAACTTCCTACCATATCACACAACGAGAGTGATTTCTATTAATCTCTGAAACTCGCAAGCGCTACTCTCATAGTCTATGGCTACTCTATACTCTGTTCAAATGTAAGAAGGAGCAAAAACAACATGTTTGGCGCAGCGGTAGGAGGGCCTTCGTAAAGGTTCTTTCCGTCCAGAGTCGAATCGAGGAGATTTCACACAATCGTTCAGTTTATTTATCCATGTCTCATCCAGCTAATAAATTTTTCTGCCTTGTTCCCTTAATGACCGGATTTTCTTCAAATAATCTCTTCTCCACACAATTATTTCATCCCTATCTATCAGTAGACTATCACGACCACGTTTTTTGAACTTGAATTCCATTTTTTTTCTATAATCTATAGAACGTTGTTCTTTTGAAATTTGGCAAACTGTCGTCATCATTCACGATTTCTAATACTTTAGAAATCGTTGGGATTTCATTCCGAAAAAAAACCGTGGACAATTCTTCTGATAAGGTTCATATCGAAATCGTCAACCGAATCGATTATTTTTAACGACTGGGCTCTCCTCTTAGGTGGCGTCAATGTTTTATTCTCTTTATATTCTCTGAGAATTCTGAATACAGCTGAATCACTAACGCCTGAGGATTTTGAAACAATTCCTACTAAGTCTCTTTTCGATAAATCAGGATGTTCTTCCAATTCTTTTATAGAAATGTTCAAAATTATCTCTTTTTCTTCAGCAGAGAAGGCTATTTGGACCTTTTTCGTGGTGGCCCCCACATATCACTCTCAGATGCAGTATCCGTTTCCGAATTCGACATTGTTCTATAAACACTATACAGGGTGTAACTGAATAAGTGTAAAACATTTAAGGAGGTGATTCCTCATCGAAAAAAAGATAGGATCTTTCATATAAAGAAACTTCATTGGAGCATCCCTTGTTAAGATACAGCCCCTTAAAGGGGGTACATAAAATTTGTATAACAATTTTTTTCACAAGCACTGAAAAAGTTACAATATTGAAATTAACCTGACGTTTTGTACTACCAAAAAGACACTTAGCCAGTAATTTATTTGGTTTACCCCATGGTTGTAAGGGGTGAAAAACGCAACCCCTAAAATTTATTTCCAATGTAACTTTTTGTCTTATTATTTGTTTACCATTTAAAAATTTATTTCCGATAGCCTGTTTCATTCTAAACAAAAAATGTCTCTTGGGTTTTTTGCCCAAAATAAACCAGTAAGCAGCAAATCATTATTTTACGAACAACTACAGAGATACATCGTCATAAATGCGAACTGGATTTATTGTTATTTTGTAGTTAGTACCTGCATTAAACGATTAAAGGGTAATAAACAAAACTAAGTTATTAATAACAAAACACACAACATGTAGAAATCATAGTGCTTGTGAAAAAAATTGTTATACAAATTTTATGTACCCCCTTTAAGGAGCTGTATCTTAACAAGGGATGCTCCAATGAAGTTTCTTTATATGAAAGATCCTATCTTTTTTTCGATGAGGAATCACCTCCTTAAATGTTTTACACTTATTCAGTTACACCCTGTATACACTTTGTCAAAAGATTTTTCAACACAATACACTTTTCACAACAAAATCTATAAATAATTTGGACAGCTAGACCTTCACACTGGGTCCAGGTATTTTGACTGGTCTTGTCGATAGAAGACTTCGATATTTATGCATATCAAGATGGCTTCAACCTATTAAGGGAAAGGACCCAAATCTGGTGCATCCGAAAAAAAAATTATTTAGTAGACAATAGTATAAAAACAAAACAAAATAAAAAAATAGTGTAAGTCGGATATAAAACGTTTATGACAGTTGCAAATCATAACAGAAATTTTGCACTAGAGTTTCTGAGGAAAAAATTCGAATGTGGGAATTGCTGACTCAAATTATTAAATCATTTCTATCCAGTACCATCCACAGTCCGTTCCGAGTTCGATCCTGGCAGTCTCTTAGAGCGGTCGAAGGGAGCGTTGTTATGACCGTTTGACCAATACGAGCTTTATTGTGCGCAAACCAGACGATTCTGTTTGTTTACAAAGCTCCTTCCTATATTTGAACGGGCTTTAGTTCATTCGGTCGTAATGAGTGACAACAGAAATCAATAGGTAACGAGTTTTTTTCATTCATTGTTCAAGTTTTCACCATTTTTTCATTTATATTGCATTGCATTTCAAACTTTACTTATTTGTCATTGTATTCACGAAGCTTTTTTTATGTTACATGTACTTTTCGTGATAATTCGAGATATTTCTAGTTTCATAACGCTTTATGGACAAAATGACATATACAGTGAACCATTCATACCAGGGTCCATCAGAAAACAAAAAATCAGGACTTGTCTGAGCATTTTCAGAAAAAAAAAAACATTCATCTGCGTCTAATAAAGGCGATGCATCTTATCTTACTCTTAATTCCTATGAGGAGATTTTTCCAGTCCCTAAATAACGATTTTTAATTGAACAAGGCAAACGTGAGCCGATAACCCAATAACTTAGGTACTCAGTTCCAACATCTACACCTTATATGATTGCAATAAAATCAAAAAAAGAGCCCACACCACACCTCCTCCAAAGAAGAGGAGACAAGTCCCTAGGGCATTATTTAAAGAAGACAATGAAGAAGAAAATGTTCCTAGCAACTTCGAGATGATAAAGACGACTGTCCATGTATCTATTGTAATGATCTTTATTCCCGATGTAAGCCTGAAAAAGATTGGTTCCGCTGCATAAACTGCTTGCATCGGGCTCACGCATCTTGTACTGATGTTCCCAGGAGAACAAAGCGTTCCATTTGTGAACTAATGTCAGTAGTTTTGTAACTATAGTTTCAAAATTACAGTTGCCTGTTGCGTGTATGTCATTTTGTCCATAGCATACGGACAAAATGAATTTTCGTTTATCCCAATTCATCAAAGAATATTTAATTTCCTGTTACTTTTATTTCATAAATATTGATAAGATTTTATAAAGGAAGGACCAACGATCATAGGTGTGGAATATGACATTACTGTGATCCTCTAATGAAAAATTATGTCTCTGAAATGAAACCGTGTGTCATTTTGTACGTACTTCCCCTATATGTAACAGCTCATCAAAGTCATTTTTTCGAGGACCAATAGACGGATAGTCTTATAGGTTATGCTCATTGTATTTGCTGTTTGAATGTAGAGCTCAACACAAGAAAAAACGAATCTGTATACTCATTCAGAAAATGAAATCATGAAATAGGACAGGAAATCTTAAATTGGCATTGGAAATCTTCGCCATTTCCTGCTCGAGACCAAAATGCGGATGATTCTGAAAGCACAACTGAAAATAGAATCCAGTTTATCGAGTTTTCATTTTACCAATTTGCGTTTCGCTGGAAGCCTTTTCTTACCTCCTGCTTTGAACCATTCATTGCTCCGGGAATATAACTCTCTCCAGTCCGTTCCTGCTTTGCAGAATCAAAAATGTATTACCCCTAGGCACATCGCGAATGCATCCTGAATGCCAAATTCGTATAGCGGTCACGTTATAACGCTCTATCGATGTGAAACGTAAAAACATTTAACCGATTCTTCATCGTTCTTTTTTCGAGTCGTTTGGGAGAACGATTCGGAACATCGTAACTAGATGCATGTCAATTCGATAAACGTATGACGGTAATATTGTTTCGGGATTCGGATGTTCGATACGAACTTGACATGTCCGTTCGATATGCATTTTGGCATTTCGCTTGTTCCTGGACAACGAGATAGTCTCTGAAGGTCTGAACGCACGTTGAATTGATTCCCTAGGCTTTTTATTCAGCGATTAGGATCCTAGACAACGAAGGACACTAAGCGATTTGAAGTGACCGTGGTATTGAACAATTTGACAACTGTCAAACAAACCAACTGGACTGATTCCCAAACCACTGCATTAGTTTGAAACAGGCCCGGATCTACGATTTTTTCTGACCGGGGCAAAAATTCATGATGGCGCCCCCCCTTATTTGTTTAATTTGTACATATATGAATTCATAGAAAAAACAAAAATAAATAATACAAATGAACAATGAAAATAAAAACTAATAATAAGGAAAATATCACAAGGAAAGAAATTGGACTTTTTTCTTCACATAGCATCACGCGGCGTGATTTTGTTTCCGCGAACGCATCTATCAGCTCCTCGAAATCTGTTTCGGAAGCAGTTTTGTATTCAATAGCTAAGATCGAGAGGCCATAGAGACTTTTCTGACTCATTAAGTAACGCAAATAATTTGTTATTATTTTCAATTTGCTGAAACTGCTTTCACATCTTGCAGACGTGGTGGGCAATGTGTACTATATTCTATATAATGTCAGCTATACTGACATTATAGGGAAATCATCTTTCAGATCTTGCCTGTGAAGAATTTGTAGCAGGTCTAATGAAGTCGATCTTTCACTCATCTCAGGAACCAACATTTTGAAAACCGCTAGTTCCTATAAAAAATCAACTGCATTCAAGTCTCTTCAATATTTTTGCGCTAAAAGGGTCCCATTTTCTGCAGATCCTCTTTTTGCATGTTTAAAAGGGCATGGTCATTGAGGAATGAGAAATTCGTATGCAGACTCTCTGCGCTTTCTAATCTTTTTTTGATTTCTGACGATAATCTGTCGAAAACAACCTTAATTTCTTCGGAGAATAAACCAACTAGATCCGTTATTGACTCATCATCGCACATTTCGTCAACCTGCTTTTTCTTCTTGGAAACACGTTTATTTCTAAGAATTGGCTCCACATCCAATTCTCCTGAAAGAAGTGTAGCTTCCGAGATCCAGTTTCCAAAAAGTTTTTCTGTCATTTCTTGCAAGATCTTCATAAGACCTTGCATGAACGATAATGAACGTGAAATGACTATATCTCCTTTCTGAATTTCCACGTTGACCATATTGATCTCTCGCAGAATATTATCCCAAATTGTTAGGATCAGTATGAATCTAAAATCCATCGCAGCATGAAGCAAATGACCAGCTTCATACTTGTATTCTGCGACTGGTGAGGATTCTTTGATTTCTTCCACAGCCTTCACAACTCCCGGTAAATTATTGAGCAAGGCACTAACAGCGCCCCGCTTGCCCCACCCTAGATCCGGGCCTGGTTTGAAAGGAGGTTTTGGTGCTCTGTGGCCTTGGAGTCTATTGTGATTGTTAGAAATGTCCTAAACCCAGTACATTTGTTCATTTTTATTATCATAGGGAAGCTGTGAACTTATGGAAGTTCGAATAGTGACAGAATAAAACTGGCGCCTTCACCATTTTGTACGCCGATGGGTTTCAGATTGGCAAAATTGATTGTTTGCTTATAAAACGATTAGTATAAGTTGGTTACATATCTGGATGAGTTCTTGGTGGTGATCAGAAGTATTAACTGAAGTTATTTCTTTGAAATATTGAAATTAAAAATTCAAGAAGAATTATTTTCGTCAATATCTAAAGGCCATACATTTCCTTCCTAATTATCTGAAACTATTCTCCAAGAGCTTGACCGTTCAGCTCCCACAGAAATTTCGTTCCTGAACTGATGCCCCAATAAAAGCAATTTAGTTTAGTGCCGAAAGATATCGGAATTCCAACGAACGATATCGAAAACAACACTTCCGAGTAATGAGACCATTCCACACTTGACCAGCTCCGAATAATCATGTCCAGGGCATTTATATAGTCCCCCGTTCTGTCCGGGAAATCGGAAACTGCCGATGTCCAATTTAAGGTATGGATGGTTCGCATTTGCGGATCCTGTAGGAGTTTGGGAGCGCCATATTTCAAATCGTAGTCCTTCGTACGGGGGTGAGACGAGAATTAGGCGAACAGGTTGGGAATGCTTAAGTTTTTTGTTAACACATTTTTCGTCTTATTCTTCTTGAGGGTCCAAAGATACTCTTTCTATAAACCTTCTGCCAAGGTTGTAATAGGACAAAAACAAAAAAAACAAAACTCTGAAATGAAAAACGCAAAACATAAAAACAAAAAAAATTATGGTATAGAAGGACTATATGGTCAAGTTTGGTATCAAATTATAGGTTTTCGAGGACGAGGAACTCAATAAAAAATAAATCAAGGCCCTATCTGGTACGGTTTAGATTTTGACCTGCGAAATGGCATTTTTTCGATAAATCGAAATTTCAAGTCGTCATAACTCCCGTTCCAGTTATCGTTTCCACTTTTTATTTATACAGGGTTGGGATAAAGTATGGGACCAAGTAAATATCTTTTAAACGAAAAGAACTATATTTATGAAAATTTGCAGGTGAGTGCAGTAGAACAAAATGCATCTGATGTACATTTTTTTGTCGATAATTTACTTCCGTTTTAACCGAAAATGGCCTCAACTTCTTTAATTCAAATGGGACACCCTATATATTTTCACAGATTTTGAAAGAGTTTGTTATTTTGAATTCACACATACTGAGTTTAGTGTAAAAAAATCATAGTAGGGAGGTGCTCCATCTTGTTGAACCCAAACATTTTGTGGTAATTGTCCATTCTGTTGAAGTGCAGGAATAATTTCGTTATTCAGTAGATCCAAATAATTGTCATCATTCAAGTTTCCGTCGATGAAAAATGGGCCTATAATCCTATTTTCAACAATTCCCATTCAAACATTTATTTTCTGTGGATGCTGGGTATGTGATTCATGAATCCAATGAGGATTCTCATTTGACCAATACCTCGTTTTTACAATTTGTTTTACACTAAACTCAGTATGTATGAATTCAAAATAACAAACTATTTCAAAATCTGTGAAAATATATAGGGTGTCCCATTTGGATTAAAGAAGTTGAGGCCATTTCCGGTTAAACCGGAAGTAAATTATCAACAAAAAAATGTACATCAGATGCATTTTGTTCTACTGCACTCACCTGCAAATTTTCATAAATATAGTTCTTTTCGTTTAAAAGATATTTACTTGGTCCCATACTTTATCCCAACCCTGTATATTGATAATAAGTATTGTTCCAAGTATACCTGCGAACAATAAAATCGATATCGAAAGTCCCAACTTTTCTGGTAAAAAATGCATAAGGGGTAAGACCCCCCAAAAACACCATATTCGTCATCACCACGGAATACATGGGAACTCAAATGTTGATATTCATTCGGAATGGTCTTCAATTCATTCGAATCATTCAGAATAACCATTTTGCCGGTCCGGAGCGCCTAAATTGTGAGTGCTCTGACTCTCTGAGCTCGTGAACAAAACTCTAAAATGAAAAACACAAAACATAAAACCAAAGAAATTCATGGTATAGAAGGAATATATGGTCAAGTTTGGTATCAAATTATAGGTTTTCGAGGACGAGGAATTCAATAAAAAATAAATCAAGGTCCTATCTGGTACGGTTTAGATTTTAACCTGCGAAATGGCATTTTGTTAAAAAAATCGGAATTTCAAGTCGTCATAACTCCCGTTCCAGTTATCGTATCCACTTTTTATTTGTATATTGATAATCAGCATTGTTCCAAGTATACCTGCGAACAATAAAATCGTTATCGAAAATCCCAACTTTCGTGGTAAAAAATGCATAAGGGGTAAGACCCCCCAAAAACACCATATTCGTCATCACCACGGAATACATGGGAACTCAAATGTTGATATTCATTCGGAATGGTCTTCAATTCATTCGAATCATTCAGAATAACCATTTTGCCGGTCCGAAGCGCCTAAATTGTGAGTGCTCTGAATTCGTGAACAAAACTCTAAAATGAAAAACGCAAAACATAAAACCAAAAAAATTCATGGTTTAGAAGGACAATACGGTCAAGTTTGGTATCAATTTATAGGTTTTCGAGGACGAAGAATTCAATAAAAAATAAATCAAGACCCTATCTGGTACGGTTTGGATTTTGACCTGCGAAATGGCATTTTTTTTTTTAAATCGAAATTTCAAGTCGTTATAACTCCCGTTCTAGTTATCGTATCCACTTTTTATTTGTATAATTGATAATCATCATTGTCCCAAGTATATCTGTGAACAATAAAATCGATATCGAAAATTCCAAATTTTTTGGTGAAAAATGCATAAGGGCTAAGACCCCCCAAAAACACCATATTCGTCATCACCACGGAATACATGGGAACTCAAATGTTGATATTCATTCGGAATGGTCTTCAATTCATTCGAATCATTCAGAATAACCATTTTGCCGGTCCGAAGCGCCTAAATTGTGAGTGCTCTGAGCTCGTGAACAAAACTCTAAAATGAAAAACACAAAACATAAAACCAAAGAAATTCATGGTATAGAAGGAATATATGGTCAAGTTTGGTATCAAATTATAGGTTTTCGAGGACGAGGAATTCAATAAAAAATAAATCAAGGTCCTATCTGGTACGGTTTAGATTTTAACCTGCGAAATGGCATTTTGTTGAAAAAATCGGAATTTCAAGTCGTCATAACTCCCGTTCCAGTTATCGTATCCACTTTTTATTTGTATATTGATAATCAGCATTGTTTCAAGTATACCTGCGAACAATAAAATCGATATCGTAAATTGCAACTTTTTTGGTGAAAAATGCATAAGGGGTAAGACTCTCCAAAAACACCATATTCATCACCACGGACTACATGGGAACTCTAATGTTGATATTCATTCGGAATGGTCTTCAATACATTCGAATCATTCAGAATAACCATTTTGCTGGTCAGTAGCGCTTAGATTGTGAGTGCTCTGAATTCGTGAACAAAACTCTAAAATGAAAAACGCAAAACATAAAACCAAAAAAATTCATGGTATAGAAGGACTATATGGTCAAGTTTGGTATCAAATTATAGATTTTCGAGGGCGAAGAATTCAATAAAAAATAAATCAAGGCCCTATCTGGTACGGTTCAGATTTTGACCTGCGAAATGGCATTTAAAAAAAAAACGAAATTTCAAGTCGTCATAACACCCGTTCCAGTTATCGTATCCACTTTTTATTTGTATATTGATAATCAGCATTGTTTCAAGTATACCTGCGAACAATAAAATCGATATCGTAAATTGCAACTTTTTTGGTGAAAAATGCATAAGGGGTAAGACCCTCCAAAAACACCATATTCATCACCACGGACTACATGGGAACTCTAATGTTGATATTCATTCGGAATGGTCTTCAATTCATTCGAATCATTCAGAAGGATCATTTTGCTGGTCAGTAGCGCCTAAATTGTGAGTGCTCTGAATTCGTGAACAAAACTCAAAAATGAAAAACGCAAAACATAAAACCAAAAAAAATCATGGTATAGAAGGACTACAGGGTCAAGTTTGGTATCAAATTATAGGTTTTCGAGAACGAGGAATTCAATAAAAAATAAATCAAGGCCCTATCTGGTACGGTTTGGATTTTGACCTGCGAAATGGCATTTTTTTAAAAAATCGAAATTTCAAGTCGTCATAACTCCCGTTCCATATCCACTTTTTATTTGTATATTGAGAATCAGCATTGTTTCAAGTGTATCTGCGAACAATTAAATCGGTATCGAAAATTCCAACTTTTTTGGTGAAAAATGCATAAGGGAAAGAACCTGGGAACTCTAATGTTGATATTCATTCGGAATGAGTTTTCTTCAACACTTCCCGGCTGTTCTTGGTTTTTATTCTTCACAACACTTACTCGTTCCAACAACTTGATATTTTCTACCAATTTCTGTATTGCTGTTCGACAAGGTGCTTCACGACGAAAACGAAAAATGTTAGAGTTTTACGAACTGCCTCTGCAAAATTTTCACCATTTCTATTGTGAATTTTAATAATTTCAATGCGTTGTTGAGGCGTGTATCGCTCCATTTTTATTAAAGTGACATCTACCAAAATAGCGGGCTATTCAAAATAACACTTCTATTTGGAAAACCCTTCATTAAGACTTTTGAAGGCAAGAAATTCTCGGTGAGATAAGTAAAATTTGCGAGCATTTATTGGAACTCAACTTTTAATTTTTCTACAGACAAAAGATCTATTATTCTTTTATGTATCTACCTAATAATCCGATAAATTACAGTTTTCCGATAACAAAATAGATAGTTCCATTTATAACCTGGAACAAATAGCAATGACCATTTCATTATTCTACGAAATCGATGCATAACATATTAAATATCTACGTGGCTCTCTATTCAGTGTTCCATTGTTGAACCTTGATTAACGCTTTGTTCTATAAATCACCTGGCAATTGTAATACGTGCAGCAAATAGAAGGGCTCAAAGGTATTCAAATTAGAAATTGCATTTCATGTAACGAACAGATCCGAATGTTATTTGGAATGTGAAGATGCTGAGGATTACTTGGCTTCCTCAGGGTCCTTTGTAATGTCTAAGAAGTAATTTCATTATTTTGCGCCACTTGGCGGAAAATTGATAGTTGTACTGAACACGTGGATATCTTGTGTTGTAAAGATACTGGGTGTTGTGTTAGACAGTGTAAAACAGACTGGGTTAGCCTTCCGGGAACTGCGACCACATAGATCTTCTGTTCTCTATCCCACTCAATCATTGAAACCCAAAGAGGTTGTCCTCATCCTCAGGAGCTCTTGACGTTACCTAGTGGGTATCCAGGACTGGTTTCCGCATATGAATGGTTCTTAGATCAGTCAGCTCTGGACACTTGCATACTAAGAGTTCAGCTGTTTCTGCTCTTGATCCACAGAGCCTACAAATATCATTTCCCATACGGTACAAACATCATCAGCAGACCTACCATCAGCCGAAGCTTAGCTCGTGACAGCTTTAGGAGCTTATAGGTCGGTGGAATCATCACGAATTTTTTGATTGTGTAAGTCCAGGAGTGTTTCTCCAGCGAGTTATTCTGTTGTCCCACTTCCATTGTTGGACTGCTGCCTCATATTGGACTTTTTCAAGCCCACAGAAAGGCTCAGGCCCAGCAGGTGTTAACTTTGATGCACTTTTCGCAAGCTCATCGGCTTTTTCATTTCCTTCAACACCACAATGCCCTGGCACTCATAGTAGAGTCACTTTATTGCCTCTGGCTAGTTGCTTCATGGTGTTACGGTCAGCAGAGATTCCTGGCAGTGTGATTCCAGGGACCTCAATGATGACACCATAGTTTTCACTTAATTAAATCACAGTCGTTTTGTGAAATGCGATTTCTGCCTATGGCTTCATGAAGACCATGTTTGTAATAACAAAAATGCAGGAATTGAGGTATTCAGAAATAACACACAAGGATATTCAGTTGCACTTGTTTGAAATGATAGTGTTTTCTGAAATCTGTTGATTTAATCCACTCCAAATACGTGTTGCTCGAAGACCTTCGAATCGAAAGAGATTGATCAAACTTCGCAGCCGAATCAGGACATCTTTCCCGTGAAAAAAGAGAGATCCAGGCTAAAAATAGATCTATCGAGGCATGAAACCATATCAGATTGTGATCCGATGAAACAAAATGGAAAAAGCAGCGGTGAATTACCTCGATGGATTCCACTCCTTCCATTCTGCCGCTGAAAGAAAAAAGGTCACCTTTTATAACATTGATTTATCTTGGCGCCGAATCCTGTCGGTCCGGTTCTTGGGGGCTGAAAACGAAATCTAATTATTGTAAAAGTAGGAGAGGCCAGATCCTCAAGACTAATAGAGCGCACTCAGTTTTAGAATGCGATAAATCCCATTCAAATCACCTCAACGGGTTTCCGCGCATTTTTTTTTTACATTTAGGAAATTGGTTTTTGAAGTGTTATGTTGATTGTATTTGGCGAGGTCGTCAAATTACTTTCTTTTTCGTTTTAAGTTCGCAGAATCCACGGAAATGTTATACCAAGAATCGCCATCAACCATTAGCTAATGATATATTTTAATATTCGTGAAATTTGTAGGACTGAAAGAGGTTCTGCAGATCTTGACCCATTGGAACCAAGCTGAGCATGTTTCAGATTGATTTTTTGATTTTTATAGTAACCGAAGGTTAAGTACACAACGTCATTGAACTAATCGAATTGAATAATAAATTCTGATAGTAGAATCTGAATGAGCCGAAGTGTCGTGAAATATACTGTTCCACAAGTGTTAGGGATATCGTATTCAATCGTTTTCAAAAGTATGTAATCTTCGAAAAAATCGCTGAAAAATCATTTAGAACTCAATAACAACTTAAATCGATCCAATAAAAATTAGTATTAGACATTTCGTCAATCTGGTCGCCTTTTTTCTGAAGTTTGGTTCTTTGCATATTGCTTCATCAATGTTCTTCTTTTGAAATGAAGTCAGTTTATCAACGGCTTCGATTTGAAACGAGTTTTCTGAAAATGCCAAGACGTAAATTAACAAACGCTGATGCTAATAGGGCTATCGGAATGCTACAGGGTGGCCTAACTCAGGTTGTTGTAGCGGAAAGGCTTCAAGTCAGCCAAAGTGCGATATCTCGACTTTGGAATAGGTTCAGGAAGACAGGTTCCGTGTTGGAAAGACTAATGCTTGGTGGGCGACGAAAAACAACACCTGCTCAGGATTGTTTCATCAACGTTTCGGCGAGAAGAAACCCTACATCTACGTGTAGAATGCTACGGAATACTCTTCAAAATGCAGATGGGGTCCAAGTTTCCATCGAAACCATCAGACGACGTTTGAGAGAGGTGAATCTAAGTTTTAGACGTCCATTAAGAGGAGTTCCATTAACACATGACGATAAGCGTCAAATACTGGAATGGGCAATGAAACATATCAATTGGAACGATCAATGGCGTAGTGTCCTTTTCACTGATGAATCCAGATATTGACGATTTTCAGATTCTCGAAGAATAAGGGTATGGACAATCCCACGCATACCCCGTAATCGTCGCTAAGTCCAAGAAGTCCATCCATTCCGAGGGGGTAGTGTTATGGTATGGGCCGGGATATGTTTCAACAGGCGCACAGATCTACACATTTGTCCTGGGAATATGACCGCCTAACACTATAGGGAGCATGTCATTGACAATGTTGTGCCAAATTTTCACGCTGCTATTGGTGAAACTTTTCAATTTCTAGACGATAACGCTGGACCGCACCGTGCAGCCATAGTTGAGAATGCGAGCGATGAGCTTGGTATTCCATATTTACCAATACCTCCGCATTCACCAGATTTAAATTTCATAGAACATGCATGGGATATGCTCCAAAGAAAATTAGATAATCTTCAACCTACCCCAGAATCCTTAAATGATCTGAGAGAGCTTCTGCCCCGTTTATGGAACCAAATTCCTCAAGAAATGTTCAACAACCTCGTGTGTAGTATGCAAAGAAGATGTCAAGCTGTTATTGATGCCCGTGGAGGCCATACATTGTATTGATAGTCTTAAAATGCTTGAATTCTCTGTGAATAAAATTTCGTTATTTTACTCGATTCTTCTTAACCACCCTGTATACGCTGCAGACCTACAGGCTAAAATTAATTTGCAACTTAAAATCATATTAATATGAATTTTCATCACAAAATTCTTATTTTAACTATATTTTTTTGCAATTTAAGTCAATATCCCTAACCCATGTGGAGCAGTTTAATTGTTGTTTTATAAAAATTATTGTGGAAAATGCAGTTGATTATTTCTATTCAGCCAATTTTCTCTACATTTATAGAAACAGATGTCTAATGTTGATTGTTATTCACTAAAGACGTAAAATTACTGCTCCGTACAGTTTCGCTTTCCAAAAATTTCCACTAATGACATGAGAATCCTAACCCAGCATTAGTAAATGAAATTTTCGGGCAAAGGGAGAACTTTGGAGATTTCCTGAACATTGTAATTTATACCGCGAATTGGATTATGCTACCATTGTGTTACAGCGTGCCCGGATGGAAATTAAATCTTATTTTCGCTCTGGCATTCATATTGGGATTTTTCAGGTTCAGAAAGATCAGGAAAATAGAGTGTAATTAGAATGCTAGGAGGGACACATTCCATTGAAAGTTTTGCTATTCATTTCTTATCATGGCTTCTCATTGTGTTCCTTCTTCCAACTTCTCGACTGGGGAACAGATAAACACATTGTTAAGTTCTTGAGTTTGAATGGGTGCAGCAGGATTTTATGCTAATCCTTGATCAGAAACGGCGAAGCAGTGTTGAAGATTAAGTCCACTGAAAAAATTGTTTGAATGTACAGTGGTTTGAAAATGTCGAAATATTACGAGGTTGTACCTATTGATATCTAGTTAGCCTAGACCGGTTCCATGCATAAACAAAATATTGCGATACCATATCAACGAACAATAACTTCTTAGAAGTGTCAATGTAGAGTTCGACGTCAAAAAAGTAAACCGGAGTCACGTAATAAATTTAGAAAAAAATGTCCACCGAAATTGTAAAAATCGAAAAATTGGAGTATCGAGCCATCATCAAGTACCTGTATTTACAAGGGTTAAGAGGTAAGCAGATTTACGAAGATAGGTATGCTCAATACCCTTGGTGATCAATGTCCTTCGTATGCAACCGTGAAAAATTGGACTGCAAGCTTCAAAAGAGGAAAATATTTTAATTGAAGATGATGACCGATCGGGAAGGACAGTTTCTGTGTCAGTCCCCCGAAATATCGATGCAGTTCATGACATGATTTTATCAGACCGTCGAATTGGGCTAAAACGTATATCTGAAGCACAGAAGATTTCATACGAACGCGTTCATAATATAATTCACGTCAATTCGGACATGAGAAAAATTTCTGCAAAATGGAGCCCCAAATGTTTGAATGTTGACCAAAAGCGTGCAAGGGTAAAAGCATCGCGTTCGATCTGTGCTCGATTTGAAATCGATTTAGACTTCGTAAACCGAATTGTTACTATGAATGAGACTTGGGTACATTTCTACGATCCACAAACAAAGCAACAATCGATGGAATGGCGACACTCTGGTTCTCCAAGACCTAAGAAGTTTCGTGTCCAAAAATCTGCTGGAAAAGCTTTTGCTTCAGTTTTTTGGGATTGCCATGGAGTAATCATGATTGATTTTTTGGATAAGGGTAGAACAATAACTAGAGATTTTTATTCGACATTACTGACCACTCTACGGGAAAAAATTAAAGAGAAAAGATGCGGAAAGCTATCCAAAGGTGTTTTGTTTTTACAGGACAACGCCCCAGTACACAAATCTCATGTTGCCATGCAAAAAATTCCTGATTTAAGGTTAGAATTACTAGAACACCCCTCTTATTCACCAGATTTGGCTCCGTCCGACTATCATCTCTTTCCCCAACTGAAAAAAAGTTTGAGAAGTCGTAAATTGTCTTCCAACGAGGAGGTAATAAAAGCTGGCGAGGACTGGTTTGTAGAGCAAGAAGAAACATTTTTTTTACAAGGTCTAGAGACGTTGCAGGTTCGCTGTAATAAAAAATGTAGATATTCAATTAAGAGGAGAATATGTTGGGTAATAAAATATTTTGACATTGAAATTCTGTTTGGTTCTATAGTAGGCTGAGAATTTTTCAATATATCCTCGTATGACTAAAACTTATTTGAATTTTACACTAGGTTTCTGCGCTCAATTGTCCACTCACAAACAACATGATTTCTTTCTAACTTTTTCCCGAACATGAAACAAAACATCATATTTTTCGTTCTCGATTTGGATTCACCCAAAGCAAATGCCAGTCTTTATCAATCAATTTCAATCAAATTTATTTATAGTTCTTATCGACACACATCGTACATAACGTGACAAAAGAATAACCATTTATTTCATGTTGTGCTTTTTATGAGGAGGAATACGGTAATGCATTAGATTTATTGACATAAAGTTTGCGTGCTGGCCTGTTAACTGAAATAATTCATTTTCCGCTCAGTGGGTTACCTACTATTAAGGTAATTTGTTGATCAAACAATGAAAGAATCGATTAAATAGTATAGATTCATAACGTGAAAGATACCAGATGAACAAAGATATTAACAGGCATTACAAATGAAGTGATGATGACGATATGAACTGTTTATAAAGTTTTGTTCTGAAATATTGTGACCGTTTCGATTCTGGTCCACCCAATGTTCATTTATGAGAAATTAAATGTTTTTATGAATAATTCGTGGATTTTCCTCACTCCAGATACGACAATCTTGTTTATTAACATAGCCACCAAGTTCAAAATGTGCCTCATCGGAAAACATGATTTTTTGAGAAAAATCAGCTGGTTTTTCATTGATGAAATTTACAAATGATTAACATGCCTTCAGAGCTAAATCCTTGTGTGAAATACGCCATGTTGTGGACCCACTAAGTCCATTTTGTTCTGAATGTCGTCTAATACTCTAATGGACATTTCAGGGTCTTCAGCAACACTTTCACGAACCAAATCGATATTTTCTTGTGAACGACCGCTACGACTGTATTTTTTACTGTTTTGGTTTTCCACCGAACCTGCCTCTTGAATTTTTTTAATAACTCGAACAATAGAGCGTTCGGATGGACGTAATTTTCTGAAAAGACTTTTCACAGAACGCTGATTTTCATAAAATAATTCAACAATTCGAACGCGTTGTTGCATCGTGTACGAAGCCATTTTCATAAATATCATACATCACACTTCTTAAATGTCAAAATACCCAGACGTATTCAGTGCGCCATCTATATTTTATTTATTCTTAAAAAAAACCGCGCAACCCTTCACATTCTGAACTACAGAGGAAAGATCTCTGAGACCTACAACCAACAACGCAAATTGAAGGCTACAAATGGCACCAAACTGTTCCCGATTTATGGAGCATACTCCCTTTGTGGAAGACAATAAGTTCGATGGAGATAACAGCAAAAAACTACCCTTCGAACTTCTTTGGGGACTCCAATATATCGATATTCTCATGGAAAACGACGGAATCAATCAACCCAAAAAAAAGGTTTGAAACTATTCTCCTGCAGAGTTCTGAAAAGACTTCAATATCCATAGGAACACTCTTTACTCATAGTCCTCTAACCGTCCAAGTTCGAATTTTTCTTTCATCCGTTGAAGTGGAATATATCCAATGGAAGACAATGGATCTGGAAAATCTAAGAGTACTTTCCACCCCTGGATTTTACAGAGTACGCCCTCGACTTTACGATACTTCGTAAAAGTTGAGAGGGGCATATGGATTTTACATGTTTTATTCTTAACAACACGCAATATAATTTAGGGTGTTATACTGCCCTTTTATGGCCCATCGGAAATCAAGTTGGGCCTATTTCCGAATCACATAGGTCTCAATCTGACGTAAAATCCTGATTTTATTTGCACTTCATCCGATACTCCAATCGACCCTTTTTTGCAACAAAGCAGTGTTTATTTTCTCCAGAATGGATTTCCAATGAATTTTGATGAGGTTCTACTTTGACAGCTCTCTGAAACTATAACACTTTGAGTATCTAATCAAATTTATCTTCAAGTCTGTTCTCGAAAATGAATTTAATTTCCTTCAACACATCTTGAATGCTTACGCAGTTACATTCCGCCAGTGAATTCACAATTTCACCTAGATCTTTGAAATATGATTACACGAGAAAAACCAAAATACAAATTTGTTAGGGGTGGACTTCAAATAATAGGGCAAATGTATACTCCATTCACTTCTATAATGTTTCCCGGTTGGCCATAAAATCCACCGTGTATATTTTGAAAATGTTAGGTTATAATCATTTTCCTGTAAGATAAATGAGCAACGTTGTTCTCTCAACATAGAGGTCGTTGTAATTACGTATTTATCAAAATGTTTATTTACTTTGGGAAAACAATGAATTTGAGGAAATTTTATGTGAATTCAATAATTCCACAGACCTGGCCAATGTTGAAGAAACTTTTTTCCCTGTTGATACTGGAAATATTTCACGTATACAGGGTGAGATTTCGACTTGTACATATATTCTAACTGTAGATTCCTCTCATCAAGCAGAACATTTTTTTCCTATACCAATTTTCAAAATTCGGTTTTGTTTCAAAAATCATAAGAATAATCTGAATGCTTCTCTGCAATTTCAATATCACAGAATGGCTTAAATTAATAAACTTTATACAAGGTAACAATGTTTTCAGAATGTTTATCACTTTTGTCAAGACTTAAATGTCAATGGAATACAAAATTCGGACATTAATGATGAATGTCCCATACAAACCACTTATTGAATTGAAATTAATGCAAAATGAATACATAACAATACACGATCTGAGGCGATGTTTCTATTTAAACAATATTCTCTTGGAATTTTATAAACTCGCCACTACACCGTTATTATCACATTAATCCACTTTATGAGAATCTTTTCACATAAACTGTTCGCATTCTTCACTGTTATACTGTGAATGAACAAATCGACAAATCTCCATCAAGCCGCTATACGCATGCTTAGTTCAACAACCACAGACCAACTGTTCGGTCTATGGAACAACGGTTGGTCTTGCGTACCATTATCGGCGACTGAAATTAAGATCGTAGCGCTCTATCGGCGAGAATCAGAACATTTCCAAAGAGGCACGACAAGACGCCATCAGCCAAAAGTAAACAAAACTAGTGCCTTTGCGTTAGTTCATCCGTTAATGATAAAGGACGTACTGCTTCCTTGTTTAAATAGAAAATCAACACAATCTGGCATCGTCTTCTCAAACGTTTTATGATAGCTTCCATAGAGTATGGTTAGATGGGTTAGGTTAGGTCATTGACCTCGAATTCTTTGACCTAATTTAATGGAGTTATGAGTTATGTTCGATTAGTGTAAAAACAATTCTTTTTGAGATAGTTTTGGGGGAAAGTGGAGAATATGAACAAGTTATAAGTGCTCACAAACTAGTCTTCATGAAAATTGAAAAAGGAACTTATTTTGGTGGGAGAAATATGGCTTTTTAGTTGCAGATATAATCGGATGAAACTTACTGTTTTTGTTAAGAAATATCGTGTTTTTAACATTCTTATTCGAAAAAGATTAGTACTTGAGTATTTCCTAAATGTATCAACTCAATTTCAAATTTCAATCGAGAAATATGAACTTCTCAGCAATTCCAGAGAATAATATCAGAGACGCAATTAGCCAAATTTTTTTTCAAAATGGCTATATCTTTTTATCAGAGCTGAATTCGGACAAATGGAAAATGAAAAAAGGTTTTTTTTGACCTCAACAATCTTCAGTTATAATATATGTACAAGTCAAAGACTCTCCCTGTATAAACATGGTTGGAAGATTCAGTTATGCTATTTTCTTGAACGGAAATCAAGAATCGAGTGAATTTTTGCCGAAAAATAATGGACAGAATAGTCCGTTACTTTGTGATAGTCATTCGAAAAAAGAATAAAAGTACTTGAATAACCTGGCAGAAAAATTTCTAAACGAATAGACGGTCCTATGGAATTCCCCACTTTTCAAAATTCTCAAGAAATGAGTCTACAGAAGACATTTAAATACCTTTTTGCACAACTTGAAATACTCCAGTATGAAAATGTTGTAGTACTACGAAACCTGTGTCACAGTTAAACCTTAAGGGCCGATTGCACCGTAGAGAAAACTGTAGATTAAATCCAAAAGCTCGATTAGTGTCATACGATTATCATAGACACTAATCGAGATTTTGGATTTAATCTACAGTTTTCTCTACGGTGCAATCGGCCCTGAGAGAACTAACTTTATTTACAAAGTCAAGAAAGAATAAATAGAAATCAGCATTGGCAACGTCTCTGAGAATAATTTGACATTTTACGAGTACCAACCTGTTTCAGTTTTAAGTATAAAAAAAATGATAAACCTAAAACAAGGCCAACCGGGATACATTATAAAAGTGAATGGAGTACCTATAGGTAATTATTATAATGGTCCACAGCCGTAATTCATAACTCCCTTCTGGTCTCAGGATCAGGATTATGAAAATATACAGATAATGCTAAATTTCGTAACGATAGGAGAATTTGAATCGTAAAGTCTCGGAATTCACAAAAGCGCCTGACACAAGCTACGTTAATTTGACAACCTGAAGCGTCAGCAGACGCAGACGGCAGAATCCGATGACGTCGTAGACCTCCGTCGATATCAGGAAGGCTGCGTCGGCATATCCGTTGACAGATGCTCGGGCAAACTAAGGTAATAATGTCTTTCATTTGTCTTCATTTGCTTAAGACCCGCAAACACGAGACGACCACTTTGTTAGCTGGGACATTAAAAAGTGACTTTGTACTCGAGGAGAGACATGGAGGCATTCATTTCCCCCTATAATCCGGCTAGATGGAGACTCCGTTTTTCCAGAGTATGATATACGATGTTGGATGCAGGAAGTGGGTCCTACTGATAAACTTAGGGGATGATAGGAAAGTGAAAGATGAATTCATCACATCGCATTAGGCGGAGTGACACTTCCTGTCTACATTGCATCAAGAATAATCACCGAAAATTGAACTCATATCGGCAATTCCCGCAAGATGTACGTCCATTGAAACAAATGATGTATACAGGATGAGTCTTAGACTTTTACAAATATTTTAACTGTAGATTTTTGAGGTCAAAAGAAACCTTTTTTAATTTTCCATTTTTCCGGATTCATCTCTGTTCGAAAGATATAGCAATTTGAAGAAAAAAATTGGGCCAAATACGTGCCTGACACGATTCTCTGGAATTGATGCAAAGTTCATATTTCTCGATTAAAATTGAGTTGATACATCAAGGAAATACTCAAGCACTAACCTTATTGGAATAAAAATATTACAAACACGATATTTCCTAACAAAATGAGTTCTTTCTTCGATTTTTTTGAAGATTAGTTCGGGAACACTAATAATTTGTTCATTTTTTCCTCGATATCCAAACAATATCTCATTCAAAATTGTTTTTACACTAACCTAACTCAACCAACCTAGGTCATGGTATTCGAGGTCAATGACCTAACCTAACCAACTTCTATGATATTTCACAGAGAAGACGATGCCAGATTGTGTTGGTTTTCTTTTTAAATAATGGTATAGGCGAAACCAAGGAAGCAGTACGTCCCCTATCGTTAACGGATAATAATAATAAAACTTTGAGGGTTAGTTTCAATAATACAGTTTCAAATCATAATTTCATTCCCAAGTATCTTGGAATAAAACTGTATTCTTCTTTGACTTTTAAGGCTCATTTGGAAAGTTTACGTCTAAAGTTGAAGACGAGGAATAATATAATTCAAAAATTAGCTGGTACATCCTGGAGTGCCGATGCTAGAGTCGTACGGCTGCTTTAGCCTTGGTTTTTTCTGCAGCTGAATACTGCTGTTCTGTTTGGTTGAATAGTTCCCATGTCCATAAAATTGATGGGCAAATCAATATTTCTATGAGGATTATAACTGAAACCTGATTGTAGTTCTTTGGGTGAATTATTTTATAATGTTCCTGTATTGTTTTTCTTGTTGTTTGGATAGCACATTGTTGTAAAAAAAATTCAGGTCTGATGATGCTCGTGAGGGCGGAACTCGTGTAACCATAACCAATAAATTTTAATATCATATGAGGCTTGCACTTTGTGTTTTCCCGATTTCTTCTTTTTGAAAATTGGAAAGTCTCTTTGAGAAAAAATAGATGTTTATTTTAAAGTATGTGAAGTATAATTTCATGCTTCTTAGGATTCGATAATTTTATCTCCCACATTTGTGGGATCTTATTACATATCTCTACATCCATCGTTTTTCGATCATAGAGATTTCAGTCTTGACAAAGTTGATAAACATTTTAACAACATTGTTAACTTCTATAGGGATCAGAAAGTTTATAAATTTCAGCCATTCTGTGATATTATAAATCCAGGGAAGCATCCAGATTGTTCTTTTGATTTTTGATTTTTTCGTCAAATTTGATAAGGTAAAATTGGGAATAACTCGGAAACGGCGCGTTTTATTAAAAAAACATAAAGATACTTTCATGTGATTGATTCTGTCGAAATTATGGGCCGTTTATATTTTTCAAGTGGTTTTATGATTCGGCTACGCTGTAACTTTCATACTATGGGAACAAAAACCAAAATTCAGTTTATTAGAAATAGCGGTTACGAAGATATCAATAGAAAAGTGTTCTTTTCCTGGGTTTTCGACACCCTGTATCTTTCGAACGAAACCGAATTTTGAAAAATGGTAAAGGAAAAAAATTTTGATGAGAGGAATCTACAGTTGAATTATATGTACGAGTCAATGACTCAACCTGTATAGTTTAAGTTAGAATGGGGTTACAGTTCACTGCGACCTAAAGGTCAATTGTGCCCCCTAACGCAGCCTTCCAGTTCCAGAGATCTAATGGAATCCAATATCTGGGAAGGTTTCAAAGAGGCTTGTTCCTCAATCTTGCAAGTGTCTTGCCCAAAGGAAGGAATATCAGATATTGAGTCGAAACGAAAACGACAAGATCTTGCCTGAATCTGAAAAAGTTATCAAACGAGAACCTGAAAAAAACCATTCGGATAAAAGAGGGTAAACATTTATTTCTTTGATAAATGAGGATTTGGTGGACGAGAATCGCCAACTTTGGAAACGTCCAAAAAATTTCTGAATTTCCCTAACTTATCAATGTGTTGAAAAAAGTTTCCACAAGACAAAAATCATAAAAACTCAAATTCTCGACCCATTGGCTCAGATTGCGTCTTTACCGCAACAAAAAGTGATCGGAAATGAGAGAATTCTTCCTTTACTGTAGCATCCAAATATCGAATACAATGGCTCTCAAACTTTCCCAATTCTAACAAAACCTCGCTCGATACTCGGATAGGAAACGATCCAAGCCACCCTATCCACGCCAAAGAGACGAGTTAATTTCTGCCAAAGCAGGAAATCAAACCACTGAAATAATTTTCACCAAGTCAGATAGATGGGCGAAGGTGGAGATAGGGGGAGCTGCAAGGTGAATCAGTCGAAAAGGCATTTCCGGATATGAGTTCACAGACATATTTCACTGAAACACTTTGGAGAGCGTTCAATTTAACCGCCACTATCTAACGGGGAAGTGGAATAGGGATGTGAGCTGTAATTATTATTCCGCACTCAGTAGTATATTCGGTTTCGAATGGAAGGGAAACAGAATGATCAACTTTAACTACTCCGATATCGGTGGCGAAATGAAGCGTTTAGAGATTAGAATGGGCTTGGGCACATCTGCCAGCTAACGGTGGATTTCGCGAGCGATAGTCTGCGAATGGCATGGATAGTCTGTGATAGTCTTTATCTAAAATTTAGTATTTCTACAGAAAAACTTCTAGTACATTTCGAGTTCTAACCCAACACAGCTTCGCGGATGATAGCACCCTCCATACCGCCTTTTCTTCTAGGGCTCCAATACCAGCCTGCCAAATCAGAAACGAACGAGGAAGAAATGTTAATAACATAAATATGGACTTGGCAACAATTTTTGAATGGGGATCTAATAACTTGGTAGAATTCAACGCAAACAAAACACAAGCATGTCTTTTCTCTAGAAAAGCCGATCTTACTGTGCCCAGCATAAAATTGTCGGGAGTGACCATACTATTGAAGGCATCCATTTCGATGCTTGGCATTACTGTCGGAAGTAACCTTTCCTGGGAGAATCACGTGAGATCCATTGCTAAAAGTGCATCCCAAAAACTTGGTTTTCTGTTTCGTGCCAGGAGCTATTTCACCTCGAGTCAGCTGCTTATGATCTATAAGGCACAGATTCGACCTGTCCTGGAATACTGTTCCCATATTTGGAGTGCTGCACCTAAACACACCCTAAAACTCTTGGATTCTGTACAAAAAAAGGGAATTCGTCTCGTCGGTGATGACTTGCTTACAAGCTCGCTCACTTCTCTGGAACACCGTAGAAAACTGGGCGATCTGTCTCTATTTTATAGATATTTCCATGGGCGATGCTCTTCTGAATTATCAGCAATAGTTCCCCCTCTGGCAGTCTCTTCCAGACTGACCCGTCAAGTTAAGTCTTCACACCCCTTCGTGGTAACTTTGGAGACCTGCAGAACATCTCTCTTCAAAGACTCGTTCATCCAACGAACAGCGAGGCTTTGGAACACATTGCCTAGGGAGGTGTTTCCCGAGGCATATAACCTCCAGAAATTCAAGAAGAACACTAATTCTTACCTGCTTGCCCTTGGTTCTCACGATGTTCTCTGAACATTACAGGATATTCCTTTTCGTGAAAACCACAACATAAAAAAAAAATAATACAGGGTGAGTCTTTGACTTGTACATATATATTTCAACTGTAGATTCCTCCCATCAAACAAAACACTTTTTTCCTATACCATTTTTCAAAATTCGGTTTCGTTTGGAAGATACAGGGTGTTGAAAATCCACGAAAAAAAAAAAACACTTTCCTGTTCATATCTTCGGAACCGTTATTTCAAATGAACTGAATTTTAACTGATGGGTTACTCTATTCATGGTGCATATTTCTCAATCAAAACTCATTCGAAATTTTTCCTGGTATGAAAGTTACAGCATAGCCCACTCATAAACCGACGAAAAATACCATTAAACCACTTGAAAAAGATAAACGGTTCATATTTTCGAAAGAATCAATCATATTAGAAAATAGAAGTATTCTTATGTAATACAACGCGTCGTTTTCGAGTTATTCCTAATATTACTCGATAAAATTTAACGAAAAAATCAAAAATCATAAGAATAATCTGAATGCTTCCCTGAATTTATAATATCACAGAATGGCTGGAATTCATAAACTCTTTCATTATCTATACAAATTAACAATGTTGTCAGAATGTTTATTAACTTTGTCAAGACTAAAATGTCAATGGAAAACAAAATTCGGATATTAATGATGTCCCATACAAACCACGTATTGAATTGAAATTAATGCTAAATAAATACTTAACACTACATGATCTGTGGCGATGTTTCTATCTAAACAATATCCTCTCGGAATTTTATAAACTCGACACTACATGGTTATTATCACATTATCAAAACGTTCTATGATAGCTCTATCACAGAAAATGGTTAGATGGGTTAGGTTAGGTCATTGAACTCGAATCCTATGACCCAGGTTAATGGATTAGTATAAAAACAATTCTTTTTGAGATAGTTTTGGGAGATAGGGGAAAATATGAACAAGTTATAAGTGCTCACAAACTAATCTTAATGAAAATCGAAGGAGGAACTTATTATGGTCGGATAAATATGTCTCTTCAATTGCAGAAAAAATCGGACAAAACTAAGTGTTTTTATTGAGAAATATCGTGTTTTTAACATTCTCATTCGAATGAGGTTAGTACTCGAGTATTCCCTAGGTCCTAGATGTTTCAAATCAATTTCAATCGAGAAACTTTGCATCAATTCCAGAGAATCATATCAGAGACGTAATTAGCCCAATTTTTTTTCAAATGGCTATATCTTTTTAACAGAGCCGAATTCGGAAAAATGGAAAATGAAAAAAAAGTTTCTTTTGACATCAAGAATCTTCAGTTAAAATATATGTACAAGTCAAACACTCACCCTGTATATTTGCCCAGAAATATAAATAGTAGTAGAATTAGTAACAGTTCTTTATTGTATGATGATAAAATTGGCCATCGACCAAGGGTCCTTCAGCCTTTCAATTATATATATTGTACAGAGTATGATTCATTTCAGTTTCAAGAAATGATCGCATAAGTACTAAGGAAACAATACATGTTCGAAATAAAATGCTGACAAATATAACCAATTTTATATTAATTGTCGAAATCCTGCAACTCAATAACGAATATTCCACACACAAAAATTGTCATGTAACATTAAACGATTTGAGGGTTGGTAGAGGGGGCCAGACTTTTGACGATGTGTGTGTATACGAACATATAACAAACTTTTGAAGGGTAACGAATGGTTACAATTCAGGCACTGAGAATCTCGTTTGAACTCCACGAAACGGGAATTCACCCGAACTGAACTCCCCAATTTCTGGATATAGAACGGCAATAAATAATAACCCAAATTTGTGCTAATATTTACCTCGCGAAAAACGGGTTTTCCTCCATCTTCCCTTTCCCCCCTCCTATCGGTAAAAGCTTTCGAATGAAAAAGCGTCGTAGCTCTTTAAAAGTTCAAATTCGGCATGGGGTAATTCCATTTTCTTCGGGTAGCATAAAATTGAATTATATAGGTAAAACGGGCACTTGGATGAAACCGCGCCGGATCGATAAAGCAAAAATGTTCCCCTTTTTTCCCTCGCATCCTCCAATCGATCAGCGTCCGTGAAAGTAAGTCAGAAAATTGCGAAGTAAGGAAATGGATAATTGAAGCTTCCGAGAACTATCAATTCCGCAAAATTAGGTTGAACTATGAAATTAGTTTGCGAGTTTCAGAACTCAAGGCCTTCAGAATAACACGATCGGTTGCTTTGGAACAATTTGAAAGGATTCTGGGTAGAATTGCGGGAAACTAATTTCATCAGTTGAAAATATTGCCCAGTTTGCAATTAGAGCAATTTCAATTTTCGGAATGTGTTGAACATTTTCGATATCGAGAAGGAGCAGTACAGATTTGTTTTGGAAAAAAAATAAACATCATGGCATGTGTAATGAAAAGGCAACGAGGATCATATCCTCCAAAGAACAGATCGATATATTTCCCGCTCCTTATCTCAGTATTAGTGAAAGAAATGTTAACGGGGCACCGTACAGGTCTACGTATGATGAAAGAGCACAGATAAAAACCTCAGCAAAAACTCGGTCCCCTCCCTATAAGTGTAGATATATTGAATTTGGTTACAAAATAAGCTGACATTTATATTTTTTCTCCGAAGTGGTTGACAAAGCATTTTGTAATGATCTGAAACAAAAAAATAAAGCAAAAAAACAAGATAGGAAAATCAACTTATACAGGGTGAGTCTTTGACTTGTACATATATTTTAACTATATGATTCGTGAGGCCAAAAAAAGTCTTTTTTCCATTTTTCATTTTTCCGACTTCGGCTCTGTTAGAAAGATGTAGCCATTTAAAAAAAATTGGGCTAATTACGTCCCTGAAATTATACTGTGGAATCGATTCAAAGTTCATATTTCTCGATTGAAATTGAATTAATACATTTAGGGAATACTCAAGTACTAACCTTATTGGAATAAAAATGTTGCAAACACGAATATTTCAACAAAAACAGTTAGTTTCATACGGCATCCGGTTTCATGTGGCTTTTCAACTAAAAAGCCACATTTCTCCCACCAAAATAAGTTCCTTCGATTTTTCTGCAGATTAATTAGTAAAAACTAATAACTTGTTCATATTTTGCTCGAAATTCCCAAACAATCTCATGAAGAAAGGCTTTCCATTCAGATCATCAGAATTCATTATTAAACAACATAACCTCATCTATTTTGTATACATTCTGTGAATGTTTGCACAGAAATTTCAAGAAGATGTTGTCAGCTTGCTGATATTTTCATTGAGGTTGAGGATTTTTTACGAAACATAGTATAAATATCAATGAATTCTACTTACATCATGAATAGACTTTGCCGCGAAATTTCACCACGCATGCGTATAGCGAAAACCGACGGATTGATTATCTCAATTACCCTTGGAGGCGCTGCCAACAGTGCCAACAAACGAACTGTAAACATTATGTGAAGTTCTGAATACATTCAGTGAATTATTGTTATAATGTAATTATTATGTGAAGTGAATTAATATAATATTAACCGTGTCGAGTTTATGAAATTCCAAGAGAATATTGTTAAGATAGAAACATCGCCATAGATTATCAGGTATCATATTATTTTTCATTGATTTCAATTTTATAAGTAGTTTGTATCGAGATTCATCATTCATATCCCAATTTTGTATTTAATCGACATTTAACTTCAATATGGACCGGTAACTATGAATTCTCAATAGAAACTGTGCGTGTTAAATCCTCCTTGGTGTTCAAATTTATCTCCCACATTTGAGGGATTTCATTATTAAAATATCTCGACAAAGTTGATAAATATTGAGACAACATTGTAAACTCGTTTAAAGACCAGAGAAGGAATAATATTCGATGATATTCAATTCAGATACGCATTCAGATTATTCTTGAAATTAATATTTTTTCGTCAAATTTCTCCGGGTAAAATTGGAAATAACTCGAAAACGACGCGTTTTACTGAAAAAATAAGAAAACTTTTAGTTTCTTAAATGATTGATTCTTTCGAAAATATAAACCGTGATCTTTTTGAAGTGGTTTTATGGTGTTTTAGCGTGTATTGATGAGTCGACTACCCTGTAACTTTTATACTAGTAGATGGATTTTCGACACCCTGTATCTTCGAAACCAAACCGAATTTTGAAAAATGGTATAGGAAAAAAGTGTTTCGTTTGATGAGAGGAATCCACAGTTGAAATATATGTACAAGTCAAAGACTCACCCTGTATATTCTCATGAAAGGGAGCACTACAGATTTGTTTTGAAAAGAAAAAAAACATCATAGCATTTGTAATGAAAAGACTACAAGATCATTCAACAATCAGATCGATCTATTTGCTGCTCATAATCTCAATATTAACAAAGGAAATGCATCATGCAGTTTTAAGTATGATGCAGGAGCACAGATTAAACCTTTGTAAAAACTTTTTCTACCCGTATAAGTTTAGGGATATTGAGTTTGGTTACAGAATGAGCTGATATTTGGACGATTCAAAAGACACCAAATTTTCCTGTACAGATGAAATCTAGAAACCTTTTCAGGAAAATGAAAAATTAAACTTCCATTGAAAAAATCATATGACATTCTTAACTCCAAGTTCCTCATCACTTTCTTCAGAATATAGAAAATCATTGATGACCAAGCTAACGGCATAGATCTTATTATTATTAAGCAGTCCATCACTGTTAAACCAGATAGAACAGCAGTATTCAGCAGCAGCAAAACCAATGGTAAAGCAGCCGTACGAAGAGTACCTAGATAATCACATTTTAGGTGCATTATTGTTGTGAAGAATTTCTTCATGAGATTTTAAGAACTTGAAATCTGTAAAAGGCTTTTCCAATAAATCCCTTTCGTCCTCTTCTTATTTTTTCTGCAGTCTCGTCAAAGGAAAATGTAGAAAAACTAGTAGACTCGTTCTTTATCGACGACCTAATTCAAAATATAATGGAGGTAGACTTTGCATCGTAGTAAATGGATTATTTGAATAGCATGAAGAACGGAGGCTTTCACTCTACTGGATTTTCCTAATTCGCCTCGTGGTTGACCCGGATAGATCCCCATGACGCGAAATTTCCGATCCCAGTCGGATTCGATTCGGCCCAGCGTTTCCAAGCTAGGTTCTCTTTTTATTGTATATGAATTTCATATCGAGGATTTGAGGAATTTTCGCAGGCAGACAATGATTAGGGAGGAGAGTGACGTGGAAAGCACCGGGAAAAATAGAATCCAATGAAATGGAATGAGCGAATGATGAAGAATGGGAGGTGAGAATAAAAAAGAATTTCGAACAATATTTCGGGTGTGCATGCTGAAATTAAGTTTTACTATCGTGGTATTTCCAGCTGGCCATTTGAAATTATCGAAGGTTTGACCTTCTTTGAGAATTTTATGGTGCATTTTTTAAATGTTGCTGTAACTTATTGTCCTTTTGCGTAAAAACATTTCTGAAATTCTTTCTTTCGTAGAATCCCATGATTTCAAGAATTTTTCCTGAAACTCAACATATTTATCAGTTATTTGAAGAAATATTTGTCCGAATTGAACATTTCTTTGAATGCAGGGAGATCTAAAATATAATTTTTTTGCGAATGTAGTCGGAATGTTGTAGAACACTTTCTGACCTCACCATAGTGTTCATCTCATCCACTTAGTTTTCATCAACAATTGTGCAAATTTCTCCCACAATTCTAAATTTCAAGGCAATAAAATTTTATTGGACCCAATTCCTCCACCATTTTGCAACATACATTTATAAATTTAGAACCTATTTTTCTTCTCAGATTCAAGAAAGTCAACGAATTTGAGCTTATACCTCAGAGAAAGTTCTGAATAATTTTGGGGTGTGCAATTTTTGGCAGTATCAACTCAGTTTTCAACATAGATCGATGTTTACGTTTAAGTTAATTACACGAATGAAATGCAGAAACATGATTCCAAATGAAGAACGATAAAAAAAGCTGACATTGAATGTCACAAAGAATTGATTGAACACACTCAAAAGTCCCTTTCTAATACACTGCGCAAAAAAATTAAGGCACATTATGGAAATCTCAAATTTATTCTACAACTGAAGGTGTTCTCAATGATGATTATTTTTATCAGAATTATGCATGCATATCTTATCCACATTCAACGTTTCTCTTCAATACAGATGTTTTCTCCCAGCAGGAATAAAAAAAGATGATATTATCAGATTTTGAATGTATTGGCTCCATTCTAAAATCAGTGGTTCTCGATCAATTCTAGTGATCAATAGTTTTTCTTTCGTTCGATTTTCTACACTCGATCGCTATGCAACGCGAAACACGCAATTTGACCCAAGAGGAATGTGCCCAAGCGGTAGTTTTGCGAGAAGAAGGGTGGACATACACATGAATTGCAGAAAGGTTTGGAGTTTCCCATACAAGTGTGTCCAGAATGTTGCAGCGATTCAGGGAGACAGGTATGAATGTCCGAAGACCAGGACAGGGTAGACCACGTGTAACAATTGCCATTCAAGAACGTTACTTGAGAGTTTCTTCGTTGAGACAAAGGTTTGCAACAGCTCGCCTCCTTCAAAATCAGCTTGAGCAAACTCATGAGGTGCAAATTAGCATTCAGACAATGAGAAATCGCCCTAGAGAATATGATTTAAGGCCTTGTGTCGCGGCAAGAGGCCCAGCTCTTACCCCAGCCCATCGAAGGGCGCGTTTGGATTTTGCGAGAGAGCATATCCATTGGGAAGAGGCCGATTGGGAAAGAGTTCTCTTCACAGATGAGTCTAGATTCTGCCTCTTACATTGTGATCGACGTTCCCTTCTATACAGACGTCCACATGAAAGATATTCTCAGTGCAATTTCCTGAATACTACAGGTTTCGGGGGAGGATCGATTATGGTATGGGGTGGAATATCTTTGACTGCTCGCACAGACCTAGTGGTTGTTGATAATGGAGCTATGAATGCTGATAAGTATATAAGGAACATTCTTGAAGAGCATGTAGTGCCATTCGCCCCATACATTGGTGAAAATTCCATTTTTATGAACGATAATGCCAGACCCCATCGTGCGCGCATCGTTCAGGAGTACCTTGAAGAGGTTGAAGTCTCTCGAATGGAATGACCAGCAAGAAGTCCAGATCTCAATCCGATTGAGCAGGTTTGGGACAACCTCAATAGAAGGCTGAGAAGTTCAGAAAATCATCCAGCTACTCTTTATGACTTAGGAATCCAAGTCGGAGAAATCTGGGAAGGATTAGATCAGAACATTTTAAGATCACTCATTTTGAGTATGAACCGTCGTTGCCGAGCTGTAATTAACGCAAGGGGTGGAAATACCAAGTATTAAATCACTTATCAGCATTTCAGTATTTTGAGAATTGTTCATTTCTCTTCTTTCACATAAGATTCGGTGGAATCCTGAATTTTTCTTCCATTTAATGTGTCTTGTTTCGTTCAAAACCTTCCCGAGATAACATAAAAAATAAGTTATAAAGTCAATGTAGAGATAACTTTCATTAAAATTGGGATTTTCGGAATGTGCGATATTTTTTTTGCGCAGTTTACGTTTTGTCAATTCTTATAATATGTAATATGGATCGATTATTTTTTACGTTTCAGTTAATTTCGAATGTAGACATTACACGAATGAAATTCAGAAATCAGATTTCAAATAAAGACCTATGAAACAATCAGACATTATATGTCAAAAAGAGACTATCAAACTCAAAATAAGAATCCCTCTCTCATATGTCGAGGCAATTCTGATTTTCCAAGGAATAAAAATTCATTCGACCCAATTCCTTCACCATTTTGCAACTTGCATTCATAAATTCAGGATTTCTCTTCACTGGTTCGAGAAATTTTTTTAATTTCGTGTTTTCAAGGGGGGAAGCCGAAAATGGGTGGACTTGAAATGGTATTTGGATGCTTGATTAGTTTTTCATATTCTCCCATAACATAGAATAGCAAAGGTATCTCAAAAAAATCGAAAAGAACTCCTTACAGCGACTTGACCCGCATTGATTAAGTAAAGATCGTAAAATCCGATGAGATGAACTTTTATGCATGAAATTTCCGCCAGCACATTAACATTCATTATACACCGCTAGAACGGTGCAGATGAGTCTTTGTTTTTTAATCCGTTTAGTTTGCGATGTTTCGCGCGAAGTCAGGGATTATAAAATTCAATATCGGCGCGATGTCTCAGAACTTCGGTTCAATCAAACTTATAGCGCCCTCAAACTATAATTTGAAATCTTCGAAATCCGCCAGAAAGTTCAGGGAAGTAAATGAATAAATGTAACTTTTCCGGGTGTATTCGGCGATTACTTGGGAATTTCTGCATCGGTGGTGGAACTGATAAGGAGTTCCATTACTCTTGAAGCGAGGCTTCATAATTTCGTGCAGGAATATCTGCCTATTCAATCAGAATCCTTCGATAGTTCGAGATTGTGGGATTTGGATTTCTGTGTCTCACCTTTCTGTCCTTTCTCGAATGAGACTTCAAGTCAGATTCATTCGATTAGTGAGACTTCTACAGCTGCCTTAGATTCAGACGAAAAAACCTATATTTTAAAAAACAGCCGAAAAAAACCTCCATTAAGTATATATTTTCGAAATCAGAATCAAATTGAATTAAACTTTTAGGTTAACGATGCCTTTATGCATTTCTTTATTTTCTCAGTACTGAATTCTGAATGCCCATAAAAAATATAACAAATTTGCCCATTTAAACATTTCTGTACGACCAATATTAACTGAGATAGCTATTGAGTAAAATATGAACAATCACCCGTTACACAAATCAAATTGACATTGTTACGTTGATGTTCCCGTTCTATAATATCCATGTTACATACAGAGTGTAACATCCAAATGGAATAAATTCGATAACGAATAAATGAGGGGGTGTTAGGAAAAACGCTCGGGCAAGTCGATTTGTAATTTTAAATGCGCATATTTTTCAAGAAAATAAAATTATATAGGGTTTTCCATGCGACCGTGGCCAATACCAACTTTCTTATTTCAAATGCAACCCCCTCTATATTATTTATTTTTTGGATTCTTCAGAAAATTCTAGACATAATTCATGTACAATGTCCTATACCTATGTACAACTTTTTCGGAAATTTTAAGTGTTTTCAGATTTTTTACAAAAATTAACATTTTAAATGAGAATTATTTTATTTCACAAATTCGATACATTACACTCAATACTTATGATCCATTCACCTCTTGATATGAAGACAGTAAGCAAAAACGCCTGAAATGTTGAGTAACGTTAGAGGACAATTCTACACCTTATTAGCATGTTGCCTAAACGTTCGCGGCGAGCATTTTGAACATTTCCTACATTGACATTAATGTTTTTTTTGTTTTTTTTAATAATTGAGAAATAATCAGTATTACTCATTAGGTTTTGAGTGAAGTGTACCGAATTTGTGAAATAGAATGATTTTCATTTGAAACATTGATTTTTGCAATAAATCTGAAAACACTTAAAACTTCCGAAATAGTTAAAGATAGCTATAGGACATTGTGCATGAATTGTGTCTAGAATTCTCTGAAGAATCCAAAAAATGAATAATATACAGGGTGTTGCATTGGAAATAAGAAAGTTGGTATTGACCACGGTCACATGGAACACCCTATATAATATTATTTTCTTGAAAAATATGCGCATTTAAAATTACAAATCGACGTGTCCGAGCGTTTTTCCCAACACGCCCTCATTTATTCGTTATCGAATTTATTCCATTTGACTGTTGCACTCTGTATAAAGCACTTTGTTGTGATGTATAATTTTGATATCAAGAGGGTAATAAGACAATATTATAAGAATGTCACATATATGGAAACTTATCACATATTTGTGATGTATTATTGTGAGATCAGGGAGGGCACAAGACGCTATAACAATAATGCTTCGTTCATGCTCACTTCATTCATAGTGGAGATTAGAAAATCATATTCCCATTGTGTTACCATGATGTTCCCATCATATAATATCCATGTAACATATAAGGCACTTTGTTCCATATTTGTGATGTATCATTTTGAGATCGAGGGGGTAACAAGACATTATAATAAGAATGCCACATAGATGGAAACTTATTACATATTTGCGATGTGTCCTTGTGAGATCAGGGAGGGCACAAGCTATTACAATAATGCTTCGTTTGTGGTCACCTCTTCCATAGTGGAGATTCAAAAATCAAATTCACATTGTGTTACGATGATGCTCCCTTCTTATAATATCCATGTAACATATAAGGCACTTTGTTCCATATTTGTGATGTATCATTTTGAGATCAGGGAAGGCACAAGACGCTATAATAATAATTCTACGTTTGTTGTCACTTCTTCTAAATGTGAGATTAGAAAAAGAGTTTGATTCTCCTTATTGACTTATAACAGCGAATGGGAGGTCAGGTCTAGATCTTTTTATGTTTTGGTGTCGCTGAGAGTGAAATATATCTCGAAAGTGACATCTCGAAATGATTCATTAGGAATAATGATCCACTTTGTTCTAGTCGGAGATTTATGTTGACTTGAAGAAGGGTCTAACAAAGCCGAAACCATGATCAGTATCTACTACTCTCCGACAAGATTGAAACTTTTGTTAGGGGCTAGTTATTTTCAGACTTTTCAAACAAGTCATTTGATTATATAAAATCAATAAATGCGATGTATTTCATCACTTTGTATATTGTTTATAGCTTTTTGGCAGATCTCTTCCTCTCTGAGCATTAAATGTATTTGTTCTAACCATAATTGAAGCATTGCTGAAATCTTTAGGAAGGTTGAACTGTCTGGTTGGTATGTAACACATTCTTGATCCGCTTAGTGAAACTATGTAAGATTATTTTTGGAACAAAAAGGAAGAAGAAATCTCTACAGCATGGCAATGGTCAAGTTATTCGAAAATCTCTTCGTAGAACGAATTTCGAAGATACCAGGACAATGTGAACGTCGGGACAATTCCATTCAAATTTTATATCCGAGCAACGTTTCTCTCTTTTTCCGTTCTGCAGAATCGTCACCATCCGCTCGAACTATTCTTATATTCCAGGGCGACGATAAGAAACTCGGAAAAACTTGACTGGGAAATCTGCAACCGACAGCAAAATAAATTATTGCGTCACATAGAAATATCTCTCAGGTCGGAAAATCCGGTACGCGGATAGTTTGAGGCCCGGAGGCGACGAGGCACTGGGAACAGTTAATTTTCCTCAACGTAATAAAAACGGGAACAAGTTCCCAAATTAAGTTTATGTAAAGTTGAGTCCTTGCCCACGATTCCTTTCCGCGTTTGCTCTTTTGCTCACCTGATATGTTAATAGTTCCGCAGGATTTCGGTGAGTTGTGAATCTTTTTCGGGCAGTTCGGGAATACTAATCATCCGCGATCGGGAAAAAGTTTTCGCCGAGGCATTCTTGGGGTTGGTTTTTTGTGGTCGTGATCGATTTATTGAGTGCCGAACCTTTTTGGCCTCCAGCGTAGTGGGGTCATGTCAGAGGCAGGACTACAGGGTGAGTCTTTGACTTGTACATATATTTTAACTGTAGATTCCCCTCATCAAACGAAAAACTTTTTTCCCATACCATTTTTCAAAATTCGGTTTCGTTTGGAAGATACAGGTTGTCGAAAATCCACGAAAAAAACACTTTCCTGTTCATATCTCCGGAACCGTTATTTCAAATGAACTGAATTTTGGTCCATTGGTTACTCTATTCATGGTGCATATTCCTCAATCGAAACTTATTCAATATCTCTCCTAGTTTAAAAGTTACAGGGTGGTCGACTCATAAATTCATGCAAAAACACTATCAAATCACTTGAAAAGGATAAACGGTTCATATTTTCGAAAGAATCAACCATTTTAGAGAATAAAAGTATTCCTATATTTTTTCAATAAAACGCGTCGTTTTCGAGTTATTCCTAAATGTATACGAAGAAATTTGAGGAAAAAATCATGAATTTCATAAAAAATCTGAATGCTTCCCTGAATTAAATATCATCGAATATTGTTTCTTCTCTGGTCTCTTAACAAATTAACAATGTTGTCAATGTTTATCAACTGAATTCCGAGAAGCATGAAATTACAAAGTTTATAAGAAGTTTCTATTGAAAATTTATTGATACCCGTCCTTCAGGAAAATCTATCTTCTTAACAATATCCTCTTGGAATTTTTAATCGACCCTACACTGTTTTCACATCACATTCATCACCTGTTTGCTTTATTCTCTGCAAACTTCAAGTAAATAAATAAATAATAAAACGAATCCATGTAGAAAGGTTATCGCGGCGTCGTTCATTGTAATCACAGACTGTAGACCAAAGACTTCCTCTTTGCTGTAGACTGTACTCTGGAGACACAGAAGAACGTCTTGTCTTGTCTTGCGTGGCGGCTACATCGCACTCGCAGCCGGCAGCGCGCTTAAATTTAGATCGTAGCGCTGTATCGGCGGGAATCAGAACTACTCGTTTGGCATTTCCGAAGAGCAATGCGTAGAAGCCTCTGTGATAGTTCTTCCGTTAACGATAGGGGACGTTCTGCTTTCTTGAGTTCGCCTATACCATTGTTGAAGAGTAAATCGTCAATCTGGCATCGTCTTCTCTAGAATTCTATGATATATCACAGAGGAATGGATTAGGTTAGGTCATTGACCTCGAATCATATGACTTTGATTAATGGAGTTAGGATAGGTTAGTGAGAAACTAATTTTTATAAGATAGTTTCAGGGTATCGAGGCAAATATGAACAAATTATTAGTGTTTACAAACTAATCTTCAGGAAAATCGAAGAAGGAACTTATTTTGGTGTGAGAAATATGGCATTTCAATTGCAGAAATTATGGAACAAAACTTAGCGTTTTTGCTAGGAAATATCGTGTTTGTAACATTCTTATTCAAATAAGGTTAGTGCTTGAGTATTTTCTAAATGTATCACCCAGAATATCTGATAATCACATCAATTTCAATTGAAAAATATGAACTTTGAGGTGTTTACAGAGAATTGTTTCAGGAGCGTATTCAGCCCAACTTTTTTTTTCAAATGGCTATATCTCTTTAACAGAGCCGAATTCGGAAAAATGGAAAATGAAAAAAAGGCTTCTTTAGGCCTCAAGAATCTACAGTTAAAATATATGTACAAGTCAAAGACTCACCCTGTATACAGGCTGATTCCTAAGTGAAGGGTTTTCCAATAAGCAGTTTTATTTTAAACAGCCCGCTATTTCGGTAGATGTCGTTTTTTGACATTTGACAAGTAGAAACTAAGCCATTTATAAAAATGGAACGATACACGCTTTAACAACGCCTTGAAATTATTGAAATTCACTACGAATATGGTGAAAATTTGGCAGAGACGGTTCGTAAAACTCAAACATTTCTGGGTCGTTGTGAAGCACTTTGTCGAACCGCAATACAGAAATTGGTGGAAAAGTTTGAGCTCTTGGGACAAGATAGTGATGTGAAGAATAAATCCCGTGCACGTCGCTCAAGAACAGCCCAGAATATTGCTGCTATTGCCGAAAGTGTTGAAGAAAACCCAGGTTTGTCCATTTCTCGCCGTTCTTCGAAATAAGGCCTTCCACAAACGTCATAACATCGTATTTTGCATGAAGATTTGTGTCTCGAGGCTTATAAAGTTCGGTTTACACAAGAACTCAAGCCGGCCGATCATCAAAAACGTCGTGTCTTTGCTGATTGGGTCCTTGTAATACATGAAATGATCTGGAATTCCATCGAAAAATCATCTCGAGTGATGAGGCTCATTTCCACCTCCGTGGCTTCATCAAAAAGCAAAATTGTCGCATCTGAAGCTCGGAAAACCCAAGAGTTATTGTTGAAAAGCCTCTCTATCCTCAACGTGTGACTGTTTGGTGTGGTCTATGCTCTGGTGCGGTCACTAGATTTTACTTTTTCGGGAATGAGGCTGGAACAACAGTTTCGGTGAATGGATTGCGCTATAGAGAGATGATTAGTGATTTTTCATGGCCGGAATTGGATGTTATTGATCTGGACAACGTTTACTTTCAACAAGACGCCGCTACGTGCCTCACAAGCAACAACTTGATGGATAAGATGTCTCGAAGTCTTCTGCGATCAGTATAACTGTCCTTCCACAATCTGAACAAAATTAATATAGAAAATCTATGAAACTGACATGTTCTTTCGAAAAAAAAGCTCCAAAAATCAAAATCCGGTATGAATTCTTGAATTTTGTAAAGCAATCAACTGAAAAAGGGCAAAAATAAATAAGAGAATTGATTTTCAAAGAAATAAATGATTATTGTTGATCGTTTTCACGTTTCAGAAAAAACACGTCGAAAAAGCTAAAAAAAAGAAGGAATATGACTATATTGCATTCAACGGTAGGTGAATTCAGATCCCGATGAATTGAAATGTGTCACTGGAGCTTTCATTCCTATCAATCTTATAGGCTATATTGAACCAGAATACATTGGTTTTTTCTATATTCCAGGAGTTTGTGTCTTATTTTAGAACAGGTGAATGATAAATGTGAAGCATATGTTTGACCTATTCCATTTTATTTGTACAAACCTACTGTGGTAGTAATGTATGAATATTTTTCAAACTAATAAATTACTATACAGTCAGAATATTTTACTCCTTGTTCATAAGATCAAATGAATGAAATGTATATCTATAAAGCTTTCAGGAATTGACATTCTTGCTCATTGATTTATAACCAAAACTCAGTTACTATTGCATTGAAATCATTAGTTTCTCTTTAAACAAATTCGTTTATTCAGTTATTATGTTCATTTTCTTTGTGATGAATGAATAAAACTGTTATTTATTTGAAATGAAGAAATATTAGAAATAGAAATATTATGCACCCTCACAATCATATTACATACAATATCATGATGAAAACAAAGCACATCGATAAATCTTTACAATCATAAATCCAAAAACTCCTTCACATGTAGAATATTGTTTACAATTTTCTCTTGTGTTCTCCAAAATGAAATATACATTCTGAGAAATACGCTAAGAATGTAGAAAGGGCAACATAGTGTTGACTTGGAACATTTTGAAAGACGTCATAACTTCGATACAGAGTGGAATGTGTCAAGTTTCCAAGGCCAGAGTTGTGATTTTATAATTGTGAATGGAGTATAGAAGTCAATTGATACCGGCGCCTTCACCAATTTGCACTGAAAGTCTCGTTTGAAATACTTTTTTTTAGTCTTGATGGAAGATTAACTATGTCAAAATGGAAGATTATTTTGAACAAAGGAGAGGACGAACTTGACCAGTGGACAAGTAACTTCTCATAACCTCCAGAGCTTCTGTACGACATAAGTCTTGGAATTTCTTTCGATGTGGAATTTGAATCCCATATCCCCCTCCGATAAAATCAAAACATTCTCCCCGAAAACACATCTCCGGTGTAACGAACTGAGGGGAGCGATGTTGATCGACATCTCCTTTCCGAAATTTCTCTTCGTTAGCCGTTATTTTTATCAATGTCATTATGAATCGATCGAAACTGGGCGTAGTCTGCAAATGTTAACACAACCTATTTGCATTTCCAAGTACCCACTAGGACCCTCTCGCTACCCCTGTTCGTTTGCTGCTGACAATGTGTCAAACGCGACGAGCTTGTCCAAGATTCAGAAGATAAATATTGTCGGCCTCTGCAATTTAGGTCTGAGCAGCGCTTGACGTATTCCGTTTGAGGAACGCCTGTAGATATTCAATCTTTATGGAAGTCCGAGATAGTGTCTCGAAACCATTGGAAATGGAAGGGTTATCTGATGAAACTCGACTGGATTTTTCATGAATATATTGGGCAGTTTGTATATTGGCCAACTGATATAATCCTCACAGTTAATAAAATTACAAAAAGAAGATCCCAAACTCCATAGTACAAATACATGATTGCAAATTTTCACAATTCATTTATTTGGTACTTTCCCTATTACAAGTACTGTGATGTTCATTATCCAGAACAAATTTCAATGTTTTTTTTTCATTGCACAATGGTATAATTCATCGGAATTAAGTTCGAGAACTAGGTCGCTGACCAATTTATTCAATTCCAGCCACGAAATAAACGATTTCCTGAAATCGCGTCCGGTGTTTTATTTTCAGGAAAACACTCAGTGTTTTCACATTTCATGTTGAAACGCCAACAACCTTGATGGAATTTTCACTTCCAAGGGGTTTCGTTATAGGCTAGTCGAGATGAGGTGAATAAACTGTGGATCATCTTCTACAAACTTGAAACTATTTGGGAGACATTTGCCAAAATATCTCTAAAATGTAGTTCCAATATTCAAATGAATTGCAAAGAGTGAGCTATAAGTTTTCGAACGAGTGCTTTTTGATTTCTTTTTCTAAAATCATGCAAACAGTTATTATCTTTCACACTACAAAGTATACTGCTCCACAAGAGTTAGGGATATCCTATTCAATGGTTTTTGAAAGTATGTAATCTTCGAGAAAATCGCTGTAGAATCATTTAAAACTCAATAACAACTTGAATCGACCCAATAAAAATCAGTATGAGACATTTCGTCAATCTGTTCGCCTTTTTCTGAAGTTTGGTTCTTTACATATGCTTCATGCAATCATTATTTTTAAATGAAGTCAGTTTATCAACGGCTTCGATTTGAAACGAGTTTTCTGAAAATGCCAAGACGTAAATTAACAAACGGTGAAGCTAATAGGGTTATCGGAATGCTACAGGGTGGCCTAACTCAGGTTGTTGTAGAGGAAAGGCTCCAAGTCAGCCAAAGAGTGATATCTCGACTTTGGAATAGGTTGAGGGAGACAGGTTCCGTGTTGGAAAGACCAAGACTTGGTGGGCGACGAAATACAACACCTGTTCAGGATCGTTTCATCACCGTTTCGGCGAGAAGAAACCCTACATCAACGTGTAGAATGCTACGGCATACTCTTCAAAATGCAGATGGGGTCCAAGTTTCCATCGAAACCATCAGACGAAGTTTGAGAGAGGTTAACCTAGGATCTAGACGTCCATTAAGAGGAGTTCCATTAGAACGTGACCATAAGCGCCAAAGACTGGAATGGGCAAGGCAACATATCAATTGGAACGATCAATGGCGTAGTGTCCTTTTCACTGATGAATCCAGATATGGACGATTTTCAGATTCTCGAAAAATACGGGTATGGACAATCCCACGCATACCCCGTAATCGTCGGTATGTCCAAGAAGTCCATCCATTCCGAGGGGGTAGTGTTATGGTATGGGCCGGGATATGTTTCAACGGGTGCACAGATCTACACATTTGTCCTGGGAATATGACCGCCTTACACTATAGGGAGCATGTCATCGACAATGTTGTGCCAAATTTTCACGCTGCTATTGGTGAAACTTTTCAATTACTAGTCTAGACGATAACGCTAGACCGCACCGTGCAGCCATAGTTGAGAATGCGCGCGAGGAGCTTGGTATTCCACATTCACCAATACCTACGCACTCACCAGATTTGAATTGCATAGAACATGCATGGGATATGCTCCAAAGAAGATTAGATAATAATCAACCTACCCCAGAATCCTTAAATGATCTGAGGGAGCTTCTGCCCCGTTTATGAAACCAAATTCCTCAAGAAATGTTCAACAACCTCGTGTGTAGAATGCAAAGAAGATGTCAAGCTGTTATTGATGCCCGTGGAGGCCATACATTGTATTGATAGTCTTAAAATGCTTGAATTCTCTGATGGGAATAAAATTTCGTTATTTTACTTGATTTTTCTTGACTACCCTGTATACGCTGCAGACCTACAGGCTTAAATTAATTTGCAACTTGAAATCATATTATTATGAATTTTCATCTGAAAAATCTTATTTTAACTATATTTTTTTGCAATTTAAGTAAATAATCCTAACTCATGTGGAGCAGTTTATTTGAGCAGGCACACGGTTTTACTTTTTGCACAAGACCGAATTTGGAAAATTGGGAAATGAAAAAAAGGATTGTTCATACCTCAAAAATCTACTCCAAAAACACATTGCTAGTCAGAGTCTCTCCCTGTATATCCCAGATAGCGGCAAATCTGAAGGAAGCCATTCGAGAAAAACGAAACCGGGATTGTGGAAATTAATTAAAGCGAATGTCTGTGTGTACCGCCGGGACCTTTCTTCAGATATCGGCTGTCAATCAGGACAAAAGAAGGATGAAATGACTGGCCCCTCCCTCGCAGGGCGCTAATGAAACGGGCATGGCACAATTTCCCTTTAATTACCGAGAAAGTTTACCAAATTTCTCGTTATTTAACGAAATCCTATATTTCCCCCGGAACAGGGAATATCCATGCTTAAAAGCTTCCTGTAGAACTAATTAGGGGAGGTATCTTCCTCCGGGATTCCGGACTATGACAGGGAGGCGTTACTCACTTCCGGAAATGTCTCTGTCTTATTTTTCCCCCGCTGATGAACTTATGGAAGTTCTGATCTACTGCTGTACTATAATTCTGGGCTTACAATCAAAATTAATTGGGGGCATTGCATGAGCTTCGGGTTATTGAACTTCCGGGAAGGAGACATTTTGATTTTCGGATCGATTGTTCTGGTCTAAATTCTATATAAATCGAGTAGATGTGTTGCAGTCTCCTGTACTACATATACAGGGTCCTGCAATGGTGCGAAAATCTTCCATAGCTGCCGGACCAGACATCTCAGAGATTTTGTTGGAAAGCAGCTCTTGTACCTTCATTTCTGCATCTCAGGAAATTATTTTCTGATATACAGGGTGTCCCTGATAAATGTTGATCTTTCAGGAACCGCGTCAAGGCAAATCCTTCAATTAAAAAACTTTCAGGATCAAATTCACGTTCCTATCGCTTCTGGAAATCGTCAGAAGACTTTTACTGAACTGCTTTTCTCTCACCTTTTTGCAGTTTTCTTCGAAAAAGATCTGAACCGTTGGAAAAATGTCCCTAATATTTTGCGTCATGAAAGAGGTAATGAAGGTTATTGAATATACAGGGTGAGTCTTTGACTTGTACATATATTTTAACTGGAGATTCCTCTCATCAAACGAAACACTTTTTTCCTATACCATTTTTCAAAATTCGGTTTGGTTTCGAAGATACAGGGTGTCGAAAATCCATGAAAAAAACACTTTTCTGTTTATATCTTCGGAACCGTTATTTCGAATGAACTGAATTTTGGTTGAGTTTTTACTCTATTTATGGTGCATATTCCTCAATCAAAACCTATTCAGTATCTCTACTAGTATAAAAGTTACAGGGTAGTCGACTCATCAATACACGCTAAAACACCATAAAACCACTTTAAAAATATAAACGGTTCATATTTTCGAAAGAATCAATCATTTAAGAAACTAAAAGTATTCCTATTTTTTTTTTCAATAAAACGCGTCGTTTCCGAGTCATTTCCAATTTTACCCGGAGAAATTTGACGAAAAAATCATTAATTTCAAGAATAATCTGAATGCGTCTCTGAATTAAATATCATCGAATATTATTCCTTCTATGGTCTAAACGAGTTCACAATGTTGTCACAATATTTATCAACTTTGTCGAGATATTTTTAAGAAAATCCCACAAATGTGGGAGACAAAATTGAACACCAAGGAGGATTTAACACGCACAGTTTCTATTGAAAATTCATAGTTACCGGTCCATATCGATTATTTAAGTCAAATTCGATATGAATGATGAATCTCGATACAAACTACTTATTAAATTGAAATTAATGAAAACTGAAATGATACCTGATACATCTGTGTCGATGTTTTCATCTAAACAATATCCTCCTGGAATTTTATAAACTCGACACGGTTAAGATTATAATAATTCACTTCACATAATGAATCACATTAGAACAATAATTCACTGAATGTATTCAGAACTTCACATAATGTTTACAGTTTGTTCAGAGACTTGTTATTGTTTATAATAGTTGGCCGTTGGCCTCCAGATACCTAACCAATCATTCGGTTTTCGCTCGACGCATGCGTGGTAAAATTGGCGGCAAACTCGATTTATGGAAACGGCAGAATTCATAGATATTTATACCACGGTACACAAGTGTATCGTGATTTATTCTATGGTTCCTAACAAATCCTTAACCTCAATAAAAATATCAGAAATCTGACAACATTTTCTTGAAATTTCTGTGCAAACATTCACAGAATGGATACAAAATAGATTAGGTTAGGTTGTTTAATAATAAATTTTGATGATCTGAATTAAAAGTCTTTTTTCATGATATTGTTTGGGAATTTCGTGGAAAATATGAACAAGTTGATAGTGTTCACAAACTAATCTGCAGAAAAATCGAAAAAGGAACTTATTTTGGTGTGAGAAATGTGGGTTTTCAGTTGCAGATATAATCCGATGAAACTAACTGTTTTTGTTGAAATCATCGTGTTTGCAACATTTTTATTCCAATAAGGTTAGTAATTGAGTATTTCCTAAATGTATCAACTCAATTTCGATCGAAAAATATGAACTTTGAGGTGTTTGTAGAGAATAATATGAGGCACGCATTTAGCACAATTTTTTTTTTCAAATGGCTATATCTTTTTAACAGAGCCGAATTCGGAAAAATGGAAAATGAAAAAAGGGTTTCTTTTGACCTCAAGAATCTTCAGTTAAAATATATGTACAAGTCAAAGACTCACCCTGTATATGTGATATATATGATATGTGAAAATATACGGGGTGATCCTTTAAAAAAACATCCATTTATTGAATAACATTCATCAAGGACAGCCTGCATATCAGAAAATAACTTCCTGAGATGCAGAAATAAAGGTACAAGAGGTCTATTTTACAACGAAATCTCTGAGATGTCTGGTTCGGCAGCTATGTGAGATTTTCGCACCATTGTAGGACCCTGTAGATAGGCACCTACTTATTAGCATCATATAGTTTTACTGACACAAAAACTCTCGTTTCATCGACTGTTAATGTTTAATGATTTTGTTTTGGCGCTATATTCTCTGGGTTTTGTGAATATGTCTGATTTTGTGCCAAATAATCGTCAATTGCTGGAAGTATTGGATTCCTTCTATCATTCAAAGAAAACGGCAGCTGAGCGCAACGAAATCTCTAAAAAGTTCACGGAGATGCTGCACTAATTGCAACAACGTGCCGTGATTGGTTCCGTCCTTACAAAGACGGTGAAGGAAGGTCAAAAACCTTTGTGGACACTGAATTAAAGGTATTGTTCGATGAGGATCCGTGCCAAAAGCAAAAAGAGCTTTTGGAATTACCGCCAATCCATTTCCAAGAGGCACCATGCGTTGGGAATGATTCAAAAATAGGGAACTTGGGTTCGTTATGAATTGAAGGTTTTTCGCCTTGAACAACTGCTTCAGCGGCCAAACAAGAAGGGGTTTTCTTCATTTTTCAATTTGTATTAGAAAATTCGCATGTTAAGTCAAAGATTTTTGTACATGTTCCTGGATCCATTCCATCCTCAATACAAGAAAAGTTTTTAGATATCTCGCCTTGATTTCCAAAAATTTGAGCTCCGCTTAATTGAAGATTCTTCAATGAGTTGAAATTACCCTTTTGCAATTTCGAGTTCCAAGAATCCATCGTTTACTTATCTAAGCAACCCGCTCGGAAATTTTCAATCTAAATTCACCGTATCATTCCAGGCATAATCATACAAGGATTCAATTAACTTTTTCTAAACCATCCATTAAACCGGGTACCCACTTCACATCTCACGAACTAAAGTACATACCGTCCTGCGATATCATAATAATACCACGAGTTCATAATTAGAGTGGCGCGAAATCACGAATAAACCCTTTTTCGATTAATTACAACTTTCCCTAATCCATAAAATGCGTGCGGTAGCTAAACTTGGGGCTTTGCGGTTCCCCCAGGAATAGCATTTTTCAGTCGGCCGGGTTGGCAGAATTGATTCGGCTTAGTGGATAAGTTCACCAACTCCGGGAGTTTTTCGAGTTCTTTCTGTGATGTGGTCTTTGTGTTCGAACGCATGGTCTCGGTCTCGACAACGTGCGGTTTTAATTCTGCACCGTATCCATGGTCTGCTATTCGAAAGGTTCGAATTGTTCGAAGAGCCAGCCCATATAAAAGGAGTCCCTACTGAAATTCAAGCGGAAATTGGTCGTTGAACCATTGGAAGGGGGCCTGGGTCAATAAAGCTCCTCCGGAGGCCATGCTGCTACAAATGGGCTAGCTACCTGCAGATGAAATTCAGCTAGAGCTAGAGTGTTCGAGTGCTGGAGTATATTTGCCAAAATCCAAGTGAACACTATCGTTAGGCTCCTATCGAAAGATGCGTAGACATAAACCTGGAAAGAAGCTATCAAGGTTGTGACAAAGTGTTGCATTCTGATAGTCAAGCTGCTATAAGAAGCTGGGAGTGCCGAACTAGGTCTTTTAAGTATGGGTTCCTGGAATCAAAGGAAACGAAAGGGCCAAACTACTAGCCAGAAAAGAAGCACATACTCCACTTACTGGCCCAGATGTGGTATAGGGAGAGTTCTTGGACAAAGAAGAATATAGGGCTGATTTTATAAAGGGCACGTTCAATCCGAGGTTACTCAAACGAGGATTGAAAGTCAATCCTCGGTTGAAAAAAGTTCGGTATTATAAACGTCTTTGCAGCCTCGGTTGAACAACCTCGGATTGAGATCGCTTTTTTTGGGTTGGCTAACCTGAATCTTATTTCTCGAAGTATTTTGGCACTTTTTTATACCATGTTTGGATAAATTCAATAATCGTAGTCTAATAAAGACAAAACAAGAAGCTAATTCGAATATTCCTGTGTTTTGTGACGGTCACGGCAGAGAATTTAGAGAAATCTGATTTCCTACTTCAAAACAAATTATATAATAAAAAATTTGTAATTTATGAAATGAAGACAGACTTCGTACGAATTTTTTTCACTCGAAGCTATGGCCAAATACGCTCTATTTATCACTTTTGTCAACTTGTTTGACTCGAAGGATCTAAGTTTGTACTATTTTGATATTCTGAAAAGTCTTATCTCAAACTCTTATGCCAAGTAATCAAATAAAAGCTAGGACAATACAAAACATCTAATGAAATTGCATTAACATTTAGTCGTACAAGGATATAGTTATATTTAGGATAGGAACAAATCATTCTTGATCTTTTGTGATTGAGTACATGAAATATACATTAAATTTAAAGATAGCATTTATTATTAACTACTCAGGATGAGAGTCATGAATAGAATCAGTCTAGCAATATTATGCAGGACTCCACAAGTCACAAAAATAAAAGTTGTTTTCAAATGTGATCAGATCCCGAATAAAAGGATGGGAAATGTTCTTCCACACGCCAGAGAGTCTTTAAATTCAATTCATAGTTCATATGTGAGCTTCATTGAATAATTGATCATCCATTGATCTGCGAGATGGGATCGGTGTCATCAATCATTTCTTTAGAGTAGGTATATTGAAAATTTTCAGTGATGAGAATTACCAAATTTATAAGCTTAGCAACTTGGAAATTTGAAGAAAAGTAATCCTTTTCACATCTGAAGCATTCAACATTTTCACAACCCATTAAAATAAGCATGCACCTGTACTATGTAATAATAATCAAGAAATCCTTCTAGAACAGTGAGTGAGCTCCAGCAACACGGTCCTAATGCACCGAAATTTGGTCAGTCAATACAACCTTTCCTTTGTTAGTTGATATTCCTGTTGATTGCTTGGCATTTTGATAGAATGATAAAATAAGCACTAGAATACTTTTTGATAATGTCCAAAGTTCTAGACATTTCACAACTTTCTGAATTTTTTCTGATGTTGATTTATGTATACCACAAAAATCTTCGAAAATGTTAAAAACATTCAGCTTATTCAGAGTAATTTCATCCACCCGATAAAACAGTTTTTTTATTTGACCAAAAACTCTTTTTCGTGCCATCTTCGAAATGGCCGAAAGGAAATGTGAAATCATTCGATTGGTATCTTTCTTATTCAATACCGCTACTTTTGAATGTCTTGCAGTTATTTCATTATCATAACTAGAGTCATTTTACTCATTTTGATATTCACACAAGAACCTGGCAGTTCTATCCCTCGAAGATAAGGCACAAAAATTCAGTTTCAATTTAGGAATATTTTTCCAAACACCAAAGATGAATTATTAATGCATAGCAAACCTACAGAAGACTGTGATTAATATCAGGAATTATATCAATATAATATCATATAATATTTTCATTCCAAGCAACTTCAATGTGCCACAGTGTTTTTACATAAAGTGAGGTTAGTTGTCGGCCATCTAGAAACGTGAAACGTTTCAATCCTCGGTTCAAATCTCAAACGAAGCTATATTCACCGGTTGAGTCAATCCAGGGTTGAACCCGAGGTTGGATGTTTATAATACGGAAATCGACATTCGACGGCGGATTTTGGGCTCAACCGAGGATCGAAATTCCGGCCCTATAAGCATCCTGGAGGAATTTTTCAGGAAAGGATAATTCCAGAAAATTCCTTCTGGATTTTGGAACTGTAAGACCCAAGATTTATTTGGATCTCAGTAAGAATAATATACGCCTCTTCACTGGCTTCCCCAAAAGAAGCCTTAGGAAGCATATGATGAGGAGGAGAATCTGTTGTTAACAGATTCCTTCGCCATTGTAAGCCTGCGCAAAGAAAGCCTTGGACAAGAGAATTAGAGGAGGAACAAGGATTCAGCCTCTTTGAAGTCCACTCAGATACTGAAGTTCATTGGAGCTCTGGAGAGGAAGAACAAGCTGGAGATAAGGCAGTTGCAAAGACAGCACTGATTGGGGGCACAATATTTCTTCAGCTCGTACTGGAATGTAACCTGTTCACCCAACTGAAACTAAAACTGGTGTCCTGTAGTCTTGTCATCCTCCATGTTGTATCCGGAGTCAACTTTGCCTCGTGAAGGCTCCTTATTGTTTTTGTGGACGGACTTTTAATGGTCCTGTGAGCTCCAGTCACTAAAAAACTGTTTTTTGTGTAGTTAAAGCCCAACTGATATCCATATTGCCCAGGATTAAAATACAACTTTATGCCTTGAATCATGAAACATGAGATGTTGAAACACAAGCGTTCACTGGCTCAGAGCACCCGGAAAACGCCCTTTTTCGAAATTCCCATCAGCGCAGAGGGCCGAACAAACAAACCGGAAATCTCACCGTCAACCGAATGAAGTTTTAATTTCGGGACATAAACCTCCCCACAAAATTGGAGGTCTCTGCGTAGGAAAACCGATTACGTCGCTTCAATCTAATTGTTTATGAAGAAAATAATTTCTGAAGTTCTTGCCCTGTCTGGCGGCGTCAAAGCGGCCGCCAGCCCCCTGCCCTCAGGTCCATCAGCAGGAATTTGGGCCACTTTGTGCGGGGATCCTGGGAGAAAAGCCCAGAAATAAGTTTGCTCTCGTCCTTCGGTGAATTTGGTGTGTCTGCTCGCTTGAGTTCAGGGTAAGCGATTAGGGGGGGTGAGGGAATGTTCAACAGATACTTGGGAGATTTCGTTAGGAATTATTAATACTGAAAGGTTGGTAAACCGACGATTCTACTGGAAAATTGGCCTGTCTAATAAAATTTTGGGATGTTGCGTTTCAACGTCTGAGCTTTTGTTTCATTTTATTTCGGTGATTCTCGGAACGGAAAGTGGCATGAGCAGACTGCAGGGCACTTCATTTTTAATAAGATTTCTAAACTACAACGCAAACCTACATTTTGCATCTCCTCTCAAATGACATGCTTTCTTTTGAGTAGTTTCTGCTTTGAGTGATTTTCACTTGCTCATCTGATAGATGAGTGAGCAATTTCACTTTTTGAATATGCAGGCATCTTCACCTGGCCCCCAGATCTGAAGAAAGGGACACTCTCAGATGTCCTGTAACAAATATATGCAGGAAATGTTTTGTAGTTAATCTTCAAATGAAGGGAAGATACAGAAGGCAAAACCTATCCTGAAACTCGAAGGGTCTTGGACATTGAAGGAGATTTTATACTCATATTTTTGTCCTGGATTGTTTGGTAGGAGTCTATGTTATGACCAAGTAGCTTCATGATAAAATTCAGATCAGTGAAATATTGGATGAAAAATAATGAGGTGAAACAATTTGAATAAAACACTTGACTTAACATAGTTATAGTTATATAGAAATTAATGAAATTCATTTGGGATATCAGTCTATTTAGTAAGTGTACTCTTTTTTCCTTACGTCTCGAGCTCTCAAGATTTATTTATCTCTTCTTCATTTCATATTTCAACATTGTTTTTTCTAGCCTCTCCTGAAGAAGAGATAAATAAATCTTGAAAGCTCGAGAAGTTATAGTTATATTGAAAAGGGGTTACAGTCCACTGCGACCTTAAGGTCTATTGTGCCCCCTAACAGAGCTGTTATCATCGCGGCTCCTACAGCTCGCCCTCCAGTTCCAGAGATTTGATGAAATCCAGTATCTGAGACGACTTCAAGGAGGACAACTCCTTGCAACTCTTTCCTTTGGCTCGCAATGGCATAGCATTCCGTAACCAGGTGAATAGAAGTTTCTTTCTCCTCCCCACAGAATCTACACTCATCAATGTCCGATAAACCCATTCTCAACAGATGCTTCTTCAGGCGACAATGTCCTGTGAGAAAGCCAGTGAGTAAGTGAAGTTGGTTTTTACTGAGATCCAGATATTTTTTTGGATCTAGCAGTTTCAAAGTTCCGGAGGAACTTTTTGGAGATTCCGCCAGAGTTTTCTCTTTCGGTTCTCTCCTTCAGCATAAACTCCTTCTTATAGGTGCATTTTCCAATACCACAGAAGGGTTCTGGGCCAGTGAGTGGTGTTTGTGCGCTCTTTCTGGCCAGTGTATTGGCCTCTTCGTTTCCTACGATTCCCGAATGACCAGGAACTCAGATTGAAAAGACGTTATTCTCCTTGCCTACCTCATTGAGTTTGTTGCGGCACTCCCAAATCAGCTTTGAGTCAATGACGTAGGAGCTCAGTGCTTCAATAGCAGCTTGACTATCTGTATGAATAGCTGTATCCCATTTCTGATAGTTTCTTTCTAGATTTATATCTAGACATCTTCCGATTGCAAGTAATTCCGTTTGAAGGATGCTTGTTCAGGAGCCTAACGATAGTGCACACTTGGTATTTGTCCCGTAAATCCCAGCGCCAGCTCCTGTAGCGGGTTTAGAACCATTTGTATACCATTTATTTGTATTTTCTTTGAGATTATAGGTGGTGTAATCCCTTTTCCAATCCTCTCTTTTGCTTAGCATTGTACTGAAGTTTTTCTCAGTGCTTACTTTCTTGATCATTACATCACTAGGAAGGTTTGCAGATGAGGTGTAGTCATTTAGAGAGATATCGTGATATCGTCATAACGTTAAATTAACTACGCTACGATTTTGTACAGCTACCTCTTTCATAGGCCCCACAAGCTGAGCCGACTAAGTCTCCTTGACTCCTGCTCAGATCCCCAGGATCATCTGTGTCTAGAAATTCGCGGTTCATACAAGCTTCACGCACGATTCATAATATTAGAGAAATATCACTAAATACACTCAAACCAAATTGAATTCTAGGATGGAAAACTGAGGAAATGTATAAAATTCCAGAACGATCATTACCACAAATCACAAGCCCAATTCCAGCGTCGTCTCCATCCTAAACATTCAGGATTCGCGAGAATGAAAAAGTGGAAACTGAATAAATAACGCATAACAATTTATCCATTATAATAACTCCATTCCCGAAATAATCCAGTCTTCTGAATAAAATTATAGTTTGGGGAAGACCGAAATCTCGTTCCTTCGGAACGATTCGAAATAATTAAGCCAGGATCCAAGAAAATAACTTAGCCCTTGTCCTATGCGAGCGGCCGCAAAGTGCGAGTAATTTTTATGGTTTTCACCCGAGCCACCAACTTTTCGTCGAAAAGTTAAGTATCAGCTTTTTCGAGTGATTCATGTTCATTATGAGCGCGGCGTTAAACTAAGTTGGACTCCTATTCGAAAGAAGGAAGGAGTAATGATTAAAACATCAAGTTTTTCATGCGGGAGTAAATTACATCGCTCACGGTCCAGCGGGTTCATCATGGGGCCGAGATAAAATCTTGCAGGATGTCGCAAGCTTGTGGAGGACATGGCGAGCCAACAAGGGAGCATTCGCTCGTTCGATTTTATCTAGAGATCACCTTTTCTATGGAGATTTAGATTGGGTTTGTTGCCATTTGCCTCATTATAATACCAACTGCATTTTCAGTAGTAATATTAGAGCACTATAAACATAGGTATGCTGGATAGACCCGGCTCTATGGTTATTGGGTCCAACCATAGACTCGAAAATTACAGGACTCGCAGCATTTTCATCGCCATCTATCGGGGTGATACACCAACATAAACAATAAATTATTATGAATTTGACTATTAGGTGCCGCGGCTTTATTCTAACACCACGAACCTAACCTACTTCCAAGGTTTTTCATGCGAGCATGTCCAAAAAAGTCATCGCAAGATATCTCATTCCGAAAATATGCTCATTTGATTACAGATTTCATTTCTTTTGATTACAGATTTCATTTCTTTCGATTTAAGATTTCATTTCATTCGAAGGGATCTGTAATTTTCGAGTCTATGGTTGGACCCAGAATGGCGGTTCTGGTATACTCCCCAATATAGAGCCTTAGTAATATCTAGGAGCATAGAATATTCATTCTATGCTTCTAGGTAATATCACAAGAGAGTGAGAATAAATTGAAAATAATTCGACAGATTTTAGAAAACTTGTTGCCAGGCAATAGACACGAGAGCCCGAAGGGCTCGAGTGGCTATTGCCAAATGGCAACAAGTTTGAGAAAATGCCTGGAGAATTATTATCTAATTTATCGAACTCTCGTGTGGTATTCGATGGATTATTTTTTGACATTATTCTCTGACGTTACAATCAAAATCATTAATTTTTAAAATTTTATATTTTTATTTCAACAAATTTATATTACTCGACTCAATATAAACAGAATGAGTTATATATATTAGGATGCATTGAAGTTTTGAACATGAAAAATACAATTTCTTCTGGAAGCCAGACGGTGTGTTTTCGTCGTTGAGTTTTATCATATCCAAGATTTCTCCTTTGCTCAAACTCGCAGAACTTCATTTCCTCTTTTCGAGCTCTTCCTGTAATAACTTACGCTTAGTGTTTTTAGCATATCTGGTGGATTTGAATTCGATATCATTGAATGGGTCGAATCTTCTATTTAATTGGTCGTAGTACAACTCTTGCATTCATTTTGCAGTTTTATTCCACATTCTGTTTCTTCATATTGAACCCATAGTCCTTCAAAATAACGGCTTGTTTTGTTGTTGATGTCTTCTCTTCCAATTTGAAGCCCCTCTCGTCGCAAAATAATTGGAATTGTTTTCAAATCGACGCGCTGCTTTTTTTGGTATTCCAACATACACTTTCAATGATTATTTTATTTATATCATCGACTGATGGTTCACTAAAACTTTTGGGGTTCATTTTACGAATTTCTTGAAAATTTTCGACACGCGTCGAATCAAGAAAATCCGTTGTCATGTGGTTGTCATTCAATAAAAACAATTGAATTATTCTCGTAAGTAATATCATAAGTGCATCCAATTTTTCCGGAAAAAATGGAAAAAACACGTTGCTAAGTAATATTTTAACAAGAAGCATGAGTGCAGGTGGCAACAAAAATCCGAGTCGAAGACGAGGATTTTTGCACCTGCACGAATGCTTTTTGTTAAAAAAATATTACTTTGCACTGTGTTTTTTCGATTTTTTTCTCAGGAAAAATTAGATGCACGAATGGTATTTGACAAGAATATTTCATGAGTAACAGATTATTCTGGATGCATCTATGTATGTATTATTAATTTTCGTTGACAACAACTGTCAAGTTTTGCCGCGGGTAAACCCGAAAAAACTGCTGACAGCTGCTGCCAAACAATTTTTCCATCTAGAAACCATTTGTGATTCAAAATTGCGCGTTTCTGATTGGTGGAAATTAAGACGAGGGAAATAGTCGTAAGTAATATCATAAGTGCATCCAATTTTTCCGAAAAAAATCGAAAAAACACGTTGCTAAGTAATATTTTAACAAGAAGCATGAGTGCAGGTGGCAACAAAAATCCGAGTCGAAGACGAGGATTTTTGCACCTGCACGAATGCTTTTTGTTAAAAAAATATTACTTCGCACTGTGTTTTTTTGATTTTTTTCACAGGAAAAATTAGATGCACGAATGGTATTTGACAAGAATATTTCATGAGTAACAGATTATTCTGAATGCATCTATGTATGTATTATTAATTTTCGTTGACAACAACTGTCAAATTTTGCCGCGGGTAAACCCGAAAAAACTGCTGACAGCTGCTGCCATACAGTTTTTCCATCTAGAAACCATTTGTGATTCAAAATTGCGCGTTTCTGATTGGTGGAACTTAAGACGAGGGAAATAGTCGCTGGAATAATGTAGGTAGATTATTTCCACTATAATAATGTTTCGATTGGCTAGAACGTATATGAATTACTGAAATTGAAGATTTCTATTGGTTTCGAGAAACGTCAAAAAATAATCAGAGTTAAACTGAATAAAAATGTCGTCTTGGAATGTGATATTTGCACTGGTTAAATCAATGCCTTAGTATTGTCGTCATGATATGAACTAAAGTTGTTTCAGTAATACGATGCCACATGCTAGTTCGCGGCTTGGAAGTAGAGAAGGCTGTGTATACAATATACATATATCACCACGCTACCATTTCTATTATTCAATATACACTGAGTTGTCTTGATGCAGCGATGCCTCAGGAAGACGAGACCGTTTTAATGGCTTTTTGCATTTCGGCATATTCCACGCCTCCTGCCTTCATTATAGCCAGCTTTATTCCGCAAACTAATCATGTTTACCCGCTTGCTTTATAGGTGTACAAGTTTTGGGTCCAAGCAGCGCCTAATTCTTGAAACCAAGCAGTCACAGACAGAGTTAGTTGTTTTATGAGACCGAATCCATTTAGAAAGTTTAGCAGTGACGTTCTGCAAATGTTTACGTAGTAAAGTGAGGCAAACGAAGCGGATATATGCAGAAAATCCAATCCGTGTAGAAAATGGTAACATCGTTACTCCGGTCCCTAGTTTGTCCCTAAAGAACTATTTGACTTTGAACGTTGTCATAGTCGTCGATTGGATGACGCATAGGAGAGGAATCGAATTCGAAGAAGGGCTTATAGAGCCGGGATATACGGTTCCGAAGAATAGGGTCATCCCGCTTTGTGTTCGGATAAGTGGGTCAGGAGGTAGGTACGGGAACTTTCAGCTTTTATGAGGAATGTATGTGTTGTGACGTCTGTGAAGAATACCTCGAGCGAATGGGCTAATTCGTATGGAGGTAGCTTGAAGGTAAACAACGAATTCGTGCTCGTGATTTGAATCGGGGATTCGCAAAAAGAGTGCGCCTCACGTTTTTTATAGCTTTGAAAACTGACAACAGATTTTGAAGACAATCTGCAAGAGCATTCACATAACTGACATAACTCTAACACGCAAATATTCAGATTGAGATTTGGTGTAATTAATGAGAGGTTTTGAATGATTGCATGTATCACCTTCATGATTATCTGGTCAGCTGAGAGGCTAAGTTATGGCGGTGTTTATACAGGGTGTTTCAGAATAAGGAACCGTATATTAAGGATCTTAATCCTCAGATGATTTTATGACATAAAATTCCTATGGACTATAGGTCCCTGACGCACTGTTTCTGAGATACGGGGTGTTGAAATTAAAAAAAAATCGTTTTATGAAATAATTTTTTACACCGTACACGTTTTTTTTTAGTTTCGGTTATGAGTAGGTACGCATTAAGACACATTTTTTCCTATACCAAATGATCTTCAATTTTCACCAGTGGCGTCCATACAGACTTCTATCCGAATAAATTCGGTGAGCAAATTGGTACGCCAATAATTTTTCTAGAATTTTAAATTATTTTCGTAATCACCATATAATTCACAATAAGAATGGTCTCCTGAGTTTTTTACCTGCGACGAATACTTTCTGAGAAAAAAATCAAATTGCAATTTCATCTAAGAGAGTTAAGAAATTATTTGGTTACTTCTAAAATCGTCTGGACATAGTTTAAGGCAGCTTAGTCGCCTTCATGATACTAAAACCCACAAGGTAAACTCACGCGCATATCGTCTGCTATCTCTCTCGTACAACGCCTACGTCATCGGGAGACAAACATTCAAATTCGCTTCGTTTTTGTCCGCCTTTGAGATTATTTTGGATTGAATTGTGCTGAATTTTGGTAGATAAACCAATTTTTCATTGTTTTCTTCCGTATTCTAGTTAAAGATTATATTTAGTCTATGGTCTCTTCCATTGAATTCTTCGAAACTCATGAAGAAAGACTTTCAGTGACGCACTAAACTTCAATCAAGATACAAAAACAAATTGGCGAATTTTTATTTTGAGTCTGAACTGTTTCAGCCAGCTTTTCATTTTCAAAAATCCAAAATTTCCCAATAAAATAGGACTTCACATGAATACCCTACAAGAAGCAATACATATAATGTATTTTCGTACCATAATCAATCAACAACTTACTTCAAAATAAAGATATATTATTATTGATAATTCATTGTAGTAATTGAATCATTCCAACAAAAACATCAAAGAAAATTTATTTGAAAGTCAAAAATTATTCACGTTTATTTTACTACCCAACTATTTGTCACGACTCACGAGTAAGATATTTTGCTCGAATTTTCAAGTGCTATTTTACAATTAACAACTATTCTGATTTCTTCTCGATCAGATACGGTATTTTTGCAAATATTCTGAATAAGAAAATTATGTACCTACATGCAATAAATAAGCGAATCCAATTAAATGATCATGAAATAACATAGAATTATAAATATAGAATTATGTGGGAATAAGCGCCGTGTGTCACCTAGTGACGTCATGCGCCAACCTAGTCAAAACTCGTTCACCAAGTGATCATACCTTGTGGGTTTTAGTATCATGAGTCGCCTTCATGTGTCTTAATGCGTCTCAATGACCTACCAAAACTAAAAAAAAACGTGTACGGTGTAGAAAATAATTTCATAAAACGATTTTTTTTTTTAATTTTAACACCCCCTATCTCTGAAACAGTGCGTCAGGGACCTATAGTCCATAGGAACTTTATCTCATAAAATCATCTGAGGACTAAGTTCCCGAATTATGGAAGTATTATGGAGGTATTCGCCAGTATGTAAATAAATATTCATCAGTGTACACTGCTCGGCAAAATTATGGAAGAAGTTCGATATTTCGCAAGCAAATAAGCATAACTTTAATTACGAGGATGCATTGATATCTAGTTTGCCTAGATCAGTTCCATGCATAAACAAAATATTGCGATACCATATCAACGAACAATAACTTATTAGAAGTGTCAGTGTAGAGTTGGACGTCAAAGAAGTAAACCAATGAATTAAAAAAAAAGTTGTCCACCGAAATTGTAAAGAGGAGTATCGAGCCATCATCAAGTACCTGCATTTAAAAGGGTTAAGAGGTAAGCAGATTTACGAAGATACGCTTAATACCCTTGGTGATCAATGTTCTTCGTATGCGACCGTGAAAAATTGGACTGCAAGCTTCAGTTTCTGTGTCAGTCCACGAAAATATCTATGCAGTTCATGACATGATTTTATCAGACCGTCGAATTGGGCTGAAACGGATATCTGAAGCACTGAAGATTTTATACGAACACGTTCATCATATTGTTCACGTCAATTTGGGCATGAGAAAAATTTCTGCAAAATGGATCCCCATATGTTCGAATGTTGACCAAAAGCGTGCGAGGGTAGAAGCATCGCGTTCGATCTGTGCTCGATTTGAAAACGATGTAGACTTTTCAAACCGAATTGTTACTATGGATGAGACTTGGGTACATTTCTACGATCCAGAAATAAAGCAACAATAGATGGAATGGCGACACTCTGGTTCTCCAAGACCTAAGAAGTTTCGTGTCCAAAAATCTGCTGGAAAAGTTCTTGCTTCAGTTTTTTGGGATTGCCATGGGGTAATCATGATTGATTTGTTCGATAAGGGTGGAACAATAACTGGAGATTACTATTCGACATAACTGACCACACTATGGGAAAAAATTAAAGAGGAAAGACGCGGAAAGCTATCCAAAGGTGTTTTGTTTCAACAGGAAAACGTTACAGTACACAAATCTCATGTTGCCATGCAAAAAATTCGTGATTTACGGTCAGAATTACTAGAACACTCCCCTTTTTCACCAGATTTGGCTCCGTCCTACCATCATCTCTTTCCTCAACTGAAAAAAAAGTTCGAAGGGTCGTAAATTTTCTTCCAACGAAGAGGTAATGAAAGCTGTGGAGGACTGGTTTGCAGAGCAAGAAGAAAATTTTTTTTTGAAAGTTTTAGAGACGATGCAGGTTCACTGTGATAAATGTATTCAATAAAGAGGAGAATATGTTGAGTAATAACATATTTTGACATTGAAATTTCGTTTGGTTCTAAAGAAGGCTAAGAATTTTTCACTATATCATCGTTTATCTAACAAAATACATCATTTAAATGAAATGTTCAAAATGCCAGGCGTAACATCTGGAGATCTCCAGTATCTGAAAGGGCTTCAAGGAGGTTAAATCCTCATTCCTCCTAAACCTAACTGTCTTGTCCAGGAAATTCCTTGCGCAGACTTGCAATAGCGACGCATTCTGTGACCAGGGGAACAGAAGTTTCCAGAATATGCACTCGTCACAGTTTCTGATAAGCCCATCCTCATCACAATATTTCCTTATACGATAATATCCTGCGAGGACGAGAGTCAGAAAGCTTATCTGTTTATTACTGAGATCCAAAAAATTCTTGGTTCTTCAGTTCCGAAGTCTCGAAGAAACTTTTTGGAATGATCCATTCCTGAAGATTCCTCCATAGTGCTTCACTTTCAGTTTCTTTCTTCCTCAAAAACTTTCTCTTATAGTAGCACTTGCTTACACCATGTAGGTTCTGGTACAGTAATTGACGTTTGTGCTCCTTTTGAAACTAGTCTCTTGGTCTCTTCGTTTCCTTTGATTCTTGAGTGATCAGGAACCCAGACTAAAGAAACATGGTTGTGTTTGTCTACTTCATTCAGTCTCCTTCGGTGTCGATGACATACGAGTTCAGTACTCTTGATTTCAGATAGATAGAACAGTTTCCTATTGAATAAAAATTGCAGAAACGTGTATCTGAGGCTTATCTGAATCTGCGAAACAAAAATCGGCTGAACTTATCAATTTTTATTTGTTGCAGGTGAGTTCCATGCTACTAGTTCTAGGAAATCTGGAGAAGGGTAAGTTTTGAAGGCTTTTGAAATGAGTTTTCAGAGGAGGGAATAGTACTCCTTGTAAAAAGTCGTTGATAATACTTGTTTACGAAACCTGATAGGTAGGTACTGATTTGATTCAACAATAATATAAATGACAGAATTGGAATTTTCTTCAGTGATAGTTATCGATTAATTTTTAAGTGAATATTCGTTATTAAATGTTGGTGGATGCACATCAAAAGCATTCCGTGATGGAATGCCCTGAAACATTAAGTACCTAAATGCCGAAAGAACGAAGAAAAACCATTCAATAAATGAGTATATAAAAACTAGAGTATTATGTTTTTCACAATATTTTATTCCCCCTAAGTTGCTACTTCCCAAAAACAACTTTTCGACAAAAGAATATTCTGAATGCTGCGTCAAATTTTCCCTGCGAATATTCATTTTTTGCCTCAGTCCGGCGTAGCAGGAGTCGGAAGGAACACAGAGGCCCAGTAGAATGCGCTCGACAGGACAATAGGGACAACCCCATCTAAAAATAGGACATCATCAATCACCCCGGGCGGAGGTTTCGATTTCTGTTTGGTAACGGAATTTCCATTTCACTTTCTTGATATATTGTTATATTCCTTCAATAATAGTTTATTTATGGGAAAGACCAACATCTGAATTCATGTGTTTTTTATTCATTCTGCGGATGCGCTACATTGGAGCTCGGTATATTATATTATTTATTTGAAACCCTGGAATTTGGGCTGCATAACTGAATACGTTTCATTTTGTACAGTGTGTTTAACTTCAAAAAGTTTGTTACTTCATAACAGGGTCATATATTTTGAGACACTTTTTTTTTGTTCCATGCATTTATGCAGAGTTGGGATAAAGTTTGGCACCAAATTAATATCTTCAAAACGAAACGGGCGATATTTTTGAAATTTGGCAGCTGAGTGTAATGGACCACAATGCATCTGATGAGCATATTTTCATTAATGAGATAATTCCGGTTTAACCGGAAATTACAAAAAATATTTTTTTTTGAATGGGACACCCTGTATATTTCTGCAGATTCTGAAAGAGCACTTTGTTTAGGATCTGTCCATACCAAGTTCCATGTAATCGACCAGCATGCTTGCAGGAATTAAGACAAAGGATTCGTGATGAATGTGCATTAATACATGGAGAAGTCTTGAGAAAAGTTACTCAAGAATTTGTTAATAGACTGGCATATTGTCAGGAGGTGAATGGCAAGCACTCCGAACATTTAAAATGATTTTTTTTTAATTATTTTCAATAAATTTTTTCTACTAGTAAAAGCCCTGTATTTCTTCTCTTCATAGATATTGTTTGATTTAAGAAAAAAGTATGTATTACTCTCTTTCAAAAGAATATATATATATTTATATAGATTTTCATAAAAAATACGTCATGAAAAGCAGAAAGAGTTATCTACTACGAAGTATTTCGTTTTATTTCTCACTATTGATACAAATAACAACGATTTATTTATTTGAATGGATTTTTTCTCAAATGTACAAAAAGACTGAATTTCTTCTTTTTACTGAGAATTTTTACATGGAACCCGATATGGACAGATCCGAAACAAGGTGCTCTTTCAGAATCTGCAGAAATATACAAGGTGTCCCATTTAAGTATTTTTTTTTTGTCATTTCCGGTTACACCGGAAGTATCTCAGAAAATATGCTCATCAGATGCATTGTGGTCCATTACACTCAGCTGCCAAATTCCAAAAATATGCTGTATCAAACAACCAAAAACAAGAATTTCTGACGCATAAACGATTTTCCAAGGAGTGAATCCCGAATCAAATCACTCTTTTTCATCAAGCACTTAGAATTACGACGAAAATATTAAACTTTTATTCGTTTACTTCCGTAAACCAACATGCAAACCGAGTTTTATGAGGAAAAATTTATAAACTTTGATTCGAAATTAATTAGCGCTCTAAATTACCAAGCGAATGAAAGAGCTTTATTTAATATTTCAGCCACTCCGGAGCTTATAATTAAATTTCAATTATGAAATAGAGAGGGCGCAGTCCGAACGCAACACACTTACAACATCGTGAGAGTAGCCTTCAACTACTTCCGCGACTGTTGAGTTAATAGTGCCCATGGCAGGGGAAATTAAATATAATTTTAGAGTTCATGGAGAGCCTCCTTCGTCGTAAATCCAGTGCACCGTTTTGCATTTCCTTTAGGGAAGTGCACAAGTGGGTTCACCTTGAGGAGAAGACTGGGATTTGTAGGTTTTAAAGGAAGCTTTTAAGCTTGCACATAAATTCCTTGTGTGCTAGCTGTGTTTGGAATTAAAAAGGATAATGCTGCTCTTGCTTTGAATAGGCAGCAGGAGGAACAACATATATATTCTATCCATGTTAGAGCTACTCTATTATTCTGTGCTGAAATAAAAGGAGTGGAAGTAGGTGTGTGTGCTGTTCTGTTGCGAAATGGTGAAGGCGCCAGTGTCACAACATCGTTTTCCATTTTTGCGACAAATTCACTGCCGAGAATAGAAACTTGCTGAGAGAAAATGATGTAAAATCCTCGTTTCTCAGAGGAGAATAATTATGGAAGGAATGTAGATCCTGCGTGAGACAAAAACCCAAAGGAAAAGGTTTTTTTCTGTATTGAAGCACTCATGGAGCTGACGTTCAATACAATTCGTAATATGTTGAATCCAGATACATCCAATCAAGATCATTTTGCACATGGACTAATTTTCAGAAATCCTTTTTTGTCGGGAATACTTCAGTGACGTCTAATTAATTTTTTCCTCGAATTTCATCAGGGTAACTTTTTAATTTCAGTTCTTGCTCTTTGTCGTCAGTCTTCCGTGAAAAGGAGTGTAATAATTGGCCGTGAAAGGAAGGAGTAAAAGTAAAAAAACCAACGCGAGCCCCAGGAAGAATCGCGAATGATGAATTATTCACTTTTCCGCACTTTCCTGTTTTCGAGATTCCTTGCCAATTTAGAGTTTGATACTGCGAGATTTGATGTAATTAATTTCGGTGATTGTCTTTTGAAAAAGATCCAATTTGAAGGCGGGAAAATTGTTTCCAGATTCGGCCACGGGATGATTGGGGATTTATTTTTGTACTCTCACTTAATTGGGCGGGGAAAATTCTCCTCGAGCTATCGATTAGCATTTTTTCTTCGGGGTTATAGAAAAAATTTCCTTTTTTATGTTGACACCACAAGATCCTTTTACTCTCATTCAAAATTCAATTCACAGTAACTTCAGGGTGAGAAAACTGCCTTACACAGATATGAAGGGTTTCCTAATAAGAGGTGTCATTTTGACATTCGAAAAAAAAAGAAAATGCCATTTTTTTTAGTTAAATGATCGGATGTTTATTTCATTATAGAAAGGAAGGTATACTCCATTCACAATTATAAAATCACAACTCTGGCCTTGGAAATTTGACACATTCCACTCTGTATCGAAGTTATGACGAATTGATAGAAAGGATTCCTTTTCCAGTTATTTGCATGAAAAGTACAAGAGATCACTGTTGAAATATATTACTTTTCGCCATGGAAAAAAATTGCATTGCTTTCACATAATTTTCATATGCATGCTTGTGAAGATTTAATGTTCATTATCCTCTTGAACTAAAAGTTCAAGAATTGACGACATTTCATTTATTTGATCTCATGAACAAAGAGTAAAATATTCTGATTGTATAGTTACAGTGATACTCAAAGTGTGTTCCGCGGAACCCTAGGGTTCCGCGATATTTAGAATTTAGAAAAAAAAATCAAAACACCACCTTCTGGTCGAACGTTTACTCGTAAGCGCTTTTTATTTATCAAAATCGCCGACTCTTGTATTTTGAGAATGTTCGAGATCAAGTCTAGGATCTTAGGACCATGATACTAAAAACCACAAGATAAGATCACTTGATGAACGAGTTTTGAACAGGTTGGCGCATGACGTCTACGTGACAAATGGCGCTTATTCTGAGATTCATTTTCTTGCTTTGGCTTAATTCTTGCGTGAATATAATTTTCTTCTTCGGAATATTTGCAAAAATAACGTATCCGATCGAAAAGAAGTCAAAATAGCTGTTGATTATAAAATAACACTTGGAGATTCGAGCAAAATACTAACTAACTCGTGATAAGATGGGTAGTTAAATAAACGAGAAGATGTTTCGACTTTCAAATCAATTTTCTTAATTTTTTCCTTGGAATAATTTAGTTGCTACAAAATATTGTGAGAACTTTAACTGATACACGAGAGAATAAGTATTTCTACTTACGTGTGGTAACATGTGTTAAATAAGTAAGTAATAATTAATCACTGTTACATTGTACTTTCAATACGCTTATTAATAAAAAATACACTTTTTTATTGTAGGGTTCCGTCAAGTATTTTGCTTGTCAAAAGGGTTCCGTCTCCAAAAAAGTTTGAGAACCGCTGGATAGTAATTTATTAGATTGAAAAATATTCATGCATTACTACCACAGTAGGTTTGTTCAAATAAAATGGAATAGGTCAAACATATGTGGATAAAATACAGGAGCTCTCTTGGAGAGAAGAATGGACTGCTTGTACCAATCTTATCACCACGAGAATTAAAGAAATAAAATGGATGTATGAAATAAATACCACAAAGTAAATACTGTTGGAAATGGTACTTACGGTTGGACTGACACTGGAAGAGATGTAGTATCTGCAGGCTATCTGGTTTCGTGTAATGTTATACTGAGTAAAAGTCTTTATCACACGAATTCACTTTGTAAAAGTGGCGAACTGAAGGCCGACGTGGAAACTATTTGTTGAGGGCTTCGGACTAAGCGGTATAAAAACGATGCGACTGATGGCAAAGAGCTTGTCGGACTGAGCAGGTATATACTGCTTGTGGACTTTTTGTAACAGCCATAGAATCGCACAGAGTACAGAGAATCTCAGTCTTATTTTTAACCAAATAAGCCCATCCTATGCATAAACTTTGTGGTAAAAGAAGACAAATGTGTGAATTTTGAACAATATGCTTCACATTTATCATTCGCCTGTTCTAAACTAAGACACAAACTCCTGGAATATGGAAAAAACCGATGTATTCTGGTTCAATATAGCCTATTTCTACTTTCGGCAAAGGGATGAAAGCTCCAGTGACACATTTCAATTCATCGGACTCTGAATACACCTACCGTTTACTTACGAAAATCGTGCAATTTCATTCTGCAAGTTCTTTCCTCATAATTCCTCGAAAATCCTACCTGAACCATATTTTCCGGTCGCTTTCGTTAGAAGATCGTATAAGGAAGCCTTTTTTGTCCATATACACATTTCAAATAAATTTTGAGCATCGAAAACGATACCGAAACTAACCAAACTTCTGGGGGACCGGAATTTCGTTTGAAATCTTTCTAAACGGCCAGATACCTAAAAAAAACTTCGATATCTAGTGTAAGAAGGTTGATTAGTACTTACTTTCGCTTTATTTATGCTTATAAATCGATTTTTGGTCCAATTCAAATTTGCCGTTAGTACTGACGCCAAAAGTCTTGAAAGGAAAAAATTATACTTGCACGAAATTTCTCATATCGAGGGGAAACTTCTTCTGGACGACGAAGAAAGGAAAAATAGACGTTCCTTTTTATCAATGGCGTAGTTTCTTCCTGTCAAATGTCAAAAAGTGACATCTTCCGAAATAGCCGGCTATTCGAAATAACACCTCATATTGAAAAACCCTTTATAAATACAGGCTAATCGTCGAGGCGATTGTAGCAGAAAATACGTAATGAATTTCGACCCCCGAAGAAAATTGAAACGTGAAGAGGCTTATATCCTGGTCATTCCGTGTCATAAAGCTTCGATGTATTTCATTGGCGATAACCCACATCTCTGGTGTGAGTTTAATATGGCGAAGGTGTACATTATGGTCGAAAATATGAGTACTGGTATTATAGGGAAACGTAAAATAGTCATACCAATGTCCTATAACTAATAAAACTATATTTTACTATCGCTTTATATCGAGCTCAGAAGTCTCGAATAGTGAACTGTCGTTCGGTTTTATGATGCGGAAAATGCGTTAATTTTTCTGCAGTCGATTGATATTCATGTGAAAATGTGGCTGTAAAACTTTCAAGTTGTATCGAGTGAACTTAACTAGGTTCTTATGTGGTAAATGTAGTTTGTAGGTAGCGACTATCGCATACGAAGTTCATTTTACGGACTATAAAATAGTTGAAACGGCGACTCAGAGAAGTTTTCATTTTACCCAGTTAACCTTTTGCGGCTATATATACCCAACAGGTTTTCTCTTGCATGAAATTGGAAATTTTGCAGTTTGAAGAAGCAATCCGCATGAACGTGAGGAACAATCTTGCCACTCGAATATTCCGGGAATAATATGAAAAATTCGAGGTGATTTCGTTCATGATTCTGAACAAACTGCTCATCAAAAGTTAAGGATATCGATGTTTTCCTAATAAGGACTGAACGAGAATAAATGCGCTATCACAAAAACGCCTATATCTCTTGAACCAATTGGAAAAAAATCAAAATTTGATCATGGTTAGCTTTGTTATGAACGTCAGAAACATGTGGAACATTTACTTCATAGATATTCCAATTCTCTGTCGCAGAATGTCAAGCGAAGTGAAAACACGAGAATTTATAGGAAACTTTTTCAAAATAATCAAAAATGGAGCTTCAAAAGAATCGCAAAAGAGGCTCGCGTTCGTCCGGAAACGGTATCAAGAGTTTTTAAGCGTTTCAACGAATATCTTACAATTAACCGCAAGGAAGAAACCAGGAGGAAAAGGGGTTTCATAGCCCAAAAAATGTGAAGAAAACCATCAGCCTTTTCCAGAAGAATCCTAACCTTTCAGGACGGAAAGTGGCCCAAATCCCCAAAAAGTGGGTTGTTCGCAGTCAACCGTTCAGAAAATCAAGTCGAGTTGTGGGCTTAGATCATACAAAGTGCAGAAAGTGTCAGACAGGAAAGCTGTGAGGAATCAAGAAGCGAAATCAATAGCAAAGAAATTAAAAAAAGATTTCTTGAAACATTTTTCCTGTTGCGTGATGGACGACTAAACCTATGTCTTGATTTCTCGCAACTTCCTGGTCAGGAATTTTATACTGCAGATTCTCGTGGAAATGTTGACGAACAATTAAGCGTGAAGAAACAAGCAAAGTTTCCTAGAAAATTCCTGGTTTGGCAAGCAATTTGCACTTGTGGGAAAAGGAGCAAATTTTTCGTTGGCCAAGGCTCTGTTGACTCGAAGATATACATCAAGGAATGCTTGAAGAAGCGACTTTTACCATTTTTACGTGAGCACGATGTGTCAACAATCTTTTGGCCAGATTTAGCTTCATGCCACTACAGCAAGGCCACCAAGGAATGGTACGAAGCTAATGAGGTGGTTTTTGTCCCAAAGAGGCCAATCCACCAAATTGCCCAGAACTCAGGTCAATCGAAAGATATTGGGCCCTGGTGAAAAGAGAATTGAAGAAGACTAAGAACTCAACGAAAACATTAGCGGAATTCAAGCAAAAGTAGAAGACAGCATCCCAGAAAGTGACTGAGAACACTATAAGAAGCATGATGGGAAGAATTCCAGAAAAAATCCATGAATTTTGTAAAAAAAAGTTTTGGTTTTCTTATTGTAAAAACAGTTTTCATTAGAATTAGAAGATGATTCGAAAATTAGTTTGTTTTTCGCAATCGGTCCAGTGGTTCAAAAGATATAAGCGTTTTTGTGATAGCGAATTTATTCTCGTTCAGTCCTTAAGCGTATTTTCCACATTACTCGTATAAAATTATTGTTTGAACGAATAAACTAATAACGATTATAGAACCGTCTTCTGATTAATGCGTAGCATGTTTTCAGTTTCAAGTTGAAGCAAATCGTCCAAGGTTTCTCTCATTGGTCTGTAGATTCAAGAAATGGGTTGTTTTCCCCACTATAGTCAAAAATGGCAAAAGAGAGCACTTTGTTTGCTTAGCGAGGCGTTGTTCTATTCTGACACCCAATCAATTGTTGATCTTTTCCACTTTTATTCACAGGAAAGGAACCTCCTTTAAAACCCTATGTTACAGAGACAAGCAGTCAGTAGAGTTAAAGTAGCGTAATTGACCAGTCATGATTCAGATGTAATTCAAAATCGTCAGATTAATCAGTTTGTGATTCACAACAACACTTTGCTCCCTTGCTATACATTTTCATATAGACGGCACATCATAATTCTTCCTTGCTATACATTTTTATATAGAAGGTATAATTGTTTCGTGCTTGTCACCTATGTTGAGGTAACAAGAAAAATACAGTTTATTTTCTGTTGAGGAGATTGGAATAAATACAAACCTCGCAGGGAAGGAACGATTGCTAAATCACCGTCTATCAGCTACATATAACCTCAAATACTATCTTAATGAATACAAATATTCAATGCAGTACTAGAAACTCGAATTGCCATGAATGAAAATTCTGAATGCGTTACCGATAGATGAATAATGGTCGGTGCTCCTGCTTCGGTGAATTTTAAAATCTATTTTACATTCAGAATATAAATCGCTCCGAAGTCGGAGCAGGTATGTGCAGGACCGTGGTTAGAGGCAAAAAATGATTAATGATCTGTATTGTCTCGAAAGTCACAGGATTTATACCGATACAATGAATGGGACGAAAAATGAAACGAATTACTGTATCTGCGCCTTTTAAATGGCGCTATTTTCATACGCATATAAAGAATGTTTCATTTCATAATGCCACTGAACAGTGATAAATCAAAAAAGCAACATCCATGTGTTAAATATATTCAGAGCTCTCTCCTGTAGAGAAGAATGATATACCTACCAATTCTTATCAGAACGAAAATCAATGGAAAAATGTAGCTTTATTGAATGATGAATAATCTCTATAAACATCATGGTCCTGTAAAACTTTGATATTGCTGTTCTTCTGACTTCGTGTAGGTGTTGTTCTAATTAGAGTGCTTTTTCTCACGGAACGAATTCACTTTATGGATACGAAATCGATATCTCGTAAAGGGGTGGGCTGAGGAGATTTTTGTTACAGGAAAGACCCATCTTAATTTCATACGAGCAACCACCTCCTGAATTTTTCTCATGTATGTAGAAACACCCTGTATATTCCGTCAAGAGAAGTTTGTGTCAAAGGCAGAAGATAATACGCATAATGATCGTGCTTTGCCACAAATTTCCTCAAATTGGCGTAATTCATCTCCCTCATCAAACAATAAAGCCGTATCACACGTTTCGTCAAAATATTTTATTGCGCATTTGATGCGGGCCCACTGGAGTGGGCCCAAAGTCACGAACTGAAGTGAGAAAGTTTCATAACAACATGTTCGCGGGATATATCCCGAAGTTTGTGACGCAGGGGAATTAGCAGTTGATGGCGCCCGTAATGAGTTTCCTTGAAGTCCTCCTTGACCTTCCCCAGGGTATGAGGGTGAAAATATGGTTCTCTCTAAGAATATCGACGTCCGAGTGCCAACGGCAATCTGCATCTTCTTCTGGGAATTCCTCATGCCGAATCCGCATCAAAATCGGCATAGAGAGAGAGGAAGAATTCATATTCATTTATTATTCGCTCTGAGGAGAGAATAAGAGAAGAAAATTCTTTGTTTTGTGAGCAGCAGATTATGCATACACATACTTTTGATAGTTATTTATGATATGAGTGTTAAAAGTGACGTTTTATTTTGTGAGTGAAATAGTTTGTGAAATGAGCGTAGCGAATTGAACAATTTCACGAACAAAATCAAATCACTCAACACAAATACCATACAATTTTTTTTTCAAATAAAGCGCCCTTGTGAAAAATGGTGTGGATGTTAGTAAATATCTTAAGGTAATAGCATATTTGAAACAGAAAATTGAAGGATATCGTCCCAAAAAATCGAAAATTCTCACTCGTGAACAAGTGGAAATGTTTATAAATGAGGCACCAGATGAGAAATACTTGATGGTTAAGGTTGCAACTATTTTCGGATTATTTGGAGCCTGTCGGCGTGAAGAATTGTGTAATTTATCAGTGGAAGACATTGGTTATACAACTTCCAAACACAAAAACGAAAGTCAGTCGTTCTTTCAGTATTATTGGGAACTATTTTCATGAGTACTTTGCACTGCGCCCTTCTGTCATCGAACATCGTCGTGTTTTCCTGAAATACATGAATAATAAATGCACTGCCAATCCAGTTGGTATCAATACATTTGGGAAAATTCCATCTATTGTTGCCGAATTCCTCAAACTGCCAGAACCAAAGCAATATACAGGACACTGTTTTCGAAGATCCTCCGCTTCATTGCTAGCAGAATCAGGAGCAAATATTACGGATATAAAAAAACATGGAGGATGGAAGTCTACGACGGTAGCAGAGGGCTATGTTGATCATTCCATCAACACTAATGTTGAAAATATTCTTAACACGCTTCCAAGTAAACAATCAATTTTTACATTGTTTGCTGTCAATAAAAGTATCACTTTCAATGGCAGTTGTACAGAAAATAAATTTTTTTTTGTTTGGTGAGGAGCAGATTATGCATACACATACTTTTTAACAAAATTCTTTGATTAACAAGTTGAGTATGTTCGTTCAACATTATTGTATACAGGGTCCTGCAATAGTGTAAATTACTGGCGTGAACAGCGTTTCAATGTGAGCATAAAACATTGAGAAGGTGGTGCCTTCTCAAGTTGCTTACCTATTTAGGTCGACCCCAAAGTGCCCTTCATTATTTCGATAATATTAGGTATCAGACCCAATATCGATGCCGGTATACGAACAAATGAACAGGAAGAAAGAGTAAATTTCATCATACCCTCGTCCGGTGTTCATTTCACTTTCCAATTCTCCCTAAACCACCCTAAACAAGAGTGTCATTCGGTATTTTACCGCAAATAGAAATGGCAGCTTAGTTTCTCCAAATGGGAAGACACTTCAAACTCCTGGTTTCCTCTTTGGGATATCGTATCCCTGAGGAATATACTGTAAAGGGTTGGAGACATTATACCCAAGCTAGCTGCCACTGATGTTGACATCTTTTCAGAGTGGATGGCAATGTAACAACTGAGCTGTTGAATACGATCATTTGAAATGGTTACAGTGATTCAGTCGAGGGTGGTTTGATGAAAGTTATTTGTCTGATTATTAGTGATAAACAGATACTTATTATGCCTTATTTCTTCGATTAAGTTCCACAGATAACGTTATTAGACAATATCCTGATAAGATCATATTCAGTTGACAAGGCAAGGTTGTGATAGACTGGTTTGGACATGCTGCAGCGTCTTTTTCTCAGTATTTATTTGTACCGAACTGTTGGCCGATAGAGCGAGTATTTCTGTGATCCGAATGACAAAAACAGTATTTTTATACTCGATTAAGTTCCCTTAGGAATGAAACACATCTCATCTCACTCTCACAATTCGTATACGAATCTTATGTCACCTCAAATGTTGAAATCATTCAAACTGTTTGAGCACTAGAGCGCCCCAAAGAAATAGCCATACATACACCCGAAAAACACTACCCTCATTCAGGAGTAGTAGGGTAGAAACGACAGATAAGTAACCCTTCAAATGTGTGACTACTGCCATGGAGAAATGATGCATCTTTTCTCCATAGGCTGGGCAATGCTGGGACTGGGGGTGCCAGAACAAGTTAGGCGAACCGAACGGTTCTTGCGTTTACGTGTCCTAATTGGTATGCACTATCACTATTATTGAATAGAAAGTTCGAAACGTAGCGCGAAGTTGGTCTTGAAATTCGGCAAACTTTAGGAAATGTTTAAATTTCGAATTAGGCAAAACGCTTCGGACGGAGTTGAAGTCATCATCGTCCCATTCATCCTAATCAAATTTGGCGAATATCGACGAGTTCACGGGATCATCTTGCCCAGCAGGCGTGAGGATGTCCGTTTAACATTCGTCAAATCAGTTATTATTCAAGGGTGTTTTTGAAGACGACGAAGATAATTTTTTTCAGGATCTTGTGGAAAAACCATTCCCCTGAAGGCTCAAATCAGATTGAAATTTTGTCTGAAACATCATTCTGTTAATATTGTTGGATAACTCTGGAACAGATTATATCCAAACGTTACTTAATCAGGATTAAAAATTCGTCACTCAGAAAAATTTTTTAAATAGACTATAGACATTTGAAGAGAGGAATCACATTCCAAAATTAATTTGAAAGATGAAATCAGCAAAAACCAAAACTTCTGCGAAGTGAAAGAAAAGTTGTTGATGAAATGATGATTTGTGACAAATTGCCATTGTCTCGAGAAATTTTTTGGGTCTATAGTCTATAGCAAAAACCATTTCGAGAAATAATTGATCAAACTGTGTTAGACGTATACTCCATTCACATTTATAAAGTATACCGGTTGGCCATGACATTCTGACAGATTTCACCGTGTATTTTTTGAAAATGTTAGGTTATAGTCATTTTTCTGTCAGATGATTGAGCAATGTTGCCCTTTCTTCATAAGAGTCGTAGTAATTACGTATTTATCGAAATGTTTATTTACTTTGAGAAAATAATGAATTTGAGAAAATATTATGTGAATTCAATAATTCCAGAGACCTGGCGAATGTTGAAGAAACTTTTTTCTCTGTTAATACTGGAAATATTTCACATATATTAACATGGTTGGAAGATTCAGTTATGCTATTTACTTGTATGGAAGACAAGAATCGAGTGTTGAAATTTCACTGAAAAATAATGGCCAGAATAGTCCGTTACTTTGTGATAGTTTATTCGAAAAAAAAATCAAAGTACAATGGGATGAAATAAGATATATACAGTATAATTCATAATGTAATTTCCATACATAATTTCAATGGCATTACAGCTTGAGACATAATTTTTTAACAATATTCAATTAGTAATTTTTCAAGAGAATTGCACACATGGAAGAGTTCAGGTGAAAACTTCTGATGTAAGCAGTACCTAATATTGAATTCAAAAAAGTCTACTCATGGAGGCCACGAATACAATCATTAATAAAGATTCTTTTTCAAACTGGCATATAATGATTGGATACAAAAACTTGAGAAAACGGTAACTCAATAAAGAAATTGGATTTGAATATATAAAACGTCCATAATTTTCAATCACAAAACATTATTTTCTAACATTGTTACATGTATATGTTTTTTTGAGAAAGAGCATTAGGTTATTTGATGTATCAAACATTATAGCATGTTCAAAGCAATTACAGTAATAGCAAAACAGATTCGAACAGGACACCATACATTTTTAACTATGATACAAGAGCACAAAAATAAAAACCTCTCTGAGTAAGTATAGAGGTTTTGGAATTTTTTCAAAGAATAGGCTGACATATTTATAATGGATGGAATCTTCTTCAGGAATAACATTTTATCTTTCTTTTGGATTGAGACTGACAAAATATCTTGAAATCATATCTGCAACAGAAAAGGAGATAGAAAATCATCAGGAAATAATAAATAATATAACCTACATTTGGTCCTTGACAACGAAGGTCTTCTGACCAGATCTGGCCCTCCAAGCAATTCTTTCCCAGATTCCTGATTGGTTATTTTTCTATCTAGGTGGTTTGCAGCAACTTCCTTTTCCATAGTATAGGCTTTTTGTCATTTTGTTTGATTCAGTTGAACCTCCTTGATCGTAGAAAATCTTCGATACAGTACTAGTTGAATAAGGAGGATATTGGACATTTTTGCAATACTAGAATATCCAAACGTTAGGTCTTTCACACTGCCGGATAAAGGGTTCTGTTGAACTTACACTAGTAATGTTCCTTTTGGAGTTTTTGAACCTCCATCCATTTTGAACTCCCCATTTTAAGTGGAAGAGACGAGTTCTCAGAATTTCCTCTACATATTATTCCATATCCATTAGATAATTGTTTGAGTCAGAGTAACCCTCAGAAAATTCTGAATCTGAATCAGATTCTCCCAATGAAATAACGAATGGAGGAATATCTGCCATTGGAAGATTACCCATGTGTTTCGTCCAGTCCTCTGTGATAAGTTTTTGACTCTTTCACAATGTAAATAAAAATTTTGCCACATATCTGATGTACATTTTGAAAGAGCCAGACTCCATAAATTCAACACTATATGCGTTGTATAGGGATGCGAATTTATGTTTTTGTTATAGAAGTTCTTACAAAACGTCCATGCCATTTCAATAGGATTGTACTGACAATGGTATGGGGGTTATCTAAGAACCTCATGCTCCTTCAGAAGGTCATCAACTACATATCGTCTCTGTCTGTCAGTTCGATGAGGTAATATCAAATTCCAAAGTTGTTTCTTGGTAAAATTTTGATTAAAATCAATCTTGTTTTTAATCAACCAATCCTGCATCTCGCTTTTTTTGCTGGAAAAGGTGGGTGGTTTATCCAATTGAACCGAATGATATGGTGCATTGTCCATTACCACCACACATTTCACAGGAATCTTAGCTAAAGATGGAATCAGTTGATTAATAACCAAATTCTGAAAAATTTCACTGGTCATTGTCTTGTGATAGTCACGGTCATTGTTTTTTAATCTAAAATGAAATCAGAACCTTCTAAAAACCCGAAATTACTTCCTGCGTGTAGAACTGTGAAACGTTTTCCTTCTGATTCAATTTTGGATGGATTACTCATCATATCCGATTCATGTGTCCAGCGACGAACTGAAGTATCGTTTTGGTGAATCCAAGTTTCATGTAGAAACACAAATCAAAATTTGCGCAGGAAAGTAATTTTGTCTGCAACAACATGTTTTTGTTCACATAAAATTTTGCGTTCATTTACCCTTTTGTATTTGTAACCCATTGATTTCATGATTTAAGTGATGTCCGTCCTCCGTTATATTCCAAATGTTATTTTGCAAAAGTGAGTAGATTATCAATCGAAAAATGTTCATGTTTCGAATTATAATTCCAACTTTGTCGTTGCAGATCTTTTTTCAAAATGAAGTCTTCAGTCAATGTCTTTTTTGGTGCACCAATAGAAGGAAATTCTTTGTCGTCTCTTTCACTTAAAATCCTCCTGTTTGTGTTTATGTGCAGCTAAAAAATAAATATCTATTCTCATAAAATATAATACCTTGGTTTTTACACACATACGTTAAAAATGTTGGATAGCTGGTATGATAAAGTGTTGATTCCAAATTGATACTTTTTGAATGAGCCGATTTCAATTCTTCCTCATAGTTTGTCTCTGCTTTTTCGTCACTACCTTCGGCATTTTTAGTTTCCTGGCGTAATGAATATATTTATATTTGTTAAAGTAAATGTGATCAACCCTTACCGAACAGTTTTTATAGTTTTTTATTTCAGAAAGCGAAATATCTTTCAAGTGAATCAGACTTTTATTGTTTATTAATCAAACTTGACATTTCTCTTATCAGCACACTAATTAAATAATTTGAAGACTTCAAGATCACTTCAAGAATATTGAGGGGATAAATTAGCGAATTAACATTGGCAACGTTGTTTAATTTTCACGAGTGCCAACCTGCGTCTGTTCTAGGGGAAAAAACTTGATAAACCTAAAACCTGGCCAACCGGGATACTTTATAAATGTGAATGGAGTATATGTGGAAACTTCTATAGCAAGGAGACCACGATAGACATTTGAAGAGACGAATCACAGTCGAAATTATTTTGAATTATGAAACACCATCAAAATCCAAAACTCTGCGAAGTGGTTGAAAAGTTTTTAATAATGAAATGATGATTTGTGACAAATCGCCATTGTCATAAGAAATTTCTTTCGGTCTGGTCTATGATATTATGATATGTTTATCCTGATTACTCCTAGGTCTCCAGAGGAGACCCCCCTGAAACTACAAGCTTCTAAGCTTGTAGCTTGTAACTTGTGAACAGAAAGGGAACCATTATAGACATTTGAAGAGAGGAATCATAGTCAAAATTATTATGTATATCGAAAACCAAGACTTTGCGAATTGATTGAAAAGCTGTTGATTTGTGACCAATCGCCATTGTCATAAGTAGTCTATAGCAAAAACAATTTCCAGGGAAAAAATCATAAAAAATGTTTCCGCCCGGGATCGAACCGGGGACCTTCCGCGTGTTAGGCGGATGTGATAACCACTACACCACGGAAACCACTATAGTTCGTTGAAGAGACGAATCTCATTTGAAATTTAGTGATAACCACTACACCATGGAAACCACTATAGACATTTGAAGAGACGAATCACAGTGAAAATTATTTCGAATAATGAAAGACTATCAAAAACCAGAACTTTGGCGGAGTGATTGAAAAGTTTTTATGAAATGATTATTCGTGGCAAACCGTCATTACCATAAGAAATTTTAAAGGGTCTATAGCAAAAATCATTTCGAGGAAAAAATTGTTTCCGCCCGGGATCGAACCGGGGACCTTCCGCGTGTTAGGCGGATGTGATAACCACTACACCACGGAAACGACTATAGTCGTTTGATGAGACGAATAACATTCAAAATTATCTCCAATAAAGGAACAATATCAAAAACCAAAATATTAGCCAAGTGATTGAAAAGTTTTTGACAATGAAATGATGATTGGTGACAAATCGTTATTGGCATTTCTTGGCACCCCTACCAAATACCATTTCGAGAAAAAATTAATAAAAGATGTTTCCGCCCGGGATCGAACCGGGGACCTTCCGCGTGTTAGGCGGATGTGATAACCACTACACCACGGAAACAACTATAGTTCATTGAAGAGACGAATTTCATTCAAAATTTAGTGATAACCACTACACCACGGAAACCACTATAGACATTTGAAGAAACGAATCACATTTGAAAATTTTGAATAAATTTTTTCTAGGTACATTTTTCCAGAAAAACAAATCGATCATTGCTACTCTCAAGTTGCGGAAAGCTCTATTTTAGAGGACATGAAGAACAAGGGCGGTCATATATCTTGATTCTGGGGGGGCCATTTTGTACAATTAAATAAGGTGTCACAATAGTATCTAGTATTCCAGAATTTATTCTAAGTGCATTGCCACCTTTGGGGGGGCCATGGCACCCATGCCCCCCCCCCCTTATGACCGCCGATGATGAAAAATTTGCAAATCTGAAGACTCCAAGTTTTTTCATTTGATGCAGATGACTGCTGACAAGTGCACAAAAGTCTTTGACCTCACGTTAGTGTTTTTTTTTCTAGAACATCGAACTTACGGACATGAATCGATCCTGAAATGAAAGCGAAAACACATTAAAATTGTTGATGTAAAATGAGATCAACCCTTACAGAGAAGTATTTATAGTTTTATTTTTAGACAACGAAAAATCTTCAAGTGAATACTTCTCTGTAAGGGTTGATCTCATTTTACATCAACATGGTAGCAGAGCGTGGTTTTCTCAAGCTTGCTCTATTTCTTAAAATTCTCTCAGTTGAATTTTCATCTCCAATGCTGTTGCATTCAGAAGTTGTACTTTCAGAATCCGTGTTATCATCATCTTCAATCCTCTCTTCATGATCATCCAAAACTTCGTTTTCTGATCTATCATTTCTTTCTTGATTTTCTGAAATTCTCTGTTCATCTTTCTCGACTTCTTCAGAACTTTCAAAACCTGGAAGTGAAAGTTGCGATGTTTCTGGATTTGAGAATGATTTTTCTTCAAAAATAACATCTCTGGATCTAATCAACTTCTTTGTATCTTGACACCAAATTCTGTAACCATCATCATTGTCATATCCCACTAAAATACCTTTCACAGCTTTTTTATCTAACTTTCTTCTTTTTGATTTAGGAATATGAGAGTAACATGTACTTCCAATAATACGAAAATGTGTCAAACATGGTTTCTTCCCATACCAAATTTCATAGGGAGATTTATCGCTTTGACTTGAAACTCCTGTTCTATTCAATACATAAGCTGCTGTATTGATCATTTCTGCCCATAGGCTTTGAGGTAGACCATCTCTAGCATGTAAAAGTGCTCTCGCTGTCTCGACTATCGTTCTATTATCTCGTTCTGCACAGCCATTTTGTTGAGGAGTATAGGGCATGATTAATCTTCGGCAAATTCCATGATCATTCAAAATATTTTCAATTTCTCTATTGGCAAATTCTCCTCCATTGTCAGATAAGAATTCTTTAACGATGTGCCCAGCTACTTTTACTTCAGCTAAAAATGTTTTCAAATGTCTTGCTACCTCTCCTTTTTCTCGCATGAAGAAAATTCGACGAAATCTCGTATAATCATCTTTGAATAAGCAGAAATATTTGTAACCACTTTCGGAATTTTGAAAAGGTCCACAAACATCTGAATGGATTAGCTCACCTGTAGTTTTGGCTCTTTCTCTTCTGCCAAACTTCTGAATGTGTGCTTTGCCATAAATGCAACCTTCACATAGTTCGCTGTCTAAGGGAACATCAAGTTCAAAATCTCTCTTTAGAATTTTCTGTACATGCCTCTTATTCTGATGACCAAATCTCTCGTGATAGAGTTGCAGAATATTATTGGATTGTATACTCATAACATTTTGGTTTGGTTCTTCTAAAACATTTTTCATATTCAACATGTATAACCCACCATATTTGATTCTTGATCCAATTAGAATTGTCTTATTTTCAATTTTGAAATGACAAATTTCTGCTCTGGAAACAAATTCACCTTGTGGATTTTTATCTTGAGAGAGAGAGAGAGAGAGAGAGATTTTATTGGTGATTTTCACAACAAACATTGCTTTCACAGGTCACATAAGATGACAAAATTCACAATATACACGTTAAAATGAATTAAATAGTTGACAGGGTCAACAACATACAAAAAATTTATATTTAAATAATTTACAATGTGCGGCTAATACTGAAAATATATTCTTGGTAATTGAAGGAACGTACCAAACATCTTCCATTCTATATTTATCAGTTTTTCCATTAACACAAGCTTCTATCAAAATGGATCCCTTTCCTAAAGCTTTTGTAATATCACCATTTGCAGTAGTCACTGAATGATCCTCATTAAATGATTCGAAAGTTTCATAGAAGTCTCTTCTGTTACAAATATGATTCGTTGCACCATTGTCAACGTACCAGTTGTCATAATCCGTTGTAGCCATTGAGACTGTCGACGTTTGAATCAATAATGTTTGATAATTTTGTTTGTTTCCACTGCTAGTGTCTATTTTCTTTGGTTTAGGTGGTCGTCCATCTGCTTTCCACTTGAAGCACTGTTTTACTCGGTGTCCAGTCATATGACAATAATTGCACTTGTAGTCCTTTTTCTGCTTTGACTTTGAAGAATTACCTCTGGACTGATTGCCATTCAATGCTAGAACTTCCAGATCATTTTCATTCTTGTTTAACAAAGCTTTTTCAAAAGCACACAGTTGACTTGTTAAATTTTCTACTGTTCTCTCTGATTTTGCCATCATTAGCCAGCTAGATTCGAAGACTTTGTTATGGCAGTAGCAACTGAAATACTTGAAATTGTAGAGCCAAATTCTTATAAGGAAGCTATTCAAAGTAGTGATAAAATCCAATGGTTAAATGCTATGAAAAGTGAAATGGATGCCCATAGATCAAATGGCACATGGATTATGGAAAGGTTACCAGCAGGAAGAAAAGCTATTCCTTCTAGATGGGTTTATAAAATCAAAAGAAACTCAGATGGCACAATTGATAAGTATAAGGCAAGATTGGTGATAAAAGGATTTTCACAGAAACCAGGTGAAGATTTTGATCAAACTTTTAGTCCAGTTGCGAAGATATCTTCTATAAGAGCTGTTTTAAGCATAGCTGCTAGTGAGAAAATGACGTTAACTCAGTTTGACGTATCCACTGCATTTTTGTATGGTACTTTGGAAGAAGAAATATTCACTTGAAGATTTTTCGTTGTCTAAAAATAAAACTATAAATACTTCTCTGTAAGGGTTGATCTCATTTTACATCAACAAAAATTCCTCCCTGGAGCTCATGAATATATTGATTACGAATTTAATATTCTTCCACTGATTAAGCCCAAGGGGCAGTTTTTATCCGAATAGTCGTTAGGAATGTCCGTTCAATGTTTTGTTTATGGCCCAAAATTATCGAAAAACAATAGCCTATAGGGTTCAGGGAAAAAAGGGGAATATGGCAAATGATACAGTAGTTTGAAAACTCAGAACCTCGATTTGAATGAACTAAAAATTGTAGAAATAGGCAAAACCACACATTCGAGAATTGTCGCATTTTTTTCCACAGGAAAAATTTATTTACTAATTATACTTCTGCTTTCGTTGGATATGGACATAAATTTAAAAATTTGGAGTAAATAATCTAATTTTTAATCGGCTACGTACCTTATGAAAAATTTTATTCATCGCCTGTTGGGAAAAGAAAAAATGTCGACTTGGTATCAGGTACCAAAAAAATTACGAGGAGAGCAGCTGATTACAAACCATCATTCTTGTGCTCAGAAAACGGCGACTTTCAAGACTGCGGAATAAATACAGGGTCTTTCACGAGGAACCTCACCCATATTTATACGGGAAACTACTGAACGTATTTTCATGAAATTCAGCACTTATGAGTATTTCACGATGCTGATGAAATCTAAAATATTTTTAAGGCATGAGCACCTCCGGTTTTTCCGGAAATGACGTCAACTTCCGTTTTTCAAATTAGAACACCATTTTTTTATTGAGGAAATAGATTCCTTAGAAAATTTCAAGTTATTTTGATGTAACATTTTTCAGTTTTGGTTGGAAAATTCTCTCTGAGCGGGGAAAATTCGAAAAAAAATTCGAAAATAGAACTCCGCTGAAACAAGAATAACTTCGAGGTTTTTGGATGGAAAATTTTCATTTTTGGGATTTTTCAAGATGTAAGATTGATGTATCCACTTTAAAAATCGAAATCGCGATTCATTATAAAGGGGGTGAAAAAATCGCTTTCAAAGTTAGGGATGACAAAATCGTGAAAAATCAATTTTTTCAAATTAGAACCCCATTTTTTTATGGCAGATATTGAATCTACGTTAAAAAATAATGTGAGTGTAGGTATGCATCACACCCTTGCCCTAAAGTGGATATTAACTCAGAAAATATCCATTTTAGGGCAAGGGTGTGATGCATACACTCACATTATTTTTTAACGTAGATTCAATATCTGCCATAAAAAATGGGGTTCTAATTTGAAAAAATTGATTTTTCACGATTTTGTCATCCCTAACTTTTAAAGCGATTTTTTCACCCCCTGTATCATGAATCGCGATTTCGATTTTTAAAGTGGATACATCAATCTTACATCTTGAAAAATCCCAAAAATGAAAATTTTCCATCCAAAAACCTCGAAGTTATTCTTGTTTCAGCGGAGCTCTATTTTCGATTTTTTTTTCGAATTTTCCCGCTCAGAGAGAATTTTCCAACCAAAACTGAAAAATGTTACATCAAAATAACTTGAAATTTTCTAAGGAATCTATTTCTGCAATAAAAAAATGGTGTTCTAATTTGAAAAACGGAAGTTGACGTCATTTCCGGAAAAACCGGAGGTGCTCATGCCTTAAAAATATTTTAGATTTCATCAGCATCGTGAAATACTCATAAGTGCTGAATTTCATGAAAATACGTTCAGTAGTTTCCCGTATAAATATAGGTGAGGTTCCTCGTGAAAGACCCTGTATACCTTCCGGATATAGCTGTCAGAAAAATCAATCGGAAACACCGATTTGCGAACTACGTTTTCAGGCGCTGAAGTAAATTTCCTAACAACCCCCTAAAGTCAACACAGGTCTGTAGACGTAATGACTTTATCTCTTTTCTGCGCCTGAGTCGAATCTCCTGATTTGTTTAACGACTCCCTCTTATTATAAAGTTCACGAGTTTACGGATTTTTCACTTGAATGAAAATGAACTCCATGTTTCTACGGGCGCAACTTGGAAAAGCAAACAAGGCTACTGCCAGAAGGAAAAGAATTCAAACTTTCCGAAATACGGCCAACGTAAACAGGATCCTTCAGAGTTTGAGTTCATAATCATTTTACGTTCGTTCTAGATTCGAGATTTCATATGAATTCCGCAAGTGGGGGCGATCAGAGCCATCGGGTAGAGGGCACATCAGGATAGACAGGATAAAATATTGAGTGGAGAAGTTTTGTTCAGGCCCTGGTGGGAGTAAAGGAGTGTTTTTTTCGAAATAACCCCCTTGGAGAGATGTTGAGAGGTCGTGAGACAAATCCTTAACACCGTCTCGATATACAATTCATTTTTGATTTCTCGGTAGCGTTTTATGAGGAAACTTGATCCGAGAATCAATAGCTCTATTGCTTGTCTCGCATACATCCTTTTCTGCAATGAAGTAATATTCAAAGTCTATATATATATTGATTAACGCAATATTTCGATTTATTACAATATCAGATGTTGAGGAAATTTGATAGGAATTGGAAATGTGTCATGTTTCCAAATTGAAAATCTTCCTAAATTAGAAACGATACAGCGCCTTTAATGAAGAAACGTTCGGCTTTCCCGACTGTTTCCATCATGAAAATTTCAAATTCTCGAAGCAGTCAATCCATCAATTGACACGTCAAATACAATCCACGAAAACGTAAAAGCTTTGTTCTTTCCCATTTTCCGAGCCAATTCGTCCAAGTCAACACGTGTCCAAGGGATATTACTCCCTTCGGATTCAATATATCAAGATCTCGTCACTCTTCTCCGGCGTTGACACATTTCATCTCTCTGCGGACATTAGGTAGATGTAGGTGGAAAAAAATTTCAGGGACGTGCGACCGGGAAATGAATAAGCAATGAGGTCGAATTTAGAATGTTAGAAAAAGGGGGATATGCAAGAGGGACATAATGAATTAAGTATGAGTACCTAATCCTAACACAGATATCATCTTGGAGCTTTCATAAATGGCGAACATATCAAATCCAAGATTATCTAGAAATAAAGGTGAAAGCATTCCTCTTGTAGGTATATTTGCATCTTGCAGTTCAAGCAGTCAGGATTCACAAATGACCAATTAATCGTCAACAACAGATACTCAATTATCCTACAAGGTTAATTTGAAAAAAATAATTTTCAAAATGATTCTGTTCAGCTTATAGCACAGCCTATATATTCTGATTTTCGGATCACTGTATGTCGGAGCAGGGTGTTCAATCATCAGAAAAAGAAACAATGTCCTGCCATCAATCTACCACCATACAGTAACTAATATGTAGTCCGTTGTCGAGGTCATCAATAACGTAACATTCTACTGAACCATATGTATATGTGTATGTGGCTGTAGAGAATAGCATTTTGGGTCGTATTGGTTATCAATAATGAATTGTTTTAGTGGTCTGCATATGACGGACATGAAGCTTATCCTTTGGTCAACCACAGCCGTCCAACACGATGTGTGTTTGCAATAGCGAAAACTATGTTAAATATCAACAACTCAAAGATGGGTGCACCTCCTTGATCGAGGCTAGGATATTCAATTCAATCTTTATTTTCTTATTGTACGTACAGTTCTTGGTCCTCTTGTTGTTGATCAAGTAGAGAAAATGTTATGTTAACCATTAATTTCACGAAGTGCTCTATAAGTTTGGCTGATTTTGAAAATGAATTTCTACAATTTGTAAACGTTGTTGCGGCGTGAGACTTTCCATGATTATTTGCCAATGCTTACTGAAAAGAAATGTCAAAACAACATGGCTTCTACCTTCTGTGGAATCACAGTTTTGTTAACCATATCGAAAATTCTATCACTTTGAAAAAACACCCGATCTTAGATATAGGAAAGAGGATATTCAGAGTACACTCATCAGATTGATCACATCATCAATAGGTGCCCCATGGTACGTGAAATATAAACAAATGAGAGAAGAACTTAAAATAAAAACTATCGAGGAAATAATATAGAGAAATAATCTCAGGTGATTGAAAAAATGGAGGAACATGAGAAGAAGGAAATGAAAAGGATATCTTACGAAGTACATATTACTAAATATTTGAAATCATGTAGAAAACTAGAGAAAAGATTAGATAAGATGAGGGATGCAAGAAAGAAATTCCGATCCTAATACAAACACGAAGAATCTCAGTAGTTTCTGTCGTCAAATGTGTGAAAGTTATACCGAAGAAAAACAAATCTGTTGGGTATCTTTGGTTACAGTGATGATTCAGTATAATCATAATATCAATCAACTTGATCCAAACAGAGTGAAAATGGTTTTAACTTCTCACTTGTTAGCTTGCATCCCCTAATCTTTTCTCCAAGAAAACAGTTTTCTTTGTTGACCTCCAGTTTCAGTGTATACCTTCACCAGTTGTATCTACAGTAAACATAGCTGAAACTGCTGCCTTTAGTTTAAGGCGATGCTAATGAAAGGAGTCTGGCCCAGAGTGAGTTACTCAAGTATGATCATAGATAAACAATATTGCGAAAGGAAATTTCCGAGAAAGCTTACGCTTTCCTTCCGAATATAACGATGGAAACTGTTTAGTTTCGCATCCGGCTAAAATAAATAGAGGAGGATAATGAGGGGAACATGCGGAGTGGAGTGATCTCAAAACTGCAAGCTGAGATATCCGAGGAAGCCTTTAAAACTGTCAAGAAAATCCAATGGCTAAGGAGGAAAAGCAAGTTTTATAATAATAGTGCCATATTTTTGGAGGAGGTATTTGGAATCCATTTCTCTCCACGTCTCTAGGAGATTCTTGACGTATACTGTAGATAAACCTCACTGTGAAATTATACCTTATTAATTTTTCAATGGGACGACCCAATTATGAATTATTCCAATACGAGCTCAAGAAATACTTTTTGTGATGCGAATTTCCCAACTTGACCGCAATGCTGAAATATCTCCCCACAAAGAAACGGAGGAATAAATATTTGTTTGATGTGCTTGGCTTCGATTGATATTGTTTTCCTTTGGGGATCAGACTCGACAGATTGTTTATTTCTTCTTCTCTTCTCTTATTGTCCTCGTGGATATTCCGATCAAAAATCCTTTGAGACTTACAGAAATGCCAATTTTAAAATATTGCGGAATGTTTTCATTGACGACTGTTTTCAGAAGGCTCCTGATTTTGACATGGGAGGTTTCCACATACCTATTGTTATGTTTTATTTCAATTTAACCATTCCTGTTCAAGAAAAGAATTAAGAAAAGTTTCAGACAGCTGTCACAAAAATCGTTAATGATTCCGGATCTGTTACAGAAATAGTGGTATTTTTGTCGTTAATTCAGTGACAACAAAATAGTCCTGTTCACGCGATGCGCACAAAATATTGCATTCAGTATTCTAATTAAAATTGACCTAATTTTTATTCGAATTTGATCGAAAACCATGTTTCAGCCTCTGAAAAAAACAACGAATCGAAAAGCTGTAGAGGCCCGATGTAGCATATTTCAATTTTTTCGGATTTTCGCTGAAAAACAAGCGCCTCCTTTCAAGTTTTAATTACCTTTTACCGGGCGGGATATCCAATTAAAACTAAAATCGTAAACACGGCCAAACGAGACGCTGATTCAGCTGATTCCGACTCGAATTTGAATAAAATCCTTTATCTTGGATAACGATTTCGCATCCAGGCTGCTTTAATTTCGAGATGCAGCAAGGAAGTTTGATTGTTCAACAAGAACCCAGATTTGGAGATGTCTGAATAAATAAATAATCGTTCTGAAATTCCCGTTGATGTAAGACTCCATGTTTCGTCGTTATGTTGGGGTGTTCTCATTCATATCTCAGATGATGTGAAAATATTCAAAAAGTCATAATTCTCAAAATGCAGAAACTGCATATCGTATGGGAAATGAAGATTGTTCTTATTGAGTCGGCTAACGAGATTTGTACTTGCACCACTTTGAACAGGTACCACGCTTCTCCTAGTTCACAAATTCCGATCTTCTCTTTTTGTATCTTGGGTGATGACAATTGTATACTCCATTCATAATTATAAAATCACAACTCTGGCCATGGTTTCGTTTTCAGGAATTGGTGCACCTGATGAAAAATCTGTGCGCGTACATAGAATATGGTTGATGACAAAACGACGATGCCAGTTTTTCTGTTTACATCAAAGTAAAAGTATCAAAGATTTTCCCCATTTTGTTAGTTCGTATCGATCGGCGATTTTGGGGAGGAATATCGATAGGAAATCGCCTATTTTTCCGTTCTTCGGCGTCCAGAAGAAGTTTCGTGCAAGTGTCATTTTTTTCCTTTCACGAGTTTTGGCGTGAGTACGAACGGCAAATTTGAATTGGACCAAAAATCGATTTATAAGCATAAATAAAGCGAAAGTAAGTACTAATCGACCTTTTTACACTTGATAACGAGGTTTTTTAGGTATCTGGGCGTTTGGAAAGATTTCAAACGAAATTCCGGTCCCCCAGAAGTTTGGTTAGTTTCGGTATCGTTTTTGGTGCTCAAAATTTATTTGGAATGTGTAAATCGACAAGAAAGGCTTATTATACGATCTTCTAACGGAAGCGACCGGAAAATATGGTTCAGGTAGAATTGAAATGTGTCACTGGAGCTTTCATTCCTTTGCCGAAAGTAGAAAAAGACTATATTGAACCAGAATACATCAGTTTTTTCCATATTCCAGGAATTTGTGTCTTATTTCAGAACAGGTGAATGATAAAAGTGAAGCATATGTTTGACCTATTCCATTTTATTTGTACAAACCCACTGTGGTAGTAATGTATGAATATTTTTTAATCCAATAAATTACTATACAATCAGAATATTTTACTCCTTGTTCATAAGATCAAATAAATAAAATTTCGTCAAGTCTTGAACTTTCAGTTCAAGAGGATGATAAACATTAAATCTTCACGAGCATGCATATGAAAATTATGTGAAAGCAATGAAATTTTTTTCCATGGCGAAAAATAATATATTTCAACAGTGATCTCTTGTACCAACTTTTCATGCAAATAACTAGAAAAGGAATCCTTTCTATCAATTCATATAAACGTTAATTATTTTCGTCCATCACATCTTTTCCAATTCATTCACATTCTGAGAAAAACGCTAAGAATGTAGAAAGGGCAACATAGTGTTGACTTGGAACATAAAAATATTTTGAAAAACGTCACAACTTCGATACAGAGTGGAATGTGTCAAATTTCCAATGCCAGAGCTGTGATTTTATAATTGTGAATGGAGTATACCTATACTCCATTCACTTTTATTCAATCACATAGGAGGTCATGGTTTCGTTTTCAGGAGTTGGTGCACCTGATGAAAAGTCTGTGCGCGTACAGAAAATATCGTTAATGACAAAACGACGTTGCCAGTTCCTTTGCTTACATCAAAGTGAAAGTATCAAAGATATTCCACATTTTGTTAGTTCAAATCGATCGACGATTTTGGGGCGAAATATCGATAGGAAATCGCGTGTTTTTCCGTTCTTCGTCGTTCAGAAGTTTCCTGTCGATATGAGAAATTTTGTGCAAGTGTCATTTTTTCCTTTCATGACTTTTGGCGTGATTACGGACGGCAAATTTGAATTGGACCAAAAATCGATTTATAAGCATAAATAAAGCGAAAGTAAGTACTAATCGTCCTTTTTATTTACACTTGATAACGAAGTTTTCTCAGGTATCTGGCCGTTTAGAAAGATTTCAAACGGAATTCCGGTCCCCCAGAAGTTTGTTTAGTAATTCGGTATCGTTTTTGGTGCTCAAAATTTATTTGGAATGTGTAAATGGACAAAAAAAGCTTCCTTATACGATCTTTGCACGAAAGCGACCGAAAAATATGGTTCAGGTAGGATTTTCGAGGAATTATGAGGAAAGAACTTGCAGAATGAAATTACACGATTTTCGTAAGTTACCTAAACGGGTTCTGGATGGCCATCATCGGTCCCTAAATGATTATTGTTGATCGTTATCACGTTTCAGAAAAAAAACACGTCGAAAAAGCTGAAAAAAAGAAATATGACTATATTGCATTCAACGGTAGTTGAATTCAGATTCCGATGAATTGAAATGTGTCACTAGAGCTTTCATTCCTATCAATCCTTTGCCGAAAGTAGAAATAGGCTATATTGAACCAGAATACATCGGTTTTTTCCATATTCCAGGAGTTTGTGTCTTTTTTTAGAACAGGTGAATGATAAATGTGAAGCATATGTTTGACCTATTCCATTTTATTTGTACAAACCTACTGTGGTAGTAATGTATGAATATTTTTTAAACTGATAAATTACTATACAGTCAGAATATTTTACTCCTTGTTCATAAGATCAAATAAATAAAATGTATATCTATAAAGCTTTCAGGAATTGACATTCTTGCTTATTAATTTATAACCAAAAATGACCAAAACTCAATTACTATAGAATTGAAATTATTAGTTTCTCTGTGAACAAATTCGTTAATTTAGTTATTAATAATAACTAATTATGTTTATTTTTTTTGTGATGAATGAATAAAACTGTTATTTATTTGAAATAAAGAAATATTAAAAATAGAAATGTTATGCACCATCACAATCATATAACATACAATATCATAATGAAAACAAAGCACATCGATAAATATTTACAATCATAAATCCAAAAACTCCTTTACATGTAGAATATTGTTTACAATTTTCTGTTGTGTTCTCCAAAATGAAATATAAATTCTTAGAAATACGCTAAAAATGTAGAAAGGGCAACATAGTGTTGACTTGACACATAAAAATATTTCGAAAAACGTCATAACTTCGATACAGAGTGGAATGTGTCAAATTTCCAAGGCCAGATTTGTGATTTTATAATTGTGAATGGAGTATAGTTACCTGGAATTGTCAATGTGACAGTGACTTCAGGAAGATAATAGAAGTTAAATTTTAAATAATATTTTTTCCTTTATTATAACAATAGCCATGTTGGACGAGAGCACCATGTCTGGTTTTATTTCCAAAGAGCCTTTTGCATTGGATAAATTTTGTTGATATGGTGATGCATAGGGCCAGTTGCTTATGTTCACTTATCGTGCCTTCATGCTTCCCTCTAATTCATCAGCATAAGCTTGAAAATTGAAGCTGTTCACTGAAAGCCTTTCCAGGAGGCCATCTCTGACCAAGCTCCAAAGGTGATGGACCCCTTCCTCCTTGTGGGCATCCTCTGCAAGAAAAGCATCGACTTCAGGACGTTCTTTCTGCATTGCAGCATTGGAGAGTTCTACTTCTTTGTTATAGTTTTATCGATCCATGATTGTATAAAATTTTATTTCTCCAGAATTGAATTTGATCCTAAATTCCATATGGCATCCATGCCAGAATCTGGTATAAACTCCTACATTTTTGAAACATTCCAACGATTCTGGCATGTAGGATTAGGACTCACAACGGTCTGAATAGCTGTGTGCAAAATCGGAGAACGGTTGTTATGTATCAGAAGGACCAGAGTCGACCTTATTTATAACGATTTAGTATTCCAATAACGAAACCCTCCGAGGGGAAATGTGAATACGATGGACGGAGCGCTGAGATTTCCGCAACATTGAAATTTACGACGAGTACGTCTTTGCGAAATGTAAATATTACCTCAATTTGCTACACCTGCTGCCCAGTTGTCTGCCTCTTTTCCTCGACTTTGATCAACATCTACGTATATAAACGGAGAACCTTTCAGACTTCTATTACGTGAATCACGAGTAAAACGACACTTTCTTCGAGTTATCCTGTGGAAAATGGAAATATGGGGTATTCAGGGATGGATACTTTGTTTCCTTCATATCAATTCCACTTTATGCCACAAATAATTTGCATATTCGAATGAACTTTTCACTTTTTATCGAGAATAGAGGAAAGTCACCAAATATGGAATACCATTTTGTTTTTGGGATATAAAGAAGAAAATTCATATTAATTAAATCAGTTTAATGTTAATACTAATCAGTCATACATTTATATGTAGTAATTAACAGCCTCTAATCAAATATATTAGTTATATTATTAAAATCTAACACAAAAAACAAAATCACAAATGAGTAATTAAATATGGAATAGGAATTAAATGAATATAACATATTGTGAAAAATGAAAGAAGTTAAATAAATACTTGCAAAAGTCACAGATCCAAGTATCCAACTCTGGACCAGCACAATCATAATGTGCCCAGAGCCCACACATCAAGCATATTCCATAATTAGACACCGACGACTATCCATATTTGGATTTTTATACTAGTTCGAACCCTTCGAAATATTTTTTCAAGTCACAATATTTCAATGACAAAAGATCACAAAATGGTGAAATAAACATAATACCGATATACTAAATAGTATAACACTTATGTATACAAACATAACAGCTGGTAATACACATTTACTACTTACCTATTGAAATTTTCTTCACGACAACAAAACAAAACACACTTGCCACACGTTAAGCGTTTGCGCAACTGACTCGATGGTGTGAGTGCGATAGTTAGTAGACCGAATGAAACAGAAAATGGTCGAATGTTCCGTTTATTACTTATAGTCTTGGAGAAATTGAGGTATTCCATATTATGATACTATTTCATAGTTGGTGCCTTTCCTCTATTATTTATCGGTATGCAGACGTATTTCTGAAGCCGAAAAGAGTTTTCGGAGGACGTCTTTTGCCATACATTTTAGTCTTCAAAATGATTGAGTATCACAACAAATAAAAAAATCTCTGCTAATTCAATACCCTAATAGTCCCAAAATGAAACCCACTCGTGCTGGATTCGTAAAAACAGCTCGAAGCATGACAGCTCACCTCCCACTGAATTTTGATTAATCGAAAATCTGTAGGATATTGGGACCCTAATCGTTTTTTTCGCGAGCAATTATTCGCATCATTTTTGTAGGGGGCCCGACGTGAAATGCAATTGATTTTGAATTTCAGTTGGTGTAATCCATCATCTCGTTACATTAAAATTCAGGAAGAACACCTTGCAGAATTTCTGAGAGGAGCCGCCGTTTTGGCAGTGATGAAGCGGATTCTCAGGGCCGTCCTAAAAAAATTGTTTCTCTTGATATCGTCAATAACGATAGGGGCAGTCTAGGGATGAAGTTAAGTTTGTTCTAATTCTAGCAGCATGGTGACGGTTTCTTCAGAAAATCTTATCAGTCCGATATGGATCAGGTGATGAGTTGGCAAAAAAAATGCAAGGTGAGTCACGTGCCAATTCAAATTGAATACATTTTATTATTTGTTTCATCAGAAATCATTACATAGTATAAAACAAAGTCGCTTTCGCTGTCTGTCCCTATGTATAACTCCATTCACAATTATAAAATCACAACTCTGGCCTTGGAAATTTGACACATCACACTCCCTATTGTTTTTTAAAATATTTTTATGTTCTAAGTCAACACTATGTTGCCCTTTCTACATTCTTAGCGTATTTCTCAGAATGTATATTTCATTTTGGAGAAAACAACAGAAAATTGTGAACAATATTCTACATATAAAGAAGTTTTTGGATTCATGATTGTAAAGACTTATCGATGTGCTTTGTTTTCATCATGATATTGTATGTGATATGATTGTGAGGGTGCATAACATTTCTATTTCTAATATTTCTTTATTTCAAATAAATAACAGTTTTATTCATTCATCACAAAGAAAATGAACATAATAACTAAATAAACGAATTTGTTTACAGAAAAACTAATAATTTCAATGCGATAGTTACTGAGTTTTGGTTATAAATTAATGAACAAGAATGTCAGTTCCTGAAAGCTTTAAAGATATACATTTCATTTATTTGATCTTATGAACAAGGAGTAAAATATTCTGACTGTATAGTTATTTATTAGTTTAAAAAATATTCATACATTATTACCACAGTAGGTTTATACAAATAAAATGGAATAGGTCAAACATATGCTTCACATTTATCATTCACCTGTTCTAAAATAAGACACAAACTCCTGGAATATGGAAAAAACCGATGTATTCTGGTTCAATATAGCAGCCTATTCCTACTTTCGGCAAAGGATTGATAGGAATGCAAGCTCCAGTGACACATTTGAATTCATCGGAATCTGAATTCAGCTACCGTTGAATGCAATATAGTAATATTTCTTCTTTTTTTTTAGCTTTTCCGACGTGTTTTTGAAACGTGAAAACGATCAACAATAATCATTTAGTGACCGATGATGGCCATCCAGAACCCGTTTACTTACGAAAATCGTGCAATTTCATTCTGCAAGTTCTTTCCTCATAATTCCTCGAAAATCCTACCTGAACCATATTTTCCGGTCGCTTTCGTTAGAAGATCGTATAAGGAAGCCTTTTTTGTCCATTTACACATTTCAAATAAATTTTGAGCACCAAAAACGATACCGAAACTAACCAAACTTCTGGGACACCGGAATTTCGTTTGAAATCTTTCTAAACGACCAGATATCTAAAAAAAACTTCGTTATCCAGTGTAAAAAGGTCGATTAGTACTTACTTTCGCTTTATTTATGCTTATATATCTCAAAATATAAATATGTGAAGGTTTGCAGAATATTCTCTTTTTTCTAATTTAATCGTAAGAAGCCCTATAAACTCAGATCCAAGCAGCTAGTTGCCAATACCAGGAGGGAGGGTAAATAAGAGGCACGACGACAATTCCTCCCATATTTTCGGGAGGGTTCGTCGGGAGGATGCTCAGGGCTGGAAAGTATCCCGATAGCAATTTCTGCGATCGATCGGGCGTTCGCAGTCTGTTTACTTATAGCGAGCAATTATTTCCTGGGGGTATCTGTGGGTTTCCATCTCCTTCACAAGTTTTTAATCGGCAGGTCGGGGTATTTCACCGTCTTAATGGATGTTTTGATAAATTGGGGGAACCCGGGCGTCTTTGAGGGGGAAATTAAATTTCAGATAGACGCTACGATTCTTTTGAAAGATTTTGCGGGGTTTTTCGTGTTGCGTTCTTCTTAGGCCGCCACTAAACGTTTGCGAAATACTGTTTACTTTCTTCATTTCATTTGAGGTGATGAGTTGGATTTCATCCATACTTTGGGGAAATATGCATTTAGTTTAGTTCGGGGAGGGGGTTAGATTCCACTGCGGCCTCAAGGTCTACCGGGTGATTTTTTTAAGTGTTTCATCAGACGTATTCGCGGAAGGAATTTTGATACGAATTTAAGATTCTGTATTCTTGTTTAAGAGTACATGAACTTCAATTGTAAAATATTTCCAAGCGAAATCTACTTCCGGTTCTACCGGAAACGAATGTGAACTTCGTTTTTTCAAATGTAACACCCTGTGTATTCATACATATTTGAATTCTTCGTTTGATTCTGCACTGATTTGATGTACGATATGCGCAACCATTTCAAGCGATCGTTGAGTTATAGCCTGTTTGTCAAATTTGTTGACAAAAAGAGTGTCAAAATAGTTATTTATGATGAGTGTTAAAAGTGATGTTTCATTTTGTGAGTGAAAAAGTTTGTGAAATGAGCGGAGCGAATTGAACAATTTCACGAACAAAATAAAATCACTTTTAACACAAATACCATACAATGTTTTTTGTACAACTGCCCTATTTTGATAATGACATGGGCGAATTTGCAATGACAATAAACTTCAAAATGCATTTTAATTTTCAAATAATCAAAAGGTTGTTGTGAATGGCAAACGTTGCCAACGTTATGATTACTAACAAATGAGAAAAGTCGCTGTCATTTGAATTTCGTTTCTGTCCAATTTTCGTCTTTGGTTTTTAACTGCTTAATATGTTTGTCGAGAGTCCAATTATTAATGAAAGTGACGATTTGGTTGTTCCTGTGGATATTGAAGAGTCTGCAAGAAGAGCAAGTCTGGAACTCCTTCCTAAAAAATCTGTTCAGCAGTACGATATTGCATATAAAAATTTCTTGGCCTGGTGTAAATTGAAAAATGTAGAAGGGAACTTCAGTGAACCTGTTTTCCTGGCATATTTAGAAGAAATATCAAAAATATGGAGTTCATCAACTTTGTGGAGCGAATTTTCAATGATAAAGTCAAGCGCCCTTGTTAAAAATGGTGTGGATGTTAGTAAATATTTTAAGGTAATAGCATATTTGAAACGGAAAAGTGAAGGATATCTTCCCAAAAAATTGAAAATTCCCACTCGTGAACAAGTTTATAAATGAGGCACCAGATGAGAAATACTTGATGGTTAAGGTTGCAACTATTTTCGGATTATTTGGATCCTGTCGGTGTGAAGAATTGTGTAATTTATCTGTGGAAGACTGTCGCAAGAGTTATTCATCTGCTACTGAAGTACGTCAATATCTAATGAATCCTGCTGAATCCAAACTTAAAGCCGCTTCATAAATAACGAACACGAGAAAACATTGTTGAACACAACATTTTCCACCACCCTGAATTTCAATTGTCTGATGAATATTCCTGAGAACCTAGTTTACGGAAATACCATCCTAGACAGGGAAATTTCGCTCGAGCAAATCGATTTCAAGCCGCAGAGTCAGACCAAGCTGCGAAGGATCGACGGAATGCATAACTAAGGTAACTTTTTACACATTTCCCGAATAGCTCCCCCTACAAACGAACGCCAGACATTCCACGAAGAGTTCACGAATACTTAATGGGAATCAGTAGCTGCAAAGGTATGCCGAATTAGTGGAAAAGTTTCCGTTGATTCGGTAACTGGAAGCCGACCCGTCCTGACTTCTTACCTGGTAAATTCGTTGGAGGCTTTGATGATCGACAAACCCTTAAATCTCGTTTGAGCAGTCTCCTGTGCGCTCAGTTGCTGCTAATTAACGATATTTTGATGCTCGATAACCACGGAGAGTTGGAAAGTTTTACGTGGATATAACTCCTCTTCAAACACTCAGTTCACGTGAATCTCAGGATGGATCTCTTTCCATGAATACCTGGAATAATCTTCAGTGCTCCAAAGGACTGGGGAAAGCTTTTTGAGCACCGTTTCTACTGTTCGGATTTTATCCTAAGTGTTCGTTTCGGAAATCGTTAGTCCATATTCGAAGTTTTTATCTTGTTTTAGTACTAGAGATCTTCTCCAGAGGAGTGTCATGTTTTGCATCTCCCATTGACATAACGCTGCCCTCTCCAAGGCAAAATCTTTTCGCCTATCTTAGTCCTGGAAATATTCTCCAGAGGAGTGTCATATTTTGCATCTCTCATTGCTGTAACGCTGCCCTTCAGTGATCCTTTCCAAGGCCTAATGGTTTCGCTTTTCTTCGTCCTGGAGATCTTCTCCAGAGGAATGTCATGTTTTGCATTTTCCATTGCTGTAACGCTGCCCTCTCCAAGGCCAAATCTTTCCGCTTATCTTAGTCCTGGAAATATTCTCCAGAGGAGTGTAATGCTTTGCATCTCTCATTGCTGTAACGCTGCCCTATAGTGATCCTTTCCAAGGCCCTATGGTTTCGCCTTCTTTTTGTCCTGGAGATCTCTTCCAGATGAGTGTTATGTTTCGCATTTTTCATTGCTGTAACGCTGCCCTCTCCAAATCCAAATCTTTCCGCTTATCTTAGTCCTAGAAATATTCTCCAGAGGAGTGTCATGTTTCGCATCTCCCATTGCTGTAACGCTGCCCTCTCCAAGGCCAAATCTTTTCGCCTATCTTAGTCCTGGAAATATTCTCCAGAGGAGTGTCATATTTTGCATCTCTCATTGCTGTAACGCTGCCCTTCAGTGATCCTTTCCAAGGCCTAATGGTTTCGCTTTTCTTCGTCCTGGAGATCTTCTCCAGAGGAATGTCATGTTTTGCATTTTCCATTGCTGTAACGCTGCCCTCTCCAAGGCCAAATCTTTCCGCTTATCTTAGTCCTGGAAATATTCTCCAGAGGAGTGTAATGCTTTGCATCTCTCATTGCTGTAACGCTGCCCTATAGTGATCCTTTCCAAGGCCCTATGGTTTCGCCTTCTTTTTGTCCTGGAGATCTCTTCCAGATGAGTGTTATGTTTCGCATTTTTCATTGCTGTAACGCTGCCCTCTCCAAGGCCAAATCTTTCCGCTTATCTTAGTCCTAGAAATATTCTCCAGAGGAGTGTGATACTTTGCATCATTCATTGCTGTAACGCTGCCCTAGAGTGATCCTTTCCGAGGCTTAATCGTTTCGCTTATCTTAGTCCTGGAGATTTCTTCCAGAGAAGTGCCATGTTTGGCATCTTCCATCGCTGTAATGCTGCCTTATAGTGATCTTCTCCAAGGTTTAATCGTTTCGCTTGTCTTAATCTTGTGAATCTTCTCTAGAAGAGTGTCATGTCCTGTTGCTATAACGCTGCCCTACAATGGCCCTCTCCAAGACCATAGAGGGATTCAGGTCCAAAATAGAATTTATTTCTGGTGCTGAGTAGAACAACGTACTATGAAATTCGAATTTAAGCTTCAGGCTCATCTTCATTATTGAACAAATTTGTTGTTGACATATAAACAGATTAACCTGCAAAAAGGAGGCATTCAAGACATTTCAATCAAGCTATGACTTCTGCTCTATTCAACCGATGAGGATTCTGAAAATAATTTCACCTCATGAATGAATAATGCAGATTTATGACTTTCTTTTATCAATGCAGAATTCTGAGGCCCTTCGAATGAAATGTTCACGTTTAATGTGGGGAATATCAATCGAATTCAAGGAATACCAATCGGATCCAGAACCATAACGTCGCGGTAATAAAATCAGACATTTCTTTGCCTTCTTCCTCGCCCCCAATGCGACTTGGACGCCAAAAATATCGATAAAAACAAATTAGTTTTCCTTCTGCCGCGTACAAAGACATCAGAATTCATCTACCGAATTACAGTTTCCAAAACCTAATTCCTTTCACCATCACTCCAAGATTTATGCAGAGTGAAATGACGCATAGAATTACGGAAGAAAAGTAACACCCAGTTCATTCCAGAATCTCGTTTCGGGCGAGATTATCTGGCGGTTTTTTGCTTACCAGGAAGGGTTCCCTAAGGATCCGTTGCATCAAAGATCGATCTTTCATGCGAGTCGGTGAAATATTAAATTCTGTATATACGCTGACATGGAGAGGGCTGGCTGCTCAACTTGAGGCCTACGAAGACAATAAAGGATTTTTCAATTTGAAGTGTTGTACGCCAGAAGAGATGTATTTTTGTTATTTATTGTATTGCGGAAAAATACGAGTTCATTTCGATTTCGAGGTACCAGTTCCATTCAATGGTGTTTCAGCTTCAATTCGGTAGCACATCTTGCACTCTTGGTTCATTGGTACTAGTTCAGAGAGAACTAGGCTCCTATAATTCTCTCATTACCTGTTCCTTCCCTAGATATTCTAGGGATAGCCTAATGGGATACGCCATTGCTCACTACATGTAGAGGGCACCTTTTCATAGCTCCAGTGATGCAAACTGAGGCAAGCCTTCGTACCTCGTCTGGTTGTCTGCCCTGCCTTAGCAAACTCTCATCTCAGTATTTTAGGGTTTCAATATACCATGCTTTACTAGCAGGGATTTCAAAATGCTTATTCCTCAGAAGTTTACTGTCTAGGGTTATTCCAAGATATTTGACACCAGACTGGATTGATGTTGAGCCCCACTGACAAGCCCCACTGTTCAATAATTCTGATTCCCCTCTGGCATATTACAGAGGAAACTGAAGCTGCGATCTGATAATGATATGCTTGGTTCTGTCTGTCTCCAAAAGTGCAATACTATACTATGATAATATAGTTAGTGTTCCACAAAAAAGCCGAAACGTTCAAGTACCAAGTCGGAGAATTCCGGTAATCGATAGAGACTACGCTTAGACTCAGCCTAACAAGTTTCTTGCTGAAGTTGCTTTTTAATGAAAAAGAGCAGAGAGATGAGGGGAATTTCCGGCTGTTGAACTTTTCAGTTACAATAACTTTATAGAAAGTAAACTGAAAACGTTATCTGTGGTTGGAATGGTAATTGTGTTTATCTTTGCCGCATCTAGGTCGAATTTCATCGCTTTTCTTGATTAGGTGGCATTTTTTCATCGTGGAATATTCCGGACGTAGCCTGTTCATTAATGTTTGTTGTTTGGTAACCGATTACTTGCATGGTCAGCGTTCGTTTCCTGAATTCATCATCGTGGTGATGTGATTTTTGGTTAGCTGGCCACCCAATCAGGAGAACAATATGAAAACGTTGAACATGATGAGGATGAATTTCTCCGTGGAAATGAATTTTATCCCTTCAGTTAATCCATAGTGAACGGAGCTGAGGCTCTTGAATAAATTGTATTTTTTGTAAATGCTATAAATAGGTCGTGAGAATAATAGTATATTCTAAAACTAGTTGCAGAATGGGCTCCTATTCCAATACACATGAGTGTTGGAATTGCATTCTGCAACGAGTATTAGACGATATTTTCTCTATTTCATTAAAATTTCGTTGAAATTCAATGAAAAATTCAGATCATACATCCTAGTGACTTTTGTATTGTATCTTGGCAGTTGGTGACTTTTACGAAATTGACATTTTCAAATTGACGTGTGTTGAAAATCGTTTGGATCGGAAGCCAGTGCTGACAACCAAGAAACGAAAAATATAACTGAAAACAATGCTGTAATGAATTCATTACAGCACTGTTTTTGATACTGTAATGATACTGGAATAGAGAAATTATTTTAATAAGATCAAATAGGATCGTTCATCCAGGGAAGTCATTGTCTAGAGAGGTGTTCACAGGAATTTGAGAAGAAAACCAATTGCTACCTTCTTTCCTTTGGTTCTTACAATGTTCTCTGAACAGTGCAGGATATTTCTCTCGTGGGAACCAGAGCATAAGAAAAACCATGAGAGCCTCTGGATCTGCAGGCAGGATGTAAATTCGCAGATGTGGATGGATGTTTGCTTTTGACATAGAGTGATATCGCAGATGGCTTGAGCTGATGAATTTTCGGTTGGAAATTTCTCGAGGAAATCATTACTTTGTACAGTTAATGACTTGAAATTGTCCGAACCAAACCTAATGTTATTATCTTCACTAAATGCTTTCAGAATTTTCAGAACACTTCTTCTATTTTTGTTCATTATAATCTGTGAATGAGATTAATTAGGTGCACAGTTTGATTAGAAAGAGTAGAGGAAAGTCACCAAATATGAAATGGTATCCTTATATGGAATACCTTCATTTCTCCAAGACTATAAGTAATAAACGGCACATTCGACCATCTTCTGTTTCATTCGGTCTACTTACTATCGCACTCACACCATCGAGTTAGTTGCGCAAACGCTTAACGTGTGGCAGGCTTGTTTTGTTTTGTTGTCGTGAAGAAAATTTCAAAAGGTGAGTAGTAAATGAGTATTACCAGCTGTTATGTTTGTATACATAAGTGTTATACTATTTAGTATATCGGTATTATGTTTATTTCACCATTTTGTGATCTTTTGTCATTAAAATATTGTGACTTGAAAAAAAATTCAGAAGAGTTTGAACTAGTATAAAAATCCAAACATGGACAGTCGTTGGTGTCTTATTATGGAATATGCTTGATGTGTGGGCTCTGGGCACATTATGATTGTGCTGGTCCAGAGTTTGATACTTTGATCTGTGACTTTTGCGAGTAATTATGTAACTTCTTTCATTTATCACAATATGTTATATTCATTTAATTGATCTCAAAGATATTAATGTCCATTTTTGTTATTGTTATGTTGATTTGAGCTTATATTCCATATATGGGTTCCTATTCCATATTTTGTTACTCATTCGTGATTTTACTCTTTGTGTTAGATTTCAATTAAATGACTAATATAATTGATTAGAGGGTGTTAATTACTACATATAAATGTATGATTGATTAGTATAAACATTGAGCTGATTTGATTATTATGAAGTTTTCTCTTTATATCCCAAAAACAAAATGGTATTCAATATTTGGTGACTTTCCTCTAGTATGGAATGAAATTTAAATGCTTCGGAAGGACATCGTGAAGGGTTTTTCAATAAGAAGTTATTTTGAATAGCCCCCTATTCCGGTAGATGTCACTTGAATCTGTCATGTTTTGACATCTGACAAGTAGACACTACGCCATCAATAAAATTGGAACGATACACGCTTCAACAGTGCTTCGTAATCATTAAAATTCACCACAAATATGGAGAAAATACAGAAATTGTGATATGAAGAATAAAACCAGTGCACGTCGCTCAATAATAGCTGAGAATATTGCTGCTGAAGCTAAAAGTGTTGAAGAAACAATCCACGTCGTTCTTTGGGATAAGGAATTCCACAAACGTCATTACACCGTATTTTCCATGAAGATTTGGGTCTTAAGGCTTATAAAGTTCAGTTAACACAAGAACTCAAGCCAGTCGATCATCAGTAACGTCGTGTCTTTGCTGATTGGGTTCTTGAAATGCATGAAAATGATCCGGGATTCCATCGAAAAATCATCTTGAGTGATGAGGCCCATTTCCACCTCAGTGGCTTCGTCAACAAGCAAAATTGTCGCATCTGGGGCTCAGAAAACCCAAGAGTTATTGTTGAAAAGCCCATTTCCTCAACGTGTGACTGTTTGGTGCGGTTTATAGTCCGGCTGGGTCATTAGACCTTACTTTTTCAAGAATGAACCTGAAGCAACAGTTAAGGTGAATGGATTGCGCTTTCGAGAGATGATTAATGATTTTTCATGACTAGAATTGGATGCTATTGATCTGGACAAAGTTTACTTTCGAGAAAACGTGCCACACAAGTAACGAAACCATTGATCTTTCAGGGGAAAAGCTTTCGGCTCGTGGTATCTCTCGAAGAGGTGATCACCACTCAGATCTTGTGATTGAACACCTTGCTATTTCTTCCTTTGGGACCATGTGAAAGGGAAGGTCTACGCCAAGAGTCCATCGTCGATTCAAGACCTCAAAGATGGAATTCGTGAGGCCATCGAGGACATTGGGCAGTCACTTTGCGATTTCGTTATGGACAATTTCATGAAAAGTTTATGGTCCTGTAGTCGTGGTCGTGATGGTCATTTGGCTGATGTTACTTTCCATTAATATTAACGTCATACCTTCCTTTTCATAATGAAATCAATATTCGATTATTTTTCTAGAAAAAACAGCATTCTTCTCTGTATGCCAAAATGACACCTCTCACTGGAAAACCCTTTATCTGCGTCTCGGGCCAGAACCACGAAAATCTCCAGCATTCTCCATCCTACCTGTCATCTTGATCATATCCCCGCATAAACTAAAAATGAACCGCCTGCGGAAATTTCAAGCATCCCTTTTATAAGCAACCTCAAGTGTTATAAGCCTGAAGTGTCTTACAGAAACCCCATTTCATCAAGTGAGCGGCCCCGGACGCAGGACGAAGGACAAAGTGAAGCGGCCAACTCCGATCAATAGCCTCTCTTCTACGTGATGCTCATCTGTCCTTTCTGAATGCGGTTCACTTCATTTGTGCGGTCCGTTGCCAATATCGGCTTGTTGGCTTGACAAATTATCAAAACCTAGACTCCGGTAATGATTACGGGAGATTTGATGCGCATACATTACGTGAAAGCCTCTCTGATGCGATCCGGGGTCCATTTGTTCGACGTCGAAGGCGAAGAAAGCCATGAATAGATGGGGATTCTCTTGAGATGGTTTGTTCAACGACCCCATCAGTTTCGATTGTCAAAGGGGCCAACATATCACAAAGGTGCGGGATGAGATGATTCTTCGGGCAAGAGTTATTTCCTATCGTGTCATGGGTGATTTGCCTGCTTTGAATATGAGACACTGCTTGTCAGTTTGAATAGGGATGATGACACCATCAAGGAATCACTAAAATACTGATTTTTCATCACGAAAATAAAAAATACACTCCTAAATCTTCAAGGGACTTATAACCAAGCAGAGCGGCTCCATAAAGAAACGATTTCATAAAATACCCACTTCATTTTTTGAGTCGAAAAATATGTCATTTTTGGACTGCCGTATTTCCAAGAAAAATGAATTTATACAGATGCTGATTTTTTTGCATATATATTGATCCTTTGTGAATCAAAAAAACCGATTTTCTTCTATCAGAGTGGAACAGTTGAGATTTTCTGATTTTTTTCGCGAAGGTCGAAATTTTCATCTTCGAAATTTTTCTAAGTTCGATCGAAAATTTTTTTCTTCGGAGTATATCGACCCGGGTCATTTTATTTAGATATTAATTCGGAAACGTCGATTACGAATCTGTAATTAGAATTCTCCTTTGACAAGTAGTTTGGGAAATAATCGAAAAATCGCGAAAAATAGGTCATTTTTGGACTGCCGTATTTCCCATAAAAATTGATTTATACAGATGCTGATTTTTTGCATATAAACTGATCCTTTGTGAATCGAAAAAATCAAATTTAATTTATCAGAGTCAAACAGTAAAGATTTTCTGTTTTTTTTTCGCGAAGGTCCAAATTTTCATCCTGTTTTTCTAAGTTCGATCGAAAAATTTTTTCTATTCACTAATTCGGACACGTATACTCCATTCACACTTATAAAATCACAACTCTGGCCTTGGAAATTTGACACATTCCACTCTGTATCGAAGTTATGACGTTTTTCAAAATATTTTTATGTTCCAAGTCAACACTATGTTGCCCTTTCTACATTCTTAGCTTATTTCTCATAATATGAATGGATTGGAAAAGATGTGATGGACGAAAATAATCAACGTTTATATGAATTGATAGAAAGGATTCCTTTTCTCGTTATTTGCATGAAAAGTACAAGAGATCACTGTTGAAATATATTATTTTTCGCCATGGAAAAAAATTGCATTGCTTTCACATAATTTTCATATGCATGCTTGTAAAGATTTAATGTTCATTATCCTTTTGAACTGAATGTTCAAGACTTGACGACATTTCATTTATTTGATCTTATAAACAAGGAGTAAAATATTCTGATTGTATAGTAATTTATTAGATTAAAAAATATTCAGACATTACTACCACAGTAGGTTTGTACAAATAAAATGGAATAGGTCAAACATATGCTTCACATTTATCATTCACCTGTTCTTAAATAAGACACAAACTCCTGGAATATGAAAAAAACCGATGTATTCTGGTTCAATACAGCCTATTTCTACTTTCGGCAAAGGAATGAAAGCTCCAGTGACACATTTCAATTCATCGGAATCTGAATCCGTTGAATGCAGTATAGTCATATTTTTTCTTCTTTTTAGCTTTTTCGACGTGTTTTTTTTCTGAAACGTGAAAACGATAAACAATAATCATTTAGAGACCGATGATGGCCATCCAGAACCCGTTTACTTACGAAAATGGTGCAATTTCATTCTGCAAGTTCTTTTCTCATAATTCCTCGAAAATCCTACCTGAATCATATTTTCCGGTCGCTTTCGTTAGAAGATCGTATAAGGAAGCCTTTTTTGTCCAATTACACATTCCAAATGAATTTTGAGCACCAAAAACGATACCGAAACTAACCAAACTTCTGGGGGACCAGAATTTCGTTTGAAATCTTTCTAAACGGCCAGATACCTAAAAAAACTTCGTTATCAAGTGTAAAAAGGTCGATTAGTACTTACTTTCGCTTTATTCATGCTTAAAAATCGATTTTTGGTCCAATTCAAATTCGCCGTTCGTACTCACGCCAAAACTCGTGAAAGGAAAAAATGACACTTGCACGAAACTTCTTCTGGACGACGAAGAACGGAAAAATAGGCGATTTCCTATCGATATTTCGCACCAAAATAGCCGATCGATTCGAACTAACAAAATGTGGAAAATCTTCGATGCTTTTACTTTGATGTAAAAAAACTGGCAACGTCGTTTTGTCACTAACGATATTTTCTGTACGCGCACAGACTTTTCATCGGGTGCACCAACTCCTGAAACGAAACCATGACCTCATATGTGATTAAATAAAAGTGAATGGAGTATAGATTACGAATCTGTAATTAGAATTCTTTTTCGACGCGTGGTTTGGGAAATAATCGACTCGGAGTCGAAAAATGGCGTTTAGTTTCAACTTCTACACCTAATATGATTGAAATCAAATCAAAAAAGATCTTGTGTAGATGTTCCCAGAAGAACCAAACGTTTCATTTGTGAACTTTGTCAGTAGAATCATGACTATAAGTAGAAAACTAAAGTTGATTGTTGATGGTATGTCATTTTGTCCATAGCATACGAACAAAATCAATTTTCGTTTATCCCAATTTATCCAGGAATATTTCATATTTTGGTACCTTTATTTCATAAAGGTTGATTAGATTTTATAAAGAAATTACCAAAGATCATAGAAGTAGAATTTGACATTACTGTGGTTCATTACTAACGAGTTATGCCATTTTTTGCTAGATTTCTCCGCTTTGGGGGGGTGCAAACGGTGAAGCTGGTGCAGAGAAGCAAGAAGAAGAAGTTATGCCATTTTGTACATACTTCCCCTACTTATAAGATATGCTTGGTTATTATAGAAAATTATTATTGATTCATGTACTAATGAATATTTCAAAATCATTGATCTGTGCAAGATAGAATTGATGAAGAGTTTTCATGAAAGAAAAGGTAGCTTTACTGCTCTAAGCTGCCTATGTTTCCAGTGGTACTCGCGCCAAAACTGCACCCCAAGCTCGCCAACATTTATAAATCAATCCCCAAGAGGAATTATTGTATCATAAATAAAATAGAGCAGAATTTATACCCAGAAATGAAAGGTTACGGCCACTTCATCGAATCTGAGGTGTAGCTAGAACTCGAAAACCAATATGGAGCGGAAGGCTGCTCCTCCCTGATAAATGATCGACCCGAGAGAAATAGCCGGTGATTTTTCCCACGAGGTGGCTATGCAATATACATTCTATTCGTTTTCCTTTATTACATCCCTTCCTCCAACTTTCCGCCGGTGCAATCGTGGCTGGGAAATGCTGTATAAATCCAGAAAATATTTAACGTCACAATATCCTTTCAGCGAAAACAGTCGAATCGAACCCGCAAATGCGCCATAAATTATAGAGGAGGCTCTGAGATGTGAACTTCCTCCTTATACTGGTCCATTATTCACTCTGTACTTTCTTTATTTCTGAGGAAGCTACTTCGAAAAGCTCAGGATTGAGGAAGAGGCCGATGGTTGGCTTTGATTCTTCCCATTTCGAAGGATAAACATGAGTCGATTCGCTATGGAAATTGGGAAACACATATTCCAGAGATGCATAAAACGCTGTAGCAACTCATAACTATGAAAAATTGCAACAGCCTCGTCGATCTGCATAGCGTTCTCAATTCCAGACTTTTGAAATATTACACGCAATTTTACATGAGGATTACTACAATACCCAAGAAGTGAGACGATGAAAAAAACAATTGGGAAATTTCAGGTAAAGAAGCCTGCCTATCCAGAAGGAAGCAGTGCCCTCGCCACCAGAGAAGCCACAAAAATCGAAAATGTCCTCCAAGATTGAGAACGGTTTTCACCCAAACTATCAAATTGAAATTCCAGTGGATTGTGATTGATGAAGAATGAATATATGAAAGGGTTCCTACCAGAAGTATTCAGTACCATCATTGATACTATAAGCTTCTATGAGCACCAAAAGATTGCAAGAAACAATGTTCGGTTCTATCACCTCACATGAACGGTTGTGCTGATGGAAAACCAAGAATGAATCTTCGTGTACATGAATAAATACACAAGTATCACCAAAGAAAGATCCCAAATTGGCAGCTGATGGTTCATCAGATGAAGAATTTCGTACCTCTGATGTATGGAATTGGATGAAATCTACTTGAATGGATTGGCATTGGCCAGTTCGAGAGGAATATCTAGAGGAATATAAAGTGTTCAATGTCTACGACTCAAACACGAGGAGCATCAACACATTCAAGAAGAATTTATAATACACGATATTCTGGTTAGAACGGAATTCACATCTTTGCTATCATTCGGGATGTCATTTTCGTTCGAACTGGAAAATCTTGTGTTGCCCAGCGATTGAGACAACATCAACGACCTCGTATAATCAACGTGGGATATGTACTTACCTCCAGAGACAAGTATAAGTTTTCATCATTTAAAAATTTGATCATAGGAATATTTTCTGTGATGTTGAATATAGAAATTGTATGAAAATTAAAAAACAGCTATTGGATTTTATTGATTTATTAGCCCTTTCATCTCTTTAATTACCTCGCAAATTCGTCGTAATTGCTTTAATGGTCGCTATATGAAATAAATGCACATGCTAGTCAATAAAGTAACAAAATCAGAAATACTACACTGATCACAATATCATAAAGTTATCCAGAATCCTATCAACAATGAGGCTCTAACGGTAGGTTTCACAAAGCGTTATCACCGGTGATCGAAGGTTGATCTAGAATCAACTCGATGTCTCGATATGACTGAAAATTCAGAGAATACAGCCGTTGATCTTCGACAACCGGTGATAACACTTTTCGAAACCCGCCGTGAATAACTAGTAACTTTACATGGGTCATGACAATATGCAGGGTCCTGCAATAGTGCGAAAATCGGCTTCCCAAAAAAAATATTGATCAAGTTTTTGCTACTTAGAGCTCAAAGATTTTTTCGAATACAGTGAATCAATATGAATTTTTGGAAAAAATAGGATGGTTGATATGATTTTCATATTAGGGCATATTCATACTGATTTAATGTATTCGAAAGTATCTTTGAGCTCTAGTAGCAATAACTTGATTAATTTTTTTTTGGAAAGCCGATAGAAACTGATATAATTGGTTGAATACGTGATCAATATGTATTGCTTGTACGGAAAAGAAATATAATTTTTATGATGATGCCCAGGAAGTATGATTCTGGGAAGGTTTTGAAGTTTGTCAATAATTATTCTTTCAGTTTAATTTCATTGTTTTACCTCTTTTGAATGATTAGTTTTTATCATGTCATTATTTGAATAAAATTTTCAGTTGCGATATCATTTTTCGTGTCTGCTGGATGCGGGAGTTAAAATAATCTTCTGAGAAAATGTAAGGTATTATTTTCTACATCATTGTGGAAAGAATACAGGGTGTTCTATTTGAAACAATCGAGGAATAATAATTTTGAGTTCTCCATATTTGGACCTTAATAACGGACATCCTGTACTTGACAGGTTGATCGTTCAGGAACCGTGTCGAGGCAAATCCTTCAATCAAAAAACTTTCAAATCAAATTCATGGTACTATCACTTCTGGAAATCGTCAGAAGACTTTTACTGAACTGCTTTTCCCTCACGTTTCTGTAGTTTTCTTCGAATAAGATCTGAACCGTTGGAAAAATGTCCCTAATATTTTGCGTCATGAAAGAGGTAATGAAGGTCATTGGAAATATGTGAAAATATATGGGGTGATCCATTAAAAAATCATCCATTTGTTGAATAACATTTATCGAGGACACCCTCAATATCAGAAGATAATTTCCTGGGATGCAGAAATGAAGGTACAAGAGTTCTACTTTCCAAAGAAATCTCTGAATAGAATAATGTCTTATCTGAAAATCTCCGATTCAAATGAAAACATCTGATCCCTGACAGTATGAATCAAACTAAAGTGTATACAGGGTGAGTCGATGACTTGTACATACATACAGTGGCGTACCCAGACATCGGTCTTGGGGGGGGATATGAAACAAATAATAATAATATTTTTTTAATTGCAAAACATGAATAAATTTTCATCTTCTCCCATAGTGTCCATTATTCTACTGATTTCGAGCTGTAATAGTATCTATAAATCAACCCCGATAGTTATGATAACTCACGCCAATTGTTATCTAATACAAATAGGGAAAACAGTGTACCAAATGAATTAAAAAAGTCGGATCGATAGGGAACACTATTTCAGATATCAAGGTAACGTTCCCGCCATTCATTTTTACATTTCCTTCGGTCTGAATATCCAAAAATTGCAATTGGAAACCGTGAATTTTTGATGTTTTTTACGATTCTCGACCACAGAGATCGCTTTTGACAACTGTTGTCAATTTTGAAGAAGTCGAAGATAAAGTATAGTATTCGATTCGTGGTAATGGTCATAACACACTTGATGAATTACACCACTCTGAGGGCTCGTGCTGCAAAATTCATCTGCGTGAGTTATGGCTTACATTACCGCTCATTGAATAATATACTATTATCAGACATTTTGGTTTGATATCATAAAACAAAGTCGCCTTGGTCTTCTTGCTATATCATCAATAATTTCATTCTCGGAAATTGGCAATTCCCTGTGTATAGACATCATGGCTAGCGGATTCCAGTTGCCAAACTTGTCGATTTTGTTTCGCAATCATCAAATTTCCTTCGTTTGATGAAGTCCGCCAAAGAAGTTTTTTTACTTATGATGATTTTTGCCTGAACCTCTATTAAAAAAATACAACACACCTCTGTAACAATTAAACGAATTATGATGAATGGAAGGCAATGTCAACTCAGGACAAATTCCTACAGGTCGTCTCAAGGAATGAAATAGAAAAATAATGTCTACTCATCTACTTCATACCAGTAAACAAAATATCACCCTTCTGATCCAAGTGCGAATTTAACGCAGTATTATCGGCCGACAAAGGGATCTGGAGCCGAAAACGTCCTGTCTCGATAAGATTTATTCACACTTAAATCGCTTGTTTTGATGTTCCGCCAATCGCTGCGATAGTTGCGGCACTCGGAAGGCTTCATATGTCTTTCATTTTTTATTAATAATTTGGTATACAGTCACCGAAGCGAATATATTATATTGTCAGGAACTTACAACTCTCATATTATATTTTACAGAGAATTCGCTTTTATAAAATTACATTCTTTTGGACCTAACAATTGATCTTCCTGGGGGGGGATATATCCCCCTTATCCCCCCCCCCGTGGGTACGCCACTGCATACATATATGTAAACTGTGGATTCTTGAGGTCAGAAGAAACCTTTTTTTCATTTTCCATTTTTCCGAATTTTGCTCTGTTCAAAAGATATAGCCATTGGAAAGAATGGGCTGAATACGTGCCTAACACGATTCTCTGCGAAAACCTCAAATTTCATATTTCCTCGATTGAAATGAGTTAATACATTAGGGGAATACTTGAGTCCTAACCTGATTTGATTAAGAATGTTAAAAATACGATATTTCTCAACAGAAACACTTAGTTTTGTCCGATAATATCTGCAACTAAAAAGCCATATTTCTCCCAGCAAAATAAGTCCCTTCTTTGATTTTCCTGAAAAATAGTTTGTGAACACTAATAACCATATTTTCCTCGAAATCCCAAAAATATCTCATGAAATAATGGGTCAATGACCTAATCTAACCCATCTACACATCTTTTATGACAGAGCTATAACAGAGCTTCTGAGAAAACGATGCCAGATTGTTAATTTTCCCTTTGAACAATGGTACGAGGTAGCGGGCCTTCAGGACACATCTATCTATGAATCGACCCATCTCAAACCTTATGTTGTTCTGTATCTCACGCATAGGTATAGCAACAACCGGAGCTATCTGCAAGTGTGAACAGATATGAAGGACAATTGTTTTAGAGCTATGTTGTTATAAACAGGGAAATTGTTCATTTTAAGTGTGTTCCTTCGATCTCGCTATGATTATGTGGAGGACTTTCAGTGAATGAATGTAGGTTATATTAACCGTGTAGTGTCGAGTTTATAAAATTTATTTGTATAAATTGGAATGATTTTTCGTGCAGGAGTTTTTGACTAGTTCGTAGTTAGCTGCAAATTGTCACAGAGAATATTGTTTGAACTAAAAAATCGCCACTGATCATTTAATGCTTAATATCATTTTTTTCTTCATTGATTTCAATTCAATACGTGGTTTGTACCGACATTTATCTGAATGATGTATTTCATTGATATTTTGATCCTCACTTCAAGTAATCACCCAATAGGTTACCCTATCGACATGATATCGATCGATCCTGATTCTAAAATGATGAGAAAATCAAGGTTAATTATAGTCGAAATCTACCGTGTGTTGAAAAAAGATTCACCAACCGACTTCTGGACACCTTGTGCATAATTTTTGGACAACAGAGGATAAATTACTGATTGCATTACAATGAACAACAGAGGAGGAATTCTTTATCGTAAATCTGTTTTTGCAGAGGCCTCTTTCCCAAGTATCGCGATACACAAAGCACTATAAAGCAGCATTATTTTAAGCAGTGAATTATGCGAATGGGTTCTTCCCCCATCCTCCCGCATCACTTCCTCCCAGATTCAGCCGATGACTTGGCAATCTCGGAAGGAAACCAATTATTTCTTCCATTTTATCCCATCAGAATCGACGACCAAATTAATGATTCCAGTTTTTGTTCGGGTCCATTAGGAGCGTCATGGAATTAAGGCCCATTCGGATGATGCGATTTATATAATAGACGATTTTGGACCTGAAAAAATTCCGACATCCGATAATATATCAGTCTCGGTTCGGAGCCTCTAAACAGTTCGGCGGTTAGAGTGGCAGTCCCTCGGGGAAAGTCTAGAAAGTTTGAGCCCACTTTTCGGTCACAATTCAATCTTGTCGAAGACTGAAAATCTTCGACCGAGAAAAAATTAGGCCTGAAAGACGGAATGAATTAGAGGACCGGTATTTTTTCAAGAAATAAAGTACGTTTTTAATGAAGGATCATTATTCAGCTCCGAAGAACTTAACGAAATAAAAATTTATTCGATCTATGAATTCATCCCAATGAGGAATCTTGAAATGTATCAACAATAGACAAATGGGGATCTCATGAATATTGCGTAACATTCATTCCGACTAAATTTCAATATAATTCGCGCAGAGGAGTGAAGAAGTATCGGAACATTTGTTGCCCTAATTGCGTAACAGGATCCTCCGCCAATTTGCAACTCGTTCATTCCAATTCAACGAATATATTTCATTGATAATGAGCTTTTTTATTGCAGTGTTTCTCATGTTATATTTACAATGTGTAATACTACACATGTGGCTTAGATTCATTATTTATTAACGGATAATTATATATTCATTTTAGAATCGAGTTTTGATGCAGTATGTCAAGCGTTTGGTAGTTGACTTTATTATACTTTAGTATTCGCTTCTATTTGTGAAGCATTATCACAGGCCTACAATGAATAAATAAGGAATTAAGAATTATTTTCAATGCAGAATAAACTAAATAATCTGTGAATGCGTCCTTCAATGAAATTAAGGCATGTTATGTTAATGGGCCGTTATACAGGGTGGGTCTTTGAACTGTAGATTCGTCTCATCAAATGAAACACTTTTTTCCTATACCATGTTTCAAAATTTGGTTTGGGAGATATAGGGTGTCGAAAATCCATAAAAAAAAACACTTTTCTGTTTATATCTTCGGAACAGTTATTTCGAATAAACTGAATTTTGGTTGAGTTCTAACTCTCTAACTCATCAATACACGGTAAAACACAATGAAAAAGATAAACGGTTCATATTTTCGAAAGAATCAATCATTTGATAAACTGAAAGTATTCATTTTTTTTCAATAAAACTCGTCGTTTTCCAGTTATTTACAATTTTTTTCAAGAGAAATTTGACGAAAAAATCATTAATTTCAAAAATAATCTGAATGCGTCTCTATGAATTAAATATCATCGAATATTATTCCTTCTCTGGTCTTTAAACGAGTTTACAATGTTGTCACAATATTTATCAACTTTGTCGAGACTCAAATTCAAACGATGGAAAACGTTGATGTAGAGATATTTCAATTATAAAATCCCACAAATGTGGGAGATAAAATTGAACACCAAGGAGGATTTAATACGCACAGTTTCTATTGAAAATTCATAGTTACCGGTCCATATTGAAGTTAAATGTTGATAAAATACAAAATTCGGATATAAATGATGAATCTCGATACAAACTACTCATTGAATTGAAATTAATGAAAAATAATACGATAACTGAAAGTCTGTGGCGATGTTTCTATCTAGAAAATATCCTCTTGGAATTTTATGAACTCGACACGGTTAAAATTATATTAATTCACTTCACATAATAATCACATTAGAACAATAATTCACTGAATGTATTCAGAACTTCACATAATGTTTAAAGTTTGTTCAGAGACTCTGGTTTGTTATTGTTTATAGTTGGCCTCCAGATAACCAATCCTTCGGTTTTCGCTCCACGCATGCGTGGGGGAAATTTGGCGACAAAGTCGATTTATGATGGAAACGGCAGAATTAATAGATACTATGTTTCGTAAAAAATCCCTTACCTCAATGAAAATATCAGCAATCTGACAACATCTTCTTGAAATTTCTGTGCACACATTCACATAATAGATACAAAATAGATCAGGTTAGGTTGTTCAATAATAAATTCTAATGATCTAGTTATTAGTTTTTACAAACTGATCTGCAGAAAAATCGAAGGAGGAACTCATTTGGGTGGGATAAATGTGACTTTTTAGTTGCAGATATAATCCGATGAAACTAACTGTCTTTGTTCAAATTAAAGTGTTTGCAACATTTTTATTCCAATAAGGTTAGTACTTGAGTATTTCCTAAATGAATAAACTCAATTTCAATCGAGAAATATGAACTTTGCATCAATTCCAGAAGATCATTTCAGAGACGTAGTCAGCCCAATTTTGTTTCAAAATGGCTATATCTTTTTAACAGAGCCAAATTGGAAAAAATGGAAGTCTTTTCAGTATTTCCATAATTTTTTGCATTATTTGATACCCTATCCAAATGGAATTTTTTTAAACAAGAAAATTGATTTGACGAGGGCGCTCCAATGAATTTAAAAAAAAAAATTAATGAACAACCGCCTAAAAACGATCAAGAAGTCAACTTCCATGTACTCCCAAATTCAACCTGATTTTTCCAAGCGAAAAAATAATTTTTTTGAAGAGAAGAAATCGGAGGGCGCTCAAGACATCCTGCAACTTCAATTCGAGGAAAAAATGGAGCTTTTCAGGTGAAAAATTGAGGGCGTAAACTTGGAAAAATAAAAGGATTTTTTTGAATGGAGAATCTGTGCCGTAGCCGATTTTTTCATGCGAAAAAATAATTTTTTCGAAGAGAAGAAATTGGAGTGTCCTCAAAACATCCTTTAACCTCAATTTGAAAAAAATCAAGCTTTTAGGTGGAAAATTGAGGGTGTGAACTTGGAAAAATGAAAGGCACTTCTTGAATGGAGAATTGGTGCCGTAGCTGTCGGCCAGAGTATATCGGCCCCTCAACCCTAAAGTTAATTTCACATGAGATAGTGTTATCTGATAATTGAAGATCAATTTCGGCTCATAATTCGAGAATGATAGAGATTTGAGCCCAATACAACGTTCTGGTATCTAGGAAAGATCACGCCGATATCTTTCGAATTGAATGCCTCCATAAACTTTTCGTCTATAGCAGACCAAGACGTCTCTAGTTATAACAATCGGAAATCAGACGAATAGGCAAATTTGCGAGGTCGTAAACATCAAACACCAGACCCCTTAGAGAATCACTGCAATGGTGTCATATTTTGATGGACAGCTAACAGTAAAACTCGAGAATAGGGCAACTTGAGAATATAAAAATAAGGTAGTATGAGGAACGCAAGGCGGTATACTGGTAATAAAACCAGATGATAGTGGAGGGAGTTTTATGAACGCTGAGGTTTTTCCCTATCTCCCAAAATTATGTTTTTTACGGACTCGCTGTCTGTTGGTTTGTCGGCTGGAACATTAGCTAATTCAGCCCTCGCCCCCCCGCTACGCCAACGTGATATACAATAATAACTCATCGCCCCTGAAAGTTTTTTACGCGAGAAGTTTCTTCACTGCATAGGATGATACTGGGGTGGAGGCCAAAGTGATTCATTTCTGACGTGATTCCCGAGATTCTCTGCGGAATATTATAGAAGTAATCGTAACAACCTGGGGTCTTCCGCTGCTAGTTGAATTATGGTGATGGAATAAAAAAAATCAGAATTTTTTTCTTGCTTTGAAAGGCAGTGTAGGTATGATGAGTTGACCAGACCAAATATGCAAGTATCAGTTTTTTTTAAAGTGATAGAACATTGATAAAGATAACTGTGATTTGACAGAAGGTAGAAGCCATGTTGTTTTGAAATTTCTGTCCAGTAAGCATTGACAAATTATCATGGAAAGACTCACAACGCAACAACATTCACAAATTGTTGAAATTCATTTTCAAAATCAGTGTTCTATTTGCCAAACTCGAAGAGCACTTCGTGAAAATTAAAGTTCACATGATCGTCCATCAGAGCACCTTATACGTCGAACTCTACTCGATGCAACAACAACAACAACAAGACAAAGAACTGTAAGTGCAGAAGAAAATATCTCTTCTGTAAGTGATAGTGTTGATGAAGATCCAGATTTGTCTATTCGTCGAAGTTCACAACAAGTTAAACTCTGTGTGAATAGAATACAAGAGCTCTGTTGGAGAGAAGAAATGGACTGCTGTATCAATTTTTTACCACAAGAATTAAAGCATAAAATGGATGGCTTCAATCTTCATTGAATTTGTTTATTTCAATTCAAAGTTCTATCACTCGTAAAAAAAACAACCGAATGGAATATGAGTTATGCATGGCTTATTAACTTTTTTTATGACAAGGATTTGTGCTTCAAGAGATGTTTTCCGATTATTGATAGAAATCATGAAATTGAACAAATGACTGTCTAAATCGCACCTTGTTTTGATCTTCCATTATGAGGATTCATTGATAATTTGGACTCTACGTAGAGGATGAGCTATTGACCAACAGTTGATAACTTCGAATCGAACAACGTCCGAACTATGATGATGATGATAGAGGTTGAAGAGGGTGTGACATTGAAAAGGAAACAAAGGTTTTCTCTAGTAGAAAAATCAAGATTTTTAAAAATCGCCCATACCTGTCAATTTTTTCACATTTTAACATAAGAACAATCATCATGTCATTTCATGCCTCTGCGTTGCAACCCAACAATTTGAATCCGGCAGATGGGTCGTGCGATATGTTGTTGGAAGAGTTTCTTAAATAAACTGTATATTCGAAAACTAACACCTGTCGGAAAGTTTTTTAAATATTAGAAACCCATTGAACTTCTGTAATGACTATCTATAAAACCTCGGAACGAAATTGAACAACCTGAATATCAAACTCGTAACAGCATGTATTTCCGATACAAGCAAAATATGTCTACGTTTAAGCCGCTCTCCATAAAAATACGAAGCTTATTCTGAATAAAAGCTATTTTTCATGTCGCTTCAAAACTAGGTGCAACATTGCCATGATAAGGTGAAATATACTATCAATAAATTCCAATATCGCCCACTCATAGATTTATGGCTGGAATTTGGCATGTTTATGTAAATTCAGGGGAAAAATAAAGGTTTTTGTCGGCGAAGATTCATTTCCGTTCGGGTTCCAGCTTCGGATAGGTACTTAGCGCGAATCTTGCCATATGTTGAGTGTAAACGATTTGTTCATAAGAATATCTCATGAAATATTTAGGAATAAATGATGAAACCCATTGAAAGAGTGGAGCAGCCTCATAAATAAGCCTTAGTTCTTCCGAATATCAATATTTCCTTCAATTCAACTAAGTTCGGGAGATACCAAGTCTCAGACTAGTCCGAAACCTTTCAGAATGAAACAGGTTATGGGCCCAAATCAGATAGACATGATGAAGCTTTACTATCACTGAATCGTCTAACAGGCCTGCGCTAGTTGAAAAAGAGAGAGTTAAATCGTCTCATCGCAACCAAAAACTGCATTTATAACGCAAAAATGGAAGGAATAATTTGTGAGAGTACCATATGAATGGCTTTGTGATGCAAATAAAGAGTTTTTTCCGCCCTGCCACGAATGATTGATGAGTACAAAACGTTGCGAATTCGAGTTAATCCGAAAACAACTGTGAAAACGATTTTCAAAATGCCGCATATCCAGTCCAATCAGGGAAAAACGTTCATCACTGTCCCCGAAAAATCGTGATTGAAGTATAAATGGACGAACCTATTGTTAGATTGGAATCATATGTTTCATATTTTCAGATGGTTGATTTCAGATGGAATTTTATGTGTTGAACTATCGAGTGTTCTTTGAAAAACTTTTCACATTTCCACGTCATTTTTGTCGATATTGATGGAAATGAGAAATACTTATTCTCTGGTTTATTCTAACACAATGAAGCTCAACGTCATGGTTTGTCTTATATTGAGATGGGCCTCTTCGATAGCCTAACATATCGAATTATACCCCAAAATCGTCGAAAAGCTCGATCAACTGAAGAGCATCTGAAACCCAAAAATCCCAATAACACTTGATACTTATCCAATTGCCCAAGCCAGCTATACAGGGTGAGTCTTTGACTTGTACATATATTTCAACTGTAGATTCGTGATGCCAGAAAAAACCTTTTTTTCATTTTCCATTTTTCTGAATTCGGCTCTGTTTTAAGAGATATAGCCATTTGAAAAAATTGGGCTCAATACGTTCCTGAAATGATACTGTGGAATTGATTCAAAGTTCTTATTTCTCGATTGAAATTGAGTTAATCCATTTAGGGAATACTCAAGTACTCACCTTATTGGAATAAAAATGTTGCAAACACGATAATTTCAACAAAAACAGTTAGTTTCATCAGATTAAATCTGCAACTAAAAAGCCACAATTCTCACACCAAAATAAGTTCCTTCTTCGATTTTTCTGCAGATTAGTTTGTAAACACTAATAACTTGTTCATATTCTCCTCGAAATTCCCAAACAATCTCATGAAAAAAGACTTACGAAACATATCTATGAATTCTCTCTCTCTCATCTATGCCGTTTCCATCATAAATCGAGTTTGCCGCGAATTTCTCCACGCATGCGTATAGCGAATACGGACGGATTGTGTGGTTGTCTCTGGATTGGTTATCTCAATTACCTACCCTTGGAGGCCAACTATAAACAATAACATACTCTAAACATTATGTGAAGTTCTGAATAAATTCAGTGAATTATTGTTCTAATGTGATTATTATGTGAAGGGAATTAATATAATTTTAACCGTGTTGAGTTTATGAAATTCCAAGAGGATCTTGTTTAGACAGGAACATCGCCATAGATTATAAGGTATCATTTTATTTTTCATTGATTTCAATTTAATACGTAGTTTGTATCGATATTCATCATTCATATCCGAATTTTGTATTTCATCGACATTTAACTTCAATATGGTCCGGTAACAATAAATTTTCAATAGAAACTGTGCGTATTAAATGCTCCTTGGTGTTCAATCTTATCTCCCACATTTGTGGGATGTAATTATTAAATATCTCTACATCAACGTTTTCCATCATTCGAATTTAAGTCTCAACAAAGTTGATAAATATTGTGACAACATTGTTAACTCGTTTAAAGACCAGAGAAGGAATAATATTCGATGATATTTAATTCAGAGACGCATTCAGAATATTCTTGAAATTAATGATTTTTTCGTCGAATTTCTCTGGGTAGAATTGGAAATAACTCGAAAACGACGCGTTTTATGGAAAAAAAGGATACTTGTAGTTTCTTAAATGATTGATTCTTTCGAAAATACGAACCGTTTATTTTTTCAAGTGGTTTTATAGTATTTTTGCCTGGATTTATGAATCGACTACGCTGTAATTTGCATACAAGGAGGAATATTTAATAAGATTGAGGAATCTGCACCATGAGAAGAGTAAACAATAAACCAAAATTGAGTTCATTCGAAATAACGGTTCCGAAGATCTAATCAGAAAAGTGTTTTTTTTTCATGGATTTTCGACACCCTGTATCTTCCAAACCAAACCAAATTTTGAAAAATGGTATAGGAAAAAAGTGTTTAGTTTCATGAGAGGAATCTACAGTTTAAATATTTGTACAAGTCAAAGACTCACCTTGTATATCTATGGAGAGAAATAATCAGTACATAGTATAAAATATATATAAAATATATATAGTATGAAACAAAGTGGCTTTCGCTGTCTGTCCCTATGTACGCTTGAATCTTCAAAACTACGCAACGGATTTTGAAACGAGTTTTTTTCAATAGAAAGAATGATTCGAGAGGAATGTTTATATTCATGATACATTAATAATATTGTAGAGAAATACGGATGAATTCACATGCGATGTCGTAAATAAACACATTTTTTAGCGCTTACATTGCAAACGCTGACTGTACCCCACGAGATAAATCGAAATAATGTACTCGGTATTGTACTCCTCAAAGACGTCAACAAGAAAGTCCACGATGGTATATGTCTATCCCTTAAGGATAACCCACAATAACCATTTCTTATCCTTTACATTCTACGGGAAGAAATGGCTTATTTAGGAAGTTATTTTAAGCAATACAGCATTAATCCTTATCCAATTAAGTACCTTAGGGTACGTACATGCCGGAGATGCAAGGATGAGCGCGGTGGAGGTCGCGGTCGTGATCTAGTTATAAATTTAGAATGTACGTACCCTTAAATACATTGTTCATTCAATATAGATCAAAATGGCCCTTTACAGCATGTAATATAAATGAATGTTTCCGAAGATATTACAGATGCAGGGACATAGCGGTGCGGCACCGGCACTACCGTTGTTTATAAGGATTGCATTGCATCCGTTCGAAGCCGGGGCAGATCGCTAGTTGAGAAATATGGAAGACGAACTGTTTCAAAAGGTGTATAACATTCTGTTCTAGTGATGCTTTGAAAACCCGATATTTCGAATATGCACGATATTCCAACCTGTCCCAGAAGAATCAAACCAAAGGCCGCACAGCGATTGGTTCAATAAATCCGGCACACCCATAAAGCACCGGAATGAAACTGCGAATATGGTAAGATTTATCAGCCAGATGCATCCAGTATACGAATCAATCATTCTCGTACCTCAACGTATACAAAGCTTCAAACATGTTCCTACATTTCCAATTAGGACGAATGAAGATATTAATGACACACAAAGCAGTGCTTACCTATCTGTCGTTTGATCAGCCCCCATAACCGAAATGACGGATGACACGTATGACATATTAATCCGGGCATCCTGGGTGTCGCAATCTACCGACGAGGGTTTCCGGTTGTAAAAAATGGAATGAGAGATTATCTTGGCAAATGAATTTGAGGACCAGATATATAATAATTAGAGTGCTGAGAGGATTGGAGTGAAGGTAACCCTGGAGACGGAATTCGAAGGGATTTCCAGGACATGAGATGGAGGAAAGGCGGAAAGGAGTGGGGATGCCATGTCTTGTAGAAGATCTCGGGAAAACGGAATGAGGAAAGGCCCATTAACCCGTTTTTCTCAGGAATATGCTTAATCTGATTATCCTGCCTTCCTGGATATCTCCCATTTTTGGTTCAATAATTTGGACTTATATTCCATCTTCCATAAGTATAACCATCTTTCATTCAACAACCTATATTATTTCATTCATTAATTCAATTTTCTGATCGAAATTGATCATATTCAAGCTCCCTTCTTATCCACTGCTCGATATAGACCATTTTTGCCCCCATTTCATTCACTTCTAGCACTCCTCGTCAAATTCTTCCCACCATTTCCTTGAATTTCATCTTGCCACCTCATCTGTGATCGTTAGATGCCTCTTTTGTTGTTTTTGGAGCAGGGACTCTGTACATTTGATGTTATCTCTTGCGACGTGATCTGCTCACTTCCGTTTCATTTTTCTTTCAATTCTCTAGGGTCACTACTAATGAGGAGGATTTCATTATCGAAGCGAAGATAGTGCAAGTATTTTCTATCAATTAGACTTCGCTAATACAATTCAGTTTTTTGAAGATGTTCTTTAGGGACAGGGTGCATAGTTTAGTTGAAACTCAATTTAATTAGTGCAAACTGCAAACTGACATGTTTATGATGTGGACTCCTAATTTTTTCCAGAATCATCTTTCAGTTTCAGACTAACAACTCTAAATTTCTTTATAATTCTTTTTCGAATAAAGAAACTCATTAAGCCATAAAGGCTTTCTAGATTTCAATCTAGCCAGTCTTGTATCTGGCATATAATTTATGATAGGAAATAAATTTGGAAAAAAACGAAATTTATCCCATGACTTAATGGCAGCAATCTTTCCTTGAATATGAGGATGAAGACAAGGTATAAGGTGCATTAATTTTAATCTCTGAAATGGGTCTATCAACAAAGCTAAAGTGCATGCAGCCCAAAAGTTGTAAAAGACAACCTTATTACCGCAACCACCTCATAACTATACCCAACACCATCCATACATACCCATTCGTATAATATGTTAATGATAACGCCCTACAAAGGGTTCTGTCTCTCCCCCAGTCACCAGGATATGAACGGCTAAATTCATAACTCTTTTCTCTTCACGACCTCGTTTGTTGCTGCTTGGAACAAGGGATGAATTTCCAGAAAACGTCCATGTTCAGAATAACATGCGTGCTTGTTGGACTAATTTGGGATTCCACAAAAGGACGATGTTAATAAAATATAGTGGATGAATTCATCCCACCTCTGAACAACACATCACGACTGGTTGATTAGAGGATGAAAATATTTTGGAGTTGGAGTTCATGAGATGTTACATTATATTCGAACAATACGCTGGTTGGTTTCTGGTCCAATTCGGATGCTTGAGTTGAAAGCAGAGGGGAAGTGATTACCACCTCTCACCCCCCGTAAATCCGCCCATGGCTCTGAGATTCAGAACAAAACTCGAAAATGAAATATCGAACAAATTAAAACGAAATAATTCATTAGTTATGAGGGCTACATGGACGATTTTTGTATGGAAATGTAGGTTTTCGAGGTCGTTCTATGCAATAATAGACTTTCCAGAGCCCTGACTATTATGGTTTAGATTTTCAACTGCGAAATGGTATTTTTCGAGAAATTGGAAATTTCAAACTGTGTGTATAAAATGTATAAATTCATGCTTCTCAGAATTCAATTTTATCTCCCGCATTTGTAGGATTTTATTATTACATATCTCTAGATTAAAAATTTTTCCATCATAAAGATTTTAGTCTTGACAAGTTGATAAACATTCTGACAACATTGCAAATTTGTATAGATATCAGAGAGTTTATAAAGTTCAGCCATTCTGTGATAATATGAATCCAGGGAAGCATCTAGATTTATTCTAATGATTTTTTATTATTCGTCAAATTTTATCGGGTAAAATTGAGAAAAACTCGGAAACGACGCGTTTTATTAAAAACATAAAAATACTTTCATTTTATAAAATGATTGATTCTTTCGAGAATATGAACCGTTTAACTTTCTCAAGTGATTTTATAGTATTTTTGCTTGGATTTATGAGTCGACTACGCTGTAATTTCCATACAAGGAGGAATATTTACTAAGTTTTGATTGAGGAATCTGCACCATGAAAAGAGTCAACAATGAACCAAAATTTTGTTCATTTGTAATAGCGATCACGAAGATATGGACAGAAAAGTGTTTTTTTATGGATTTTTGTTACCCTGTATCTTTCGAACGAAACCGAATTTTGAGATATGTAATAGGAAAAAGGTGTTCCGTTTGATGAGACGAATCTACAGTTGAAATATATGTACAAGTCATTGACTGATCCTGTATATTTATAGATTTCGGTGAAATGTTTAAAAAAGACACATCTTCAAAAGAATCTTGTGAAAACTATGTACATCTGTCGATCTGTCCCTGTCCGAATCCCTTCAGTAGAGTTCTTGTGAACAATAACTCTTCTTCATGATTTACGGGTACAAACTCTCAACTTCTTCCGAATGTATCTACGAATGTACGTCAAATTGCCCAAACGTGTTATTCATTCATCCCCATAAAATATTCATCATCCCCCCTCGTGTCCGCATTATCCAGGCTGTTCGTTCAAACGTGCCTGAGTTGACTCAAACTGATCAAAATTTCATTTGAAAAATATGAAACTCACACAAAATGATTACGAGTTTTACGGAATTTGCGGTAAATTTGCACGGTACATAAAATATTCACGGTAGTCGGGTTATTTCACGTTCTCCCCGAGGTTCTCGCATAATTTTCGTTCCCTTATTCGAGCAATAATTCCGAAAAGTTTTACCTTCCCGATTCCATTGTGTGTTGATACTTAATTCTGCATCAGAACGGGAATGTTGCGCTGGTGAAACAACACCGTGAGCTTGGGGTTGTTTGTCAAGAACAAGGTGGAATGTACGTCCAAATTAACCGAGAAAATTTGGAATCTACAGATGGGATGAAAACAATTTTGTTTTTTGTTCGGCAACATTAACCTTGCATATGATTGGATGCAAGATAGAATAATAAACATGTTTGAAGTCATTCTAAAGACGGATCTCTCCTCAATAACATTTTCGACAAGCATTTTTGTCCGTTCCCCTTTTCTGCATGCTCCACTTAGTCCAATTATCAAAGCAACTATTTTAAATAAATATTTATTATCTGATGCTTCCGTTGGCAACTTTGAGACAACTTGTTTGCTATACTCTGTTCAAATCTGAGAGGGAGCAATAATAACATGTTTCGCGCAGCGGTAGGAGGGCCTTCGTAAAGTTTCTTTCCGTCCAGAGTCGAATCGAGGAGATTTCACACAATCGTTCAGTTTTAACTGAACTTGAATTCCATTTTTTTCAATAATTTATAGAACGTTGTTCTTTTGAAATTTGGCAAACAGTCGTCATCATTCACGATTTCTAGAACTTTAGAAATCGTTGGGATTTCATTCCGGAAAAAAAACCGTGGACAATTCTTCTGATGAGGTTCATATCGAAATCGTCAACCGAATCGATTATTTTCAACGACTGGGCTCTCCTCTTAGGTGGCGTAAATGCTTAATTCTCTTCATATTCACTGAGAATTCTGAATACAGCTGAATCACTCACCCCTGAGGATTTTGAAACCATTCTCTTTTCGATAAATCAGGATGTTCTTCCAATTCTTTTCGAAAAATGTTCAAAATTAGCTCTTTCTCTTCAGCAGAGAAATGCGACCTCTTGGACCTTTTTCGTGGTGGTCTCCACATATCACTCTCAGATTCAGTATCCGTTTCCGAATTCGACATTGTTCTATAAACACTATACACTTTGTCCAAAGATTCTCCAACACAATACACTTTTCACAACAAAATCAATAAACATTTTGAACAGCTATACCTTGACAGTAGCTCTAGGTATTTCAACTGGTCTTGTCAATTGAAAACTTCGATATTTATGCAAATCAAGATGGCTTTAATCCATTAAGGGAAAAAACCCAAACCTGGTGTTTCCCGGAATTACCTTGTCGGAATCTTGACCAGCCGACAAAGAGTTTCGTACAAAATAATATAAAATTATGGACCGAACCTATGACAATAAATATATTTCGAATATTACAAGTAAATGACCATCATAAATTTGAACAGAAATCTTTTTCGAGTCTTGTCAATTGAAAACTTTGATATTTATGCAAATCAAGATGGCTTTCACCCATTAGGGAAAAGTACCCACATCTGGTGTTTCTTGCAAGATTCCGACCCAAATCTCTACAACTCTGGTGTTTCCTGAAATTACCTTGCTGCAATCTGGAGCATCCGAAAAAGAAATTATTCAGTAGATAATATAACACTGAGTTTCAATATACCTAGAGTAACAACGTCATTGAACGAATTGAAGCCACTTTTAGTTGTAGTTCCTTCCACTGGCGGATCCATACAGATTTTCAGAGGAGGGGCATGAACTTTTTCAGGGGGGCCATGAATTGATTCATTATTTAGGGATCGATTGAAATTGTATCATGGGATTATTGTCAATTTCGAGGTCCAAGGGGGGAGGGGGGCATGGCAGAGCTCGATATAAACGAATTCCCATTCTTTTATTCATTCTACAGAAATAGACTTTTCCATCAGCAATATCCTACAATTCCATAGTCCAAAACGATGAAAGTAATTGAAAACGAAAGAGGAAAGCCTTTGACACCTAAAAAACCACCACTTCAACGTGCAAGAAGAAAATATTTCATATCTTCGTAGCTTCTTTGTTTCTGAATCGTTACAGAATAATTCACTGCAGATATTTCTCCTTGAAGATACAATTGTGAGGAAAGATTGGAATTTGCCTTCCTCCATTCCGAGGAAATTTTGAGTAGGTACCTACTTCACTACGATACAGCATGAGAAACAGCCCCCAAAGTGTTGTTGCAAACTTTTGGCGACTTCCAAAATGAAATGGCAGTCAATAACCTAATGTTAATCTTCTCCCTCCACCTTCATATCAGCCAATTCCATCATGGGAAGATTCTTAAAGCATCCAAGAAGTTTATAATAAACTTCCATATCTCGATGGGCAGATAGAAATCTTTTATAACTGACGAAGTTACAAAGGGCCTTTAAATTTGGGATTACCCCTCAAAAACAGGAATACATTTAATCTTCTAATGCAGATTCTCATGGGATTATGGGAATTGAGATCGGATATTGAGTCGAGAAATTTCATATCATCAAATTCCTTAGGGATTCATTTCCGTTTCACAGTGAGACTTGGGGAATTATAGGATTCAGGGTTGGGTCTTCAAGTAGCATTTTTCGTGATGAGAGGAAAGCTGATTTACCTACTGAACCCTTCAAATGACCATTAATGGCCATTCAGACTAACCAGAAGTTGCAGTCACATTAGAAGTTCCAAAATTCTCAAACGAGAAATAACGGAGGTACGATTCAATTTATCCTCAATTTATCTGGAACTCAAGAACAGTGGTCATTTCGTGATCTTAAAAGAGGTATACATGAGGAATGTCTTTGACTCTTTCCATTGTGTTAAGATCTTATGAGGCTGAACGATGACGTCCAATTCTTTGAATTTTCATCAATGAAACAAACTCCGGGAGCGGAAGAACCTTCATTCCATTGTTTATAGATCATTGATTATTATACTTCCGGAGGCTGGGTTCACCAATTTTTCTCCTCATGCAAATTTCGTTCGCGCCACGGACTGGAATATCAGCTTCTAGAATTCAAATTGATTGCGATGTGAATAGAGAATGAACCCATTCCATAATCCTCATAAAATATTAATGGAACTCTGTTGTTACAGGTAAGACGCAGCATAATGTTCGATTGGAAATGGAAATCCGAGGGGTAAGGCGAGCTCCATTTTTCTCAGCGACTGCTGAATAAATTCTGGGCGTGCGATTCATTTTTCACGGAGATCGGAGGGATAAATGTTGGACATCCTATAAGGAATGCCGAACTTTCTGTTTCGGATAAAATGAAAGTGCTTCTATAATTTCATTCTCGGCGCTTGGGAAGACGATAATTATACTCAATTTGTGATGATGCTCGAGCATTTTCAGCAGGCTTTTATGCCAGTTGTGACTGCTTCAAGATTCCAATAGGATGTGGATAGTTGCATCGAAGAAAATGACAAATATCTTAGAGAATCAGATACATGTTCAATGATTCGAATATCAACAAAAGCCACGTTTGACTAGGACTTGCCATGCTCAGATCAACCCATCTGAATTTGGATTAAATCGGATTGGAACCTGGTCATACTACAGTCCGTTCAAATATAAGAAGGAGCTTTGTAAACAAACAGAATCGTCTCGGACTGTGGATGGTACTGGATATAAATGATTCAATTATTTGAGTCAGCAATTCCCACATTGGAACTTTTTTCCTCAGAAACTCTAGTGCAAAATTTCTGTTATGATTTGCAACTGTCATAAACATTTTATATCCGACGTACCCTATTTTTATATTTCGTTTTGGTTTTATATTATTATCTACTAAATAATTTCTTTTTCGGATGCTTGAGATTGCGGCAAGGTAATTCCAGGAAACACCAGAGTTTTAGAGATTTTGGGTCGGAATCTTGCAAGATTCCTTTTCCCTAATGGGTGAAAGCCATCTTGATTTTCATAAACATCGAAGTTTTCAATTGACAAGACTCGAAAAAGATCTCTGTTCAAATTTATAATGGTCATTCACTTGTAATATCCGAAATATATTTAGTTTCGTTCCATAATTTTATACTATTTTGTACGAAACTCTTTGTCGGCTGCTCAAGATTCCGAGAAGGTAATTCCGGGAAACACCAGATTTGGGTCCTTTTCCTTAATGGGTTAAAGCCATCTTGATTTGCATAAATATAGAAGTTTTCAATTGACAAGACCAGTTAAAATACCTAGAGCTACTGTGAAGGTCTAGCTGTTCAAAGTGTTTATAGATTTTGTTGTGAAAAGTGTATTGTGTTGGAAAATCTTTTGACAAAGTGTATATAGTGTTTATAGAACAATGTCGAATTCGGAAACGGATACTGCATCTGAGGGTGATATGTGGGGACCACCACGAAAAAGGTCCAAAAGGTCGCATTTCTCTGCTGAAGAGAAAGAGATAATTTTGAACATTTTTCGAAAAGAATTGGAAGAACATCCTGATTTATCGAAAAGAGACTTAGTAGAAATTTTTTCAAAATCCACAGGGGTGAGTGATTCAGCTGTATTCAGAATTCTCACAGAATATGAAGAGAATAAAACATTGACGCCAGCTAAGAGGTGAGCCCAGTCGTTAAAAATAATCGATTCGGTTGACGATTTCGATATGAACCTATCAGAAGAATTGTCCACGGTTTTTTTTCCGGAATGAAATCCCAACGATTTCAAAAGTTCTAGAAATCGTGAATAATGACGACAGTTTGCCAAATTTCAAAAGAACAACGTTCTATAAATAATTGAAAAAAATTGAATTGAAGTTCAGTTAAGACTGAACGATTATGTGAAATCTCCTCGATTCGACTCTGGACGGAAAGAAACTTTACGAAGGCCCTCCCACCGCTGCGCCAAACATGTTATTATTGCTCCTTCCTACATTTGAACAGAGTATAGTGGACGTGTTATTTACAACTTAATTTCTAATTTCAATCAAATATCCGAACCTTGACCTCAATATTCACTACAAGATTTTTTTTAGAAAGGTCTTCTCTCGGTTTTGAAATTTTCTTCGTTTCACACCACTTTTTATAGGCCGCATACAAATTTTCATAAGCACTTTTAGTGGGTAGGAGAGATTATTCGGCACTTGCGGCTAAATTTTTTACGCTTTCCTTTCCCGAACTATCAATTTCTTGGATTATTGTGACGTTTGTCACAAAATAAACGAAGTAAACAACTTTGTTCAGTGGGGTTGCTAAGTTCGCTGATGGTTACTAAGGAAAGAAAAGCAAAAGCTCACTTAAATGTTTCTTTGTAATGAAGCGACGAATATATTAATTGCCTTTTCAGGAAATAAAATTTCTGCATTGCAGTCAAACATAAAGCTTTGTATGAAACTCGTACATAATTAGACTTATGGACTTGCCCAAATTATTGGCCTCGCTCGCTTTGCTCGCTCTCCCATAAACTTTTGGACTCGTCCATAAAGACCTTATGTACTTATTACACAAATAGCTATTATAGTTTCCATATTTCTGGGCTCAGATGAGTAAAATGTTTCTGACCTATCAATTTGGCACATCTTCGTACTTCAAAATGACAGTTTGTAAACTTTCTACAGCAACCCATAATCCGGATTAAATTCGCATTGATGAATAGCAGACCGACGAATCGGCGAGAGTAATTAACTCGTCAATTTGTTTCAATTTTAAGGTTCCTAATTGAATAGTCCGGCCGCAGATTGAAAACCCGGAGGAATCCGGGACAAAAACGCACGCTGGATGAGCTGGCGACGTGATTGGTTTTGGGCAATGATCTAATTAGTTAACCGAATTCCGAGACATTCGGCCTCGCGACGAATCGTGACATCCACAACGAATGGCCGAATGTTTTGTGTTTCATAATTACAGTTTCGATTTTACGACCGGCTACGACAGCGCTCGCTTGATTATGTCGCGATAGGGTCCGAGAGGAAACAGCGATGTCTGTCTACAATTTCCGATAATAAAAGTCATCACAGGAGATTTTCCGGTTATAGAGGGTGTTCCAATAACAGCGCAAGATTTGAATTGCGCGCGCGCGCCATATTTGACAGTTATAATGTCACATGATTATGACGTGACAGATCGAAAGTTGATAGAACGGAGGTAGGAAACATGGCGCATAACACGATAGAAAAACGCGTCCTGATTGTCAACAATTATTATACTATTCGGGCGTCCAATGCTCGGTCGAAATAATGTGCCTAATTCATCTTATGTGAAAAGAAAAAAAAAAGAAAAATCGAAAGTTATGGTTGGAATGACGTAGTGAAACACAGAAAAGGAGCTTGTAGACGTAAGAAGAAAGGCCAGAGACGTCAATTAGACATCGGTCACAAGAATAGGACATTTCAACAGGCACTCTTCAGTGAATTCTCACTGAAAATTTATAGCTGCATGAAACAAAATCCAACTGACTCAACAACTGTAATTTTGATAATTTTCATTGATTAGACTAACAAATTTATCAGTTTGCGCCATTTTATGATATATTTGTTAGTTTAATCATTAAATACTAGTTTGGGCCCACAGATCAATATATTAGGTAGATTCGCATTTAAGGCAGATCCACATTATAGATAGATTCAGCTTATAGGTGGATTCGCCTTTCTCGACAGATTTACTGAAAAATTCAGTAAATTTTTGACTGAAATTTTTTTTGAGAATTTTTTTATGACATATTCGAGTTGAATGTTTTCATATTGTTTTACATCAATGAAAGGTGGTAGATAGTATTATCTTTCAAAAAACATTTTTTTCACATATGTAGAACCTTTATGTCCAAAGAAACCGATATCATTTGGAAGGGTCAACTGAAATAAAAAAATTAATTTAAAATGGCGGCTATTCCAAAAACAGGGGAATAAACCTCCCAATCAGTGTATTTTTGTCGATAAAATCAGGTATATTCGATGCCCTCAAATTATCGCTAAGTCATTCCCAAACACACAGTATAATTGTATCACCAAAATGTAGAATCATATTTCCATTCTAACATGCTGCAGAATGGGTTTTCAAAGTTCTTCACGTGGAGCTTGAATGTAAAACGGATATACCAGTCAAAAAAATTAGCTGAAGTGGTCACAAAAAGACGGGAGGGCATTTCGGATGGAGTTCTGTATGCATAAGATACCCATAACTGCGTAAAAATGACTAGGGTGGATAATAATGCCTGTAGAGGCTGATCTTGGGGTGAGATCTGAATCATCGAGTCATAAAACCTTTTGTTGGTTCATTATATAATGTTCTTCATTGCGGAAACGTAAACAAAGGGTCGTGATCCTCATTTCATAAAGGACTATCGTTAAAGGTATAACATAAAATATTCATCTCGAGTTGATGTCATTTAATGTCGGTCCTAGAAAGGGATGCTCTTTTTGTATGATAATTATGAATCCAATCCTTGTTGCTCAGTTGGATAGGAATAATATGATTTTGATGTGGTCAAACATCTGATTCGCCGCCTATATGTCCTATTGGTTCAGTCTTCGGATCAACACAGGTTGTCCTACATATTGTCGTAAAATTCTTAACAAAAAATCTTCACCTGATGGCATGTCATAATAATAAAGTTTTGTGCCAGCTCACTTACCTACTGATATTGGAAACCACACCTATACTTATTGAACATAGTTTTCATTGAGCTATATCATAATAACAGTTTTTAATTCTTCAAAAATTTAAAATAAACATCCATTTTTTCTCGAAGAGACTTTCCAATTTTCAACAAGAAGAAGTCGGGAAAACACAAAGTCCAAGCCTTCAAAAATTGTACCATACCATAATGATATTCTTTATGGTACTTTTTACAAAAATAACGAGCATTTGATTAGGACAAATCACTTCGTTACATTGGAAAAATGTGAAACATTAAAATGAACTTAAAATTGGAAAGAATCTTATTGTTCCTGAAAAAAAAAACAAGATTATGCAGTTCAGGAATAAAAAATTGGTCTGTCATAGCCCTAGCTAACAGGAAACAAACCTCCATCAAGCTTATTTCAATAAGGATGAATTTTCAGGGTGACAGTGAAATTAGGGATGCGTTTTGCATGACGTGAGAACTTACACAGTTCGCCGTCAGATGTCATTTAATAAGCTTATGTTTAATATGTGTTGCGTGCTATTATTCATGTCCCAGGAGGTTAGGTAAGGAGAGACACTAATTATGCAACCCTAAGGATGATTTGATAACGGCGAGGATTCGAGGGATATCAGGGAGACACGTCACGAGTTGTGATGATCGTGGATGGCGGTGTATTGAGATATACCCGTTCGGGAATTTGTCAAGCTGGAGCTTCCGACGTGCGGACTAATGGGTCATTGATTTCCTCAGGACATTCGATTATGTGTAGCTCACGAAGAATTATCTGCTTATTATTTTCAGGTCACTTGTAGTTTTGAAAGAAACACGATATCAAAATCAGTTTGTGAGCTCGCATAATTTTTTATACGCTAATGTTATAGCTATGCATTCTTCCAACGTTGTTTTTAACAGTATCCAGGCTCCCGTGCACATATACAGAAGTACTTCGAGAATACAATAAAGTGTTCACTTATCCATATACAGGGTGTTTCACCATAAACTGGACAAACATATAAAGCCGTGTAGTTGACACCGAGAAAGTCATTTTTGCCTTATGACATATACCCCGTTTTCGACGCATAACCGAGATACAGGGTGCTCAATGTCAACTTTGAGCAATATTCTGTGAACTGTAGTAAGTTATGCGTGATATTTGAAATAACGGTTCCTGACCACATCTTAGTATTTTTGAGAGCTCAATTGAATTGTTGTGTAGAATTTTGCAAAAAAAATTCAAAATGGCGGAAAACCTGCAAAGTCGGAATTTTTTTTTCTCGGTTGCCAATTTGGAAAGCATAATCTCAACGTACTCGATTTTCTAAGATTTTCCGTGAAAAAAGTTTTTCAAATTTCGAACTCAACTTTTTTTTTACATGTCTTCAGTGAAAAAAAAATTTCGCCCAAAATTTTTGGAATTTTCCATGGTTAAACTATCTTCAATTCTGAATACTTGGGTGGAAACAGAATGAAAAAATATCAATTGGTTTTCTTTTTGTAGCCTTCCGAAGATTACGCTAGGTGTACTTTCTTAATTTTTATTTGAGAAACTGGAGGCCGTACGTGGGTAAAAATTGTGCTGCTGGGCTGCCAGAATGACCCAGATAGAAATATGAAATTATAACAAAAAAATTTTTTTTTTGAAAAAAAAAAAAAAATTCGAAATAAAAAAATAATTTTTTTTTTATTTATTCCAAAAAACTTTGGTAAGGTTCGAACTCTATACTCTCAATTAACTAGTGTTGCTTTGGTAACGGAGATTTATAGGATTAGAATTAATCCAATTCATACTCGTAGAGTTCGATTCCTAGCAAAATTTTTTGAAAAAAAATTTTTTTGGTTTATAATTTCATATTTTTATCCAGATCATTCTGGCAGCCCATCAGCACAATTTTAACCTCCGTACGTCCTCCAGTTTCTCAAATAAAAATTAAGAAAGTACACCGAGCGTAATCTTCGGAAGGCTACAAAAAGAAAACCAATTGATATTTTTTCATTCTGATTTCACCCAAGTATTCAGAATTGAAGATAGTTCAACCATGAGAAATTCCAAAAATTTTAGCCGAAATTTTTTTTCACTGAAGACATGTAAAAAAAAAGTTGAGTTCGAATTTTGAAAAAATTTTTTTACGGAAAATCTTAGAAAATCGAGTACGTTGAGATTATGCTTTCCAAATTAGCAACCGAGAAAAAAAAATTCCAACTTTGTAGGTTTTCCGCCATATTGAATTTTTTTTCGCAAAATTCCACACCACAATTCAATTGAGCCCTCAAAAATACTAAGATTTGACTAGAAACCGTTATTTCAAATATCACGCGTAACTCACAACAGTCATCAGAATATTGCTCGAAGTTGACATTGAACACCCTGTATCTCGCTTATGCGTCGAAAACGGGGTATATATCATAAGGCAAAAATGACTTCCCCGATGTCGTCTACACGGCTATATATGTTTGTCCAGTTTATGGTGAAACACCCTGTATCAACCAAGATCGGCACTATAAAAAATATTATTTTAATGCTCTGATAGACGAACCGGATCCTGCGCCAATTTGCAAATTTTTTTCTTTTCTGTTCGGATTCGAATGAAGAAATGAATATACAGGGTTGTACATATATTTTAACTGTAGATTCGGTTCCGTTTCGAAGATACAGAGTGTCGAGAATCCACGAAAAAAACACTTTTTTGTTCATATCTTCGGAACCGTTATTCAAAAGAACTGAATTTTGGTTCATTGGTTACTCTATTCACGGTGCATAATACTCAATTAAAACTCACTCGAAATTTTTCCTGGTATGAAAGTTTCAGCCTAGCCCACTCATAAACCCACGAAAAAATACCATAAAACCGCTTGAAAAAGATGAACGGTTCATATTTTCGAAAGAATCAATTATTTCAGAAAATAAAAGTATTTTCATGTTTTCTCAATAAAACGCGTCGTTTTTGAGTCATTCCCAATTTTACGAGATAAAATTTGTGGAAAAAATCAAAAATCATAAGAACAATCTGAATGCTTTCCTGGATCTATAATATCACAGAATCGCTGAAATTTATAAACTCTTTGATTATCTATTCGAATTAACAATGTTGTCAGAATTTTTATCAACTTTGTCAAGACTAAAATGTCAATGGAATACAAAGTTCGGACATTAATGATGAATGTCCCATACTAACCACGTATTGAATTGAAATCAAAGCAAAATGAATACTTAACACTACTTGATCTGTTGCGATGTTTCTATCGATAGTAGCGCTCTATCGGCGAGAATCAGAACTACTCCTTCGGCATTTCCAGAGACTAGACGCCATCAGCCAAAAGTAAACGAAATTAGTGCCTTTGCGTTAAATCATCCGGTAATGATAGAGGACGTACTGCTTCCTTGTTTAAAGAGAAAATCAACACAAGCTGGCATCGTCTTCTCAAAAGCTCTATGATAGCTCTGTCACAGAAGATGGGACGATGGGTTAGGTTAGGTCATTGACCTCGAATCCTATGACCTAGGTTAACGGAAATATGTTCGATTAGATTAAAAACAATTCTTTTTGTGATAGTTTGGGAGATCGAGGAAAATATGAACAAGTTATAAGTGCTCACAAACTAATCTGAATGAAAATCGAAGGAGGAACTCATTTTGGTGGAATAAATATGGCTTTTCAATTGCAAAAACAATCGGACAAAACTGAGTGTTTTTATTGAGAAATATCGTGTTTTTAACATTCTCATTCGAATAAGGTTGGTACTTGAGTATTCCCTAGATATATCAGCTCAATTTCAATCGAGAAATATAAACTTCGCATCAATTCCAGAGAATCATATCAGAGACGTTATTAGCCCAATTTTTTGTCAAATGGCTATATATTTTCAACAGAACCGAATTCGGTAGAATGGAAAATGAAAAAAAGTTTTTTTTTGACCTCAAGAATCTTCAGTTAAAATATATATACAAGTCAAAGACTCACGCTGTATTATGCTTGGCTTTACCCATGAAACCGGGCTTTATGGCGACATATTCCAGAAGTTATCAAATTTATTTGGTTCGTTTTAAGAATGATATGAAAATAATGAATAGGACGAAAAAATAGTGAGACATTTCGAATAAAGTTGTGGGACGGTTCAAAAACATATTCCCTATTGGAAAATCCTTCAGTATCCTCCAGAATCCACTCTAACAGGAAGTCCAACAATATGACGTGGCCCCACATGGGAATTCCTCACTATATCTGAAAGCTCCATACTTCCTCATTCATTTTATGCGAATGATCAATGGGAAGACCGTGACACGTACCTTGTAACCTACAGCAGGCTGTATCCCTTGCAACAACTGCCACTACAAAACGGCGTCCCATATGGGGTGAAGGAAATGAAAAAGAGGCAAAAAGGCCTCGAACATTATCATTGGCATGGGAAATATTTTTTCGCCATTCTTTTAGTTCGGTCTTCCGTACATGCGGAACCTAGACGAGAGTATTCGAACAACTTTCCTCGATGAAAACGTAAAAACTGAAAATGCCGCCAAGTATTTGGATTGCGGAAATGTCGTGTTTGTTTTCCGTTGCCGAATCCAGGTCGAGACGTATACCGAGTATTTGCGTTTTTTTCCTTTTCGCTGAACTCACTTGGAACGGTTCTGTAAGGGTGAGAGGAGATTCCAATAGTTGAGCATAAAAGAGGAGCATTGTCAGTCAGGTACTTCATTCATTTTAATATCCATTGAAGATAAGGAAAATTAATAATAATACCAGAATAGTTTTTGATGAAGCCAAAAATGCTGTGAAAGGGGTGTTATCACTTGAAGAAAAGAAAAAGATGTTATTATAATTTTGAAGATCTTTCTTCGTGAACGGAAAAGTGTTACCTAATTCTCCAGGAAGTGGGATGGTAAATGAAATTCGAAATGAAACTTCAGACGTCTATTGAGACCAAAATAAAATGAACGGTTTCTCACACACCGCCTATAATTCAAATACGTCAAAAGATGAAATTATCAAAATTATTGGTCAATTTATCAAATCGAAATCATATTCAAAGACAAGATCAACTTATCAAAACCAAATGAAATTATCACAACAAATTCAAATTATGAAAGCACAATCAAATTATCAAAACTTAGGGAGATTTCGGTACTGTGGACTCCAAAAGATTTTTGGCTTTGCATGCAGCTTTCTAACAATACTCAAACAAGCCAAGCAAACACAAAAACTACCTGACCTTTTCTCCTCCTGGCAGGTAATCCTAAGGATGATGAAAATATCCTAAAAATTGAAGAACACCCAAAAACAACACGTCACTAACTCTTTAACTTCTGATTCAAACTCAACTGTTTCCATCTCCGCTTTGAGATTGAGACCGTACTTCCAAACACTGAAGTACCCTAAAACCGTATCCCGAGTCAACTGAGAACCTTTCCGTTTAAGGCTTCTCCAGATACTCTCAACTTCCGAACCGTATTCCGAGTCAACTGAGTTTGAAGCTCCTCCAGCTACTATTACCTTTCGATTCCGAGTCAACTGAGAACCTCCCCGTTTAAGGCTTCTCCAGCTACTCTTCTTCGTTTTCCAAAAGCAAATTGAAAATTTCCCCCTTTCCCACCTCCCGTGGGTGGATTCCGAAAGGATGATGCAATTCATATCAAACTTTCGTGCACTGCCACGTTGCAAGTCCCATGATTTTAGCCTCGAACTTTCTGCTGTCGTCTGCATTTAGGGCCACCAATGTCGTGAAACGATTTTCTGATATCGTCTGAGTTTCAGGAAGAAACTTGGCACGAAAATCAATAATTCCAATCGTTATCGGCTAGCCTGCATCCTGTACCATACCGATAAGCAACAAAGTAATTTTCGGAGCCATTAATACGAATTTCGGAAGTCTATTTTCGTTAAACGAAATACAATGCCATAAACTCTTCGAAAAACAGATCAGACAGATACAGGGTGCAGCAACTAGTTCTCTCACATTTGAAGGAGCTGTTAGAAAAAATAAGAAAGGAGAAATTGGAAAAATTCTTCTTCATTTTGAAAGCCTACATAATTATTTTTTTTCATTAATGTTTTGAAAATAATATCATCTAAATGACGGCCTCAGCGAGCGACGTACTTGTGGAGTCTTTCGCTGAAGTTTTCCATTATTCTCTTCAGCATAGCGGTTTCAATCTGGATGATTTCCTCCTTGATTGCCTCTTTCAAGTTATCAAGGAACCTAGGCCGATGTTTGAAGACCTCTTTCTTGAGGTCTTTATTCTTTACTTGAAAGAGACAATTAAGGGGGAAATCATCCAAATTGAAACCACTATGCTGAAGAGAGTAATTCTATATTATACTAAAACGGTAACTCTGTGGTCCGGCCCGGGGAATCTGTCGAAAAAGTTGGTCCAGAAGAATCTTAAAATCGCAGCGAAGCTGCGATACAGGAAAGGAATTTTTACACGGTCGGCAAGAGGAATGATCGATTCGTACGTGGGCGAAATTTCGATTCTCTAGGCGATGTAGAAGTATTCCAAAAAAATTCGCGAAAATCGCGAAAAAATTCGGCAAAAAGGGCAATTTTAAACTCGATAAAACTTTTTTCGCAGATATCCTGACCGTGATGTAAATATCCGGATCGACAAAGGAAGAGTCAACGCAAAATAGCTTGGTATTCATATTTTCCATAATTTCCCCATTTCTTCAGGAAAATTGATCAAAGTTTGATATTCCTCCTATAAAATCGCCCGATCTGCAGAGATCACAGAGAACTATTTGACATTGTAGCTGTAAGCTGTCAGAGTTTAGCCACAGCTTCTATAGAGAAAGCCCGGAAAACAATCTGACAACTGCGCTCATATTCCGCGATCGGAGGCCTACCGATAAGGATAACTGCTTAAAAGGTAGATCTGCTGGCCCATACTAGTAATAATGATAAGTGAAAAAAAACTTGATTATTGAGGCTTTCAAAATATGAGAGGATTTCTCCAATAACTTCTTTCTTTTTTTCTCAAAAGCTCCACCAAATGTGGGAGAACTAGTTGCCGCTTTCTGCACATCGTTATGAAAACGAACTAAGAAAGTCAGAATTATCATAAGGAATGAATCGAACACTATTGACTGTTATAGAAAAAGGAACAGCAAGAGGACATTAAGCATTCAGTTATCTTATACGTATAGCTCAAGGCTATTCCTGCTATGCACTATCCGTAATTTCTGCATCCCGCATTTTCAGAATAACTTGACAAATTCGAACAAAGGCTGCACTCTGCAGCTTAGCCTTCAATACAATAACGCCCAAATGAAATTTGCGCTGAAATTACGGAGTAGAAACACCACAAACGTTTCAATTTTCGGCGAAAATTATGCAAAATATTCGAAGGGAATGTATGATCGGCGCATTTTATTCGCATTTCCATCGGACCGTTAACGAGCCGGTAGTTTGGGGGCAATTGAGGGACCATTTATAGCGGCGTAAAAAAACAGACACGGTTGTTAAATGCTAGAGCGCAAATTTCAGCACACAATTATATCGAGGTGAATTTGGTGTGGCAGGGAAAGCTGGTTGTCGGCTTTCTGAATTAGGAAGTATGAAGAAGAATGTCCTGCAGGCTTTCGTTATGGCGTTGACCACGTATGGAATAGGCACAAATTTGCATGGTATTAAAATAAATTGCTTCGAGGTTCCGGTTATTATGCTGCTGTAATGGGGTGCTGTTTCAGTCTTTCGAGAGTCGAACATAGAAATTAAGTTAATCCACATCAACTGTTAATAGATTTAAATAATACCCAAAAGTATTCAACCGTATGCCGTCTGATAGATTCAAATAACAGTGCTTGAGAACATGAAACAGTGTGGAACCGTCCTGCTGAAACCACATGTCGTCAAGATCAATTGGTTTCAAATGAGGCACAAGAGACTGTGTTATCATAGCACGAAAACGTTCGCCATTCAGTGTTACTGCATAACCATCTTCGTTTTCGATCAACTTTCGATCTGTCACGTCATGATGGGGGTAAAGAATTAATAATATTTTCCGTCGACCATAAAATAAAAGCTCATTTTAGCGCACTCGAAATCATCCATTAATGACCTATTTTAATGCATGATTTCTTATTAATGCATGATTGTCATGGCAACCGAACATAAAATATTCAGTCAGAGCACTATGAATGCAGCTTCGTTGGAAATCAACTTCTGCACAGAAGGGTATATTGACAACTCCATTCAAAATAAAATAGACTGCAGAAGAAATTTCAGGTGATTCAAGTTGCAAAGTAGATAATACTTCAACCTCCACTTCCTTCACACGTTCCTTATCGGATATCATAGGTAATTATATAAATGTGAACTAAATGTGAATATTCAGAATGTCACAACATGTCCAATATTACCTTTATGAATTTTTCGAATTGATCCATAGGGAGCATAAATATCAATATATCGAAATGAACATAGAAATTTACATTATGTCAAATTTGTCTATTATGCAAAATAAAAATTCATTTCTATCGAGAATTTAGATTCAGTTCGTGATGAGGTCGACGGAAAAATCTTGTCATCAACTCGTTTATTAATTCAGCGATTAATAAACGCGCTCGCTCCGCTCACGCGTTAAAATATTTCGACCATTATTCGCTGTCATTAATAAACTAGTTGATGGCACACTGAATTCGTCTGGTTACTTTGACATCAAAGAAGTGTGATGTATGACATTTATAAAAAGAGCTTCGTGAACGATACAACAACGCGTTCAAATTGTGTTGAATAATTTTATGAAAATCAGCGTTCTGTGAAAATTGTTTTTAGCAAATAACGTGAATTTTTTGGTTCACATAATCGTCCATCTGAAAGCACTATTGATCGAATTATTAAAACATTTCAAGAGAGCAGTTCGGAGTAAGACCAAAAAAGTTAAAAATACAATCGTAGCTATCGTTTACAAAAAATATTGATTCGGTTCGTGAAAGTGTTGCTGAAGACCCTGAAATGTCCATCAGACGAAGTTCACAACATGTTGGACTTAGTGGGTCTACAACATGGCGTATTTTTCACAAGGATTTATCTCTGAAGGCATATAAGGTTCGAATTACACAGACGTTAGGGAGCTTCGCAACACATTATTAGAATCCTCAGCACCATCAGTACTTGTAGAAATCGGAAGTACAATATTGGATGATGATGATCCAAAATCTGTTGAGGTTGGGAGAATTTTTTCAGCAATGACATTATGACTATATGCAATGGAATGATCAACATAGCCCTCGGCTACCGTCGTAGACTTCCATCCACCATGTTTTTTTATATCCGTAATATTTGCTCCTGATTCTGCTAGCAATGAAGAGTAGGATCTTCGAAAACAGTGTCCTGTATATTGCTTTGGTTCTGGCAGTTTGAGGAATTCGGCAACAATATATTGGAATTTTCCCAAATGTATTTATACCAATTGGATTGGCAGTGCATTTATTATTCATGTATTTCAGGAAAAAACGACGATGTTTGATGACAGAAGGGCGCAGTGCAAAGTACTTATGAAAATAATCAACATACTCCCCAATAAAACTGAGAGAACGATTGACTTTCGTTTTTGTGTTTGGAAGTTGTATAACAAATAATTTATTTGTTATTTCGATGTCTTCCACTGATAAATTACACAATTCTTCACTCCGACAGGCTCCAAATAATCCGAAAATCGTTGCAACCTTAACCATCAAGTATTTCTCATCTGGTGCCTCATCTATAAACTTTTCAACTTGTTCACGAGTGAGAATTTTCGATTTTTTGGGACGATATCCTTCACTTTTCCGTTTCAAATACGCCATTATCTTGAAATATTCACTAACATCCACACCATTTTCAACAAGGGCGCTTGACTTCATCATTGAAAATTTGCTCCACAAAGTTGATGAACTCCATATTTTTAATTTTTCTTCTAAGTATGCCAGGAAAACAGGTTCCCTTCTACATTTTTCAATTCACACCAGGCCAGGAAATTGTTATATGCAATATCGTACTGCTGAACAGATTTTTTAGGTGGGAGTTCCAGATTTGCTCTTCTTGCAGACTTTTCAGTATCCACAGGAACAATCAAATCGTCACTTTTATTAATAATTGGACTCTCGACAAACATATTAAGCAGTTAAAAATCCAAGACGAAAATTGAACAGGAAAGAAATTCAAATGACAGCGCCTTTTCTCATTTGTTAGTAATCATAACGTTGGCAACGTTTGCCATTCACAACAACCTTTTGATTATTTGAATATTGAAATGCATTTTGAAGTTTATTGTCATTGCAAATTCACCCATTTCATCATCAAAATAATGCAGTTGTACAAAAAACATTGTATGGTATTTGTGTTGAAAGTGATTTTATTTTGTTCGTGAAATTGTTCAATTCGCTCCGCTCATTTCACAAACTTTTTCACTCAGAAAATAAAACGTCACTTTTAACACTCATATCATAAGTAACTATTTTGAAAATTTTTTGACAGTTCTAACAACAAATCCACTTTTATGATTTTGTATCATATGGAACCATTTCAGCCAATCATGTCAACATTACATCGAAAACTACATCCAATGCAATTTTCATAAGTAATATCATAAGTGCATCAAATTTTTCCGAAAAAAATCGAAAAAACACGTTGCTAAGTAATATTTTAACAAGAAGCATGAGTGCAGGTGGCAACAAAAATCCGAGTCGAAGACGAGGATTTTTGCACCTGCACGAATGCTTTTTGTTAACAAAATATTACTTTGCACTGTGTTTTTTCGATTTTTTTCACAGGAAAAATTAGATGCACGAATGGTATTTGGCAAGAATATTTCATGAGTAACAGATTATTCTGGATGCATCTATGTATGTATTATCAATTTTCGTTGACACAACAACTGTCAAGTTTTGCCGCGGGTAAACCCGAAAAAACTGCTGACAGCTGCTGCCATACAGTTTTTCCATCTAGAAACCATTTGTGATTCAAAATTGCGCGTTTCTGATTGGTGGAAATTAAAACGAGGGAAATAGTCAATCCCAATGATAACACGATAGAGTCTTATAAAATTATATAAAAGTTTCATGGCAACATCATTCCAAACAAATTCCAAAAATTCACGTTTTTGTAATGTTAAAAATATAAACGAGCTCATCAAAGAAAACATTCCCAGAAATACTTCCAATAGCCACAAATATATTTGAGGAATATTTATGGTATTTTGCTACGAACGATCATACGAATAGAATGAACGCAGAAGCTTGGAAGAATTGGCGTTTATACTCAAAGATTGGGCTGTCAATATGAGAAAAAAAGACGGAACAGAATTCAAAGAAGCAACGGTAAAGACAATGTGGTATGTTTCGAGCAAACTCTTACAAGAAAAGTATTATAAGGACTACAACATTATGATTGACCCGTTTGATAATATAATATTTAAACCAGCCCGAGATGCCCGCGATGCAATCAGAAAAAAATTGCTAGCAGACCCAAGTAAACGTGAATCCAGTTCAGATTCGTTAAATTTGTTAGAAGTAAACAGGATAATATTGCTATGGGATGAAAATACTCCTGAAGGTCTTATGCGTAAATTTTATCATATTGCTGCAGTAGAACTAGCGTGGCGAGGAGGAGAGGTAGTTGCTTGTTTGGTGAATTTTTTTCAAATCGAGAAGAATAACGATGGTTCTCCAACAAATCGCATTGAATACAATCCGGTATTCAGAAAGTGCCTAGGTGGTTCTAAAAGCTGTACAAGTAGTGAATGGTTGGTTTCCAATAGTGAGAGACAAATCTGCCCTGTACGTCTTTTTCATAAACTAATATCAAAACGAGGCGAAAATATTACCTCACCACGACTATTCTTGGAACCAAATCGATATTGGAAAAATGAAACTGACAAATGGTACGATAATGTACCTGTTAGAAGGAGTACCAAAAATAAATGGACTAAATATGCTGCCGAAGCAATTGGCTTGAATGTCAAACACAAAAAGATAACGAATAATTCAAATAGATCAACAGCTGTCAGTCAATTAGCAAAAAGTGGTGCAGAGGAACAACAATAACTGAAGATTACTGGTCATAGCAATCGAAATTCTATCAAACCATACCTAAACCTCGATCAGGAACACCACAACAAGATAATAAATATTATGCGTTGAAATAGATCTTCTATACAAGAGAACAGAAAACGAATCTAATGTTGAGTTGAATTTTACGAATTGCACTTTCACTAATTGTACTTTCAATAAATGAATAAATGTTTTGTTGTGTTGAGTTATACATTTTTTCTGTCGAAAAATTTTCTGTCGAATATTCCTCGGACATTGATAAATGCCTCACAATTTTATAACCTATTGGTCGAGCTTTCGATGGTCATAAAATTATCTCGTCTATTATCAAGGTTCTAGGGATATTACTACTGAAAATGAATACAAATTATGTATTTTATTTATTTTAAAAAAACCGCGCACTTCGAAACACCCTCTAGATGCACCAGTATATTCAGACACTAGGAAGGAATACGCCTTTGAAAGTATAAGGTAATCTCTGAGTACATCCTGAAACTTTCCGTAATCCTGTAAAAAGCGCTCTGTTTTTGTTCAAAGCGGTGCTTGAGCGAAACTCATCAGAAAATTTACAGTGACCAAGTTTGCCAACTTCCCGGAGACGTCGAGGAACGGTCCTGGCGCATAACTCTTCCATTCAACTCCCCCAACCTGGATTTGTTTCGCGAATGTTATTTCCAGGATTAATCCGGAACACCTGCGAATGACACCGCCGGAGGAGAGGCGAATGAATCGATACGATTTGGGGCAAAAACGTAGGCGGCCTTCTGGGCTTATAAACGGGGACCAACACAGTAATAAATAATCAGAGGCAAATTTATTCAGCGGTTCCCGGTTTCCGTTATTGCAGTCTTCCTGCACATTCGTTCCTTCGGAATCAATGCAAATGTATTGCAAATCTGACAGTTTGTTAGATTTGTTAAAGGAACGGTTCGGAGTGTCGAAAAGCCGGAAGAAACGGAAGCGAGACGGTCGTTCCGGCCGTCGAGCGCGATTAAGTTTTCGCAAATGGGGTTTAGCCGGAATTAGATCCGGTATGTCTGAATTGCGTTTAGCGGTGGCGAGGGAAACAATCCGGGGTTTGATCGCGAACGAGTACGAAATTCTAACATCAAAATACACTGTTTATAACGTTTGATTTTTCGTCCGAAAAATTCTCAGGTCAAAATGAAAAATTTCTTTGTAAATATTCAGTTAGAATGATGAGATCCCTACAGATTTCGCTGTTACGTCAATTAAAATAGACGAAGATTCAAAAGACAAACTAATTTTTTGTGGGTTATCGTCCAGGATATAATATGTGGAAAAAGTTATATCGAGTTTACGATTGCCCGGATTTTTTCGCGAATTTTTTAAAAATACTTCTACATCGCCTAGAGAATCGAAATTTCACCGAAGTATGAATCGATTATTTCTATTTTCGACCGTATAAAAGTTTCCTTATGACGACAAGGCTTGTGGCCCTGGAAATTAATGCAGTGTCTGCTCTCTCGTAATGGTCATATTCAAACAACAATAACTCTCAAATTATGTAACTGACAGAAATAATGTGGGTGTCGATTTATAGCTGATATCCTTGCCTGTTAGTGTATTGAGAAAATAAATAAATAATAAAAAAATATTGCAAACACGATAATTTCAACAAAAACAGTTAGTTTCATCGGATTATATCTAAAAAGCCACATTTCTCACACAAAAATAAGTTCCCTCTTCGATTTTTCTGCAGATTAGTTTGTAAACACTAATAACTTGTTTATATTTTCCTCGAAATTCCCAAACAATATCATGAAGAAAGGACTTTTCATTCAGATCATCAGAATTTATTATTAAACAACCTAACCTAACCTAATCTATTTTGTATCGATTCTGTGAATGTTTGCACAGAAATTTCAAGAAGATGTTGTCAGCTTGCTGATGTTTTCATTGAGGTTAAGGATTTGTTACGAAATATAGTAAAAATCACGATACACTTGTGTACCGTAGTATAAATATCTATGAATTCTGCCGTTTCCATCATAAATCGACGCAAATTTTACCACGCATGCGTAGAGCGAAAGATTGGTTATGTGGAGGCCAACTATAAACAATAACAAACCAGAGTCTCTGAACAAACTGTAAACATTATGTGAAGTTCTGAATACATTCAGTGAATTATTGATCTAATGTGATTATAATGTGAAGTAAATCAATATAATCTTAACCGTGTCGAGGTTATAAAATTCCAAGAGGATATTGTTGAGATAGTAACATCGACACATATTATAAGGTATCATTTTATTTTTCAATAATTTCAATTCAATAAATAGTTTGTATCGAGATTCATCATTCATAGCCGAATTTTGTATTTCATTCACATTTAACTTCAATATGGACCGGTAACTATGAATTTGCAATAGAAACTGTGCGTGTTAAATCCTCCTTGGTGTTCAATTTTATCTCCCACATTTATGGGATTTTATTTTTAAAATATCTCGACAAAAATGATAAATATTGTGACAACATTGTAAACTTGTTTAAAGACCAGAGAAGAAATAATATTCGATGATATTTAATTCAGAGGCGCATTCAGATTATTCTTGAAATTAATGATTTTTTCGTCAAATTTCTCCGGGTAAAATTGGAAACAACTCGAAAACGACGCGTTTTATTGAAAAAAAAAATGAATACTTTTAGTTTCTTAAATGATTGATTCTTTCGAAATTATAAACCGTTTATCTTTTTTTTTAAAGTGGTTTTATGGTGTTTTAGAGTGTATTGATGAGTCGACTACCCTGTAACTTTTATACTAGAAGTGATATTGAATAGGTTTTGATTGAGGAATATGCACCATGAATAGAGTAAAAACTCAACCAAAATTCAGTTCAGTTGAAATAACGGTTCCGAAGATATAAACAGAAAAGTGTTTTTTTCATGGATTTTCGACACCCTGTATCTTCGAAACCAAACCGAATTTTGAAAAATGGTATAGAAAAAAATAGTTTCCTTTGATGAGAGGAATCTAGAGTTAAAATATATGTACAAGTCAAAGACTCACCCTTTATGTACCCCCGATGCCTAGCGCATTCGCCATTTTGCAACAGTATTCTATTATTTACCCTTTCCCGCTTCCAAACCATTATCGACGCCCCTGTCGTTATAATAATTCGAGAGGAGGACAATATTTGGGTAAATTATATGTCAAACACTATATTCCATAGATATATCACGTGTAATAATCAAAATATAGGTTATAAAATGGTATATTTTAGGCAAATTTCAAAAATTCATATCTTCTTTGATATAGCTTTCCGCAACTCAAGACTAGCACTGATCGATTTTTCATGGCAAAATGTAGCTAGAAAAAATTGGTAAGAAAATCCGTTGCTGGGCATAAGATGAACCTTTAGTTTTTACCATTTTGGTATAGTATACAGGATGTCCCAGAAGTCGCGCACCCCATTGAGGGGATCGAAAGTGATAAATATTCTAAGCCCAAAAATCCATGTTTGGAATTTTTTGATAACGTAGATAATTAGTAATCAATTAATGAGCGTGACCAATCAGGAGCGCCCTTCAGAAGAATAAGTAGGCAGTGGGCACGCGAGAGTGAGACGCCAGTCTCGGCTTACTGCGTGAAAAGCCGGTAGCAGCTCTGGCGTCTCTCTCTCGCGCCCCCACTGCCTACTTATTCTTCTGTTAGGCGCTCCTCATTGGTCACTTTCATTAATTAATTACTAATTAACTACGTTATTATAAATAAATTTCAAACATGGATTTTTGGGCTTAGAATATTTTTCACTTTCGAACCCCTCAATGGGGTGCTCGACTTCTGGGACACCCTGAAGATTGAATAGAACTATGTAGTAGAGCCCCTAGATCTACCCATTCAGTAGTTATCCTTATAGGTAGATCTCCGCAAATCGGGTGATTTTATAGGCGAAATGTCAAAGTTTGATCAATTTTCCTGAAGCAATGGGAAAATTATGGGAATTATGAATACTAAGCTATTTTGCATTGATTATCGAGTTTAAAATTGCCCTTCTTGTCGGATTTTTAGCGATTCTCGCGAATTTTTTTGAAATATGTACTTCTACATCGCCTTGAGAATTTAAATTTCACCCACAAATGAATAAATTATTCCTCTTTTTGACAGCATGAAAATTTCTTCACTGTATCGCAGCTTGATGAGATTTTGTGATTCTTCTATACCCACTTTTTCGAGAGATTCTCTCGGGTCGGTCTTACGGTCGCAGTTCAGAGCGAGTAGGAAATCCCTTCCGATAGAGGCGCCACCGTACATTTAAGGAATATCTCCATAGAACTTACATTCTTTCCATGAGTTCTATGAATATTTCTCTAATAATGAATGAAATGTACAATGGCTCTCTCTATCCGAAAATCGCTGAACTATCAAATTAGGGAATATGTGGGTAAAGCAGGAACTTTTTCCCGCCATATATTTGAATTTGTCAATTCTCTGCCAATTCCGTATTTCAAGTTGTTTTTCAGAATGAAATTATCTGTAGATTCACTTTTAATCGGAAGTTGAACTATTTTCATGGGTCTTTCGTTTGAAATAAAACAGAAGCATGAGTTGGCTTATTTTCTTCTATTTTTACACACTATACATTGAACGCCCACCTTAAGAGTTATAATTTTTGTATAGTTTTATTCAGTATAGTAAAGAATTAAAACTATCAAATAACAAACAAGTGTGTCACAATCCATAACTCACTAGTGAGTTATGGATCTGTGTATCTGCTATTTTTGACTTCAACATCTCATGGGTGGTGATCCCTCGATCAATGATATATTTCCATCATTAAGGTAATTAGTGGAAAATGGTAACAATGAGCTACCTTTTACCCAGAATATGAGATATATTGAGTTCAACAGCGTTTCGGGCTTTGGGATTGGTGGAACAATTCGTTAAAGTGCGTTCATCCACGACGTGCCAGACTCCGGAAGTTCCGAACGAAAAGAAGGTATTTCGATAAGTGGAAACTTTATCAACATCCATTCGGTGAGACACAAAATCCGAAGCGAGTCTAAAAAGGCGTGACACAGCGGATAGATAAGAATACGAATTTGCATCACCTGCTTCAGAAGCCCCGGAGAATACAATGAGAGCTATATTCAGAGTAGAAGATGAATGAGTTCAAGAACTTCCCAATAATCAAATAAGGACTGATTTATATCTTCCTCCGCAAAAGGATTCCCTGGTGGAGAACAGATGTCTCAATGCGAGTGGAGGTCGCTTTGATTAGGGTTATTGTTGCAACTTGCCGCAGTTTGATGAAGTAGGGAAGTGAGTGCAGGGGTTCCAAAATCCGCCGCAAAGGCAAGGTTTGATAAAGAAATAGTATTTATTTGTTTCTCATTTGTGAACGTCAGTTTCCAAAAACACAATATTAATCAAGAAAGTTTATTTTATTAAGTCACTAACTTGCAAAATTTTTACAAGTTAGTAGTATTATTCACATTAGAAAATTTCGTTTTATCGTCATATACGTTGAAAATCATGGTACAATTGTTATTTCCAGTAACACAGATTTTTGATGATGAAAGAGTTGATACTGATGATGATGAACCATCTGTTGACTCAGAAACTGCTGAACTCGAGGACTGCAGAACATTTGTACTCTCCTTATTACCAAATAATTTGCTAGACATTTCGATTTTTTTGTTGACCGAATCATCGACATAACTCATCGCAATTTCGGTGCTCTTCCACCCTCCTGCACGCTTTAGTGCTAAAATATCTCCACCCGAATCCGCAACCATAGTGGCTCCAGTTCTGCGAAAAGAGTGGCCGGTGTATAACTCTGGGTCTTTTAATCGTAAATATTTCGCTATTTGCTTTGGGATACCACCAATAGTGTGCTGGCCAGCATTAAGGGAAATGCACTTTCCATGTCGGTATGTCAAAAAAAATCTTAGGCTTTCTGTTCCAGGAGGCAAAAGATTTACATATTTTCTGTATAACATGCAGGGCTTGAAGCTGCAGCCATCATCGGTTATGGTGAATCTTCTTGTTGTTGAATTTTTTGTTTGCCGCAATGTCACAATAACGTATTTTCCCATATCTTCTACATCATTCATGTTTAAGGAGAGAATTTCGTCACATCGACAACATCCAAAAATCCCAAATATTGTTACAATTTTCGCCAGCAACCACTGGTCATCAGAAGCATGTGAAAGAAATTGTTCAGCCTCTTCTTTACTTAATACCTTGGCCTTTTTCGGCGTATAACGCTCATTTTTTCGTTTCAGAAACGCTATTACCTTTTGAAATCTGCAAATGACAACTAAACGTCATATTTTTCATTAAATTTTTTGAGGAAAACAAACCTGCGAACAGGGGCATTTTCTTTCATTTCCAAGCATCTTTTCAGCATAGACCATTCGGCCCATAAAGTATTAAGGCTGAATCTAGCTGATAGTTGATTCAAGTAGACCAACAAAACATCTTCAGGTTCCCCAATCACACTTTTTGTTTTGCCACTTTTTGAAGTCGTCGTATTCTCGCTCGTACCTTGAAGCTGATTTTGCAGGTAATAAACTTGAAGCTACACTGCTGGCTGCCTCAATAATTTCTTTCGGTACATTCATTTTCGCTTTCGCCAAAACAAATGTAAAGAAAAATAAACAGACATGTTCATGGCAACGCTTCCATAGCTTACGACATTTGCGACAAATTATTGAGATTTTTTTGGAATTTATCTAACCTTTTTACAAATGAGAAACAACTAAAATATAAAACAATACACGCAAGGTAACGGGTTTTACTGGCTCAAGGAGGTAACTGACTCGCCTGCGGCTCGTCAGTTATATCCTCCATTCGCCAGTAAAAACCCTCTTACCTTGCTAGTAATGTTATATACTATTGGCTGCTATAGACTGAAGAGAAAAAATGACATTTTTTTTAATATCTTAAGAACACCCCTCATTGGAAAATCCTTTCCTCATCTCAAAACTGCAACAATAGCTTCCATTCCACGTTCGACGGCCACCATTCTGGTATTATTTGTTTTATGCAGTATATAAGTAAATCTTGTCTATTGTTGTCGAATCGAGGTCTAAAGTGTTGGACCTCCCTTCCATTATCGGTTCCAGTCGGGGCTTAATCATAATGGAACGTCGTGTAGATTCGTTGTTCCCAAAATCGAAAATGTGGGGATAAGGCAGAGGTCGGCCCATTGTGAACTTGTGTACGAATGTCATTTTCAGTTATTGTTTCGCCCGAATGAAATGATGAACTCGGGTTTGGTTCCCATTATCATCTAAGTGCTACCTTATTTCCTCCCTTAGTCCTTACCCGACAAAATGGGGGTATTGTAGTGTGTCGTTCCCGAAACTCGTTATAGAGAAAGAATCCAGGCAACAGTACCTGAAGTGAAATAGCTAAAGAGATGAGGAGATTTGTATTCACTGCAAATATTCGGCTATGAAAGACGGAATGAGAGGGATGGGAAAATATTTATGTTCTTCCTCGAACTAATCATGGGTCTTCCTTTTTTGTCGATATGGAGATGAAATGTTTCGGGGTGGAACCCGAACATTTCCGTTCGCCTATCGGGGAATATAGAATTGGATATTTGGATATCATAAAAGAGGGTAAACAAATGGACTATCTTCCTTCCTGTTATCCAACATTTTCAACACTGAACGAGTAGTGGAGTTCAATTAAAGGAATGGTTTGAAATATCGCGAGTGTTATAAACGCATGATTGAATTTCTGGTAGAATTACAAGGATGTTTTTATATCTAGTTAGCCTAGACCAGATCCACGCATAAACAAAGTATTGCGATACCATATCAACGAACAATAACTTATAAGAAGTGTCAGTGTAGAGTTCGACGTCAAAAAAGTAAACCAGAGTTACGCAATAAATTAAAAAAAAAAGATGTCAACCGAAATTGTGAAAATCGAAAAATTGGAGTATCGAGCCATCATCAAGTACCTGTATTTAAAAGGGTTAAGAGGTAAGCAGATTCGCGAAGATATGCTTAATACCCTTTGTGATCAATGTCCTTCATATGCGACCGTGAAAAATTGGACTGCAAGCTTCAAAATATGGTGAATTTTCCATTGAAGATGATGACCGATCGTGAATGCCAGTTTCTGTGTCAGTCCCCGAAAATATCGATGCAGTTCATGACATGATTTTATCAGACCGTCGAATTGGGCTGAAACGGATATCTGAAGCACTGAAGATTTCATACGAACGCGTTCATCATATAGTTCCCGTAAATTGGGACATGAGAAATATTTCTGCAAAATGGATCCTCAAATGTTTGAATTTTGACCAAAAGCGTGCAAGGGTAGAAGCATCGCGTTCGATCTGTGCTCGATTTGAAAACTATGTAGACTTCTTAAACCGAATTGTTACTATGGATTAGACTTGGGTGCATTTCTACGATCCAGAAACAAAGCAACAATCGATGGAATGGCGACACTCTGGTTCTTCAAGACCTAAGAAGTTTCGTGTCCAAAAATCTGCTGGAAAAGTTTTGGCTTCAGTTTTTTTGGATTGCCATGGAATAATCATGATTGAGTCTTTACTGACCTCTCTTCGGGAAAAAATTGAAGAGAAAAGACGCGGAAAGCTATCCGAAGGTGTTTTGTTTTTACAGGACAACGCCGCAAAACACAAATCTCATGTTACCATGCAAAAAATTCGTGATTTAGGGTTAGAATTACTAGAACACCCCCTTATTCACCAGATTTGGCTCAGTCCGACTATTATCTCTTTCCTCAACTGAAGAAAAGTTCAGAAGGTCGTAAATTTTCTTCCAACGAGGAAGTAATAAAAGCTGTGGAGGACTGGTTTACATGAGCAAGAAGAAACATTTTTTTGAAAGGTCTAGAGACGTTGCAGGTTCGCTGTAATAAATGTATTCAATTAAGACGAGAATATGTTCAGTAATGAAATATTTTGACATTGAAATTTTGTTTGGTTCTATAGTAGGCTAGGAATTTTTCAATATATACTGGTATATATCATTTTCAATAATTTTGGCGTTCCCCATATTTTCAGAGCCTTTATTTGGATTACAAGATGAGTCCACTCATGGTGCATTTTTCCCAAGCAACACTCATTGAATATTTTTTCTGGAATCTAAGTTACAGACTATTGAACCAAACCATTTTGCACTCAAAATTTGTTCCTCTCCGAATAAAAATTGACCTGTATATAACAAAAGAAGCTAAGAGCGTAAATCATAATCTCCTCGAAAGATTCGGTCAGACAAACGGAAATCAATTACGTTCGAGACCGACGAAGCGTGTCGCCAAATTTTTCCGGGATACTCTTCATCAGATTGTTCTCCTGAAATTTCCGTATTTCAGGGAAGCGATTAATTTCCCTTGACAGAAATGAAAGCTCATTAAAGTTTGCCAAACTTAATCCAGTGAATAGTTTGCACCCGACAGGCGCAATTGGAGAGAATCGTTGCTAGTTTGCAAAGTTCAATTTGGATCCATAGGAAGAAGGATCCTGCTCTTTGAAATTAATTCCGAGAAGAAAGTGGAGGTACGGTTGCAGATCTTGGGGGACCCTAGGGCAAGCGGCTCGATTGCCTGATGCTTAGGCACAACTTGCCTATTTGCCTGGCTTATTTGTGGTGTCTTTGACAATATGAAATTTCGAATTGGAAATATACTCGATTAAATGTATTTCCTACAAGATAACGTTCACCATTCAACGTAATATGTAATAATATTTGACAATCAGAACGCATTGTTCTACCGTGTAATGCTCCATGTTCACTAACTCCCATCTGTCAACTTTCGATCTGTCACGTCAAAATCATGTGACATGACTTTCAAACATAAGGGTGATTCCAATCTTGCGCTCTAAATGAAACACCCTTAAGTGGGAACAGAGAATATGACATCAGATGCGTTATATGTCATTGTACCTGTAAAGTTGGTACACGTCCGAGCTCGCGAGCTTCCTTCAAAAATTGGGCTTTTATTTCCATGATATCTCAGTTCGTATGCGGCGTAGACCAACAAATTTTTATTTTAAATTAAGGCTTAATCATTCCTCCAGAATGCGTATTACTCGCTTTTCTATTTTTCTCCGTATATTCAAAAAAAAAACCTGGTGAGCTATAATTTCATGAAAATCTGGACAAACGATTTTATTTCCATGATATCTCAGTCAATTTTCGGGATAAATGTATGAAATTTTCAGTTTACATGCGAAATAATAATTTTCAGAATGTGTATTAATCAATTTTTCTGTTTATTGCCCCCTCAATTTTGAAATGAATTGAAAAGTGGAAACTTTATTGGTCATATTTTAAACCAGGTTTTTCCCTAATATACGCAGAAAAACGGAGAAGCGAATAATACACATTCTGCAAAATATTATTTCGCATGTAGTTATACTGAAAATTTAATACATTTCCTTATTTCAGTATCGTAATGAGTTCATTACAGTACTAAAAACAGTGCTGTAATGAACTCATAACATTATAAGATGAAGGTTTCACATTCAGGATTCGATAGCTCACAAATGGAATTCATCAAACGCAAATCAGAAATGTCGCGCTAATCTTGGGCACAATATGAAGCGTCCCACACAGAAAATTCAGGAACATGAGAGAAAGGACCCCGCACCTTTACTACGGGAAATGGCGTTCCGTCAAATTTTCTAAAATTTTGGTATAATGTAGTACTCGACATACTGATCAAAAGTGTCTATGGCCCCAATTCAATCCTATGACTAGTTTTTGAGATACAGGGCGTTGAAGTTGAGAATTACCCACTTTTACTACGCCCGTATCTCGGAACAGAATCGAATGAACTTCAATTTTTCTCAAGAAACATTTCATTACATCCCCAAGGAGCAAGCAATTAGAGGAACATGACCGAAAATCGGTACGAATACAGGGTTATCCATAATTGAATGCATGCCCGATTTTGAAAGTATGAAATATGTCAATTCCAGAGCGAAAACGTTCGCACAATGAACTATTACACTAGATATGTTGTTACATCGAAAAAGTCTGAAATACCCAGAATTTATACTGGGTGATCCATTATTATAGAAACTATCCTCAAGGAAGGTTAAATGGACACCCTGTATTTATGGGTTGATTCAAGGTGTTTGTTTAATTTTTTTAGAACATATCATCATGGACTTCAAAGAATACAGGGTGATTCAGTCATGAAATGAACTTTGAACCTCACGAAAATACCCAAAAACCACCATTTTTTTTTCATCACCCTCTATTTCAAGATTGAATCCGACGAGGTGGGAGTTTTCTTTCACCACTGTACTTGATATGAAAATATCAATACGGCTGAGAGTTTTCATCCAATTCCTATGACCAGATTTTCAGCTGGAATACGAATAGAATAACATGAATAAATAATTTTCATATTACATAAAAAAAAATCTGGTCATAGGAATTGGATAAAAATTCTCAGCCGTATTGATGTTTCCATATCAAGTACAGTGGTGAAAGAAAACTTCCACCTCGTCGGATTCAATCTTGAAATAGAGGGTGATGAAAAAAAAAAGGTGGTTTTTGGGTATTTTCGTGAGGTTCAAAGTTCAATTCATGACTGAATCACCCTGTATTCTTTGAAGTCCATGATGATATGTTCTAAAAAAATAAAACAAACACCTTGAATCAACCCATAAATACAGGGTGTCCATTTAACCTTCCTTGAGAATAGTTTCTATAATAATGGATCACCCAGTATAAATTCTGGGTATTTCAGACTTTTTCGATGTAACAACAACATATCTAGTGTAATAGTTCATTGTGCGAACGTTTTCGCTCTGGAATTGACATATTTCATACTTTCAAAATCGGGCATGCATTCAATTATGGATAACCCTGTATTCATACCGATTTTCGGTCATGTTCCTCTAATTGCTTGCTCCTTGGGGATGTAATGAAATGTTTCTTGAGAAAAATTGAAGTTCATTCGATTCTGTTCCGAGATACGGGCGTAGTAAAAGTAGGTAATTCTCAACTTCGACGCCCTGTATCTGAAAATCTAGTCATAGGATTGAGTTGGGGCCATGGACACTTTTGATCAGTATGTCGAGTACCAAAATTTTAGAAAATTTGACGGAACGCCATTTCCCGTAGTAAAAGTGCGGGTTCCTTTAACGACTTTGTACAATTGATGGGAATGAAATCCTACATCAATATCGACTTTTACGATTTGAAGACATTCACTCTGTTCCTTACTTAAGCTCAACCTGTATACAATGGGATTCAGTTACGAACGGACATGTTCCCCTCCTCAGAAATCTCATTACAAGGAATCATCATTTTTTCCATCATGTGGAAAAAAAAACCGAAATCCCCACGGTGCGGAATTTTCAGGTGGTGAGATAGTGATGAGATAAATCCCGGACAAACGAGATTTCCTACAATGCAAGCATCTCAAGGGCTCACGGATTCCAGTGACAGAGATATTAAAGTTATCTTTATATATCCGGTTTCCTGAATAAGACCCCCGCCAGGGCAGCAATGCGCCAGACAATAATACGCTTATTACTCCCTATGCACGGACAATCTCCTCTGTCGGGCCATCACAATGACCGGGTTTAAAAATTTGCTGGACGCTACAAATCTCCTCATCGACCTCCTCTCCGCTTTGTTGGATGGAGGACCGATCCGGTCCGAGGTCGTTTTATTCCTTTTCTCCGGGATCTTCATATAAATTATGTTCACTTTGTAGTTGCCTATCTGGTAATTTCTGGGAATCTTGTGAGGATCCGTTGGTAATCCGTTTGAAGGAATGTTGGGGACACTGGACGATTCCTCCATTAGCGTTTGAAGATGATCAAAGGCTAGGAATGGTATTAAACTATTTGGAGATCCGTAGTTCTACGTAGTAACGCAAACACAATGGAACGAGTCAGACAGATCGCCTAAAATGGCTAAAATCAATAGTTTTCTTCAAATTTGAAGGCGCATTTACTAACTTTATCGGATGCAATACCAGTAGGAAGAAAGAACTTTTTACCATTAAAACTATCCAGAGTTCGTTCTTTATTCCATGAATACTGCTCCACCAAAGTTAAGAATGTTCACTCTCTTGAATCTGAATGTTTTTTTTCCTCAACGTTCGGTAACTTTTTCAGTTTCAGTTTTTGTCATTTCCATTTCCAAGAATTATGGATCAGTTATTGTTTCACGTTTTTACAATCAACTTCGATTCAAATTCTGAAAATTCATTCTTGGAGCCCAGGACGAAGTAAAAAACATCCTGTGGTCTGTTAGTTATGAACGATAAAAGGGAATATACTGCTCCACAAGAGTTAGGGATATCGTATACAATCGTTTTTAAAAGTATGTAATCTTCGAGAAAATTGCTGTAAAATCATTCAAAACTCAATAACAACATGAATCGATCCAATAAAAATCAGTATGAGACATTTCGTCAATCTGGTCGCCTTTTTTCTGAAGAGTGGTTCTTTGCATATGCTTCATAAATGTTCTTATTTTGAAATGAAATCAGTTTATCAACGGCTACGATTTGAAACAGGTTTTCGAAAATGCCAATGAAATGAGGCTAATAGTGCTATCGAAATGCTACAGGGTGGCCTAACTCAGGTTGTTGTAGCGGATGAATCCAGATAGGGACGATTTTCAGATTCTCGAAGAAGAAGGGTATGGACAATCCCACGCATACCCCGTAATCGTCGCTATGTCCAAGAAGTCCATCCATTCCGAGGGGATAGTGTTATGGTATGGGCCAGGATATGTTTCAACGGGCGCAAAGATTTACACATTCGTCCTGGGAATATGACCGCCTTAGTCTATAGGGAGCATGTCATTGACAATGTTGTGCCAAATTTCCACGCTTCTATTGGTGAAACTTTTCAATTTCTAGACGATAACGCTAGACCGCACCGTGCAGTCATAGTTGAGAATGCGCGCGAGGAGCTTGGTATTCCACATTTACCTATTCCTCCGCACTCACCAAATTTGAATTGCATAGAAGATGCATGGGATATGCTCCAAAGAAGATTAGATAATCATCAACCTACCCCAGAATCCTTAAATGATCTGAGAGAGCTTCTGCCCCGTTTATGGAACCAAATTCCTCAAGAAATGTTCAACAACCTCGTGTGTAGTATGCAAAGAAGATGTCAAGTTGTTATTGATGCCCGTGGAGGCCATACATTGTATTGATAATGTTAAAATGCTCGAATTCTCTGGGAATAAAATTTCGTTATTTTACTCGATTTGTCTTAACCACCCTGTACACACTGTAGACCTACAGGCTCAAATTAATTTTCAACTTGAAATCATATTAAAATGAATTTTCATCACAAAAATCTTATTTTAACTATATTTTTTTGCAATTTAAGTCAATATCTCTAACTCATGTGGAGCAGTTTATTTCGTCACCCCATTCTAAGACGTCGAATTGAGGGGGGAGTTTGATATTTGGTTTAATATCACCTCAAAGGGATTTCAATAGTAGCTGGGTGAGCATTGCAATTAATACTTAATTAGATAGAACTTAGAAGACGTGTCTAATCCAACACGTAGAACTAGTTTGAAATAAAGGCAGTTTTCGACTACGACTGTGATTGCAATTTGAGGAAATAAATATAGAGTGAATAAAGTGAGTGTTAAAAAAACTGTTGTATTTATCCTTCGAATCTAAAAGAATCAGACTACTGATTTTGAGCCCTAGTGAACATGTTTTGCTCTCTTATTTGATACTTTTCCTAGTCTCACATAGGTCAAATATTATCCACTTTCTGGACAACTAAAACGCGCTACCACGGAATGATTCGATAATTGGAACTGAAAGATAGATACTGGACGTACTATGGATATCTAAGTTGAACAAGTGTTCCATACAGGGTTGGAAGAAACTATGGAACCAAGTGGATATCTTTCAAACGAAAACGACAAAATTTTGCAGATGAGTAGTAAAATGGGACAGAATGCTTTTGATATAGTTTGTTGCACTCTCGGTTCATCCAGAAACCACTGAGTTTTATCAATTCAAATAGGATACCCTGTATATTTTGGCAGATTTTGATGAATTTCGTTGAGTCGAATTAGTACTACTGGGCATAGTTGAAGTAGTCTGTTGAAACGAGGAACTTCAGCATATTATCTTGATTTTAATCCACGGATGAAAGGTCCTATTCTGATATCCCTTCAAAATGGATGGGTTATGAAAGAGGAATGCATATAATTATCAATAATACGGAGTCGAAGGGTTATTCAGTGAGCCCTAAATGGATTTTAAATTAGATTTTGAGCTTGTACAGAACTGGGGCAGGACTTCATTATTATACATCTAGTAGATTAAGATAAAGGCCCAGCCTGGGTCGGAAGCTGGCTTTCTGGCAAGATAAATATATCCAACTTACATAATTTTCAGCTTTCTCTTTCGCCTCCGCCAAAAAAGTTCTGATCCAAATTGAATTTTGCGGGGTGCATTGAGAGCTCAGTGATAATTTTGATGTTTCTGGAGGAGGATAAGGTATAATTGGAATGTCTTCGACAGGGTATCTGGCTCGTGTCCGGAATGGAATGAATTTTAATACCAGGTTCGACCAGGAACCTCTTCAGTAAAGAAATGGATGATGCCGATTTTGTTTCTTTCTGAGCCATAACAAATTGGATTATTGATTGTTTTCAGATCAACAGCTAGTGCTTGCGAAGAGTTCAATTCGATGTTTACTTCTCGATTGAAGGTGATTTGCTTGTGATACTCTCAGGAAATATTTATTGAATCTCTCAACGATTTCTTTCTCAATTGCCTGATTGTTATAATTTGTATACCAAGTGCAAAATTGATGTATTCGAATTCGCAATCTTGCTTTTGACTTTGTGGGTGGTAGAATATCTGAGGACGTTCCGTTTCAAATTCGATTAGATGAGAAGATTGTGCGAAACAAAGTCCCATTGATCCTTCTCAACATTCCATCGTCATCATTGTTTCCACTCAGTCGATATAATTAATGAAATTGGCTGATTAAATTTCGCGAGAAATTTACAACGTGGCAAATGTCTATCGTACTTTTTTCAAGACCAAGAGCACTTTCAAGAAATCCAGAGGGGGTGCCAAATCGAATTATTTACTAATTAAAACAGGACGGAGAAAGACGTGACAATTTCATGTTTCACTCCTTTCTTGACTGTATTAAGAGGGGTGGTTGTTGAATTCGAAAAGTCCCTCCTCAGTTCTTGAACACGCGTAAATTAAAATTGTTGATAAATTTTATCGAACCTCATTACAAATTGGCGAAGGATTTGGTTCTTTATGGAAGAATAATTTCTTATCCTAGATATTCTGGTGGAGTAATTATGCCAAATTATTGAAATTATTGTAATATCCATGCTTTTTGATATGTGTGCGAATTTCCTTGTCAATCGGATGTTCTGAAATTTGTGAAAACTATGGTTCAATATATAATTAGGGGCAAATTCGAAGGCACTCTCTGCGACCTATTGCAGAAGGGCCTCAGAATTATTGAGCAGTGGTGCTTGACACTGGGGCTGAACATCAACCCAACCAAGACCACAATAATTCCGTTTACTCGGAAGAGGAAACTTCCAGCCATGAAAACGTTAGCTTTAAACGGAAATATCTTGGAGTGGGGGTCTGAAGTCAAATACCTAGGAATAACCCTAGATAGCAAACTTCTGTGGAATAAGCATGTTGATAATGCTACTGGCAGAGCTACAAGAGCTCTGATGGCGTGCAGGCGTCTATGCGGCAGGAATTGGGACTGTAACCTAAAAATACTGCGATGGATGTACGTCATGATTGTAAGACCTATAGTCACATATGGGGCAGTAGCCTGGTTTGCTAAGGCAAGTCAGGCAAGTACGAGGAAAATGCTCGACAAAGTACAAAGGCTTGCCTGTGTGTGCATCACGGGAGCTATGAGAACGTGCCCAACCAGGGCACTTGAGATCATCACAGACCTCACACCTCTACATCTAGTGATTGATAGGGTAGCCCATGAGGCCATCCTCAGAGTATCTAGAGAAGGAGCAGGCAATGAGAGAGTCAGGTTTCAGAGAGCTTGGTCCTCTCTAAATGACTACACCTCATCTGCAAACCTTCCTAGTGATGTAATGATCAAAAAAGTAAGCACTGAGAAAAACTTCAGTACATTGCTAAGCAAAAGAGAGGATTGGGAAAGGGAATACACCAACTACAATCTCAAAGAAAATACAATAAAATGGTATACAGATGGTTCCAAAACCGCTACAGGAGCTGGCGCTGGGATTTACGGGTCAAGTACCAAGTGTGCACTATCGTTAGGCTCCTGTACAAGCGTCCTTCAAACGGAAATACTTGCAATCGGAAGATGTCTAGATATAAATCTAGAAAGAAACTATCAGAAGTGCGATATAGCTATTCATACAGATAGTCAAGCTGCTATTAAAGCACTAAGCTCCTACATCATTGACTCAAAGCTGATTTGGGAGTGCCGAAACAAACTCAATGAGGTAGGCAAGAAGAATAAGGTCTTTTTAATCTGGGTTCCCGGTCATTCGGGAATTGTAGGAAACGAAGAGGCCAATACACTGGCCAGAAAGAGCGCACAAACGCCACTTACTGGCCCAGAACTCTTCTGTGGTATAGGAAAATGCACCTATAAGAAGGAATTTATGCTAAAGGAGAGAACCGAAAGAGAAAAACTCTGGCGGAATCTCCCAGGGATGGATCTTTCCAAAAAGTTGCTCCGGAACTTTGAAACTGCTAGATCCAAAAAATATCTGGATCTCAGTAAAAACCAACTTCACTTACTCACTGGCTTTCTCACAGGACATTGTCGCCTAAAGAAGCATCTGTTGAGAATGGGTTTATCGGACACTAATGAGTGTAGATTCTGTGGGGAGGAGGAAGAAACTCCTATTCACCTGGTTACGGAATGCTATGCCATTGCAAGCCAAAGGAAAGAGTGTTTTGGACAAGAAACTTGTAGAAGTGGGGAGTTACCTTGAAGCCATCCCAGATAATGGATTTCATCAAATCTTTGGAACTGGAGGGCGAGCTGTAGGAGGCGCGATGATAACAGCTCTGATAGGGGGCACAATAGACCTTAAGGTCGCAGTGAACTGTAACCCCTTTTCACTATAACTATAACTATATATGGTTCAATATTCCGATGCATCAAGATATAGGTCCATCTAACAAATGCTTGTTGAAAATGGACCTCTTGGTGTTCTCCAGCTTCTGAAAAATAACTTCTATTTGTGATGGCGTTCCTATCCTGCTCAGGAATTTATGACGTGATGTTATCATCTGCTATTCCATGGTGGGCACAATTTTTTTATGCTAGATAAAAAACACATTTTTCTCAAACGTTTAATAAATTTATATCGTTCATCATCCAGTAGATCTTTCTAGATATACCCCATGATGAACTTCTGGATATATCTACGGTGCCGATTGAATTCTCGTGAAGATTGATCAGAGAAATTTTCAGAGCAATACATCAAAATATACGCATTCGAATATATCACTTCTTCCGATCAGGTGATGCTTTGTTCTGGGTTCCGACCATCAGTGCTTTTTATCGAAAGCTTCACGGAAATATGGGACGAAAGAAGGGCAGTATTCTCAATCGCCTTTCCTCCACATAAAAAGATTTCCATCAATGAAATATTGCCTTAACCGAAAAAAGGGATGGTCATTTAACTTTTTCCCATAAGTAATTCTTGGAGGAAGAATAGGGGCATATTTCGATCGCTTCAGATGCAGGTCTAGTGATTTACATTCCCTGCTCGTAAACACACTGGTTATGTCACTTTGAAGACTATAATTACTCTCCAATACAGGGACTCGAGTGAATGAAGAAGCTTCTCGATGACGACTTTTTTCGGGATTACAATGAAAAATTCATTCAAGATAGATCGCCTTTGTGGATTACAAATACTTCAAGTCATCCTCCCCATTTGCTTTGGCATTGCTTGAAAATTCAACTGAATTTCCATCCTAAATCTTCATGTCTCTTCTGATCCTCTCCATAAATCCAAACACAAACTCACTTGAAGATTTAATCCTAATATAGCCTACGATCTCCAGGGCAATCTTCAAGTGACCAATACTCCGAGGTTAAACAAGGGGACCTTCGTTAAATGTGTTTGCATTATTCTGAGGCCATTAGCCCATCCCCAATGTGCTTCCAGGCAGTTTCGTTAGGTTAGATATTTTATTGTCGAGTGCAGTTTCATCGGCGATTAGGCTTTATTTCTTCCGCCATTGTCTGCCTTTTACACTATCACCCTTTCGGTTGGAAAAACAATAACTTGGCGTGATGTCTAGATTGGGGTTTCATTTTTGATGATGCTGGTCTTTGGGACTCAATAAATCCCATTGTTTTCGCTTCTTTTCATCTGATTTTAACGCGGTAAGTACGGTGAAGTTTATTTGAAAAACCGCTTTTTTTGACAAGGAATCACTTTTTGGCAACTTTTCATATACTCCATTCACTTTTATGAAGTATCCCGGAAGGCCATCAAATTCTGACTCATTTCACCGTGTATATTTCGAAAATGTTAGGTTATAGTCATTTTTATGTCAGATACAAACGCAACGTTGCCCTTTCTACATAAAGGTCGTAGTAATTACGTATTCATCGAAATGTTTACCTGGCGAATGTGAAAGAAACCTTTTTTCTCTGTTAAAAATGGAAATATTTCACGCATATAAACATGTTCGGAAGATTCAGTTATGCTATTTTCTTGTACGGAAATCAAGAATCGGGAGGGCAGAATAGTCTGTTACTTTGTGATAGTTTATTTGAAAAAAGAATGAAAGTACAATGGGATAAAATGAGATAGATATACAGTACAGATATAATTCATAATGTAGTTTCTTTAAATAATTTCAATGACATGACAGCTTGAGACATAATTTTTTAACAATATTTAATTAGTAATCTCGATCTTTAATACAAGAGCACAAAAATAAAAACTTTTCTGAATAAGTACAGAGGTTTTGGAATTTTTTCAAAGAATAGGCTGACATATTTATAATGTATGGAATCTTCTTCAGTTATAATGAATGTGATCAACCCTTACAGAATGTTCACGCCAAGTGAACGGTCCGAATTAATTCTGAATTATTCTGAATTCTCAAAATTCTGATTCCTTTGAATTAATTTCTCCATACTGATACTAGGCAATTCACATATGGAGTTGTCATTATGTAGGTTCGAAAAGAACTCGCGTCAGCTGTGGATCGCATCATATGTTACATATTTGTTTCATTTTCATTTAATTCATCAGATCACTGATTTTACTTGATCGTGAATAATTCTGCTTCCATTAATTGCTAATTTTCTGCTTCTTTTTCGTGAATTCGGAAAATTTCAGTTTTTCCTGTGATTCGCAGTTTGTAGTTATTTCGATTCAATCGAATTACATTCATTCAAAACTTTAATTTGTGCGAATTATTTCGAACAAAAAAACTGTTACCAGAGGCGTGGTTATTTTATATTACCACAAGGATAAGTGTACACAATTTGAAATTTTTAGCAACGGATTTTCACGTCAGCTTCATTCCATGTTCGTTTGTCGAGCTCGATCAATCTTTACATTGGAATAGGAGTCATCGACAGGATCCTGTTGACTGTTTTGCTGATATAGGTAAGACTATATTTCTTCTGTTATTTTGGGTACATTTATCCTTTCATTTCTGTTGGGTTTCAATTAATTTCATATACATATACAGTCCACTAGCCTTATTTTCATTTTCATTTGGAAGATTATATTTCGAAAAATTAAACTTAAATAATATTGAACCACACTTCAGTTGGGTAACTGAAACTCTATCCAACACAGAATAGTATTTATAGTTCTTTATTTCAGAAAACGAAATATCTTTCAAGTGAGTCAGACTTTTATATTTTTGTTAATCAAACTTGATATTTATTTTATCAGCACACTTATGAAAACAACAGTACCTCAATTTAAAGACTTCAAGAGTTCAGTTTAACAATATTGAGGGGATAAATTAGCGAATTTGCATCGGCAACGTCCCTCAGAATTATTTGACATTCACGAGTGCCAACCTGCGGCAGTTTTGAGTGAAAAAACTTGGTAAACTCAAATCTTTGCCAACTGGAATACTTTATAAAAGTGAATGGAGTATATGCACACTGTTTATAGGTACTCCATTCACATTTATAAAGTACCTATGCCGGTTGACCAAGATATATAGGTTTATCAAGTTTTCTCACTTAAAACAGATGTAGGTTGGCACAAATATCGGCAATGTCGAAATAATTCTCAGAGACATTGCCAATGATAATTTCTATCAAGTAACTCTTTTTTTAACTTCGTTAATGGAGTTAGTTCTTTTGAGGTTTAACTGTGACAAAGGTTTCGTAGTACTACTAGTACTACATTTTCATACTGGAGTATTTCGAGTTGTGTAAAAAGGTATTTGAATGATTCCTGTTGGCTGATTTCTTGAGAATTTCGAGAAGTGGAGAATTCCATAAGTCCGTCTGTTCGTTTTGAAGTTTTTTTGTCGAGTTATTCGAAGGCTTTTATTCTTCTTTCGAATGAACTATCTCAAAGTAACGGACTAGTCTGTCCATTATTTTTCAGTAAAATTTCAATACTCGATCCTTCATTTCATTAGGTACAAGGAAAAAGCATAACTGAATCTTCCAACCATGTTTATATACGTGAAATATTTCCAGTAATAAAAGAGAAAAAGTTTCTTCATCATTTGCCAGATCTTTGGAATTATTGCATTCTCGTACACGTTACAAGCTTCGAAGCCTGTAGATTCTGAGGGATCTCTTCGGGAGATCTGGGAGTAATCAGTATAATCAATATCAATCAATCAATCAATCATCAAAATATTCTCCCAAAATTCATTATTTTCCCGAAGTAAATAAAAACTTTGATGATTTCGTAATTACTACCACCTCTATGTAGAGAGGACAACGTTGCGTATTTATCTGACGTTAAAATGACTTCAACCTAACATTTTCAAAATATACAGGGTGAAATGTGCCAGAATTTCATGGCCAACCGGGATACTTTCGAAAGTGAATGGAGTATACCAAAGATCGATGATATTTTTCCTTTTGGGTCGAAAGACCAAATCGTCTAAACGTTCCACATTCCGCGAGAGAATTTCATTATTGTAATTTCCCGTAATACGGAAGCGGTGCAGACGCGCCTCCCGGCGCACAAAGGAAGGAAAGAGCGACGAGTGTATCTTTGAGAGCGTCTTCATTACTGCAGGACCCGATTAAAGCATGCCGGTAACTTCTATATCTTGCAGGTGACAGGTTCGTTAGGCACACACTGCTCAGCTCGCTCTTCCAAAATCCCGATAATGAGAACGAATGTCCCAATAAAGAGTGTCTGTATTAGTGTTGTGGTCGACGGAAATTCTGCTTTGTCTTCGGATCCCAAAGAAGAATGGGGGATGTTTGTAGGTCGTGACCTGGAACGCTCTATTCCGAAAGACATAATGCGTCAATCGTACTGCCCTTTTTTTCACGCATTCAACCGAATTTGAATTCTTTTGACGTACGGCTCGATTATATGATTAACCTGTCCAAACTCCAAGATTAATTCTTCAGAATTGTCACTTTAGAGTTATAGAACTTTAAATTGAAATAAAACACATTTAAATTAAGATTTTACATTTTCTCAGCACTGAATATCCAAAAATTGCATTTGGAAAACTTGAATTTTTGACGTTTTCTACGGGATTCGATATCGATTCGATTTTTGACCACAGAAATCGCTTTTGACAACTGTTGTCAATTTTGAAAATGCAGATTAATTCGAATTTTACTGAAGAAGTCTAAGATAAAGTATAGTGTTCAATTTGTGGTAATGGTCATAACACACTTGATGAATTACACCCCTCGCCTGACGGCTCGGGCTGCAAAATTCATCTGCGTGTTTTATGACTTACATACATTACCGCTCATTGAACAATATACTATTATCTTCGACTTCTTCAGTAAAATTCGAATCAATCTGCATTTTCAAAATTGACAACAGTTGTTAAAAGTGATTTCTGTGGTCGAAAATCGAATCGATATCGAATCCCGTAGAAAACGTCAAAAATTTTACGTTTTCCAAATGCAATTTTTGGATATTCCGACCTAAAAAAATGTAGAAATGGATGGCGAGAACGTTACCTTCGGGTCAATGGGGAACTCTATTTCAGACATCAAGGTTCTCGCCATCCATTTCTACATTTTCTTAGGTCGGAATATCCAAAAATTGCATTTGAAAAACGTAAAATTTTTGAAGTTTTCTACGGGATTCGATATCGATTCGATTTTCGACTTGCTTGAGTATATCAGAAATTTTTCTGAAGCCTCCTCAATAAACTCTCCCTCTCTTAAAGAAACAGTCTTTCTTGTAACAACGGTTCAAGATCGGTCATTCACCCAAAACATTTTCACAGTGTACAAAATCAATAGGAGGCTGGGTATCCGAATGGATGTAAAAAAGTTCCGTTCTCGAATTGGCACAAGTCTTTTAACAGGATAACCTCTTCTCGAATCATTTGTCACAGGGCGTTCAGTGTGTATTCGACAAGGACTTATTTCGAAGATAATTGGCACAGCTTATTTTCGATCAAACGAAAGATTTTGTCAGATTAGGTACCATTGGAATTCAGTTTAGGTTATTCAGCAAAACTGTGATAGCAAAGTACCAACTCTCCACCTTCCATATAGATTCATTTGTTGGAAAATGACTGAATTGACAATTAGATTAGATGCAAACACCAAGATGTGGAGACTCTGAGACTCCACCAAATTGAAATTACTTCCTCTATGTTCAGATTTTACTCTATGATTTTTCTGTTTGAATTTCAGATACAGTTTTCAGATGATTTTCTGTAATTGTATACGGGTAGCTCACCCATAGCTCAATTCATTACATCTGAGGAAATAGTGAAATGGCAAATTGTCACTCCCAAAATTTTAATTTGTGACGGAATCCATCAACCCACCGAAAACCAATCAACGATACAGCCAGTCGCGATAGCAATTCATCGATTTTCAATATTCAACATTTGTCCAGCCCAACCATCTCTATCTGCGAAGAGAATTTGGAGTTGATTTTGCTTTTGAGCACATGTCGTTCGTGCACAAAATAACGGTTAAACGTATTTTTAACTCATCTCGTTGACTAAACAAATATTTGAATCAGAATTTTTAATGCAGTTAGCATGTTTGGCACTGGGATAAAGTATTGGGTAAATACTATGAAATTGCTGCCGTTCCGGTTTTCAGAATTCACGAGCTGAAATTGCGGTGTTTGATCTTTCCAGCCAGCTGATTCCGATGATTATCGATACGGAATGGGCTCAGGAAATGATTATTTTGATTCAAGAATTATTAGGGTTAGTTTCAATTTTATACCGAATTCTTTGCAACATCTAAATTCAGCCAAACTTGCAATTTTCCAACCCGGTCTCATCAAACTTGAAGCTGCACTGCTGGCTGCCTCAATAATTTCTTTTGGTACATTCATTTTCGCTTTCGCCAAAACAAATGTAAAGAAAAATGAACAGACATGTTCATGGCAACGCTTCCATAGCTTACGACATTTGCGACCAATTATTGAGATTTTTTTGGAATTTATCTAACCTTTTTACAAATGAGAAACAAATAAAAAATAAAACAATACACGCAAGGTAACGGGTTTTACTGGCTCAAGGAGGTAACCGACTCGCCTGCGGCTCGTCAGTTATATCCTCCATTCGCCAGTAAAAACCCTCTTACCTTGCTAGTAATATTATATACTATTGTATATCTATCTATCGATGCCACGAACTCAAAAGTTCTCAATTCCTAGACGGCCAATTGAATTAAATATTTTCGCTTTTCTTATAAACAATTGGTAACTTAAGCTCTGACGTGACGTCGGCAGCTTCTGAGCGCTTGTTCATCCACCATTTTGTTAGATTCGCCAGGGGGCTAAAACCAGACATAGGTAGATTCGCATTAACTTCATTTTTCGAGATGAACTATCGGTTTGCCCTTTTATTCTTAGTCATATTTTCTGTGTTGATATGTATGGATTTATGTTGTGGAGGGTGATATCCCCAGAAGAGAATCAAGAAAAAATACTGTTTTCCTCACTGAAAATGACCTTTGAGTAATACTTGAAATTATTATCATGTGTAACATATAAAAGTGAGAAATTGAAATCAATTGAATTTATGTTTCTCAGCCACATCAAACACAAATAGCCCAAATTGCTGCAAACCCTCAATAATTTGTTCCCACGTATTCAAACAAGACCAACATTGAACCGAATTGAGCTTGAATGTTCCAATTGAAAGCATATTCATCCTCTTATGATGCTCGAAATGGAAGGTCACATTCCTTTCCACAACCGATAACTGGTGTCTTGTGGTCGCCACGCAACCATCCAGCTCTTAATTATCAGTTAATTACCTAACGCAGTTAATTCATTGGCGCATAGTTGGAGGAATAGTTGTTGTATTGTTCGTTTGGTGCCCTCTTTGATCGGTTCTCTGAATTAAATACCTCACCGGATATCAGCGGTGGATGGTCCTGCTGAAGGAGAATATATGATCCCTGCGTTCTCAGAGTTATTGAAGATCAGATTTTGGAACGAGGAGATGAATGAATAATACAGGAAATTAATAGATAGATAACTTCCTAGATTAATATATTGAAAGTAGTTGACAGGAACTAGGAATCCCGATTCCTAGTTCCTGTCAACTACTTTAAATACAGGAAATACTCAATATTGAGTTCTTCTAATCTCATTCTGTATATTTTGGGAATGTAGTAGTCAGCTTGTTTTTACTGAATTTGTTGAAGAATGATCTGCACTTTCAGGGACGCCCTTTAATCGTATAATCTCCCAAGACAATAATCACTTGCAGCCAAACATTGATAACTACATGTTTCCCTCTTCAGCAAATCTCTTCCTTTTTTTCCTCCCCTCGCATTATGTTTTCAATAATGGACACCCCCTCATTCTCAACAACGACCTCATTATTGCTCGGCATGACCTGGGATTTGGGAAAGCGAAAACGATCAGCAGCAAGGGGTCAAGGGTTCGAAACCACGAGGTACAGACCGTTCCCTTGAAATATTCATCAGGCATGTGGGCATATTTTGTTCGTGGAGGCTAGATATAATACGGAAACCTAGCTTAATTATGCAGAGTACCTTCTGTTGGGATTTTAAATGGGAGCAGACTGAAAGAGGAAATTAACTTGCTGAACGACGTCGAACTGCATACATATTGCATACTTATCTCGAAGTATTCAATTAGGTACCCACTGATCAATATTCAAATTCCATTACCTCTTACTTGGAATCTAGACATGACCCAAGTATCTAAAACTTTCGATGTGGGTTATTGATTACAAGAGAATTGAAAATGAATCATCGAATAGACTCAAAGCAACTGAACTAGTGAAGCCACAAACAAGACTGAGTCCTTTTTTCTAGAGATTATTGAAGTTAGAGTACCTATAATCTATATATATATAAAACAAAGTTGTTGGTTACACCATTTATAACTCGAAATCGGATGGACTGTTTGTTATGAAACTTCATTTATGGATTCGTCTACAGCCTGGTTATTATAAAATACATTAAAACTATGAAAAATTTTACGAAAAATTTGCTTATGCAGGAAATGCTTTTCCCCCTTTTGAATAAGGCCACTAGGTGTCGCTACGGTTAATGGCTAATAATTTGTGAAATCTACCTTAAGTATCAATTAGGCGAAACAAAGTTCGCCGGGCCAGCTAGTGTTTATTAAAATCTTTCTGAATCGATCTGAGTCAAAATCGAAATTACTATTGATAACTCTTCAATAACGGAATCAATAAATTTAATATTTCCAATTGAATCTTGAGCAACATCCGAAATAAAATTATGGTCGTGTCATGGTATAGGCACTAAAAATCCCCCACAAATTTTTTAACTCATTCACGAGACAATTGACAACCCTGCCTCTCAATTAAGGTAACGACATCGTCTGCGCGGAGCATAAGTAGCAGTTGAAATGCAAAAGGTGCCTTCAACTTTGATTAGGCCAGTTTTCGAGAGATTCTCATCATTCTGTACATCCCTGTAGCCGTTCTGCCGCTCAATAACGTGAACGTTACTACCACTGCTGGAGAAACGGTTAGTAGGGTTGCCAATTTTAGCTTTTTGGATGAAGTGGCTCCAGACTTATCCAGGGTATTTAGCTGGGGATTAGTGATCTTTCCTGAATTTCGGGTAGGGATTTTTCTCGTGAGGTTTGTGATGATTCTGTGCTTCAGGAATTTTTGATTTTTTACGAATCCTTCATCTTGAGTTAGGCTGGAGAACGATGGGGATGAAAAATTTAGATTCGTAAAAATTTCATGTGAATATTATCAAATTTGAGAATTGATTGCTTCCATAATTCATCCCTCTATTTTTTTTTTTGAGCTATGTTATACTCGATTTCCAGTTTTTCAACCCTGCCCTGCCATAAAAACATATCAACACGGGCCCATAAAACTTCGAATGTGAAAGATATATGCAGGAAGTTCCAAACTACCTCAAAACTACAACATATCCTGCGGTTCATCCCAGGAATAAGATTTATCGTCAAACTAAATGGGGCTAATTCGCATTCAGCAGGGATTCATGTCATGGGAAATGGTACTAATAGAGTCATTGCCCTGCATAATATTCACCGAATGTGCGGTTACAAGAGCGACCCAAATGGTGAATGGCTGCTGCCCAAAGTAATGAAATAATAGTAACTAGACAGTGGATATCTACAGCTTCATTAGCACTAAACATAAAATTTGATATAGTGGAAACACTGCAACAACATAAGGCCTGACTCATGCCAATCTCCTGGGTCATGATGTATTCACCCAGCCGAATGAATCTAGATACCGTCGAATTTCTGATTCGGTTTAATTCACTGAGACCATGTCCTACTCAGATTCGGTCACAATTTTAGCTAAACAAGTGTTTCCATAAGGTATACTCCATTCATAATCATAAAATCACAACTCTGGCCTTGGAAATTTGACACATTGCACTCTGTATCGAAGTTATGACGTTTTTCAAAATATTTTCATGTTCCAAGTCAACACAATGTTGCCCTCTTCACATTCTTAGCGTATTTCTCAGAATGTGAATTAATTGGAAAAGATGTGATGGACGAAAATAATTAACGTTTATATGAATTGATAGAAAGGATTCCTTTTCTAGTTATTTGCATGAACAGTACAAGAGATCACTGTTGAAATATATTATTTTTCGCCATGGAAAAAAATTGCATTGCTTTCACATAATTTTCATATGCATGCTTGTGAAGATTTAATGTTTATTATCCTCTTGAACTGAAAGTTCAATACTTGACGACATCAATTGTTGATTTCAAATGAATAACAGTTTTATTCATTCATCAGAAAGAAAATAAACATAATAACTAAATTCACGAATTTGTTTACAGAGAAACTAATGATTTCAATGCAACAGTAACTGAGTTTTGGTTATAAATTAATAAGCAAGAAAGTCAATTCCTGAAAGCTTTATAGATATACATTTCATTTATTTGATCTTATGAACACGGAGTGAAATATTCTGACTGTATAGTAATTTATTAGTTTAAAAAATATTCATGCATTACTACCACAGTAGGTTTGTACAAATAAAATGGAATAGGTCAAACATATGCTTCACATTTTATCATTCACCTGTTCTAAAATAAGACACAAACTCCTGGAATATGGAGAAAACCGATGTATTCTGGTTCAATATAGCCTATTTCCACTTTCGGCAAAGGAATGAAAGCTCCAGTGACACATTTCAATTCATCGGAATCTGAGTTCACCTATCGTTGAATGCAATATCGTCATATTTCTTCTTTTTTTTTAGCTTTTTCGACGTGTTTTTTTCTGAAACGTGAAAACGATCAACAATAATCATTTAGAGACCGATGATGGCCATCCAGAATCTGTTTACTTACGAAAATCGTGCAATTTCATTCTGCAAGTTCTTTCCTCATAATTCTTCGAAAATCCTACCTGAACCATATTTTCCGGTCGCTTTCGTTAGAAGATCGTATAAGGAAGCCTTTTTCGTCCATTTGCACATTTCAAATAAATTTTGAGCACCAAAAACGATACCGAAACTAACCAAACTTCTGGGGTACCGGAATTTCGTTTGAAATCTTTCTAAACGGCCAGATACTTAAAAAACTTCGTTATCAAGTGTAAAAAGGTCGATTAGTACCGAGATTAGTATTTACTTCTGCTTTTTTGAAGCTTATGAATCGATTTTTGGTCCGATTCAAATTTGCCGTTCGTACTCACGCCAAAAGTCGTGAAAGGAAAGAATGACACTTGCACGAAATTTATCATATCGACGGGAAACTTCTTCTGGACGACGAAGAACGGAAAAATAGGCGATTTCCTATCGGTATTTCGCCCCAAAATCGTCGATATCTTTGATACTTTTTCTTTGATGTAAACAAAGGAACTGGCAACGGCGTTTTGTCATTAACGATATTTTCTGTACGTGCACAGACTTTTCATCAGGTGCACCAACTCCTAAAAACGAAACCATGACCTTCTATGTGATTAAATGAAAGTGAATGGAGTATTCGACTCTAATTTGGACAACAAATTCACCAACAGACAATCAGATATATCTTTTAAGCCATATTGAACCATGAATACCATTCTTTCTTAGGATCTGATTGGTTTTTCACTCATTGATAGAATAGTTGTTCTCTACCAGTGGATGCAGAATGGCTGTCATATCTATTGGAGTTTTGTGCAGTTAATCTTTCTGGAAGGCATAGCAATGCCTCGTTGTATAATGGGGAATAATAGTGCCGTCTGCTAACCTCTTTAACCTCGGAAGCGATTAATCCGAGTGACTTTTGCATACATCCGGGAAAACTTTAGGCTTAAATCAAACAAGTAACTTGGCTTTGTCTCGAACTTTGTTCAGGTGTCTCGTTTTATATGGATACTTTGCATTTCTGTTGCAGAGGATCTAATTTCTCCGGACTGTTCCAAATATAATTAAGTTTTCTACTCTTTCCTCGCTGAAGAATGATGAAAGTTGTAATTCTCGTTTCTTCAACTTCACGAACTAATTTATTGTTTTTTGCTTTTCAGGTAAGATCAAGAAGCTGTTCTTCACTTCATATGGTGGGGTGAGAATAATTTTTGTTGTATTCATTGTTTTTCGTTCAGAATGTTTGACGCATGAGTATCACTAGCTCGGGCGCCAGTTAACAAGGGATTTAACAGGTTGTTATTCCTGTAGGAAATCTTCCACAGTGACAGAAAAGAGTCCTGATGAGAAAAAAACCGATGTAAATAGTATCGACTATTCAGCTATGGCATCGAATCTCCCTTTCACCTAATCTCGTTGGAAAACATCGAACGTAGGGGATGTGACGCCGTTATTTATAACGACGAGATTTTCACGGAAATCATTAGCGCGAGCAAACATCCTACTCGTACGCTGACAAAAGTCATCATGGTGACCATAGTAGCCCACTTCCGGTTCAATTTACGATTTCGTTATTAGAAAGGGGAGCATCCTCTTTCTGCGTATCGCCTACGGGCTCCTATCTCCACATGAAAGGATACGGGACAACGTGGGAAAAACATGAAAACTCATGCCAACAGATGGCTTTTCAGGCTGCTCCGATTTCCGCATTATATGGACTACGCAGACCGGTTTAATTTTGCCATTCGGAACTCCCATTGGTATTTTAGTTACAAAAATCCTTGCTGACATTTTATACGATTTCCTGGTATGCGTCTTCAACAAAGTTTGTTCAGGGTATTATGTCCTTGTTGAATTGCCCACAATTATTTCAACTTTTTACACATTCATTCATAACAAACCGAAAAGAAAACCATCCAATTCAATGCATTCAAATCGTTCACTAAAACTTAATCTATCTATTGGCATGTCATAATGATAACGTTATGTCACTCAATTTTGATGTTGTGAGGGAGCTCATTCCCGTACCTGGTTCCATCATTGAGTTTAGATATATTTAGAAGAACAACGTCATCAAACGAATTGAAGCCACTTTCAGTTGTAGTTCCTTCTCCCGAATTTTTTTCCCCAGCATCTGGCGGTGAGTAGCTGAAATATAAAGCACTATTTCCCAAGCGGACTGGGCGTGATTTATTTCTTATTTTAATTCTAATGATCTTTATGATCTCCCTGTCAAAATCGAAGGTAACGAAAATATTTAATTTGGACGAATCCGACTCTGCCGACTCTGCATAGTACTAGAGGAAAATAAATCGTCTATTTACTGCCAAAACAAGATAAGTAGGGGAAGAACGTACAAAATTACATACGGTTTTATTTCAGAGGCAAAACTTTTTAGTAGTGAATAACAGTAATGTCATATTCTACACCTATGATTCTGGTCCTTTCTTTATAAAATCTAATCAACCTTCATGAAATAAAAGTACCAAGAAATAAAATATTCTTGGATAAATCGAGATAAACGAAATTTATTTTGTTCGCAACAAATTGTTATACCGGCAACAGACAACTGTAGTTTTCTACTTATAATATATAATTATAATAATTATAACTACTGACAAAGTTCACAAATAAAACGCTTGGTTCTTCTCGGAACATCAGCACAAAATGCGTGAGCCTAATGCAAGCAATGCATGCATCGTAACCAGTCTTCTCCAGGGCTGATCCTGGAGAAGATCTCAATCTAAATAGATAGAAGAACAGTCGTCTTCATCTTCTCGAAAGTTGCTAGAAACATTTTCTTCTTCATTGTCTTCTTCAAATAATGCCCTGTCTCCTTTTCTTTGGAGGAGGTATGGGCTCATTTTTTGATTTCATTGTAATCATATTAGGTGCAGAAGTTGAAACTAAGTACGTTTATCTAGTCTTCGTCTCACGTTTGCGTTGTTCACTTATGAATCGTCTTTTAGGGATTGGAGAAACCTCCTCATAGGACCAGCAAGAGTAGGTTAAGATGCGTTGCCATTATTAGCCGCAGATGAATATTTTATTATGAATATGTTAAGACAAGTCCTGGTTCTTTGTTTGCTTAAGGAGCTTGGGATGGATTGTCTTGGTGTTATACAGTAGATACGGTTAATTCAGCTGAAATACCTATGTCATTTTGTCCGTTCACTGTATATGTAATTTTGTCCATATAGCTTCATAAAACTAGAAATATATCGAATTAATACAAGTATATTCAACATGAAAAAAGCTCCGTGAATACGATGACAAATAAGTAAAGTTCGAAATGAATGCAACAAAAATGAAAAGAATTGTAAAAATTGGTAATTTCTTCTAAAAATTCGGCGCAATAAAAAAAAACGTGACCTACTGATATCTTTCACCACTCATAACGATCGAATGGACTAGAGTAGCGCTTGCTAATTTTCAGAGGTTAATAGAAGCCCCTCGGTTCGTGTGATGTGGTAGGCAGTTCCGCATTTGATACCTCCAAACTCAAATTATGATGCCTATGTCATTTTGTCCATATATGTCATTTTGTACATATTTCCCCTACATGTTTACCATTTTTGCATTAAGAGCATTTTCGTAACCATATTATATTCCTTCATTTTATCAGATGCGATTGAAAGTGAGGTATCGTGTAAGTTGTACTGAATTTCCGACATCGAGAAACCTAACACTCGAGTGGAAAATAATCCATCGAATTTTTTTATTTGGACGGATTCGGTAACTTCTTCTCCTCCGATATAGAGAGCATAGTAGAATTCAATTTTCTTGATAATTGAATTCCCTCGGGTGATGTAAGTTTCTTGAGATGACGTTCTAAAACAATTTCTCGAAGAAACTTCGTGTTGCATCCGGAAAATTCATAAATAAACATGTGACTGTTGCAGAATGAAAATTTCATTCGGAAACTTAGTTCCGACTCGAGCAGGCCCTATACATTGTGGGGAATATTAAGAAGGGAGTTCAGTGTCGTGTAGTTTTATTCAAAGTTGTATCACGAAACATTTGAGGGCTCATGACCCTCATGAATTGGTTAATTATCATTATTTATCATTATTTTGTCATTACTCTGATCGTCGAAAATATCACAGAAAACAAAAATAATTTGAAAATATTTCGAATAGAACTTTATATCTGCTACGAGAACAATAAGACAAGAATTTTCACACATCAAGACTTGATATTTGAGTTTGAGGGTTCAACTGAAGGAATTACACTCAAACTGATTCGAAGGACCAATGTTGGTTGTAGAAATGGCTCATTTTGGAGAATGAAATAGAATCTATTACTAGTATGGGCTAGCAGTTCTACCTTTTAAACAGTTATCCTTATCGGTAGGCCTCCGGTCGCGGAATCTGAGCGCAGTTGTCAGATTGTGTTCCGGGCTTTCTCTTTAGAAGGCTGTGGCAAAACTCTGACAGCTACAATGTCACATAATTCTCTGTGATCTCTGCAGATCGGGCGATTTTATGGGAGAAATGTCAAACTTTGATCAGTTTTCCTGAAGAAATGGGAAAATTATGGAAAATATGAATACCAAGCTATTTTGCGTTGACTCTTTCTCTTTCGATCCGTATATTTACATCACGACCAGGGTATCTGCCAAAAAAGTTTTATCGAGTTTAAAATTGCCTTTTTTGCCGAATTTTTTCGCGAATTTCGCGAATTTTTTTAAAATACTTCTACATCGCCTAGAGGATCGAAATATCGCCCACGTACAAATCCATTATTCCTCTTTTCGACCGTGTAAAAATTTCTCCCCTGTATCGCAGCTTCGCTGCGATTTTAAGATTTTTCCGGACCCACTTTTTCGACAGATTCCCTGGGCCGGACCACAGAGTTACCGTTTTAGTATAATAAAGAATGAGAATATCAAAGAACTATGACACCAGTCAGCGACTTCCAAAGCTTGATGAGAGTGGAAGAAGATTATTCGTCTATTAAGGATATAGATAAAATTCAGGAAAAATGATAACCCACTTCGGTTGCTTCTCATTTCCTTTGAAATCCCATATTGGTTGATTGATTATGCCTGGGTGATATCACGTGCACGGAACGAGTTAATGTGTTTAGAGTACTCCGATCATACGTACATGAAATAAAGACCTCATGTACTGTTACAACATCGATTCAACATTCTAAGTAAAGATACCAGCATCGTATTAGGTTTTTCCCTATAGATTTGAATTCCAGAACGTGCTGAAGCTTCACCTGCCTGGTATAATTCGCAATTTGATATTTTATAATTCTGCCGCAGCTCATCCGGACAACTGTTCCTGTTGCCACGAAGATTCATTAGAAGTTTTTAATTAAATAAAAATTGCCTCGGCTGCACGTGACCGTTTTAGTTTAAGATTAACTGCGCCCCCGAATAATTATGAAAAGTGCGAAAAAATGCGGAGAAGTGTACCGAAGGGGTCTTATTAGAAGGGCAACAAGGGCTTGTTCATTTTTCCTAACGATGATATATCAGCCCAAATTGTGCTTTAACGCAGCATAAGTCGTTATCAAAAGGATATCATATTGCGGGCTTTTTCCGCATTTTTCCGCTACTTTCCGGAAAAAAGCTCGTTAATTAATTCATTTGTTTCATAAATAGGAGGCATTAGGGTTATGTGCGTGAAAAATTTCATTACGTTTTATTTATTGTGTCGAGTGGGGAGAATTGCGTGAAAAGGGGTTATTCAACACTGTTAACTGAATTATCCATCTTGTTAGGAAGTAGTTTCAAATTGGGTTTACAAGTTGCACTTTATCTATCGCACGACAGGGAAGTTAGACGCCTATATCCTGACTTACCTCATTTTCACAAAGCTTCTATTAAGGCACGCTTAGAGCCGGTATATTTAACATGTCTATGAGGTGTCTAATAGCTAACCGTTCGTCAAATTTATCCACTACCTGTATCCAATTTGGGTATATTCACCATCATTGACATTGGGTCGTCAAGTTATCCATCGTATCTTATCAGGATCGCCATTGTTGAAATTAGAAAATGATTCAAGTAAGAACCTTTTTTATAGATGAATATCATTTTCTGGCAATACTTCTTTCATTTAATCGCGACCGACAGCCTTGACAAATTGTCACACAAAATTCCTCACCAGTGAAAAAATACGTCAGGATCCTAATAGGTTCTGTCGAATGAGGACTCACATTTCCAACTGGTCTCCAAATTTATCTACTTGCTAAGACGTTTATTTGTTTCTCATTTGTGAACGTCATTTTCCAAAAACACAATATTAATCAAAAAAGTTTATTTTATCAAGTCAATAACTTGTGAAACTGACAGTTAACTTGCAGAATTTTTACAAGTTAGTAGTATTATTTACATTAGAAAATTTTGTTTTATCGTCATATATGTTGAAAATCATGGTACAATTGTTATTTCCAGTAACACAGATTTTTGATGATGAAAGAGTTGATACTGATGATGATGAACCATCTGTTGACTCAGAAACTGCTGAACTCGAGGACTGCAGAAAATTTGTACTCTCCTTACTACCAAATAATTTGCTAGAAATTTCGATTTTTTTTGTTGACCGAATCATCGACATGACTGATCGCAATTTCGGTGCTGTTCCACCCTGCTGCACGCTTTAGTGCTAAAATATCTCCACCCGAATCCGCAACCATAGTGGCTCCAGTTCTGCGAAAAGAGTGGCCGGTGTATAACTCTAGGTCTTTTAAACCTTAATATTTCGCTATTTGCTTTGGGACACCACCAATAGTGTGCTGGCCAGCATTAAGGGAAATACACTTTCCATGTCGGTATGTCGAAAAAAATCTTAGGCTTTCTGTTCCAGGAGGCCGAAGATTTACGTATTTTCTGTATAACATGCAGGGCTTGAAGCTGCAGCTATCATCGCTTATGGTGAATCTTTTTCTTGTTGAATTTTTTGTTTGCCGCAATGTCATAATAACGTATTTTCCCATATCTTCTACATCATTCATGTTTAAGGAGAGGATTTCGTCACATCGACAACATCCAAAAATCCCAAATATTGTCACAATTTTCGCCAGCAACCACTGGTCATCAGGAGCATGTAAAAGAAATTTTTCAGTCTCTTCTTTACTTACCTTGGCCTTTTTTGGCGTATAACGCTCATTTTTTCGTTTCTTAAACGCTATTACCTTTTGAAATCTGCAAATGACAACTTAACGTCATATTTTTCAATAAATGTTTTAAGGAAAACAAACCTGCGAACAGGGGCATTTTCTTTCATTTCCAAGCAGCTTTTCAGCATAGACCATTTTGCCCATAAAGTATTAGGGCTGAATCTAGCTGATAGTTGATTCAAGTAGACCAACAAAACATCTTCAGTTACCCCAATCACAATATTCTTGTTTTTCCACTTTTTGAAGTCGTAGTCTCGCTCGTACCTTGAAGCTGATTTTGCAGGTAATGAATTTGAAGCTACACTGCTGGCTGCCTCAATAATTTCTTTTGGTACATTCATTTTCGCTTTCGCCAAAACAAATGTAAAGAAAGATAAACAGACATGTTCATGGCAACGCTTCCATAGCTTACGACATTTGCGACAAATTATTGCGATTTTTTTGGAATTTATCTAACCTTTTTACAAATGAGAAACAAATAGAATATAAAACAATACACGCAAGGTAACGGGTTTTACTGGCTCAAGGAGGATCCTCCATTCGCCAGTAAAAACCCTCTTACGTTGCTAGTAATGTTATATACTATTACGAACCGCATTCCTGTCAGTGGTGTTATTTGACAGTATACAGGGAGATTAATATCCGGACCTTAATTGAAAAATTGATCCTCATGAAGTTGAAATGCAATGATATGAGACTCACAGTCGCATAAGTTTAGTGATGGACTTTATCCATGCGAAGGGAATCTCACCAAAAAGAGTTCTTAGTTACTTTTGAATTGTAGAAATTCCTTTTTACTCAGCATAAGAAGATTTCATTAGGTTAATATTTTCCATATGGTAAAAATCTTCTGTCGTGGGACTTGAGCATGCAAGAAGACCCAACACTGCCCTTACTGGTCAATTCCACTCAAAGACCATTTGGATAAAACGCATGTGCTACCACCAATTGTTAATGATAGGATAATTAGAGAACAATCGAGAAAGCCATTTTCATATGACCACCAGGGGATGCATTAACTTATTCAATTTTGCCACCACGCCATCCACTGCTTTTCGATGAGCTCACTCGATTCAACCAATTGAAATTTCCTCTTTCGATACATTTCTGGACAATTTGACGAGGGGCAGCGTCGTTGACGAAATCAGGGATTAGATTCCCCACTCTTCTAATAGAGTGACTCTGGAGATTACTTTCGGCACGTGATGAAACCGTATTCGTTGAATCGACCAGCTCTTCCCCTAACCCGATCTGGCGTAGAGGAAATATTGTTTCATTCGACAGACGAAGGCATAAGGTTTCCTCGTACTCGGGGGAAACCGGAATTAAGATGAAAGAAAAGTTCATGGAGTATTCTCGGAAGATCTATTACCTCGCAGATGATGGAAAAGAATTTGGCTTTCCTGAGGTGCCCTTGATTCTGTGAAGTTGGAAACTTCTGGTCTGATAACAATAAGAGCGTGACAGTTGGAGATATTTTCAGAGATACGGAAGATTTGGGCTGGTATTGAAGCGCGAGAAAATGGATTTTTGTTCACCTCAGCGGTTGAATATTCGAATTGAATAAGGCATTGTAGGAGTCGTCAGACAAATGTGGTTTTAGGGTTTTTTGCATTGTTCGAATAAGGAAATGAAATGAGTATCGTCTTCATTCTTTCATGTGGAATCTAATTATTAACTCACATGAATAATTTTTCATTCTTCCAATTCTGATTTTCTCCATTGTTTTTTTATACAGGCTGAGTCTTTGACTTGTACATATATTTTAACTGTAGATTCCTCTCATCAACCGAGACACTTTTTTCTCATACCATTTTTCAAAATTCGGTTTCGTTTGGAAGATACAGGGTGTCGAAAATCCACGAAAAAAGCACTTTCCAGTTCATATTTTCAGAACCGTTATTTCGAATGAACTGAATTTTGGTTGATTCGCTACTCTTTTCATGGTGCATATTCTTCAATAAAAACTTATTCGAAATTTCTCCTGGTATACCTAGAAGTTACAGCGTAGACCACTCATGAACCCACGAAAAATTTCATGAAACCACTTGATAAAGAAAAACCCTTCATACTTTCGAAAGAATCGATTATTTAAGAAAATAAGAGTATTCTTATGTTTTTTCAATAAAACGCGTCGTTTTTGAGTTATTCCTAATTTTACGCGATAAAATTTGAAGAAAAAATCAAAAATCATAAGAATAATCTGGATGCTTCCCTGGATTTTTAATATCACAAACTGTTTATTAGCTTTGTCAAGACCAAAATGTCAATGGAATACATAAATCGGATATTAATGATGAATGTCCCATACAATTTGATTTGAAATTAATGCAAAATGAATACTTAACAGTACATGATCTATGGCGATGTTTCTTTCTAAACATTATCCTCTTGGAATTTCATAAACTCGACACTACACGGTTATTATCACATTAATACACTTTCACTGAAAATATTTTTACATCAACTGTTCGCATTCTTCTCTGTGAATAAACAAATAACAAATAGACAAATCTCCATCAAGCCGCTATACGCATGCTTCGTTCAACAACCACAGACCAACTGTTCGGTCTATGGAACAACATTTCGTCTCGCGCACCGTTATAGACGACTGAAATTGAGATCGTTGCGCTTCATCGACGAGAATATAAACTACTCCTTCGGCATTTCCAGAGAATAGACGCCATCAGCCAAAAGTAAACAAAACTAGTGCCTTTGCGTTAGTTCATCCGTTGATGATAGGGGACGTACTGCTTCCTTGTTCAAAGAGAAAATCAACACAATCTGGCATCGTCTTCTCAAAAGCTCTAAGATAGCTCTGTCACAGAAGATGGGATGTGGATTAGGTTAGGTCATTGACCTCGAATCCTATGACCTAGGTTAATGGAGTTATGTTCGAGTAGTGTAAAAACAATTCTTTTTGAGATAGCTTTGGGAGAGGAAAATATAAACAAGTTATAAGTCCTCACAAACTAATCTTAATGAGAATCGAAGGAGGAACTTATTTTGGTGAGATAAATATGGCTTTTCAATTGCAGAAACAATCGGACAAAACTGAGTGTTTTTATTGAGAAATATCGTGTTTCAAACATTGTCATTCGAATAAGGTTAGTACTTGACTATTCCTTAGATGTATCAACTCAATTTCAATGGAGAAATATGAACTTTACATCAATTCCAAAGAATAATATAATAGACGTTATCAGCCCATTTTTTTTTCGAATGGCTATATCTTCTCAACAGAGCCGAATTCGGAAAAATGTAGAATGAAAAAAAGGTTTCTTTTGACCTCAAGAATCTTCAGTTGAAATATATGTTCAAGTTAAAGACTGACATTGTATATCCCTCTTTTTCAAAGCAATTTTCTCATCGATTCTGCCAATTATTTTTTCATGAAACATTTGTTTGGTCATGAAACAATATTTTAAAATATATCCTCTTTCTTTCTACATTTTGTTTGTGTTCAAAATTCACATTTCAATACCTCAAATATCATACCCTATCGAAGTTCATCTCGAATTCTTTCGCACGACGTTAGTTTTCGTATCCATTATAGTGAATTCGTTTCATAAAATAAAGGACTATGCATTTTCGAGAGGCCACAGAAAACCAGCAGATACATATCTTCAAGTCAGACCAACCGTCAGTACCATTCCTTCAGTGTTCACTTTGTGGTATTGTTTCTATTTCATACAAACATTTTTTCTTTCATTCTCGTGGTAATAAGTATTGGTACGGCAGTCCATCCTTCAATCCAAGAGAGCTCTTATATGACTAACAGGTTGGGAAATCCGAATTTAAGAAATTTTTTCCCATCGGCAACTATCAATTTCTGTCTACGAAACTTTAACACGTAAATTTATAACCACTTTCGTTCACACAGCAATTCCTGCATCGAATTAGTGTGCTTCGGCGTATAAGCCCATAAAGTGTTTATGGTCCTATTGTCCTCAGGGGATGGATGCTTCACGGTAAAGTTCTAGTTTTCCCTTAAGTGAAATAAACTGAAAACTCCAATTTCCTACTCAGATAAGCTCAGTTATCTCATTAAGATAGATATATTCGAAGCATGCACATTATGAAGGATCACTAACAAGGATCATTATCGAGGGGGTTGAAATGGATTATTACTATGATTATCATTAATCAGCTCGTACGGGATGTGACGTAATTCATTCAAGCGGGTAGAAATAGGACTAATCGGGATTTTCCGAATATTGTTGAAGGATTCCATTACCTGACCTTCAGTATTGTTTGCTCAATTCTCAAATGAAGTTTTTATTTGTTTCTCATTTGTATACGTCAGTTTCCAAAAACACAATATTAATCAAGAAAGTTTATTTTATCAAGTCACTAACTTGTAAAACTGACAGTAAACTTGCCAAATTTTTACAAGTTAGTAGTATTATTTACATTAGAAAATTTTGTTTGATCGTCATATATGTTGAAAATCATGGTACAATTGTTATTTCCAGTAACACAGATTTTTTATGATGAAAGAATTGATACTGATGATGATGAACCATCTGTTGACTCAGAAACTGCTGAACTCGAGGACTGCAGAATATTTGTACTCTCCTTACTACCAAATAATTTGCTAGACATTTCGATTTTTTTGTTGACCGAATCATCGACATTACTCATCGCAATTTCGGTGCTCTTCCACCCTCCTGCACGCTTTAGTGCTAAAATATCTCCACCCGAATCCGCAACCACAGTGGCTCCAGTTCTGCGAGAAGAGTGGCCGGTGTATAACTCTGGGTCTTTTAAACCTAAATATTTTGCTATTTGCTTTGAGACACCACCAATACTGTGCTGGCCAGCATTAAGGGAACTGCACTTTCCATGTCGGTATGTCAAAAATCTTAGGCTTTCTGTTCCAGGAGGCCGAAGATTTACATATTTTCTGTATAACATGCAGGGCTTGAAGCTGCAGCCATCATGGGTTATGGTGAATCTTCTTGTTGTTAAATTTTTTGTTTGCCGCAATGTCACAATAACGTATTTTTCCATATCTTCTACATCATTCATGTTTAAGGAGATCATTTCGTCACATCGACAACATCCAAAAATCCCAAATATTGTTACAATTTTCGCCAGCAACCACTGGTCATCAGGAGCATGTAATAGTATATTTCATTACAAGTCCAGAAAGTAAGCTTTTTCCGTGCGCGCGCGATGTGTTCCCGTGTGAGGCGGAGCCGAACACGGGAACTCGTGCAAGCACGGAAAAAGCCTTTCTGGACGTGTAATGAACGATATTTTTCATTACACCTCTCTGAAAACAATAACACGGGAAAAATTTTCAGCAGAAAGCATTTCGATATTGTGAAACAATAATTATTCAAAACACTGACATCTACTGTCACGCAATCGTTGCTCTGTGTCTCTGCATAGGAATTATAGGATGCATCTATGCCTCAGCGCACCGTAAAACTTTTTGCGGTGCGGCCGCACGGAAAAGAGTCATTTTCGATGTTCTAAATCTACATGTTGTGATAGGGTTTTCTGTGCGGTGTAATGAAAAAGAAATTGTTCAGCCTCTTCTTTACTTAATACCTTGGCCTTTTTCGGCGTATAACGCTCATTTTTTCGTTTCTTAAACGCTATTACCTTTTGAAATCTGCAAATGACAACAAAACGTCAAAAAGTATCAGGGCTGAATCTAGCTGATAGTTGATTCAAGTAGACCAACAAAACATCTTCAGTTACCCCAATCACACTATTTTTGTTTTGCCACTTTTTGAAGTCGTCGTATTCTCGCTCGTACCTTGAAGCTGATTTTCCAGGTAATGAACTTGAAGCTACACTGCTGGCTGCCTCAATAATTTCTTTTGGTACAATCATTTTCGCTTTCGCCAAAACAAATGTAAAAGAAAATAAACAGTCATGTTCATGGCAACGCTTCCATAGCTTACGACATTTGCGACAAATTATTGAGATTTTTTTAGAATTTATCTAACCTTTTCACATTATTATTATTATTATATATTATTTCAGTCTAATTATGAAAAGTATGACACCTTCCAGCTTTATTGACATTTTTAACACAGATCATATATTTGATCTTCAGAATGCGACAATATTGTATACGGAACTGACAAAGAGACTGCAGCACCAAGAATGAGCTGCTTAAATTTCAATTTTTTTTGGTAATTTGGTATATTTGGCAGAAATTGCAGCGATATATTACACATTAGGCCCAGAGCACTCATCTGACTTTTTACTGTCGAATAGCTCTACTGCAGCGTCTTATCATCTCTCAGTATGAGAGATTGATTGGAAAATTAGTTCTAGCAAGTGGACAAATCTAGAGACCAGTGGGAGCTGTAAGTAAGTCCTTATTTTGTGGCATGAGCTATTAGGGTCCTAACTCAACATTTCAATTTTGTGTGGGCTGAACGAATTTTGTTATGCTTTACTGAGCAGTAAATGATAATAGACTTTGTTGAAATTGAGTAGTAAATTCTATTTGTTCATCATAAAAAAAATACAATTTGTATCAAGTAAGAATTGGTCAATGATGTCAATCAAATGAAAATAAGTTGCTTCGTTATAAAATTTTATATAGGTAAGGACTAAATTACTGCTTTTACTCACATTCCTCTGAATATCATTGTGCTCAAATGCATTTTAAATGGGTGGATGATTGAAACGATTTAACAAAGTGGTGGATATTAACTGTATATAACGAAGAAGAAATCAGATGAAGACGAGTTAACAATGTAATAAGACTTATAAGACAGAGAATTTTTCTTGATATTTCTGGATGAATTGTCTAATGAACGAAAATTTCATGCAAGAGTGCTGTCGATTGATTGATGTCGATATTCTCCTCTCACTCCTGTTCTGGTATAATTTAGCAGGCGCTGTTTGCGAGAGGACTACCTCGTTATAACTGACTTCGAACCGAACAGTAGCCTGTTCTTTCCAACTTCCAGAGACACTCCAGATCTCTCTAACGAGACGATTTCTCCTCCAAGACGCGAACTACGAACTTCGTGATTTGCGTGGGGTCAATCAAGAGCCCCCAGTTCTGCACCAGGTGGTCTAATTAACCCCCCTGCGAGCTGATTGTTATGGAAACGGGATCATCAACTCAACGACGAGCTGAATCGCATAGGGGGCGCGCCAATAGTAACGATGGTCAAACATGAAGTGATTATTCATTTCCAGCGAGGCAAAATCCATTTTGCCGGATGGATGAAGGCTGATTGTTTGAGAATTATACGGTTTTAATGAATGGAGTTATCTGATCACTCGTTCAAAAGGGCTGAGCCGCCTGGATGGGTTTAGGGGAAAGCAGAACGCTTCATCAAAATTCAGATTCGTTATATTCATCTTGAAATTGCTGCTTTATGGAATGCGGTCATGAATTAATATTTGACAGTGTTTCATTGGACGAATTTTCAAAACTTCCCGCCTTCAACTTGGCAATGGTCAAGACAGGCTGAGTCTTTCCTCTCGTATTCAACGTACTGGACCAGAAGAGTTCTCTCACTCTGCAAATTAAAACTGGGGAAAATGACGGGCATACTCACGGGACACTGGAAATGATACCTGTCGCTTTTGTCAAGAAGCTCCCGAAAGAGCTGAACACCTGCCTTGATATTGTAAAGCTGTTTCCAGAAAAAGGCTGTGGCATCTTGCCTCCTGTTTCTTGAAACCTAATGGGCGTGGCACTTGGCACTGCGAAGTGTAGTGAAGATCATAGAGCCTCTGCTACCTGACTGTAAACATCGTGAGATTGCACAATATAGCATATAACATTTATAGCAAGGTAAGAGGGTTTTTACTGGCGAATGGAGGATATAACCGACGAGCCGCAGGAGAGTCAGTTACCTCCTTGAGCCAGTAAAACTCGTTACCTTGCGTGTATTGTTTTATATTTTATTTGTTTCTCATCTGTAGAAAGGTTAGATAAATTCCAAAAAAATCTCAATAATTTGTCGCAAATGTCGTAAGCTATGGAAGCGTTGCCTTAAACATGTCTGTTTATTTTTTTTATATTTGTTTCGGCGAAAGGGAAAATGAATGTACCAAAAGAAAGTATTGAGGCAGCCAGCAGTGTAGCTTCAAGTTTATCACCTGCAAAATCAGCTTCAAAGTACGAGCGAGAATACGACGACTTCAAAAAGTGGCAAAACAAAAATAGTGTAACTGAAGATGTTTTGTTGGTCTACTTGAATCAACTATCAGCTAGATTCAGCCCTAATACTTTATGGGCAAAATTGTCTATGCTGAAAAGCTGTTTGGAAATGAAATAAAATGCCTCTGTTCGCAGGTTTGTTTTCCTTGAAAAATTTATTGAAAAATATGACGTTTGTCATTTGCAGATTTCAAAAGGTAATAGCGTTTCTGAAACGAAAAAATGAGCATTATACGCCGAAAAAGGCCTAAGTATTAAGTAAAGAAGAGTCTGAACAATTTCTTTACATGCTCCTGATGACTAGTGGTTGCTGGCGAAAATTGTAACAATATTTGGGATTTTTGGATGTTGTCGATGTGACGAAATTCTCTCCTTAAACATGAATGATGTAAAAGATATGGGAAAATACGTTTTTGTGACATTGCGGCAAACAAAAAATTTAACAACAAGAAGATTCACCATAACCGATGATGGCTGCAACTTCAAACACTGCATGTTATACAGAAAATATGTAAATTTTCAGCCTCCTGGAACAGATAGCCTAAGATTTTTTTTGACATACCGACATGGATAGTGCATTTCCCTCAATGCTGGCCAGCACACTATTGGTGGTGTCCCAAAGCAAATAGCGAAATATTTAGATTTAAAAGACCCAAAGTTATACACCGGTCACTCTTTTCGCAGAACTGGAGCCACTTTGGTTGCGGATTCGGGTGGAGATATTTTAGCACTAAAGCGTGCAGGAGGGTGGAAGAGCACCGAAATTGCGATGAGTTATGTCGATGATTCGGTCAACAAAAAAATCGAAATGTCTAGCAAATTATTTGGTAGTAAGGAGAGTACAAATGTTCTGGAGTCCTCGAGTTCAGCAGTTTCTGAGTCAACAGATGGTTCATCATCATCAGTATCAACTCTTTCATCATCAAAAATCTGTGTTACTGGAAATAACAATTGTACCATGATTTTCAACATATATGACGATAAAACAAAATTTTCTAATGTAAATAATACCACTAACTTGTAGAAATTCTGCAAGTTAACTGTCAGTTTTACAAGTTAGTGACTTGATAAAATAAACTTTTTTGAGTAAGGTGGGCGTTCAATGTAGTGTGTTTTTATTTCAAGTTGCATTTGAAAATGGTTTCACTTTGAGAACTGAAATTTTGTGCGTCAACTCAGAAAGTATTGAAGTTCTTAATGAGATAATTGAGATTAATTGCATTTCAACAGTTCATTTTTTTTCTTTGAAAAATAGGAGAAAATGAGCCAACTCCTGCTTCTGTTTTATTTCAAACGAAAGACCCATGAAAATAGTTCAACTTCCGATTAAAAGTCAACCTACAGATAATTTCATTGAGAAAAACAACTCGAAATACGGAATTGGCAGAGAATGGCCGAATTCAAATTTTAGCGGGAAAAAGTTCCTGCTTTAACACATTTTCACTAATTTCATAGTTCAGCGAGTTTCGGATAGAGAACGCCATTGTACATTTCATTCATAGTTAGAGAGATATTCATAGAACTCATAGAGATAATGTAAGTTCTGTGGAGATATTCCATGAAATGCACGGTGGCGCCTCTATCGGTTGACTTTTCTACGCGCTTCAAACGGCGACCGTAATATTGTGTTTTTGGAAACTGATGTTCACAAATGAGAAACAAATAAAATTTTTAGGTCAAGGTATTTGCGAGGCTTTGCTCAACCTTATAACCCCTCCTCAAATCTGATCTAATCAAATCTGTTCAAGGTGAGGGTAATGACGAGTTTAAGCATCGACGTAGATTGACTTGTTTGTTTCAAATCTTGTCATACGTCGAGTTTTCTTACTTTGGTAGTGTAGATCAACCAGGCCGAAGTCCCAATGCACTTTAACCTTTTAATTCATTCTAAAATCCCGTATATTTGATGAAGTCTTGAATTCAAAACGAGTGGAACACTCCTAAACCGGTAGAGACTGAAACGGAATTGCTGAAATATGGAGAACTAATCAGGAAATGCCATTAATCTACCCTTGGAAATTGAGTCGTGGCTTGTATATTCCATTTGCACTTCAAAAGCTTCCCAAGGATTCGAGACGCATCTTCCCTAGCTGGAAACGATTTCCAGGATGCCTCGCAAAACGACTAAAAATGTCATTAAGCTCTACCCGACCAAAAAGTGTCAATAGATATTGGAGGAAAGCAGGAGTACGAAGTAATAAAATGACGGGAACATATTCGAGGGCATGTTCGCCTAATAATCAGGAATGCTCTTGAATCGAAAATATCCGAACGAATTCCGTTTTACGAGTTTCATAACCTTCGGAATATGAAATGTCTACGTTGGATAAATTGTTAAGGTTCTAGATACTGCAATATGCAAGAGATGTAACGACTAATTTTCAGGCTGTAAGCGAAGGGATAGGAATGCTGCCAGTTTTTCGCATATGCATGTAAAATTTCTCCAGTAGCTCTACCTGAATTTCCGAATTTAATTTCCGTTTCGAATAATATCAAGAACGCTCTTTATGTAATGAAGAAACATTTCGTATGACTGGATTCAGGTAACATTGATCTATAACTTATACACTCGAAACTATTTCGGGGTCTTGAAGAAGGCAATAATCAATAAATTATTTAAGTAAAAACAGATTCTGAAAATCTCAATTTTAATGAAAGTTAACTCTACATTGACTTTAAAACTTATTTTTTATGTTCTCTCGGGTAGGTTTTGAACGAAACAAGACACATTTAATGGAAGATTTCACCGAATGTTATGTGAAAGAAGAGAAATGAACAATTTTCAAAATACTGAAATGCTGATAAGTGATTTAATACTTGGTATTTCCACCCCTTGCGTTAATTACAGCTCGGCAACGACGGTTCATACTCAAAATGAGTGATCTTAAAATGTTCTGATCTGATCCTTCCCAGATTTCTCCGAGTTGGATTCCTAAGTCATTAAGAGTAGCTGGATGATTTTCTGAACAGAACTTCTCAGCCTTCTATTGAGGTTGTCCCAAACCTGCTCAATCGGATTGAGATCTGGACTTCTTGCTGGCCATTCCATTCCAGAGACTTCAACCTCTTCGAGGTACTTCCCTATATACTTATCAGCATTCATAGCTCCATTATCAACGACCACTAGGTCTGTGCGAGCAGTCAAAGATATTCCACCCTATACCATAATCGATCCTCCCCCGAAACCAGTAGTATTCAGGAAATTGCACTGAGCATATCTTTCATGTGGACGTCTGTATACAAGGGAACGTCGATCACAATGGTAGAGGCAGAATATAGTCTCATCTGTGAAGAGAACTCTTTCCCAATCGGCCTCTTCCCAATGGATATGCTCTCTGGCAAAATCCAAACGCGCCCTTCGATAGGCTGGGGTAAGAGCTGGGCCTCTTGCCGCGACACGAGGCCTTAAATCATATTCTCTGAGGCGATTTCCTATTGTCTGAGTGCTAATTTGCACCTCATGAGTTTGCTCAAGCTGATTTTGAAGGAGGCGAGCGGTTGCAAATCGTTGTCTCAACGAAGAAACTCTCAAGTAACGTTCTTGAATGGCAGTTGTTACCCGTGGTCTAACCTGTCCTGGTCTTCGGACATTCATACCTGTCTCCCTGAATCGCTGCAACATTCTGGACACACTTGTATGGGAAACTACAAACCTTTCTGCAATTCTTGTGTATGTCCAACCTTCTTCTCGCAAAACTACCGCTTGGGCACATTCCTCTTGGGTCAAATTACGTGTTTCGCGTTGCATAGCGATCGAGTGTAGAAAATCAAACGAAAGAAAAACTATGGATCACTAGAATCGATCGAGAACAACTGATTTTAAAATGGAGCCAATACATTCAAAATATGATAATATCATCTTTTTTATTCCTGCTGGGAGAAAACATCTGTATTGAAGAAAAACGTTGAAAGTGGATAACATAATTCTGATAAAAATAATTATCATTGAGGAGACCTGTAAACCTAGTTTCTTTTATCGTCCATTTCGTCATAATGAATTCAATATTAATTACAATTTTCACGTCAATGGAGCATTGCAGCCAACTGCACTTTTTCTATTCTTTTCACGGCTTCTAAACCAAGCATTTTGAGTATTTCAAACGATCCAAACATGCCTCCGGGACTGGAATCTCTACAAGCAACAAAGGAAAGCCAAAAATAGACGACTCCAGACTACCCATGTTATCGAAATATTGAATGAAATCCACTCCGCCAGACTTTCATTCCTTGTTTTCGTTTTCTGCAGGAAAATGGAATAGCATATTTCGAAGAGGTTGTCACGGGGCGAAAAAACTTGCTGCAGGAATCCGATACGAGGCCGAATTTTCATGTTGTTGATCGGAAAACTGTAGGTGGATGTATATCGATTCGTTTTCACGTGTTCTTCACGCTGAGAACTACGTAGATCTGAAAACATTTGATGTTTTTACAAAGAGTGGAGTATTCAATTTGTCAGCGCTTTTACCAAAGGAGGTCTCTACAAGGTGGTACAAACGGATATTGCAGAATTTAAGAGAAAAATTCAAGCCGCAAATGTTTCGTTCTACGAAAATTATGAATACAGTTGGATTGGACGTCATCAGTTTTGGCCTGCCAGATCCCCAGACTTAAACAAGGGGTGTTTCAAATTGTGCGGTTTTTTTTCAGTTGATATCTTGTGAAAGGCAGATACTATGAGAAAAAACGTAATGAACCTCAAACTTCAAGAACCTGTACATATCTCGAAAACTAAACGTTTGCTATCCCATGTTCATGAAAATTTATTCCTAAAATTATGCAATGAATCTCGCCTCTTTGTTTGTACCTCTAATTCAGAATCACTTCGTATTTAGCACTGCAAATCAAACGAAACCTTGGAATTATGAAATATAATAATAAACAGTTTGGTGCAAATGAGCAAATGTGAGAAAAAAATCCATTTCTTGATTGGGTGACGATATCGTTTTGACTGCGCAAACCGTTAAATATGATGAGTGTTAATTCGACGAAAGATAAATATTCAGAAGAATTTACATGCTCAGGAATGTGGATATCAATTTCCAGATATGCGAAATGATCATCTCTAACCGATCTGAACGAATGGAAACAATTATTGCAGTCCTCATATTCAAAGTACACAAACGAAACTATGCCTCGATATCTCAAAGGAAGTAATGGAGTCATGCATAGATGTAACCTCGATGCAACATTGGAGTGTTGTTGGAAACATCAAACGTTCATAACTGAATTACAGGTAATTGAATCAATGGTGCACATCCATATCAGTTAAGGGCTTGGTTAAGGTTCAACCAGAAATAGGTTCTGGTGTTCTGAATACACATCAGTAGACTCTGTTGAACTTCCGTTGAATGATCACCGATGGCGGAATGAACTTATCTACTTCATTCACATTGAATGCACCTGAAGCCTTGCTAGTTTAAAGATGCAATTTGCAGCTTCTGCGCTATAAATCTGGGTAAGCGAGAAATCTTTTTCCTTTTTCTCGAGGAGAAACATTCATCGTCATAAGAACCATAGTAAAAACTCCCATTCGGCAAATAAGCTTGATGAAAACAACCGTAACCGACTGGAGTATCGACGGGAATTCTCGATGAAAAACTACCTTTTACCAGTCCTGAATTGCAAACGGAATTATTTCCTGTCTACCGAACGGGAGATGAACAAGATTCAAATTATTGCACGTTGTCTGCCCCAGTATCCAACAAGCTGTAACTAATAATAACGTTACCATCGTAACTATATTGAGTTGCGCCAAGTAATGAAGAAGCGAAATGCATAGAAACCTTGGTGCAGAATTTCATAAATGGAAATCTTGGGTAGCGTTATCGAACTGGAGAGCGTAATGTTCGCCTTTATGCAATGATGAATTGTCAACAATTCAGTGGAAAATGTTTGACATCAAATATCGGTATTTCTTCTGTCGCAGAATGTCCCTCATTTAGTGTGAATATCTCGCTTTGAATCTTCGAAACTAGGAGTTTCTGGACCTGAGTTTTGTGAAATTCATTGCATAAAAAAGATCACTCATCCGTTGAAATCCTTCGTATGAATTCAGAACCGTCCATCTAGGGGAAATACGTACAAAATGACATACAGAGTGTAACAGCCAAATGGAATAAATTCGATAACGAATAAATGAGGGCGTGTTGGGAAAAACGCTCGGACACGTCGATTTGTAATTTTAAATGCGCATATTTTTCGAGAAAATAATATTATATCGGGTGTTCCATGTGACCGTGGCTAATACCAACTTTCTTATTTCAAATGCAACCCCCTGTATATTATTTATTTTCGGATTCTTTAGAAAATTCTAGACACAAATCAAGCACAATGGCCTGAACCTATCTTCAACTATTTCGGAAGTATTAAGTGTTTTCAGATTTATTGCAAAAATCAACGTTTCAAATAAAAATTATTTTATTTCATTTCCCTAACACCCCCTCGTTTATTCGTTATCGAATTTATTCCATTCGGCTGTTACACTCTGTACATGTACAAAATGACATAGGCATCATAACTTGAGTTATGAGTGATAACAGAAACCAATAGGTCATGCGTTTTTTTTTTTCATTACGCCAAATTTTTTGGAAGAAATGGCCAGTTTTCACCATTTTTTTCATTTATATTGCATTCATTTCAAACTTTACTCATTTGTATTCACGAAGCTTTTTTTATGTTTGATATACTTTTTTGTATCAATTCGATAAATGGCTAGTTTTATAACGCTTTATGGACTGAACGACCTTTACAGTGAACGGACAAAATGACATAGGTATTTTAACTGAATTAACCGTATCTTCCAGACAACACCGAGACCATTCATCCCAGATGCCATTAGTAAACAAAGAGCGAGGACTTGTCTTAACATATTCATAACAAAATATTCATCTCATCTGCTGCTTATAAAGGCTACGCATCTTAATCTACTCTTGCTGATCCTATGAGAAGGTTCCTCCAATTCCTTAAGAACTATTTATAAGAGGACAAGGCAATGTGAGCCGAAGACTCGATAAACGTACTTAGTTTCAACTGCTACTCCTTATATGATTGCAATCAAATCAAAAATTGAGCTCATACCTCCTTCAGAAAAAGGAGACAAGTCCCTACGGCATTATTCAAAGAAGACAATGAAGAGGAAAATTTTCCTGGCAACTTTCGAGATGATGAAAACGACTGTTCATCTGTCTATTAGTATGACCTTTTTTCCCGATTTAGATAGGGAAAAAAGCAGTCTCATCCAGGATTAGCTCTGGAAAAGACTGGTTTTGATGCATGCATTGGATGCATTGGGCACACGCATCTTGTGCTGATGTTCCTAGAAGAACCAAGAGTTTCATCGGTGAATTTGTTCAGTAGTTTCGTAACTATAAGTAGAAAACTACAGTTGTCTGTTGCCGGTATGTAATTTGGTCCATAGCATGCGGACAAAATGAATTTCGTTTATCCGAATTTATCGAAAAATATATTTTCATTAAGGTTGATTAGATTTTATGAAGAAAGGACCAAAGATCGTAGGTGTAGAATATGATACTACTGTAATTCACTACTTACAAGTCATGCCTCTGAAATAAAACCCTATTTCATTTTGTACGTAATTCTTCTGTTGCAGCATGTCCCTTGTTTAGGGCGAAGACTTCGCTTTGTATCTTTTGAAACTAGGAGTTTCTGGACCTGAGTTTATGTGAAATTCATTGCATAAAAACCATGAGCACTCATTCAGAACCGTCCATATACTCGATATGAAAAAATCCCCTCTCCTAATAGTCCCAGATGACTAATCGATCCATTCGAGCTATAAAACCATTCGGAACCTGATACAATTTCCCAAAAGTGCAACAACCATTTGCTCTATCGAAAGAAAAACCGAGTGAAAATGGCGTTTTCCTGTTTCAGTATCGGATCCAATGACGTTCATTTTCAATTTTCCACTAGAAGCTCTTCATCCCGACGTACACCTGGATCAATATCAGCATTCGGTTCACTCCCGATTAGAATCTGATTGTTATGCCATTCCATTCTTCATTTTCCGTTGCCGTGGTTCCAGAAAATACCAATTAAACGTTTTATCGATTCTGTGTTCATTGACACGTGAACAGGTAAAGTGAAAAGGTTCCAGGTCCCGATAATTAATGTTTAATTATGGCGCTGCAAGGATTAACAGCGTTGTTTTCATCGCTGAATGGATGCAGGTCGTTTTTCAATATACGAAGAATGCAATAACTGATACCACCGGCGCATTCTGATTTTGGAGCACCGAAGAGCTTTCTGGCTCCGAACAGAAAATGTCACTGTTGAACTTTGCCATGAATTGAGTTCAACAAACACCTTTTATACAGAATTCGATGACGAAATATGAGCTGTTACCGTAACTCCATTCGAAAAAACTTTCTTCCGGAATATCAGCTTTTTCAACTTTTTAAATTCTTGCCGAACTCGCTTTCTGCGCCTCTCTATTACGCTGCATACCTCGCAAATCCAACCCTAACGTTTTCCGATTATTCGGAGCTTACCACAAAGTTAAATTGTCAATTTACATTAGAATGGCCAGGAGAAAAAAGCTCTTTACCCCGAGTTCGGAATAAAGAGTCCACTGTTAATACGGTGGAGGGTATGAACAACCACCTATCCATTTTATTAAGTAAAAAGGTATGCTGGCTTTTGATAACCTCCGATAAATCCCTGGAAAGTCAGTAAGCCACCGGGATTTTGATAATTTATTGATGGCGCCACATTCTGCATTCCTTATCACCTTCAGCTGTGAGCGCAGGGAACAGATCCAGCATTGTTTAAGGCTTTCCCTGTCAGATTAATTCAGATGTCCTTGGTGATATAGAAGGAGGCCCTAATAAAATATATGTTGGCTTCAGGAGTTGATTTAATGCTCCAACTGAATAATTCAGTTGGAAATTTTGGACAGTTTAAATCGACTTCGAAGGAGAGATAATGAAAAACAGGGTGGAGATGAGGTACCCAAGAAAAGCCACCCAAGTGTAATACACGTTTATATACAGGGTGGCCAAGAGATCGACGTCAATAAGAAAAAAAACAGGTCCCTCGTGTCATGGGCTATTCGAATCACCCCCATGTATGTTATGCGATTTTTCACGGTTTTCGAGTTATGAATTTTTTTATGAACTTTGAGAATTTTCGACTTGACTATCTTGAAAAAGATATTGAAAAAAGTACAAGACTTCTCTGTGAAATTCTTCTGTAACTTAATCTCCATGAATAGTACTTTTATACATCAAATAACCAGATTCGTAACTCTGATAAAAATTATGGAAATGTTGGTCTCAAGTGAAAAAAAAGTAACGTGAATTGGATTATGATCTGAATTTTCGAATCAAAATAAAAAATGTAAAAAGGCTAATTCACGGTTTCTTAGTATGCTTAAAAAATGCGCTCAACTGTCAGATTTTAGAATCATTGATAAAAAATGGTACTTAACACTCTACTTTTGCTAGAATTAGCCTTCAAAGTCATCGAGGTGGAGAAAATCGAAGAACTAGACATTTACTACAAAATTCTTTTCTGCCATTTTAAGATTTTTCTGATCAAGTTATGATAGAAAATGCTGAAAATTAATGAAAATTAGCTTTAGATGTTGGCCAAGAAAAGTTCTAGAAAAGAAAACCAGAAAAGTATGACAATTAATCACACATCATAATGTATATGGGGGTGATTCGAATAGCCCATGATACGAGGGACCTGTTTGTTTTTCTTTTCGACGTCAATCTCTTGGCCACCCTGTATACAGTACCTAGGTTGATTGGACGTTACTCGTGTCCTCATGCTGCTTCCTCGAAGTATATTCAATATAAACTATGAAACGTTTTTCAATAAGACGAGGTGTTATTTTGACTATTCCACTCACTTTAAAAACTGACCAATCACAGTCCAAAGACAGCTCGTATTATCGCGATAATACCAACTGTCTCTGAATTTTGATTGGCCTGACAGCTTCGGTGTTTTCAACGATTCAACCAATAGAACTATAAGTTCTATGATGTGATGGAACTATGGAAACGGTTTGACAACTAATAAATATAAATTGTAGACGTCAACATGAGTCGCTTCGGTGAGATTTCGAACGAAGATATCAACCAAAATATCGATATAAATATACCAAGAAATACAAAAAAATCAAAATCTTATATATGGAGACAATTCATGACATTCTGCGGGGAACGAAACTACAAGCTAGATGCAGATAATACTAATGAAAAACTAGCGTTCATTTTGAAGGACTGGGCATTCAATATGAGACGAATTGATGGCACTGATTACAAACAGAGTGTAATCAAAACTATATGGAATACCACTGCAAAATTGGTGCAGGAAAAATATTTCGAGGAATACCAGAGAATTCTGGATCCTTTTAGAGATATAATGTTCAATGAGGCGAGAGCGGCTCGTGATAGTAAACGAAAGATTTTACAAGTTCAACCCGAAAAACGGAAGATTAGTTCTGTAGCTCTGACTTCCGACGAACATAAAAATATGTGTTTGCAATGGGATGAGGACACGCCGGAGGGACTTCAAAAAAAGTTTTATCATATAGCTGCAGTTGAACTAGCTTGGAGAGGAAACGAAGCAGCTTTCGCCATGTTGCATTTTTTCAAAGAAGAATTGGACAACAAAGGCTATTTGACGAATAGGCTTGCATATAACCCTATATTCTCCAAAACTCGCCAAGGTGGAGATAAAAACTGTGCAGATACTAAATGGCTGGCCCAAAATTTAAAAAATCCTGAATTGTGTCCTGTGAGATTATACCGAAAACTAATATCGAAAAGGGGTGTTATCGCTAATGACAGGCTTTTTCTCACTGTTAATGGCAAGTGGAATAAATATAATGGTAGTAACTGGTATAAAAATTGTCCGATCGGCATTAATAAAATATCGCAATGGACAAGACTGTCTGCAGAAAAGATAGGATTGGACACTAAAAAAGTAAAAATAACAAATCACTCTAATCGTGCCACTGCAGTAAGTCAGTTACTAAAATCTGGCGTAAGTGAACAAGAAACCATGAAAATCACTGGACATGGAAATTCGAACTCAATGAAACCGTATATACAGCTGAGTACCGAACATCATCAAAATATAGTGAATACTTTCAGAAATACTCCAACTACATCAAGCAACAACCATCCACCTAATGCTGCTAGTACTATTCAAAATTTTTACAATTGCACAATTTATAATAATTATAGTCGAGAATAAGGTATTTTGTTCGTATTTATGAAAATTGTTTATTGTTAAGCATATCGCATAATAATTGTTACAAATTATTTCAGTTTGTGATACCTTCTTGGAATAAATTCATTATTATTGCATGTTTTTCAATGCTTCCTCTCGAATGTGAAGTTTCTGACCTTTCATTTTGTTCGTGAAATAGTCTAAAGCCGGACTCCCACTACTCGTGTATTTGGCAAATATTTGCCACTTGCCTATATTTGGCATGTAGTGGGAGTGGTTCACTCGGCCAATACTTGTCAATCTTGTCATTCAAATTCGAAACTTCATCTACTTGCCAAGTACGCAAATAATTGTGTACTTGCCAAATATACGAGTAGTGGGAGTCCGCCTTTATAAAATATCACACGAGATTGAATTTACCTCATAAGTCTATCTCTTATTTCCAAACTCAAATGAGTTGCTTTAAGGAAACACCACTCGTCCTTCGGACTCGTGATGTTTCCAAGCAACTCATTTTCGTTTGAAAATAAATCGATAGACTTATCACGGAAATTCAATCTCTTGTGATATTACTACTGAAAAGCCCTCTGTTTTGGTGGATGTCACTTTCGAAGCTAGAAGTAGAAACTACGCCATCAATAAAAATGGAACAGAACACGCTTCAACAACGCATTGAAATCATTGAGATTCAGTGTAATAGTGTTTGGTTGTTGGCGCCAAAAATTGCTTCTGATATTTCTTCTTCTGCTTTTTCAAATTTGGAACCTCCAGCAAAAGTATCGCTTTTTATCGGCCATGGCGTTTTACGGTTCACAGAGCAGCTCCAAAATCGGCCAAAAATCAAGCAGAAAAATAAAAACGTAAGCGCGCATTCAGGTAATTCCTGCTGCGATGCGGAAGTTATGATGTTTTTTCGATTCGAAACAAAACTACACTGATCAAGGATACAACAGCAACAAGATTTATAGATTTCGAAGAAAATAACTCTAATATCCTGAATTTCCTGGAGAAAATAGTCTAGGAATACGCGAATAACGTGTTTTTTGTCGCTCCACATGGGGTACATTCTGGAAAGCTGCCCATCCGATAAACTCCTTTTCTCCTTCCTGTCGTCGTGCATATGTCGAAGTTATATGTGATTTTGCAACCGTGATTCGCATCCAAATAGGAATAATATATTTGGCGCACGGGAGTTGATTTAGACCTTTCTGGATGCAAATGGAAGTATTCCAGGGTAGTGTGCCCGAACAATGTGCTAGATGGCTTTCCTTTTGACACTCCTGATATTCCTTCTGCATGACCTTTCGGACCGAAATCTTCGTTGGAAGACGCCAATCGTTGGGAGAAGCGAGTGAGCCTTTCGAGTTGGGAGGTTCTTCCTCATGGCCTCTGTCTACCAGAAGTCTTTTGAGTCAGGAGGCAAAGCATGAAGCACTTGTTACTAAGAATAACACGAATTCACTCATGGTCTGAATCTTGCGTTATTACATAAAAAATATCGTAAAGAGATCCAAATCAATAAAAAATGCTACAATTCAGAATTCAACAGAATCCTTATTGCTAGTCATTCTCGGAAGAAATAATGATTCCCATAAATGTGAAAAACCTTCGAATCCACAAAAATAAAGATAAAATGAAGGAAGAGAAATACTGGAGAAACGAAGCTGAATCACCCTATCATTTTATTCGTTGGAGTCGATGGCGCAATTCATAAAAGCCTAAACGAGGTAGTTTGTGTGCCATTCCCGACGCCTCTCAGCCACTTCCGAAGAACAACATTGCTGTTGACCGGTATTCCTCTCGGATAACGATTGTGGGAGGAATAATTCCAGAGTATCAGAATAAGATGCTCTGGTTTGGATATGGATACTTATATTTCGATCATCATACATTTGGAACATGATTCTCTGCTTATCTGTGAAATTCAAAACATCGATATACCAGTCGACAAAAAACAGTTTGATAGGAATATTTTCCTATAATAAAAATAAACAATGTCCAATACGAAGACCCAATATGCGGAATACTTCAAAATTGTCGTTGATTCTAGAACTCATTGACTGAAGTCATAAGGAACCTATGACAGATTCTTAATAACAAAATACGACCAATTTCTAACGCATTAGTTTTCATGATTTTGAAAGCAGTAACTATCAGTTCATTTTTCTACAGTTGAATACATTTTCTATATTGATTTATATTTAATGATTTAATCAGGTTATGGAAAATTATATATTTTTTGTTTCAATTCGAACGATTTCCCCCTTGATTCCTTCTTTCAAGAATGGAGACTACAAGAATGGGAACTTCGAACATCGCCTAAGACTCTTGATGACTTGAAAGATGCAATCACGGAGGAAATCATCCAAATTGAAACCGTTATGCTGAAGAAAAACTTCCGCGAAAGACTCCACATGTGCATTTCACGCCGAGGCCGTCATTTGGATGATATAATTTTCAAGACATAAATAAAAAAAACTTGATTATGGTTTTCAAAATAAAAAATAATTTTTTCAATATGTTCCTTCGTATTTTTTTAACAGCTCCTTCAAATGTGAGAGAACTATTTACCGCACATTGTACAATTCTTTAGGAATTAAATCCAAGACCATATTGCACATAATTATATCAATAACTTTATTGGAAGTATAGTTGATACTGCAACTGGTTCAACCAAATTTATTTCACTATCACCTACTTTAAAAGGTACTTGCGAGATGTACATTTTAAGGAGAGAAAAATCAGCTCATATCGGTGATACACAAAATGATCCTCTGAATATATTAAGAAAACTTTACGACTTCCACTGCCGGATGCAAATTATAACTGTAGGGTAGCAGTTCGATTTTTTTTATTTTGGTTTGGTGAGGGTCTATTGTGCCCCTATCAGAGCTCTTTTCGCCATCATGATGTACACCAATCGCAGTATTTTAGGCAGTTGATGGAAAACACTTATTTCTCCTCTTCAGGGTTGGGCGTACCATTTGTTACATGTCATATTTGTTGGTGCAGCATTTCTCTATCTGAAATTGAATTGAGTGATTTCCCAAGAGAGTTACAAGCCTGATTGTGCCTTGAAGTGAAGAATATTCGAATTGCAGTGGTCGGATTGAGGATGGCACTGAGATTCCCTTCGACAAAAGAAAAATGTGACCTGTTGAGACATGTTGGAATTGTGAATACACAACTCCGATGAGGAATTCAATATTTTTTACTCGTTTTATAGAACATACAACGCATCAGGCGCACAATGCTTCCTAAACACCATTGGGAACTAAATGCTTTCTTTTTTTCTTGTTTGGAATGACAACTAATGTGATATCGGGAATCCAATGTCCCTATAAAAGTTCGAAATCGTAATGTTGTCTATTGTGAATGAATTTCTGATACTTTTCAATGAAAATCTACTCATTTCCCATCCATTCGAACGATTGATCGATTTCAAATGACTCCGATCGTATCCAGCCCATTAGATACTTACTCATTTCACTTCGATGAGATGCAAAGCTTTGGAATACATATCTGTATCGGGATTAATGTCAGATTTCACGAGTATCGCTTCGCGAACGAGTCCATTCTGTGTAATGAAAATGTCGAGGCAATTCATTAGAGCAGCCAAAACATTAGTAAAACTATAAACCTGAACATTAAATTTTACCCGCTGCTGGATTCACTATCGCAATAAAGTGGTTTCGCAAATGATAACCTTGGGATTCCGCAGGAATTATGGGTTGGAATAAAGCGATGCAGACTATTCTGCTCCTCCAAGAAAGCATTTATATGAAAATGACATCTCGTTGTTATGCCCCTGATGCTTATTAGCTGAATTGAGTGTCGACGTTATGTTGGTTTGACTTTGTGAAATTAAATTCTCCATATCAATATCCTGCACCAGAGAATGGAGAGCTATTTAATCCATTTGCAGCAAGGTTTATGCAGATTCTGGTTGAGGACTCTTTCAGTTCTTCATATGAAGTAACCGTCAATTTTTCTTGAAATGAGAACAATGTGAAGGAGATGTTTTCCTATATTAAGTGACCCAGACACCCAGACAACACAAAGAGATCCCAAAGTAAAGACAGCCCTGAGCCTTCATTTTAGGAAATTCTGACGCCTTCAGTTACTTCTTTGAGAGATTGCTCAAGGCTCTATATATGCTCCCAATCTCTTCGGGAGACCTAGGAGTTATTAGTATTACTAAGGCTCTATAAAGGGGAGTATACCAGAAACCGCCATTTTGAGTCCAACCACAGACTCGAAAATTACAGATCTCTTCGAATGAAATGAAATCTGTAATCGAAAGAAATGAAATCTGTAATCGAATGAGCATATTTTCGGAATGAGCGATCTTGTGGTGACTTTTTTCGGCATGCTCACATGAAAAACATTGGAAATAGGTTAGGTTCGTGGTGTTAGAATAATGCCGCGGCATCAAAATTTTATTCACGACATCAAAACAAAACATGCCTGCCACACGTTTAGCGTTTGCCCAACTGACTCGATGGTGTGAGTGCGATAGTTAGTAGACCGAATGAAACAGAAGATGGTCGATTGTTCCGTTCATTACTTATAGTCTTGGAGAAATGAAGGTATTCCATATTAGGATACTATTTCATATTTGGTGACTTTCCTCTAATAAAACAAATTAATTGTGCAGAAATATAGTCGTGCTTACTTATCCAATATCCATGATCTTCTTTTTCACTCAATCCGTATCTAAAATGGATCTGATCGAAAACATTTATCAGGAGTCATTCGAGCGATTAGACATAAACGTGACTGTCGCTAGGGCACGAAATAAATTTATCCGATCGCTCCTGGATGATAGAAAGATCCACATAAAAAGTTGGGAACGCCCGAATGGCGCGAAAGTTCTGTGTTACGGTAGTAAATTCGCCAGACCATCGCCAAACACATTAATCTGAGGTCGGGACCTCCCTCGATGCAGTCAAATCAACGGACGACTTCAAAAGCGCCGACACTCGACAGTGAGGTGTGGAAAAACACGGGACGTCGCATTTTTCTGCCATCCTCCGATAATTACATCGTAGATTCTGTTTCAGGCAATTCTTGATGGAATCAATCAACGAGTCGAACTTTTCAGCGAAAACAATCCTGAGGAACTATATTTTTACAAAAAAACTCTACTTGGAAGATGTCCGAGTGGCAAAATTAAAGTTTGTTTCTTAATCTCAACAGAAAATATAACGTACTTGATGGTCCCAGTGAAAATCATGGCACAAGCTAAAGCTCCAGGCGCATGAGCTTGAGGGTAGACTACCTTGCGTCCAAGACTAGGAAATTTACAGGAATCTATTGCCGATTCATTGATTCAATCTTAGAAATAGTTTCTTCCATGAAAATCTCACAGAAAAATGTATGATTCTATATTCTATGTAGAAATACAGAAATGTAGCTCACTTTTGGTGTTATTTGGTGGCTTGGGTGATATCAAGTGCACGGAACGAATTCAAGGCTTTCAATTTTATGGATTCATTCGACCCATCTCATTTAATTGAAATAGCCAAAAAATCCATTCCTTGTTACCGTCTGCAACATAAACTGTATGAAACTGTGGGGATTTCTGAAATATCATTTTTCGTTGCTACAAAAAGATGCCCATCTTCGATGCTGGAGGAGCAGAATGAACAGAAGAAATTCCACTCATCCAATAATTGGAGTAATTCCTATCGATTTTCTAGGCCGAGAAAGGAGAAAACCGTTTTCGTGGCACGTTGAAGCCGCTTTCGATAACAAAATGGAATTAACCGGTAATTTGTAAATGCAATTTCCATGTTCGATATGAAATAAACAGTTCTTCGTAACGGCTCGGAACGGATGATTCTGCACAAAACGAAAGACAGATGAAAAAATTTATTGGTTCCGACTGATTTTGTTAATGGACTAATCCTTTTGCGTCCTGCTGAAAGCGAGTTGTTTTGTTTCGACTTTTATGATTCTCCTTCCTTTTTCTCATGTTTGAGTTGTCATTGGGAATTTTTTGTTTAGAATAGTTCGGAAAATACTGAAAATTATGGGGATGCACACTTTTGATCAATTCTCGAGTAATTTAAATATACTGCTTCACAAGAGTTAGGGATATCGTATTCATTCGTTTTTAAAAGTATGTAATCTTCGAGAAAATCGTTGTAAAATCATTTAAAACTCAATAACAACTTGAATCGATCCAAGAGAAATCAGTATGAAAAATTTCGTCAATCTGGTCGCCTTTTTTCTGAAGTTTGGTTCTTTGCATATGCTTCATGAATGTTCTTATTTTGAAATGAAGTCAGTTTATCAACGGCTGCGATTTGAAACGAGTTTCTTGAAAATGCCAAGACGTAAATTAACAAACGCTGAGGCTAATAGGGCTATCGCAATGCTACAGGGTGGCCTAACTCAGGTTGTTGTAGCGGAAAGTCTCCAAGTCAGCCAAAGTGTGATATCTCGACTTTGGAATAGGTTCAGGGTTCCGTGTTGGAAAAACCAAAGCTTGGTGGGCGGTGAATAATAACACCTGCTCAGGATTGTTTCATCACCGATTCGGCGGGAAGAAAACCTACATCTACGTGTAGAATGCTACGGAATACACTTCAAAATGCAGATGGGGTCCAAGATTCCATCGAAACCATCAGACGACGTTTGAGAGAGGTGTATCTAGGTTCTAGACGTCCATTAAGAGGAGTTCCATTAACACGTGACCATAAACGTCAAAGACTGGAATGGGCAAGGCAACATATCAATTGGAACGATCAATGGCGTAGTGTCTTTTTACTGATGAATCCAGATATGGACGATTCTCAGATTCTCGAAGAAGAAGGGTATGGACAATCCAACGCATACCCCGTAATCGTCGCTATGTCCAAGAAGTCCATCCATTCCGAGGGGGTAGTGTTATGGTATGGGCCGGGATATGTTTCAACAGGCGAACAGATCTACACATTTGTCCTGGGAATATGACCGCCTTACAATATAGGGAGCATGTCATTGACAATGTTGTGCCAAACGCTGCTATTGGTGAAACTTTTCACTTTCTAGACGATAACGCTAGACCGCACCGTGCAGTGATAGTTGAGAATGCGCGCGAGGAGCTTGGTATTCCACATTAACCAATACTTCCGCACTCACCAGATTTAAATTGCATAGAACATGCATGGGATATGATAATCATATATGATAATCATCAACCTACCTCAGAATCCTTAAATGATCTGAGAGAGCTTCTGCTCCGTTTATGGAACCAAATTCCTCAAGAAATGTTCAACAACCTCGTGTGTAGTATGCAAAGAAGATGTCAAGCTGTTATTGATGCCCGTGGAGGCCATACATTGTATTGATAGTCTTAAAATGCTTGAATTCTCTGGGAATAAAATTTCGTTATTTTACTCGATTTTCCTTAACCACCCTGTATACGCTGCAGACCTACAGGCTTAAATTATATGAATATGAATTTTCATTACAAAAATCTCATTTTAACTAGATTTTTTTGCAATTTAAGTCAATATCCCTAACTCATGTGGAGCAGTCTATTTACAAATGTATAGGGTGTCATAAAGGAAGGAACGAAACTTCGATATATTGCTCTCTAATATAGAGAAAAGGTGAAAGTAACGGAATTAGAAGATTGACTAACTTTGACCTGCTAATATGAATAATATCCGGATATTTTATATAACGTCCAGCCATTATGTATAATAGCGATGCAGTAATAACTCTCCAATATTTGACTGTTATTCAGTTTGGTAAGAGGGTTGCATTCCACTGCGTCCACAAGGCCCATTGTGCCCCCAATCAGACCTTTTTTCGCCACTGAGCTATCTACAGCTCGCCTCCAGCTCCAGAGCTCCAGTGAACTCCAGTATCTGAGAGTGCTTCAAGGAGGTTGAATCTTCATTCCTCCTAAAATTCTCTCATTCAATACATTCCTTGCGCAGCTTTCAATTGCAAGGCATTCTGAAACCAGGTTAACAGCAGATTCTCCTCCTCCTCACTCGTCAGTTTTTGACAAGCTCATGCTCATCATATGCTTTCTAAGGCCACAATGTCCTGTGAGGAAGGCGTATCCAAATAATTCTTGGTCCTCACTGTTTCAGAATCCCAAAGGAACGGTTTGAATAGCCCATTCCTGGGAGATTCCTCCAAAGTGCCTCTCTTTCAGTTTCTTTCTTCTCCAGAAATTCTTTTTTAGGTTTATATAGGTGCTGAGTTAGTAAGTATTGTTTCTCGAGTCTAACGATAGTGTTTACTTAGTTCTTGCCCCGTATACTCCATTGCCGATCCCTATCGTGGTTTTAGAACCATCTGTATACCATTTAATGGCATTCACTTTGAAATTACAGTTATTGTTCCTTTTCCAATTCTTCATTTCCACATACCATCGTGTGAAGGTTCTTCTCTTTCATCATAACATCACTATGTAGGTGATAATAAAGTGTCAGAAGTTTTTTGAATTTGCTCCTACTTTTTTGCTGATTTTTCGCTAAAAACAACCACTCTAATCTATGGGAGATGATCCCCCAATATAAGGGGCCTGTAGCGTTCCTCGAACACCTGAAGAACAGAAGAATCATCACTTGGAAGATCGGACCTGATCGAAAGATCCTCCCGATCCATAAGAGAGTTAGGACTTTGTTAAAAGGTTTTTTAGCAGGTGAAGTAATTTTTTTTACTGCTTCTTTCTCGTTTTTCTTCTTTTTTTTCTGTTACAGATATAATTTCAAGACATTTGCATCCAGTTCAATGAAAAGGCATGTTTTCAAGCACAAGGAGCTCTGTAACATGGATAGCAGCATATTTTTTTGAACAAATTCAGTATCACCACACATACACGGGGAGACAGAGTTTTTTCAGAGGTTTTTATCTGTTCTCGTGTATCATACTCAGAATTGTATGGTACCCCGTTTACATTCCCTCTGCTAACACTTAGATTTGGAGCGGGAAACAGATTTTATTCTTTTATATAATCTGGTCCTTGTAGCCATTTCTTCACACGTGCCATATGCCATGTATTGTTTGATTTAAGAAAACAGTATGTAATTCTCTCTTTCAAAAGAATATATATACTATGTAGGTTCGCTGATGAGATGTACTTCTTCAGAGAGGACTATCTCTTCTTAGTTTAAAGGATGCGGCAAAGAAACGCGAATAATAAGAACCCGCTTGTATGGGAAATACAGTGATTCATTAGAGAGACGCCTCAATATGAAAGTTTGGCAGCCGAAGAGAAAGAGCCAAGCCCTTACTCAACGAAGAACGAATCTACACAAATGTTTGGATTACTTTAGTGAGGAATACGGCGTTTGTTGAAATCCCCCAATACTTCCTATAGTTTCCCATAAAATCAGGGATTTGCATGCAATTGAGACGAAGCTCCACTCCGGAACTACCTCCATTCAGTCTAGTCGCATAATCCGCGGAGTTACTCGAATTTATCTCTCAGGAACAAATTGAGTAATCACCAGACATCTCATCAACGCCCTCCTTATCAGTCCTAACAGGATGAATTTCAATTATTTCGCCGTGTTTCAGATCAAAGCGCGTATCCGACGCGATCTGCAGAAGCCCCGGCTCATTGCAAATCCTGTTGCAATGGGCGCATACGGACAGATTCGATAAGGCGGATATTCCCCCGTAATTCACGCAACTATACAGGGTGAGTCTTTGACTTGTACATATATTTTAACTGTAGATTCTTTAGGCCTAAAGAAGCCTTTTTTTCATTTTCCATTTTTCCGAATTCGGCTCTGTTAAAGAGATATAGCCATTTGAAAAAAAAAGTTGGGCTGAATACGCTCCTGAAACAATTCTCTGCAAACACCTCAAAGTTCATATTTTTCAATTGAAATTGATGTGATTATCAAATATTCTGGGTGATACATTTAGAAAATACTCAAGCACTAACCTTATTTGAATAAGAATGTTACAAACACGATATTTCCTAGCAAAAACGCTAAGTTTTGTTCCATAATTTCTGCAATTGAAATGCCATATTTCTCACACCAAAATAAGTTCCTTCTTCGATTTTCCTGAAGATTAGTTTGTAAACACTAATAATTTGTTCATATTTGCCTCGATACCCTGAAACTATCTTATAAAAATTAGTTTCTCACTAACCTATCCTAACTCCATTAATCAAAGTCATATGATTCGAGGTCAATGACCTAACCTAATCCATTCCTCTGTGATATATCATAGAATTCTAGAGAAGACGATGCCAGATTGACGATTTACTCTTCAACAATGGTATAGGCGAACTCAAGAAAGCAGAACGTCCCCTATCGTTAACGGAAGAACTATCACAGAGGCTTCTACGCATTGCTCTTTGGAAATGCCAAACGAGTAGTTCTGATTCTCGCCGATACAGCGCTACGATCTAAATTTAAGTGCGCTGCCGGCTGCGAGTGCGATGTAGCCGCCACGCAAGACAAGACAAGACGTTCTTCTGTGTCTCCAGACCCAGAGTACAGTCTGTGATTACAATGAACGACGCCGCGATAACCTTTCTACATGGATTCGTTTTATTATTTATTTATTTACTTGAAGTTTGCAGAGAATGAAGCAAACAGGTGATGAATGTGATGTGAAAACAGTGTAGGGTCGATTAAAAATTCCAAGAGGATATTGTTAAGAAGATAGATTTTCCTGAAGGACGGGTATCAATAAATTTTCAATAGAAACTTCTTATAAACTTTGTAATTTCATGCTTCTCGGAATTCGGTTGATAAAAATTGACAACATTGTTAATTTGTTAAGAGACCAGAGAAGAAACAATATTCGATGATATTTAATTCAGGGAAGCATTCAGATTTTTTATGAAATTCATGATTTTTTCCTCAAATTTCTTCGTATACATTAAGGAATAACTCGAAAACGACGCGTTTTATTGAAAAAATATAGGAATACTTTTATTCTCTAAAATGGTTGATTCTTTCGAAAATATGAACCGTTTATCCTTTTCAAGTGATTTGATAGTGTTTTTGCATGAATTTATGAGTCGACCACCCTGTAACTTTTAAACTAGGGGAGATATTGAATAAGTTTCGTTTGAGGAATATGCACCATGAATAGAGTAACCAATGGACCAAAATTCAGTTCAATCGAAATAACGGTTCCGAAGATATAAACAGAAAAGTGTTTTTTTCGTGGATTTTCTACACCCTGTATCTTCCAAACGAAACCGAATTTTGAAAAATGGTATGGGAAAAAAGTTTTTCGTTTGATGAGGGGAATCTACAGTTAAAATATATGTACAAGTCAAAGACTCACCCTGTATACGAACAAATTAACCCACCTAGTCGGTGCATAACCGATCGCACTTCTCTAGCACTTACCCCAAATAGGATTTAAACTTGCCCCTAGTGAAATTTCTAGCAATTTCGAACTAGGTGCTCGGTTAACGAATGGGCTATATTGATTCTGCAGCAGTCGTTTATATCATCCGTAATTGTTTTACATCTGTCAAATTACGCGGGGAGTAATGGCTTTCTGTATTTCCATTATGCGAATACCTCCGGTCGTATTATCTGGAAATGAGCCCGTTTAATTATTGAACTCAATAGATTACTTTTCGTTCAGATATACATCCAATATTTGGTCGGTTTTCATTGTTTTTGTTCATTAAATTCACGTTTGTTACCGGTTGTTTCGTACCCGTTTCACGAATATGTTCATATGTAATTTATTTCAATGTTGAAATTGGTTTTGATCAAGAATGCATTTTTTTACCCGATACCGCGAGGTTTAGTTGCAACTGCGCAATGTCAAGTTCATTTCGCAGAACCAATGCTCTGGATTATGCTCATTGTGCGCATACTCAGCCTTCCACACGGAGCAATGACCAGGGGCTTACACCGGATCAACTAAACTGCTCCACATGAGTTAAAGATATTGACTAAAATTGCAAAAAAATAATATAGTTAAAATAAGATTTTTGTGATAAAAATTCATATTAATATGATTTCAAGTTGCAAATTAATTTTAGCCTGTAGGTCTGCAGCGTATACAGGGTGGTTAAGAAAAATCGAGTAAAATAACGAAATTTTATTCCCAGAGAATTCAAGCATTTTGAGACTATCAAAACAATGTATGGCCTCCATGGGCATCAATAACAGCTTGACATCTTCTTTGCATACTACACACGAGGTTGTTGAATATTTCTTGAGGAATTTGGATCCATAAACGGGACAGAAGCTCTCTCAGATCATTTCAGGATTCTGAAATAGGTTGATGGTTATCTTATCTTCTTTGGAGCATATCCCATGCATATTCTATGCAATTCAAATCTAGTGAGTGCAGAGGTATTGGTAAATGTGGAATACCAAGCTCCTCGCGCGCATTCTCAACTATGGCTGCACGGTGCGGTCTACCGTTATCGTCTAGAAATTGGAAAGTTTCACCAATAGCAGCGTGAAAATTTGGCACAACATTGTCAATGACATGCTCCCTATAGTGTAAGGCAGTCATATTCCCAGGACAAATGTGTAAATCTGTGCGCCCGTTGGAACATATCCCGGCCAATACCATCATAACACTACCCCCTCGGAATGGATGGACTTCTTGGACATAGCGACGATTTTGAGGTATTCGTGGGATTGTTCATACTCTTATTCTTCGAGAATCTGAAAATCTTCCATAATATCTGGATTCATCAGTGAAAAGGACACTACGCCATTGATCGTTTCAATTGATATGTTGCCTTGCCCATTCCAGTCTTTGACGCTTATGGTCACGTGATAATGGAACTCCTGTTAATGGACGCCTGATGGTTTCGATGGAAACTTGGACCCCATCTACATTTTGAAGAGTATTCCGTAGCATTCTACACGTAGATGTAGGGTTTCTTCTCGCCGAAACGGTGATGAAACGATCCTGCGCAGGTGTTGTTTTTCGTCGCCCACCAAGCCTTGGTCTTTCCAACACGAAACCTGTCTCTCTGAACCTATTCCAAAGTCGAGATATCACACTTTGGCTGACTTGGAGCCTCTGAGTTAGGCCACCCTGTAGCATTCCGATAGCCCTATTAGCCTCAGCGTTTGTTAATTTACGTCTTGGCATTTTCAGAAAACTCGTTTCAAGTCGAAGCCGTTGATAAACTGACTTCATTTCAGAATAAGAACATTCATGAAGCATATGCAAAGAACCAAACTTCAGAAAGAAGGCGACCTCAGATTGACGATATGTCTCATGCTGATTTCTATTGGATAGATTCGAGTTGTTTTCGAGTTTTGAATGATTTTACAGCGATTTTCTCGAAGATTACATGCTTTTAGAAACGATTGAATACGATATCCCTAACTCTTGTGGAGCAGTATATATAACAAGCAGAATTCAAAGCATATTGAACAACCAGTCGACCAAGTTCTAACGCCTATAACTATTTTCGTCCAGAAGAAGACCCATATGTCCATTCTTGGAAGGAAAAGATCAACACATTCCTCACATGACGATTATTTTATCCCTTATGGGTATTTTTTTCATTAGTGGAAATGTAGATTAAAGCTTTGCGCACATAATATAGATGTAATAATCATTCAAAGAATCAGTGTCTGCTCATAAAATTTATAACCTTTGTTTTCCCCCATTCTGTAAACCGGAAGAACAGTTGGAATTCCAGGATAAGGTAGAACGTAGTTTACATCCATACCAAAACTCGCAAGGTTGTAGCTTTTTCAGGAGAGACGTGTAGATCACGTTTACCCCAGATGAACAATTTCCTATTCCATAAAGTAAATTTACTCCGGCTTCCTCCTTTCCATCCATTTTTGTTTCATGCTCTCCATATTATTTCGTGCCTGCAGCTAACTGCGTTTATAACTCAGTCCCTTGGACAGATTTCCAAGAAAATATGTAACAGTAATGCGCGTGAGGATGGTTCCTCCACTTTTGAAGAGAGGGGAAACTGAAAAATGAAGAATAATTCATTTTATACAGAGAGCCTGGCGTACCGGATTTTCTGTTGCCATAATTTGATATTTCAAATTGTGAGTGATGAAATGTAATGTATTATAATGATGCACATATTATATTCGCCAATATTAATAGGTAATTTTCCTTTTTCAGGTGAGTCCAAATAAATGTCAAGCTGAATATCGTGAGTAATGTAATTTATTTCCCATCAGACTGAAGGACTCAAAACAATTATTCATGCATTGTATTTCGGAATTCACGGATTTACATATGAAATCATACTATGACTGAAGTATACAGAGTGTAATAGGCAAATGGAATAAATTCGATAACGAATAAATGAGGGGGTGTTAGGAAAAACGCTCGGACACGTCGATTTGTGATTTCAAATGCGCATATTCTTCAAGGAAATAAAATGATATAGGGTGTTCCATGCGACCGTGGCCAATACCAACTCTATTATTTCAAATGCAAACCCCTGTATATTATGTATTTTTTGGATTCTTCAGAAAATTCTAGACATAATTCATGCACAATATCCTATACCTATCTTCAACTTCTTCGGAAATATTAAGTGTTTTCAGATTTTTTACAATTTTACATTAGACACCTTTTCATGGGGATATGTCAAAAGTATTGTAAAAGAAACGAAACGCTTAAACTTAGACGCCCTAAAAAACCGAATCACGCTTGCGATTAGATCAGTCACGCCCGAAATGTTGAGTAACGTTAGAAGATAATTCTACACCAGATTAGTAGCATGTTGCCAAGACGTTCGCGGCGAGCATTTTGAACATTTCCTAAATTGACATAAATGTTTTTTTTTGTTTTTTTTTAATAATTGAGAAATAATCAGTACTACTTTTTTAAGTTTTAAGTGTAATGTACCGAATTTGTGAAAAAAAATAATTTTCATTTAAAACGTTGATTTTTGCAATAAATCTAAAAACACTTAATACTTCCGAAATAGTAAGAGATAGGTATAGGACATTGTGCATGAATTGTGTCTAGAATTTTCTGAAAAATCCAAAAAATAAATAATATACAGGGGGTTGCATTTGAAATAAGAATGTTGGTATTGGCCATGGCCGCATGGAACACCCTATATTATATTATTTTTTTGAAGAATATGCGCATTTAAAATTACAAATCGACGTGTCCGAGCGTTTTCCTCAACACGCTCTCATTTATTCGTTATCGAATTTATTCCATTTGGCTGTTTATTATTCTATTCCTGCATTGATCATTGACGCCTGAATTATTAGGGTATAAAGGTAGAAGCCAGAACACATGGTTATTAATTAATTAACCATATCTGTCGAATTATGAGTCCAGAAAAATATTAAAATCGCAGCGAAGCTGCTATACAGTGAAGAAGTTTTCATAGGATCTAAAAGGAATAATCGATTGATATGTGGGTGGAATATTGATTCTCTAGGTGATGTAGAAGTATTTTGAAAATTTTTTCGAAAAAAGCGAAAAACTTAGGCTGAAAGGGCAATTTTCAACTCGATGAAACTTTCTTCACAAATATCGTGGTTGTGATGTAAGTATTCGAATCAAAAGAGAAAAGGTCAATGCAGAACAGAGCTGCGACGAGCACTGAAGAAAAGTGCGTCGAGTACTAAGCACTTGAATAAAAAGGCTCTCGAGTCTCGAGCACAAAGGACTTATTTTCACGAAAGGCTCGCGAATACTAAGCACTTTGTGAAAGTAATTCGACATTTCGAGCAGTAGGGGCCGGTTACACCGTAGACAAAACTGTAGATTAAATCTAAAACCTCGATTATCATAGACACTAATCGAGGTTTTGGATTTAATCTACAGTTTTGTCTACGGTGCAATCGGCCCTTAGACCTAAGCACTTTTTTCAGGAAATATTGAAAGTGAGGTTATTTTAATCGGGAAAGAAATTGAAAATTGGCATAGGTATGTAATATTATTTTGAATTTTGAATTCGATTCAATATAATATATAATAAATTCTTATTGGTAATGAAAGAGAAAAATGCTATTCGCTCCTGGATCTCTCTGTTCGATAAATATACTGAATTTTTCGAGTTTACTCCCCTTCAATTTTCCTTTGATAATGATCCAGTTTCCTCATTATCATCTTTCTGTAATTGCAATCCAAACAGTTTTGGGATGTTACTGTCATGTTAGGAAATGTTGATTTAAGATTTCATTATTGTACAAATGAATTCGTAGGGGAAATACGTACAAAACGACATATATGGACAAAATGACATAGGCATCATAACTTGAGTTCGGAGGTATCAAATGCGGAACTGCCTACCATATCACACGACCCGAGTGGCTTCTATTAACCTCTGAAAATTAGCAAGAGCTACTCTGGTTCATTCGGTCCTTATGAGTGATAACAGAAATCAATAGGTCACGAGTTTTTTTTCATTGCGCCAAATTTTAAGAAGAAATGGCCAGTTTTCCATTTTTTTCATTTAAATTGCATTCAATTCAAATTTTACCTATTTGTCATTGTATTCACGGAGCTTTTTGTATGTTGAATATACTTTTTGTATTGATTCGATACATTTCTAGTTTTATAACGCTATATGGACAAAATGACATAATTATACAGTGAACGGACAAAATGACATAGGTATTTCAGCTGAATCAACCGTATCTACCAGACAACACCAAGACAATCCATCTCAGGCTCCATCAGCAAACAAAGAATCAGGACTTGTCTTAACATACTCATAACAAAATCTTCATCTGCGGCTAATAAAGGCAACGCATCTTAACCTACTCTTGCTGATCCTATGAGGAGGTTTTTCTAATTCCTAAAGGACGATTTATAAATGAACTAGGCAAACGTGAGCCGAGGACTCGACAAACGTACTTAGGTTCAACTTCTACACCTAATAAGATTGCGATCAAATCAAAAAAGAGCCCATACCTCCTCCAAAAACAAGGAGACAAGTTTCTAGGGCATCATTTAAGGAAGGCAATTAACAAGAAAATGTTCCTAGCAACTTTCGAGATCATGAAGACGACTGTCCAGTGTCCATCTATCTATTGTTATGAGACCTTTTTTCCCGCTTAAGATCTTCTCCAGGATTAGCCCTGGAAAAGACTGGTTACGATGCATGCATTGCTTGTATTGGGCTGACGCATCTTGTGCTGATGTTCCTAGAAGAACCAAGCGTTTCATTGGTGAACTTTGTCAGTAGTTTTGTAACTATAAGTAGAAAACTACAGTTGCCTGTTGCCGGTATGTCATTTTGTCCATAGCATGCGAACAAAATAAATTTCGTTTATCTCAATTCATCTGAGAATATTTCATTTCTTGTTACTTTTATTTCATAAAGGTTGATTAGATTTTATAAAGAAATGACCAAAGATCATAGGTGTAGAATATGACATTACTGTAATGCACTACTAACAAGTTATGCCTTTGAAATAAAACCCTATGTCATTTTGTACGTACTTCCCCTACAACATTGGCTCAGGGCTTAGTGCTTAGTAATACGCAAAAGTGCTTGGGAGCATTTTTGGAATTACTAAGCACTAAGCCTTTGGCCGAAGAACTCCAATTATTAAGCACTAAGCACTGCTTTTGAAAGAATCTAAGATTCTGGCTCTGTTTTGGGGAAGGAGCCAAAATAAACTTCCCTTCAAAAAATGTCTCAACTTGAACCTCACAAAACAAAAGATCTTTATTGTTCATTAAATTGATCAGTAGGTTGGAGTGTAGTCTCTTTCTATACGAATACTTCTGAAAATGCTATGAATATCCCGAAAAACAGGAGCGAAAGTAGGCTATAATCCAGTTATAAACTCAATGATCTCATAGATCCATTTCGGTTGATCTTATTGGGTTGTTTTCCCCATTGAAAATAAAACGGGCACGAAAGTTCCAATCGTAAAACAGGAATTGCAACTGGTCGTATAAGTAGGACGGGCCCAGCAGTTTTTGTGTGTGTAGCACTTTTCTGGCCATGTAGGCAGTACATCTTCCAAAGTGGACTGTCAGCTTCCGTCTCACTTTCGCTTTAATAGACAAACTGTCTCTACTTTCACCGACTTGAAATAGTGTCCTTTTTCTTTCGGACAGGAAGTTCCGGACGGTCCACTGAAATATATGGAAACTAGCTCTTATTTTGCCAAAGGTGAAATCGATATCTTGCATGTTTTGGTGTTTCGTCAAGGATTTTTCATTGTATTCTTCCACTAAATACAGGGTGGCCAAGAGATTGACGTCAAAAAGAAAAAAACAGGTCCCTCGTGTCATGGGCTTTTCGAATCACCCCCATATTTGTTATGCGATTTTTCACGGTTTTCGGGTTATGAATTTTTTTATGAACTTTTAGAATTTTCGACTTGACCATCTTAAAAAAGATATTGAAAAAAAGACTTCTCTGTGGAATTCTTTTGTAACTTAATCTCCATGAATTGTACTTTTATACATAAAATAACCAGATTCGTAACTTCGATAAAAATGATGGAAATGTTGGTCTCAAGTGAAAAAGTTACGTGAATTGGATTATGATCTGAATTTTCGAGTCAAAATTAAAAATGTAAAAAGGGTAATTCACGGTTTCTTAGTATGCTCAAAAACTGCGCTCAACAGTCAGCTTTTAGAATCATTGATAAAAAATGGTTCTTAACACTCTACTTTTGCTAGAATTAGCCGTCAAAGTCATCGAGGTAAAAAAAATCAAAGAACTAGACATTTACAACAAAATTATTTTTTGCCATTTTAAGATTTTTCTGATCAAGTCATGATAGAAAATACTGAAAATCAATGAAAATTAGCTTTAGATTTTTGTCAAGAAAAGTTTTAGATAAAAAAAGAGAAAGGTATGGCAATAAATCACACATCATAATGTAAATAAAAAAGAAATTCATTTATAAAATTTACAGTAGGTTTTCAAGCCTCAATACAAATTCTACACCTTCTTAGAAAATTTTCTTTCAATCGCATAAAACCTGCCCTGTTCTCTCTTAGAACACGTTCGGCTTCTCTAAACTTCAGTCGCAGCTCGTCTTCACTCGAACATTCTCGGGCGTAAACAATTTCTTTGAAATAAGCCCAAACGAAAAAATCGATGGGATTAAGGTCAGGTGACCGTGGGGGCCACTTGTGAGTTTTTTCTTCTTGGATGATTTTTCATAAATATTAAGGTGTATTCTTTCTGTTAATTATACAAGAGCTCTCATCAAGAGAAGAATAGAGTATTGAACCAATTCTTAGCACCACTTGAACTAAGGAAAAAAAATGGATGATCTGTATTGAAATAATGTATCTGCTGGTTTTCTGGCTTTGTGTAGGTGTACTGATTACAGTCCTCTTCTCTGAACATTGTGCTATTAAAAATGAAAATACGAATTTTGAACATTGTCAGAATTCTTACAAAAATATCCCGATTATTAAGAGAGAAAATCAATTTTTTATTGTAAAAGCTCTTTGAACTCTTGTTCTCAGAAATTCAGGCATTATCATTTCGTCCGGATGTCTCCTATTTTAGAATTGTCAGACGAAAATGGTCTTAAAAGTAGAAGGAAATGAATATGATGAATACAGAGGAAAAACGATACTAGCACAAAAGTGAAATACCAATAAATAGACTCAGATGTTGTTCAAAACCCAATTTCTAATTCCGCACCACCTAATCCCGAATGTGCAAATACCTCCTTGAAAGTTGAATAATTTATTATTATTCCCCGGATTGGTATTGATTAATAGATTGAATTTATTACTCGCGCTCCTCAAGGGGAAATAGAATTTCACCTGCCTGATAGAGTTCGGCTTCATCGTTCAAATGCGTTAAGAATTGCCTAAGTTTAGAGGGTTGGGGTAAGTATTCGAGGCAACTTCCGCCCTGAATAAAACTTTTATTGCTGCACCCTTTATATGGGTCGTTTGGCCTACGCTCAACAGGTTTTAATCAATGAAGTAATTAGGAATTCCTCCTTTGGGAAAATTGCTCAAGAACAATAGGCCTTAATGATTAATGAGATGGATTCTTATATTTGGCCAATTCTATTCCACGGAAATTTTTATTCGACATTGAAAAATGGGTCACCTAAAGCACTGACTTACAGTCAGGAGCTCTTGAAACTCGTTCATACAACGGCAAAAAAATTTGACGCGGCAAAAAAATTGACAGCAGCAGAAAACGCCGTATTTCTTCAGTAACGACCTTATAACATTTTTAAAGACCGTTGAATAAAATACAGGAGCTCTCTTGGAGAGAAGAAATGGACTGCTGTATCAATTCTTTCACCACGAGAATTGAAGGATAGTAAATGGATGTATAAAAGAGAAATTAATACCACAAAGTAAACACTGTAGAAATGGTACCTACGGTTGTTCAGATTTAAAAGTTACGTATCTGCTTCTGTCTGCTTTCGTAGGTGTTGTACTAGGTAAATGGCTTTATATACTCCCATAGAACAATATATCCATTATTCAACTGATTTTGATCTGTAATAGTCTCTATAAACCAATAGTGTGAGGTAATAATAACTCACGCCTATAACTCACTCTAATACAAATAGGAAAAATATAGCTTACGAAATGAATAAAAAAGTCGGGTCAATGGGGAACTCTATTTCAGACATCAAGGTAACGTTCTCGCCATCAATTTCTACATTTTCTTAGGTCTGAATATCCAAAAATTGCATTTGGAAAACGTAAATTTTTGACGTTTTCTACGGGATTCGATATCGATTCGATTTTCGACCAGGGAAATCGCTTTTGACAACTGTTGTCAATTTTGAAAATGCAGATTAATTCGAATTTTACTGAAGAAGTCGAAGATAAAGTATAGTGTTCAATTCGCGGTAATGTATGTAAGTCATAAAACACGCAGATGAATTACACCCCTCTCCTGACGGCTCGGGCTGCAAAATTCATCTGCGTGTGTTATGACTTACATTACCGCTCATAGAACAATATACTATTATCACACGAATTCACTTTGTAGGGTGGCGAAGTGAAGGCCGTCGACGTGGAAACTATTTGTTGAAGGCTTCGTGCTAAGCCGTATAAAAACGATGCGACTGATGAGGGATCTTGTCGAACTGAGCAGGTATATGCTGCTTGTGGAATTTTTGTAACAGCCATAGAATCGCACAGAGCACAGAGAATCTCAGTCTTATTCTTAACCAAATAAGCCCATCCTATGTATAAAACTTGTTGTATAAGAAAACGAAAGTATGAATTTTGAACAACCGTTTCTTTCCGCTTTTCAAGTATCGTTTACTTTCCACGTTGATTCAATGTTATTTTTATCCGTTGTAAAAAATGTTATTTCAACGGAAATTGTACTGGAATATTACATGGTACTTCGGTTTACAAATGTTCAGTAAAACAGGTAGAATTTTCAGTGGGGTACTGAGTACCCTCCTTCAAGACCTTGAGAGTCGAAGAAGGTGGGTGAACCATAGAGCTCTGGGTCTTCTTTGTTACTGACGGAGTCCATTAGCAGAATGAACTTTGTGGTATTGAAAAAGAAAATATGAATTTTGAACATTGAGCTTTTTCAAAAACTCAGTTAAATTGTTTCACTAACAACTTTGAGGCTTTTCAGAGATAATTGGATACAACAAATTGTAAACGGTCACTGTTATTGTTTGAGTGCCGTCTGTGCTGCTTAGCTTCTTATGGCGTATAGGAGGTAGAGGAAATAGAGCCAATGCCCTCAATGTTTTGAGGGCAGTGTATAGTGAGCGTGCAGGCAGCAATTCTATTATGACTGAAGTCGATAAATTGCGGTCATAGATCTACAGGACCCTTTCGTAATGAAACCTTGTTTCGAAAACTCTTTGTATTTAGTCCCGCGAATATGGGAAAGGATAACATGAAGAACTAAGTGGGTAGGATTCGATTAGTGCCGTTACGTGATAAATAAAATCGAGCTTTGTTCGTAGATCGCTCCTACTAGGTACCTAACTCTCACACAGTCTTTGCACGTAATCTATTTTATCCTACTAATCTAAAGAACGATCCCCATTTCTGTGATATATATCCTATCGATCCTTGCTCCCGCCGAATGCTCGAGTGTTGAGAAATTGTATCTTACGAATGGGAATTATTCATCTGGGAACGATATGGAAACGGGGAGGGAGTGCGTTCGAGGGGTGGATGAAGGGTTATGTAGGTGAGATCGATGATGAGGTGCAAAACGAGGAGCAAGACTTGACAGTGAGATTTATGTCAGTTGAGGGAAGGATTCCAAGAAGATAGTATGATTTCTCGTCTGAGTTTTTATTAATTCGCTCTGTATCTCCTGGATGAGGTCCTGCAATAGTGCGTTCTTCTTCTATAGCTGCCAAACCAGACATCTTAGGATTCTTAGGATTCAGTTCGAAAGCCAGTTTCTTCTATACTGCTCCACAAGAGTTATGGATATCGTGTTCAATCATTTTTAAAAGTATGTAATCTTCGAGAAAATCTCTGTAAAATCATTTAAAACTCAATAACAACTCGAATCGATCCAATAAGAATCAGTATGAGACATTTCGTCAATCTGGTCGCCTTTTTTCTGGAGTTTGGTTCTTTGCATATACTTCATGAATGTTCTTATTTTGAAATGAAGTCAGTTTATCAACGGCTTCGATTCGAAACGAGTTTTATGAAAATGCCAAGACGTAAATTAACAAACGTTGAGGCTAATAGGGCTATCAGAATGCTACAGGGTGGCCTAACTCAGGTTGTTGTAGCGGAAAGGCTCCAAGTCAGCCAAAGTGTGATATCTCGACTTTGGAATAGGTTCACGGAGACAGGTTCCGTGTTGGAAAGACCAAGGCTTGGTGGCCGACGAAAAACAACACCTGCTCAGGATCGTTTCATCACCGTTTCGGCGAGAAGAAACCCTACATCTACGTGTAGAATGCTACGGAATACTCTTCAAAATGCAGATGGGGTCCAAGTTTCCCTCGAAACCATCAGACGACGTTTGAGAGAGGTTAATCTAGGTTCTAGACGTCCATTAGGAGGAGAACCATTAACACGTGACCATAAGCGTCAAATACTGGAATGGGCAAGGCAACATATCAATTGGAACGATCAATGGCGTAGTGTCCTTTTCACTGATGAATCCAGATATGGACGATTTTTAGATTCTCGAAGAATAAGGGTATGAACAATACCACGGATACCCCGTAATCGTCGCTATGTCCAAGAAGTCCATCCATTCCGAGAGGGTAGTGTTATGGTATTAGCCGGGATTTGTTTCAACGGGCGCACAGATCTACACATTTGTCCTGGGAATATGAATGCCTCACACTATAGGGAGCATGTCATTGACAATGTTGTGCCAAATTTTCACGCTGCTATTGGTGAAACTTTTCAATTTCTAGACGATAATGCTAGACCGCACCGTGCAGCCATAGTTGAGAATGCGCGCGAGGAACTTGGTATTCCACATTTACCAATACCTCCGCACTCACCAGATTTAAATTGCATGAAACATGCGTGGGATATGCTCCAAAGAAGATTAGATAATCATCAACCTACCCCAGAATCCTTGAATGATCTGAGAGAGCTTCTGCTCCTTTTATGGAACCAAATTCCTCAAGAAATGTTGAACAACCTCATGCAAAGAACATGTTAAGCTGTTATTGATGCCCGTGGAGGCCATACATTGTATTGATAGTCTTAAAATGCTTGAATTCTCTGGGAATAAAATTTCGTTATTTTACTCGATTTTTCTTAATCACCCTGTATACGCTGCAGACCTACAGGCTTAAATTAATTTGCAACTTGAAATCATATGAATATGAATTTTCATCACAAAAATCTTGTTTCAACTATATTTTTTGCAATTTAAGTCAATATCCCTAACTCATGTAGAGCAGTTTATTTCTGTTTCACATTTCAAGAAACGGATTGCCCTATAAATTTTCATGTATTTTCTATGAACTTTACCATCTCTATTGAAACGCAAAATCTCAAAAATATTTTTCTTACTGTACAGATCCTATTCGGAAAAAACTGGAGAAAATTGAGCCCAGAGCACTTCGCGTAAGGACGTAAAATTTACCGTTTCAGTTTAGATCGATGAAAATACATGAAAACATACCATGCAATCCATTTTCAAATTACTTGTTTGGTAATTCCTTGAGATGCTAAAAGAGAAACCTGTTTCCGAACGAAATTTCTCAGATGTCTCCTCTTGAAGCTATAGAAGAACGTCCTATTGCAGGACCCTGTACATTGCTCGATTTAAATTGCTTTTCTTCGACACAACATTTCCAATGCCGCATACTGCGAGTCATTTCGCATTATTTATGACAACCATATCGAGTATGAAACAGTATCATCTCACCCTTTACGACTGTCTTACATAGTTACACAAAGTTCCGGTACCTCATTAATGCAATGTTTCGAGAACCAGAGTTTCTAATGAGTTATATAAACAGGCTTCAGATACAGATCTGAATCTGCCGCTTCATCTACGCCGCCCAGAAAGAACAACAACAAGACCTAACAACCTTCCCGGAAGTTCAAAATCTCGATAATCATATAATCAAACTTGGGGGAATCGCCCTGAACTCCATCCCAGGGTTAATATCAAAGAATCTCTCCCGCGGACTGCAAATACCGATATTAAGTAGGAACTCCAACAAAATGAGGGAAGTTAGGCAGAGTTGCATGCACTTGGTAACACAAAGCTGCCGGTGCACACAAGTTGGCAGTTCTACGTTAAATCATTAGAGTGCAGGAACTGACTATTCCGCTGTATCAACCCGAAAGTTAGGAGTGCCAATCCTGCGAAATTAAATAGTCACCTACCCTGCACCATTCGTGACATTCGGTTCCAATTAAGGGATCCAGTTTAGTGCCAGTTTTACTCCTGATGTAATTTTAAAATCGTTAAGCTAAGGAAGGATCAAAGGTGCTATTCTAGTAATTATGTTTATGGGACTGCAGGCTTAGGAAGGTTGGATTTCAACTGATTGTTGAGGAAGTATTCGTAATTATATGTCTTATGGTACAAGGGTCTGAGATTTGCTTCGTGACGACGTTCGCAGTCTTCGTGACGAAAATTAACTACAAAATTTCAGGCTCATAAAATCCTATGTACCCTATTTCTTACTGCTTTTGGCATGAAAATGCAAGTTTTTGGCAGCTGAATTTAATAAAAATTATCTAGACCCTATTATATTTCAGTTTTTCAAATTGACGATGACTCCGTTCCTTTTATCGCATCCACTAGTTATTCATAGGATCTCAATGCAAATTATGAGTGATTTTGAAAATTTCAACGAGCCAAACGAAACCAACTTCTTATGACCTCGCCCATATTTATACGGGAAACTACTGAACGTATTTTCATGAAATTCAGCACTTATAAGTATTTCACGATGCTGATGAAATCTAAAATATTTTCAAGGTATGAGCACCTCCGGTTTTTCCGGAAATGACGTCAACTTCCGTTTTTCAAATTAGAACACCATTTTTTTATTGCAGAAATAGATTCCTTAGAAAATTTCAAGTGATTTTGATGTAACATTTTTCAGTTTTGGTTGGAAATTCTCTCTGAGCGGGAAAATTCGAAAAAAAAATCGAAAATACAGCTCCGCTGAAACGAGAATAACTTCGAGGTTTTTGGATGGAAAATTTTCATTTTTGGGATTTTTCAAGATGTAAGATTGATGTATCCACTTTAAAAATCGAAATCGCGATTCATGATACAGGGGGTGAAAAAATCGCTTTCAAAGTTAGGGATGACAAAATCGTGAAAAATAAATTTTTTCAAATTAGAACCCCATTTTTTTATGGCAGATATTGAATCTACGTTAAAAAATAATGTGAGTGTATGCATCACACCCTTGCCCTAAAGTGGATATTAACTCAGAAATTATCCATTTTAGGGCAAGGGTGTGATGCACTAATCTGGTGTAGAATTGTCTTCTAATGTTACTCAACATTTTTTCTTCTCAGTAATGGTTTTTGCTTACTTTCTTCATATCAAGAGGTGAATGGGAGATAAGTATTGGGTGTAATGTATTGAATTTGTGAAATGAAATAATTTTCATTCAAAATATTAATTTTTGTGAAAAATCTGAAAACGCTTATTATTTCCGAAAGAGTTGAAGATATGTATAGGACATTGTACATGAGTTATGTCTAGAATTTTCTGGAGAATCCAAAACATAAATAATATACAGGGGGTTGCATTTGAAATGAGAAAGTTGGTATTGGCCACGGTCGCATGGAGCACCCTTTATAATTTTATTTTCTTGAAAAATATGCGCATTTAAAATTACAAATCGACGTGTCCGAAAGTTTTTCCTAACACCCCCTCTTTTATTCGTTATCGAATTTATTCTATTTGGCTGTTACACTCTGTATAATACCTTTTGAATTAAATAGAATGATTTATGCATCGATTCAAAGTTATGAAGAGTTTTCATGCTGCATCTTGATCAATTAGGAAGACAGTTTAGTGTTTATTGATTAAAATGAAAAAAAAAAATACCTAAATTACCTAAGGTGAACGATTTATATATTCCTTAAGGAAATTTATATCTCTAATGAACTTCCTCATGGGTTTCGAAGGTTACAATCATAATTTATTTTCAATATCTTGGACCATAGATGCCAGAATGTGTGATCATTTTGTTATATCTGATACACCATAGACATCCTTCTTGAGGCATTGAAAAATAGGTCAAAACGGTCCAAATGAAATGATGATCTAAGAAGAAGCTGAAGGATGTGGTGTACTGAACAATCCTCAATAACGTTCTTTGATTGATTGCAAAATGTCGAACCTGCCGACATATTTTGACCCTCACATAATATAATTATTATTATACTGAAGTACAAATCGTTCTTCACTAAAGGGAATTATTACAGTAGGTAGAGAAAATATCGGTCATATCCATACAAACATAACACCAGCAAAACAGCTCGGCGTAACCTTGTTAGTTCCCTTTCTCCCCTCACTAACCACACAGCGAAAAATGCGTTCCTCTCGATGGTTTTCTCGCACGAAAAACGACCCGAGCCGTGATTTATCATATTCAAATGCCGAATAAAAATGGCTTATTTTAACCTTTCAACAGTAACCATTCTTCACGCGACGCTGAGTCCGCAGCTCGGTCTCCTGTATAGGTGCTAACGTCCTCTCGTTGCGTAGAGGAAATGGGGGCCATCAAACGACGTACCGCTACACTTTACTGCCTACCGAGGCGCTTTCAGAGACACGCAGTAAAGTTACGTGAGGGACGTAAACATTATGGAAGTGAGTAGTTATTTGTATTCGTATATTCGAGATTTTTTCGGGTGACGTGCTCAAGTGGCAGTATCAGAGGATATATTGGGGGAATACAAATGATGGGAACCTCGGTCTTTGTTCCAGCGTTCCTCAGAATGAGACAGATTCTGGAAGTGCTCTGATGATCTGAGGCTTTCTCTAGCCGAAATTGAGACGCTCTCATTCCTTTTCCTCAATAAACTGATTATTTATAGAAAAAAAAATTCAACACATACTATAAACTGTATGGATTAATTGTTAATGTTCGAAAATAAGGCATTCAGTTACGCGTTGTCAGTTTTTGTAGGTATCTGGCTCTTGCAGGCTTTGCTTGACTATTTCCCTTGTCTCAATTTTCATCAATCAGAAACGCGCAATTTTGAATTACCAATGGTTTTTAGATGGAAGAACTTTATAGCAGCAGCTGTCAACAGTTTTTTCCATTCCAGTTTCCCCGCTGCAAAACTTGACAGTTATTATCACTGAAAATTGAAATAATTAAATTTGTAGTATTTTGTGATTGAAAACAGGTAATGACCTGTTCTTCAGTTTTCAAATTACATAATACTCATACATAATGCATCCAGAATAATCTGATACTCATGAAATAGTCTTGTCGAATACCATTTGGGCATCTAATTTTTTCTGTGAAAAAAATCGAAAAAACACGTTGCTAAGTAATATTTTTTAACAAAAAGCATTCGTGCGGCTGCAAAAATCCTCGTCTTCGACTCGGATTCTTGTTGCCACCAGCACTCATGCTTTTTTTGTTAATGTTTTACTTAGCAACTTGTTTTTCCAATTTTCTTCGGAAAAATTGGATGCCCTTATGATAATTCTTACGAATAATGCATCAGCCTCAACCATTCAAGCATTCATTGAAATTTGTACATTTCTATCCGTATTGACGAAAATAGAAAACCAAATTATACAGCTCATTCTCAAGTATTTTCTTGACAACAGTTAGCCAACGCATATAACGGGTGTTTCAAATTGCGCTGTTTTTTTTTTTGGAATGAATGAAACGAGAAGTTCGCATTCATTTTAGAAAACTTTTTATTGGTAATTGAAGTATCATTTATGACATTCATGTACGGAAAATAATATCTGCCAAATGGCCTTCTCCTGTATCTCTACAGACGTCCACTCTTTCGTTGAAATTTTCAATGACATTTTGACATAATTGAGGCTCTATCTCACTATTGACACGAAAAATTTCTTACTTCAGTTCAGGAATCGAGTGTGAATTATTCCTATAGACCTGGCTAGAAAATAGTTTAGTGGCCAATTGACATCACTGGAGATTATTCGTCTAGGAAATTTTTGTCTCAATAAATCAATTGTGTCATTTGCAAAGTGAGGTGTAACGCCATCCTGCTGAAACCAAATGTCCTCTAGAGTCTAGATCAATCTTCAATAACTCAGGCCACAAAAATTCGATTATCATCCGACAGTATCGATCACCATTGACAGTTACAGCTTTAACATGATTTTTTGAGAAAAATCATCTGGTCGTTCATTGATTGACGAATGAACGACGTTATAAATGATCTAATGGCTTTAGTTCCTGTGTTATTTGAACCTTATATGGCTTCAAAGCTAAATTCTTGTGTAAAATACACCATGTTGTGAACCCACTAAGTCCAACTTGTTGGGAACGTCGTCTAGTGGACATTTCAGGGTCTTCAGCATTACTTTAACGAACCAAATTAATGTTTTCTTGTGAACGACTGCTACGACTATATTTTTCATTTTTTTGGTCTTCTTCCAAACCGGTTCTTTGAAATTTTTTAATGATTCGACCTATAGTGCTTTCAGATGGACGATTAAGTAAACCATTAAATTCACGTAATTTTCTAAAAACACTCTTCATAGAACGCTGATTTTCATGAAATAATTCAACAATTTGAACGCGTTATTGTATCGCGTACGAAGCCATTTTTATAAATGTCATACATCACACTTCTTACATGTCAAAATAGTCATACCAATTCAGTGCGCCATCTATATTTTATTGAAAAAAAAAACGCGCAATTTGAAACACCCTTTATGTTGGAATGTTTTGCGTGAATATAAATTGAAAATGTAAACTATGAATTTTGATATCGAATTCAATTTTCTGTGCGGAATTTAATGATGAAATAAATTTTTGTGATGATAATTAAATCGCGACGTGAATTGAAAGGCACAGCCATAACTCATTCAGGGTAATAATTTTACCTTTAATTCATTATTTTAAGTGTATTTTACAATGTCCCTTTTAAACTATAGTACTATAGGTCATCAAATTGAAATGAAATGATTTGAATAATTGTGGAGAGCATGCAATATTGGATTCATCATATTATAACAGAAAAATGTACTTTCAGAATTCATGTCCCAATAAATACACGAATGTTAAGAAAACGTTGTATTTTTCTAAAAATGACACCTTTATTATACGTTGAAAAAACGTTTCGTTCTCTAGAAAATAATGATTATACAGGGTGTTGCTAATTCCAACATTATAATGCAGCAGGAATTTAAAAAAAATACCCTTGATTAGTCCTTTTTGAGTGCACGAAAATTTCAGAATTTCAAGTTTCTAACCGAACTGAAATTTCTGAAAAAAAAAATTTACTCACTACTTTTCAAGGGTGATATCTCGGAAAGGGGTGGGCTGAGGAAATTTTGTTATAGGAAAGACCCACCTTGATTTCATACGAGCAATCACCACCTGAATTTTTTCGCATGAATTCAGAAACACCCTGTAGTCCAAGTCCTCATGAGAACATTTCAGTGTCCCACTAAAGTTTATTCGAATCTTTTTCTGATTGCATTCGTGACATCTTTGAGGACTCGCAAAAAATAAATTGAGAATTTCGCTAGGGAACATCATATTTTTGTACACGAAGATCCATTAAATAATGATCATTGTCATTATCCACATAAGAAACTGATTCCCGAAGAGTTCCCTAATGACCCGCCCTTCTTAATAACATCGCCAAATCATAACGTTCATCCGCATGATGTTTGCATCTGCCATCTCTCCACATTTCAGTGAAATCTTATTCAGCAAAGTTTGAATCGCCCTCCTCCAGCAACGTCAATTTTCCCAATTAATCCAGCAGAACGTACAGAATGCCCATTAGGTCCATGCTGCGGGTTTTCTATCTTTCCCGTCACGGTTTGCTGTTCGCAGACAATCGGCAATGTCATTAACAAAGGGAAAATTCCCGGTGCAGCCCTGCGAACGCCGCCTAGCCCGTCCTGCTGGATATTCTTTCTCGTCGGCCGCATACTGCCGGCACGTTTCGCCCTGTGAAAATTCAGAATTTGATTTGGCGCAGGACGGAAACGCTTCAACGGCCAAACTAATGCGTTCTCTTTTAATGCCATTGTCCCGGCCTGTTTAATTCCTGCCCAGAATTTAGATCAGCCGGGAGAACGTGTCCTTGAGGTGGCTGGTTTCATTTTTTTCGTCTGGCGTCGTTGATCAACTAAAAAACTACCCTTAAACGTTTCATGTCATGTTTGAGAGCAATATCCATCTCTCAATGAAAACTTATTCGTATTTCTCAATCAAAATTATTCTCATCCGTCAGAAGGAAATATTTTGAATGCAAAATTATCACATCACAATAAGGTTACCAATATACAGGGTGAGTCTTTGACTTGTACATAATTTTAACTGAAGATTCTTGAGGTCAAAAGAAACCCTTTTTTCATTTTCCTTTTTTCCGAATTCGGCTCTGTTAAAAAGATAAAGCCATTTGAAAAAAAAATTGTGCTGAACGCGTGCCTGATATTATTCTCTACAAACACCTCAAAGTTCATATTTTTCGATCGAAATTGAGTTGATACATTTAGGAAATACTCAATTACTAACGTTATTGGAATAAAAATGTTGCAAACACGATGATTTCAACGAAAACAGTTAGTTTCATCGGATTATATCTGCAACTGAAAACCCACATTTCTCACACCAAAATAAGTTCCTTCTTCGATTTTTCTGCAGATTAGTTTGTAAACACTATTAACTTGTTCATATTTTCCACGAAATTCCCAAACAATATCAAGAAAAAAGACTTTTAATTCAGATCATCAGAATTTATTATTAAACAACCTAACCTAATCTATTTTGTATCCATTCTGTGGATGTTTGCACAGAAATTTCAGGAAAATGTTGTCAGCTTTCTGATATTTTCATTGAGGTTAAGGATTTGTTACGAACCATAGAATAAATCACGATACACTTGTGTACCGCCAATTTTTCCACGCATGCGTCGAGCGAAAACCGAAAGATTGGTTAGGTATCTGGAGGCCAACGGCCAACTATAAACAATAACAAACCAGATTCTCTGAACAAACTGTAAACATTATGTGAAGTTCTGAATACATTCAGTGAATTATTGTTCTAATGTGATTCATTATGTGGAGTGAATTATTATAATCTTAACCGTGTCGAGTTTATAAAATTCCAGGAGGATATTGTTTAGATGAAAACATCGACACAGATGTATCAGGTATCATTTCAGTTTTCATTAATTTCAATTTAATAGGTAAGTAGTTTGTATCGAGATTCATCATTCATATCGAATTTGACTTCAATATGGACCGGTAACTATGAATTTTCAATAGAAACTGTGAGTGTTAAATCCTCCTTGGTGCTCAGTTTTATCTCCCGCATTTGTGGGATTTTCTTATCAAAATATCCCGACAAAGTTGATAAATATTGTGACAACATTGTGAACTCGTTTAGACCAGAGAAGGAATAATATTCGATAATATTTAATTCAGAGACGCATTCAGATTATTCTTGAAATTAATGATTTTTTCGTCAAATTTCTCCGGGTAAAATTGGAAATAACTCGGAAACGACGCGTTTTATTGAAAAGAAATAGGAATACTTTTAGTTTCTTAAATGATTCATTCTTTCGAAAATATGAACCGTTTATATTTTTAAAGTGGTTTTATGGTGTTTTAGCGTGTATTGATGAGTCGACTACCCTGTAACTTTTATACTAGTAGAGATACTGAATAGGTTTTGATTGAGGAATATGCACCATGAATAGAGTAAAAACTCAACCAAAATTCAGTTCATTCGAAATAACGGTTCCGAAGATATAAACAGAAAAGTGTTTTTTTCATGGATTTTCGACACCCTGTATCTTCGAAACCAAACCGAATTTTGAAAAATAGTATAGGAAAAAAGTGTTTCGTTTGATGAGAGGAATCTATAGTTTAAATATATGTACAAGTCAAAGACTCACCCTGTATAAGTTAAATTGTAATTCTAATAAATGTCTTTTTCTCTACGATCTTCAAAGATTTAAGGCCTACTGAAAGGAAAGAGTTATCTTTCAAAATCTTGACGAAACTGAGAAGGTTGAATACCTTGCAATTAAAGAATTCCATGATAAAAATACAATAATTGAATTTATTCGTAACCGGCTCATCCGCCAAATTGTAACTCTCGGGAGCTCCGGAATCGAATGAATTTTTTCATTTTTTCGGATGAGAATGCATCAACTGTATCATCTTTCACCTCCCAGATACTTAGGAGATGTTTTTAGTCCAAAAAACTCCGGGACTCGACCCTAAAATGGCTTAAGGCCCAGAAAATTGAATCGTAGAGACCTACAGCGGTCCACTATCGATTATGATCAGCTCAAATTCACCCCAAGCGTGATAAGATCCACGCACCATGGCGTCTTGGAAACTCTCGCAGGGTTAACGTAATTGAATTACAGAATGAGGTGAATTTTCAGATGGGGAATTCGATTTGAACATTGGGAATCTTGCATAGAAGGGTCTTGAGAAACTGAGTCCACTTTATATTTGAATTTTTCGTTCATTTCTGTAGAAAACATAGTGAACGAAACAAGAAAGAACACTTGACAATTCACAATGAACTCCCAAAGCTTCCATCGCAGATTTCCGGTGAAACATATCGACTCCATTTCAGCGTCAAGATGAAGATTTCACGAAAACCAAATCTTCCATGAAAGGGCATGATTGAGCGGAATGTAAGCTTCATTCACCGCTTGTGTTGCCATTAACCAAGGGAAGTTATAAAGCCTAACGCAGCAACACAAAGTGTTCAAAACTTTGGCGTGTTTGGTTCGAATATGACATGGTGCTTTTGGAGTAACAGTCAAGCCTACAGTTTAATGCAATTAAATTCTTAACAGGGTCAATCACGGGCTTTTGATTGGGGTTCTATATGATTGATTTTATGACATCATTTCTATCGGTTCATCACGGGTTCCGCAATAGCGCCAAACGCAAAATTGACTCAATTCTGCCTATACTCTCTGAGCATGAATATAAATGAATGAGCTCTCTGTTCGTATATACGGAATAATAATGAATCATTTCGGCAGGTATTTGCTTTTCGGCCTTTCGGTGATAGACACAAAAAGTCTAATGCTGTTTGAAACCGAAATGTGGTTAATCACATTTCATCCGACAGACATGCAAAAAAAACTGAAATGCATACAGGGTGAGTATTTGACTTGTATATATATTTCAACTCTAGATTATTGAGGCCAAAAGAAACCTTTTTTTCATTTTCCATTTTCTCGAATTCGGCTCTGTTAAAAAAAATAGCCATTTGAAAAAAAAGTTGGGCTATCTACGTCCCTGAAACGATACTCTGGAATTGATTCAAAGTTCATATTTCTCGATTGAAATTGAGTTTATACATTTAGGGAATACTCCAGTACTAACCTTACTGGAATAAGAATGTTGCAAACACGATAATTTCAACGAAAACATTTTGTTTCATCCGATTATATCTGCAACTAAAAAACCATATTTCTCCCACCAAAATAAGTTCCTTCTTCGATTTTCCTGCAGATTAGTTTGTAAACAGAAATAATTTGTTCATATTTTCCTCGAAATCACCAAACAATCTCATGAAGAAAGGCTTTTCATTCGAATCATCAGAATTTATTATTAAACAACCTAACCTAATCCATTTTGTATCCATTCAGTGCATATTAGCACAGAAATTTTAAGAAGATGTTGTCAGCTTGCTGATATTTTCATTGAGGTTAAGGATTTTTTACGTGACATAGTATAAATATCTATGAATTCTGCCATTTCCATCAGAAATCAATTTGTCCGTGAAATTTCACGACCCATGCGTATAGCGGCGGATGACGGACATTGGTAATCTCAATTACTAATTGGAGGAGCTGCCAACTATAAAAAACTGTAAACATTATGTGAAGTAGTAAATACATTCAGTGAATTGTTGTCATAATGTGATGATTATGTGAAGTGAATTAATATAATATTAACCGTGTAGTGTCGAGTTTATAAAATTCCAAGAGGATATTGTTTAGATAGAAACATCGCCACAGATTATCAGGTATCATATTATTTTCCATTAATTTCAATTTAATTTGTATCGATATTCATCATTCATATATCTGAATTTTGTATTTCATCGACATTTAACTTCAATATGGACCGATAACAATAAATTTTTAATAGAAACTATGCGTATTAAATGCTCCTTGGTGTTCAATTTCATCTCCCACATTGTGGGATTTCATTATTAAATATATCTACATCAAACGTTTTCCATCATTTGAATTCAAGTCTCGACAAAGTTGATAAATATTCTTACAATATTGTTAACTGGTGTATTTATGAGTCGGATACGTTGAAACTTTTATACTAGGAGAGATATTGAATAAGTTTCGATTGAGGAATATGCACCATTCATCATTCACATCCGAATTTTGTATTTCATCGACATTTAACTTCAATATGGACCAGTAACAATAAATTTTTAATAGAAACTCTGCGTATTAAATGCTCAATTTGTGGGATTTTATTATTAAATATCTCTACATCAACGTTTTCCATCATTTGAATTTAAGTCTCGACAAAGTTGATAAATATTCTGACAACATTGTTAACTCGTTTAAAGACCAGAGGAGGAATAATATTCGATGATATTTAATTCAGAGAAGCATTCAGATTCTTCTTGAAATTAATGATTTTTTCGTCAAATTTTTCTGGGTAAAATTGGAAATAAATCGAAAACGACGCGTTTTGTTGAGAAAACATAAGAATACCAACTTTTAGCTTCTTAAATGATTGATTCTTTCGAAAATATGAACCGTTTATCTTTTCAAAGTGGCTTTATGGTATGTTTGCGTGTATTGATGAGTCGACTACCCTGTAACTTTTATACCAGGAGAGATATTGAATAAGTTTCGATTGAGGAATAAGCACCATAAATAGAGTAACCAATGAACCAAAATTCAGTTCATTTGAAATAACGGTTCCGAAGATATAAACAGAAAAGTGTTTTTTTCGTGGATTTTCGACACTCTGTATCTTCCAAACGAAACCGAATTTCGAAAAATGTTGTAGAAAGAAAGTATTTCGTTTGATGAGAGGAATCTACAGTTAAAATATATGTACAAGTCAAAGACTCACCCTGGGAACATCGTTTCGGCCAGTAAAGCTTTTTTATTTATAAAACGATTAGGCCTGAGTCGACTGGATTAATTCCAGGATCTACCTAGTAGGTTGATGACGTTGATTTCATGATGTTATAACGACTGACTAGATATGACAACCTTCGATTTAGTTACAATTAGTTTTTGATCTGGCTAATCATATTGAGATTTTTGCCACAAACTCGAAAATTGTGAAATATGAAGATGAAAAAGATTCTTGCGAAACAAGGGTTATTCAATCAGGAAGTTTCGATTGACGTCAAAAAGTTTGACTCTGGTGTCGATCAATAGAAAATGGGTACGGTTGAAATTAGCAACGTTAGGACTAGCGGGTGTAGATCCGCATCTTTCCAGAAATTAACCAAGGATGAAGTGGTATAGTAACAAAGTTGTAATCTCGCTGGGATTAACACTGATCAAAATCGATCAGAAATACGAAGTCCCACTGTTGCTTATGATTCATGAGAAGGTGTAGAGTTGGAAAATGAAAACAATTTCCTTTCACACGAGCGATGAGTTCAATGGAAGTAATTTATGACCCACCATTTCTGCGACCGCTTTCACCAGGTGCGCCATCCAGACAATATTTCAATATTCACCGCAGATCCGTCGACTTCCATATCGAATTTGAATCTTCACGGCCTACTTTATGATCGAAACTGGTCCAAATCCGTGACGTTCGAATAATAAACACGTTTCGACCTTTTCGGCCCTCTCCTTTCACATGGAAATCGGCGAGGAATTCGAGCGAGATGGGGTTTTTATTTTTTGCACGTTATCGGGAATTCGGTTCGGGTTTATTGTGGTGATTTTCTGGCGGTCTCGAACCGCCGGAGTTTATTGACGTGCCTAATTCGGAATTAATTGTCCGTTAGGTTTGTACATTTTCGGAGGCGTTTCGTTCTCTGTTTCCTGCAATTCGCCAGTCGGATTTATCATATCTGCCATAATATTTTTCGATTTTTATTGCCGTGGAACGGGGTGGATTCGGGCAGAATCCGAAGTTATTCTCATAGGATAAAATGAAAATTATAATAATATTTATTCATAAAGTAATTCACTTCGAAATAATCATTCATTCGCATTAGGTTAAACTAAAGTACAGAAAGTGAATAATTAAACGATATCACAAAGACTGTATTAACTCCATAGAGCTATCGCTTGTACGTGATGATAGGATCTTATTTGAATAAGATCCTGTCATCACTGTAGAGGTTACTTAAGTAAACTCTACAGTCTACAAAATGAGTGAACGAATACAGAAAATAATAAACAACAATTCAATATGCATCAAAATGAAATGCTCTCAATATAAACAGAATATTTTCCCGAAACGAAATTTTTGTGAAAGAAAAATAACTGAAATAACTTTTTCTTATAGGTATACGCGACAGATAAATATAAATGTATCTGTAGTATCATTGTAATGAAACTGTGCTAATTAAATAAACATCCCAGGTAGCACATAGAGATCCCAAAGATACACTCGCGACTTTGTAACTTCTTTAAGAGGTTTGCTGAGAGCTCTATTCTACTTGTTCAGTACCTATCTTATTGAGATATCAAGTGACATCTTTTCTAATGTCTTATGTCTATTATGAAAAGTGTTTCAAATTGCTCGTGTCTTTTCAAGAATAAATAAAATATGAATGGCGCGCTGCATTCGTCTGGGTTTTTTGTAAATTTAAGGAGTGTGATGTGTGACATTCATAAAAATGGCTTCTCACACGATACAGCAACGCGTTCAAATTGTTGAATTATTTTATGAAAATGAGCGTTCTGTGAAAAGATGTTTCAGAAAATTACGTGAATTTCATGGTTTACATAATCGTCCATCTTAAAGCACTATTGGTCGAATTACTAAAAAATTTCAAGAGACCAGTTCGGTGGAAGACCAAAAAAATGAAAAATATAGACGTAGTGGTCGTTCCTGAGAAAATATTGATTTGGTTCGTGAAAGTGTTGCTGAAGACCCTGAAATGTCCGTTAGACGACGTTCACAACAAGTTGGACTTAGTAGGTCCACAACATGGCGTATTTTACACGAGGATTTAGCTCTGAAGGCATATAAGGTTCAAGTAACACAGGAACTGAAGCCATTAGATCATTTATAACGTCGTTCATTCGTCAATCAATGAACAACCAGCTGATTTTTCTCAAAAAATCATGTTTTTCGATGAGGCACATTTTGAAATTGGTGGCTATGTTAATAAACAAAATTGTCGTATATGGGGTGAGGAAAATCCAAGAATTATTCATGAGAAACCTACGCATCCTAAACGAGTCACTGTTTCGTGTGCATTATGGTCAGGTTGTGTAATTAGATCTTACTTCTTTGAAAATGCTGCTGGTGGAGCTGTAACTGTCAATGGTGATCGATACCGTCGGATGATAATCGAATTTTTGTGGCCTGAATTGAAGAATATTGATCTATAGGACATTTGGTTTCAGCAGGATGACACAATTGATTTATTGAGACGAAAATTTCCTGGACGAATAATCTCCAGAAACGGTGATGTCAATTGGCCACCAAGATCATGTGATTTGACACCGTTGGACCATTTTCGTTGGGGTTATGTGAAAATCCAGGTCCATTAGAATAATTCACAATCGATTCCTGAACTAAAGCATGGAATTATTCGTGTCATTAGTGAGATACTGCCTCAATTATGTCAAAGTGTCATTAAAATTTAAACAAAAGAGTTGACGTCTGTAGAGCTGCAAGAGGAGCTCATTTGGCAGATATTATTTATCGTACATGAATGTCATAACTGATACTTCAATTACCAATAAAAAGTTTTCGAAAATGAATGCAAATTATGTGTTTTATTTATTCCAAAAAAAACCACGCAATTTGAAACACTCTTCATCTTTTCTTCCATGGCTCTATGAACCTTTTCAGTTATTGTGTAACTTGTTCGAAAGAAAAATTTGTAGCAATTCAATTAAAATTTGTTTTTCATGTTCAATTTCAACTGTTTGACCGAGATGAGATTTTTGTTTTTTAAAATTTATATGATAGAGTCGCTTGAAATGAGGGATATATGGCAGGAATGCAAATTTCGCGGTTCTGTTCTTGAAATTCTTACTGGCAAGAGTGTTCGATTTCACTCCACCCTATCGTTTTCACCCCATTTAACCAGTACCGGTAAAATTCGAGCATTTTCATGGTCATAAAAATTTCCTTTGAGACCTACGGTCTCCAGAAAGTAATAAAGATAAGTTAATGAGGTAATGAATGGGTAAAATAAATTCCTTCTGCACGAGAACGACAAAACCTGAAAGCTCAGTTCCTTCACATATTGATTATTCTCAGATGGACATTCGAGCTGATCCCGCTCTGGTTCTTCGAATTTCCGGCGTGTTCACTGATTCAAAATCATCTGGTATATAAAATTCCTCCAGTTCATCCCGAACGCTCCCGGGAAAAATCGACGATTCGGAGGTATGCAGCCATATCTCCTTTTCTCGATTCAAATCGTCCGTGACGAATAGATGAAATTCATTGGAGTAAAAACTGACTCATATTTATTGCTTCCAACATCTGCTCCCAAATTCGGAGAAAACTTTCTCTTCCTCTCACGCCTCGCTGGCTTGAGGGAGAGAACCGGTGTTTCTGCTGCTTTATTTACGGAGGTTCTAACTTGTTCAAGTTGCTGTTTCATTCTTGTTGAATACAGTTACCTATACAGGGTCATTCTTCCTTTTTCTCACCCAAAATATCAACAGATTCACATGAAATTCATTTTCAATGTGCCAGTCTGCTTCCTTTTTGGCCAATTGTGGAACTGGTCTGTGTACCGTAAAATGCCATGGCGGATAGAAAAGCAATAATGTTTCTGATGTGTACAAGGATATATTAATAGTATATTCTAAAAGTAGTTGTAGAATGGGCTCCCATTCCCATACGAATTGAAATTCGAAAACGAGCGACGAAGGAGCGAGTTTTCGAACGCATGAGTGTTGGAATTGCATTCTGGAACGAGTATTAGACGATATTTTCTCTATTTCAGTAAAATTTCTTGAAATACTGTTGAAATTCAATGAAAAATTCAGATCATACATCCTAGTGGCTTTTATATTGTATTTTGGCAGTTGGTGACTCTTACGAAAATTGACAATTCCAAATTGACGTGTGTTGGAAATTGATAGGATCGACAGTCATTGTTGACAACCAAGGAACGAAAAATATAACTAAAAACAATGCTGTAATGAGTTCATTACAGCACTGTTTTTAGTACTGTAATGAACACAGTACGATACTGAAATAGAGAAAAAATTCTTACTTTGCTATAGAATCAAACAAAATTTCAATGTCACAATATTTTATTACTCAACATAATTATTCTCCTCTTTATTTATGACAGCGGATCTGCAACGGCTCTAGACCTTTCAAAAAAAATTTTTCTTCTTGCTCTACAAACCAGTCGTCCACAACTTTCATTACCTCCTCGTTGGAAGAAAATTTACGACCTTTTAAACTTTTTTTCAGTTGTGGAAAGAGATGATAGTCGGACGGAGCCAAATCTGGTGAATAAGGGGGGTGTTCTAGTAATTTTTACCCTTAATCACGAATTTTTTGCATGGCAACATGAGATTTGTGTACTGGGGCATTGTCCTGTAAAAACAACGTTGGATAGCTTTTCGAGTCTGTTCTCTTTCTTTTTTTCCCGTAGAGTGGTCAGTAATGTCGAATAGTAATCACCAGTTATTGTTCTACCCTTATCCAAAAAATTGATTATGATTACTCCATGGCAATCCCAAAAAACTGAAGCAAGAACTTTTCCAGCAGATTTTTGGACACGAAACTTCTTAGGTCTTGGAGAACCAGAGTGTCGCCATTCCATCGATTGTTGCTATGTTTCTGGATCGTAGAAATGTACCCAAGTCTCATCCATAGTAACAATTCGGTTAAAGAAGTCTACATTGTTTTCAAATCGAGCACAGATCGAACTCGATGCTTTTACCCTTGCACGCTTTTGGTCAACATTCAAACATTTGGGGATCCATTTTGCAGAAATTTTTCTCATGTCCAAATTGACGTGAACTATTTGATTAACGCGTTCGTATGAAATCTTCAGTGCTTCTGCAGATATCCGTTTTAGCCCAATTCGACGGTCTGATAAAATCATGTCTTGAACTGCATCGATATTTTCGGGGACTGACACAGAAACTGGCCTTCCCGATCGGTCATCATCTTCAATGGAAAATTTACCTCTTTTGAAGCTTACAGTCCAATTTTTCACGGTCGCATACGAAGGACATTGATCACCAAGAGTATCAAGCATATCTTCGTAAATCTGCTTACCTCTTAACCCTTTTAAATACATGGTACTTGATGATGGCTCGATACTCCAATTTTTACAATTTCGGAGGACATCTTTTTTTTCAATTTATTGCGTAACTCTGGTTTACTTTTTTGACGGCGAACTCTACAATGAGACTTCTAATAAGTTATTGTTCGTTGATATGGTATCGCAATATTTTGTTTATGCATGGAACTGGTCTAGGCTAACTAGATAACTAGATATCTATCAATACATCCTCGTACCTCGAAAATACGGAAGAGCAAAAAAAATATCAGAAGCAATTTTTGGTGACAAAAACTATGCATGCTTCAGTTTTTCGAATTAGAACTCAACCAACTATTCTGTTCTTTCGAGGAATATAACGTGAAAAGTGAAATAGCGCCACATCCCTCTTGGTCGATACAAATCAACCCAAGCACCCGTTCTTGAGTTGCCATAATAAACCGCTACTTGTTCAGTTGGGAAGATATAAATAACCACCCCAACAACCCCATTAAGTGGCGTACAACGCCGCTCAGCCTTAAGACATCAGTTTTCCCTGCTCAGCCGGGAGGTAATAGCTCCATAAACATTTTCTGCGTATTGTCCAATAGGCAGCGGCGGGAAGGCGTTGACAAATTCACCATCTTCTGTCATGTTGTGGCTGAAATATTGCTCCCCGAGCCCGTTGACATTAATCTGAAGCCTGCTTTACATAAATATTTAGCGCTTGCCGAATTTAACGACGCCAGAGGATGCTGCTCGATGAAACGGATCGAGCAGGGCTAGGGGATAGTTGAATTTAGCGCGATGAATTGAATGGAACATAACCCAACGTTTTCAATATACACTTAAGGAACTCAGTACCCAAAATTTCAAAGTAAATGGTATAGAGATGGATCTAAAACCACGATAGGAACAAGCTCTGCTCAAGGGGCACTATGGACCATGAGGTTGCAGTGGTCCGTAAGCCCCTTATCAAACTACGAGGATATATTGAAGAATTCTTAGCCTACTCTAGAACCAAACAAAATTTCATTGTCAAAATATTTCATTACTCAACATATTCTCCTCTTAATTGAATATATTTATTACAGCGAACCTGCAACGTTTCAAGACCTTTCAAAAAAATGTTTCTTCTTGCTCTGCAAACCAGTCCTCCACAGCTTTTATTACCTCCTCGTTTGAAGAAAATTTACGATCTTTTAAACATTTTTTTTCAGTTGTGGTAAGAGATGATAGTCGGACGGAGCCAAATCTGGTGAATAAGGGGAGTGTTCTAGTAATTCTAACCATAAATCACGAATTTTTGCATGGCAACATGAGATTTGGGTACTGGGGCGTTGTCCTGTGAAAACAAAACACCTTCGGATAGCTTTTCGCGTCTTTTCCCTTCAATTTTTTCCCGTAGAGTGGTCAGTAATGTCGAATAGTAATCTCCATCAGTTATTGTTCTACCCTTATCCAAAAAATCAATCATGATTACTCCATGGCAATCCCAAAAAACTGAAGCAAGAACTTTTCCAGCAGATTTTTGGAAACGAAACTTCTTAGGTCTTGGAGAACAAGAGTGCCGCCATTCCATCGATTGTTGCTTTGTTCCTGGATCGTAGAAATGTACCCAAGTCTCATCCATAGTAACAGTTCGGTTCAAGAATCCGACATCGTTTTCAAATCGAGCACAGATCGAACGCTTTTGGTCAACATTCAAACATTTGGGGATCCATTTTGCAGAAATGTTTCTCATGTCCAAATTGACGTGAACTATATGATGAACGCGTTCGTACGAAATCTTCAGTGCTTCAGATATCCGTTTTAGCCCAATTCGATGGTCTAATAAAATCATGTCATGAACTGCATCGATATACTCGGGGACTGACACAGAAACTGGCCTTCCCGATCGGTCATCATCTTCAATGAAAAATTTACCTTTTTTGAAGCTTGCAGTCCAATTTTTCACGGTCGCATACGAAGGACATTGATCACCAACGGTATTAAGCATATCTTCGTAAATCTGCTAACCTCTTAACCCTTTTAAATACAGTTACTTGATGATGGCTCGATACTCCATTTTTCGATTTTTACAATTTCGGTGGACACTTTTTTTTTAAATTTATTACGTGACTCTGGTTTACTTTTTTGACGTCGAACTCTACACTGACACTTCTAGTAAGTTATTGTTCGTTGAAATGGTATCGCAATATTTTGTTTATGCATGGAACTGATCTAGGCTAACTAGATATCAATACATCCTCGTATAACTTTGTTAAACACTTTATTCAAATAAACATTTTTTTGCCATGTTGAAACACACCAATGAAATAGATAGCACGTAGTAGGATTAATCTCATTTAGTTCCGCCTTTTTTCTTGTCTCCCGTTTTCAGACATTCAGTTGAATAACAAAACTCTCATTGAATCTCTCGGGTGTCTGTTGATCTCTCTCTGCTCTCAAATCCATGAGCGTCATGCACCTGTTTGTATTGATTCTTCTTACCCTATTATACACACATTTCTAGGTACAACAAGTTTCGAACTCAAAGCCGTCCCAAACAAACATTTCCTAAAGGATTCTGATGACGTATTCCAAACGAGACCCAATTGCATCCAAATGACGTCATCTGTGGAAACCTGGTACATCTCCTTGGCAACGGCATAAACGTGAATGCCTCCTTGTAAATACAAGCCAGCCCAGAGTGTTATTAATTATACCAGAGCCCTTCTGAACTGCCTGAAAATACGGGGAAGGAATAATATTTGCTTCCGCTTTTCAAAATCCACGTCCGTATAGATTTGTCCGTCTATATCGGATTCTTGTGCAAACTGTTCTGTATTTTCGCATCTGGAATTTATCGCTGGATATGAGGGGAGGGGGGAATGGTATTGTTGGTTTTTGGTCGGATGTATCAATCGGTCTTGGGTGAATGCCTCTTGATTAAAATCGATGCTTGTTGAGTTCAGGATTGAGTGTGTTTGAATTTTTTAATTTGGGAATTCTTGGATGAAAAACGTTCCGTTTAATCTTCCAAATTCAAACGGGATCTGATGAAATTTGTGTTTACTGGGTAGCCAACAGTTCAGATCCCTCTTAATTACAGTGCTTCGTTTTTTTTTCCTCCTATAAAATGTTTATGGAAACAAATAAAAGATCAACAAAAAGTTTGAAGGATGAAAAAGAATTCTCACCATATCTCGTGCTTTTGTGAGTATAACTCGAAAAATGCACTTTATCCATTGAATTTGATGTTTCGTACTCTTCATTTGTCCCTGCCTGCATTGCATTAAATCATTCACGATACGAGGATGTATTGATATCTAGTTAGCCTAGACCAGTTCCATGCATAAACAAAATATTGCGATACCATATCAACGAACAATATTTTATAAGAAATGTCAGTGTAGAGTTCTACGTCAAAAAAGTAAACCAGAATGACGCAATAAATTTAAAAAAAAGGATGTCCACCGAAATTGTAAAAATCGAATAATTGAAGTATCGAGCCATCATCAAGTACCTGTATTTAAAAGGGTTAAGAGGTAAGCTGATTTACGAAGATATGCTTGATACCCTTGGTGATCAATTTCCTTCGTCTACGACCGTAAAAAAATGGACTGGAAGCTTCAAAGGAGGTAAATTTTCCATTGATGATGATGACCGATCGGGAAGGTCAGTTTCTGTGTCAGTCCCCGAAAATATCGATACATGATTTTATCAGACCGTCGAATTGGGCTAAAACGGATATCTGAAGCACTGAAGATTTCATACCAACGCGTTCAACATATAGTTCACGTCAATTTGGACATGAGAAAAATTTCTGCAAAATGGATCCCCAAATGTTTGAATGTTGACCAAAAGCGTGCAAGGGTAGAAGCATCGCGTTCGATCTGTGCTCGATTTGAAAACGATGTAAACTTCTTAAACCGAATTGTTACTATGCATGAGTACATTTCTACGATTCAGAAACAAAGCAACAATCGATGGTTCTCCAAGACCTAAGAAGTTTCGTGTCAGAAAATTTGCTGGAAGAGTTCTTGCTTCAGTTTTTATGGATTGCCATAGAACAATAACTAGAGATTACCATTCGACATTACCGACTACTCAACGGGAAAAAATTAAAGAGAAAAGACGCGGAAAGCTATCCAAAAGTATTTTGTTTTCACAGGACAACGCTCCAGTACACAAATCTCATGTTTCTATGCAAAAAGTTCGTGATTTAGGGTTACAATTACTAGAACACCCCCCTTATTCACCAGATTTGGCTCCGTCCGACTATCATCTCTTTCCTCAACTGAAAAAATGTTTAAGAGGTCGTAAATTTTCTTCCAACGAGGAGTTAATAAGAGCTGTGGAGAACTGGTTTGCAGAGAAGGAAGAAACATTTTTTTGAAAGGTCTAGAGACGTTGCAGGTTCACTGTAATAAATGTATTCAATTAAGAGGAGAATATGTTGAGTAATAAAATATTTTTACATTGAAATTTTTTTTGGTTCTATAGTAGGCTAAGAATTTTTCAATATATCCTCGTATATCTATATTGAATTATACATAGACTATCAACTGCTGAGCTATGTAGCGAAGGAAACATTACGTGGTGCCAGAATAACACTGGCGCCTTCACCATTTTGTTCGACGATAAGGTTCAGATCGGAAAAATTTCTTGTAGGTTTATAGAACGATAAGTATAAGTTGGTTGTACCTATATTTGAAATGCTGATCAGATAGATCATGCTGACTCCCTGAACTCGTTTGATGCTCGGAGGCTGAAGCATAGCAGGTGGAAAACTGAGTTTTTGATCTTCTTCTCGGTGACATGAAAAATCAAACCTGCGGTTTCAATAGGATTTACTCATTCATATGGAGAATGACGTATTCAAGCTAAACGTAAGGTGGTTCAGATTACGTAACCAGAACCAAATAAGGCTGAAGTGAACAGAAAAAGGAACGGAAAAAAATTTCTAGATGATGATGAAGAAATTGATTTTTTTATGTATATTTCTTAAAACCACAGCCATACCTGAAAAATCTCGCTGCCTCCCAAATAAAATATTTCTCCCATTTCCCTAAAATACCGAGCACGATTCAGTGCAAACGTTTCCGTGAAAGTCGTTCATTCCCGGAAAAGTGTTAGATATTTCCATCCCAAGCTGGAGAATTCCGGGATCCATTTCATTCCATTTCAGGAACAAGCATTAAAGCTCTCTATTCCAATAATAGTTCGCACGTACTATACAAAGGGAACCCATTCTGGATGCAACACTTTGTGGTACAATGAGCGTTGACGGGGTTGGCCTGAGGGAGAGGGGGAAACCATGACGTCATCACGCGAAACGGTGTCAGTCGGAATATGAAGAATTCCATTTGCAAAGACGTAGAGTCCTGGTGTACTCGTAGGGAATTCTTTGGAGGAAACAGGAACAGATTAGGCAACGAAAAATCTGGATGACAACTACTGATGATATTTAGAGTATTAGGAACACAAATACCAAATTTTTCAGCGACGTAATAAATGATGTACGCCTACGATCGATGAAGAAACAGATTTGAAACAAGTCAGAGATAATCATCATCCCTCAAATAACATCCTTTCTCATATAGTCAGATCTGAATGGCTTCTACTTAGTGAATTTAGGATACGATGATTTATATTTGTTTTGCATAACACAAGAACGTTAATCACAAGTGCCCGAATATTGTTCGTAGAGATGAATGGTGTCTAATGGTCCGAATTGCAGATTGGCGAATTCGCCAGTCCAGATCCTGCAGTGCATTTTGCAAATGACTGTAAACTGCGTTGTTCATTTGTTTGCATGTGAACGAAAGATGTTAGATATGCTTAATTATGAATGAATCTCATCTACCAAGGATATAAACGTATGATCATAAGACGAGTATACTGCTCCAAAACTGATTAGGAATTTCAGAAATTTTATGACCTCTTCTAAAGTTGCCCATTCTTGTCTAGCAAATGCTCATTTATGAGAGATCTAATATACAGGGTGAGTCTTTGACTTGTACATATATTTTAATTGTAGATTCCTCTCATCAAACGAAACACTTTTTTCCTATACCATTTTTCAAAATTCGGTTTGGTTTCGAAGATACAGGGTGTCGAAAATCCATGAAAAAAACACTTTTCTGTTTATATCTTCGGAACATTTATTTCGAATGAACTGAATTTTGGTTGAGTTTTTACTCTATTCATGGTGCATATTCCTCATACAAAACCTATTCCATATCTCTACTAGTATAAAAGTTACAGGGTAGTCGACTCATCAATACACGCTAAAACACCATAAAACCACTTTAAAAAGATAAACAGTTCATATTTTCGAAAGAACCAATCATTTATGAAACTAAAAGTATTCCTATTTTTTTTCAATAAAACGCGTCGTTTTCGAGTTATTTTCAATTTTACCCGGAGAAATTTGACGAAAAAATCATTAATTTCAAGAATAATCTGAATGCGTCTCTGAATTAAATATCATCGAATATTATTCCTTCTCTGGTCTTTGAACGAGTTTATATTGTTGTCACAATATTTATCAACTTTGTCGATATATTTTAATAATAAAATCCCCCAAATGTGGGAGATACAATTGAACACCAAGGAGGATTTAACACGCACAGTTTCTATTGAAAATTCATAGTTACCGGTCCATATTGAATGTCGATGAAATACAAAATTCGGATATGAATGATGAATCTCGATACAAACTACTCATTAAATTGAAATTAATGAAAACTTAAATGATACGTTATATAATCTGTGTTGATGTTTGTATCTAAACAATATCCTCTTGGAAATTTAAAAACTCGACACGGTTAAGATTATATTAATTCACTTCACATAATGAATCACATTAGAACAATTATTCACTGAATGTATTCAGAACTTCTCTGAGACTCTGGTTTGTTATTGTTCATAGTTGGCCTCCACATAACCAATCTTTCGGTTTTCGCTCTACGCATGCGTGGTAAAATTTGGCGGCAAACTCGATTTATGATGGAAACGGCAGAATTCATAGATATTTATACCACGGTACACAAGTGTATCGTGATTTATACTATGGTTCGTAACAAATCCTCAACCTCAATGAAAACATCAGCAAGCTGACAACATCTTCTTGAAATTTCTGTGCAAACATTCACAGAATGGATACAAAATAGATTAGGTTAGGTTGTTCAATAATAAACTCTCATGATCTGAATGAAAATTCTTTTTTCATGATATTGTTTGGGAATTTCGTGGAAAATATGAACAAGTTATTAGTGTTTACAAACTAATCTGCAGAAAAATCGAAGAAGGAACCTATTTTGGTGTGAGAAATGTGGCTTTTTAGATGCAGATATAATCCGATGAAACTAACTGTTTTTGTTGAAATTATCGTGATTGCAACATTTTTATTCCAATAAGGTTAGTACTTGAGTATTCCCTAAATGTATAAACTCAATTTCTTTCGAGAAATATCGACTTTGCATCAATTCCAGAAGATATTTAGCCCAATTTTTTTTTCAAATGGCTATATCTTTTCAACAGAGACGAATTTGGAAAAATGGAAAATGAAAAAAAGGTTTCTTTTGACCTCAAGAATCTTCAGTTAAAATATATGTACAAGTCAAAGACTCACCCTGTATATTTGAAAGGTTTTTTTGCTCCTCGTTCGATATCTCTTTCAGTTTCAGGCACGTTCTTGTCGTTTGCGTTTCTGAGAATTTTGGATCAGCTAATTGTATTTGATCTTTCAATAAAGTTTAATTCAAAATCTGAAACACTGTTTTACAACAATGCCTTGGCAAGATGATGAGGTTTTCGTTTTAGACGGTGAAGGACGTGAAAACCGCCTACGCCACTGGCACACATCAATACCTCAACGGAGCGGCGCGAAGCCCATTCAGCTTCTGACCCAAAACCGACGGATTCGTCCTCGAGTGGTCTCTTACCCCGCACGTCAATTCGTTTTTATATTCTGGCATTTTTCATAATCACGTGTGAAAATGAGGACACGGATTAATGCAGTCCGGGCTAGAACTAACGAGCAGCCAGAATGGCCTTAATTGGACGTAGTTTCAGCCAGGAGAGGTCCGTATTTCGTGATTCTACGAACCTGTGGCTGAATGAGAATTAATGACATAATTCCGGGAAGCTCTTTTGTCGCTTTTAATGCCGGTTTGCTGACACATCCAATTTGATCTTTTAAACTGTGAATAGGCCCGATATGGTGGTAGAGGATCAGGTTTTGGGATTTTATGCAGATGGCTGGCTTCTCATTCTTTTCATTGCATTACATGATTTTTTTTGCTGATGTTGAGGCATCTTCAGATTTCTTTGACGTTACCTAAGTGCGACACCAACACTTCCTGATATGGCCAGTTAACTAACAGATAAATGAATAAATGAATAACTAACAGTTATTCCCAAAGGTGGCAACGATTTTGTATATCAATCATATCTCAATGGTATTCTACTAAAATTTTCAGATAAACCCAAAAAACATCTCAATTCCATTCCAAACCTAAATCTCGCGCACTTCACTGTCTACTCCGCGAAATTCAATATTAATTTAAACATAGCTTTTTGGCTCCTCATCTCCCACCACAATGGTTTAATTAGAGTTAGACACGAAAGCCGATTACTCCGGATTTCAGGTTTTAGTCCGGACGAATCTATTCATATTCTAATGGACATCTGTCTTGGTGCACATTAGATATGCGAAATGGATCTGTGACAGATAATGCAGCGAGTGGAATTGGGAAATGAAAATGGAGGTGGATGAAATTGCGATCCTCAGATTAGTTTGTCGTCTCATCTGGAAAATCACCTGCGAAAAATTTCGATGAAGTCGAAATTTGTGGCAATGTGAGGAGATCGTTAAAACTGTTGGTAGGTTATGAGAGTTTCGAGCTGGAAATGAAAATCTAGAGTCGTTCTAGGAGACAGGAATTTTGGGGAACTCAGACATCAAGTAACCCTTCCTCAAAAGACTACCGTCTTCAACATTTTCTGTCCAAGTATCCAAAAAATTTTATTCCCTTTGAACGATTTAGGTTAGCATTTCCAGTCTGGAATTCTCATAGCCTCTACCCTTGCAATTTTCAAAACACGCCCTGACCAGGGATTTAGAGATTTGAATGGCTCATTTTCAACTAACGCTTTTCTAGTTGAATGCTCTTATTTGACGAAATATAAGAAAAATACTACTATGAGTCTTTGACTCGTACATAGATTTCAACTGAAGATTCTTGAGGACGAAACAAACCTTTTTTTTCTTTTTCCGAATTCGGCTCTGTTAAAAAGATATAGCCGTTTGAAAAAAATTATGGGCTGAATACACTCCTGAAACGATCCTCTGTAGTAGATGCAAAGCATATTTCTCGATTGAAATTGAGTCGATACATTTAGGAAATACTCCAGTACTAACCTTATATTGAAATAAAAAAGGTACAAACACGATATCTCCTGAAAAAAACACTTAGTATTGTCCGATTATATTGGCAATTGAAAAGCCATATTTATTATCATGAAAATTAGTTTGTGAGCCCTTATAACTTGTTCATATTTCTCTCTATCTCCCGAGACTATCTCATATGGTTTTTACACTAATCGAACATAACTCCATTAATCTTAAGCATAGGATTCGAGGTCAATGACCTAACCTAACCCATCTTCTATGACAGAGCTATCATAGAGCTTTTGAGAAGACTATGCCAGATTGTGTTGATTTTCTCTTTAAACAAGGAAGCAGTACGTCCCCTATCGTTAACGGATGAACTAACGCAAAGGCACTAGTTTTGTTTACTTTTGGCTGATGGCGTCTAGTCGTGCCTTTTCAGAAATGCCGAAGGAAGAGTTTCACCGATATAGCGCTACGATCTTAATTTCAATTGCCTATAACGGTTGCGATTTCGCAATGCGAGGTAGCCAGCGCCGCGCAAGACCAAATAGTTGGTCTGTAGTTGTTGAACGAAGCATGCGTATAGCGGCGTGATGGACTAAGATTTGTCGATTTCTTAGACTATAGTCGAAGGTCGATTCGTTTTTTCACAGAGAAGAATTCAACCAGGTGATGTGACGACTTTCAGTAAAAGTGAATTGATATGATAAAAACCGTGTAGTGTCGAGTTTATAAAATTCCAAGAGGATATTGTTAAGATACAAACATCGCCACGGATCATCCCAGGCAACACAAAGATATCCCATAGACATCTCTGCGACTTCTTTTTAGGAAGTTGTGACGCCTTTTGTGACATCTTTGAGAGGTCGCGGAGAGCTCTATATATGCTCCAAATGTCCGCCACAAGAGATCTCCCAGAGATCTCTTGGCGATGTCCTACGTGGATATTCTCAAACAAGTCACACTAGGAGTTCGCATACACCTCCCGCGGCGAGGACTTTGAGAACTTCGCATTAGCCTCCTTTAGTGAGATCTATGCGAGCTCGCATGGCGAGATCTATAAGATATTCTCAAATAGGTCACATTGCGAGATGTATAAGATATTCTCATATAGGTCACATTGCGAGATCTTTAAGATATTCTCAAATAGGTCACATTGCGAGAAGTATAAGAAGTTCCTAAATAGGTCGCTAATATACAGATTTTTATCATATAAATAAAACTTACTCCATTTGTTAATTATACAAATTAAGTATGATACACTGAAAGTACCATGATCGACCATTTTCTGTAGAAAGGTGTAAATAGAACAGGTGTACCTTTTTACAGGAAATGATCGATCATGGTACTTTCAGTGTATCATACTAGATTTGTTTGATTAACAAATGGATTAAGTTTTATTTATATAATAAAAATCTGTATATTAGCGTATGACTTTTATTTATATGATAAAAATCTGTATATAAGCTTATATTATTTAGTTGACCTACACAACAAACAGTGTTGAAAGTTATTTATTATTTTCGGCAGCAACAGAAGGTATACTTAAACAATCGAATAACTCCTATAATCTTTATTATTTTATTGATAACGAACAGAAAAATGAAAAAAATATTTCAAATCATCCGGTTTCTTTCTTCTTTCCTCTTCTTTCTTTGGCTACAATGGCGTAGCCAATTTTGTGAAAAAACCTCGAATTCCTTCTCAGTTGTTTTCCATGTCTGCTTCATTACATCTGGAAGAATGAAATTGACATGTATATAGTAATGCACTTTTGTAAGATCAGTTGTTTATACATTCATCAACGCGAATGAAAACTGTAACAAGTTCTTCTGGAGCACAAATTGAATAGAATTTCAACAACAAAAATTTTATATGCAAAGACACCCTAAATACATATTTCAGCAAACAACATAATTATCATCCTCTGCACCTCTGCAGACTTGCAAAGTTCCTTTCATAATATTTATTCAAGCAAGAATGAATGACTTTTTGAGTGATATCAGAAGATCTGTTGTTAGTTGAAAGTAGATAAATGTAAATTAATCACTTCCGATATTGCCAGTGGTTGAATTACTCAGAAAGACCTAAATAAGCGGCAGAAATGATAACGGTATATATCCTAACTGGGCAAGCGCGGATCAAGGGGGGGGTCATGACCCCCATGACCCCCCCCCTGGACTGGACGAACCCTCAAATCTTGTGTGTTTGATAAAAAAAATCAATTGGCGGGTATGTAATCCACCTGACCGTGACTCCCCCCTTTCTCGAGAGCTGGATCCGCCACTGTAACTGGGTGAGTGGAGGTTGAAACTCAAGAATTTAATAAAAATAACACTTACCTTCGAGTACAAATATCCTTGTACAGCACAGGTACACTTAACTAATTATTCACAAAACGTCTCTTAGCTCAACAGTAAATCAGAACAATGAGAGCATCCTACACATACAAGTACAAGATATGGTCTGAAAATAAGGGAAGCGGGAATTGAGGAAACGAATAGACAACGTTATTTTCCGTAATCCAGAATACACCAACCGAAATGGATCGTCCATTTCGGTTGGTCCATGATCCGCGACTATGAACCTTAATACTATTATCAATTGGGTTCAAGTTCCCGATTCAGTTGAGCTCTATATTTCCCTCTTGCCGCGTAAAAAATTGAAGACATATGCAACTATATTACTATCGTACGCGGCACATCAAAACAAGCGAGTAAATAAATCTTATGGAGACGTTTTCGGACTTTTCGGCTGGAGATCCCTTTGTCGGCCTGCGTAGTCATGCTGACACAAATATATCACATGGCGAGGTCTCCGAGATATCGCATGGGCACATCAGTGGGAACTTCGCTTAGTAACCTCGCAAAGAGATCTCTGGGACCTCGCGGTAGGATCTCGCATGAAAGTCGCATTGTAACCTCTCAGAGATATCGCATGGGAGAGCTCTCAAAGATATCGCATATCGAGGTCTCCAAGATATCGCATGGGTACATCACTGGGAACTTTGCTTACGAACCTCACATAGAGATCTCTGGAATCTCGCGGTAGGAGCTCGCATAAAAGTCGCATTGTAACCTCTCAGAGAGCTCGCGGAGAAGTCTGTGTTTCCTGGGATGTAATGTTAAAGTATCATTTCATTTTGCATTAATTTCAATTCGATACGTGGTTGTTCGGGACATTCAGCATAAATATCCGAATTTCGCATTCCATCGAAATTTCAGTCTTGACAAAGTTAATAAACATTCTGACAACATTGTTACCTTGTATAGATAATCAGAGAGATTATAAAGTTCAGCCATTCTGTGATATTATAAATCCAGGGAAGCATCCAGATTATTCTTATGATTTTCGATTTTTTCGTCAAATTTTATCGGGTAAAATTGGAAATAACTCGAAAACACGTTTCATTGAAAAAAATAGGAATACCATTTCCTAAAATGATTGATTCCTTCGAAAATATGAACCGCTTATCTTTTTCGAGTGATTTCATGGTATTTTTGCTTGTATGTATGAGTCGGCTCCGCTGTAACTTTCATACTAGAAGAAACATTGAATAAGTTTTGATTGAGGAATATGCACCATAAATAGAGTAACCAATCAACAAAAATTCAGAAGATATAAACAGGAAATGTTTTTTTGTGGATTTCCGACACCTTGTATCTTCAAAACGAAACCGAATTTTAAAAAATGGTATAGAAAAAAGTGTTTCTTTTGGCCTCACGAATCTACAGTTGAAATATTTGTACAAGTCAAAGACTCACTCACCCTGTATAATAACTCAAATTGAGGTGTGAGTCAAAGAAAAAATGTTGGAATAAAAATTACAACCTTCCGTTTCATACGATGTGACGTCTTTACAAAATGAAACGAATATGATCAGTCAACGCCTCCCCAAAAAGTCTCCTATCCATCCAGAAATTCCGAACTATCTCCCGAAAACTTATTTCATCAGAACAGCCCCTCGCGAAAATACCATACATCGCACAGTATATTGCGTCATGTTTTCCCAAAGTTTGACAGTGTCAGAAGCCTCCTTTTTGCATAATTCGACTGGGATCCCCAGCCGTCTTGTCATAACTTCAGCTCCGATCCATCCACCAATTTTGCTTGCGAGGACGTTGTGTCGAAAGCCGTATTGTTAACACGGTGTTTGTATCGAAAAAAGCAATCTCGGTCTTGCGGGAGAAGAAGGAGGAGAGACGTGTTCGACATAAAGTCGATGCTAATGCCATGGTGAATCTAATTTGGAAATATCGAATTTTCGAACGGATGAAAGTGGCCCATAATGTAATGATATCTCATGATGAGAAAATATAAATTTTCACAATGAAAAGATGTGAAAAATGATATTCCATATATCGGAAACCGTAATCTGAACGGCTGATCCATGATAATGAAAATTATTCAGCCCATTCTTTCTATAATTTGCCATAATATTTCTTGCTGAGCTCCCAACATCTTTGACAGTAACCGATATTTGTTTTGTGATGCAAAATGGTGAATGCGCCTCCACAATTTCACCATTTCATGGGCTTGTCTGACCGATACAGATTCGTTACAAGGAAAAATTCGCAAATGTAATGAAAAGCCAACAAATAAAAGATGATTCAACATCCAGATCCATCTATTCCCTTTCTCTTATCTCATTATTAGCGGAGGAAATGTTAAACGAGGTACTATAAAGTTCTACGTATGATGCAAGAGCACAGATAAAAACCTCAGCAAAATCCCTGTCTCCCGTATAAGTATAGGGATATTGAATCCGCTTACAGAATAAGCTGATATTTATATTGAAGGGCATGTTCTTCTAAGAATCCAATTTATTCTTTCTTTCTCCGAAGAATTTAACGAAGCTATTTGTGATAACCTGAAACAAAAAGGCAAAGATTAAGAAAATCAAATCAACTTATATAATATTCATTGAAGAATTGTTTCAAAGATATCAATTCATCTCAAAAACGTATGAGATTCTGAATTAATGTCCTTAAATTCATCAGGAAGTTTATTCACTAAACAATCATGGTTTGTCCTCCTTAGAAGATTCAAAAGACACCAAATTTTCATGTAAAGATGAAAACCAGACTTTTTTCATAAGGATAAAAAATTATAATCGTATTGAAAATAGTTATAAATACCTATGCATCTATATATGAGTGTTAAAAGTGACGTTTTATTTTGTGAGTGAAAAAGTTTGTGAAATGGCGGAGCGAATTGAACAATTTCACGTACAGAACAAAATCACAAATACCATACAATGTTTTTTGTACAGCAGCCCCATTTTGATAATGAAATTATTAATGAAAGTGACGATTTGGTTGTTCCTGTGGATATTGAAGAGTCTGCAAGAAGAGCAACTCTGGAACTCCTACCTAAAAAATCTGTTCAGCAGTACGATATTGCATATAACAATTTCCTGGCCTGGTGTTAATTGAAAAATGTAGAAGAAAACTTCAGTGAACCTGTTTTCCTGGCATAATTAGAAGAAAAATAAAAAATATGGATTTCATCAACTTTGTGGAGCAAATTTGCAATGATAAAGTCAAGCGCCCTTGTTAAAAATGGTGTGGATGTAGTAAATATTTTAAAGTAATAGCATATTCAAAACGGAAAAGTGAAGGATATCGTCCCAAAAAATCGAAAATTCCCACTCGTGAACAAGTTGAAAAGTTTATAAATGAGGCACCAGATGAGAAATACTTGATGGTTAAGGATGCAACTATTTTCGGATTATTTGGAGCCTGTTGGCGTGAAGGATTGTGTAATTTTTCAGTGTAAGACACCGAAATAACAAATAAATCATTGATTATACAACTTCCAAACACAAAAACGAAAGTCAGTCGTTCTTTCAGTATAATTGGGAAGTATGTTGACTATTTTCATAAGTACTTTGCACTGCGTCCTTCTGTCATCAAACATCTTCGTTTTTTCCTGAAATACATGAATAAGAAATGCACTGCCAATCCAGTTGGTATCAATACATTTGAAAAAATTCCATCTATTGTTGCCGAATTCCTCAAATTGCCAGAAACAAAGCAATATACAAGACACTGTTTTCGAAGATCCTCCACTTCATTGCAAGCAGAATCAGGAGTAAATATTACGGATATAAAAAAACATGATGGATGGAAGTCTACGACGGTAGCCGAGGGCTATGTTGATCATTCCATTGCATATAGAAATGTCATTGCTGAAAAAATTCTCCCAACCTCAACAGATTTTGTATCATCATCATCCAATATTGTACTTCCGGTTTCTACAAGTACTGATGGTGCTGAAGATTCTGATAATGTGTTGCGAAGCTCCCTTACGTCACAGGGCATTAATATTAGTAATTGTTCTAGTTTTACGATTAATAATAATGTTCATAAGTGATGATTGTTGAATATTGATAATGAAAATTTGCAATTGCTGAATTTTTTTCATCTGATTTCATCATAAGAAAATGGAGTGCTGAGAATATTTTTAACACTAATGTTAAAAATATTTTCAACACGCTTTCACGTAAACAATCAATTTTAACATTGTTTGCTACCATTAAAAGTGTCACTTTTAATGGCAGTTGTACAAAAAATCATTTTTGACTCAAAATTTCCTTGTCACTCTTTTCAGAATATAGGATATCATTAATCCATAAAGGTTTTCGAGCTTTCAATTTAGTAATTCTTGTATCTGGGCAATAAACCGTATGTAATAGGATATAAATCTGGGAAAGAATGAGATCTATCCCAAGATTCATTTTATTTATTTCTTGTTTCTTTCGACCTCAAGAATCTACTCGCCCTGTATATAAAGCATATATAAAAGCATTTCGGTAAAGGGACTTTCACATTATCCCCGTCCAATTTATCAAAGGCAGTAACGATTCGTCCAGGGGAGCCATCGATAATACAGGGTGGGGCAGAAAAACCTATCCGATTTCAAAACGTTATAAAATTAAAACCACTCAGCTTGTCAAAAAATTTTTTTTATTAACATATCGCAAATTTTATGCCATTTTTAAATTTAAGTTTTGAAAAGCACATCACTCAAATGTCGTCCTTGGGAGCGGATACACTTATTTAGGCGCTCGCGGCAGCTTTCCATGACTTTCACCGTCATTTCCACAGGAATTTCTTCAATTGCCCGAGCAATTTCCCTTCGTAAAGCAAGAAGGGTCCTTGGTCGATGCTGGTAAACCTTCGATTTGAGGTAACCCCAAAGGAAGAAGTCACATGGAGTGAGATCCGGTGAGCGCGGCGGCCAGCCAACATCACCTCTCAGAGAAATGAGGCGACCGGGAAACAGTTCCCTGAGAATGTCCATTGATCGTCGCGATGTGTGGGCGGTTGCACCATCCTGTTGAAACCACACATTTTCCACGCCATTTTCTTCCATTTTGGGTCTTAGAAAATTTTCCAGCATGAAACAATAGCGCTCGCTGTTGACCGTTACGGTTTGCCCATTTTCTTCAAAAAAGTAGGGCCCCCAGACGCCTAGGCGGGAAAGAGCACACCACACAGTCACTTTTGGGCTATGGAGGGGTTCCTGATGGATTTCCCGAGGATTTTCGTCACTCCAATATCGAAAATTCTGCCTGTTTACGGCGCCACAAAGGTGAAAATGGGCTTCGTCCGTGAAGAGCACAACATCGTCGTTTGGCAGTTCTCGGAGATCGCGACACAGGTTCGTACGGGTTTCAAAATCCCTTTCACTTAATTTCTGTGCAACAACCATTTTGTAGGGATGCATTTTGAGGTCCCGGTGCAAAATTCGCCGAATACTGCGGTTGGAAATCCCCAAAGCGAGCGAATGTTTTCGCGCCGAACGACGCGGGGAACGTTCAATCGCGGCTCTCACATTGGCCACGTTTTCAGGTCCTGTTGCTGTCCTGGGACGTCCAGGCGACTTCTTTTTCAATGCTGAACTCGTCTGTCTAAAATTTGACACCCACACTTTAATCGTAGCGTGATGTGGAACAGGATCATGACGCCCGAGTCCGAAATGAATTCGAAAAGCACGTTGTGTAGCAATTATCGAACCGCCGCATTCGATAAACCGCTCAATAACAAAAGCACGATGTTCACCAGACCAAGGCATGTTGACTACTGACAAATGGCATAAAACCAGCTTTCTAACGGTTTTCACCCCACTACTCTACCTGCTCTCTCTTCTGAGAAAAAGGGATTTGAAATCGGATAGGTTCTTCTGCCCCACCCTGTATCACGGTATAAACTTCGTCTAAACCAATCCGAAATTAGTTTCGTTTATTCCCTCAGTAAGACGAGTCGAACCTGCCGAATTATGGATGTAATTTCTGTTATTGTTAAGGATTGATCTGTGGACCCTAGCAACCGTAGTTCCAATCCCACCATGTGAAACTCTATCTCGTCCCCCATCGACGATTTGATTCATCCCAAAACCCCATCGGTTCGGGGAACAGGAAATGGGTTTGCAAATCGAATACGACAAGTTATTACACCTCGAGTTATTAGCGAACTAGTCGACATTTCCAGTTTTGTAACAGTGTTTTGGTTTCGGGAAGTTTGTAGAGCTTTGGGGCTTGGATAAATCCACGGATTCGTCTGAAATGTGCGATCAATGTTGATTTATCGTTCTATTTGGATATTTCAACAAAACATTCGTATGTTATTCGAGAGGATAAAATGACCACAATTTGTTTGTACGTAACAAATAGGAATCTCTGTAGAATTGTTTTCGTTCCCCAATTTTGATGATCTGGACAACCCAGTTGTACCAATGAGTGTTGTTATACCTACTCCTTGCGCCATCTAGCAAAATCGTTCACATCAGATTCCATAGGCCTCGATCGAGTCTGGCATCGGGGACTCCTCGCCAAGCTTCCATCTTATGGCGTGCCCCCAAAGCTGTGTTCTCTGCTAGCTAGTTTTCTCTCAAACAGATCTCTCCATGTAGTGGTCGATGGAGTTTCATCTGACTCTCTACCCATAAATACTGGTGTTCCGCAGGGATCAATTCTGGCTCCAACACTATTTCTACTTCACATCAACGATTTGCTGGAAGCAACTTCGTGTCCAGTGCACAGCTTCGCGGATGATAGTACTCTCCATACCGCCTTTTCTTCTAGGGCTCCAATACCAGCCCGTCAAATCAAAAACGAACGAGGAAGAAATGTTAACAACATAAATATGGACTTGGCAACAATTCTTGAATAGGGATCTAATAACTTGGTAGAATTCAACGCAAACAAAACACAAGCATGTCTTTTCTCTAGAAAAGCCGATCTTACTGTGCCCAGCATAAAATTGTCGGGAGTGACCATACCATTGAAGTCATCCATTTCGATGCTTGGCATTACTGTCGGCAGTAACCTTTCCTGGGAGAGTCACGTGAGATCCATTGCTAAAAGTGCATCCCAAAAACTTGGTTTTCTCTCTCATGCCTGGAGCTATTTCACCTCAGGTCAGCTGCTTATGATCTATAAGGCACAGATTCGACCTGTCCTGGAATACTGTTCCCATATTTAGAGTGCTGCACCTAAACACACCCTGAAACTCTTGGATTCCGTACAAAAAAGGGCAATTCGTCTCGTCGTTGATGCCTCGCTTACAAGCTCGCTCACTTCTCTGGAACACCGTAGAAAAGTGGGCGATCTGTCTCTATTTTATAGATATTTCCATGGGCGAAGCTCTTCTGTATTATCAGCAATCGTTCCCCCTCTGGCAGTCTCTTCCAGACTAACCCGTCAAATTAAGTCTTCACATCCCTTCGTGGTAACTTTGGAGACCTGCAAAACATCTCTCTTCAAAGACTCGTTCATCCAACGAACAGCGAGGCTTTGGAACACATGGCCTAGGGAGGTGTTCCCCGAGGCATATAACCTCCAGAAATTCAAGAAGAACACCAATTCCTACCTGCTTGCCCTTGGTTCTCACGATGTTCTCATTACAGGATATTCCTTTTCGTGAAAACCACAACAAAAAAAAAATTCCGAACCTATCAGAACATACCTTCAATTGCATAATACCCAGATCCCTAAAGACACCTACCGCCGCTCGAAACTTTGTATACTGTCCCCACCTGAACCTCGAATGCAGAATTGGAGAAACGGAAGTTTCCTAGAATTTCCGCGTCATGAGAACCAAGCCCAACTTTCCCGGCACAAATACACTCAACTATCATACAGAACGGGCTAAATATTTTACAAGTCCGTGTGTAGATTCAACTCCATCCGACTACTTCTTCTTCAGCTTTCAACTTGATAAATGGCCTTCCGCAAGAATTTCCTCGCAGCTCTGACACGGTTGCCTGCATTTTTTTTCTCGGTTGAATAAAGGTGTTGTTTTTTGTTCATGATAAATTCTAGATTTACGAAGGGCATTCTCCAGGAACTTTTTGATGAATTGAGAATCATAACTTGGGTCCGGTTATTTCAGACGATTGTCATTACATTTACTCCATTCACTTTTATTTAATCACATAGGAGGTCATGGTTTCGTTTTCAGGAGTTGGTGCACCTGATGAAAGTCTGTGTGCGTACAGAAAATATCGTTAATGACAAAACGACGTTGCCAGTTTCTTTGTTTACATAAGAGTTAAAGTATCAAAGATATTCCACATTTTGTTGGTTCGAATCGATCGGCGATTTTGGGGCGAAATATCGATAGGAAATCACCTATTTTTCCGTTCTTCGTCGTCCAGAAGAAGTTTTCCGTCGATATGAGAAATTTCGTGCAAGTGTCATTTTTTCCTTTCACGACATTTGGCGTGAGTACGAACGGCAAATTTGAATTGGACCAAAAATCGATTTATAAGCATAAATAAAGCGAAAATAAGTACTAATCGACCTTTTTACACTTGATAAGGAAGTTATTTTAGGTATCTGGCCGTTCAGAAAGATTCCAAACGGAATTCCGGTCCCCCAGAAGTTTGGTTAGTTTAGGTATCGTTTTTGGTGCTCAAAATTTATTTGGAATGTGTTAATGGACGAAAAGCGACCGGAAAATATGGTTCAGGTAGGATTTTCGAGGAATTATGAGGAAAGAACTTGCAGAATGAAATTGCACGATTTTCGTAAGTAAACGGGTTCTGGATGGCAATCATCGGTCTCATATATGATTATTGTTGATCGTTTTCACGTTTCAGAAAAAACACGTCGAAAAATCTGAAAAAACAAGAAGAAATATGACTATATAGCATTCAACGGTAGGTGAATTCAGATTCCGGTGAATTGAAATTTGTCACTGGAGCTTTCATTCCTATCAATCCTTTGCCGAAAGAAGAAATAGGCTATATTGAACCAGAATACATCGATTTTTTCCATATTCCAGGAGTTTGTGTCTTATTTTAGAACAGGTGAATGATAAATGTGAAGCATATGTTTGACCTATTCTATTTTATTTGTACAAACCTACTGTGGTAGTAATGTATGAATAGTTTTCAAACTAATAAATTACTATACAGTCAGAATATTTTTCTCCTTGTTAATAAGATCGAATAAATGAAATGTATATCTATAAAGCTTTCAGAAATTGACATTCTTGCTTATTAATTTATAACCAAAACTCAGTTACTATTGCATTGAATTATTAGTTTCTCTGTAAACAAATTCGTTAATTTAGTTATTATGTTTATTTTCTTCGTGATGAATGAATAAAACTGTTATTTATTTGAAATAAAGAAATATTAGAAATAGAAATGTTATGCACCCTCACAATCATATCACATACAATATCATGATGAAAACAAAGCACATCGATAAATCTTTACAATCATAAATCCAAAAATCCTTTAAATGTAGAATATTGTTCACAATTTTCTGTTGTGTTCTCCAAAATGAAATATACATTCTGAGAAATACGCTAAGAATGTAGAAAGGGCAACATAGTGTTGCCTTGGAACATAAAAATATTTTGAAAAACGTCATAACTTCGATACAGAGTGGAATGTGTCAAATTTCCAAGGCCAGAGTTGTGATTTTATAATTGTGAATGGAGTAAACATCCAATGATATTCATTAATTATCAATTAAACACAATCTATATCCATAAATTCGTCCTATTTGAAATAAACTAACAATGTCAACATACTTTTGCCATTCAAAGAATTTCAATCTGATACTACCAGAAATCGTATCTGCGAAAGTTGAAAACACATAAATATAAAAGCTTCACTCTCCAATTTCCGGGCACTTCCTCAGTCAATTTTGTCACAACTTTCAATATTAGTAGGGGAACTGCTCATAAATCAAATATTTATCTATGGCTCCCTTTTCCAGCGAGTTAAAAACGTTTGAACGACTCAACAATGGCTTCTCTGCCCCTTTTATCTGATATCGAGTGACGAGAAAGTTATTGCTGTTTTCGTTCGCGATGTCAGAAAATGTGTCAATTTAACAGCGGCATTCAGTAAACAGTATATCAGATAGGGAAGTATTCAATACATTTTTCACGTACAAGGGAAAGAATTTGATATCCAATAGTACCTCAAGATCTTTCGAAAGTTAATGTTTAGCAGATTGGATTTGTTATTTGTTGGTCTTGAGAATGAGAATTCTTGATAAAACACTCGTCCTCCTCGTGAAAATTAATAATTGGATTCAACTCTGGAAATTTTCAGATAGAATTGGGCGAAAAAAATTGCCAAGGAAATTGACTGATGGAAGAAGGAATCAAACGCGAATAAAAGATGCCCTTGTTGCTTTCAGTTTGATACATTTGAAGCCTGAAATATTGTTCTCGTAATTGGGAACTGCGGAGCCCTCTGGTATCCGAGAAGAGAGGTCTGAATCGGGAGATGTGATGGAGGAATAAATAAACGATGCCGAATTATATATATCTGAGAAGTTCGCGAAAACTTTGAAGTTTCTGATAAAGCGTTAAACGGTGATGAATGAGTAGCATGGCTAACAAGTCGAAAAGTTTCCGTGTTTTTACCACTCTCCCGTTTCCTTTAATATCTTCAAATGTTGCGCATAAATTCTGAATACTTTATGGACGCCATTACCGAAATTGTGATGCTTGTAATATAGGAAATATTCGTCTTTCTCAAATAAAATATTAACAAGCCATAAAATATTCCGCGAAAGTTAGCAGACATCTCCGAGTCAAAGAAATATGCTGAATCCGAAGTTAAGACCTATTTTGACTGAGCTTTTTGAATTATTGCTCCGGACTTATAAATTATTCACATTGTCTTATTCATTCAGAGAGGAGTGGGAAAATTGCTGCAAAAGGAGAAAATGTACGTTAGGGATTTGGATGTTTTATTTCTTTTTTATTTTACGGTTCGCAAATATTCTGAAATCTGCGGGTTGTAAAGGGAATTTTTAAGGGATGTGCCTAAGAAGCAGCATTTTTGTTGGTTTTTCAGTTCGCCAATTAGGTTTCCCGATATTCTGATAGAAATAATGAATATTTCTCGATCCACTGTGCAGAAAATTCTGTTGCACACTGCTTCGGAATAATAAAACGGAAAAATTCAAAATTGCAAGCAGTAATTCGAAATTTTATGGGAATTCCTGAGTTTGAATAAATAGAATATTTTCAAAATCACGCCGAACGATTACTTTCTGGAGACAAGTCCTAGAACTTCAAGATTTTCAGAGAACATTAACAGGTCGAAAGCCTCAGTTGAGTTCTTAAACGTGCCAAATTGACCCAATGGTTTCGGAGCTGTTAATTTTCGAATCTTTATTTTTCAAATATACTGCTCCACAAGAGTTAGGGATATAGTTTCATTCGGGATTGTGAACCCTATAGTTTAGATGAATTAAGGGAGTTTTGTAAGAGGTGAATAATGTTTTAGTTTTTTTTGTGTGATTTATTTGACTTGTTTCATCTTTCATTCCAATCTGGTGTAATTGTTTGAGACCAATAAATATTTATTATTTATTGTTATTATCTTATTCAATCGTTTTTAAAAGTATGTAATCTTCGAGAAAATCGCTGTAAAATCATTTAAAACTCAATAACAACTCGAATCGATCCGATAAAAATCAGTATGAGACATTTCGTAAATCTGGTCGCCTTTTTTCTGAAGTTTGGTTCTATGCTCCAAAGAAGCATATCTTATTTTAACTGTATTTTTTTGCAATTTAATTCAATATCCCTAACTCATGTGGAGCAGTTTATTTCAAAAACTGTCCATTTGAACTTCAGATGATAATGAGTTTTCGTATAACTCATCAATTTATATGAAAAATTTCAGCCCAATTGGGTTATTATTTTTGCTGATATTGAATTTTTTCTCAATGATTTTTCCGGCATCTTCACGATATTTTGTATGATGATATATATCGGTATCATACAGTTTGTTATAATATTATATTATATTATATCTGTGTGTAATATTGATCTCTGCTGCTCAATTTTTGGACCTGGCAATAATTCGGCCTTTCGAATCCCCGTTAATCATCAGGAATTAGCTCATCTAGGTGTGCAAATCGACAATGAATTTCCAGCAGAGAAGTTCCTCAATTAGACCATTCCTAATTGGCCAATCATTGCGATTGTATCAGGTGCTGCGAGCCAATGCGGAGACCTAGTTAACAACGTTTATTGAATAACAATTAATTTTTTTGAATCGATCTGATGACAGATTTGGGATGTCTAGACATAAATTCGAGATCTGCTTTGAATATTTTTTACCAATATACTATTCACCTAGCCGATTGTTCAGAGGTCTATAAAGAACTGAATTAACAAATTATCGAAGAAAAACCAAAAAACCTCACTGCAAAAACATTTCACTGAACAGAAAATATTTTATTTTACTGTATAGTTCTCATTTTTCACTCACCTCCACTGATCAACTAGTTCATTAAAGAATCTTGAAAGATTGAAATAAAAAAATTATTCGAGAAATACAAAAAATCCGACAATTTTCTTGTTTTGATTAGATACATCTTCTCGATAAAACTGAATTTAAATCCCCAGCACCTTCACCATTTTGTATCGAAATACAACAAGCCTATAGATTTCATCAAGCCGATCGGAAATGAAGACAAGTAGCAAATTATTGGAGCAGAACAGAAAGCCCAAATGCAAAATAAAATGACTTAAAAGGAAAAAAAGAAGTACTGAACTCAATTAATGAAATTTTGTGTTTTGTGTTTTTGCAGTCAGGTTTTAGTTTTTTCTCGATATTTTGTTCATTTCAATCATTTTAGTCATTAATGAACGAGTTGATCAGTGATGGCAAGTGAAAAATGAGGTTAACAAAGTGGAGAATGGCAACAAAATATGAGTTTCAGATAATAAGGAATGATTAAACTTTTCAGACTTTTATTTTGTCGAATTTCTGCACAACTACAAACTTATTCGCATCAGTCTCTCCACGAGTTGAGATAATTATTTAATAAAACCTAACAACATCACCAACTTTCTTTTTGTGCCCCCCAACTGAAGACAAAATATGAGGGAAAATGAATATGCCCCATCTTTTTTCCGTGTTTCCGACCTTCCCTATCTAAACTCATTAGATCTCGTTCAGTTTTATTACAGCTATCGAACACCGATCTAGAGCCATTCAGCCTCATCCAGCCTCGACGAAATTATATGAAAAGATATGAAATCATCAGGATTACGACCTGATAACCCCGAATTGTGGTTCCAGACGCCGTCTTGGAGTTGATTACAAGAGCACGTTACATTTAATTTCATTCCTCATAAAGCGGCAAATAAAGTATCGTTCACCTAATTATCCGACTCTATGATATCCTAAGTATAGCCCATTTACCATCGAACACTTGCCGAGCACTGGGAGAGACACAGAGCGTCACATTGAATTGAGGCAGATTTGCCTCATAAATCTCGTCCTAATGTTAATAACATTTTAACGGCAGTTCTCGCCGAGTAAACTTGGAGGATTATGCGCCTAAAAGCCCCCACGTGTAGTGCATTAATTCCCCCCAGTTTGGGCTCGCAGGCGTCTACAAAATGCCACAATTATTTTAATAAGGGAGGTTAATCGTCAAGGCCTATGCCAACTATCTTGTAAAACAGTAGGAACGTTTGTGCCGCTCTCTGGACTTTCTTATCATTGGGCTCTTCTGGTGAGAAGAAATGGACTGATACGAAAATTAAAAGAAATATGTAACGTTGGATATACCTACCACGAAATGAAGATAATGGTACTCACGGTTTATATGACCTGGGAGTCTCATCTCTAAGGTTTTTGGCTACGTGTTAGAGCGAATTACGTAGAGAGACAGTGCACATAGCTTTATAGTATATTCTAAAACTATATGTAGTTGCAGAATGGGCGTATGCGAAATTCGAACGCATGAGTGTTGGAATTGCCTTCTGTCGAAATTAAACGAAAAATTCAGATTATACATCCTAGTGACTTTTGTATTGTATCTTGGCAGTTGGTGTGACTGTTAATTGACATTTGAATCTCACGTTTCGAATTTTGAAATCATTTATATTTAAGCATTGAATACGTGAATTATGTTTGAAGAAATCGATTAAACACCTCCAGAATTAGGAAAAATTGCGAATAATGTTGCGAATAAATTTATAAATCAAAAATCCTTATCCATGTATGAAAAAGATTACGAAAAACTTGTGAAGTGGTCTGAAGAGAATTCGGTTATTTGAATTTCAGATTATGTTTTGATAGCGTATTTCGAATATCGTATTCATGAATTAGAACATATAAATGTTCTACATGTACTCATTCAATGTAACGCAGTATGGCTCAGAAATTGAAATATAAAACATTTCCAACGAGTATTGATTGAGAAAAGAGAAGAAAACTAGCTATGGAACTACGTATATATAACTACAACTTCCAAACGAAAATTTTGGGACTTTTTTTGCGAAAACTAAGAGGATTGCCGACTTCTCGTTATCATTTTCGTAATCTGAGACCCAAACTTAGTGAGTACAAATTTTTTCACTGGTCCAATACGATTCTTTCAGTTCTAAATGAATACAATGAAATTGGATAGGTTCGGAAGCCAGTGCTGACAACCACAAAACGAAAAATATAACTGAAAACAATGCTGTTATGAGTTCATTGCAGTACTGTTTTAATGAACTCATTACGATACTGAAATAGAGAAAAATATTCAAAACTCTGATTCAGATATTCACGTTCGTATAATTAATGTTTATACATCGTCATTCACCAGTTTCATTACAGTATAATCTCAATTGCCTTCAGTATTTCGTTGCTACTTTATATTTCAACTCAACTACTATTGTTTCTTAATGTTTTCTTCTGACAATATATGCAGAACGTGAAGCAATCCAATAGGAAATTTAAGTTCTCAAAAACAATCTGCGATAAATTGAGAATTGTTCACATAAAATATCTACTTGTTCTCCTCAATTCCCTCATATGCAATCGGATTGTTCTGTGTGAATTTTCATACAAAATACACAAAACCATTTCTGAGTTTTGTTATCAAATGCTCCAAGTATTATACAGGAGATGATGGAAGTTTGCACAATTTTTTGAATATTCATGAGGCTCTTTATATTATTTCAACCTACAGTAAATGAAAACAAACGTTCGAATAGACCGCATGTACTGGAATAAGGCCTCAGATTGCTTTAAACTTGAACGGTGCTTGTTTGTTTTATGGAATTATTGTTCTGTAAAGAACGCTCTTACAGTCATACAGGGTGTCACATTGGAAAAGAAATACAGGTCTTTTTCAATAGAAATTTTGGTTAAATACTCGTACCCTCGATTTTGTTCATGGGCATAGACAAAAAAAGGACACCCAAAGGATGTTCACTGGACGTCCATTGATAATGCATGGGCATCCAATGGTAACAACAACATCCCAGTTGTATAATAAAGCAATATCACGAAAGCATCCAAGAAATCGACGTCACAAGTCTCCAAGCGTGAAAAATGAACTCTATCTCAAATAAAAAGCTTCCAATCAAACTCAAGCAGATAATTGAGGCGCCTTTATTTTATGCAGACTCGACCGAGTTAACATGGGTTCCCGGGCCTCATTCCCCGATCAATAGTCGCCATTTAGCAGATAAGGGGTGTTAAATAGTCTCCGGGAACTTTTTGAAAAGTCCCGATATCCTGAAAAACTCCTGCGAATCCTATTCGATTAAAAAGTTTCGCACTTGCCGTTGATTTAATGACGATCGGGCCAGAGATGCTAATTCAGTTTTGGGGCACCTCGGAGAGCGCAAACGGAAAATTGAGTTTCCCGAAATAACAATAGGTGATAAATTGAAGATCGCGAGACTGGAAGATCTGAATTCGCGTTAATTGATGAATAAGGAGGAAAGATTTTTCTCGGAGTGCGTTGATGCCAGATTTTAGAATTAAAATCCCCTAAATATCTAAAAATTACCAAAAATGGCAGAAAGAGGTTATTCCTTGGACTATTTTGATAATATTTCCTTCCTGGATTATTTTTGAAGAGGCACGTTATTGCAAAGGTATAAATTGAAATAAAACACATTTAAATGAAAATTGAAGCCAAAAAGTTTTTTTATGGCATAATTCTTTCGAGGACAACAAGAGCTTCACATTTATACCTAATTTTTTAAATTTCATCACGGCCGACGGCGTTGCCACATAATTCGTATTTTTAGGATATTTTTAGTGTTTTATGGGGTTCATCAGAATTCTTATAGCATCCGCCGTGTTCAATCTAGATAAACGAAATTTTTATAGAAGTTAGCTTAAGGGGCCGTTATACTCTGGCCGACGGCTACGGCACCGATTCTCCATTCAAAAGGTGCCTCTCATTTTTCCAAGTTTACGCCCTCAATTTTTCACCTAAAACAATGTTTTTTTTTTAAACTGAAGCACTCCAATTTCTTCTCTTTAATAAAATTATTTTTTCGCATGAAAAAATCGGCTACGGCACAGATTCTCCATTCAAAAAGTGCCTTTCATTTTTCCAAGTTTACGCCCTCAATTTTTCACCTAAAAGCTTGATTTTTTCATTAAATTGATGTTAAAGGATGTCGGGTTGAATTTGATAGTCTATGAAAATTGACTTCATAATCGTTTTTCGGCGGTTGTTCATCAATTTTTTTTAGAAAATTCATTGAAGTACCCTCGACAAATCAATTTTCTATATTTAAAAAAAAATTCCATTTGGATAAGCGTTCAAATAATGCAAAAAAATTATAGAAATACTAAGAAGTCTTCCAGAAAGTGTGAAATCGTAGAGAACTGTATGAAATTCCAGGAGAATTAAAAAAAAATCAAGCTTTCAGGAGGAAAATTGAGGGCGTGAACTTTTTGAATGGAGAATCGGAGTCGTCAGCCAGATTATAACGGCCCCTTAAGGTATCAGGTAAACATCTGAAGTTTTTTTCATACAGAGTGTCTAATATAAATGTACCAATTAACTCAAATTGAATATGCGTTAACTCGATTTTTTCAAAGGGAAAACCCTGTATTTTTCTCTTTCATGAAATTTGTTTTTCAAATGTCTACCTTTATTACAAAGTATGTCCCAAACTTGAACCGTTCTTTTTTGGGATATTTCACATTCTTTAAAAAAACGATTACTTTGTAAAAAAGATAGACATTTGAAAAACAAATTTCATGAAAGAGAAAAATACAGGGTGTTCCATTTGAAAAAATCGAGTTATCGCATATTTAATTTGAGTGAATTGGTTGCTTTATATTAGACACTCTGTATATGAAAAAAACTTCAGATGTTGGCCGAATGAAAAAGCTGATACCTCATGCTAACTACTATAAAAATTTTGTTCATCTAGATTGAACACAGCGTTTGCTATAAGAATTCTAATGAACTCCTTAAAACACTCAAAATACCTTAAAAAGGCGAATTATGTGGCAAGGCCTTGATGAAGTTAAAAAAAATGAGGTATAAGTGTAAAGCTCTTGTTGTCCTCGACGGAATGATGCCATGAAATACAGGGTGCATGTTCGATTTGAAAAAACTGCATATTTTTCCGTAATTTTTTTCTGACGCACCCTGTATATGTAAACCTTATAACCATGCCATATAAGTTTTTCCCACAGGGTACAGTTTAGACGCTATTTTAGTCGTACGACTAACTGATGCACCCTGTATATTATATTTTTTTAAACCCGAGTACAATGGGTGTCCAAACTTTCTGATAGTAACGAAACTTTCGAAGTTCCATCAGGCCAAAAGTGGTATCTGTTGTGTCTTCTCGGACCTACGTATGGAGACAGCCTTCCAGAATAAATGAATATTAAACAAACTTCCGCTATACAAAGCAAGGGGGTAACTTCTCCGTAATTGACTTTTATTAACAATTAGACAGAGCAAATTGAGTTAATTTTCCCTCGTACACCGGGAGTATGAACTTGGATCCTCTTAACTTGTGAACTATTTCGGATGCTTCGGTTGAAGCTTTATATTAGAATGCATGAGGTGAAGCTTATAAAAAATCAGGTTCATATTCAATGAAATTTAGGTTCAATAGATGGTTTGATTTTGATGAAGTTAGAATCATCCCGTTACTTGTCTTTTCCTCTCTCAATGTTGATAGACAAGTCACAGTTAAGCTTATCATGCAAAGATAGTGGTGCAAATACTGAACGGTTTCTCAATAAGAGGTGTTATTTGACATTCGAAGAAAAATGCCATTTCTCAAGATAAATTATCGGACCTTTATTTCATTATAAAGAGGAAGGTGTACCGTTCATAATGGAAAATAACATCAGCCAGATGGCCACCACGACAACGACTACAGGACCATATCATTTTCATGAGATTTCCCATGATAAAATCGCAAAGTGCCCTATGTCCTCGATAGTCGATAGCCTCACGAATTCCATCTTTGAGGTCTTGAATCGACGCTGGGCGTAGACCTTCTCTTCCACATGGCCCCAAAGGAAGAAGTCGCATGGTGTTAAATCACAAGATATCCTTAGCCAATTCCGGCCACAAAAAATCATTAATCGTCTCTATACTCCATTCACATTTATAAAGTATCCCGGTTGGCCAGGTTTTAGGTTTATCAAGTTTTTTCCCCTAGAACAGACGCAGGTTGGCACTTGTGAAAATTAAACAACGTTGCCATGTTAATTCGCTAATTTATCCCCTCAATATTCTTGAAGTGTGCTGATAAGAGAAATGTCAAGTTTGATTAATAAACAATAAAAGTCTGATTCACTTGAAAGATATTTCGCTTTCTGAAATAAAAAACTATAAAAATTGTTCGGTAAGGGTTGATCACATTAACTTTAACAAATATAAATATATTCATCACGCCAGGAAACTAAAAATGCCGAAGGTAGTGACGAAAAAGCAGAGACAAACTATGAGGAAGAATTGAAATCGGCTCATTCAAAAAGTATCAATTTGGAATCAACACTTTATCATACCAGCTATCCAACATTTTTAACGTATGTGTGTAAAAACCAAGGTATTATATTTTATGAGAATAGATATTTATTTTTTAGCTGCACATAAACACAAACAGGATAATTTTAAGTGAAAGAGACGACAAAGAATTTCCCTCTATTGGTGCACCAAAAAAGACATTGACTGAAGACTTCATTTTGAAAAAAGATCTGCAACGACAAATTTGGAATTATAATTCGAAACATGAACATTTTTCGATTGATAATCTACTCACTTTTGCAAAATAACATTTGGAATATAACGGAGGACGGACATCACTTAAATCATGAAATCAATGGGTTACAAATACAAAAGGGTAAATGAACGCAAAATTTTATGTGAACAAAAACATGTTGTTGCAGACAAAATTACTTTCCTGCGCAAATTTTGATTTGTGTTTCTACATGAAACTTGGATTTACCAAAACGATACTTCAGTTCGTCGCTGGACACATGAATCGGATATGATGAGTAATCCATCCAAAATTGAATCAGAAGGAAAACGTTTCACAGTTCTACACGCAGGAAGTAATTTCGGGTTTTTAGAAGGTTCTGATTTCATTTTAGATTAAAAAACAATGACCGTGACTATCACAAGACAATGACCAGTGAAATTTTTCAGAATTTGGTTATTAATCAACTGATTCCATCTTTAGCTAAGATTCCTGTGAAATGTGTGGTGGTAATGGACAATGCACCATATCATTCGGTTCAATTGGATAAACCACCCACCTTTTCCAGCAAAAAAAGCGAGATGCAGGATTGGTTGATTAAAAACAAGATTGATTTTAATCAAAATTTTACCAAGAAACAACTTTGGAATTTGATATTACCTCATCGAACTGACAGACAGAGACGATATGTGTTGATGACCTTTTGAAGGAGCATGAGGTTCTTAGATAACCCCCATACCATTGTCAGTACAATCCTATTGAAATGGCATGGACGTTTTGTAAGAACTTCTATAACAAAAACATAAATTCGCATCCCTATACAACGGATATAGTGTTGAATTTATGGAGTCTGGCTCTTTCAAAATGTACATCAGATATGTGGCAAAATTTTTATTTACATTGTGAAAGAGTCAAAAACTTATCACAGAGGACTGGACGAAACACATGGGTAATCTTCCAATGGCAGATATTCCTCCATTCGTTATTTCATTGGGAGAATCTGATTCAGATTCAGAATTTTCTGAGGGTTACTCTGACTCAAACAATGATCTAATTGATATGGAATAATATGTAGAGGAAATTCTGAGAACTCGTCTCTTCCACTTAAAATGGGGAGTTCAAAATGGATGGAGGTTCAAAAACTCCAAAAGGAACATTACTAGTGTAAGTTCAACAGAACCCTTTATCCGGCAGTGTGAAAGACCTAACGTTTGGATATTCTAGTAGTGCAATAATGTCGAATACCCTCCTTATTCAACTAGTACTGTATCGAAGATTTTCTACGATCAAGGAGGTTCAACTGAATCAAACAAAATGACAAAAAGCCTATACTATGGAAAAGGAAGTTGCTGCAAACCACCTAGATAGAAAAATAACCAATCAGGAATCTGGGAAAGAATTGCTTGGAGGGCCAGATCTGGTCAGAAGACCTTCGTTGTCAAGGACCAAATGTAGGTTATATTATTTATTATTTCCTGATGATTTTCTATCTCCTTTTCTGTTGCAGATATGATTTCAAGATATTTTGTCAGTCTCAGTCCAAAAATGAGATAAAATGTTGTTCCTGAAGAAGATTCCATCCATTATAAATATGTCAGCCTATTCTTTGAAAAAATTCCAAAACCTCTATACTTACTCAGAGAGGTTTTTATCTTTGTGCTCTTGTATCATAGTTAAAAATGTATGGTGTCCTGTTCGAATCTGTTTTGCTATTACTGTAATTGCTTTGAACATGCTATAATGTTTGATACATCAAATAACCTAACCTTTCTTTTCTCAAAGAAACATATACATGTAACAATGTTAGAAAATAATGTTTTGTGATTGAAAATTATGGACGTTTTATATATTCAAATCCAATTTCTTTATTGAGTTGCCGTTTTCTCAAGTTTTTGTATCCAATCATTATATGCCAGTTTGAAAAAGAATCTTTATTAATGATTGTATTCATAGCCTCCATGAGTAGACTTTTTTGAATTCAATATTAGGTACTGCTTACATCAGAAGTTTTCACCTGAACTCTTCCATGTGTGCAATTCTCTTGAAAAATTACTAATTGAATATTGTTAAAAAATTATGTCTTAAGCTGTAATGCCATTGAAATTATGTATGGAAATTACATTATGAATTATACTGTATATATCTTATTTCATCCCATTGTGCTTTAATTTTTTTTTCGAATAAACTATCACAAAGTAACGGACTATTCTGGCCATTATTTTTCAGTGAAATTTCAACACTCGATTCTTGTCTTCCGTACGAGTAAATAGCATAATTGAATCTTCCAACCATGTTAATATATGTGAAATATTTCCAGTATTAACAGAGAAAAAAGTTTCTTCAACATTCGCCAGGTCTCTGGAATTATTGAATTCACATAATATTTTCTCAAATTCATTATTTTCCCAAAGTAAATAAACATTTCGATAAATACGTAATTACTACGACTCTTATCAAGAAAGGGCAACATTGCTCAATCATCTGACAGAAAAATGACTATAACCTAACATTTTCAAAAAATACACGGTGAAATCTGTCAGAATGTCATGGCCAACCGGTATACTTTATAAATGTGAATGGAGTATAGATAGAGCTATCCATTCACCGTAGCCTCATTCTCGAAAAAGTGAGGTCCAATGACACCTAAAAGTTGAGGATAGAGAACCGACTCTTCCAAATTTCCACCAATTTTATAGTGAATTTTAAGGATTTCATTGCGTTGTTGAGGGGTGTATCGTTCCATTTCAATTAATGGTGTAGTTTCTACTTGTCAAATGTCGAAAAGTGACAGCTTCAAAAGTGACATCTGCTGAAATTCAAAATAACACCTCTTATTGGAAAACCCTTTGAATAATTCAAAAATTCTCATTCTTATCGTGATGCTATCCATGTTGTTTCAGACTCAAATAAACCGGCACCTTTATTGAAGACAGTGAATGCGTCTTTTCGCTTTGATCCAGTTCCTTTCCACTCCAGCGCAACAGTGACATCTCTTCATCAGCCATTTCTAAATCGAATCCTAGTCGTTTATTACATAATTTTCAACACTACCATCTTGCAGAGACAACGTACATCTCCAAAGCGGAAACCACCGCCCGGAAGTTTCTCAATACCGAATTCTTCATGTGCAGAAAACATCGGAAATTTTCATTAAGCTGATTACTCCAGCCCGTATCGAGTTCTAGAAATGTTAACTTTGACCCGTTCCTTTTCATCTGCCGACATTTGTGAGATTTTCAACTATTTCAATTACAGCTGGGGAACTTGTGGGGTTGATTTAATTACTTAGCGGTGAAAAGATTCTTGGATTCCCTGACCGCACGATGGTAATATACGAAGAGATACGTGTTAGAGGTAGCGGTTTTTCAATAAGATAAATCGTGTTGTACTTTTAATAACCTATGAATCAAGGGTCATCTATATCAGTTTTTCCAGAAAACAAATGACAGAAATTATGTACAATTTCAGTGGATACATAAACACTTGCCCGAAATATGATAAAGTATTAAAATCGAGAATGCTGACTGCTTCATGATAGTACGAATTCTTATTTGTCATGAGAAGAGATATTTTTCTGTCTCATGGTCTGGGAAACAGCTCCTGCACCTATGTTCTGCCTATACATATGTATGTTTCGCATGTAGAGCAGGGATATGCAGAAGCAATGGCATGTTTGCATATCAGATGAGGGCTATCTGTAGCATGTGCTCTGGGCATAACTTATCTCTGCGTTCAAAGCCACCCGACAAATTCGAATGGGTTATCTATCAAGCTCAACAGTATATTGGTTTTATCGGCTCTTTAAGCGATTATTTATCGTTGCCATTATTCAATGTCTAGGCCCCTTCACAATAAAGCCATCGAATGTGAGGGTCGACGCAAATTTTCCCAAGGATAATTTAGCATTTTCTTATAAAAAATTCTGAGTAAGTTTCTTTCAGCCTCGTTTTCAGAAGTCGAGATCTACCGAATTTATTCTGGGCCTCTTCAGGAAATGGAACAAGGTGGAAAGCATATATCATCGAAGGTCAACGACCTCAAGAATTAAGTATATATGTTGATATCAAATTAAAAACAAAGAGTTATGAACGTTATCCCGTATGAAAATTTGAGTAATTGAGTACTAGTCTTGAATATTCAGTCAAATTTGATTCGTATCCTTGACTCGTTAATCTCAAAGTTGCTGTGCAGTTGTCATGATATTATGACCTTAATTATGTGAAATTCTGCATAATAAGGCCAACTAGTAGGGAAAGTACCCACAAAATGACATAGGGTTTTATTTCAGAGGCATAACTTGTTAGTAGTGAATTACAGTAATGTCATATCATACCCCTATGATCTTTGGTCCTTTCTTTACAAAATCTAATCAACTTTTATGAAATAAAAGTACCGAGAAATAGAATATTCTTAGATAAATTGAGATGAACGAAATTTATTTTGTTCGCATGCTATGGATAAAATGACATACCGGCAACAGGCAACTGTAGTTTTCTACTTATAGTTACAAAACTACTGACAAAGTTCACAAATGAAACGCTTGGTTCTTCTAGGAATATCAGCACAAGATGCGTGAGCCGAATGCAAGCAAAGGATGCATCGTAACCAGTCTCCTCCAGGGCTAATTCTGGAGAAGATCTGAATCTAAATAGCTAGAAGGACAGTCGTCTTCATCATCTCGAAAGTTCCTAGGAACATTTTCTTCTTCATTGTCTTCTTTAAATAATGCATTTTGTCGATTGCGTTATAAAACTGGAAATATATCGAATTGATACAAAAAGTATATTTAACATGAAAAAAGCTTCGTGAATACGATGACAAATAAGTGAAGTTCGAAATGAATGCAATTTAAATGAAAAAAATTGTGAAAACTGGCCATTTCTTCTAAAAATCTGGTGCAATGAAAAAAACTCGTGACCTACTGATTTCTTTTATCACTTATAACGACCGAATGAACTAGAGTAGCGCTTGCTAATTTTCAGAGGTTAATAGAGGCTTCTTGTACGTATTTCCCCTACAACCGGTGTCCATTTTTCCATAGATATTTGAATATTTATAGTTCTCAAATCTCTAGGCAATTCGAAGAAAGGTCCGCAAATTTATTGATTAGCCCCCAAACACTCCAAGTCTCAATTACCAAGTTATAAACTGAAAGGTTGCTAGTCCAATTACTCGTCTTTAATTTTGAGCAATATACTACGATTGAACTCTTATAGCAAGCTGATTGTTTGAAGTACTAATTACTTTTACACGTTCCGCTTTGCTGACGTTCATATTTCGAAACGATTTTCACCAAATTAGCATGCCTGGGAAATTGTTAATAGGTATCGAATCAAGAGAAGTCTGAATTTAACGACGTGTCGCACAAAGGAAAAATATTACCCTACCTACGCAAGGGATGAAAACGGAATGGGATGACTGAAGAATGTCCCATTTTCTCTTAGAAATGTAGATGGGAACACTTCCGATGAGAAATATATCTGCATGAGAAATATTTGAAACAGTACCTACATTTGAACATACTAGAATGCATTCAATTTCATTCCGCACATTCCGCAATATTCATATCTTTTTCCAAAGTGATTCTCAATCATATGATGACATTCATGATGTAGGGCTTTTTGTATCGGGTGTTTTTAATAAAGTGATAGAGTTTCCGATAGGGATAACTGTGTGATTTGATAAAAGGAAGAAGCCATGGTGTTTGGACATCTCATTTTTGTTACTATATTGATACTATACACACAACCAAACTTATATGGAATCACCCAGTATTAAGATAAAATATTATTTTGATATCTTTTTCGTTAGAAGCAAATAAAAAGTGCATGTGTTTACTCACAAAAACAGTTAGGTTCATAAGCACTTGATAAGATTTGGCTTTGCAGTGTCGATTTTACCATTTCGTTCGAACGTCGCAGTGAATTTATATTTTGTTTTTTTGCGAAGTTTTAAAAAAAATGCCTTATGTGGGGTTATCGGAAGTCCAGAGAGGAAGAATTATTACTATGGCAGAACAAGGTTTGTCACAAAGACAGATTGCAAGAACGGTGGGGGTTACACAAGGGGTTGTTTCAAAAACCTATGCAAGGTTTCTGGAGTTAGGAACCCTAAAGAATAGGCCGAGAAGAAGTCGTGGAAGAGTAAATACAGAAAGGCAGGATCGCTTTTTAGCCCAAACAGCAAGAAGAAATCCCGCAGTATCTCATTCAGAGCTTCAAAGGCAATTTTTGCAAGCTACAGGTGTTAGTGTTTCTGTCGAAACTATCAGAAAAAGACTTCGCGCTCGAAAATTATTCAAGAGAAGAGCGTTAAGAGTTCCAGAACTATCAAGGAAAAATAAAGTTGACCGTTTTAATTGGTGTTTAGAGCATGAAAATTGGACTATCGAAGAGTGGAAAAATGTATTATTTTCGGATGAGACCAGAATTGGCCTACGACCAGACGACCGGCGTGTTCGCATTTTAAGAGGTAGAGGGAGGCAAGCTAGGCTCCAAGCTGCAAGACCGATCCCTAAATACAAAGGAGGTACTGTAATGTTTTGGGGCGGATTTATGTTTGGTGAGAAAACTCCTTTAATTCCCATTAGACAATCTCTGACAGGGCCTAGGTATGTTGATCTAGTGCTACAACCTGTAGTGAGGCTCTGGCGAGCTGCTTTTGGAGATTATTTCCTATTTATGCACCTCCACATACCAGCAGAGTTGCAAAAAATTTTTTCGAAACAGAAAGTATGACTGTTTTAGAGTGGCATTCTTGTTCACCGGACCTTAATCCTAACGAGCACTTGTGGGATAGGATCAAAAGAAAAATTAGAGCTCGTCAAAATAATCCTGGTAACGCAGAGCAACTTATACAAGCGGCTTTAGAAGAATGGGCAAATGTTACAAAAGAAGAAATTAACAACTTAATAGAAAGCATGCCTCGTCGAATTCAAGCTTGTATCAATGCCAGGGATGGTAATACTGATTATTGATTTGTTAAAATCGTTTTATTTGTTGTTCAATTCTCAGTTACATAAAAATTATTTTTAGAGAAATTTACACTTTTAATTTTCTGTTCTATTATAAAAATAATCTTTTAATAATTTATATTATTTTTGTAATAAACTTGTTTTGGGAAAACTGCTCTTCACTTTTCAGCGACTTTTTTTTTATTCAAATTCGTTTTTTCCAAATAACAGGGTGATTCCATATAAGTTTGGTTGTGTGTAGATGAGACCTAAGTACATTTCTACGATCCAGAAACAAAGCAACAATCGATGTAATGGCGACACTCTGGTTCCTAAGAACCTAAGACCCAAGAAGTTTCGTGTCCAAAAATCTGCTGGAAAAGTTCTTGCTTCAGTTTTTTGGGATTGCCATGGAGTAATCATGATTGATTAATTGGATAAGGGTAGAATAATAACTGGAGATTACTATTCGACATTACTGACCACTCTACGGGAAAAAATTAGAGAGAAAAGACGCGGAAAGCTGTTCGAAGGTGTTTTGTTTTTACAGGACAACGCTCCAGTAGGTACACAAATCTCATGTTGTCATGCAAAAAATTCGTGATTTAGGGTTAGAATTACTGGAACACCCCCCTTATTCACCAGATTTGGCTCCGTCCGACTTCATCTCTTTCCTCAACTGAAAAAAAGTTTAAAAGGTCGTAAATTTTCTTCCAACGAGGAGGTGATAAAAGCTGTGAAGGACTGGTTTGCAGAGCAAGAAGGAACATTTTTTTTGAAAGGTCTAGAGACGTTGCAGGTTCGCTGTAAAAAATGTATTCAATTCATAATATTCATATTCATATTCCTTTTCGTAATACTAATAGCGCTATGAATCCTCCTCTCTGCAGGATGATGAGATGTTGTAACTCTTTGGGTAATATTGACCTCTCTTTCATCTTAGTCAAAATTCAATAAAACAAAAACTCAAAAAAATAGACTTAGGTCAATAGGGTGTTCTTCTCTTTTTTGTTGTTCATTTTCTACCAAAACTTATGCTTACTTTGATGACTTTATTTCGAAATGTTCTTGTTATACTATAAAATTGTTCTATTAGATTAGTTAACTGTGTACCTATTTCTAAACGTAAGAAAATTTACTGTTCACTTTGACATACTTTGTATTTCAAAATAGTGGATACTGTGTTGGGTGGTTGTCACCTGTTTGTATTCCTAATTATCTGAATAAATAACTAAATAAAAGAGGAGAATATGTCGAGTAATAAAATATTTTGACATTGAAATTTTGTTTGGTTCTATAGTAAGCTAAGAATTTTCCAATAAATCTTCGTATGATTGATTTAAATTCAAAGTTCTATTACTCTAAATTGCCTTTCTTTTTTCTCCTCTAGAAGTACATGCAGTTATACACTCACACATTTCCACATTATAGAGAATTCCGTACGATATTATCGACACGATATATAGATCATCGAATAATCTTAGGAAATTCTCAGTGTACCCTTCACATTTTCCTCCGAATGTGGAGCAATTTCCCCCTTGGAGGAAACCAACATCGAGATCGACCATAGTCAGTTGAGTAATTGCTCCGATCAGGTACAGTGATTGAATCAGCAACTTCCATTTCCTCGTTTCTTTTCAGCGGTTATATTGAAATGTCAGTTAAAGCCCTTATATGGTTTCCAATAACTCGGGAAGGATCCTCCAGATTGAACGAGGTGGAGGAGCGTCGCAGACGACACAAAATAATTCGGGCCTGAATTGAAACTTAAGCCCAACCTTATCCGACACGGGATCAATAAATCGGAGAGAACGATTCCTCCATATCGACAGACTCGGATTCCGGGGCAAGACAAATAAGATTATATTTGCTGGAACGAGGTAAAAGTGTCATGTTGTGGATAATGTGTAACGAAGGGAGATTACGGATCGTTTCGGTGAGTAGATCGCAGATACGGTTATCCGCAATCTTGATATCATGCAACGTCATGGAATTATTGCGATGAGCCCTCTGCTTTCGAATATCGCATTCCGTCGATATCTTCCACCCCAAACACTTTATCCATTTAGATTCTTATTCTAAAACGCTACTGGAGATATTGAATAATATATTCATGTCGGTGGTTTACCCACTCTCGGCACTAGCCATCAGTTCGCCCGTCTACGTCAGTTCGCTAAGTCCGAACACAGTTCGCTCGCCTGAACGCACGTTAGTTTCGTATTCATGAAGTGAATTCGTCCATTTTTCTCTCAGGTATAATTCAACACACTTACATTACTATGAAAATTTTTTGACAGTTCTAACAACAAATCCAATTTTATGATTTTGTATCATATGGAACCATTAAACCATTTCAGTCAATCATGTCAACATTACATCGAAAACTACATCCAATGCAATTTTCAATCCCAATGATAACACGATAGAGTCTTATGAAATTATATAATATGTACTTCCATGGCAACATCATTCCAAACAAATTTCAAAATGTCACGTTTTGGTAATGTTAAAAATATAAATGAGCTTATCAAAGAAAACATTCCCAGAAATACTTCCAATAGCCACAAATATATTTTGGGAATATTTACGGAACAGAATTCAAAGAAGCAACGGTAAAGACAATGTGGAATGTTTCGAGCAAACTCTTACAAGAAAAGTATTGTAAGGACTACAACATTATGATTGACCCGTTTAATAATATAATATTTAAAGTAATAATATTAAAGTGATAATATTTAAACCAGCTCGAGATGCCCGCGATGCAATCAGAAAAAAATTGCAAGCAGACCCAAGTAAACGTAAATCCAGTTCAGTTTCGTTAAATTTGTCTGAAGTAAACAGAATAATATTGCTATGGGATGAAAATACTCCTGAAGGTCTTATGCGTAAATTTTATCATATTGCTGCAGTAGAACTAGCGTGGCGAGGAGGAGAGGCAGTTGCTTGTTTGGTGAATTTTTTTCAAATCGAGAAGAATAACGATGGTTCTCCAACAAATCGCATTGAATACAATCCGGTATTCAGTAAAACGTGCCAAGGTGGTTCTTAAAGCTGTACAAGTAGTAAATGGTTGGTTTCCAATAGTGAGAGACAAAGCTGCCCTGTACGTCTTTTTCATAAACTAATATCAAAACGAGGCGAAAATATTACCTCACCACGACTATTCTTAAAACCAAATCGATATTGGAAAAATGAAACTGACAAATGGTACGATAATGTACCTGTTGGAATTAATACCATAAATAAATGGACTAAATATGCTGCCGAAGCAATTGGCTTGAATGTCAAAGACAAAAAGATAACGAATCATTCAAATAGATCAACAGCTGTCAGTCAATTAGCGAAAAGTGGTGTAGAGGAACAACAATTGCTGAAGATTACTGGTCATAGCAATCAAAATTCTATCAAACTATACCTAAACCTCGATCAACTATGGTCAAGTGTCTTAAGTTTTTAAACCAGTTGGATCTTGTATGAGTAGGCCAAGATCTTTACGCAAAATTCTCCATGTGGTGGATGCACAGAGTCCAACTCGTTGTGAACGTCGACAAATGAACAAATCTAAATCTTCATTAACACTATCACTCACAGCAACGATATTTTTTCTGTACGTACAATTCTTCGTCTTGTTGTTGTTGCATCCAGTGGGGAAAACGTTGTCCGAAATCTATCGATTTCGACGAATAAGCTGCTCGGATTATGTCAACTATAAATTTCACGAAGTGCTCTATAAGTTTGGCTAATAGAACACGGATTTTTAAAATCATTTCAACAATTTGTAAACTTTGTTGCGGCGTGAGTCTCTCCATGATAATTTGTCAATGCTTACTGAATCGAAATGTCAAAACAACATGGCTTCTACCTTCTGTCAATTCACAGTTATCTATCGAAAATTATATCACTCTGAAGAAAAAATCGATACATACATTCTGTACATTCCCGAAATCGAAAGAAACTATTTCCTATTCCTCTAAACATCGTCGCTTTTAACCAATCACATTAATGATTCTAGCTTCCACCTTAATCACAAACATTCTCATAAAAATCGGTCTCAAAAGGTTCTTTGCCCTTTGCACAGTGTCCATGAAACAAAGCATAATAATAATTTTTATCTTACTGTGAACTGAAATTATGTTTTTCACTTCTGAAAAACTATCAATATCGAAGTCATGATAGCAATAGTTCTTCTAGAATTCTGTTTCCCGTATTTAACAGTCTGGTATTTTGTTTTGATTAAAATCTTCTCGATAAACTGAACAGGCGCTTTCGCCATTTTGTAATGAAGTATTGTGGTAAGTTAATGAAAAAAGATTATGAAATGGAAAACGGATTTATGTATTTGAGTACTTTTTATTTCATAATAATATTCGAAAACAAAAGGTACAGTGAAAATAAAGGCATCACTATATAGAAATAGAAATGTGAAGCCACTTTTGTGAGCTATTTCGAACAATGAGCTTTCACTTTGGAATGATGTCCTATATTATACAAAATGATTCGAAGGCGAGTTTTATTCGCATCAAATGGTAAATAAAGCTGTTAAGAGTGCTTTAAGATGCTGCATTAACACATTCCTCCCCTTTTGTATACATATACAGAAACAGCTTCTCCATCTCAAACGCATTCCTAACAAGAACACCAAGGGACGCGTGTCACTGAAGCGTATCACATCCAGTCAATTAATTAAGGCAATAATCATCATTCATCCCCACATACTAGATTGTTTGGCATCAAATTATTTTCCCCCCTTCTCAGATTTGAGCCCTACTGACATACACTAGATAAGATGAAATATTAGCCAAGAAAAAGCATTAGTAAAGATTACAGCCCATAAATTCAGCAGAATATGCTCTGTTGCGGGCAGTGGCGTGTTTCGCAAGAATCATGAGGCGTTGAAGTGTTCGATAATAGCAGGAAGGTATGGATTGTTAGTTTGATGCTTTCCTTGTGAGGAAAAACGAAGAAATGCCGGAAGATGTTCTTTGTAGGTGAAAATTGTAATTTTTTCATTCTTACGATAGTGCTACTACGTCACTGGTTGTCTCCACGTTATCAGTGAATTTGCGTACAATAGAATGCTGTATGCCAAGTGCAGTTTGCATGTATCTGGTGGTTGAATTAAACTGCCCCACATGAGTTAGGGATATTGACTTGAATTGCAAAAAAATATAGTTAAAATAAGATTTATGGGATGAAAATTCATATTTATATGATTTTTAGTTGCAAATTGATTTTAGCCTGTAGGTCTGCAGCGTATACAGGGTGGTTAGGAAAAATCGAGTAGAATAACGAAATTTTATTCCCAGAGAATTCAAGCATTTCAAGACTATCAATACAATGTATGGCCTTGAGGAATTTGGTTCCATAAACGGGGCAGAAGCTCTCTCAGATCATTTGAGGATTTTGGGGTAGGTTGATGATTATTTAATCTTCTTTGGAGCATATCCCATGCATGTTCTATGCAATTTAAATCTGGTGAGTGAAGAGGTATTGGTAAATGTGGAATACCAAGCTCCTCGCGCGCATTCCCAACTATGGATGCACGGTGCGGTCTTGCGTTATCGTCTAGAAATCGAAAAGTTTCACCAATAGCAGCGTGAAAATTTAGCACAACATTGTCAATGACATGCTCTCTATAGTGTGAGGCGGTCATATTCCCAGGACGAATGTGTAGATCTGTGCGCCCGTTGAAACATATCCCAGCCCATACCATAACACTACCCTCTCGGAATGGATGGACTTCTTGGATATAGCGACGATTACGGAGTAGGCGTGGGATTGTCCATACCCTTATTCTTTGAGAATCTGAAAATCGTACATATCTGGATTCATCAGTGAAAAGGACACTACGCCATTGATCGTTCCAATTGATATGTTGCCTTGTCCATTCCAGTCTTTGACGCTTATGGTCACGTGTTAATGGAACTCCTCTTAATGGACGTCTAGAACCTAGATTCACCTCTCTCAAGCGTCGTCTGATGGTTTCGATGGAAACTTAGACCACATCTGCATTTTGAAGAGTATTCCGTAGCATTCTACACGTAGATGTAGGGTTTCTTCTCGCCGAAACGGTGATGAAAAGATCCTGAGCAGGTGTTGTTTTTCGTCGCCCACCAATCCTTTGTCTTTCCAACACGGAACCTGTCTCCCTGAACCTATTCCTATGTCGAGATATCACACTTTGGCTGACTTGGAGCCTTTCCGCTACAACAACCTGGGTTAGGCCACCCTGTAGCATTCCGATAGCTCTATTAGCCTCAGCGTTTGTTAATTTACGTCTTGGCATTTTCAGAAAACTCGTTTCAAATCGAAGCCGTTGATAAACTTACTTAATTTCAAAATAAGAATATTCATGAAGCATATTTAAAGAACCAAACTTCAGAAAAAAGGTGACCAGATTGACGAAATGTCTCATACTGATTTTTATTGGATCGATTCAAGTTGTTATTGAGTTTTAAATGATTTTACAGCGATTTTCTCGAAGATTACATACTTTTAAAAACGATTGAATACGATATCCCTAACTCTTGTGTAAAAGTTTATTGATTAGTGATTGAACGATAGTTTTTTGAAGAATTTAACTTCTTAAAACATAAAATAGGTTTTTTTATCGACTGTTGAAGGTTTTTTCCATTCAGCATATTTCTTGGAAATATAACTGTTTTGAATTGAAAAAAAAATGATCATTGAATCGCTGACAATTATTCGATCGGAAGTGAAAATGAATAAATCTGTTTCAATTCCAGTGCGAAACAATGCAGTTCGCTGTGGGAGTCGAATGGATTAAACGGAATCACTGCAGAAAGAGAATGGCAAATGGTGTGAAATTGATTTTTTGTTTAGCGCAGGAGGGGTGCCGGGAATTTGGCAAACAAAACCGAGAACACATTATTCAGTCAGTCGAAAGTAACCGACATCATGAGAGACGCAATTCTTCATACAAAGGGCGAAAATATGGGCCCGTCGGACATATTTTATGGCAAACCAACCTGAAATAGTATATTGTATAATTAGTGGGAAAAGCATAATATTCCCAAACGACTGTGATAATTACCAGACGAGGAGCGTAGCGACGAGTCTGGTAACACAGGAGTTTGGGAATATGCTTTTCCCACGAATTATACATACTATTTTTTCTCCGATCGTCGATTTATATTTGAAAAATTTATTAAAAAATATTTCATTCAAGACGTAATCAAGTAAGTTTGAATAGGTTTCTCTATGTTCATATTTAAATATAGAAGTGGTAACTATGGAAATTACTTTGTTATGACAGAAGTAAAATAATTTTCAAGCCGATTTTGTTCGATTCGTTGTATTTTATAAGAAATTAAAAAAACAGTAGTAAACATGGACACTGATGGTGATTATTCGTTACCTTGCACGCCTCCTGAACTTGTAGAAGCAGCGAACGCGGCTTCACTTGATTTACTTCCGGCGAAATCCAGAGAGAAGTATGAACTTGCGTACCAACGCTTCATGGATTTTTGCAGAAAAAACAACAGTGTATCCTTTTCTGAGAATGTACTGATGGCGTATTTTGCTGAATTGGCTAAAACAATGAAATCTTCGACGTTGTGGGCACATTATTCCATGCTTCGATCAACTTTGTCTATTAAAAATAATATTAATATTGCCCAGTACCATAAACTGAGAGCATTTTTGAAACGTCAAGCTATAGGATACAAACCGAAAAAATCTAAAATTTTAACCCAGGAACAAGTTCAGAAATTCATTTTAGAGGCCTCAGATGACATATTTTTATCGACGAAAGTAAGTAGATAAAGATTAAATAGTATTACTTAAATTAAATAAAATACGAAATATACAATGTTCGATTAATTTTTAGGTGGCTCTGATATTTGGAATAGCAGGAGCCTGTCGACGAGATGAGCTTGTCCGAATAAAAGTTCAGGATATAGAAGATTTCGGTTCAAAAATACTGGTAAAAATACCAGAAACAAAAACAAATAGACCTAGATCATTTATCATCAACGAAACCTATTTAAATGTTTATAGAAAGTACGTATCATTCAGGCCTAATGATTTTGAAAATCCTAGATTTTTTTTTAAATTCAACAAGGGAAAAGGATGGAAGACAGTCATTGGAATTAATCAATTTGGAAAAATGCCGCAAATTGTTGCAAGTTATTTACAGTTGCCAAATCCGACAGAATATACAGGACATTGTTTCCGAAGATCATCGGCAACACATTTGGTAGATGCTGGAGCTGACATTCTTTCTTTAAAGCGCCACGGAGGATGGAAGTCTTCCCATGTGGCGGAAGAATATATTGACGAATCACTTAATAATAAAGTAGAAGTGGCTAATAAAATATTCAACACCCCTGCCTCGACTTCAAATGAAAATGATCGAAACGAGATAAACCAAACAACTAGCCATGCAGCTTCAACGTCTATAAATTCTCGTTGCCCTCCAGTACAATTTACAAATTGTACAAACTGTACAATAAATGTAAATATTAACAACAATTAATTTGTGTTCAAGAATATCGTTATAAATTAGATGTTTCTTTTATTTATTTCATACCAAATTTATCAATATTAAAATGAAAACCATACTTTGTTTCATTTCATTGTAATAATCCATTTGTAACATTACCGCACGCTACAGCAGTGCGGTAATTATTACCGCACTGTTATTTTCTAATTGCTTAGCAACTGCCCACTGTTCTGGAATGTTGAGCTTTGCGCATAGAAAACAGGTCAAAATAGTGTCACTTTTCCCACGATCGGAGAAAAACACATTTTCGGGGAGCAAAAAACGCCCTTTCAGCGATTTCCGCCAACTTTCCCTATTAAGCGGAACTTTTCTAATCTGAGTGAGGGAATTATGAATGTTTCAGATATGGAATGGTCCGTATATCTGCCTCCAACCAAATTTTGGGAAACGTATTTCATCCAGACCATGGGATATATTGCGCCTATTCCTTCCAGGAACTTCCATGTTACAGTAGCTTCGTCATTCATCAATTGACAAAATATAGGAGTGCCACCAAAATTGTTGGTTACACCATTTATAACTCGAGATCGGATGGACTATTTGTTATGAAACTTCATTTACGGATTAGTATACGGCCTGGTTATTATAAAATACATTAAAACTGTGAAAAATTCGATGAGAAAATTGCTTCTGTGGAAAATGCTTTTCCTCCTTTTGAGTAAGGCCACAAGTTGTCGCTACGGTTAATGGCTCTTATCTAGACACTGTAGCGTAGTCGTGAAGGTACTGTATCTGATATTATCGCCACAAGATGGCGATGTATACAATAACTGTGTAATTTGCATAAAACTTATAATAACATGGAAGGCTATCATCAGATCAAAAAGCGGGTAAACATCTCAAGTTGGTGGAATATTGAATTTTTACCGAAATGTCAAGTAAATCGAATTTTGACGATCGGCATCAATCTCTCTATATTTCTGAAATGTTTTTGATTTCTGTTTGGGTGACAATATATTTGCGGGAATAACTTAATTCAAAATTGCCCATAATTAGTAATTGACATATTATTTTTTTGTTTCTGTCTTGTGTGACAGCTCATATCCATGGATTTTGATTTTGAATTGACAGATGACATTTGACAGTAGACATATGACATTTGACAGATGAAGTTTGACAGTTGACAGAACTTTCGTCATGCCTAATATATCTCCTACTCGAAAAAATATCAATGGTAAGTTGATTCATCTTTAACGGTGGCTTTCACAAAGCATATCACCGGTGATCGGAGCTTGATCTAGAATCAACTCGATTTGACAGTTCAAAAATTTAACCAAGCCGTTGATCTCCGATCATAGGATGATTACGATTTGTGATATCCACCGTAAGTAGATATAGGTATCATTCAGGCGAAACAAAGTTCGCTGGGCCAGCTAGTGATGAATATAAACCATCTCAAAAAATCGAGAAATGGGTACTTTGTCAGTGACTGCTCGTATTTTAGAAAAAATCTTGCCTATCATTCAAATGAAAACGAAGCAAGTATGAATAAATATTGATTCTATTAGTGGATTCGTTCATCTTGCCCCATGAAAATATTACCGAAAGTAATTAATTTTCGCTGATTTATTTCAACTCCCAGGGATATAAACAGAAAAATTGCAAGATTTCAATTGTTTCCAAGGATATGAAATGAGAACAGATATTACTGCATATACAAAATTTAATTAAGAACTCGTATGTCTGTTTTCGTAATGACTAAATGGTGCAGTTATTCATTATTAAAATGGAAAGCAGTCCGTAGAATTAATTCAACGGTCCACATAATGAAGAGACTTATTAAATCTGAACGTTTCCTGATGTAGAAGCCTGTTTTCCTACATTTCTATTTCGCATGAGGACTTGTAAGATGATTGTTTGGGGTTGAATTTGGCAAGCTCTGAGAATAATTAATTTCGTGTAGTGGATGAAAAAGAAGTCAAACGTGTATATTATGTGGAAAGTAAATAATGACTTCCAGACGAAATGCTCTTCGGAAGTTGAGGATATTGATGTTTTTCGAAGATGCATATTTTCTCTCAATCTTTTTCAATTTCATAAAACGATTACAGGAAAGTCTCTGGTTTATAATGAAGCAAGTTTTGATGGAGTTCAATTATTTCTTGAAAATATGTGTCTGAAATACTCATTTCTCGAGTCTGTATCCGTTTTCAGCAAGATCAAACTGATATTTTTCTCTTTTGGTCTTTCAAACTTTCGATGTGACTTTTAGCATTGCTTTTCCATCCATGATTCACAGACTAGTTTCAGAATCGGCCAAAAATGAAGCACACGATCGCCGAACGAAAACAATGTCGAGTATATTTTTAAGGTTGAGGTCAATTAAAAAAAGTGCGATAGCTTTTGGCATTTTACCGAAGGTGTGAATTCCAACGGGCTATTTCGTGCATTTTTTAATTTAATAAGTGACTTAAAACTCTTCTAAATCAGAATGTGAACTATCAGTTTCAGAATCACTCCTCATTGATCAAATTATGTTAAATTTTGAGTGAGAATTGTGTTGAACAGCAGACAACTGAATATTGCCATTACAACTTGAAGTTGTTGAGGAATTGGCAGTAACATACTAATATGTATTTAAAACTACACATATACTTACTCCTTAAAAAATACTTTTCAATGTGACATGGCAAAAATACAGTTTAGAATTACTAGAAAATGTATTGAAATAAATGCCACTACGACAACCATAATGATCATATGTATCGAGTGTTTTTTTAGAGTGATAGAATTTCCGAATTATATTGATACCCTCGATATCAATGTCCTCGAATTGGTGACGAAAAAATTGATTCTAATGCAATAGATCACAATTATCCTCAATTCAGGACTCTCACTTACTTTTCTCAAAGCTTCTAGCTCGAAGCACTTCAAATCAAAACCATCTTTCGCCTTCGAATAATATCAAATCTTGTCAAATCAGCTCCACTCCTGAAAAACTAGACGAAGAGATGTAATCTGGCTTAGCAGTTTTGCCTCGAAAGGACGTAATTTCATTCAGGTTTCCGCTAGATTGCTTCAGATCTAAACATTTCGTCATAGACGGACTAAATGATGTGTGAAGTAAGCTCCCCCGAAAGTGTTATTATACAGGCCATTCGAAAGCAGTTAATATCCTAACCGCGTCAGTCTACCCCGGGTGATTTCTTTCGGGGTTGAACCCCAGGTCAGACAAATCGTCGGTTTGTGCTGAAATTAACACTCTTTCAACTCGCAACGTAAACAAGATGAGGGCACGCTGGAATAGGGTTTGGAAATTTTTGGTGAATGGAGGGTTTTTGAGTGGTACGTGTTTAGGTGAATGAGTGGATGAAAGGGGGAGATATAGCTCGTCCAGGTGCGGAGGTCTGTTTGCCACTATATCTTATAGAGTGAATAGGATTCAACTTTTGAATGCGTCCAATCTTTATCGAATTCAAGGTGTTTATCAAACTGTTTTCATAAGCCATGAATTCTCAGGTTTATTGGGATATCAAGAGTCTTTTTTTCGCTCATTTCTCAAAGCGTGAACTCAACTTATCGTGAACAATCCTTTGATCCTATAGTCTGTCCCTATATCTCGAAATGAGAATGCCAACAATCATTGGTCACTGATGATCTGAATAAAATACAGCAAAATGGAATAAATTATTGGTGCCGAAACCAGGGAGCATCCTTTAACTATTCTGATTAATTTCGTATGCGTTTGTACTAAGCATGATTGATAAGAGCATATATTCTCATTTCATTCACATCTTGATACATAGAATCGTGCAATTCTTCGCTTTGAGGTGATGCGTTTACGGAAAACATTGAAACACTTGTGAAAACGAAGAAATAACTTTATTTATGTGGAGACCATTTCTAGTTACAAATGTTTCGACTCCTAATTCTCAAGTAATAACTGTTTAGATATAGGTTCATATTATTTCTTTTTTATTTATACACCTGCTCAATGGGTCCGTGGACTTGCGCCTCCCAAAACTTCCTAGTCCCTTTTTTACATGAAAGTGACCAATATTCTCTGAAGGTTTCTGGTTCATACAATTTGGGAATTTCCTTGACGATAGAGAAGGTTGAGGATCAAGTCCAGGAATGCCATTGTTACATTGTGCAGTTATTTTTGAATTATGAGGGTGACAAACTCGGTTCGACACGGACACTGTGTCGAATCTTTTTTATCACCACAGCTTCACTAGAGGTCATCACAGATCTCATTCCTCTACATCTAGTGATCAATAGGTTAGCCCAGGAGGCTTTCCTCAGAATATCTAGTTAAGGTACAGGTAATGACAAAATATAAAGTCAGAAAGCCTAGTACTCTCTCAACATATCATCAGCGAATTTACCTAGTGATGTGATGATCGAAAAAGCAAGCAATGAGATGAACTTGAACACGATTGTATGTAAAAAGTAGGAATGGGAAAAGGAATGCAGTACCCAAAATTTCAAATTTAATACCATTAAATGGTATACAGAAGGATTTTATTAACAGAGAAGAATGCAAACGGTGATGTGACGACTTCCAGTGAAAGTGAATCAATGTGATAATGACCGTGTAGTGTCGAGTTTATAAAATTCCAAGAGGATATTGTTTAGATAAAAACATCGCCACATATCATGCAGTGTTAAGTATCATTTCATTCTGCATTGATTTCAATTCAATCCAATGCGTGGTTTGTATGGGACATTCATCATTAACACTTAGATTTGGAGCGGGAAACAGATTTTATTCTTTTATATAATCTGTTCCTTATCGCCATTTCTTCACACGTGCCATATGTCATGTATTGTTTGATTTAAAAAAAAAACAGTATGTAATTCTCTCTTTCAAAAGAATATACATATATATCATTAATACCTATCCGAATTTTGTATTCCATTGAAATTTTGGTCTTGACAAAGTTGATACACATTCTGACAAAATTGTTAATTTGTATGAATAATCAGAGAGTTCATAAAGTTCAGCCATTCTGTGATATTATAAATCCAGGAAAGCATCCAGATTATCCTTATCTTCGTTTTGGAACAGAGGAAATCAAGTCTTGTATCCGACATATAACTTGTAATTGTAAAGAACTCGGGAAGGACTTCATTGCAGGAATCTGTCTACGAATATGAGTGGTACTATGTTTGAAAGAACTGGTAACCGAACTGAGGGCGTATATCTAATGGCTGCACTATCAATCCTGATAGAAACATCAAGCTGCGCATCCGATTTATGGACATGAGCACCGAACAGAACAGCAGTATTCAGCAGCAGAAAAAACAACCAAGACGCAGAAATTAAATTGAATTTTTTCCAGTAATTCAGCAACTATGTTCTTCTCGAATGAAGAAAGATTTTACTGTCATCTTAATCATCATTTTACTCGCCGCCTCTCCATATCTACTATCTTAACATTCCAGATGCCCATTCCAAAATTCATTTCCTCGAGCAACTGCCTCAGCGGCCTTGTGAGAGCGAAACGCAAATCAAGATATAACCCAGCCAATATTAGCAAAACCTCATTTGCTCCATCAGATTTTGATAGGCCTACGTATAATATTTACCTGTAATAACTCTAATCAGCACATCTTCCTAATTTTCCGCTGTTTGTTCCGTTAGCCCTCTCCCATTTGGAATATCTTCACGATCTCCCAGCGATTTCGGTGCAAGTAATCTGAAACCTACCACGTGAGGGTTCAACCCCAGGGAAATTTGGCGAATCGGGGTGAAAGCCGTAATTTACCCCGTTCTGTGTTTATAGAAGTGTTTTGGTAGGGGCGAAGGTGTTCACTGCGTTTGCAAAGTGAAGTATCATTTTACAGCTTTCTTGTATGGATATCGAAATTCTTATTTCTAAGTGTTCAAAATTCATATTTTTATTTATAATACAACAAAGTTCACCTTGATTTGCATAAATAACGAAGTTTTCGATTGACAAGACTAGAAAAAGATCTCTGTTCAAATTTATAATGGTCATTTACTTGTTATATCCGAAATATATTTAGTTTCGGTCCATAATTTTATATTATTTTGTATGAAACTCTTTGTCGGCTGCTCAAGATTCCGATAAGGTTATTCCGGGAAACACCAGGTTTGGGTCCTTTCCCTTAATGGATTAAAGCCATCTTGATTTACATAAATATCGAAGTTTTCAATTGATAAGACCAGTTGAAATACCTAAAGCTACTGTGGAATTCTAGCTGATCAAAGTGTTTATAGATTTCGTTGTGAAAAGTGTATTGTGTTGAAAAATCTTTCGACAAAGCGTATATAGAACAATGTCGAATTCGGAAACTGAAACTACATCTGAGGGTGATATTGGAAAAACATCCTGATTTATCGAAAAGAGACTTAGTAGGAATTGTTTCAAAATCCTCAGGGGTGAGTGATTCAGCTGTATTCAGAATTCTCAGAGAATATGAAGAGAATAAAACATTGACGCCACCTAAGAGGAGAGCCCGGTTTTTTTTTTCGGAATGAAATGCCAACGATTTTTAATGTTCTAGAAATCGTGAATGATGACGAAAGTTTGCCAAATTTCAAAAGAACAAGTTCTATAAATTATTGAAAAAAATGGAATTTAAGTAGAGTTAAAACCGAACGATTGTGTGAATTCTCCTCGATTCGACTCTGGAGGGAAAGAAACTTTACGAAGGCCCTCCTACCGCTGCGCCAAACATGTTATTGTTGCTCCTTAGATTTGAACAGATTTTAGAAAGAGTCACCAAGAAGCACAAAAAATATTCTACCCATATATACATATTTTCGGACCGAAAATACCCACAATGTTCGAACAATGCAACATGTGAAGAACTTGGGACAAACTTCGGAGTCTCGCTATTATACTTTGCATAATGCCGAAAGTTTGAAAACAATTACAACGCGGTACAGGTACGAAATAAGAGGAGACAGTTAATTCGAATTTTGTCTCGGCACAATGCATTATTTCGGATGCTTTGTTGGCGGTTTGAAATGTGAATACCCTGTAATTCCGAGCCGGTTTAAATGGAGGAAAATTTTGGCGAATTGACTGTTATGAAGTTGTAATGCGGATGCCAGTTGCCATTCAGAACAGATCCTAATGAAGGATTGTTTCACTCTCGTTTAGGGTATTTATGTTGACTTGTGTATACACAAAACACGATTGAGTTGAGCTCCAATCGACTGTGGAGATTACCGGAACATCCATTCGATTTTGAAAATAAAAATTCTCCATAAACTGAAGGAAAATTCTATAGAGAATGAATATGAAACAGGTTTTTATGTAGTGAGGATCATCATGGTATGGATGTTATGAAAGCCCTCTCAAATACTGGAGTAAATTGGAGCTCTAGAGCTGAAGATCGAGCTGTGGATAGCGCAGTTGCCAAAACAAACCTTCAAGAAGCAGTGGAAAGTATACCCCTTATTAAACTACAACTACTAAAACCACTTTCTAATCATACTGTATTCAAAACTCCATCCACAAATCCGCTCAAATCTTCAATTGAATCCGAATGAGAATTTCAATCGTCGAAACATTCTGTTGTGCTGTTGAGCGCAACAGGATCAATATTGTTTCGAATTATATTGGACCGGATCAACTTCCGTTCTCCGTTTCCAATTAAAACGCTGGCCAAACAATCATACTGTTTACCAATATTTTTCCTACGATTGAGTACTCTACTTCTTTTTAGCCATTCTGGATAATGAGAATTCCTTCTTCCTCCTTCGGTTTCCATCCCTTCGACTGGATTTAATTAATGGTCGATCCCAGGATCCCGTTCTATTTTCGACCCCTTCTTATATCGTTGTTAATATGACTAAGCTTCATATCCAGACGTGTCAGAATAAATCGCAATATTATATTCGTTACCCCTTGGATTTGGGTGTATAATTTGCGTACGTGTTCAAGAGGAATTATCAGAATTTGCAGATTCGAACAAGTCTGAAACTAGGCTCTCCAGATCCCATATGACTAACCCGTCAAGTTAAGTCTTCACATCCCTTCGTGGTAACTTTGGAGACCTGCAGAACATCTCTCTTCAAGGACTCGTTCATCCAACGAACAGCGAGGCTTTGGAACACATTGCCTAGGGAGGTGTTCCCCGAGGCATATAACCTCCAGAAATTCAAGAAGAACACCAATTCCTACCTGCTTGCCCTTGGTTCTCACGATGTTCTCTGAACATTACAGGATATTCCTTTTCGTGAAAATCACAACATTAAAAAAAAAAAAAAAAAAAAAATAGTTTTTTACACTACATAGATTTTTATGACAATTTTGATTTTTCTGGGGATTCCTTGAGAATTGTTCAGAATTTTTCTCTAAATCAGTAGCAGATACGACAAAACTTCAAGGGACCATTAAGTTTAGTATAATAACAAAGCTTCTTCTCAAAATTTTTCAAACTAACAGTGACTGATCAAAAAAAAGTTCTGTAGGAAAACAGTATTCCAGAAAAAATAACACCCATTAGATTTGCAATCAAAATTGCCATGTCACATGATGAGAACCCTAAATGAAGAAACTACGAGGAAAAACCTGAGAAAAATTCAAACTTCAACACCTTGAATCCCATTTTTATGAGACTTTCTCTTCTTGAAATTGTTCAATCATTCTATTCTTTCAAAATTATTACTTCCTGTTTAGGAGAACCCTGTATATGTCGGAATTTTTCATCGTTGTAATCACTTTACATACATTCCGAGGACGGATGATAACCTAATAAGAAAATGTTTTTATTTTGATAGAACCTGAATCCTCCACCAATTTGTAACTACGGTCAGAATAAATTTATTTCTTATTATGTTGGATGTTGAGAAGGGATGAGAATGTGTCAGATAGTTCAATGGAAGCTATCAAAAAGATCAAAGATATTGGAGACGAATTATTCAATAGTTAAACATTTTTACAGTCAAATTTATATTTCTGAAAAAATTAATTCTTTTTCAAATTTATTAGAAGTTTTTCAATTATAATGAACCAACGATTTTTATATCACTAAATAACGAACTGTTCAAAGGTATTTCCAGATGTTGTCACATATTATTTCGGCTTGCTATCGAGCTTATTTATAAGCTCTTGAAGCTAAACATTTTTAACTAGCGGTGGTTTGAACTCCATCAGTCCGTTAAACTGCATGATTGAATCACCAGAAAAAGCAATTTGGAATTACCTCCAGCATCCTCACGGAAAATCAAGTGGGATACACGAACGGGAAATTTCCCCCTTCCCCGCCTCGACAAGGCAGAACGTCCGGATATCCCTTTGTTTCGATCTGACATTCGTGACATTTGTTTGCCCTAAACAAATTAAGATTTTAATTGGCTCCGCTCCTTCATCAATATTGTTCCAAATTTAAGTTTTAATTGAATTTTTCGTCGCGCTGCGTAATTCGTCGGTCGTTAGAAGTTGCAGAGAAGGTTATTGGTTCTAGATTGTTTGGGTACCGAATAAAAGGTATTCGACTATAATTGCCTAGTTAGCTCTGGAACTTCGCCGAAGCGGAAATGTACGAAAAATTGGATAAGTAGGAAACGTTTTTTCGATTCTCTTTTATTTTTGCCAGAATTATAACTCCGCGAGTTAGCCAGTTTAATTATACTAATGAATCTCCATCCTGGTGAACCTTCCTTTTATACCACCTTCGAAAATCTCTCATTTTTAGTACATGCAGCATAAATTGATTAACTAACATTTATTCATTCACGTAATAGCATGTCAAAATGACATTCCTGAAAGATTCTGCTAGAGGGCTTCTCTTTCAGTTTCTCCCTTCCCCAAAAACAATGACCTGTGAGGGGGCGTATCTTATTGATACTGAGATCCAAATTATTCTTGATTCTTACGATTTCAAAGTGCTTCTCTTTCAGTTTTTTCCTTCTCCAAGAAATGTCTCTTATTGGTGCATTTGACTATACCACAATGTCCTCTTTCTGGCTAGTGTGCTGGCCTCTTCCTTTCCTTTGATTCCAGTGTGACCAGGAATCCAGACTAACAAGATCTTGTTGTCCTTGCCTACTTCATTAAGTTTCCTCATCAGCTTTGAGTCGGTCACATAGGAGTTGAGTGATTTGATAGCAGCATTATTATCAGAATATATCAATATGCCACACTCTTGATAGTTTCTTTCTAGATTTATGTCTACGCATCTTTCGATTGCAAGTTTTTCTACCTAAAAAACACTCGATTGGGAGCCACACGGTAGTGTACACTTGGTCTTTACCCTGTATACTCAAGCGCTGGCCCCTATAGTGGTTCAAGTACCGATCTTCGACTATAATCTAAGAAATCGACAAATTTTAGTCCATCACGCCGCTATACGCATGCTTTGTTCAACAACCACAGACCAACTGTTCGGTCTGTGGAACAACGATTTGTCTTGCGCACCATTATAGATGACTGAAATCAAGATCGTAGCGCTCTATTGGCGAGAATCAGAACTACTCCTTCGGCATTTCGAAAGAGGCACGACTAGACGCCATCAGCCAAAAGTAAACAAAACAAGTGCCTTTGCGTGAGTTCATCCGTTAACGATAGGGGACGTACTGCTTCCTTGTTTAAAGAGGAAATCACCACAATCTGGCATCGTCTTCTCAAAAGCTCTATGATAGCTCTGTTAGAGAAGATGGGAAGATGGGTTAGGTTTGGTCATTGACTTCGAATCTTATAAGTTATGTTCGATTAGTGTAAAAACAATTCTTCATCAGATAGTTCTGGGAGATAAAGGAAAATATGAACAAGTTATAAGTGCTCACAAACTAATCTTAATGAAAATCAAAGGAGGAACTTATTTTGGTAGGATAAATATGGATTTTCAATTGCTAATATAATCGGACTATACTAAGTGTTTTTTTCGGGAAATATCGTGTTTGTAGATTATTGAACATGTGAATTATACTGAATGTATTTGTAGATTCCTGAAGATGCTAATAAAACAGTTAGCGAAAGCTCGAAAGAATTGAAAAGAGTCTTCTTATTCCAATAAGGTTAGTACTGGAGTGTTTTCTAAATGTATCAACTCAATTTCAATCGAGAAATATGCTTTGCATCACTTCCAGAAGATCGTTTCAGGGACGAATTTAGCCCAATTTTTTTTAAATGGCTATATCTTTCAAATCAAGCCGATTTCGAAAAAATGGAAAATGAAAAAGGTTTCTTTTGAACTCAAGAATCTTTAGTTAGAATATATGTACAAGTAAAAGACTCACCCTGTATACTTATACGGGGAGACAGAGGTTTTGCTAAGGTTTTTATCTGTGCTCTCGCATCATACCTAGAACTGTATGGAGCTCCATTCTACATTTCCTCAACTTATACAGAGATTAGAAGCGAAGCATGGATCGATCTGTTAGTTGACTGATTTTTTCCTCGTTACCTTTTTAATACACATGTCATGATGTTTGTTTTTTTTTCAACACATACAAATCTGTATCGTTCTCTTCCATAAGAATCTTTATATATACAGAAAAAAGTTAGAGACTTTCGGGCAATTCATAGTTTATTGTTCTTGTTTATAACAAAACTGATTAGGTGAAATAGAAAACGATTAACAACGATTAGAAGGTTCAATACGAGACGATTTCAATTGAGGTGAATTAACGCTTTTCACACATTTCGTTTTGAACATGTTTTTGTTTTACTAAATTAACAAATTAATGACGTTCTTCTATTTATGGGTACAAACCAAAGCTTGAACCCTGCGTGATCTTGATGAAAATTATCCCGCAGTTGTCGAATCATCATGCTGCCTGTTTCAGTGAATTTGGATGATTTGGGCAGTCATTTTTTACACGTACGCGCATTCAAATTTCAAGAAATCGAAAACTGTCGTAATAAGAAGTCGATTTTTGGTTCTAAAAGTTTGCCCGTGTATGGGTCCCTTTATTGAAAGACCCAACTTCCGATCTCATCGCAAAAAATCTACGTCTGTTGTTTGGCGCAAATTGAAATGAATCCCCGTCGATTATATCCTGTTCGGTGTGTTCCTGCCGACAATTATCATCCGCTCGGTTATTTAGCCCCAAATTTCGATATTTCCACGTCTGCCCCGGCCCGAAAACACGCATTCGGGACCTCCGGGAATAAACGGAGATATGCCCTAAAGCCGCAATCCCCGCTCCATGCCGGGGTACAAAACCCCCACTTTGGAGAATCAGGTCTGACTGATTGCTTTCCTCGATTTGATCCACAACATATCTGATGGATAAATAGAAACCTTTTACCGAAAATTCCTCGATATATAGAGGCGAAGAATATTCGGGCCCTTTCTATGGGAGAACACCCACCCGTATTTTCAATCTAGATATCAGAAACTCATTTCTGCCGCTGTCGAGGGTTTTTCGGTGCCTCGACGTTTGGGAGTTTGTTGCGATTTTTCCCGTAATTGGTAGTTTTGACTGACGTCCGAGGTGGGAATCGCGAAAATTATGTTTTCATGCTGCAGCCGCTGATGTGTTGATGGAAACAGGTTTTATGTGTCACAGGGTGAGCGGGTGGAAAGTGCTGATTGACGGAAACATGGAAACGATCGCTGAAAGAAAGCACGACTGGCTTCTGTGCTCGCATCATAATATCCGATGTTTTTTCATTGCATTATTCAACTTTATCAGAGCACCTATATGTTCCAGGTGATTCAATAATACATCAAATGAAAGCAGCTTTTTCTACGTTCGTAAATAACCCCAGTTGGCTTTCTGGAGTATGAACTAGTAACAACAAGATGTCACATTGAAAAAGAAACAGGAGACAGTGATAATTCATTCTTTTAGCAATATCAATAAAGCTCAAACAAAGTTGAAGGGTTTTCTAATCAGGGGTCTTATTTTGACATTCAAAGAGAATGCCATTTTCTGAATAAATGAATGTTTGTCATTACATGTATAAAACAAAGTCGCTAACGCTGTCTGTCTCTATGTATGCTTAAATCTTCAAAACTACGCAACGGATTTTGAAACGCTTTTTTTTATAGATAAAGTGATTCAAGAGGAAGGTTTGTATGTATGATACATGCATAACAATGTAGAGAAACACTGGTGAATTTACAGGTTTCTAAGGTGATGTCGTAAATAAACACATTTTTTGAGCTTACATTGCAAACGCTGACTGAACCCCACGAGATAAATCAAAAAAATGTACTCGGTATTGTACTCCAAAAACGGTCAACAAAAAAGTCCGCGATGGTAAATGTCTATCTCTCAATGATAACCCACAATAACCATTTTTTATCCTTTACAATTCACGGGAAAGAATGGCTTATTCAGGAGTTATTTTAAGCAATACAGCATTAATCCTTATGCAATTAAGTACCTTAAATACATTGTCCATTCAATATAGATCAATATGGCCCTATACAGCATGTAATTTTAATGAATATTTCCGAAGATATTACAGATTTAATATGCAGGGACATAGCGGTGCGGCTCCGGCACTACCGTTGTTTATAAGGATTGCATTGCATCCGTGCAAAGCCGGGGCGGGTCGCCAGTTTCATTATAATGAGGAAGGTATGTTCTTAATAATGGGGAATAACATCAACCAAATGACCACCATGACCACGACTACAGGACCATATCCTTTTCATAAAATTTTCCGTAATCAAAGTGGCTGCTCCCTAAGTCCTCGATAGCCTCACAAATTCTATCTTTGAGGTCTTGGATCGATGCTGGGCTCTTGGCATAGATCTTTTCCTTCTCTCTAACATGGCCCCAAAGAAAAAGTCGTAAGGTGTTGAATCGCAAGATCTCGGTGGCCAATTGTGATCACCTCTTAGAGAGATAACACGGTCCGGAAATTTTTCCCGTAGAGAATCAGAGGTTTCGTTGCTTGTGTGGCACGTAGCGCCGTCTTGTTCAAAATGATCGTTGTCCACGGTGTAATGACGTTTGTGGAATGCCTAATTCCAAAGAACGACGAGGAATGGCCAAACCTGGGTTTTCTCCAACACTTACGGCTACAGCAGCAATATTCTCGGCTGTTCTTGAGCGACGTGCACGGGTTTTATTCTTCACAGCATCAACTTGTTCCAAAAGCTCAAATTTTTCCACCGATTTCTGTATTGCGGTTCGACAAGGTGCGTCACAACGACTCGAAATTATTACGGGTAGTCTCTGTAAAATTTTCACCATTTTATAGTGAATTTTAATGATTTCAATGCGTTGTTGAAGTGTGTATCGTTCCATTTTTAATGATGGCGTAGTTTCTTCTTGTCAAATGTCAAAAAATGACAGCTTTAAAAGAGGAGTGGTGAAATTTGAACGCACTCTCAATAAACAACAAACTGTAATTCTGTTCTGTTATTGTTACCCTTACTCAGATAACAAGCACGAAATAACTATACAAGTATTATGTAGGTATACAGTTTCGAACTCTACCTTCTATATGAAAATGTATAGCAAGGAAGAATTTTGATCAGTTGTGATTGACTGACGATTTTTATTAAGAACTGACGAATTACTTGTTAACAACTGATAGCTTGTCTCTGTAACATAGGGTTTCTAAAGACAAGCTGGAAAATGAGGGAGGTTCATTCCGTTTGAGTAAAGGAGGAAAAGATCAACAATTGATTGGGTGTCAAAATCAAAAAATGCCTCGCTAAGCCAACAAAGTGCTCTTATTTTTTTCAAAGTGGGAAAAACAACCCATTTCTTGAATTTACAGACCAATGAGAGGAGCTGAGCTGTGAGGTATTCCGATGTCTTTCATGTGTTTCCTAATGCAACTCGTTCTGCAATAAATGTGTCACCATATGTTTAGTTTTATGAGCTTATTCTGAGAAGCTGAATAAAGGTTCACAGGACATGGTTTTTGTCAAAAAACCAGATGAATCTCCCAAACTTGACCTAGATTCTTGAGTTGAGAACTTTTTCAATAGATGACCCATAAATCAGTTCAAAGTGTATTTTCAAACAAAACGAGAATCGTAAATCAAGGCATATGGAACAAATATTGCAATACAAGTGATCGATCCCATATGGTTGAAATCAAATTATTTATACAAATTTTTCAAAAAAGTCAGCTCTTCTTTGTGGACGAAGGAGATGGAATTCATGTTGTCCTGATTTTGTCGTAGTTAGACGCTACTAAAGACAAAACATCTCAATTGGAAAACCCTCTAAAACATACTCATGAAGTGAATCTATATTATGAAGAATTTCGTCGACCAACCAACTCTATTACACTCTAGAGAATATAAAACAATGTCAACTCTGCACAGTTTATATAACTGGAAAAATCATCGCCGATACAAAATTTGCATAAACCAATGGTACAGAATCAATAAAGAGCATTCAATTAGATGATAACGAAATCCTAGAATCATTTTTTTATCCCAATTACTGTGTGAGAAAGCAAAATTGTCGAAAACTGAGCATTAATAAGAACCCTGACCCCAAGTAATTTCCACTTCCGAGCCAAACGCCGCACAAAACTGGCTCGGATATGAAATATGTGAAGTGCTGATTATCCTCTTCTCAGAAATTCTGGTCACACGTACTGAGATCCGATAGGATCCCGCAAATTCTCGTAAGCGTTTTCATTTCGCGTTCGGATTCAGAAAAGATAGTTGATAATCCGGGTATGACCCAAAAACCATCCATTAATTCTTAGCGAAACGTAATTGCGGTTTATATCATAAGCTCAACGAATTATGCGTGGGCATGACCCTAGCCTAGAACCTTTCAATATCCGAAAATGTTCAGCTTCGCTAATGGCTTCGAAGATCCGGGCAAATAGAGACGTTGCCGGAAGTAGCCGTGAGTGTGTCATTAAAAACTGAATACATTATGGCTGAAAGGAATACTTCTCGATGAAGGATAAGTATGATTTTATTTGTTTGATTTGAGGACATCCACCAAATGGCGAATATGGTGAGAAGTAGGAGGGCAAGATAGATCATCAAAAGGTACAATTGACGTTGCTGGAGGTGGGCGATTCAAACTTTGCTGAAAAAAATTTTACTGAAATGTGGAGAGATGGCAGATGCAAACATCATGCGGATGAACGTTATGATTTGGCGATGTTATCAAGAAGGGTGGGTCATGAGGGAACTCTTCGAAAATCAATTTCTTATGTTGATAATAAAAATGATGATTATTCAAGGGTTCCTTGTGTTCAAAAATGTTATGTTTCCTAGCGAAATTCTCAATTTATTTTTTTGCGAGCTCTCCAAGATGTCACGAATGCAACCAGAATAAGAACTAATTTTTCACATTTTTGATTCAAATAAACTGTTGTGACACTGAAATATAATCATGAGGACTGCTTAGAGATTTCAGTATATACAGGGTGTTTTTGAATTCATGCGAAAAAATTCAGGGGGTGATTGCTCTTATGAAATTAAGGTGGGTATTTTCTATAACAGAATTTCCTAATCCCACCCCTTTCAGAGTTATCACCCTTGAAAAGTAGTGAGTGAATTAATTTTTTTTTCTGAAATTTCACGTAGGTTAGAATCTTGAAATTCTGAAATTTTCGTGCGCTCGAAAAGGACAAATCAAAGGTATTTTTGCAATATGCCTACTACATTGGAATTAGCAACACCTTGTATAATCATTATTTACTTGAGAACGAAACGTTTTTTCAACGCATAATGAAGGTATCGTTTTTAGAGAAATACAACATTTTCTTAACATTCGTGTATTTATTGGGACGTGAATTCTGAAAGTACATTCCTGTTTTAATATGAAGAATTCAATATTGCGTGCTCTCCACAATTATTAAAATCATTTCGTTTCAATTTGATGACCTGATTGCACTAAAGTTTGAAAGGAACATTGTAAAATACACTTAAAATAATGAATTAAAAGTAAAATAATGCTCTTGCATGAGTTACGGCTGGGCCATTCAATTCACGTCACTTAATCATCATCGTAAAAATTTATTTTATCATTAAATTCCGCACAGAAAATTGAATTCGATATCAAAACTCATAGTATAAATTTTCAATTCATTCACGCAAAACAATCCAACATAAAGGGTGTTTCAAATTAGGCGGTTTTTTTCAGAATAAATAAAACACATAATTTACATTCATTTTAGGAAACTTTTCATCGGTAATCGTTATCAGTTATGACATTTATGTACGAAAAATAATATCGGCTAAATGGCCTCGTCTTGCAGCTCTACAGACGTCAGTTTCAAATAATCTGATGCGTTTGGTTTCTGTGTTATTGAACCTTATATGCCTTCAGAGCTAAATCCATGTGTTAAATACGCCATGTTGTGGACCCACTGAGTCCAACTTGTTGTGAACGTCGTCTTATGGAAATTTCGGGGTCTTCAGAAATACTTTCACGAACCGAATCAATATTTTCTCGTGAACGACCGCTACGACTGTATTTTTCACTTTTTTGGTCTTCCACCGAACTGGTCTCTTGATTGTTTTTAATAATTCGACCAATAGTGCTTACAGATTGACGATTATGTAAACCATAAAATTCACGTAATTTTCTAAAAGCACTTTCAACAGAACGCTGCTTTTCATAAGGTTATTCAACATTTTGATTGCGTTGTTGTATCTTGTACGAAGCTATTTTTATAAATGTCATACATCACTTTTCTTAAATGTCAAAATACCCAGACGAATTCAGTGCGCCATCTATATTTCATTCATTCTTAAAAAAATCGCGCAATTTGAAACACCCTTTACTTGTTTGAGGACAACTTCGAGGAAATTGAATCGGCTAGTCGTGAATGCCCAGGGCATTTAATGCTTTCACGCCAAATTTTTCCTCATCTGTTAAATGAATTATTTCCCAAGTTGATTAAAGATTAACCCTCTATGAACACAGTCTATTAGAAAAGCTGTAGATTATGATCATACTGATAACTCCTTAGTCAAGATCAATTAAGTCGCTGTCCTGAAGGACTCTTCTGGAGCCATGCGACCCCAGCATATACCTAATAATAACCAGAAACCTGAAAAAAAGTCTTCCTAACTAAATTTTCACGGAATCGAATCGGCATCAATCGCATACACAATCTCCAGAATCCCACACAACATCAACACAACATGACAGTTGGCATGCAATGTGTACACATAAAAAATGAACGATGGTTCCGACACACGAAATCAATTCGGCATTATTTGAACATTGTCGATGCCATAAATAACGGAACTATCCGGGAAAGGTCCAGGTGCACAACTGTTACAATGGAACGGAACAGCGAAAACCGAAATCGTTATTCAAATATATGTATTTTGGCCAACGACCGACCTCGCTTTTTTAGAATTAATGACTGTTGCTTTCGCAATACGGACGTGATTAAACCAGATGGTCCGAATGGCGGGAATGTACAATGGTATTCTTCATAAATTCGGACACAAATTCTAGTGGATGAATTAATGTAACATTTTGTAATCTCCTAATTTATCGCGTGTTGGCCAGCAGTTGCAACGCGTTCATCCAAAATTTAAATAGGTTTTCGTGTTTTACTCTTTGTCGAGTTGACAGTCGGACATCGGGTACCTTAATTTTGGCCACGCAGTTCGCACTTTATGAACAGGCGCTAAATGGGGCTTTTTCGACAGATCAGGTAGATATTTGAGCAGTTCATTTGGGATAAATTTATCCACTTTCCTCCAACTTTTCTCCAACTGGTGAAGGAAATTTATAATGTTTATTGATATCGACAATAGTAACTCTGTGGACAGACCTGAGGGAATATGTCGAAAAAGTGAGTCCAGAATCGCAACATCGCAGCAAATAAATGGACCAATTCAGGCTCAAGTGTTTATTCGTAGAGCCACAAGGATAGGACAATTTATGATGCTTAAAGATGCTTATTTCATTGGCCTAAGTCGTTCAAGAAGTAACATCTCTTTTCTCGAATGCAAATTTGGGGGCAGAACCGAGAATTAACGGGCATAATTGGGGTTCAATTGTGAATGTGGTACGAAGTGATTGTTGGTCGGGGAGTCAGTACAGAGTTCCTACGGGAGTCCGTAGAGAGTTGAGACGGAAGTAGTTTTGCCATTGAAGATGGAATTAGATCTTCACGACGTTACCATATCGACAGTACAAGATCAATTCATTTGTTCGGCGTAAATGAGACGTCTCCTATCTCACGAAGGTCAGTGAATCTACAAGTATAGATTATTGTGTAGCATCAACTCTGTGAAAAACTGTATATATACTATATTCACAATTATAAAATCACAACTCTGGCCTTGGAAATTTGACACATTCCACTCTGTATCGAAGTTATGGCGTTTTTCAAAATATTTTTATGTTCCAAGCCAACACTTCGTTGCCCTTTCTACATTCTAAGCGTATTTGTCAAAATGTATATTTCATTCGGAGAACACACAGAAAATTGTGAACAATAATCTACATATAAAGGAGTTTTTGGATTTATGATTGTAAAGATTTATCGATGTGCTTTGTTTTCATCATGATATTGTATGTGATATGATTGTGAGGGTGAATACTGCATAGCATTTCTATTTCTAATATTTCTTCATTTCAAATGAATAACAGTTTTATTCATTCATCATAAAAAAAAAATAATAACAGAATTAACGAATTTGTTCACAGAGAAACTAAAAATTTCAATGCAATAGTAACTGAGTTTTGGTTATGAATCAATGAGCAAGGATGTCAATTCCTGAAAACTATATAGATATACATTTTATTTATTTGATCTTATGAAGAAGGAGTAAAATATTCTGACTATATAGTAATTTATTAGTTTGAAAAATATTCATACAGTACTACCACAGTAGGTTTATACAAATGAAATGGAATAGGTCAAACATATGCTTCACATTTATCATTCACCTGTTCTAAAATAAGACACAAACTCCTGGAATATGGGAAAAACCTATGTATTGTGGTTCAATATAGCCTATTTATACTTTCGGCAAAGGATTGATAGGAATGAAAGCTCCAGTGACACATTTCAATTCATCGGAATCTGAATTCACCTACCGTTGAATGCAATATAGTCATATTTCTTCTTTTTTTAGTTTTTTCGACGTGTTTTTTTCTTCATTTAGAGACCGATGATGGCCATCCAGAACCCGATTACTTGTGAAAATCGTGCAATTTAATTCTGCAAGTTCTTTCCTCATAATTCCTCGAAAATCCTACCTGAGCCATATTTTCCAGTAGCTATCGTTAGAAGATCGTATAAGGAAGCTTTTTTTGTCCATATACACATTCCAAATAAATTTTGAGCACCAAAAACGATACCGAGAGTAACCAAACTTCAGGAGGACCGGAATTTCGTTTGAAATCTTTCTAAACGGCCAGATACCTAAAAAAACTTCGTTATCAAGTGTAAAAAGGTCGATTAGTACTTACTTCCGCTTTATTTATGTTTATAAATCGATTTTTGGTCCAATTCAAATTTTCCGTTCGTACTCACGCCCAAAAGTTTTAAAAGGAAAAAATTACACTTGCACGAAATTTCTCATATCGACGGGAAACTTTTTCTGGATGACGAAAAACCGAAAAATAGGCGATTTCCTATCGATATTTCGCCCCAAAATCGCCGATCGATTCGGAATAACAAAATGTGGAATATCTTTGATACTTTTACTTTGATGTAAACAAAGAAACTAGCAACGTACGCGCACAGACTTTTCATCAGGTGCACCATTCCTGAAAACGAAACCATGACCTCCTATGTGATTAAATAAAAGTGAATTGAGTATAGACAGTTTGATTTTTATCAGTTCTTGGAAAAACTGTAGAAAGCGTTATAGACGTAGGATAAAGGTTTGGTTACCAAACCGGAGGTGATATTCCTAGACGACCGAAAACAAATCTACATATATAACATTTCAGGTCGATGTTTCCCAAGATATTCTTCGAACTTAAATGAAACAATTGGATGAATCACCCTGTAACACTTTCCATACCCATCTTTCCAATTAGTTCTCCACTCATCAGCAAATCTGCTTTGGAAACGGCTAATTTTATTTCAGTCATAAGAAATTACTTCTTAGATTTATAGCTCAAATAAAATTGATGAAATTATGTGGGATGAATTTTTTCCGGAATCATGAGGAATCGTTACATCATTGTCCACATATCGGAATCCGTACATATTTGCAATTAAACTGAGTACCAATTTCAACTCGCCTCAAAGTTACAACTTTGAGCCCAATCAGGAACTTGACTCAAGAAATATGTTTCCCTTCGTCTTTCGACTACAATAACACTCTTATCATAACAATCTCGTTGTGGAATAACATAAGTACCCCAATTCCACCCATAATCCGATCATTCCAAAGGGCCCGATCATGCAAACAATAACGAATAAAAAAATATACCATACATTTCGAGTGGCGCATTTCCATCGAATTCGAAAATGAATTCATCCATGTTCGCCAACTAATAAAGCGAAGAAGCCGAACTTCGAGTACACGTCACCGAGCGGAAGAGGTTAGAAGAATTCAAATCCGTCCAATTAGAGACGAAACACGGGCAAAGGGACAGTAGCAAATAAAAAACAAAATTTTAATCATTCCGGTCCGCCATCTTCAGAAGTTGGTGCTCCATATAACTCGAATTTCATTATACTTTCAAATTCAAAGTATCGAATTATGAAACTCTCGCAAATATAACCTCGGTGTTTGTAAATAACTTGGCGATTGAGGAATCGGCGAAGGGATTGGCCGTACTCGCTTTGTACTTTCCCCGATTCTCTTCTTCTATGTTTTTGAAGGGGCGTTAGAGAAACGGCCAGGTAATTGAATTAAGGGTGGAAACCCCCGAAATGCAGATGTGCTGGAGTAAAAGAATTCTGGTGCATGAAATCAGTGGACTCTGATTATTCCTTTTATTTTGATCCACAAATTCAATTCTTCAAAAAAAAAAGTGAAATTTCATACTGTTTCGAATAAATGGTTTTCTGTTTTTGAGGATTGTGCCTCAAAATCTTTTTATTCTGCCCTGAAAATGTCCACATATTCAAAAACAAATGGGAAATTTGCGCAATATCCTCGTTGTTTTGGAACAGTTATGGCTACGGAAGTGCAAATTGGCGGAGGATCTGGTGCTTATGAAAATATGTAATATTTTTTTATCTACTCCCATAGAATAATCTATCCATTATTCAACTGAATTTGATCTTTAATAGTCTCTATAAACCAATACAATACAAATAGGAAAAATGTAGCTCACGAAATGAATCGAAAAAGTCGGGTCAATGTGGAACTCTTTTCAGACATCAAGGTAACGTTCTCGCCATCCATTTCTACATTTTCTTAGGTCTGAATATCCAAAAATTGCATTTGGAAAACGTGAATTTTTGACGTTTTCTACGGGATTCGATATCGATTCGATTTTCGACCACAGAAAACGCTTTTGACAACTGTTGTCAATTTTGAAAATGCAGATTTTACTGAAGAAGTCGAAGCTGAAGTATAGTGTTCAATTCGCGGTAATGGTCATAACACACTTGATGAATTACACCCCTCGCCTGACGGCTCGGGCTGCAAAATTCATCTGCGTGTGTTATGACTTACATTACCGCTCATAGAACAATATACTATTATCTTAGTGATCCCGGTTGGAATATCAGGCGAATGTAATAAAATTATTGTATTGCAATAGATCCTTGGTTGATTTTTGGATCTTCAAGTTGATCAGATCTCTGACAGTTTGTAAAAACTGCGTTGCAATGTTCCATCACAAAGATATAGGTAGGTACTCCCTTCACTTTTATAAAGTATCCCGTTTGGCCATGACATTCTGACACATTTCACCTTGTATATTTTGTGAATGTGAGGTTATAGTCATTTTCTAGTCAGAAGAATACGCAACGTTGTCCTTTCTACATAGAGGTCCTAGTAATTACGTATTTATCGAAATGTTTATTTACTTTAGGAAAAAAATTAATTTGAGAAAATATTATGTGGATTCAATAATTCCAAAGACTTGGCGAATGTTGAAGAAATATTTTTTATTGATACTAGAAGTATACTGCTCCACAAGAGTTAGGGATATCGTATTCAATCGTTTTAAAAGTATGTAACTCATGTAATCATTCAAAACTCAATGACAACTCGAATCGATCCAATAAAAATTAGTATGAGACATTTCGTCAATCTGGTCACCTTTTTTCTGAAGTTTGGTTCTTTGCATATGCTTCATGAATGTTCTTATTTTGAAATGAAGTCAGTTTATCAACGGCTTCGATTTGAAACGAGTTTTCTGAAAATGCCAAGACGTAAATTAACAAACGCTGAGGCTAATAGGGCTATCAGAATGCTACAGGGTGACCTAACTCAGGTTGTTGTAGCGGAAAGGCTCCAAGTCAGCCAAAGTGTGATATCTCGACTTTGGAATAGGTTCAGGGAGACAGGTTCCGCGTTGGAAAGACCAAGGCTACGTGTAGAATACTACGGAATACTCTTCAAAATGCAGATGGGGTCCAAGTTTCCATCGAAACCATCAGACGATGTTTGAGAGAGGTGAATCTAGGTTCTAGACGTCCATTAAGAGGAGTTCCATTAACACGTGACCATAAGCGTCAAATACTGGAATGGGCAAGGAAACATATCAATTGAAACGATCAATGGCGTAGTGTCCTTTTCACTGATGAATCCAGATATGGACGATTTTCAGATTCTCGAAGAGTAAGGATATGGACAATCCCACGTATTTCCCGTAATAGTCGCTATGTCCAAGAAGTCCATCCATTCCGAGGGGGGTAGTGTTGTGGTATGGGCCGGGATATGTTTCGACGGGCGCACAGATCTACATATTTGTCCTGGGAATATGACCGCCTTACACTATAGGGAGCATGTCATAGACAATGTTGTGCCAAATTTTCACGCTGCTATTGGTGAAACTTTTCAATTTCTAGACGATAACGCTAGACCGCACCGTGCAGCCATAGTTGAGAATGCCCGCGAGGAGCTTGGTATTCCACATTTACCAATACCTCCGCATTCACCAGATTTGAATTGCATAGAATATGCATGGGATATGCTCCAAGGAAGATAAGATAATCATCAATCTACCCCAGAATCCTTAAATGATCTAAGAGAGCTTCTGCCCCGTTTATGGAACCAAATTCCTCAAGAAATGTTCAACAACCTCGTGTGTAGATGCAAAGAAGATGTCAAGCTGTTATTGATGCCCGTGGAGGCCATACATTGTAAGGATAGTCCTAAAATGCTTGAATTCTCTGGGAATAAAATTTCGTTATTTTACTCGATTTTTCTTAACCACTTAACGCTGCAGACCTACAGGCTAACATAAATTTGCAACTTGAAATCATATTAATATGAATTTTCATCACAAAAATCTCATTTTAACTATACTTTTTTGCAATTTAAGTCAATATTCCTAACTCATGTGGAGCAGTTCATTTCACGTATAGAAACATGGTTGGAATCTTCAGTTATGCTATTTTCTTGTACGGAAATCAAAAATCGATTGTTGAAATTCAACTGAAAAATAATGGACTGAATAGACCGTTACTTTGTGATAGTTCATTCGAAAAAAGAATAAAGGTACTCGAATAACCCAACAGAAAAACTTCTTAATGAACAACGGACCTATGGAATTCCCCACTTTTCAAAATCCTCAAGAAATAAGCCTACATAAGATATTTATATACCTTCTTGTACAACTTGAAATAATCCATTATGAAAATGTATTACGAAACCTGTGTCACAGTGAAACATCGAAAAAACTTACTCCATTTACAAAGTCAAAAAAGAGTAGATAGAAATTAGCTTTGGCAACGTCTCTCAGAATTATTTGACGTCAGTTTTAAGTGAAAAACCTTGATAAACGTAAATCTCGCTCAACGGGGATACTTTCTAAAAGTGAGAGGAGTATAGATACTTGTCATGGTGAGGAAAAGGTCTCGAATTCGCTTTGAATTTTGATCAGAGGCAGTGATCTATGGGTGGAGTCCCACTTAGAATACTACAGCTATCTATATGTGGAGTCCTATTAAGAATACGGTCTCTGGTAAAATTTGTTACTCTTTCAAATATTTGGTTTTGTTATCGTGAATACATCATTGCTTTGAAATCTTATTATTCTATCCTAATAACGTCCACATATTTGGAAAGGAAATGGGGAGTCTACACAATATTCCCAATTTTTTGAAGAGCAGTTTATTATTTTCATTCTGAACATCGGTGCAAATTGACGGAGGAACTGGTTCCTGAAAAAATTAATCCCTATGATTCCAGTCAGATCATTAGGCCAAAGTAATGAAATCATTGTATTGCCTTTGGTTCTTGGTGTGTTTAAGAACCTTCAAGTTAATCAGGCCTCCTAAATTCTTCAAAAACTGCTTTGAATCATTCCATAACAAAGATAGATATAGACACATTTATTGCGTTAATTCCTTGAGTAGAAACAAGTTTTGTGTTACTGAATGAATAGAAATTACATATTCACATCGAGTTATCTGAACTACTCATGATCCACATCTTTTCGAAGGTAAGTGCCACCTTTATCACTAATTATATCACAGTCGCAATTCTCACCCAACTTAATCAAGTTCCTCCGACAGATTTTAACAGCTATAAGTGCGAATCCCAAAGCGGTAGCGCTGCGGAAAGTGGAGTTTGCTGCCGAAGTTTGCACCTAGTTGAGAGTTGGTCCCGCGGCCAGATCTACATGTAATCACCACCAAAGTCTCATCAGAAACTCCTGGGGGAGGGTCCTCCTCACTGGCGATGACTCATACCGAGTGGTTGGGTTTAGAATTCCTACGCTTTACCGTTGTTCCTCCTGCTGGCAAAGCGTTTGGATTCTGAATCCTGCTACACGGTGGCAGCAACTTCTGAGGAATATAAAACTGGAGGATTGAAGATAATTCGTTTTTTTTAGGTATCTGGCCGTTTAGAAAGATTTCAAATGAAATTCCGGTCCCCCAGAAGTTTGGTTAGTTTCGGTATCGTTTTTGGTGCTCAAAACTTATTTGGAATGTGTAAATGGACAAAAAAGGCTTCCTTATACGATCTTCTAACGAAAGCGACCGGAAAATATGGTTCAGGTAGGATTTTCGAGGAATTATGAGGAAAGAACTTGCAGAATGAAATTGCACGATTTTCGTGAGTAAACGGGTTCTGGATGGACATCATCGGTCTCTAAATGATTATCGTTGATCGTTTGAACGTTTCAGAAATAAAAAATGTCGAAGAAGCTAAAAAAAGAAGAAATATGACTATATTGCATTCAACAGTAGGTGAATTCAGATTCCAATGAATTGAAATGTGTCACTGGAGCATTCATTCCTATCAATCCTTTGCCGAAAGTAGAAATAGGCTAGATTGAACCAGAATACATCGGTTTTTTCTATATTCCAGGAGTTTGTGTCTCATTTTAGAACAGGTGAATGATTAATGTGAAGCATATGTTTGACCTATTCCATTTCATTTGTATAAACCTACTGTGGTAGTAATGTATGAATATTTTTTAAACTAATAAATTACTATATAGTCAGAATATTCTACTCCTTGTTCAAAAGATCAAATAAATGAAATGTATATCTATAAAGCTTTCAGGAATTGACATTCTTGCTTATTAATTTATAACCAAAACTCAGTTACTATTGCATTGAAATTATTAGTTTCTCTGTAAACAAATTCGTTAATTTAGTTTTTATGTTTATTTTCTTTGTGATGAATGAATAAAACTGTTATTCATTTGAAATAAAGAACTATTAGAAATAGAAATGTTATGCACCCTCACAATCATATCACATACAATATCATGATGGAAACAAAGCACATCGATAAATCTTTACAATATAAATCCAAAAACTCCTTTATACGTAGAATATTGTTCACAATTTTCTGTTATGTTCTCCAAAATGAAATATACATTCTGAGAAATACGCTAAGAATGTAGAAAGGGCAACATAGTGTTGACTTGGAACATAAAAATATTTCGAAAAACGTCATAACTTCGATACAAAGTGGAATGTGTCAAATTTCCAAGGCCAGAGTTGTGATTTTATAATTGTGAATGGAGTATACATACTTCTATGAAAATATGACGTTAATGATATAATAGATCGCAGGCTGAGACTCTGATTGACTCGTGAACTCCTTCCAATCAACAACCGTCAATTCATGTAAGCTATTGATCAACCCGAGCAATGCATGTGGCCTGGTAGTTGAGTTGTTACAAGAACTTCAAGCTCAGATATTGACGAAACTTCACGTGTATTGACGTAATCAGCTCAAATTTCCATCTACCAAGTAAAGCAACCGTCAGCTTTGTGGCTTGCGGTCTGTTGAAGAGAGAGGGAGAGAGTTAATGGTACCCCATCATTTAACAGGCGAATTTGGAGGGAGGTGAGAGCCAGCCGTTAGCCAAACCTCTCATCAACAACCTTATTATAGTGAACAATCTAGGATACGTTCAAAATACCTCAGTTTCAACAGTGGGTCTCTGTAACTATTCGAGGAGTCAACCACTCCGGAAATGGTGGTTTGGCACCTAAAGAAGTTCCTCTCGAGTCTGAAGTGTAAGGCAGAGTAATTCTATTTGAATTTTCTATAGGGAGAAAGGGAATTTTCTTAATAAGAAATATGAGAACTCATGTCAGCAATAATTACATAATTATTGCTGACACATTCTCAAAAAATCTTCAGGAAGAGGCAGCATGTGAGCTCCTAACATAAAGGTTATTCAGACTGACGTAGATGACTTCTAACCTAAGTCTGTCCATCTTGAAACACCCTGTATATTCATAGTTCATTCTTTGAAATTAAATCGCTTGCTAGTGCCCAATATCCTAATTTCTCTTCAAGAACCCCTCTCAAATCTCCCCATTGATCGTTCTGTTATGGCCCCTAATTTATTTCCGTTATTAAATTGAATTCCGTTACCGAACAGGTTCTCACATGATTCTGGTAAATCCCCAACATTAAATAAAATGTGTGAGAGAGCTATTGAGGTCTCGGCTAGAGCATTGTTACCTTTTCGATCTCCTTTTATTCACAATCTATTCTTGGGTATTGGAAGTGGAATAGGAGAATGAGCTAGAACGAAAAATAAGTTTTGATGTGGGGAAGCTGGAAAAATTGATCCAAGTGGCAAGTGAAGTATTCTCATTCCTAATTTTTGTTCTTTATGTGGAAGCAAAAGTTGACTTTGCAGAACAGTAAATTTTCACAAAGATATACAAACCATTGGTGTTGCCACCATTTTCTGAATGTACACTGCGCAGAAAAATTAAGGCACATTATGGAAATCTCAAATTTATTCTACAACTGAAGGTGTTCTCAATGATAATTATTTTTATCAGAATTATGCATGCATATGTTATCCACTTTCAACGTTTTTCTTCAATTAATGTTTTCTCCCAGCAGGAATAAAAAAAGATGATATTATCAGATTTTGAATGTATTGGCTCCATTCTAAAATCAGTTGTTCTCGATCAATTCTAGTGATCAATAGTTTTTCTTTCGTTTGATTTTCTACACTCGATCGCTATGCAATGCGAAACACCCAATTTGACCCAAGAGGAATGTGCTCAAGCGGTGGTTTTGCGAGAAGAAGGGTGGACATACACAAGAATTGCAGAAAGGTTTGGAGTTTCCCATACAAGTGTGTCCAGAATGTTGCAGCGATTCAGGGAGACAGGTATGAATGTCCGAAGACCAGGACAGGGTAGACCACGGGTAACAACTGCCATTCAAGAACGTTACTTGAACTTGAACTTCTTCGTTGAGTCAACGGTTTGCAACCGCTCGCCTCCTTCAAAATCAGTTTGAGCAAACTTATGAGGTGCAAATAAGCACTCAGACAATAAGAAATCGCCTCAGAGAATATGATTCAAGGCCTCGTGTCGCGGCAAGAGGCCCAGCTCTTACCCCAGCCCATCGAAGGGCGCGCTTGGATTTTGCGAGAGAGTATATCCATTGGGAAGAGGCCGATTGGGAAAGAGTTCCCTTCACAGATAAGTCTAGATTCTGCCTCTACCATTGTTATCGACGTTCCCTTGTATACAGACGTCCACATGAAAGATATGCTCAGTGCGATTTCCTGAATACTACTGGTTTCGGGGGAGGATCGATTATGGTATGGGGTGGAATATCTTTGACTGTTCGCACACACCTAGTGGTCGTTGATAATGGAGCTTTGAATGCTGATAAGTATATAAAGAACATTCTTGAAGAGCATGTAGTGCCATTTGCCCCATACATTGGTGAAAATTTCATTTTTATGGACGATAATGCCAGACCCCATCATGCGCGCATCGTTCAGGAGTACCTTGAAGAGGTTGAAGTCTCTCGAATAGAATGGCCAGCAAGAAGTCCAGATCTCAATCCGATTGAGCAGGTTTGGGACAACCTCAATAGAAGGCTGAGAAGTTAAGAAAATGATCCAGCTACTCTTAATGACTTAGGAATCCAACTCGGAGAAATCTGGGTAGGATTAGATCAGAACATTTTGAAATCACTCATTTTGAGTATGAAACGTCGTTGCCGAGATATAATTAACGCAAGGGGTGGAAATACCAAGTATTAAATCACTTATCAGCATTTCAGTATTTTGAAAATTGTTCATTTCTCTTCTTTCACATAAGATTCGGTGAAATCCTGAATTTTTCTTCCATTCAATGTGTCTTGTTTCGTTCAAAGCCTTCCCGAGAGAACATAAAAAATAAGTTATAAATTCAATGTAGAGTTAACCTTCATCAAAATTGAGATTTTCAGAATGTGCGTTAATTTTTTGCGCATTGTGTTAATTTGAAATGTTATGGCAATTCCGAGACAGTTATTCCTGGTTATCCCCGAGATTATCGATTAAGACCGCCTGGGTCCTAGAAATCCAACAAACGAAAAACACATCCCAATCAACTACGGAATCCAAGTAATACCCTCCTCTATTACCAGTACTCCATAAATTCTGGCAGTAAATGTTTCTCACTCAATTTTTCAGGGACCAGGATAATTCAATGGACTACCAGAAGATGCAATTTGTCTACTAGAGTAACGATCGTTTACACTTAAATTGAAATTTACGTTCCGCGTTTCCTTAAAGTAGTCATGAAATGAATCCTTAACACTGAATCCTCGAATTTGTTTTCCGCTTTTACGGTATTAACGCCAATGACGCAGATTCGAGTTGAACAGTCAGTAGATGGAGTATAATTATTGAATTATACAGAATTGAATTTTGATGTTTTCAGTGTGTTGAATTTATCTGAGTGCTTTGCTAACTCTGATTATTTAACTGAAAACGAACAGACAATTCAGCAGTTTTTTTAATCCTCTATTCAGTCTTTTCAAAGAACCATAAGAAAACCTACACTCATGGGCGTAGATAGGGGGGGGGCTGGGAGGGCACGGCCCCCCCAGAATCCACGGTGCCCCCGAAAAACTGAAAAACACATTTGTTTTTCCTTGCTCGTTTTCCACTGTGCCCCCTCAGCCCCCCCCCCAGGAAAAAAGGCTAGCTACGCCCATGCCTACACTTCCTAATCGGGGGGTAATTCATAGTCGAAGATGAATAATTCAAGAGTGATTTATCAACTGAAACTAAATGTTCAACATCTAGGTATCGTTGTTATGAAATGAATGAATGAAAAATAAAGAAAATTTTGAGAAAAAGAAGTGGACCCAGAATGCTGCCCTGCGGCACTCCGTTATTCTTTCCTTCACAAGAGGACTGATATTCGTTGTTAATTGTCATATCTTCTGTTTGTGGTCTTTTCCTCAAGTATTTCTCTCTGAGTTTGTCCTCCACCTGTTATATTTCATGTTTTTTCGGAAGTCAAAATCGAAACAACCAAACGCCTTCGACTAATCCAAAAACATTCCCATGGGCAGTTCATTCCTATCCAAAGCTTAGAATACGTTTTCCTCTTCTTTCAATAAAGCAACTGATAAAATCTCATTGAATCAGGAGATAGAATGAAGAGGTTAAGTATTCATTCACTGTTGAGAGCTCCATCTTGATATCATCCAATTTCGGTCCTCCCTGCCAAAATCCCCCGGTCCAATTTTCTGGAATAGAATAATGGCCATCAAGAGCAATAGCCCTATTCTAGTAACCATCGTCGATGCTATAACCTATACGTGACCGGATTATAACTCTGCTCAAAAAGTTCCTAGAGAAGGAGCGACAAGACAACCAATGAAAAAATACAGTCCGTTTCAAAATTTCCGCACGTCTGGGAAATGGTTTTCATTCACCCATTGGAGACGACATACGCTATTAGAGCGTGCGTTACGCAGAAAGAGGAATGGAATGAAGGTACTTACATTGCGAAGAAATTCTGTTGAAGTTAATTCAGATGGGGTGGAGAGGCGAAGTTCGAAAAGGGAACATTTCCATTCGTTTCTGTAGGGAATTCAAGACTGTTTTGAATGGAATTCAAAGTAGGGGAGTGCTATCAAATTATTTCGAATTCAGCACTGTTTAGAAGATATATTCATTTGAAAAAAATTGGGCCAAATATGTGCCTGATACTAGTTTCTGGAATTGAAGCAAAGTTCATATTTCTCGATTGAAATTGAGTTGATACATTCAGGAAAAACTCAAGAAGGTACTAACCATATATGAACAAAAATGTTACAAACACGATATTTCTCAACAAAAACACTTAATTTTGTCCGATGATTTCTGAAATTGGAAATTCAAATTTCTCCTATCGAAATAAATTCGTTCTTCGATTTTCCTGAAGAATAGTTTGTAAACACTAATAACTTGTTCATATTTTACCCGATATCACAAAATTACCTCATACAAAATTGTTTTTTCCCTAACCAAGCCTATCTCCATCAACCTACATAGGATTCTAGGTCAATGACTTAACCTAAGCCATCTTCTATGATATTTCACAGAGATTTTGAGAAGACGATGCCAGATTATTGATTTTCTCTTTGAACAATGGTATAACAGGTCGCCACCTCGCAATGCGAGGTAGCCGGCGCGCAAGACAAACTGTACGATCTATGAATCGACCATTTACTTAGAATCTTAGGTTATAAGTCAATGGAATCGACCCATTGCAAACGGCAGTGTCTGTGAACAAACATGGAGGAAATCTTTTCTGGATCTTTGTTGTTATAAAAGAGGAAAGAAATTATTTTAGGTGTTTTTCTTCGATCTCGTGATGATAATGTGAAGACTTCCAGTGAATTAATGTAATAATAATCGTGTTGGATATTTCAGGTTGGATTGAACAGTGTACGAAATGTGCACTGAATCCCGCCTTTTTTTTTGTACAAAACTCGTTTGTCAAAAAATAAAGTCCTTTATTATATTGTTCAGATGGAAACAGCGCCACGGATTATTTAGCGCTAAATATCATTTTATTTTTCATTAATTTCGATTTAATAAGTGGTTTTTATCGACATTCATCATCAATATCCGAATTTCGTATTTCATTGATATTAATTTTCAATATGGGACAAAACAATGAATTTTCAATGGATACGGTGCGTATAAAATGTATAATTCCATGCTTTTTAAAATTCAATTTTATCTCCCACATTTGTGGTATTTTATTATTAAGTACATATCCATCAAACGTTTTTCCATTAAAGAGATTTTAGCCTTGTTGGAGCTGATGAACATTCTGACATTATTGCTAAATTGTATAGAGATCAGAGAGTTTATGAATTTCAGCCATTCAGTGATATTGAAAATCCAGGGAATTTTTTTTTTCGTCAAATTTTATCGTACACAATTGGGAATAACTCGGAAATTACGCGTTTCATTCAAAAAACATACAGCATGTTTAGAATTCTACACACTTGTGGACTGCGAGTCGCCACAAAGAAAAATTTTTTTTTGAACATTGCAGACTGTTATACAATTTTGTAGGTCAATCGTTTCACCAAATCAATTCACTAATTTTTCCCTTCTTTTCAGAAACCGACTACACACTTGACGATTCGTTTTGGATTGACGAAACACCAGCCGGTGAGTACTTGTTAACAGAATTCATATTTCAGCGATTGATAGAGAAAAACCAATTAAGTGAAGAATTTATTTTTGCTGTAATTTTATCCATCACTTGAAGTTCGAAGTGAATAGCTCTTAGAAACATTTTATGGAGTATGGTTTATAAAACGAATTGACCAATATTCTGGACGAAAAAAAAGGACTATTCTAATCCATAATGATATTTTTATCATTCAATCCAATAAATAGAACAAATTGAATTTTCCAGTTGAAAATAGTAATTTACGTAACAAGTCCGGAAAATAGAGTTTTTTTGGACGAATAGACAAAATTCTAGGGCGAGCCGGAGGCGAGTCCTGGAAGTCTGTGTCCAAAAAAACTATTTTTGGACGTGTTACGTACAATATTTTTTCGGCAAACGTGTAGAATAACAAATCCATGAGACGACACATTTCTTTATTCTACATTTTTATTCTTATTTGAATTAATCAGAACAGAACTATCATCCGTTATTTCGTTACTAGTGTGATGACCATAACAATGACAACAACGACGTGATTTTTTTCTGGCCTAGTCCGGAAAGTACTTACTTTCCGGACTTGACCGCGAAAAGCTACTTTCTCAAAGAAAAAGCGTCCGGGAAGTGGGTACATCCCGGACGGTTGCCGAAAAAAATTATTTCAAAGAACGAAATATTGAATTTTTCATTGATTCATAAACAGATTATTTTTGAAGATGAGTCTTTTTTACGAGAGGGTGAACTTATTTCTCCCACCAGAAATAACGTACATGAAAGTTCCAATGTGAATAATTCGAAAAATCAGTTCAATGTATTCCAAAAAGAGTCGAGTAAGTAGCATTTCTCTAGAATCAGTCCGACCCTCAAAACTCTCCGAGCAGATATTGTTCGGTAACAGGTCCGTATTTCTCATAGAATTCTACTTCAACAGCCAATAACTTAGCCATCTTGAGATTTTTTAACAGGTGGTTATTGGTGATATAACTTATTCTAATATGGTTTTCTTCTTGTTGAAAATATGAACTCACTCTGATTGCATTTCTATTATTACAAGCTTCGAAGCTTGTAGTTTCTGAGGGGTCTCCTCGGGAGACCTAGGAGTAATCAGTATAAACAATATCACAATCACAAACCGATAATCAAAATTATACAGGGTGGGCTTTTCAAAACGAAACAGACGAGATAACGGGCGGGATAAATTTATTTCGAAAAAATGCTCGGACACGTCGATTTTTGTTTCGAGGGGGACAACTTTTAAGGTTAAATTCACAACTATATCGCTTCAACCCTTAGTGTTAGAACACCAACCCCTAAATTTTGAATAGGAAAGATAGAGTGAGTTATACCTCACTTGAAAGGTCCTTCTATCCTGAATTCAGGATATTGATTTTTTCTTCATTTGATTCATTGATTCTTGAGATATTGACATTTGAAGTTGAAACAAAGATGGTATTGTCGTCAAGCAAGCTGTCTGAATCAATCGAATTTATTATTCATTCATTCTGTAGATTTGATGAAACTCCATAACTGCCATACACCAGACATCAAAATACAAAGTTAAAATTTTAACAATGAATAATTAGTCACTTAAAAAAATATCAAAATAAATTTTCTTTCTGCCAAAGAATGAACCATTTTCACCTCATTTCTTGAAGAAAGTAATTACCAATAATAATTATTTCGTTGTCTAATGTTAACAATTAACGGTTACCATCGTAACCACAGAATGAATTAGCAAAATAATTGATGAATTCACATAGCATGGTTAGCGGAATGAATGGTACTGTACGAAATTCAAAATTGAATATCTCAAAAACGAATGCGTTAAATGAAAAAAAAAATTATTACGCTGAATTCACGCTAAAAAGGCCTTTCAAATGAGGTATCACTCACCCTATCTTTCCTATTCAAAATTTAGGGGTTGGTGTTCTAACACTAAGGGTTGAAGCGATATAGTTGTGAATTTGACCTTAAAAGTTGTCCCCCTCGAAACAGAAATCGACGTGTCCGAGCATTTTTTCGAAATAAATTTATTCCGCCCGTTATCTCGTCTGTTTTGTTTTGAAAAGCCCACCCTGTATGTGTGTACTCAGAAGACATAGTCAGACCTAAACAAAAAATAGGCTAGGACTGGAAATATTCCATCAGCTTCACACATCATTATGGAAGCATATGTTTCAACTCCCAAAGATACCGAAACTCATAAAATAGATATCAAGCGGACCAATCTCACTCCTCGTTACGATCTCTGGAACGGGTAAGTATTCCCACTGGACCACCCGAAAGACGCTTGTTTAGCCCGAAATAATACAGCTTTCTTGGACGAATTCCGCCGAGAAGTGGATGACAGCTTGACTAATGGAAGGGAACGTCCAAACAATAAGATGGCGATTTGAAAAACTTACACGATTCCGATGAGGCCTCGGCCTCCATGCTTTTCCCAGATTATCCCCAATTCGAGACGAAAATGATGTAAAAATGTCCACGCCCGAATGTCGTGCGAACTAATAGAACGTCATATCTGACATATCGAATGATTTATCTTTCGAAGAGGTTTTTTCCGCGCTTGGAACTTTTTGGTTGGTGCCCGATAAACACACACACACACACACACACACACACACACAGATGAGTAGAATACACGTTTAATTTCGGTTACTTCTTCGTTGATTAGACACTACTCGTTGAACTTCGTAACGTTACTTTGAAACTAAAATTCAACCGATAGTTGATTCTACGTTTGATACACGCATACTCAATAAAGCTATCATTAATGAAAGTTTTCCTCATCGTGCTTTCTCAAGGTGTATTCAATATAATAGTATATTACATAACAAGAGTTGTAAGAAGCATATTACGCACGACCAGAAAGAGTTACGCACGAGCCGCGAAGCAGTGAGTGCGTACTTCTAGGAGTGCGTAATTGCCTTACAACTCGAGTTGTGTACTATAATTTTTCTACGATCTCATTCATTCCCATAAAACTAAGAATTCCATCAAGTGAATATATTTTTAATCAATCAATTAAATAACTACAAAAATCGAGATAAAAAATCATACAACTATAATAAGTTCCTACGTGCCAGAAAATAGAATTCCACGACTGAAATCCCGTAAACCTATATGGTCGAATAACTTTCTTAGTTCGAACTACAACGTTAAAGAAATCTGGAAATCCGAATGGGAAGCATGTTTTTTGTCTAATAAAGATCTAATATCTGATCCATCGAATAAAGTTCCTGGTTTTGATCTTCCCAGGAGAATATGGTCCCTTCTTAATCGAATAAGAACAGGTCATGGTCGTTGCAATAGTATGCTTTTCAAGTGGAATTCGGTTGAGAGTCCTAATTGTGAATGTGGTGAAGCAGAGGAAACTATTGATCACCTAATTAATAGCTGTTCGATTTATAAATTTCAAGATGGCATTAGAGCCATACACAATGTAACAATTTCATTTTTGCAATGGATTGAAAATTTTAGATCAATTTGATGAAATTCATTATGTTATAAATTGCATTCTTTTGTCTGCTTCTGCCTTTTTTTATTTCAGATTGGAGTTTTTTTCGGGTGTTTGGAAATCCTACCTCCGAAGAGCCGTTTGGATAAACGAGATGTCCTTCAATATGTTATATTCAGATATTTTCGCACTACACAATTTTATTTTATTTTTTTACGGGGAGACAGGGTTTTTTCGGCTGAGGTTTTTCCCTGAGCTCTAGTATCATACGCAGAATGTTATGGTACCCCGTTTTTTTTAACCTCAGCTAGGACCTTTTTGTTTCACTATATATTGTATTATTTTAGCTCTCTAATTCAAAAGAATATATATATTGTTAAGTTCACATTTTGATTGTAATAATTACATATTATTAATTGTTACTGTGCAATTATTTAAAACAAGGGAGGGTGGGTTGGTATTCGGATGTTTTGTATTTTCAAAAATAATATAATTATTTTCTCTTCTATTATTAATGGCACATGTAATTTTTGATGAGTTGGCAGTCATGTTTTTCATAGAATTATCTACATAACTCTCGGCCACTGCTGATGACCGCCAACCGCCGTGTCTCTTCAATGCTAGCATATCGCCACCAGCATCTACTAAAATTGTGATAGAAGAACGCCTAAAGCAATGGAACGTGTATTGCTTGGGATTCTCTAAGCCCAGATATTCTGCCCCTGTTTTTGGCATGTTACCGATTCTGTTTATTCAGATTGCTTGGTGCATTTTCCATTTAAGTAATTCAAATAGAAAGACAAATGAACGTTGCTTTTTGGTTTTTGAATCCGCAATATGAATTATCAGTCATTTTCCCGTATCCTCCACGTCTTCAGGCTTCAAGTCACGTAATTCCTGCTTTCTACAAGCCCCACTAATACCGATAATTAAAACAAATGAAAAAGTATCAATATTTGCCTGTTTATTTATATGTATAATTCGTGTATACCTTCGTCAGCAAATATCTGCTATCTGGAGCGTTTTGGAGAAAGATCATGATTTCTTTTGATGTCAACGTTTTCGATTTCTTACTTTTGAAACCATCTGATTTTCTTTTGAGTAAAGCCAACAGTTTAGGATAAGACTCAATATTAACGTAATCATGGTTTATGTTCATTGTTGACCTTAGCATCGAATAAATTGACCAAAGTGACGATGGTTTCATTGTTTTGGACAGTTCTTCAAAATATGCTAACATAACATTTTCCGAAAATGAATTGATTTTATGTTTCAGCTTCCAATCCATGAATTTATGATAACCTTGTTTGTATCTTCCACGATATTTTGCGGGTAATAAATTATATGAAGCATTTTTCGCTCTTTCCACTTTATCGGGAGGTGTGCACAATTCATCTTCGCTGCCACTGGACATTTTTCACAACAATTATTATTCGTTATGAAGGATTCATCTTAAAATAACCTTGGCAAATCCAAAAACTGGTAACAATTCGCGATACATTCACGAAACGTCAGAAACTAATGGCGTCTTTTCGTTTCCATGGTAACTACTAAAGGCTCTATCTTATTGGTTATTTGCCGTGCGTTTCACTTTACAGATTCACCGTATTGGCTTTCGAGCGTGCTTTCTGTTTACTGTAAACTAAATCACACAGTTTTACGTTGCACAGTGCTTAAAATAGGCAGTTACATTGTTACATATGTGGTTCTATGTACGAATTTCGTCACTTTCTATAGGAGGAGTAGAAAAACTATTGAACGATAAATAAACGTTTAATATGACACTATTCAAAAACCAGTGTCTAGCTAACTGAGAGATCTACATTTTACGTTTAAGCAAGTATTTTTTCTACGTTTCATTAAAGTTACAGTTGCCACCATAAAAACGTTTCCTTTTCGTGATTCTTCAATGTATATTCATTGGGAAATATGAAAAATTATAAAAACGTTAATTATGGCACTATTCAACACACTAAAGTTTTCAGCCAACTGAGGAATATATACTAACTGACAATGAAACTGCAACACCTAGAAGGAGTTGTTGAAATTTTAATTTTTTTGGGTAAACCATAGAAAGTATAAGCAAGGAGTAAATGATTAACGAATTTGTTAAAAAAATTGTAAACCTTCCCCAAATTTTATTCATCTACTCCTTGCTATATTATTTATAGAGAGAGAGAGAGAGAGAACTTTATTGAAAACTCAAATTTTCAAAGGGCTATCGACCGAGGTATATTATTTATATTTCACCAAAAAATATTGAAATTTAAACAGCTCCTTCTGGGTGTTGCAGTTTCTTTGTAATTTAATACATATACCCTTCAGTTACATTTTTTCATAAGTTTTTTAAATGTTACAGAAGCGTCCTTCAACAGTTATGTAGCATTATTGAACGACTTAATGTTTTCAGCTTATTTGAAATTTGTTTTCTACGTTTGAGTATCTGTATTGTTGCACGCTTTTTCAACCTTACAGTTGCCACCATTAACAACCGTTTCTTATTGTGCTTTTTCAACGTGCACTCATTAAGAATAGCAAAACGTCACATTAACGTTGAATATGATACTTTTTCAGCGGTTCAGTAATTGCATTTTAAATTTTGTCAACGTTTCAATAGTCACTCTTATAAAACAATTCTTCATCGTGCCATTTCAACGTACATTCCACATTGACTGAAATACTCATCTCATCAACAAACTGAGCATTCTATGAAAAGCAGGGGTAACTCGATAATAGAATTGTAGCAAGCGATACTACGTGATCTGGGACCGTACTTTTACAGTTGCCAAATTGAATCCGTTGGAATTTTTGCGAAGGACCAAGATCTCCTATTAACTCAATGAAACCCAAATTTATAGCTACGAAGGGTACGAATAACCCATTTGACTTAAAGTGAGGATAACAACCTGCAAATAAATTTTACGATATCCACATAAAGGATTGGATTCCCTGCCTTTCTCGTCCGTTTATCTTGCAGATGTCGCGGATTCTTCGGTTTGTCCCGCTGACATAAAATGAAGAATTTTAATTTCGCCTGAGGGATGCCATCCGGTACCTTAGGGATCGAGTGGTTATACTCGTAAATTTATTATATTGTGTCATAAATTTGGGACGAATGTAAAATGGTCCGAAGGCCTATGGCAATGATGCCTCCCATTTCGATGATTAATGCCTTCCGAGTGGATGTTGGGGGCTCCCATTGTATTTTCAATTGGGGTGGTGATCTGCTAGTTTCCATTGTTGAAATATTCAGATAGATATTCAGTCTAGTTTTCACTAGATTTAGGTTTACTTGTCACTCAAGGGGTTATCTCAATTTTTTATTAGAAAAGTGAATATTTTCCATTTAATCGGGCGTCTTGTAAAAAACTATTCGATAACTTGAATAAATAGATTCAGAGATTAGACAGTTCAGTACAATCAGGAGAAAGAAAAGTGTTAAATAGACCGCTCTGTACGTTTTTCATGAACATAGTTGCAAATTGGTGGAGGATCTGGTTCTTATTGAAGTAATTTATTTTCCATGTTTGATTCTGTTCAGAATATGAAGCCAAAGTAATGAAGTTGTTCTATTGTCATCCTTTCTTGTTATCTGTGCAAATTTTCAAGTCAATCGGGAATCCTGAAATTTGGGAAAACTACGTTGAAAGATTCCGTTGCATATATGGAAGTCAAGTTAATAAAATCATCTTGAAAACGATCCTGCGAACAGAAGAGCATTCAACATATCGAAATGAAGCTTTGTAAATTTGATTGAGAGGAATTTTGGGTATCTAGAAATGCAAAACTAGGTTTCTCAGATTGTTAATTTTAGATTGACACATGTTCAAGGGAAACTACATTAAATTAAGGAAAAAACTAAGTGATTACCAGCACAAACTGAGAATGGATAATGTTTTCAATATTCGAAATATCTTTGGGACCTCGTAATGTGAATTTTTTTTTGAGCCGCATATCAACATACTATAAATCTAGCAGAATTGTCAGTGCGTCCTGAGCATCATTTCAGAGAGTCATATGAGTCCAAATTGAATAAATTCAGCATAAGATTTTTTTAGTCCATTCACCTTTGTAGAGTATACCGGTTGACCATGACATTCTGACACATCTCACCGTGTATATTTTGAAAATGTTAGGTTATAGTCATTTCCTGTCAGATAACTAAGCGTTGTACCTCTTCACATAGAGGTCGTATTAATTACCTTCTTATCGAAATGTTTATTCACTTTAGGAAAATGATGAATATGAGAGAATATCATGTGAATTCAATAATTTCAAAGACCTGGCGAATGTCAAAGAAATTTTTCTCTGCTAAACTAGAAATAAACTGCTCCACATGAGTTAGGGATATTGACTTAAATTGCAAAAAAATATAGTTAAAATAAGATTTTTGTGATGAAAATTCATATTACTATGATTTCAAGTTGCAAATTAATTTTAGCCTGTAGGTCTGCAGCGTATACAGGGTGGTTAAGAAAAATCGAGTAAAATAACGAAATTTTATTCCCAGAGAATTCAAGCATTTTAAGACTATCAATACATTGTATGGCCTCCACGGGCATCAATAACAGCTTGACATCTTCTTTGCATACTATACACACGAGGTTGTTGAACATTTCTTGAGGATATTGGTTCCATAAACGGAGCAGAAGCTCTCTCAGATAATTTGAGGATTCTGATAAGGTAGGTTGATGATAATCTAATCTTCTTTGAAGCATATCCCATGCATGTTCTATGCAATTCAAATCTGGTGAGTGCGGAGGTATTGGTAAATGTGGAATACCAAGCTCCTCGCGCGCATTCTCAACTATGGCTGCACGGTGCGGTCTAGCGTTATCGTCTAGAAATTGAGAAGTTTCACCAATAGCAGCGTGAAAATTTGGCACAACATTGTCAATGACATGCTCCCCATAGTGTAAGGCGGTCATATTCCTAGGACAAATGTGTAGATATGTGCGCCCGTTCAAACATATCCCGGCACATACCATAACACTACCCCCTCGGAATAGATGGACTTCTTGGACATAGCGACGATTACGGGATATGCGTGGGATTGTCCATTCCCTTATTCTTTGAGAATCTGAAAATCGTTCATATCTGGATTCATCAGAGAAAAGGACACTACGCCATTGATCGTTCCAATCGATATGTTGCCTTGCCCATTCCAGTCTTTGACGCTTATGGTCACGTGTTAATGGAACTCCTCTTAATGGACGTCTTGAACCTAGATTCACCTTTCTCAAACGTCGTCTGATGGTTTCGAGGGAAACTTGGACCCCATCTGCATTTTGAAGAGTATTCCGTAGCATTCAACACGTAGATGTAGGTTTTCTTCTCGCCGAATCGTTGATGAAACGATCCTCAGCAGGTGTTGATTTTCGTCGCTCACCAAGTCTTGGTCTTTCCAAGACGGAACCTGTCTCCCTGAACCTATTCCAAAGTCGAGATATCACACTTTGGATGACTTGGAGCCTTTCTGCAACAACAACCTGAGTTAGGTCACCCTGTAGCATTCCGATAGCCCTATTACCCTTAGCGTTTGTGAATTGACTTCTTGGCATTTTAGAAAACTCGTTTCAAATCGAAGCCGTGGATAAACTGACTTCATTTCAAAATAAGAACATTCATGAAGCAGATGCAAAAAACCAAACTTCAGAAAAAAGGCGACCAGATTGACGAAATGTCTCATACTGATTTTTATTGGATCGATTCAAGTTGTTATTGAGTTTTAAATAATTTTACAGCGATTTTCTCGAAGATTAGATACTTCCAAAAACGATTGAATACGATATCCCTAACTCTTGTGGAACAGTATATTTAACGTATATAAACATGGTTGAAAGATTCAGTAATGCTTTTTTCTTGGACGGAAATGAAGAATTATCGATTGTTGGAATTTTACTGAAAAATAATGGACAGAATGCTTCGTTACTTTGTGATAGTTCATTCGAAAAAAATGGAAGTAGGACTCGAATAACCCGACAGAAAAATTCCCCACTTTTGAGAATCCTCAAGAAATAAGCCTACAGAACATAAATGAGATGCAACTGTCCCGTTGTGCTAATGATCTGCGAAATAGAAGCACAATGAACTTTGAATAAAAAAAAAAGAACACATTTAAATCCTTTTTTGTACAACTTGAAATACTCCAGCATGGAAATGTAGTAGTACTGCGAAACCAGTGTCACAGTTAAACTTTAAAAGAACTAACTCCATTTAGAAAGTTGAAAAAGAGTAAATAGAAATTAGCTTTGGTAACGTTTTTGGGAGATATTTTGACATTGCCAATATTTCACGAGTGCCAACCTGCCTCAGTTTCAAGTAGAAAAACTTGATCATACTAAATCTTGGCCAACCGGGAAAGTTTATAATAGTGAAAGGAGTAAAGGTGCAACGAGTTATGAGAGTGTTCCAGAGAACAATGACACCATGCGAGATCTACGCCATCTTGAAGGAAAACCGGTAAAAATTCTCGGAATCCACTCGCATTATACAGCTAGACAGGCATTCTGAAATGCAAGTGGCGTCCATTCAGATGACAGCTCTGCTGAAATCATTTGCTGTTTGTCGCAGCTTGGCGGTATTATTTACGCCCGCCATTATTTTATACCATTTTCATGTTAATTGGAGACCCCGGTAGTTTATTGTCTTGATCTGCTAACTCAATTTAAATTGTATGGAAGCTGGAAGGACCGCCAAATTCTGTCCCGTCGTTGGCCAATAGCGCTCCTCTAGACGCCGTAATTTCGGCTCCTGGCTGTGTTAGTTATAAAGCAATTACTTGCTAATGCATTTTTGAGCCGGGTCAAGATATTAATTCTAGCAGTCACTGTGTGTTATCCAAACGTCCCGTTTGGACTTGGACTACGAAGTTGTTCTCGTCTTGCGGCTTGGTGTCTCTAATGTAATTTCGTCCTTCAATTATGTCTTTGACTAAATTGAGTCGAATTGTTGCAGAGGTTCTTGTTGGTGGTTTCAAAGGATAATACGGTTCAGTTTCTTGTTCGCTCAAACGACGGTTTTCTTCAGCGAGTACTCAAACTAACTTCCAAACATGATGATTTTTTGCCAATCATAAGGTGTTATTTGGACATTCAAAGAAAAATGCAATTTTTTCAGAGGAATGATACGATGTTTTCATTATGAAGACGAAGGTAAGCCGTTGATAATGGAGAATAACATCAGCCAAATGACCACCAGGACCACGACTACAGGACCATATCCTTCTCATGAAATTTTCCATAACCAAATCGCAAAGTGGCTGCCCTATGTCCTCGATAGCCTCACGAATTCCATCTTTGAGGTCTTGAATCGATGCTGGGCTCTTGGCGTAGACCTTCTCTTTCACATGGCCACAAAGGAAGAAGTCGCAAGATGTTAAATCACAAGATCTCGGTGGCCAATTGCCTCTACAAGAGATAACACGGCCCGGAATCTTTTTCCGTAAAAGATTAGTTGTTTCCTTACTTATCTGGCACGTAGCGCCGTCTTGTTGAAGGTGAACGTTGTCCAGTTCAATACCATCTAATTTCGCCAATAAAAATCATAAATCATCTCTCGATAGCGTAATCAAATTTCGAAAAATTACAGCTTCAAAAGTGACATCTACCAAAATAGCCGGCCATTCAAAATTACACATCTCATTGGGAAAACCTTCAATTTGAAGTGAAAGATGTGCTTAGAACTTCTGTCACTTGAAAACTCCAGAAAAATATTCATATTTTCTTGCGTGGTGTGGTGACTTGAATGACTATTTCCCTCACAAACGCGCAATTTTGAATCACAAATGATTTCTAGATGGAAAAACTGTATGGCAGCAGGTGAAAATTAATAATACATATACTCCATTCATAATTATAAAATCACAACTCTGGCCTTGGAAATTTGACACATTCCACTCTGTATCGAAGTTATGACGTTTTTCGAAATATTTTTATGTTCCAAGTCAACAGTATGTTCGTTGCCCTTTCTTCATTCTTAGCGTATTTCTTAGAATGTGAATGAATTTGAAAAGATGTGATGGACGAAAATAATTAACGTTTATATGAATTGATAAAAAGGATTCCTTTTCTAGTTATTTGCATGAGAACTACAAGAGATCACTGTATTATTTTTCGCCATGGAAGAAAATTGCATTGATTCCATATAATTTTCATATGCATGCTTGTGAAAATTTAATGTTTATTATCCTCTTGAACTGAAAGTTCAAGACTTGACGACATCAGTTGTTGATTCTAATCAAGAATTCATTAAAAAAAATCAACCCAACGATATAAGATGAATTGATGGGTAATTACAAGAATCTAGAATAATGGAACATTATATCCCTCTATTGGAATCCAAATAGTTGAAGAGAGTTCTGATGCAAGAGGAACTTTTTCTTGGAACTGAGTTTTGGTTGTAAATTAATAAGCAAGAATATCAATTCCTGAAAGCTTTATAGATATACATTTCATTTATTTGATCTTATGAAGAAGGAGTAAAATATTCTGATTGTATAGTAATTTATTAGTTTGAAACATTACTACCACAGTAGGTTTGTACAAATAAAATGGAATATGTCAAACATATGCTTCAAATTTATCATTCACCTGTTCTAAAATAAGACACAAACTCCTGGAATATGGAAAAAACCGATGTATTCTGGTTCAATACAGCCTATTTCTACTTTCGGCAAAGGATTGATAGGAATGAAAGCTCCAGTGACACATTTCAATTCATCGGAATTTGAATTCACCTAACGTTGAATGCAATATAGTCATATTTCTTCTTTTTTTAGCATTTTCAACAGTTTTTCCTCTGAAACGTGAAAACGATCAACAATAATCATTAAGAGACCGATGATGGCCATCCAGAATCCGTGTACTTACGGAAATCGTGCAATTTCATTCTGCGAGTTCTTTCCTCATAATTTCTCGGAAATCCTACCTGAACCATATTTTCCGGTCGCTTTCGCTAGAAGATCGTATAAGGAACTCTTTTTTGTCCATTTACACACCAAATAAATTTTGAGCACCAAAAACGATACCGAAACTAACCAAACTTCTGGGGGACCGGAATTTCGTTTGAAATCTTTCTAAACGGCCAGATACCTAAAAAAAACTTCGTTATCAAGTGTAAAAAGGTCGATTAGTACTCACTTTCGCTTTATTTATGCTTATGAATCGATTTTTGGTCCAATCCAAATTTGCCGTTCGTACTCACGCCAAAAGTCGTGAAAGGAAAAAATGACACTTGCACAAAATTTCTCATATCGCGGGAAACTTCTTCTGGGCGACGAAGAACGGAAAAATAGGCGATTTTCTATCTATATTTCGCCCCAAAATCGCCGATAGATTCGAACTAACAAAATGTGGAATATCTTTGATACTTTTTCTTTGATGTAAACAAATAAACTGGCAACGTCGTTTTGTCATTAACGATATTTTCTGTACGCGCACAGACTTTTCATCAGGTGCACCAACTCCTGAAAACGAAACCATGACCTCCTATGTGATTGACTAAAAGTGAATGGAGTATACAAAATGCATCCAGAATAATCTGTTACTCATGAAATAGTCTTGTCAAATACCATTCGTGCATCTAATTTTTCCTGTGAAAAAAATTGAAAAAACACAATGCAAAGTGATATTTTTTTAACAAAAAGCATTCGTGCAGGTGCAAAAATCCTCGTCTTCGAATCGGACTTTTGTTGCCAGCAGCACTCATGCTTCTTGTTAAAATATTACTTAGCAACGTGTTTTTTCGATTTTGTTCGGAAAAATTGGATGCCCTTATGATATAACGTACGAAAATAATTAACTAGCGTTCGAAAAACTTTCGATAAAAAGCAATTCTCAGATATTCTCGATACTGTCGCGATAAATATCGGTAAACAATCCCAACCGTAAATAGAGCAAGATTACATACAACTTCCATTGTGCTGAGCCGCATTCTTTAAAACCGTAAACTCATATTTCATAATGAAAATTGGTTCTTCAGCGTTTACGTTTGCTAGATCGAAAACTCGGATGAAATATGCTCAAATCACCCGAACATGGAGGAATAAAGTCGTGAATCAAAATGCACAAAAACCATATAGTTGCTCTCTAACGTCGAACATGAGATTTATGTCGAGCCAGACATATAAATGTTCGATCAGCGAACTGCGAGGTGAACCAGAAATTTTATTGCGCCACAAATATAATTTTCGGAACGCCAGTTTCTCGAATCTATGTATTATTCCCGTTGCTCCACAAAGGAACGCAGACGTATCCCTACGAAAAATTGAAAACTCCATATTCCTTTTCTCCGCAAGCCCCTTTCAGAGTTGCCAGATTATTTGACCGAATTCCCCCAATCTCGAATTGAAATTCTTCACAAATCCCAATATTGCCATTATGGCTGCCCCAAAAATTTCATTCATTTCTAATATAAGTTGGATTGTTTTATCTTTTTCTAGAAGGAAGATGAAAAATTCAGAATACCATGATCGATTGGAAATTGAATGAGAGCCTGCTGATATTAATATTGATTTTCAACTGAATTCGGCCTCTAAATGTAGTCTTTTCCTAATAATCTCATAATCCGGTCATACCAGAATCACTTAATTTGTACACTGGAGTTTTATACTATAACACAAATAAAGGGTGTTTCAAATTGCTCGTTTTTTTTCGAAAAATGAAATATAGATGGCGCGGCGCACTGTTTGCATCTGGGTATTTTGACATTTAAGAAGTGTGATGTATGACATTTATAAAAATGGCTTCGTACACGATACAACAACGCGTTCAAATTGTTGAATTTTTTCATGAAAAGCAGCGTTCTGTGAAAAGTGTTTTCAGAAAATAACGCCAATTTTATGGTTTACATAATCGTTCATCTGAAAGCACTATTGGTCAAATTATTGAAAAATTTCAAGGGACCGGTTCGGTGAAAGATCAAAAAAGTGAAAAATAAAGTCGTAGCGGTCGTTCACAAGAAAATATTTATTTGGTTCGTGAAAGTGTTGCTGAAGACTCTGAAATATCCATTAGACGACGTTCACAACAAGTTGGACTTAGTGGGTCCACAACATGGCGTATTTTACACAAGGATTCAGCTCTGAATGCATATAAGATTGAAATAACACAGGAACTGAAGCCATTTAAAACGTTGTTCATTCGTCATTTTCATTAATGAACAACCAGCTGAGTCTTTTCAAAAATGATGTTTTCCGATGAGGCACATTTTGAACGTGGTGACTATGTTATTGAAAAAAATTGTCGTATCTGTGGTGAGGAAAATCCACGAATTATTCATGAGGAACCTACGCATCCTAAACGAGTCACTTTCGGGTGTGCATTATGTTCAGGTGGGGTTTTTGGACCTTCTTTGAATAAACTGCTATACTGCATTCACAATTATAAAATCACAACTCTGGCCTTGGAAATTTGACACATTGCACTCTGTATCGAAGCTATGACGTTTTTCAAAATATTTTTATGTTCAAAGTCAACACTATGTTACCCTTTCTACATTCTTAGCGTATTTCTCAGAATGTGAATAAATTGGAAAAGATGTGATGGACGAAAATAATTAACGTTTATATGAATTGATAGAAAGGATTCCTTTTCTAGTTATTTGCATGAAACGTACAAGAGATCACTGTTGAAATATATTATTTTTCGCCATGGAAAAAAATTGCATTGCTTTCACATAATTTTCATATGCATGCTTGTGAAGATTTAATGTTTATTATCCTTGAACTGAAAGTTCAAGACTTGACGACATTTCATTTATTTGATCTTATGAACAAGGAGTAAAATATTCTGACTGTAATTAATTTATTAGTTTGAAAAAATTCATACATTACTACCACAGTAGGTTTGTACGAATAGAATGGAATAGGTCAAACATATGCTTCACATTTATCATTCACCTGTTCTAAAATATGACACAAACTCCTGGAATATAGAAAAAACCGATGTTTTCTGGTTCAATATAGCCTATTTCTACTTTCGGCAAAGGAATGAAAGCTCTAGTGACACATTTCAATTCATCGGAATCTGAATCCGTTGAATGCAATATAGTCATATTTCCTCTTTTTTTTAGCTTTTTCGACGTGTTTTTTTCTGAAACGTGAAAACGATCAACAATAATCATTTAGAGACCGATGATGGCCATCCAGAACCTGTTTACTTACGAAAATCGTGCAATTTCATTCTGCAAGTTCTTTCCTCATAATTCCTCGAAAATCCTACCTGAACCATATTTTCTGGTCGCTTTCGTTAGAAGATCGTATAAGGAAGCCTTTTTTGTCCATTTACACATTCCAAATAAATTTTGAGCACCAAAAACGATACCGAAACTAACCAAACTTCTGGGGGTTCGGAATTTCGTTTGAAATCTTTCTAAACGGCCAGATACCTAAAAAAACTTCGTTATCAAGTGTAAAAAGGTCGATTAGTATTTACTTTCGCTTTATTTATGCTTATAAATCGATTTTTGGTCCAATTCAAATTTGCCATTCGTACTCACGCCAAAAGTCGTGAAAGGAAAAAATGACACTTGCACGAAATTTCTCATATCGACAGGAAACTTCTTCTGGACGACGAAGAACGGAAAAATAGGCGATTTCCTATCGATATTTCGCCCCAAAATCGCCGATCTAACAAAATGTGGCATATCTTTGATACTTTTACTTTGATGTAAACAAAGGAACTGGCAACGTCGTTTTGTCATTAACGATATTTTCTGTACGCGCACAGACTTTTCATCAGGTGCACCAACTCCTGCAAACGAAACCATGACCTCCTATGTGATTAAATAAAAGTGAATGGAGTATAGTGAAGCTGTAATTGTCAAGTGTGATCGATATCGGATGATAATCGAATTTTTGTGGCCTGAATCAATAAATATTGATCTAGAGGATATTTGGTTTCAGCAGGATGGAGCTACACCCCACTTTGAAAATGACACAATTGATTTATTGAGACAAAAATTTCCTGGACGAATAATCTCCAGAAACGGTGATGTCAATTGGCCACCAAGATTTAAAAAAAAGAGTTGACGTGTGTAGAGCTGAAAGAGGAGGTCATTTGGCAGATATCATTTTTCGTATCTGAATGTCATAACTGATACTTCAATTACCAACAAAAAGTTTTTGAAAATGAATGCAAGTTATGTGTTTTATTTATTCTAAAAAAACGCGCAATTCGAAACACCCTTTAGATACATAAGGAGAGGTCCAAATCGGCTAAATGAAAGCGTGTTAAATGGACCTTTCTGGGTATTTTTCTCATTTCTGGACATAATAAGGAATCTGGTTTTATTAACTTCGTTACAAATTGGCGGAGGATTCGGTTCTTATCGAGGTAATGAATTTTTCCTGTCCTGGTGATTCTGTTGAGAATATTGAGGCAAAGTAATGAAATTATTCTACTGTCATCGTTTTTCGAGTTGTGTGTAAATTTGTGAGTTAATCGGAAATCCTGAAGTTTGTGAAAACGATGTTGAAAGATTATGTTGTTGATAAAATCATATTAAAAACTATTCTGCATAAAGAACAGCATTCAACACATCAAAATAAATTTTGTGAATTTGATTAGGAAAAATTTTTCGGAATTACAGTTCCCTGATTTGGCCCCTTATAGTATTTTCGTTTTATTTCAGAATCCGGTCATACGAAAATCATTTAATTTGGTTCACAGGAGTTTTATGATATGCGCCTTTATTGTGACGATAGACCCCCTCAGAACATTCTTCACATGGCAAAAGGTCATTGGAACAACAGAACATTAATCGCGTATTTGATTTCTTTGGAATTTTTTAAACCGATAGAAAGCTTATTCAATTGAAGAAGTTTCTTGTCTCTTGCAATCTTTTCATGAAACGCAATGGAAGAAATGCCCGATACGGCAACCCTGCTTCGTTGAATCCGGACGTATCCTTCGGAAAAATTGAAAACTTATTCCTTTTTCTCCGCGAACTCGGGCCCGGAAAGTCTGAAACTGATTAGATGAGAACTTGGGCGTTATGCAAACAACAAAGAAGTCCCCTCTTCTGTTTATTACATAAGGTGAACTTTAGCCCGACAACTTCATTATTGCTAGAGCGCCGTCAATGTCTTGTTCAAAGGATGCTTCGTAAAAATTTTCGCCGTTATAGATTCGCCCGAGCTCTGAGAGCTAATTAAGACGTGGAGTGTTGAAACAGAAAATGTCAAACACCTTGTTCTTACACTTGGAAGGTGGCTGGTAATAATGACTTGACTGCTCGATAGCAAAAAATTTGAAAAGGATTTTTGATTGAATTGATTCCAATTATCGCAATTTGTGACTATAAAATATTTTTGGATCCAATTAAGATGATGGGCTGACATTTGGGATGAAATATACTGCTCCACAAGAGTTAGGGATAACGTATTCAATCGTTTTTAAAAGTATGTAATCTTCGAGAAAATCGCTGTAAAATCATTTAAAAATCAATAAAACTTGAATCGATCCAATAAAAATCAGTATGAGACATTTCGTCATTCCGGTCGCCTTTTTTCTGAAGTTTGGTTCTTTGCATATGCTTCATGAATGTTCTTATTTTGAAATGAAGTCAGTTTATCAACGGCTTCGATTTGAAACGAGCTTTCTGAAAATGCCGAGACGTAAATTAACAAACGCTGAGACGAACAGGGCTATCGGTATGCTACAGGGTGGCCTAACTCAGGTTGTTGTAGCGGAAATGCTCCAAGTCAGCCAAAGTCATATCTCGACTTTGGAATAGGTTCAGGGAGACAGGTAACGCGTTGGAAAAACCGATACGAGGCTTGGTGTGCGACGAAAAACAACACCTGCTCAGGTTTCATCACCGTTTCGGTGAGAAGAAACCCTACATCTACGTGTAGAATGCTACGGAATACTCTTCAAAATGCAGATGGGGTCCAAGTTTCCATCGAAACCATCAGACGACGTTTGATAGAGGTGAATCTAGGTTCTAGACGTCCATTAAGAGGAGTTCCATTAACACGTGACTATAAGTCAAAGACTGGAATGGGCAAGGCAACATATCAATTGGAATGATCAATGGCGTAGTGTCCTTTTCACTGATGAATCCAGATATGGACGATTTTCAGATTCTCGAAGAATAAGGATATGGACAATCCCACGCATACCCCGTAATCGTCGCTATATCCAAGAAGTCCATCCATTCCGAGGAGATAGTCTTATGGTATGGGCCATATGTTTCAACGGGCGCACAGATCTACACATTCGTCCTGGGATTATGACCGCCTTAAACTATAGGGTGCATGTCATTGACAATGTTGTGCCAAATTTTCACGCTGCTATTGGTGAAACTTTTCAATTTCTAGACGATAACGCTAGACCGCACCATGCAGCCAGAGTTGAGAATGCTTGCGAGGAGCTTGGTATTCCACATTTACCAATATCTCCGCCCTCACCAGATTTGAATTGCATTGAATATGCATGGGATATGCTCCAAAGAAGATCAGATAATTATCAACCTAGCCCAAAATCCTTAAATGATCTGAGAGAGCTTCTGCCCTGTTTATGGAACCAAATTCCTCAAGAAATGTTCAACAACCTCGTGTGTAGTATGCAAAGAAGATGTCAAGCTGTTATTGATGCCCGTGGAGGCCATACATTGTATTGATAGTCTTGAAATGCTTGAATTCTCTGGGAGTAAAATTTTGTTATTCTACTCGATTTTTCCTAACCACCCTGTATACGCTGCAGACCTACAGGCTAAAATCAATTTGCAACTTGAAATCATATTAATATGAATTTTCATCACAAAAATCTTATTTTAACAATATTTTTTTGCAATTTGAGTCAACATCCCTAACTCATGTGGAGCAGTTTATTTTTCCATAAGATTCCCGCTGTTTTTTCTCGAGAATGCTAAAGTTACAAATGAATTATTTCTCGACTTAGAGAATGAAATCAACACTTCCCTCAAATGGCGATTATTTGGCACAAAATCAAACATATTCACACGACCGAAAGAATATGCTGTTGTGTCTTCAGTGTGTAAGCTCCTGTTTGTGTCCCAGGTGTCGTTTTGAGACAAAAATGCGCCCAACTAAAATTGTGTCTCGTGTTTCCTCGATGTGTAAGCCACCTGAGAGCTTGAAACTGCAGAGCATTGACTGATTACTTTCAATTCAGCCTATTCTTTCCCATTATTCGCCACACAATGGCCACTGAAAAACAGGAATCAGCCCCACAATTTTCCAAATCTTCCAAAGTGATAACATCCTCCAATTAGCCTCGAAATCCAGGTCGTTCCGAGCACAAGAATGAAAATTTTCATTACAGCCACAATAACATCTCGCACAAAAGGGGACTGGAGAAAAAAGGATTTCCAGCGATGAAAGAAAAACTATTTCCGGAAATAAAGGCCTGTGATAGATTACCAGACAATGTGCACGATCATGTCTCCGCGATGAGCTTGATAGAAACATATTTCACTGCAAATTGAATGAAAGGCCTATTTCTGATGATGTTTCTTGGGATGGAGGATTGGGAACGCAGCCACTGATTGAGATTTAATGAGAGTTCGGTCTGGGGAGGGCTGGTGGTGCGATATGAATGATTTCGTGTGTAGGGATAAATGGGAATTTATGGCGGGAACCGATAACCAGAGCTCTGTGAAAAACTTTTTTCGAAATACTTTGTTTGTGCAAGCTCAAGCTTGAAATTTTTGAAAACAGCTGTTTACTTGTCAAAAAATTGAGTGGAACCCTCAAATAAACTTTTCTTTATGTCCCCCTGCTTAGTTACAGCACTCTGAAGATGGCGAAAAACGGTTTTTAATTTTTATTCTCGAAAAGCAGAAAACTGACAGGGATAAAATTGAGCAGACATTGCATACGAGAAGGAAGGCAGTCAAAAAGAAATTGGTGGTGTTCCTTTATGATTGCAGATGTAGAAAAAACCACCCCAACACCTTGTTTCGCAATGAAAAAATAATTATTATTGTCTATCAACCATTAACTCGCGAATGGAGCAAGGAGTTATATTCCACTAATAATTCGAAAGCTCGAATATCAAAGTCCTTTCCTCTCGTCAAGCGACGCAGCTAAGTTAAGCAAATAGCTCCGAGATATTTTGCAGATATTGATATTCGACTTCATACGAATATAGCTTTTCCACCGAGTTGTAATTTTCTTTGATCCCTAATAACCTGGAACATCCAATATGTGCCCTCTTGCTCCTAACTAATATAAGTGGCTATTCCTGGATATGTGCAGTAAATTTTAGCTAAGAGTTCCATAACAGTTTTCATACAGGCAAATAACGATCTTTCAGATGTAAGCCTAATATCGTAATGTGTCTTTCATCTTCAGAACTAATGGAATTGATGCTGGGAATATTCATATAGGAAACTTCATTTTCGTAGATATCAAATGACCGAAAAATCACTATGAAAGAAATCCATTCTGACTTGATTTTAAATATATTAATCTTATTTGTGTTAGATTTTACGAATGCCTGGAAACTTGAGATGATTTGTGTAAAACTAACGAAGGAATGTCTCAGTTATATTGTAGACATAACAGGTAATCACTATTCATGAGGCGAACTGTCTGGAGCTCTTCAATTTCACTTATTCCCAGTAGATATAATGAGCTATATGCCTTTAGGAATACGCTTTTCCTTTGTTGAGATCTTTCTGTTTGTCTCTGTTAGAATACTCATAATGATATTGAATTGACAAACTGATATACTGATGTGAATATTGATGGGTAGAGTTTCAGTTAACCAACTGAAGTGCGGTTCAATTATTTATTTAAGTTGAATCTTTCGATATATAATTTTCTGACTGAGAAAAAAATAGAGCAAGTGGACTGTATACGTATATGAAATTAATTGAAACACAAATGAAAGGATAAATGTACTCAAAATAACAGAAGAAATATAGTTACATCAGCAAAACGAGATCCTGTCGATGACTCCTATTCCAATATAAAGATTGATCGAGCTCGACAAACGAATATGGAATGAAGCTGACGTGAAAATCCGTTGCTAAAAATGTCAAATTGTGCACACTCATCCTTGTGGTATTATAAAATTACCACGCCACTGGTAACTGGTCTTTTTGTTCGAAATAATTCGCACAAAGGAAAGTATTTAAATGAGAGTAATTCGATTAAATCGAAATCTCTAAAACTGTGAAGCACAGGAAAAACTGAAATTTTCCGAAATCACGAAAGGAAGCAGAAAATGAGCAATTATCGTAAGCAGAATTATTCACGAAGTCAATCAGTGAACTGAATGAAAAATATGAAAATGAAACAAATATACGACATATGTGCTCCACAGCTGACGCGAATTCTTTTCATAAGTAATATCATAAGTGCATCCAATTTTTCCGAAAAAAATCGAAAAAACACGTTGCTGGTAATATTTTAACAAGAAGCATGAGTGCAGGTGGCAACAAAAATCCGAGTCGAAGACGAGGATTTTTGCACCTGCACGAATGCTTTTTGTTAAAAAAATATTACTTTGCACTGTGTTTTTTCGATTTTTTTCACAGGAAAAATTAGATGCACGAATGGTATTTGACAAGACTATTTCAAGAGTAACAGATTATTCTGGATGCATTATGTATGTATTATTAATTTTCGTTGACAACAACTGTCAAGTTTTGCCGCGGGTAAACCCGAAAAAACTGCTGACAGCTGCTGCCATACAGTTTTTCCATCTAGAAACCATTTGTGATTCAAAATTGCGCATTTCTGATTGGTGGAAATTAGGACGAGGGAAATAGTCGCACCTAAACAATGACAACTCCATATGAGAATTCCCCAGCATGGAGAAATTAATTTAGAGGGAATGAGAATTTTAAAAATTCGGAATAATCAATTTGAACCGTTCACTTGGCACACAAAAATGGAATAAAATCAAAATAATTGCATACAATGATGGTCCAACATCGAAGAAATTTCATTGATAAACTGGAAATTTGAATCTTGTTTTCAATCTACTGAAACGACTTAGTCACGGTGCTCAGATCCTCAGGATAATCCTTAGGATATCCAGGATCACACTGAAACCCCTAATTTGTAACAAGTCAAAGACCAGTAGTTCGGATTGATCAGTGTTACCATGAAAAGAAACTCTCGCGCATTGCATGTACCTTTTTCGTCATAACTGCACCAGCTCCTCATCAAAATACTATTAATGTAGGAGCGCTGTTCCATCCAGCAGGGGATTCGAATCAAATCCTGCGGATCCTGGCCGTTTCAATCGCAAATACTGTAACGCAGTCCGCTTTTGAACCGACACTCTAACGACACATCGTTATCCTGGGCCATTGTTTCAGGCCAAATTACACGTTCTGTCCTGTTTGTGTACAGTGAAATGAGATGGTCCCTTCAGAACGCGTATTCGGTCATTTTGAAATATCTATCAGAGCGAATGCTCGCCCAAGCCTCGAATCAATCTGGACTGCCGCATTTCCGGATGGAACCATTGTGGAAGGGCCCCAACAGACAATGGGCAAGGAGGGGGTTGGCTTACGTTTCTGGATGGGGTATAAGTTAGGTTAAGATTAATGATTCGCCAGGATTAATGGAGGAACATGTAGCATGACTATTTCTTCCGTCATTTGAACAATAATCCGAGAGCCTTCTCTGGAGTGTGAATAGTTCAAAACGGGAACATCGATCGAACGAAACATCTGAAAACAAAATGTGTATCACTCTATGAAATCAATTACAAATGGCGACGAAAGTAATTTAGGCAATCCCTTTAACGTGGCTTCAGGAATGACAAATCTCCAATACTTTCTCGACTGAATATCTGCATGACACAGACTACTAAAAAGGTGATTAAATATTTCAACGGAGGAAAAACATTGAATTTTTCTGACTTTTCTCAGTTTTCTATTAGTAAGATATCGTGGCGAAATGATGAAAAGGGTGGTTCAAATTGCGCGGTTATTTTTAAGAATATATAAAATATAGAAAGCGCACTGAATTCGTCTGGGTATTTTGACATTTGAAGAGTGTGATGTATAAGGTTTATCAAAATGGCTTCGTACGCGATACAACAACGCTGATACTTCAATTACCAATTAAAAATATTCGAAAATGAATGCAAATTATGTGTTTTATTTATTCCAAAACAAACGCGCAATTGTAAACACCCTTTAGTTTGAGTGGAACGAAAGCTCTAAAAGAATCGCCGTAGAACTCATCAAATACGCACACTGCTCCGACCTCAATAAACTACACCATTCTTCTTCATTCAACAAATCCACGCATACGTCCATTCTAATAGATATGTTATAGGGATAAGCAAAATTTAAATTTATTCCATCCTCCGAGGTACTGTACGAGCAATAAATCAGGATATTTCAGTGGGTTCAACGTGAGTCCTGTGTTCACATTCAATTTATTCTGCGAGAGTTACTGACAATACAGTCCAGAAAGATTGAATTTGCGCCCAAGAACATCGCTGACATGTTGATTCGACTACGACATTGTTCCTAAATTGGAGTTTTAAACGATGTGTGGAGATCCCTTGCATAATTTCAAGAAAACAAAGTACCATAAAGATGAGTATTTTTACGAAAATCATGAAAGCAGGTTGATTGGTTTGATTTTCAGAACAAATCTGTATTGTTCTCTTTCAAGATTCACTGAAGTACGAGGATATTTTGAAAAATTCTTAGCCTACTATGAAACCAAATAAAATTTTAATGTCAAAATATTATATATGATGAACGCGTTCGCATGAAATCTTCAGTGCTTCAGATATCTGTTTCAGTCCAATTTGACGGTCCGATAAAATCATGTCATGAACTGCATCGATATTTTCGAAACTGGCCTTCCCGATCGGTCATCATCTCCAATGGAAAATTTACCCATTTTGAAGCTTGCAGCCCAAATTTTCACGGTCGTATACAAAGGACATTGATCACCGAGGATATTACGGATATCTTCGTAAATCTGCTTATATCTTAACCCTTTTAAATACAGGTATTTGATGATGGTTCGATACTCCAATTTTTCGATTTTTACAATTTCGGTGGACATCTTTTTTTATTTATTGCGTAACTCTGGTTTACTTTTTTGACGTCGAACTCTACACTGACACTTCTAATAAGTTATTGTTCGTTGATGTGGTATCGCAATATTTTGTTTATGCATGGAACTGGTCTAGGCTAACTAGATAGCAATTCATCCTCGTATTTACAGAAACATGCTGAATTCGAATAAACATAAGAAACTTTGTTATTTCAATGTGTTTCATGAGAATCTCTTGGGTAGTTTTCCTCATGATTTTGGTTGAGAAGAAGGATACTGTCTAGGATTGTCAGTCAAAGAGAAGCCATAAAAGTGGACTGAAAACGATTCATTCCCCTGCTCCCAAAAATATGATAAAACACACTGCATTACTCCTGCACCTATACAAACTATTCCATTCAACACAATGAATTAATGGGATCACGGAACTAGCCCGAAAGAAAAAGATTTCATCCTCGAAAAATTACGAACAACATTCTTCCACCAGATAAAATTGTTCCGATTTCATTCACGCCCAGTTAACCTCCTGCACCCCATTCTGGGTCATGGCGTTCACTGTGACGTAACAGTACAATGGGCCAATGCACAATTGCACAGTTTTCTCTTTTGGAAGCCGTCGTTCGGGCGTGCAGATCAGCGATAGCTCTGGAAATTGGATCGCTATGCAAAACCATTATGATGGCATCCAATTTATGCGTGCTTCGGCATCGCTGATATTCATATATGGTCCGATTTTTTGGGTTCTGAATCACGTCAAGTTGGGGCTAGTTTGTCATTTAACCGCGAAACGGGGGAGGTGAATCTTACTGATTCGGATATCTGTGGGGGATGGATGGTCTATTTTGACGTGGATGTAGTACAGGACATAGATCTCGTCTTATCTCTATGTTTCGTGGGTATTCACCATAAAATCATTAATTTGTTTTCACTCAGGAGTATTTACAGAGCTGCGATAAAAGCAGAAACAGCGCTCGGTGCATACCAAAGATAATCTTTCTGTAGCTTAAGCCTTGAAGGTGTTCAATGCCTAGCCCAATGTAGTCCTTATTGAAGTGGTTCCGTACCCATTTTAAGAAAGAAAACAAAGAGAGAATAGTGGTGGGTCCCCAAAGCAAAACCACTCAGCTTCAAATTTATAATACTAAATTTGGCTTGTAAAAAGCGGGTTAATCACAATCAATTATTTGCATTAAGAACATATAATAATCGAGGCATTATTAGTTTTCAGCAGGTTCATGCTATAAGAGTTACGCAATAAATTAAAAAAAAGATGTCCACCGAAATTGTAAAGATCGAAAAATTGGTTCCTGTATTCAAAAGGGTTAAGAGGTAAGCAGATTAACGAAGATATGCTCAACATCCTTGGTATGCGACCGCGAAAAATTGGACTGCAAGCTTCAAAAGAGGTAAATTTTTCATTGAAGATGATGACCGATCGGGAATGCCAGTTTCTGTGTCAGTCCCCGAAAATATCGGTGCAGTTCATGACATGATTTTATCAGACCGTCGAATTGGGCTAAAACGGATATCTGAAGCACTGAAGATTTCATACGAACACGTTCATCATATAGTTCACGTTAATTTTGACATGAGAAAAATTCCTGCAAAATGGATCCCAAAATGTTGGAATTTTGTCCAAAAGTGTGCAAGGGTAGAAGCATCGCGTTCAATCTGTGCTCGATTGGAAAACGATGTAGACTTCTCAAACCGAATTGTTACTATGGATGAGACTTGGGTACATTTCTACGATCCAGAAACAAAGCAACAATCGACGGAATAGCGACACTCTGGTTCTCCAAGACCTTGGAAGTTTCGTGTCCAAAAATCTGCTGGAAAAGTTCTTGCTTCAATTTTTTAGGATTGTCATGGAGTAATCATGATTGATTTTTTGGAAAAGGGTACAACAATAACTGGAGATAACTATTCGACATTACTGACCACGCTACGGGAACGGGAAAAAAATTAAGAGAAAAGATGCGGAAAGCTATCCAGAGGTATTTTGTTTTTACAACACAACGCCCCAGTACACATATCTCATGTTGCCATGCAAAAAATTCGTGTTTTGGGGTTAGAATTACTAGAAAACCCCCCTTATTCAACAGATTTGGCTCCGTCCGACTATCATCTTTTTCCTCAACTGAAAAAGAGTTCAAAAGGTCGTAGATTCTCTTCCAAAGAGGAGGTGATAAAAGCAGTGGAGGACTGGTTTGCAGAGCAAGAGGAAACATTTTTTTCAAAGGTCTAGGGACGTTGCAGGTTCGCTGTAATAAATGTATTCAATCAAGAGGAGAATATGTTGAGTAATAAAATTTTTTGACATTGAAATTTTGTTTGGTTCTTAGTAGGCTAAGAATTTTTCAATATATATCCTCGTACCTGTGAAATTTTTTCATGAGAATCAGATTGAAAAAGATACAATATAGCTTCGGTAACACCTCCAGAAGATTTCATCCTCCTAACGTTGAAGGGCCAGTAGCTATGACCATTTTTCTGATCATCCAAATCAGTATTCAAGCGTGAGCCAAGTGAAAAAAGTTAATAGCAAATATGTTCAGAACAACAAGAATAGAATTGATCCTAGAGCGGAACCATGGGGTACTCAGCAGAAGGGTATTAATAGGTTCAGATTGACAGACAGAGTCTTTGAGGCTGATTCATATCTCCCAAAAATTGGTTTACATATTAGGTCCAATGAATATCACCGTCCCCAGATTAAAAATACCTGAATAGCTCTGTGATTTCGAAGGTCTTTGATGGTTCTCCCTTGAACCAAAACCTATTTATAGGTTGAATAGAGTCCGCAAGTGATACCATCTCCAAGGAAGCCTCCAGCAAGCCAGGATATCACAAGTCCCAGCCAGAATTGAAGAGTGGGATGTTCTTTGGTACCTAATCCTGTGTAAACCCATCTCGTCTACATCTTAATGAATCGTGTATGCAATCGATCCATTTGGGTTACAATAATTTTTGTTCATGGAGAGCCCTAGCGTTCTGTTTTTGGGCCCCAGCTCCTCATTCACATAGTCCAACCCTCAAGACAACCTGTTTGAATCAGTGGAGCCTAAGTTAAAGATTATAAACTCAAGAGAATGACCATCGAATGCTGGAGATAGATGCAAAAATACCATCATCGAGGCACATAAAAGTTAACCAAATGCAGAGATGTGATGAGGGACCAGACTTTTAAGATGTGTAATTCGCTGAAGGGATTCTGGTAGAATGTTGTGATTTTGCTGATATCTACCAGGAGCACAGATATCTATTTAAGTTGGTACTCGATAGAGGCCCTAAAACATATTATTATCATAACTGCTTCTGACTTTATGCCTCATTCATGAATCCGTGTCAGAAGGCGTCTCTATAAAGGAGAGGGAGAAATAAATCGGGCGGGAATGTCTCTCCAGCTCCCAATTTGGCGATACCATCAGGACGCCTCCCCTAACTTTCCTTACCCTAACAACATTGTAACTATCCGAAGAAAAATATAACTTTCACAGTTAAACGCGACCGAAAACAAAAAATAACGACGAGGAGACAAGTTGTTGGTCGTTAGAGAGCTCGTATGTGAACCGAGAACAAAGCAAACAGGACCTTTGGGAACCTCAGATGGCGTCGATGCAGTCACTAATGAAATCGCCGATGGATAAAACAATGTGCCATGCGGAGAATGCCGCTGTAACGTTTCCATTTCCTTCCGCATGAACGGAAATTGTGTTCTGGATATTCAGGAAGTGGGCGCCGAGAGCCATATGTTTATGCGTGGAGCACTCTTGAAGTTCCCGGCATCGTGACTTTCTAGGAGTTGATATTTTATATGAGGATTTGATGCAGAGATATGTTCATTGGAATCGTTCTCGATAGACAGGCCTCGTATTCTCGACAAAAGCTAGCGGACTGCAAAAATGTATGAGTTGCAGTGGTTTATACCGTTCGACGTTCAGTTCAAAACGCGATTCGGGATTTCTCACGATAGAGACCACCGATTTATATGGGGTTTTCACTTTCAGTCAATTTGAAGAATTCTTCAAGTGGGAAAGTTCATAACTTTTTTTTTTCGTCGAAAAAAAAAACATTAATTTTTTGATCACTCGACGAAATGAAAAGTTATGAACTTTCCCACTTGAAGAATTCTTCAAATTGACTAATAGTGAAAACCCCATATAAATCGGTGGTCTCTATCTTGAGAAATCCCGAATCGCGTTTTGAACTCAACGTCAGAACGGTATAAACACCTCTTAACCCTAACAAAAAAGAACTGATAAATGTACCTACCACAAACAACACTAAAAATACAATATTACATGATAGGATTTCCAATAAGAGGTGTCATTTTGAATAGCTTGCTTTTTCGGTAGATGTCACTTCTGAATCTGTCATTTTTTGACATTTGACTAGAAACTACGTCATTAATGAAAATGGAACGATACACACTTCAACGACGCATTGAAATTATTAAAATTCACTATAAAATGGTGAAATTTGGCAGAGACGGTTCGTGAAACTCGAACAGAAATTGGTGGAAAAATTTGAGCTGTTGGGACAAGCTAACGAAGAATAAAACCCAAGCACGTCGCTCGAGAACAGCCGAAAATATTGCTGCTGTAGCCGAAAATGTTGAGCAAAACCCAGGTTTGTCCATTCCTCGTCGTTCTTTGGAATAAGGCATTCCACAAACTTCATTACATAGTAACTTGAAGATTTGGGTCTTAAGTCCTACGAACTTCAGTTATTACCAGAACTGCCAATCATCAAAAACGTCGTGTCTTTGTTGATTTGGGTCCTCGTAATGCATGCAAATGATCCGGAATTTCATCGAAAATCATCTTGAGTATTGAGGCCCATTTCGATCTCGGTGGCTTCGTCAAAAAGCAAAATTGTCGCATCTGGGGCTCGGAAAATCAAAGAGTTATGTTGAAAAACCGTGTAACTGTTTGGTGCGGTTTAAGGTCTGGTGAGGTCCCCTTTGTTCACCAGAAAGTAGCTGTCACTCTTTACAAATGTTATATTGATTTTATCCGTATGAGATCGAACCCTTGAACTTGAACAATTCTCGTTCTTTGTTTAAAAATACCCTTCTTCGACCAATTATGGTCCTATTGAAAAGTTTCTCAACCCAAGAATTCAGGTCAAGTTTAGGAGATTCATCCGGTTTTTTCGTGACAATAACCATGTCGTATGAACCTTCATTCAGTTCGCAGTAAAAGCTCGTGAAATATAATATATGGTGACATTTAGGGTCCTTCAAGTTACATCTGGGGAATAGGTACATGTCAGGAGAAAGTAGCAAATCGTCGAAGCGTCCTCATTGGTCTGTAGATTTAAGATTTCTCCCACTATAGTCAAAATGGCAAATGAGAGCACTTCGTTTGCTCAGCGAGGCGTTGTTCCATCCTTTCATTCAGAGGAAATGAACCTGCCTTATTTTCGAGCTTGTCTTTAAAAACCTATGTTAGAGAGACGAGCATTCAGTAAAGTTTATAATTGTCGATCAGTAAAGTAATAGTATTCGTAATTATTAACAGCTTTGCTCCCTTGCTATAGATTTCATATAGAAGGTAGATTCATTCTTGTATACATAAAATCTGTATGTATAATCGTTTAGTGTATCGAAGACATAAGGAAGCCACTTTGCGATGTGGTTATACAAAATTTCATGAAAAAGATATGGTCCTTAGTCATGGTCGTGGTGGTCATTTGGCTGATGTTATTTTCCATTATTTAAAGGCATACCTTTTTATAATGAAATGAACATCCAATTATTCATCTAATAAAATGGAATTTTTCTTTTTATATAGAAGGAACACCTCTTATTGGAAAACCCTTCACATTAGCAAAACAGTGAAACGGATCATGACGTTGACTCCTATTTCCATAAACAGAGTGACCGTAGCGAATCATGCCCGAATAGATCTGGAATCATTCACTTTCCTCGGATCAACATGTACGATAAAACATCATATCCACCATTTTCGCAGCTAGCATAAACGTGCATATAAAACAACATAATGTTAGAAAAAAGGGTCATTCTAGCAAAACACATTCGTTTCAGCAGATAATGTCAGATTAACGCTTAGGCAGCTAACAAACCGAGCAAATAGAGGTGATTCAGTCTCATGGTATCGGGCAATAGCGTTCCACTAATATTGCCTGGAATAGAGGTGTTCTCCAACCTTATGACCTCTGTTCGGTCAGTGTAGTTTGCTAGGAAGGACCACGAATGTACGCTGTCAAATTGTGTCTTCAGGAAGACATATGCTGGAGATTAGGGTGCATTCAGGAGCGTTGCTTAGTTTCCTGACTGCAAGTTTGTTAAGGGTGGAATATAAGCTAATAAATACTGTGAAAGCTTTTCGTTGTTTACCGATGCTGAAAACGTAACGTATCTCGTTCGTTTATTTAGTTTCCGCAGCGTTTTCACTTTGCATATCCGAAATAGTTCGTTGTTTCTGTGTACCAATTACGAGATGAGTTAAACAAGAGGAGATAGTTTTATGGCTCTAAAATAACATCAGTTCTGAATATTCGCTAGAATGATATAGTCTTGAATTGGATTTTTACAGTCTGCTGAATCAGTAAAAAAATGTTTGCTTTCAATTCACCAAAAGGAATTACATAATATGGGACGTTTTATGAATGCACTATAGATAATAAAATAATAATATTTCACGAATGGAAATAACAAAAAGGAAGATGATGTGCATCTGGGACCCCAAATTGCCCTTCAAAGCGATTGAGACACTACCCTACCTTTTATCGTATGTTTGAATCCTTATATCTTCGAACTTAATGTCTAGCTCACATACTTAAGATTTCTCAATTGTGTTTTTTTTTCAGGGGAAGTGGAGAGGCTTCTCCGGGAGTACACCCAGAACCAAGATCTTGTCCGAAACATTGGTTCCCACTACTACCAGATCATCTACCCGGTTCAACTACGCCAGCACAAGAAGATGGGCATATCGACACGGGAGATAGGGTCGTCTAAGGTACGCACAAAGCGGAGTTCGGTATGTCACTGCACATCTTCTCACCTCATTATCACCAGGCTCTTATTGTGCATGCAGAACGAGAATAAAATCCTCCCAACACTTGAGATAATAATCTTCATCTACGTATACGTATTCTTTCGGATCCTAGTCGAACTTCTTTTCATCACAATGTGCAATTTTACCAACTACGAACTTTATGACCCATCATTCAAATATTTATATATCGCATTCAGTTATTTCAATGAAATCAATTTTCAGACATCTGTAATGTAAAAATAGAATATTGTACTGTGTCAATGGCCTAATTGCCGAGACACAATAATTTAAATAAAAAAAAAAAAATTTTCAGACAGTCAAAACCCTATATCAGCAAGAATATCAGAAATTGCTTAATCTTTTCTCACCCTGTGCTTATAAAATTCAGTGTTTTTTCGAAAATAGCGAACTGAATATGTATAAAACATACTTTCATGAAAATCAACATAATTAAGCTTCATCCTGTCATCAATTAAATAAAAATTGTGTTATTAGTTTTGCAATGAATTATTCAAGGTGAAATATGCTCTAGCTAGAGAGTACAGCTATGAAATCCCTAGACACATAATTTCTTTTGGTTTCTTACCAAAATTGTCCTGATCTCCGTAACTCAGTTTAATTGCTTTCGTGTAAATAGAGATCCTTCACTTGGAACATCTTTGAGAGAGTGTAACTTTCCTTCAAAGAACAAGTACATATCCCTTTACGCCTCAATAAATTTTAAATTCAGATAATTTTCATTCAGGAACCCGATATTATCAAAAACCAATTTGCCTCAAATTTCATTTTCCTAAAATATAAATAATCTTTCTGGCACACCAGTTCATGGATTATTTATTATTCTCGGAACCCAAGAAATACTCATTATTTAACTTTTCCGTTCGAATTCACTTTGAAAAAAAAAGAAAGCCAGAAAGAACAACAATATTTCGTTCTGCGTTCACGATAAGAGCCCTTTGCTGTTGAATCCATTACCCCATTCCATTCTCGTCGTTCTTCGTCTGGTAACTTTGAAATTTTAAATCCGTTTTAATCTCTTGAATGCAATTACAACCTAAATGAGTTTCGAAGTATAACTTTTTGATTCGAAGAAATTGTGTCCGGCGATTTGGAGTGGATGATAAAAGCCAAAGTTGAAATATTTATTTTGAATCTGGTGCAGGATGCCCAAATTCGATGTGTTCGATTGGCAGCTCCTGAACCACACAGTGAGAAAAAAGTAACGCACAAAATTCATATTTTGGTATTCACTATACAGGGTCTTAGGTAAACATGCGGCAGAAGATTATTTCTCGGACTATTCTAAGGATATTTCATCCGCTTTGATTATTTGTTCTAGCCCAAACGATTTTCACGAGAAAATATAAACCATTTTGTAGAAAAATGCTAGAACAGATCAATTTGTGACTTACATTCCAGATTTATAAATCAAACCCTGTTGAAACATTTGATAAATTTGGAAAGAATCTTATACGGCCCCTGTAGAGATTCCTAAACAGCCCCTATGAGCATTAGAAGCCCAAACCAATAACTGATACCCCATCTTTTTATGGGAGGGTGAGAGCCTGGTAATAAAAAACTTTAATCCATTATAAACCATGACTGAACTCAATCGCACCCAAGAGAATTTGAGGCATAATTCAAAATTTTTACGCCTGATCGGAATCCGAATAATTTTTCATCGATAACTCTTCACGAGGCGTCCTTGTTAACCACTCAGTATCGGAGTTAGGGTCTCCATAAATCATGGCATTTTTGGAACGCGGGCCCTGCTCTGTATGGACGATGGAAGTGAGTGGAAGAACAGGAGAGGAGTCATAACTTACGGACGTGAAGATGAAAGGATACCTATACATTAGGCTACGGAAGTGGATGCTGCCCTATGTACCCGTTCGCTTATTTTGAATAGGGAGCTGGAGAATGTCATATCTGCCGAGGACTGAAGGCTTTCCATCGATAAATCGAACCAGCGTTGCCGAAGCTATCGAAAAGAAAGGAGCAGAAAAAATATTTTTAGATTCCATTCCAGAAACTCCCATCTATCAGTCGTGCTTCTGTGGAAATGGCGAGTTGAAAATCGCATTTCGATCTGATGTGATTTCAGCTTCAAGAAGGGAACTGTTGCTACTCCTTATCGCCAATATACTGCTCCACAAGAGTCTTATGGTGCGAAATGCAAATTGGCGAATGCGCCAGTCCAGATCATGTATACTCCATTCCATTCACAATTATAAAATCACAACTCTGGCCTTGGAAATTTGACACATTCCACTCTGTATCGAAGTTATGACGGTTTTCAAAATATTTTTATGTGCCAAGTCAACACTATGTTCTCCTTTCTATATTCTTAGCGTATTTCTCAGAATATATGTTTCATTTTGGAGAACACAACAGAAAATTGTACACAATATTCTACATATAAATGAGTTTTTGGATTTATGATTGTAAAGATTTATCGATGTGCTTTGTTTTCATCATGATGATATCGTGTGTGATATGATTGTAAGGGTGCATAACATTTCTATTTCTAATATTTCTTTATGTTAAATAACTAACAGTTTTATTCATTCATCACAAAGAAAATAAACAAAATAACTAAATTAAAGAATATTTTTACAGAGAAACTAATAATTTCAATTCAATAGTAACGAGTTTTGGTTATCTTTGGTTATAAATTAATAAGCAAGAATGTCAATTCTTGAAAGCTTTATAGATATACATTTCATTTATTTGATCTTATGAACAAGGAGTGAAATATTCTGAATAGTAATTTATTAGTTTGAAAAATATTCATACATAACTGCCACAGTAGGTTTGTACAAATAAAATGCAATAGGTCAAACATATGCTTCACATTTATCATTCACCTGTTCTAAAATAAGACACAAACTCCTGGAATATGGAAAAAACCGATGTATTCTGGTTCAATATAGCCTATTTCTACTTTCGGCAAGGGATTGATAGGAATGAAAGCTCCAGTGACACATTTCAATTAATCGTAATCTGAATTCACCTACCGTTGAATGCAATATAGTCATATTTCTTCTTTTTTTAGCTTTTTCGACGAGTTTTTTTTTTCTGAAACGTGAAAACGATCAACAATAATCATTAAGAGACCGATAATGGCCATCCAGAACCCGTTTACTTACGAAAATCGTGCAAGTTCTTTTCTCATAATTCCTCGAAAATCCTACCTGAACCATATTTTCTGGTCGCTTTCGTCAGAAGATCGTATAAGGAAGCCTTTTTTGTCCATTTACACATTCCAAATAAATTTTGAGCACCAAAAACGATACCGAAACTAAGCAAACTTTAGGGGGACCGGAATTTCGCTTGAAATCTTTCTAAACGGCCAGATACCTAAAAAAACTTCGTTATCAAGTGTAAAAAGGTCGATCAGTACTTACTTTCGCTTTATTTATGCTTATAAATCGATTTTTGGTCCAATTCAAATTTGCCGTTCGTACTCACGCCAAAAGTCGTGAAAGGAAAAAATGGCACTTGCACGAAATTTCTCATATCGACGGGAAACTTCTTCTGGACGACGAAGAACAGAAAAATAGGCGATTTCCTATAGATATTTCGCCCCAAAATCGCCGATCGATTCGAACCAACAAAATGTGGAATATCTTTGATACTTTTACTTTGATGTAAACAAATAAACTGGCAACGTCGTTTTGTCATAAACGATATTTTCTGTACGCGCACAAACTTTTCATCAGGTGCACCAACTCCTGAAAACGAAACCATGACCTCCTATGTGATTAAATAAAAGTGAATAGAGTATACACATATACTTCGTATACACACATACTTTGTACATTCTGAATGGCATGCTAATGAGAAAACGTTAAAGAATTTTAGATCCATATAGTGGCAGCACTGGACCAATTTGATCGACTCGAACCATCGAAACATGAGATTCATAATATGGTCTGTGGCTTCATCGAGTTATTAACGACCAATTGAATTCCTTCGGTACACATAATAAATCTTGTACGGCTTATGATATTCGCTAGATTGATGACCCACCCACCTGACAACTGACATTTGGTGTCTTTGTTTCATTCTGAAGCTCGTAGGTTCATCGACTTGTGGAAGCTTCAATAGCGTTGAGTCCACTGCAGTGTGAACAGCGGTTCTATGGGAAAGTGGTTCAAGAATCATGATCTCATGTTTAACTTCGTCGTTTCCGTTCATCTTCAGCCGCAGCAGAATGTTCACACAATTTCGAGGCCATGTAAAATCATTGTATTCATGATGCAATAGCTGTTTGCTCTCGAAACAGCATTCTGAGTAGCATAAATTATAATGTATTTTTGGCAGACCAATGTGCAAATTAAACGCCACCTCCTGGATTGTCATTTCATTTGCATACGCTGAACATCTGCTCGTATGATGTTTGACTCCGTAATTGTATCGTTTCCGATTATTAATAAACGCTTATGTCTAGTATTGTTTGGTAGTTCTTGGTTAAATACGCACATACGCTCTCGAATCTAGTTAGTTCTGGAATTATTGACTTCATTAGTTAGAGTTGTTTGCGCATACGGATCAGAAACAGCATTCTCAGTATTCAATACCATTCAATGGATGATTCAGTAGGAAACCAATTCCATAGAAATTATAATCTGATGAATATTAGCTGCTGATCAACCGTTGAGATAAACCACTGCACCGCTCTGTTTCGTTCCTGCAAAAAATGCAGCAGGAGATAATCTAGCATACTTGGACTGCCAGGAAAATTCTCCTTCACATTTTTCACGTTGGAAATTATTGAGACGTCGGTGTAAGAGCTATCTTTCAGCATTCAAAAAGCCGTCTCAGAAACGTCCTAGACCCTTCTCACATTACTCTCGAGCTGGAACTGCAGAACAATGGAAGTAAGGGTTCCGTGACGAAATAATTCCCAGCCAAGGACACTGAGGCCATTAAATGTGGTCCTCTTCACTTAGAATACGATAATTTCTGTGCTCCTCCAAACCAAACTGGAATCGAGCCAACCCGTGTGTGTCCTGCGGCTCGGGCCGACACTGAAGATTGCATAATTGAAGACGAAGTTCAGGTTATCAACTAGGGCATAAACCTAGAGTTAAAGATGCTCTAATTACTTGATTTATGATTGGGTAATTTTCTTCATGTTTTTATCGCATCTCAGTTTACTGGTGTGAATTACAGCTAATAAAGTTTAAGTGAAGACAGTGACGGTTAGGGTGTCGCAGTTCGGGATCTTGAACACTCGGAAACTCTAGATAAGAGCTGATGGCACTTCGATTCATCTTCTTTCTAACACAGGGCATTTTATCGAGATAATAATATATCGTTGAAATTGAATATTTAATTTCGTTTTCTATTCAAAATTTCATTTACTGAAAAAGAGTAGATACAGATATCAATTTTTGGTTGAAAGATCATCCAGAGGAAGGATCATATTTGTCAATAAAAAAATACACTGCGCAAAAAAATCAACGCACATTATGGAAATCTCAAATTTATTCTACAACTGAAGGTGTTCTCAATGATAATTATTCTTATCAGAATTATGCATGCTTATGTTATCCACATTCAACGTTTTTCTTCCAGCAGGAATAAAAAAAGATGATATTATCAGATTTTGAATGTATTGGTTTCCTTTCTAAAATCAGTTGTTCTCGATCAATTCTAGCTGTCAATAGTTTTTCTTTCGTTTGATTTTCTACACTCGATCGCTATGCAACGCGAAACACGCAATTTGACCCAAGAGGAATGTTCCCAAGCGGTAGTTTTGCGGGAAGAAGGGTGGACATACACAAGAATTGCAGAAAGGTTTGGAGTTTCCCATACAAGTGTGTCCAGAATGTTGCAGTGATTCGGGGAGACAGGTATGAATGTCCGAAGACCAGGACAGGGTAACAACTGCCATTCAAGAGACAAGAACGTTACTTGAGAGTTTCTTCGTTGAGACAACGGTTTGCAACCGCTCGCCTCCTTTAAAATCAGCCTGAGCAAACTCATGAGGTGCAAATTAGCATTCAGACAATAAGAAATCGCCTCAGAGAATAATGATTTAAGGCCTCGTGTCGCGGCAAGAGGCCCAGCTCTTACCCCAGCCCATCGAAGGGCGCATTTGGATTTTGCGAGAGAGCATATCCATTGGGAAGAGGCCGATTGGGAAAGAGTTCTCTTCGCAGATGAGTCTAGATTCTGTCTCTACCATTGTGATCGACGTTCCCTTGTATACAGACGTCCACATTAAAGATATGCTCAGTGCAATTTCCTGAATAGATACTACTGGTTTCGGGAGAGGATCGATTATGGTATGGGGTGGAATATCTTGGACTGCTCGCACAGACCTAGTGGTCGTTGATAATGGAGCTAAGAATGCTGATAAGTATATAAGGTACATTCTTGAAGAGCATGTATTGCCATTTGCCCCATACATTGGTGAAAATTTCATTTTTATGAACGATAATGCCAGACCCCATCGTGCGCGCATCGTTCAGGAGTACCTTGAAGAGGTTGAAGTCTCTCGAATGGAATGGCCAGCAAGAAGTCCAGATCTCAATCCGATTGAGCAGGTTTGGGACAACCTCAATAGAAGGCTGAGAAGTTCAGAAAATCATCCAGCTTCTCTTGATGACTTAGGAATCCAACTCGGAGAAATCTGGGAAGGATTAGATCAGAACATTTTAAGATCACTCATTTTGAGTATGAACTGTCGTTGCCGAGCTGTAATTAATGCAAGGGGTGGAAAAACCTAGTATTAAATCACTTATCGGCATTTCAGTATTTTAAAAATTGTTCATTTCTCTTCTTTCACATAAGATTCGATGAAATCCTGAATTTTTCTTCCATTTAACGTGTCTTTTTTCGTTCAAAACCTTCCCGAGAGAACATAAAAAATAAGTTATAAAGTCAATGTAGAGTTAACTTTCATTAAAATTGAGATTTTCAGAATGTGCGTTAATTTTTTTGCGCAGTGTATATTCGAAAGGTTCTAACGATTGAGAAAGTCAATCGAACCATTCGAATCTTCTATATAGTCCGTTTGCGTATCGATAACTCACATATCATATACGATCTGAGCTTGTGAACAAAACTCGAAATTAAAGTATGGAAAAAATCAAAATGAAAAAAATTCTTGCCTTATAAGAGGTACAGGGCTGATTTTGATATCAAAATGTAGGTTTTTGAGGTCGCTGAATTCAACAAAATATAAACTAGAGCTCTATTCATCATGGTTTAGATTTCCACCTGCGAAATTGAGTTTTTGAAAAAATTTGAAATTTCAAATCATCATAACTTCGGTTCCTTTCATCGCATTCAATAATCATTCACATATTGTGGATCAGCATAGTCCCAAGTACCTCTGTGCAAAATATGAGCGATTTGAAAAATTTCAAATTTTGGGTGAAAAATGGTCAAGTGATATGACCTCCTAAAAACACGATATATGTCAATATAACAAATATCTGGGAGGATCAAACGATGTTATTGAAATGGAAGGTTCTTCAACCCATTCGGATCTTCCATTTTAGCTGTCATGCAAACCGAAAACACCCATATGTTCATTTTTCAACGTGATTCAATTTGAAAACATTTCATTTTATGCTGTTCCCTCAGTAGGAGCACTGGCGATTGAAAACTATTATTTTCTTTCTGATATGAATAGATAATAATTCATTATGCGATAGTTGAAACGTGCAACCGAAATATGCTTTCCAATTTCGACAATAATTTCTTTCGTAAACAGAGAGCCAAGATGAATGTAACATTGCCTAGTGAACTCAAAGCGAAATTGTTGTTTTCTAATTTTGGCGTATCCGATCATGGCTTGTGCTCCGAGAGCCTGGAAGATCGACATCAAACAGATAAAAATTGATGGAAAGTAAACCTCTCAGCGACAAGATAAGTCCGAAACCAAATATCAGATGCTGCGAAGTAAGATTGTGTCGTTGAAACAACGGCATCCTGAAACAATGGAGGATGGTGCGTCCATTGTCATCAACAGAGCTCTATGTACTGCCTTTGAATCCGTCTATTGTACTCACTTTTAGTTTCATGCTTCCACTTCCACTCCGATGCACGAAGTCATAAAGTCCCACTATATAATGGCATAAGTCACTTATCAGAAAAGTTTTGATGGTGTTTAATACGACTCCACGGTAATTTTCTTTTGTTTGTTCGAATGAGACATCACGATTGCAGGGCCGGAGTCATTCAGCAAGATAAGAGATAGCGAACATCTGTTAATGAGCTCCACATTTCTTTTCCGTATAGATTTCTCATCCGTTTTATTCGACACCCTCAGAATAGAAAATGATTGATGCTAGTTAATGTTAACAAAGGCATTCCGGAAACTTTCCTGCAACTTCCTACCCCTTAATAATGGAGTAATCCAGAATTCAATGGATTTGATGAAGAACCCCACAGAGTGGATTTGATTTTAACATTTATTTATCCACATGGGGTAATCCATTCTTTACTTATTCTCATATAAATGGTTATATGTATTTATTACAAATTATTCTTTGATTTGTACCCAGCCCCTTCGCCATTCTGTTACACATTATACAGGGTCTTTGACTTGTTCATATATGTTAACTGTAGATTCCTCTCATCGAACGGAACACTTTTTTTATTTTCCATTTCTCAAAATTCGGTTTCGTCGGTGTCGAAAATCCACGAAAAAAACACTTTTCTGTTCATATCTTCGGAACCGTTATTTCAAATGAACTGAATTTTGATTGATTGGTTCCTCTGTTCATGGTGCATATTCTCCAATTGGAACTTATTCAATTTTTCTGGTATGAAAGTTACAGCGTAGTCGACTCATAAATACACGCGAAAATACCATAAAACCACTTGAAAAACCCAAACGTTTCATATTTTCGAGAGAATCAATGATTTTAGAAAATAAGAGTATACCCATGATTTTTCAATGAAACGCGTCGTTTTTGGGTTATTCCCAATTTTACCCGATAAAATTTGACGAGAAGATGAAAAATCATAAGAGTAATCTGGATGCTTTCCTGGCTTTATGATATCACAGAATGGCTGAACTTTATAAACTATCTGATTATCTATACAAATTAACAATGTTGTCAGAATGTTTATCAACTTTATCAAGACTAAAATGTCAATGGAATAAAAAATTCGGATATTAATGATGAATGTCCCATACAAACCACGTATTCAATCGGAATTAATGCAAAATGAAATGATACTTAACACTACATGATCTGTGGCGATGTTTCTATCTGAACAATATCCTCTTGGAATTTTATAAACTCGACACTACACCCACACATCACATTAATTCACTTTCACTGAAAGTCGTCACATCATCTGTTTGCATTCTTCTCTGTAAATAAACGAATCGACCTTTGACTTTAGTCTGAGAAATTGACAAATCTTATTCCATCAATACGCTATACGCATGCTTCGTTCAACAACCACAGACCAACTGTGGATCAACGGTTTTTCTTGCGCGCTCTGGATACCTCGCATTGCGAAGTCGCGAAACCGGCGCACCGTTATAGGCAACTGAAATTAAGATCGTAGTGCTATATCAGCGAGAATCAGAACTACTTCTTCGGCATTTCCAAAGAGGCAAGACTAGACGCCATCAGCCAAAATTAAACAAAACTAGAGCCTTCACGTTAGTTCATCCGTTAACGATAGGGTACCTACTGCTTCTTCGTTTAAGGAGAAAATCAACACAATCTGGCATCGTCTCTTCAAAAGCTCTGTCATAGAAGATGGGTAAATGGGTTAGGTTAGGTCATTAACCTCGAATCCTATGACCTAGGTTAATGGAGTTATTTTCGATTAGTGTAAAAACTAGTATGGGCCAGCAGATCTACCTTTCAAACAGTTATCCTTATCGGTAGGCCTCCGGTCGCGGAGTTGAGCGCAGTTGTCAGATTGTGTTCCGGGCTTTCTCTATAGAAGGCTGTGGCCAAACTCTGACAGCTTACAGCTACAATGTCAAATAGTTATCTGTGATCTCTGCAGATCGGGCGATTTTATAGGAGAAATGTCAAACTTTGATCAGTTTTCCTGAAGAAATGAGAAAATTATGAAAATATGAATACCAAGCTATTTTGCGTTGACTCTTCCTCTTTCGATCCGTATATTCATATCACGGACAGGATATCTGCGAAAAAAGTTTTATCGAGTTTAAAATTGCCCTTTTTGTCGAATTTTTTCGCGATTTTTGCGAATTTTTAAAACATACTTCTTCATCGCCCCGCCCAGAGGATCGAAATTTCGCCCACGTACGAATCTATCATTCCTCTTTCCGTGTAAAATTGTGTAAAAATTTGCCTCCTGTATCGCAGCTTCGTTGCGATTTTAAGATTCTTCTGGACCCACTTTTTCGACAGATTCCCCGGGCCGGACCAAAGAGTTACCGTTTTGGTACAATAACAATAACAAAACTATGAGAAAGTTTTGGGAGATAGAGGAAAATATGATCAAGTTATAAGTGCTCCCAAACTAATCTTCATGAAAATCGAAGAAGGAACTTATTTTGGCGGGATAAATATGGCTTCTCAATTGTCAATATAATCGGATAATAGTAAGTGTTTTTTAGGAAATATCGTGTTTGAACCATTTTTACTTTCAATATGGTTAGTACCTACTGGAGTATTTCCTAAATGTATCAACTCAATTTCAATCGAGAAATATGCTTTGCGTCAATTCCAGAGGATAGTTTCAGGGACGTATTCAGCCCAATATTTTTTTTCAAATAGCTATATCTCTTTAACAGAGTCGAGTTCGAGAAAATGAAAGAAAGGTTTCTTTTGACTTCGAGAATCTTCAGTTGAAATATATGTACAAGTCAAAGACTCACCCTGTATACATTAAGTTAAACGGAGTTATTTTCCAGAATGTTAATCTCTGAGATATGTTTTGTGATTTATCACTTGAATCATTATATTTATTATTCACTTTTTCCCCTAAATTATTTTCCAGTCCAGTTGTGTTTGGCGGTTTTATAAAGAAGTCTGATATCGTTTTTGATGTGACATCAATCAACCGAATTTTCCTGAGAGCTTCCCAATTGTGCTGTGCGGTTCGTACCACAACAACCACACCATATTTGAGTCTAATGCTGAATAACAAATTGCATACCCCAGAATATTCTGTGAATTATGAACGCACTCGAAGAAAGCACTCCCTTTGAAAGGAGTGTCTCCGAACCTGCTTTCATCAAACAGTCTGTCGCCGTATCAAAAACAAGATTTAACCTGTGTCTCAGGTTTGAACCTTTGTGAGTAAATACTTGGAGTGATACAGGCGGAATTCCTCATGCAAATACGTCGAAAACGCAACCGTTGAGCGAAAACCTCCATCGACTGGGATCTCCTGGCATTCTCTCTAATGCAAATTAAATATACACACTCAGGTGAGATCCGCAATATCTGAACGTATCCGTATACGTGAAATTCTCCATTACGCTCTCGGAGTGTGTAGATTGGAAAGCGAGTTCTCTAATTTGGCGTGAGGCGACGATGCGAAAAACCTGGGAATCAAGGATGCCCACATTCGTCGAAGCATCGGTAACATCGACGACGTTTTCATCTGACACCCATTAAGGGGACGATATACTTTGGCCGACGGCTACGGCACCGATTCTCCATTCGAAAAGTGCCTTTCATTTTCCAAGTTCATGCCCACAATTTTCCACCTAAAAGCTTGATTTTTTTTTAAATTGAAGGTAAGGGGTGTCTTGTTTATATTTTCGCATGAAGAAATCGGCTTGAATTCGAGAGTATATGAACATTGACTATATATTCGTTTTTCGACGGTTGTTCATAATTTTTTTTTATTCATTGGAATGCCACTGCACTGTTTCGCATATGATAGTACTCTCCATTCCACCTTGTCTTCAAGAGCTCCAATACAAGGATATATTGAAAAATTCTTAGCTTACTGTAGAACCAAAAAAATTTCAATGTCAAAATATTTTATTACTCAACATATTCTCCTCTTAATTGATTGAATTCTACAGCGAACCTGCAACGTTTCTAGACCTTTCAAAAAAAATGTTCCTTCTTGCTCTGCAAACCAGTCCTCCACAGCTTTTATTACCTCCTCGTTGGAGGAAAATTTACGACCTTTTAAACTTTTTTTTCAGTTGAGGAAAGAGATGATAGTCGGTCGGAGCCAAATCTAGTGAATAAGGGGGGTGTTCTAGTAATTCTAACCCTAAAACACAAATTTTTTGCATGGCAACATGAGATTTGTGTACTGGGGCGTTGTCCTGTAAGAACAAAACACCTTTGGATAGCTTTCCGCGTCTTTTCTCTTCAAAATTTTCCCGTAGAGTAGTCAGTAATGTCGAAAAGTAATCTCTAGTTATACTTCTACCTCTATCTAAAAAATCAATCATGATTACTCCATGGCAATCCCAAAAAACTGAAGCAAGAACTTTTCCAGCAGATTTTTGGACACGAAACTTCTTAGGTCTTGGAGAACCAGAGTGACGGCATTCCATCGATCGTTGCTTTGTTTCTGGATCGTAAAAAAGTACCCAAGTCTCGTCCATAATAACAATTCGGTTTAAGAAGTCTACATCTTTTTCAAATCGAGCACAGATCGAACGCGATGCTTCTACCCTTGTAGGCTTTCGGTCAACATTCAATCATTTGAGGATCCATTTTGCAGAAATTTTTCTCATGTCCAAATTGACGTGAACTATATGATGAACGCGTTCGTATGAAATCTTTAGTGCTTCAGATATCCGTTTAAGCCCAATTCGACGGTCTGATGAAATCATGTCATAAACTGCATCGATATTTTCGGGGACTGACACAGAAACTGGCTTTCCCGATCAGTCATCATCTCAATGGAAAATTCACCTCTTTTGAAGCTTGCAGTCCAATTTTTCACGGTCGTATACGAAGGACATTGATCACTTAGAGTATTAAGCTTATCTTCGTAAATCTGCTTACCTCTTAACCCTTTTAAATACAGGTACTTGATGATGGCTCGATACTCCAATTTTCGAATTTTACAATTTTGGTGGACATCTTTTTTTTTAATTATTGCGTAACTCTGGTTTACTTATTTGACGTCGAACCCTACCCGACACTTTTAATAAGTTATTGTTCGTTGATATGGTATCGCAATATCTTGTTTATGCATGGAACTGGTCTAGGCTAATTAGATATCAATACATTCCTCGTATAACAAAAATAAGGACTTGGCAGCAAGTCTTGAATGGGGATCCAATCACTTGATAGAATTAAATGCTAGCAAAATACAAGCAAGTCTTTCATCTAGAAAAGCTGATTTCACTCTACCCAAAATAAGCATGCAGATGTAACCATATCATTAAAGTAATCCATTTCAATGCTTGGTGTCAGTGCTCTTTTGGAAAATCCAGTAAGATCAATTACTTTGTGGTCTCAAGTATTAATAAGAATAAAATTACGAATTCTGAACAACCGTATATACACAACATCTGCTTTATAGTCAACTATTGTTCGAAAACTTTCAAATAAAGATATCTGAAACCTGTGAATAAACAGCTATTTTGCATTGTTCGGCGCTCGTTCTCATTGATATTACATACGATGAATTTCGGAGAATTCGATGTATCCCTTTAATGGACATCCTTGTCTGGGAATCGATACGGCATTTATGAGACCGTCCTGAGTTGGGAAGAAGAGGATCTGGTCGTTTTATGAGAATCTCTCAATCAATTCGTACGGGATTGTTTACGGTTTGAGCACTCGGAACGCTATTAATTTTGGGTTCCGTAGAAGGATCGAAATTCGAAGCTTCTGAAACTGTTGAATAGAAACGAGTTGATTGGTCTCCTGAGAGAATTTCTCGAGACAATCTTGGGAATGTAGGGGTCACCGAAAGGTCAGTTATATGAGGAATTTGAAATTTCTACAATCACCATCAACAAAAACGCGATGTCTTCTGTCAGATAACATTCTCTATCAGACGAACCATTTAACTTAAGGGTGCTTCAAGTTGTGAGGTTTTTTACGAATAAATAAAATATAGATAGCACACTGAATTCGTCTGGCTATTTTGACATTAAAGAAGTGTGATGTATGCATAGAACTTATAGTACATGGAATGCCATTAGGCTTGCTGCTCAGCTTAAAAAAGTGGATAAACATCTCCAGTTGGAGGAATACTGAAGTTTCCATGTTCCCATGGTTACGACTTGTCATACAGAATAGAAACACAGAAATACTATGAATTTAATCGTCAAGATCCGATTCACTTGGCATTTCGGCAAACATTTCTGTGTTTCTGTTCGGTGTGACAGGTCGTATCCATGGGAACATGGAAATTTCGGTATTCCTCCAACTTGAGATGTTTACCCACTTTTTGATCTGGTAATAGCATTCCATGTACTATAAGTTCTATGGATGTATGACATTTATAAATATGGCTTCGTACACGATACCACAACGCTTTCAAATTGTTGAATTATTCTTTAAAAATCAGCGTTCTGTGAGAAGTGTTTTCATAAAATTACGTGAATTTAATGGTTCACATAATCGTCCATTGAAAGCACTATTTGTAGAATTGTTAAAAAATTTCAAGAGACCGGTTCGGTGGAAGATCAAAAAAGTTAGAAATACAGTCGTAGCGGTCGTTCACCAGAAAATATTGATTTGGTTCGTGAAAGTGTTCCTAAGTCCCTGAAATGTCCATTAGATGACGTTCACAAGTTGGACTTAGTGGGTCCACAACATGGCGTATTTTACACAAGGACTTAGCTCTGAAGGCTTATAAGGTTAAAATAACACAGCCATAGGATCATTCAAAACGTCGTTCATTTGTCAATTTCATCAAAGAAAAACTAGCTGATTCTTCTCAAAAAATCATGTTCTTCGATGAGGCACATTTTGAACTTAGTGGCTATGTTAATAAACAAAACTGTCGAATCTGGGGTGAGGACAATTCACTAATTATTCATGAGAAACCTACACATCCTAAACGAGTCACTGTTCGGTGTGCATTATGGTCAGGTGGTGTAATTGGACCTTACTTCTTCGAAAATGCTGCTGGTCAAGCTGTAACTGTCAATGGTGATCGATACCGTCGGATGATAATCAAATTTTTTGACCAGAATATTGATCTAGTGGACATTTGGTTTCAGCAGGTGATACAATTGATTTATTGAGACCAAAATTTCTTCAGAAACGGTGATGTCAATTGGCCACCAAGATCATATGATTTGACACTGCTGGACTATTTTCTTTGGGGTTATGTGAAAAGCCCGGTCTATAAGAATAATCCACAATGGATTCCTGAACTTAAGAATGGAATTATTCGTATAATTAGTGAGATAAAGCCTCAATTATGTCAAAATGACATTGAAAATTTTAACAAAAGTGTGGAAGTCTGTAGAGCTGTAAGAGGAAGCCATTTGGCAAATGTAATTTTTTGTAAATCAATGTGATAACTGATACTTCGATTAACAATAAAAAGTTTTCGAAAATGAATGCAAATTATGTGTTTTATTTATTCAAAGAAAAAACCGCGCAATTTGAAACATCCTCTACATTTCAATCGATTACAAAACTATGCAAGCAGCGTGAACGCCCTCCTTTACCTTCCATTTTCTCATATTAATCTACCCTGTGATCGATCTCGCAGTTTCATTCTCGCGAAACAAAAAGAACGAAGCAATCTATTCGAAATTAATAAACTTCAATTTCGTGTTTCATTACATTCTACACCAGAGACGCCTCTGCGATTCCCGGCGAATTCTCGAATTCTGAACTTAATTGAAACGTATTTTTAAATAAGCGTATTCCTATTTCTGCCGGTACTAGGTTAATGAAAGCATGTTTTACCTTGTTTTTGGAACAACTGAACACTAATGAAGTGTAGCGCGACCCCCGTATTAATTGAGTTACGAGTATGTACACAGGAAGCCAACCAATTATTATAAATTCATTCTCATCTGGAACATTAGTGTTTGGAAGTTTTTATTTCTATATTCGTTTCTGCTTTGTTCTCCATCCTGCCCCAGTGGTGGAAGGATTTATTGTTTGTCAAATTTTTAATTCTATTATCTCGAGTTTGTTCGATAAACCCTTTGCAACGCTCCAGTGACGAGCATGCATGGAGATATTTTTGCAGATTGGTTTTCAGTTGTGTAGGGCTATTGAAACTCTTTCATCTTTCAAATTTATAAACTGATTTAGGGATATTGACTAAAATTACAAAAAAATATAGTTAAAATAAGATTTTTGTGATGAGAAATCATATTGATATGAAGTTGCAAATTAATTTTGGCCTGTGGGTCTGCAGCGTATACAGGGTGGTTAAGAAAAATCGAGTAAAATAACGAAATTTTATTCCCAAAGAATTTAAGCATTTTGAGACTATTAATACAATGTATGGCCTCCACGGGCATCAATAACAGCTTGACATCTTCTTTGCATACAACACACGAGGTTGTTGAACATTTCTTGCGGAATTTGGTTCCATAAACGGGGCAGAAGCTCTCTCAGATCATTTAAGGATTCTGAGGTAGGTTGATGATTATCTAATCTTCTTTGGAGCATATCCCATGCATGTTCTATGCAATTCGAATCTGGTGAGTGCGGAGGTATTGGTAAATGTGGAATACCAAGCTCCTCGCGCGCATTCTCAACTATGGCTGCACGGTGCGGTCTAGCGTTATCTTCTAGAAATTGAAAAGTTTCACCAATAGCAGCGTGAAAATTTGGCACAACATTGTCAATGACATGCTCCATATAGTGTGAGGCGGTCATATTCCCAGGACAAATGTGTAGATCTGTGCGCCCGTTGAAACATATACCGGCCGTCCGGCCCATACCATAACACTACCCCCTCGGAATGGATGGACTTCTTGGACATAGGAACGATTACGAGGTATGCGTGGCATTTTCCATACCCTTATTCTTCGAGAATCTGAAAATCGTCCATATCTGGATTCATCAGTGAAAAGAACACTACGCCATTGATCGTTTCAATTGATATGTTGCCCTGCCCAGCCCAGTATTTGACGCTTATGGTCACGTGTTAATGGAACTCCTCTAAATGGACTTCTCGAACCTGGATTCATCTCTCTCAAACGTCGTCTGGTTTCGATGGAAACTTGGACCCCATCTACATTTTGAAGAGTATTCCGTAGCATTCTACACGTAGATGCAGGGTTTCTTTTTGCCGAAACGGTGATGAAACGATCCTGAGCTGGTGTTGTTTTTCGTCGCCCACCCTTGGTCTTTCCAACACGGAACCTATTCCAAAGTCAAGTCAAGATACACTTTGGCTGACTTGGAGCCTTTCCGCTACAACAACCTGAGTTAGGCCACCCTGTAGCATTCCGATAGCCCTATTAGCCTCAGCGTTTGTTAATTTACGTCTTGGCATCCTCAGGAAACTCGTTTCAAATAGAAGCCGTTGATAAACTGACTTCATTTCAAAATAAGAACATTCATGAAGCATAGGCAAAAAACCAAACTTCAGAAAAAAGGTGACCAGATTGACGAAATGTCTCATACGGATTTTTATTGGATCGATTCGAGTTGTTATTGAGTTTTAAATGATTTTACAGCGATTTTCTCGAAGATTACATACTTTTAAAAACGATTGCATACGATATCCCTAATGGAGCAGTATATTTTAGGTCGTCTATCTGATGGGACGTTTGCTATGCACAACCAAAACGTTTTTGCTCTTCAAATGCAATTCCTGCTGAATCAATCCTGCTATCGCACTCATAATGTACATAAGTACGACCACCTTGAGATCAATAAAGAACACTCTTACAACAACAACCTGCCAAAGCGGTCATAGAGAGCTGTAGAAAAACTCCCAGATTTCCAATATTACCTTCACGGGGACAGCCTGTATACATAGATTAGGACTAAAAGAAACATTATCAGATATTCCTACCCCTATTTTCATCCAAAGTATTCCAGATGAAATGAGACAATAACACATCAACATCTCACAATAATTCATTCAAGTCACTTGCTAACATACTGATGCACATGCATGTAATTGACTCTATCGAACCTGAATTAATGTCAAGCATTTTTCCAGAGGGGTCAAGGGGACGGAGGACCAGGGAGAAGTCGTCCAGCGAAAGTGAGTACTCGAAAATATTGAAATTCACAGTAGCATTTTGCAGCACCTAATTCTAAGTGAAGCTCAAGCAACTCGAATTGGAACTCGGTATGTTTTCGTGAATTCCCTTCAAAACAAGGTTGAATATTGTACAACATGGCGTCAATAGCAGTTCCTGAAAATCCTTTACTCCTAACGTCAAAGGGAAAAGAGAAAGTTTGTCTGAAAGATCAAATATCTAATTTGATTCATTATTCATTCCCAATAACATCGAATTTGGTTGGACCCCAGAGTAACCACAAAACATGGAGGGGGCATACGTTATAATTAGTGAGTTGTATTACGTCCATAACGACCCATAAATTTGACAAATGTGTTTTGATTTCAGTGGTGGAACGTAATATTCGAAAAAATGCTGAAATCAGAATATTCTTGGACGGAAGCTAGACTAGTTTGCTCCAAATCTCTCGAAAATCAAAAATAAATGAAATAAGAATACCAAGAATGTTTCTTCTTCTATCACGCATGTATGAGATGATGTAATCCCGTGTACGCCTATGTATACCACAAAAATGAGTATCTTTCATCGCGAAAAGCACTCTTATAAATCAAAAATTATGAAGTAACTGCCTTGAATAATGGATTTATTGGCTGGAATAATGAAAGAACGATCTGACAGATAGATACAAACAAACATAGATGTTGGAGCGCTAGCAAATTGCATATTATACGAACTGTATGTTTTGGTATTGCTATATCAGTGAACCCAATAAAAACCAGGGGAGAGTTAGGGTTGTATTATATGTTACAGGTCAGGAAATAGAGAGAATCCTATCCAAAATATTATTATTTTTCCCCTGGCTGAAAATGAGTTTGTTTGCATACATATTCGATATCGGGCTTCTCAGATATGAATACGTAGATACATTACGTCATTTCGTCGGTGATAGGGATCAAATTTACATATCAATACCGGTATGTATAAATTTAGATTGGTGGTAGACCCAACGGCTATCATGGCTGTATTGCGGAATCCTATTTCATATCATATTGGGCTATACGAACACTAACATTCCCCGCAAAAATATCCAAATTTATTCGTTCCACCTACTATTGAAGTACGAATTTCTATTCGAGAGATAAAACGAAAAATGAGTAAAAGATCAGGAAGTAAACTCACTAGTTTTTATATTTTAGTCTGATGACAACCGATTTCCCTTTTTTGATACAGGCTAGCTGAAAGTATGAAAACATAATGCAAAAATCCAAATCAAGAATAACGATTCAATAATACTGGGGAAATCCAAGACTGAAAACGAAACAGACGAGATTACAGACGAAATAAATTTTTTCGATAGAAATGCTCGGACAGGTCGATTTCTGTTTCGAGGGGGACAACTTAAGATGTAGGTTACGGACGCATAGCGCTTCAACCCTTGCTACTACAACCCTCACCCCCAATTTTTCAATTGGGAAGATGGGGTGAGTGATACCTCATTTGAAAGGTATTTATACTGATTTCAGCACAGTAATTGTTTTTTTCATTTTATGCATTAGTTCTCGAAATATTCTTAACTAAGTATTTGAAAACGAAGTGGTGTTTTCATGGCACTTGTAGTGTTTTTTTGTGAAAAATCGACAATGAACATCCCAGACTCCTGGTAAAGACTTTCAGTAGGGTACATTCTCGGTTTCCTGAAAATGGTTTTTATAATAGACTTTTGTACTCTCTCTAAACTTGATCGATAGAAATCTCCAAAAAGTTCAAATACGTTCATATCTCTAATCAGATTACCAGGTAAGAAAATCAAATCATTAATGATGCCACAGAAATATTCCAGTCCCAATTCGTGAAACGATTTCCGTCTTAATTATGAAGTGTTTTCTCAGTTGGCTTCAATAATGTTTTCATTTTGTTGATTATTGAGTTCATATCTTTTTCAAAAAAAATGAGAATCGATAATTTTTTATTCATTACGAACAGATCATTAAGTTGGCTTACTGGTTCTTTGACATGTGAATTATTCTTAGTTTTGAATCGAGACTTGTATGTGTTCTAATTCATTGTTCGACATGGTTTATTCAATTGCAGAGCGGGTGGAAATAATTTCACTTTTTTTTGCAAACAATCAATGTGCGAATAGAACCGCAGAATTCTTCAATCAACGACATTTAGGTTGTTTTGAAGCTCAAAATGTCGATTTTTCACAAAAAAACACTACAAGTGCCATGAAAACACCACTTCATTTTCAAATACTTAGTTGAGAATATTTCGAGAACTAATGCATAAAATGAAAAAACAATTACTGTGCTGAAATCAGTATAAAAATACCTTTCAAATGAGGTATCACTCACCCCATCTTCCCTATTCAAAAATTGGGGGTGAGGGTTGTAGTAGCAAGGGTTGAAGCGCTATGCGTCCGTAACCTACATCTTAAGTTGTCCCCCTCGAAACAGAAATCGACCTGTCCGAGCATTTCTATCGAAAAAATTTATTTCGTCTGTAATCTCGTCTGTTTCGTTTTCAAATGACCACCCTGTATATAAAATGAACTAATTCTTGAGCTTCCATTCAAAATGGATCTCCAAGAATATTCGACTCGAAAAGCTGATATTTTTCAATTGATTGGACACTATGGAAATTATTTCCATTTTCGTTATAAATAATTTTATTATATCATGAATGAGGCAAATATTTTTTTCCATTAATTTCAATGGAATGAAACCATGAATTCCTAAACCTAATTGATTTCCCCAGTCACACTGCATTCATTTTTGAAAGTTTCTATCGAATAAACTCATTTGGAGAATTGAGCAGTATAGAAAAAAATTGGGCTCGTATTGTACACTGAAAATCGAATTTATAATTGCCTGGAAAGCAAATGCTAGTTCGTTATTCATTCATCGATGAAATACGATGAAAAATCGAACATTCGGAATAGGCAATAAAGTAATGGCCCTGGAGAATTTCATGAATTCGAAACAAATTAATTTTGGGCATACGAGTATTTCAGACATAAAAAAACTACATTTTCAATTCAGTTCCATTTCACATTATGTAAGGCCTAATTTAATAAAATTTTTCAGACATATTTCATTATAATTGTGAAATTACAAAACTGAATTTCATGATGACATTATTCAAGTGGAAATGGCTATCGAATTGGGAACAAAGTAATTGAAAATTTCATTTCAAATTTCATCTCAGTTCTCTTCTGACCAAACCATCATTTTCTTCACGTCTGATACAGTTTCCGAGAAATGGGCATCGTAAAAACAGCCATTAATTTACAATATTCATCACACGCGTTGTAAAAAGATACATTACATGAAAAATAAATGAATCCAGTTGAAAATGAGTAAGGAACTGCAATAAAATTGAGAGATTGCACGAGAATGTCTGCTTGGTCTCTTTCTAATAAAGATTAATGGCTATTTTTGTTCCGGATCTCAATATGCTACCCCTGTACTTAGTTGATTGGCTGTACGAAAGGGTTTTAGAGGTCTCTTGTGTCATCTCGAAAGAGTTGAGAGATAAGTAAGTATAAAGATGGGAAAGGCAATCGTTCTTGCGCTTTCATCTCAATTATCAAGGAGATAAAACATTGTGTATCCGTTCTTTCAAATGTAGGTAGCGAAATGGCGTATGCGCCCTGTCCATGTTACGATGGGTACACGAACAAGAATGACATAATTGAAGAATGAAGCAAAACTAGTTAGCAGTTTTCCACACATGAGATCGTTTCTCTTCGCTCACTCTAATTGGAAATATGAATCACAGACGTGAATTGAACCTTAGTCTCAACACGAAATGAATATGCTTTTGTTATGTAAATTTCATACAACTGTATTTGTACAACTTTTCGGGCAAGCTACGTATTCGTCTGAAATTTCATTACATTAAATTAATTGAATAGTTGCGCCCAGTTCATTCAATTCAGCAGAGCCATGGCATCATGAATCGATACCATTTTATTGAAACTATCCACTATATGACAAACATTTCTGAAAAATTATAGCTAGAAAAAATATGTCTGGAAATCCTCTAGTCAACTGAACGTTTTCGAGGCTACTTAATAGGTAGATTTACGAGCTCTACTTTTAGTATATGTATATTTTCATGAAGGATGAATTGGTTGGAGGCAAAAATGCGACGTTTAATTTTGGACAGGGCTGTGAATCCTAAATTTGGAGTTTCATTCAAGAGATTTTTTAATATGTCTAGGTTCTAATCGGAATATCCTCCCAGATAACTTGAACATTTCCTCCCTCGGTTCCCAGCATGATAAACAAGCACCATTTACAGTTTATAGCATCCAAATCTCGCCTCCAGAATGAAACTACCTCCATTCAAATACAGCCACATCAGCTTCATACTCCCTATTCAGAAATAAAACCCCATCCATCTATTATTTATCCCAGTGGAAACATCCATACCCTCCGTATTACATACGTCTATATAGAGGGTATGAAATATATGCAGAATAGAATGAATGGCCTTATTTTTCATAAGGTAGCATTGGCAAAGAATGGAAGTCGACGTTAAATAGCGTTCTTATCGTCAGAACGCGGATATATCCCTTCGCTATTCGGCAGAAATGAAAGAGGAACGTTGCATCTGGTAGGAAACTGTGCATCATACTCGAACTACGGTCTAGGAAGATGCAAAGACCTTAAGCGCCCTTAGTATTATCATACTCATGGGAGTTTGTGCTATCCAGGGAAATGATTTCGTTGTGATTACTAGGAGAGGGTAGATTACGTCGTAACTGCATGTTGAATTTGCTAGAGAATAATGCATCTTGTTGAAACTCTTCCACTCAACATCTGTATATTATTGAACATTGTGCAAATTAACCATGTGTGAAATAAAATCTATTTCGAAAGCTTCAAATTTTGAGTGGAAAACAATATATTTGTCATCAACAAGGTCTAACGGTGATTTTCAATTTGCATCATTCAGAATGATCTACTTCCAGATCAATGCCAAGTTTACTCTGGATGCTTTGAGTTCATGAATTGAACTCGAACATGAATGCAAGAAATTATACAGGAAGAGTCATATATTTCAACTGTATATTCCTCTCATCAAACGAAACACTTTTTTCCTTCACCATTTTTCAAAATCCGGTTTAGTTTCGAAAATACATGGTGTCGAAAATCCATGAAAAAAAAACACTTTTCTGTTTATACCTTCGGAACCGTTATTTCGAATGAACTGAATTTTTGTTGAGTTTTTACTCTATTCATGGTGCATATTCCTCAATCAAAACCTATTCAATATCTTTACTAGTATGAAAGTTACAGGGTAGTCGACTCATCAACACACGCTAAAACACCATAAAACCAATTCAAAACGATGAACATTACATATTTTCGAAAGAATCAATCATTTAAGAAACTAAAAGTATTTTTATTTTTTTTTCAATAAAACGCGTCGTTTTCGAGTTATTTCCAATTTTACCCGGGGAAATTTGACGAAAAAATCATCAATTCCAAGAATAATCTGAATGCGCCTCTGAATTAAATATCATCGAATATTATTCCTTCTCTGGTCTTCAAACGAGTTCACAATGTTGTCACAATATTTATCAACTTTGTCGAGATATTTCAATAATAAAATCCCACAAATGTGGGAGATAAAATTGAACACCAGGGAGGATTTAACACGCACAGTTTCTATTGAAAATTCATAGTTACCGGTCCATATTGAAGTTAAATTTCGATGAAATACAAAATTCGTATATGAATGATGAATCTCGATACAAACTACTTATTAAATTGAAATTAATGAAAACTAACATGATACCTTATAATCTGTGTCGATATTCCTATCTAAAGAAGATCCTCTTGGAATTTTATAAACTCGACACGGTTAAGATTATATCAATTCACTTCACATAATGAATCACATTAGAACAATAATTCACTGAATACTGAATGTGTTCAGAACTTCACATAATGTTTACAGTTTGTTCAGAGACTCTGGTTTGTTATTGTTTATAGTTGGCCTCCACATAATCAATCTTTCGGGTTTCGCTCTACGCATGCGTGGTAAAATTAGGCGGCAAACTCGATTCATGATGGAAACGGCAGAATTCATAAAATTTATACCACGGTACACAAGTGTATCGTGATTTATACTATGTTTCGTAACAAATCCTTAACCTCAATGAAAATATCAGCAAGCTGACAACATCTTCTTGAAATTTCTTTTTTCATGATATTGTTTGGGAATTTCATGGAAAATATGAACAAGTTATTAGTGTTTACAAACTTATCTGCAGAAAAATCGAAGAAGGAACTTATTTTGTTGTGAGAAATGTGGCTTTTCAGTAGCAGATATAATCCGATGAAACTAACTGTTTTTGTTTCAACAAAAACAGTTCATACTAACCTTATTGGAATAGAAATGTTTCAAACACGATAATTTCAATTATCGTGTTTAAAACATTTCTATTCCAATAAGGTTAGTATTTGAGTATTTCCTGAATGTATCATCTCAATTTCTATCGAGAACTATGAACTTTGCATCAATTCCAGAAGATCATTTCAGAGGCGTAGTCAGCCCATTTTTTTTCAAATGGCTATATCTTTTTAACAGAGCCGAATTTGGAAAAATGGAAAATGAAAAAAAGGTTTCTTTTGACCTCAAAAATCTTCAGTTAAGATATATGTACAAGTCAAAGACTCACCCTCAATAATCGAAAAAATTCAAGCCGAAGAAGATTTATGCGGTCGAGTTCAGTATCATTCTATAGGTTTCCTAAGACGATGAATTCAATAAAATATATTCCAAAGCTCTATCTGCCATAGTTTAGATTTTCACCTGCGAAATTGTATGTGCAAATTGGTGGAGGTGCCAGTAACTCTGTTTTTTTTTGGTAGGTACTAGAAATGTTCATCCAGTCAATAATTACGTGCAAATTCAATGAAAACGAATAGTTTAATGCATTAATGATCGACTTTGGAGGAATACACCTGGAAATTAATGAAAAATCGATGAAAATTCGCTAGATTTCTGGTAAGCGATTTAATGAGCACTTATCCATCCCGAAAAAGGGCGAAAACCTGTATAGCACGAACATACTGAAATGACAGCCTGGAACGGACCTCAGTTCGGGAGCTACCCGGGGTCCACTTCAATGTGCACAATTTACATGTGGAAATATTCCGGGGATAGCGACGCCATTGCTATGCCGTCGTCTGCATCCGCATCTATTTGCTTATATTAGACTACACATGCATCTAAATATGGGATTCGATGCAGATGGAGCTGTCCCAAAAAAATTATCGCTCTACCCCGGATACCCAGTGAATATCAATTTTCACAATTGGATTCGTTCCCGAGAAGAATTCGCATCGTTTAATGTGTGCGAAGTGGCTATATTGATCCAGAAGTAGACAAACTTCGTTCGACAGTTTCTTGCTACCCAAAGGGTTTTCCAATAAAAGGTGTTATTTTGTAGAGCCTGCTCCTTCGGTAGATGTGGCTTCTGAAGCTGTCAGTTTTTGACATTTGGAAGGTAGAAACTACGCCATTATTGAAAATGGAACGATACACGCTTTAACAACGCATTGAAATTATTGAAATTCGCTATAAAAATGGTGAAAATTTGTCAGAGATGGTTCGTAAAACTCGAACATTTATGATCGTTGTGAAGCACCTTGTTGAATCGCAATACAGAAATTGGTGAAAAAATTTGGGACAAGTAAGTGATGAGAAGGATAAAACCTGTGCACATCGTTCAAGAACAGCTGAGAATATTGCTGCTGTAGCCGAAAGTGTTGAAAAAACCCAAGTTTGTCCTTTCCTCTTCCTTCTTTGGAATTAGGCACTCCACAAACGTCATTTCACCGTATGTAGCATGAAGATTTGGATCTTGAGGCATATAAAGTAGAGTTAACACAAGAACTCAAGTCTGCCTCAACAAAATTGTATGGTACCCCGTTAACATTCCTCTGCTAACACTTGGATTTGGAGCAGCAAACAGATTTTTTTCTTTTACACAATCTGTTCCTTGTCGCCATTTCTTCACACGTGTCTATGATTGATTTGAGAAAAAATATGTATTCAAACGAATCAATAAATAAATAAATAAATCAGCAACGTCGTCTGTTTTTGCTGATTGGGTACTTGAAATGCATGAAAATGATCTGGAATTCCATCGAAAAATCGTCTCGAGAGATGAGAGCCAAATTGTTGCATCTTGGGTTCGGAAAAACTAAGAGTTAATGTTGAACAACCACTCTATCATCAACGTGTGACTGGTGCGGTTAGAGTTTTCGACATTGAGGCTGGAGCAATAGTTACGGTCAATGGATTGCGCTATCGAGAGATGATTTATGATTTTTTATGGCTGGAGTTGGATAGTGTTGATCTGGACAACGTTTACTTTCGACAATAAGGCGCTACGTGCCACACAACCAACGAAACCATCGATCTTTCACGGAAAAAGTTTCCAGACCGTGTTATCGCTCGAAGAGGTGATCACAATTGGCTACCAACTTCTTGTGATTTAATACCTTGCGACTTCTTCCTATGGGGCTATGTGAAGAAGAAGGTCTTCGCAAAGATCCCAGCGTCGATTCAAGACCTCGAAAATGGAATTCGTGAGGCTATCGCCATCGTTTGATTATGGAAAATATCATGAAAAGGATATCATTTGGCTGATGTTAATCTCCATCATGAACGGCATACCTTTTTCTTTTTAATGAAATGAACATCCGATCATTTATCCAAAAAAATGGCATCTTTCTTTGAATAATCTAATAGGAAAACACTTCACATTAATTACACAGTTTGGAAAAGGTGAATGGAATAAATTCATTATCTCGGTTACTTCAAAAAATCCTGGTAACATTTTGAAGAACGTCAAATTTAATTCCAATAGGTCATTCTTTTTTTTGAAAATAAAAATCCTACATTCACCCCCTTTTGAAAGATAATTTATAGACAAACATTCAAAGTTCACATAGAAACTAAATCGAAAATCCTAATAAGAACCAAGCACCATAAGATGTTTCAAATCAGAAGTTCAAATTCAGTTTTACTAGTACGAGGATGTATTGATATCTAGTTAGCCTAAACCAGTTCCATGCATAAACAAAATATTGCTATACCATATCAGCGAACAATAACTTCTTAGAAGTGTCAGTGTAGAGTTCGACATCAAAAAAGTATACCAGAGTTACGCAATAAATTAAAAAAAAGATATCTATCTAAATTGTAAAAATCGAAAAATTGGATTATCGAGCCATCATCAAGTACCTACCTGTATTTAAAAGGGTTAAGAGGTAAGCTGATTTACGAAGATATACTTAATACCCTTGGTGATCAATGTCCTTCGTATGCGACCGTCAAAAATTGCACTGCAAGCTTCAAAAGAGGAATATTTTCCATTGAAGATGATGACCGATCGGAAAGGCCAGTTTCTGTGTCAGTCCCCAAAAATATCGATGCAGTTCACGACATGATTTTATCAGACCGTCGAATTGGGCTAAAACGGATATCTGAAGCACTGAAGATTTCATACGAACGCGTTCATCATATAGTTCACGTCAATTTGGACTTGGGAAAAAATTTCTGCAAAATGGATCCGCAAATGATTGAATGTTGACCAAAAGCCTACAAGGGTAGAAGCATCGCGTTCGATCTGTGCTCGATTTGAAAAAGATGTAGACTTCTTAAACCGAATTGTTACTAGGGATCAGACTTGGGTACATTTCTACGATCCAGAAACAAAGCAACAATCGATGGAATGGCGACACTCTGGTTCTCCAAGACCTAATAAGTTTCGTGTCCAAAAATCTGCTGGAAAAGTTCTTGCTTCAGTTTTTTGGGATTGCCATAGAGTAATCATGATTGATTTTTTGGATAACGGTAGAACAATAACTAGATATTACTATTCAACATTATTGACCACTCTTCAGGAAAAAATTAAAGAGAAAAGACGCGGAAAGCTATCCAAAGGTATTTTGTTTTCACAGGACAACGCCCCAGTACACAAATCTCATATTAGAATTACTAGGACACCCCCCCTTATTCACCAGATTTGGCTCTGTCCGACTATCATCTCTTTCCTCAACTGAAGAAAAGTTTAAAAGGTCGTAAATTTTCTTTCAACGATGAGGTAATAAAAGCTGTGAAGCAGAGCAAGAAGAAACATTTTTTTAAAGGTCTAGAGACGTTGCAGGTTCGATGTGATAAATGTATTCAATTAAGAGGAGAATATGTTGAGTAATTAAATATTTTGACATTGAAATTTTGTTTGGTTCTATAGTAGGCTAAGCATCTTCAATATATCCTCGTACATCAGTTTCGAGTGAACCTTTTTCAGCGAGCACAATTCCTGCAGCCTGCAGGTATCCACGTCAATTACTGTTTTCGCCCACCTCAATTTGTCGCTTCAGCCCGAAGCGATGTCGATTCAAATTGAATGAATTTGAACGAACGACTGAACAACTGAAAGATAATTTCCTGAAATGAATTCATACCGTTCGAACTTTTCAATTAGTCCTTAATTTCAAGACGTTTGCTTTGTCGTCTCGAACTCGTTCCGTTGTAAACATAAAAAGGGACAATATTGCCAGATGTGAAAGTTGGCTACTGTATAATTGAAATTCTGAGGTACATGAATGTTTTGGCCCGGCGAACACCGAGGAGGGAAACATCATTAATGAACATGAACGTTTGACGTTCGCTGAGCCATGCATTATTCAGTCAGTTTCTCTAAAATATGGAAGAAGATGAATTCGAAACCAAGGCTTCGTGCAGATGCATTTTGACGACTTTCCGGGAACTGAGCGAAGTATTTTGAGGGACGAGCATTTGATCAATCTAGAAGTTCGCAGTGCTTCATAAATATTGTTGGGACAACCTAATATACGAGTACACACAAACTTCTCAAAGTGATGTTACGAGGATTTATTGGAAAATTTTTAGCCTACTATAGAACCAAACAAAATTTCAAAGTCAAAATATTTGAGTACTCAACATATTCTTCTCTTAATTGAATACATTTATCACAGCGAACCTGCAACGCCTCTATAGACCTTTAAAACAAAATTTTTCTTCTTGCTCTGCAAACCAGTCTTCCACAGTTTTTATTACCTCCTCGTTGGAAGAAAATTTACGACCTTCTAAACTTTTTTTCAGTTGAAAAAAGAGATGATAGTCTGACGGAGCCAAATCTGGTGAATAAGGGGGGTGTTCTAGTAATTCTAACCCTAAATCACGAATTTTTTGCATGGTGACATGAGATTTGTGTACTGGGGCGTTGTCCTGTAAAAACAAAACACCTTTGGATAGCTTTTCGCGTCTTTTCTCTCTATTTTTTTTCGGTAGAGTGGTCAGTAATGTCGAATAGTAATCTCCAGTTATTGTTCTACCCTTATCCAATAAATCAATCATGATTACTCCATGGCAATCCAAAAAAAACTGAAGCAAGAACTTTTCCTGCTGATTTTTGGACACGAAACTTCTTAGGTCTTGAAGAACCAGAGTGTCGCCATTCCATCGATTGATGCTTTGTTTCTGGATCGTAGAAATGTACCCAAGTCTCATCCATAGTAACAATTCGGTTTAAGAAGTATACATCGTTTTCAAATCGAGCACAGATCGAACGCGATGCTTCTACCCTTGCACGCTTTTGGTCAACAATTCAAACATTTGGGGATCCATTTTGCAGAAATTTTTCTCGTGTCCAAATTGATGTGAACTATATGATGGACGCGTTCGTATGAAATCTTCAGTGCTTCAGATATCCGTTTTAGCCCAATTCGACGGTCTGATAAAATCATGTCATGAACTGCATCGATATTTTCGGGGACTGACACAGAAACTGGCCTTCCCGATCGGTCATCATCTTAATGGGAAATTCACCTCTTTTGAAGCTTGCAGTCCAATTTTTCACGGTCGCATACGAAGGACATTGACCACCAAGGGTATTAAGCATATCTTCGTAAATCTGCTTACCTCTTAACCCTTTTAAATACAGGTACTTGATGATGGCTCGATACTCCAATTTTTGGATTTTCACAATTTCGGTGGACATCATTTTTTTCAATTTATTGCGTAACTCTGGTTTACTTTCTTGACGTCGAACTCTACACTGGCACTTCTAATAAGTTATTGTTCGTTGATATGGTATCGCAATATTTTGTTTATGCAATGAACTGGTAGAGGCTAACTAGATATCCATACATCCTCGTACTTTTAAGTTTTTTCAAATGACTAGGGCATCTAATCGCCTAAATAGTACCTCCTATAGCCTAAGTCGTACTTAAAAAGAGACTTCAGTGAAGAAATTATAAGCTCTATTGTAAATAGCTCAGGAAAAAATAAAACATCACAATCAATTTCAAAGAAATGCAAGGAATTCAGTCTTACCTTTGAAAACAACTTGAAATGTTTTTCTTTGCTGAATTCTCACAAAATCAGTCAACTCAACGTGAAACAAAAAATAAAAATATAATGTAGATTGTGGGAATAGGAATATTGAAAGAAGTACACTATATCTCCTCTATTAGCGACGTTTCGCAACTCTATTGTTGCATTTTCAAGCTCTATACGAAAAAATAAAAATGTTCTGAACATACAACATTTTTCAATTTAAAAATTATTGTGATTGGAAACAGACATCACATATTTCTTTATTTTGCTTTCTACGCCAGCACCACTGGCGGATCCTGAAAGTTTTTCAGAGGAGGGGGGTGCATGAATTCTTATATCATAGAAGTTGAAGACTTGTTGTATTCAATGCAGGCTTTCTTTTTTTATTCGTGTTTTGCTTGGTTTCAATTTCATTTTTGTATAGACTGGAAGCTAATTGAATAGTTGGTTCAGTTCCCTCGTTGATTGAGCTAAGAATTCATTAGGAAACTGTGTGATAAACTTACTTTTCGATTTTTAATGCTCAACAACACAGGCCTGCCGTCCGATTTCAATGATTCCCTTGCACGACTATTTAGTTCACGTCAACGTATATAGATAGCACTTTCTATGAGCAACAGCTGGGATATCATAGGGGTACGACTTAAGCGGTTGTAGGACTTGAGCAACCTTACTCTATTTGTTTCAAAATTTTGTAATTTTTCTTTCTGGTATGTATTAAGAATGGAGATCTGATGGCACATCATTCCAATAGTCTTTCCACTCATCTCCTATCCATTATATAACTATTGATGATACTCCTACAATCTACACTCCCCAATTAATTACCCCAAGCTAATCAATAGACCCGATCTAATCGTTTCAACCTCACTCAAGCCGAGAGAAGATAATAAATGAAACAATACTCCAGTTCAGAAATAATTTCACGCTATTTTTTGCAGCTTCCGATTAATCTATTGTTCGATCAGATTGGTTCCTTCATCAATTCAGGGTCTTCTTCCTTCATTAATCTACAATGTTGCGCAGCATCGGTTGCTTTTCAACATGCAATTCTGTAGTTACAAATCGCGTGACAGAACCTCAATTTTTTTTAGAATTCTTTCTTGAGTTCATGGAACACTATTATTCAACAAAGAAGGGTCTAGGTTTGCTGGAATAGAACCCAGGAATGCATTAACCCTACTTTCTCCGAGTACCATGGTGTTGTGAAAACAGATATCGATAAAAATAATTCATTCGCTATCGCTAAGCCACTCACACAAACCAAGTTGTTTCCTCCCTACTCTATTAATGCAAAGAGAACAATCTCATTCCTTTTTCATGGGCACTAAAAATCTGAGGAGCCATAAATCCGAGTCTTAAGAGCTGCAGGCCTGCCTCGACCCAAACAAATTGCCAGACATCTTCCCTTGGCATTCCCAAATAACGGATCCTCCGGTAAGTTTGACCCCGTTTTGGGTACGTCTGCTCTCAAACGGAAGTGGCTGTTAATTTTGGAAGATGCTGTACGAGCTGTATAGTGGGAGGCGTGTGTAAACTCTATAACTTTCCGGGAGGGAAAAAAGAAGGAACGAGCGGGAATACAGCAGCAAACCGTGCCCGGTCCGCCATTAGAGTGACAGAGTGCCGCTGGCGCTCTTAGTATAAATGTTTTCACTTATTATCTCGGTCTTCTCCTCTATTCAAGCCAAATCCGCCCTTTATAGGCTGGGAAAAACAGGTGATGCTTGGTTCGGAGAGGAAGATTCATCTCGCGAGAATGTGCGAAATGAAATGGAAACGAATACTTGAAGGAGCAGCTTGACTATATTTCACATCCTACCGCGTACATGTCATGGTGGGGAGCGAAATGGGGTGATGAATATGAGGCCAAAAAGTGGAGCGCTGACAAATGAGAAGCTCATTTTTTTCGATATCGAAGATTATTCGGCGGTATATCTGCAATAGGCATATACAGGGTGGGGTGTAATGAATGGATATGCGGTTCAGAGATATATGTGAAAGTTCCTTAGTTTTCGAGAGAATCGACAATATCGAAATTAAAAAATAAATGCTTTCATCGTCATTCTTTTTGGGGGCAAGTCTCCAAAAGGATTTCTTTCAATGTGTTGTTTGGATAGTATTCCAGGATAAATTCTATATCGAATGTATACCTACTCCATTCACAATTATAAAATCACAACTCTGGCCTTGGAAATTTGACACATTCCACTCTGTATCGAAGTTATGACGTTTTTCAAAATATTTTTATGTTCCAAGTCAACACTATGTTGCCCTTTCTACATTCTTAGCGTATTTCTCAGAATGTGTATTTCATTTTGGAGAACACAACAGAAAATTGTGAACAATATTCTAGATGTAAAGGAGTTTTTCGATTTATGATTGTAAAGATATATCGATGTGCTTTTTTTTCATCATGATATTTAATGTGAAATGATTGTGAGGGTGCATAACATTTCTAATATTTCTTTATTTCAAATGAATAACAGTTTTATTCATTCATCACAAAGAAAATAAACATTATAACTAAATTAACGAATTTGTTCACAGAGAAACCAATAATTTCAATGCGATAGTAACTGCGTTTTGGTTATAAATTAATTAGCAAGAATTTCAATTCCTGAAAGCTTTATAGATATACATTTCATTTATTTGATCTTATGAACAAGGAGTAAAATATTCTGGCAGTATAGTAATTTATCAGTTTAAAAAATATTCATACATTACTACCACAGTGAGTTTGTACAAATTAAATGGAATAGGTCAAACGAATGCTTCACATTTATCATTCAGCTGTTCTAAAAAAAGACACAAACTCCTGGAATATGCAAAAAACCGATGTATTCTGGTTCAATATACCCCATTTTTACTTTCGGCAAAGGATTGATAGGAATGAAAGCTCCAGTGACACATTTCAACTCATCGGAATCTGAATTCACCTACCGTTGGATGCAATATAGTCATTTTTCTTCTTTTTTTTTAGCTTTTTCGACGTATTTTTTTCTGAAACGTGAAAAAGATCAACAATAATAATTTAGAGACCGATGATGGCCATCCAGAACCCGTTTACTCACGAAAATCGTGCAATTTCATTCTGCAAGTTCTTTCCTCATAATTCCTCGAAAATTTTACCTGAACCATATTATCCAGTCGCTTTCGTTAGAAGATCGTATAAGGAAGCCTTTTTTGTCCATTTGCACATTCCAAATAAATTTTGAGCACCAAAAACGATACCGAAACTAAGCAAACTTCTGGGGGACCGGAATTTCGTTTGAAATCTTTCTAAACGGCCAGATACCTAAAAAAACTTCGTTATCGAGTGTAAAAAGGTCGATCAGTACTTACTTTCGCTTTATTCATGCTCATAAATCAATTTTTGGTCCAATTCAAATTTGCCGTTCGTACTCACGCCAAAAGTCGTGAAAGGAAAAAATGACACTCGCATGAAATTTCTCATATCGACGAAAAACTTCTTCTGGACGACGAAGAACGGAAAAATAGGCGATTCCCTATCGATATTTCGCTCCAAAATCGCCGATCGATTCGAACTAACAAAATGTGGAATATCTTTGAGACCTTTACTTTGATGTAAACAAAGAAACTGGCAACGTAGTTTTGTCATTAACGATTTTTTCAGTACGCGCACAGACTTTTCATCAGGTGCACCAACTCCTGAAAACGAAACCATGACCTCTTATGTGGTTAAATGAAAGTGAATGGAGTATACTTCCTGAATGGCATGCTAATGAGAGAACGTTAAAGAATTCTAGATCCATATAGTGGCAGCACTGTATCGATTTGATCGACTCGAACCATCGAAACATGTGATTCATAATATGGTCTGTGGATTCATCGAGTTATTAACGACCAATGGAATTCCTTCGGAACTCGGAATGTGATTAAATAAAAGTGAATGGAGTAAAGATTATAAATTTTGGGGCGTATGCATACCTAGTCTTTTTTCAGAAAAAGATCCCGCTCAAATTTCATGTTCAGCTGGTTTTATGCAAAGTTCAACCTAATGTTGTGTGAAAAAAAAATAGCTACCTGAGTGCCAAATTTAAAAAAAATGCTTGTTTCATTAAGATTGCAGAATGGTATAACTCACTATATTTCCAGCATTTAATACAAAAAAATTCATATTATTATGAGTCTTCAGTTTTTCTCAAGTGCAAAAGTGCTTAAATACATAGATATTACCGAAGATAAGTATTCAGTTGGCTGCTTCATTACCAAATATTCAAAAAAAATTTACAGATTTCGCAATCCTTGCAACCATCAGAGACATTGGAAATGATAACACCACATGTAAATATTACCAACATTTATTTGCATTTGAACTTAACTTAAAATAAAAAAGTATTTTCAATAATAATAATAAGCAATAGATAATAATTGCAAGAAACAATCAACATTCCTAATTCCTAACATAAACATGTGAGAGAAAACTTTTCACCGTATTTTATAACAAAAATGTTCTTTCTAAAGTAAGTAGGTATTCTTAAGATATAATAATGAAAAATAAAGATATAAATGATCGGATGAAGCTGGGTCCATCCTGTTCAATATTTTCTAAGCGAATTTTCATTTTACCAAATCTGGGTTTTCATGAAATTGGTTTGAGATAGGAAGATTCTGTTCTTACTAAAATTCATGAATCTTATATTTACTAGGAGTAAACATCATCAGAAGAAGCTGAGTCCACTCCGTCTAATATTTTCGAAGAGAATTTGTATTTCACCAAATCTGAGTTTTCTCGAAATTGGCTTGAGATAGAAGGATCATGTTTTCATGCATATTTTATGACACTTTTCGAAATAACTTTTAACGCTGAATTCAACGATATATCATACAATGTCATTCAAAGTTGATTTTACAAAATGGTGGAAATTTCGAACACTTACGTCATTAATGTTCATCATTTACCTTCGAATAATCATTCAATTTGTCTTTCATTGAATGATATTTTCGTCGGTTTAATTATTATGAATTAGGTTCTTCACCTCTTGAAATAAGTGAATAATTATTACTTGTTTCTTATTGCTTTGATTCTGTTACGTATTATTTATTTACAAATTTCAAGAGGTGAAAAACCTAATTCATAATAATTAAACGAAAATATCATTTGATGAAAGACAAATGAAATGATTATTCGAAGGTAAATGATGAACATTAATGACGTAAGTGTTCGAAATTTCCACCATTTTGTAAAATCAACTTTGAATGACATTTTATGATATATCGTTGAATTCAGCGTTAAAAGTTATTTCGAAAAGTGTCATAAAATATGCAGGTCCGTATTGAAAAAAATAAGGTTGAGGGTGACCCAGGAAGAACGAAACGTTGGATACGAAATCTGATTATGTCATTTCGAAGATAATTTACTGTCAAATAAAAAATTCCTGTAACATTTTTTGATAATATTCGAAACAAAGTGAGAAAAAATAAAAATCAAAATGACAGAATTTACTTTTCTTATGATATCTCAAAAACCGGCCCTGATAATCTCGATTTGTTTGAACTGCTTGACAATGCTTCTATGAATGCAACTTTTTCTCCATTTGACCGATCTTCTAACTCTTATGGTTAAAAAGTTACCAATACAATGCCATTGAAAAAGTGGCCACCCTGTATACCAATCTTCATCTGAAACAGAATTCCTTCTTTCTTACGAAAATTCTCCAAATTTTCGTCAATCATGAGGACATGATGTGCTTCCACAGTAACCCTATGATAGAATAGAATTACATTTAATATTTGTTTGCATTTGGTCTTTCTCTGTGAAGAATTTGTTTCCCCATTTTCACAAACACTATTTGGTCCAATTAATCCAATAACTTTTCTTTCCTAAAACAAAGCAATATTCAACGAGGATCCCAAGTTATAACTAGAAAACCATAAATACCTTATATCCTGTTTTCCTTCCATTTTATCGTATTTCAAATATTCATTTCAACTTTCTATTATAGCCATATAGGTATTTATTCCAGTTCCTTTCCTGCCATAGAACACAATGGCCTCTCTTTTACTCAATAAATTTGAGAATAATACATAGATTAAATATCTATAATATAATAAACACAAAGTTCTCAATCGCTGAAGAATCGAATAACATGACAGCTCGAACATTGTTTATAAACAATGTGCTTCGGAATGTCACGAGTGTTGCGGTATTCAAATGCCGTGTCGGAGATTCACGAACCGATCCGAACCTTCCCGATACAATTTGTCATTTAATGTATCCTCCCAATACACCTATGGTAATCAAATCACGCGATAACTTTCGAATGCTCTTTTGGTCTACTGGCGACACTTTTGTCTTTTGACCTTGAACGAAAACTCGTAAGTTGCCTGTAATATACGAACATAAACATTTCCAATGTTAAAATTTCTACAATTTTTGTCTCATTTCATAAGAACAATGTATCAATAACATTTGACATAATGAATTTATTGCAAATCAGTACTATGCTCTTGGGGAATTGAGTACTGATTCTAATGAAATATAAAGTAAATATCTCCCTGCTTTAGAACAAAAAGGAAATAATAATTCAATAATTTTAAATTTATGAAAGTATTTGTTGTCATTAGTTTGAACTCATATAACAAATTACTTTATAGGTATAAGAATATTTCTTTTTTGTTGAGATTTATTATATCCCACTGTATTTTATTTTATATACATATTCATATTTGAAATTAACATTTAAAAATTGTTCAAAAGGCTGTGTAAATAAAATCAACCTATTTCAGAATAAATATTTAATGCAACTATTATGATTTCACTACAATTAATTCGTTTTTAGCATGCAACAATTTGATTTTTAGCAATTCCAATTCTGCATTATTTTTTGCTCTTCTGAAAGTATCTTCTTCCAATTCCCTTTGTTTTCCTCTCTCATTTTTTTCCTTTAGGTTTCGCAGTTCCTCATCTGCAATTTGCTTCTGTACATTCAGAATGTCCTTTTCAATAGCAGCATTTTCATTCCGGGCTATTTGGAATTTTTTTTCCTCCTCAAAATACTCTAATTTTATTTGAGCTACTTTTAAGTATTCCTCTGAAAGTTGACCAGAAGTTTTTGTCATGGCTGGTCGCCTTCTTGATAAGAATGAGGAATTTCCAGTACATTGAGGAGTTGCCTCGATTATTCTTATCTATAAATAACACAAAATGAAATTAATGAAGTTTAAATTGGAATAAACAGCAATCACAAAATAATTAATGCTTACAGCAGGCGTATCCACTTCTTCAGTGATCTTCACTCCCTTTGAAGATTCCTTTTCATGGGATGTAATTGTAGCACATACCTCTTCTTCATTCATCGTTCGAGATGCTGAGGGGTTTTCAAATACCATGCTGTCAGAATCGAATATGTTCTTAAATCCTTCAACGCCTTTTTATTAATTAAAAGCTTTTATTTAGTTTCACCTGTCCCGGTGTCTGTCTGTAATCAAATCTTGCAAGTTGAATATGACCCACTTCTAATCGTCCGATTGATTTGAAATTTGGCAGGTGTCCATAATTCTGGTGACAATGCATCATGAAATATTTTTTATAGAAAAAAACAAAATGGCGGTTCCAAAATGGCGGATGAGTTTTGTAATTATCATCCGATTCCATTCAAAATTAGTATCTGGGGGTTGTTGGGTTCGACAATGATGATTCCTACGTCAAAATTGAAAAATTCAAGATGGCGGCTACAATATGGCGGACGAGTTTTGTGATTATGATCCGATTCTATTCAAAATTGGTATCTGGGGGTTTTCTGGGTCGGAAATTACGATTTTTCAAAATTGAGGAATTCAAGATGGCGGCTTCAAAATGGCGGATGAGTGTTGTTATTATAAAAGCTTATCTTAAAAAATGATTTTTTTATTATAGCTTGTTTATTCATAAGCCACAGAGCAAGATCCAGATTTGGGTCTTGAGGGGGCACCTGAGCTTTTCCACCACCGGTCAGATATACCTCTCTTCTTTCTGCCGCGATGTGCTTCCTCGTGTCCTTTTTTATATTCTCATAAAATTTTTTTAGAGATTCTTTGCCCCTATGATGTCCATCAGGGGATTGTGAATTGAATAAATTCGTAATTTCGGTAATCCAGTTGTTTATACAAGTGACCTTGACGAAGTGGTGGCCGGTCCTCCAAATTCGCCGCAACGTTGCCAGATCGAGCGATTATTCCGATATTTGAAGAATAGGTGATAGAATTTAAACTAACGGCAGAAACCGTCGACGACTCATTTCTTTATTACATACGACTTCTTGCTGAACAGATCAGAGTTTTTGTGTTCTAGTCCTTTTAGTTCAACCGTAATTCAATATTGGTGGTTGATGGTTTTTAATGGCCCCAAGAATACATTGGTATAGAAGCAGAGTTAGGTCCTACATCTCACACCGTTTCTGACTGGTATAACTTCTGTCGAGAAGTGTGTGAAACCTATTTCATCCAAAATTAAATAGCTATTGGAGCGCTTAACGAAGATGGCACGTCGAATATCGTTGAGATCGACTAATCAAAATTCTTCCATAGGAAGTACCACCGAGAAAGATGGGTAGATGGCCAATTCGAACTAAGCAACTCTGAATAAATTATTAGAAATCATAAAATTTCATTCAACATAGTGTTCAATCCAAAAACTATCCCGAAACAATTCTAATTGATTAAATTAGAATTTCTTAATATCTTTATCACGTGACAAAAAAATAAGATAAAAAACAATAAGGTGCATTTGAATTTAATATATTTCTCCTTCGCATTTTATTTCACGCCACTGAGGTGAAAAACAAATGGCTAAAAATTAGATTGTCTAAGAAATGATAAAAAATTTCAAAATTCAGACTTAAATAGATTAATTTATATAAAAGAAAAGCCGACATTCCTCTCATCAAGTCATCAGACTGAGTCAATATTTATTGACACTCATTATTTATTTTCAATTGGAGTTCGCCAATTAAGACAAATTTAATCGAAAAATGCGGAAGATATTTTCCTGAACGAAGTATAAGTTGATAATTCTTATTCCTTTTCGATGACATTATAATTCAATCCAAAGAAACGTATTTGCACAATCTGGCAACAAAATTCGGTTTTGACACTGCTCGCGCATGCGCAAATCGGCCTCCAAATCTCACTTGTATAAACAACTGGATTACCCGTAATTTCTTGCCACGCTTCCGTCTTTTCACGCCAAGTAACTGCATTCGTTTTTTATTTTCAATGGTGCCCTTGAAACTATTCACCAAATTTAAAAGTTTATTTTTCTCATTAGAAGAGAAATTTGGAGCTCTTGTTGATTTCTTTTCAACACTATCCATTTTGAATTCACACTTCACAAGGAAAAACCGAAAAACACAAATTATCTGTACGATGTTTGTACGTTGTCTGTTATTTGTTATGTTATAGGTTAGTCTGGTTAGTCATAGATCATAGAAACAGGCATAGAATTTCTTCTTTCCAATTCTCAAGTAGGTCGAATGTATCAATATTTGAATAATCTTACAGCGTTGCCAAATGGCAGTGATCCTTAGCTAAATTTCTGTTAAGTGGTACCGGTGCAAATGGAAATATTTTTGAGTGGAACTTAAGTCTAAGTGGTACCTAGCAACGAGGAACTTTTAAGGGTAAGCGGTGCAAACGGGCGTAAGAGGCCGATTTGAGCATGGGCGAACAGTGTCATAAGCGGATTTTGTTGCCAGACTGTGCAAATCCGTTTCTTCAGTGGATCAAATAACGAAATAATTGCCCAATCTGGCAACGTTGCGGCGAATTTGACGGGCCGCTCACCGCGGCCCAGATCTCACTTGATTAAACAACAATATAAACACTCGAAGTTCTAATGAAGGAAATAAAACAATGATCTATCCTTCAAATACCGGAATAATTGCCTGCGACGAATTTGACGGGCCGCTCACCGCGGCCCAGATCTCACTTGATTAAACAACAATATAAACACTCGAAGTGCTAATGAAGGAAATAAAACAATGATCTATCCTTCAAATACCGGACTAAGTGCCCAATCCGGCAACGTTGCGGCGAATTTGGCGGACCTCCCACCTGAGTCCCACCTCGGCGCAGTTCGCCGATTCTCGTATGCTGGCATATGCTGGCCCAACACACCTACGTTAATGAATCACGCGATAACTTTCGAATGCTTTTTTGGTCTACTGGCGACACTTTTGTCTTTTGACCTTGAACAAAAACTCGTAATTTACCTGCAATATACGAACATAAACATTTCCAATGTTAAAATTGGTGAGGTTTAGGAGAATATTCTGAAATGAAACACATACCATTTCATGTCATAGCTAAATTATTCATTTTTTTATTCAATGCTTACAAAGAATACAAACAGGCTTAGCCCAAAAACAGTATTCACCTCTCAAAAACTCCAAACACATCGATTCAAATCTACAAAGCAAAAATAAACAATACAGTTTTTCTTCATGAGATAGTATTCCTGAGACTTCTCTTCAGATTACTGAGTGATACGTTGAAAATGTCCAGGTCGATGCGAATGTTATTGTATGCAGTGATCATCTCAAAGCTCCATGATGGACTGAAAAAAATAGCTATCATTAATTTTTTAGAGATTATTTCGTCCTCGGATGATGTGTTCATAACCTTCAATTTCGTTCAACTTGGACGAAAATCTAGCCATTTATACTCCATTCATTTCTATAAAGTATCCCAGTTGGCCAAGATTTAGGTTTATTAAGTTTTTTGCTCGGAACTGACGCAGGTTGGCACTCGTGAAATATCGGAAATGTCAAAATAATTCTCAGAGAAGTTGATAATGCTTACTGCTATTTACTCTATTTCAACTTTGTAAATGGAGGTGCTTCTTTTAAGGTTTTACTGTGACACAGGTTTCTTAGAACATACTATTACATTTTCATACTGGAGTATTTCAAGTTGTGCAGAAAGGTATTTAAATGTCTTCTGTGGGCTTATTTCTTGAGAATTTTGAAAAGTGAGGAATTCCTTAGGTCTGTCTATACGTTTGAAAGTTTTTCTGTCGGGTATTTGAGTACTTTTATTTATTCTTCGAATGATCTATCACAAAGGAACGGACTATTATGTCCATTATTTTCCAAATAAATTTCAACACTCGACTCTTGATTTCGGTACAAGAAAATATCATAACTGAATCTTCCAACCATGTTTATATGCGTGAAATATTTCGAGTATTAACCGAGAAAAAGTTTCTTCAACATTCGCCAGGTCTTTGGGATTATTGAATTCACATAATATTTTCTCAAATTCATTATTTTCCCAAAATATATAAACATTTTGATAAATACGTAATGACTGCGACCTCTATGTAAAGAGGACAACGTTGAGATCTGGTCCAAATGTATAGTTTTTATGTAGCTGTCATCTCTAAAGTGATTTAAAACAGGAATTGAATTTGTCAGTGTTAAATTAGGCACCAAGAAATAAAAAATTCGGAAGATGGGATTATTACTGCTCAGTATTTAACCGGAACTCGTAAGCGAATGAATGAAGTTGAAAAGTCACTTATTTACATATTTCTTCATTCACTCTCTGCGGAATTACCTTCAAGAAAGCCCAGTTCAAAATGAAAACTGCCTGAAAACTCCCTGACAACTCCATTCTCTCGTTTCTTTTATTACATTCAACGAAACAATTTAGAGTCCAACTCAAAGAGAAGTCAATGGTCCGAATCTTCAGACAATGGAACCTCATGATGACTTAATTCGTCTAATTACATTCGTTTTATCCCTCCCAACATCACGTTACCAAAAGAGTTTTCTGCGGAAACCTTCACGCCGAGTGTAATATTTATGGTAATTTCAAGGGGTTTCCTCGAATTAAGATTATTTTTTATAGGGGTTGGACGGCTTTGTCTTCACCATAAAAGAATTAATTGAGCGTGACCGCTCTCATATTCCGGTTAGTTTCAGGAATTATTTTCACGGGTTCAAAGTTCTTCTTGAAACTTGCTCTTATCATAAACAACAATGAGTGATAATAACTAGTCGAAAAGGTCTTAATAAGCCAAATGGTGTTATCCATTTTCTTGTGAGATAATTGAAATAAACAGAGTCAATATTCAAAACAAAAAAGTTAGATAATAAAATGCTGATTGACTATCTGTAGCAATATTTATTCATTTATTCACGCCCTTCGATGTTTCTTTTAAAACACACCCAGTTAAGGAATCTACTTCTATGGCTGTTTCCTCGGCAGGTTTTGATCCATCAGTGTAAAAAGTTGTTGAATTTTCCTCATTTTTCTGAATTTCGTGAGTCCCCAAGATAAGCGTGACATTTCTGATTGGCGTTTGATGACTTCCATGTGTGATCATTTCGAGCTCTGCATGTGAAACCTTTGTCTTATAATTGAAAAGAATCCTTAACTGCAATACGATATTCAGCAGTTGTAGGTACCATTTCTCAGAATAAGATGAACTGACCAATTTAGGCTCAATGGTTTCTTGGTAGATTATCATCGTTGGTGACCCGATGCCACCTATAGGAGATTTAGGATGCACTTGGCTCTAGCTTATTTGATTGGCTTATAGTTGATTATTAGTCGGGAAGTCGGTAGAGAATTTTGGCGGAGAGAGACGGAATTAGATCTTCAAGACTCTATAAGATCGATTCATTTGTTCGGTGAAAAGACATTTTTTATCTCGCGAAGTTCAGTAAATGCGTTACTGAACGTGTAGTTGTCTATAGTCCGTTCTAATATAAGAAGGAGCTTCGTAAACAAACAGAATCGTCTGGTTTGCGCACAATAAAGCTCCTATTCGTCAAACGGTCATAACCACGCTCCCTGTTAACGCCCTAAAAGATTGCCGGGTCGTACACGGAACGGACTGTAGATGGTACTGGATAGAAATGATTCAATAATTTGAGTCAGCAATTCCCACATTAGAACTTTTTTTCTCAGATACTCTAGTGCAGAATTTCTGTTATGATTTGCAACTGTCATGAACATTTTATATCTGACGTACCCTATTTTTTCATTTTGTTTTGTTTTTATATTATTATCTACTAAATAATTTCTTTTTCGGATGCTCGAGATTGCGGAAGGGTAATTCCAGCAAACACCACAGTTTTAGAGATTTAGGTCGGAATCTTTCAAGATTCCGACAAAGTGATTCCGGGAAACACCAGATTTGGGTCCTTTTCTCTAATGGGTGAAAGCCATCTTGATTTACATAAATATCGAAGTTTTCAGTTGACAAGACTCGTAAAAGATCTCTGTTCAAATTTATAATGGTTATTTACTTGTAATATCCGAAATATATTTATTTTCGGTCCAAAATTTTATATTATTTTGTACGAAACTCTTTGTCGGCTGCTCAAGGTTCCGACAAGGTAATTCCGGGAAACACAAGATTAGGATCCTTTCTCTTAATGGATTGAAGCCATCTTGATTTGCATCAATAAGTTTTCAATTGACAAGACCAGTTAAAATACCTAGAGCCACTGTGAAGGTCCAGCTGTTCAAAGTGTTTATAGATTTTGTTGTGAAAAGTGTATTGTGTTGTAAAATCTTTTGACAAAGTGTATATAGTGTTTATAGAACAATGTCGAATTCGGAAACGGATACTGCATCTGAGGATGATATGTGGGGACCACCACTAAAAAGGTCCAAAAGGTCGCATTTCTCTGCTGAAGAGAAAGAGATAATTTTAAACATTTTTCGAAAAGAATTGGAAGAACATCCTGATTTATCGAGAAGAGACTTAGTAGGAATTGTTTCAAAATCCTCAGAGCTGAGTGATTCAGCTGTATTCAGAATTCTCAGAGGATATGAAAAGAATAAAACATTGACGCCACCTACGAGGAGAGCCCAGTCGTTGAAAATAATCGATTCGGTTGACGATTTCGATATGAACCTTATCAGAAGAATTGTCCACGGTTTTTTTTTCCGGAATGAAATCCCAACGATTTCTAAAATTCTAGAAATCGTGAATGATGACGACAGTTTGCCAAATTTCAAAAAACCAAAGTTCTACAGATTATTGAAAAAAATGGAATTCAAGTTCAGTTGAAACTGAACGATTGTGTGATATCTCCTCGATTCCACTCTGGACAGAAAGAAACTTCACGAAGGCCCTCCTACCGCTGCGCCAAACATGTTATTATTGCTCCTTCTCACATTTGAACAGAGTATAGTTAAATAATTAGTATGAGACGTATAATCTACAAGTATAGATTATTGTGTGAGGACTGTAAATAAACTGTATGTAGACAGTTTGGGTTTGAATGGTTCTTGAGAGAACTACAGGAAGACGATATACGTAAAATATAGGTTTGGCCAAAGCGAAGGTCATATTCCTAGACGACCGAAAACAAACCTACATGGATGAGTTTTAGTATATTCGATTAACGTAGTCCACTGCTCTTTGCCTTTCACGTATGACTCTGGCAAATGGTGTTTCGAAATCAAAAGTAGTTTGCATTCATTATGTCAAACTTAGAAAATATGAAAATGTTGCAAATGAAAGGGGGAAGTATTCCTAAATTCACAATGGTTGAAAAATAATGACGACGATAATAATTATCAACTCAATTTCGTGATTCAAGCAGGAGAGGTGTTCGGAAACCTCTTTCTCGCAGCCTTTCAAACTCTCTTCAGTCAATGCTAAATCGTAATCTGAACCACCACCGGAGTCGCTTTAAGTTCGCGTGATTGACTCGTTTTCACGCCCCGCATTAAAACCCGCCCCACCCGTTCAACTATCGTCATTAATCACTTAAATCCGGCATTGGAAGTGTTTCCATGATAAATGGAATTTTTAGCGCCACCTGTTGGGAGCAATTACAGACGTCGCCGCCGCTTAAGGTGGATGCCAATTTCGCAAATGAACTGATGCACGCAATTCAATAAGGCCTTGCGGGGGATCATTCGAACAGACCCAGATTATCAATGAGACCGTGCGCAGAATAAACAAACAACCAATCAACCGAATCGGATTTTTATTGAGACGTTCCCAGGGAATGGGTTTGATTAAAAATGTAAGAGAAGATAGGCCAAGGGGAGGCTGCGAGTTTCTTTGTTTGAACCTGGGGCTGTACCTGGAGTTCTTGAGGATATTGCTAAATTCTTGAAGAATCAGAAAATCATATGCTTCCAGAGGATGAGGTCATTTAAGCTCATTACATTTTTTCTTCTCGAGAATTTCAATGTTTTTGTTAGACTTTAGAGTGAACAACAGCACCGGGTAATTTCACCCTTTTAAACCTTCTATGCTCCATTCACGAAACAAGACACATTAAATGGAAGAAAAATTCAGGATTTCACCGAATCTTATGTGAAAGAAGAGAAATGAACAATTTTTAAAATACTGAAATGCTGATAAGTGATTTAATACTTGGTATTTCCACCCCTTGCGTTAATTACAGCTCGCTAACGACGGTTCATACTCAAAATGAGTGATCTTAAAATGTTCTGATTTAATCCTTCCCAGATTTCTCCGGGTTGGATTTCTAAGTCATTAAGAGTAGCTGGATGATTTTCTGAACTTCTCAGCCTTCTATTGAGGTCGTCCCAAACCTGCTCAATCGGATTGAGATCTGGACTTCTTGCTGGCCATTCCATTCGAGAGACTTCAACCTCTTCAAGGTACTCCTGAACGATGCGCGCACGATGGGGTCTGGCATTATCGTCCATAAAAATGAAATTTTCACCAATGTATGGGGCAAATGGCACTACATGCTCTTCAAGAATGTTCCTTATATACTTATCAGGATTCATAGCTCCATTATCAACGACCACTAGGTCTGTGCGAGCAGTCAAAGATATTCCACCCCATACCATAATCGATCCTCCCCCGAAACCAGTAGTATTCAGGAAATTGCACTGAGCATATCTTTCATGTGGACGTCTGTATACAAGGAAACGTCGATCACAATGTTAGAGGCAGAATCTAGACTCATCTGTGAAGAGAACTCTTTTCCAATCGACCTCTTCCCAATGGATATACTCTCTCGCAAAATCCAAACGCGCCCTTCGATGGGCTGGGATAAGAGCTGGGCCTCTTGCCGCGACACGAGGCCTTAAATCATATTCTCTGAGGCGATTTCTTATTTTCTGAGTGCTAATTTGCACCTCATGAGTTTGCTCAAGCTGATTTTGAAGGAGGCGAGCGGTTGCAAACCGTTGTCTCAACGAAGAAACTCTCAAGTAACGTTCTTGAATGGCAGTTGTTACCCGTGGTCTACCCTGTCCTGGTCTTCGGACATTCATACCTGTCTCCCTGAATCGCTGCAACATTCTGGACACACTTGTATGGGAAACTCCAAACCTTTCTGCAATTCTTTTGTATGACCACCCTTCTTCTCGCAAAACTACCGCTTGGGCACATTCCTCTTGGGTCAAATTGCGTGTTTCGCGTTGCATAGCGATCGAGTGTAGAAAATCAAACGAAAGAAAAACTATTGATCACTAGAATTGATCGAGAACAACTGATTTTAGAATGGAGCCAATACATTCAAAATCTGATAATATCATCTTTTTTTATTCTTGCTGGGAGAAAACATCTGTATTGAAGAAAAACGTTGACAGTGGATAACATATGCATGCATAATTCTGATAAAAATAATTATCATTGAGAACATCTTCAGGTGTAGAATAAATTTGAGATTTCCATAATGTGCGTAAATTTTTTTGCGCAGTCTATTTGCTCTTTTTTAACTTCGTAAATTCAGTTCTTTTGAGGTTCAACTGACACAGGTTTTATGGCACTACTTTCATACTGATGTATTTCAACTTGTGCAAAAAAGTATTTAAATGTATTCTGTAGGCTAATTTCTTAAGAATTTTGAAAAGTGGAGAATTCTATAGGTCCGTCTGTTCGCTTAGAAGTTCTTTTAATGGGTTATTCGAGTACTTTTACTCTTTTTTCGCATGGACTATCACAAAGTAACGGTCTATTTCCCAAATTCATTTTTTTCCCAAAGTGAATAAACATTTTGATAAATACGTAATTACTACGACCTCTATGTAGAAAGGAATTTATCTGACGGAAAAATTACTAACCTCACATTTTCAAAATATACACGGTTAAATGTGTCAGAAATTCATGACCAACCAGGATACATTATAGGAGTATATCGTATCATAAAATTGATACGATAACTGAATGTTTATGTAACCGAGAAGATGATCAAATGATCGAAAACTCAGTTTTCCACCTGCCCTGTGGTCTTCAGCCTTCGAGCATCAACATTCAGAACTCATCCAGATATAAAACAGTCTTATACTTATCGTTTTATAAACCTACAATAAATTTTCCTAATCTGAAACCAATTGGTGCGCAAAATGGTGAAGGCGCCAGTGTTATTCTGTCACTATGCAATATTTTTACCCGACTGCGTTAGAAGGAAGGTTATTTTTTTGTGAGTGTATGTATATATGATTTTTTTCACGCTCCAGAGCACGAATATTCGAGGTGTCATCAGATCCGTAAGGATTGTGGGTGTGACAGAAGCCATGTTTTAGTTTCGAAGAATCTTTATTTGTTGTGAAAATACCGTTTATGTGATTCGAGTCGAAGAATTACCCGCTTTATATAAGTACGCTGGGCAAACAGTTCAGTAAAATTGAAAATGATGCACTGTCTCTAAAAAATCTAAGAAAAAGTCCGCCACAGCATATCTTCAGCTCACAATATCCAATTTTCTTTCTGCAAAGTTTATCGATAATATGTTCCATTCCGAAGATGTTTGCAGTGGAACGGCAGAAATCTCTGAAATTGAGATGATTCTGATCATCGGCATACAATATAGATCAAAATTGTTCTTTACACTTTACAGGATACAATTTGGAGTTATGGTTCCGAAGATGTGGTGAGTTCAATATAATGAATTCCAACGAATCGAACGAGCGATTTCCTCTGATGCCTCCACCATCTAATCGTAGTGACAAGTAGCCTATAAAGTATACGGAATTTGGACTCAAAAACATGTGCTGAATCAGTTTGTAGTTGTGCAGTTTGACAAAATGAAAGTTTCAGAAAATTGACTCCGAATCATTCCCCATTATATTTAACTCTTATTTTTTTTGCTTTCCTTCATTGTATAGACCTCATTTTCAACTTACAACCACCGATCAACTAGTTTCTCAATGAAACTCGAAAGATTGATAAGGAATTATCAAAGAAAAGGCAAAAAAATCTCAATAAAATTCGGATCACCAGCACCTCCACCATTTCGTATCGAAATACAACGAGCCTATAGATTTTTTCAAGCAAATCGGAAATGAAGAATGCCATAAGCAAATTATTGGGGGAAACACCAGGAAGAAGATCTCAGGACTGTATATTCTGACGAGCGCTGGAAAAACCATTTCGAATTGAACCAGAATATCTGATCAAAGCAAGCGTTACAATGTCTTCATCATGCATAACTGAGAGATATAGCGTCATTTGGAAACTTACCGTTTCAAATACGAACTTTCTCGCGTCCTACTTGGAGTGTTAAATTCGTCTTCCATTCTTGTACATTACTCCGAATATGTTTAACAGACTCCCTTATCTATTATTCGCATGAAAGGGATGTTCCCAACAACTTTCCATTGTTGTCCAATCCCCAAATTCATCGTGAATTGCTTCCTCGGAACAGGACGATGTAATCAGGAACGACTTGATTCGAAACAACATTATATTCAACATGAAATATCCTGAGAAAACTTTGTGGTTTTCGAGCAATCACTTTCTTTTCCTGCTGAATAAGCCTCTGCTCTCTTGTTCATGATCAAATTTGTGATAATTCTTTTGGTCTCACTTATTGGTTCAAATTATTTGGGCAAAATGATGAACCCTCTTGTCCATAGGAACAAAGTAGATCATCGTACATTTTTGAACAGTTTTCGCTTATTTGCTCTAGTTTATGCAGGCAGAATTCCTGCAAACACGGAATATCTTTTGCAACACTAGAATTCCAAATCTTTGCAGAACAGGATCATTCATTTGAAATACGATAAGGAAAAATTGCCAAATTGTAACTGCCCACGCTTAGAATATATTGAGAAGTAAAGGGTGTTTCAAAAAAAGCGCAGTTTTTAAGCATACTGAGAAACCGTGAATTCGCCTTTTTACATTTTTAATTTTGATCAGATCATAATCCAATTCACGTAACTTTTTCACTTGAGACCAACATTTCCATAATTTTTATCAAAGTTACGAATCTGGTTATTTTATGTATAAAAGATCCATTCATGGAGATTCAGTTACAAAAAGAATTTCACAGAGAAGTCTTGTACCTTTTTTCTAATACCTCTTTTAAGGTGGTCAAGTCGAAAATTCTCAAAGTTCATAAAAAAATTCATAACTCGAAAACCGTGAAAAATCGCATAACATACATGGGGGTGATTCGAATAGCCCATGACACGAGGGACCTGTTTTTTACTTTTTGACCTCAATCTCTTGGCCACCCTGTATAACAAAACATGTACGCTTGATCAGGTTCAAAATTCTACATGACTGTAGAAGGAGGCCTAATCCTTTGATAGATAACTGTTCGTTCGTTGCCTGTACACGCCGAAAAATTAATTTCGCCACTTTACTTCGAATTCCACAGCGATGCAGACCCTCATAATATCCAATTTGGAGAAGGAATTTCACGAAACGTAAAAGCCTAATGAGAACACATGTAGAATGAGTAGGCACTTAAAACCCCTCGTGGTTCCGTCAAAGTTTGGGTTGTTGAGTATGTCGCGGCATCAAAAGTGGATTTCGTTGATGTCGTCCCACTGCCGATGTTATAAATTTCGTCACGCACTAATCTCCCTAGCGGTCACTGCGACATCGCTAATGTTAACCAACCCGATGTCGACGAATTGAAGTGCTTGTGTGAAAGCGTCGCTATTTCGACCGGAAAATGATTTACATTTCACGATTGGGTGGCTGATACCGTGATTAGGCGAAGAGTTGTTATGGAAATACGTTCCGTTTTATTTGGATCAAAAACACGTCATAACCATGTGAATTTGAAATTGTTTTTGAATTTGGAATGTACCCAATTCATTGGTCAAATGGCCACCTGCATGTTTTCGATTGAGCTCAGTCGGTATTAATGAAACTCTTTATTAGTGGGATGTCATTAAAGCTCTGTCAATGTACATGTACAGGTGCTATTGAAGCAAGGGCGGATATAGCTTTTTTTCATTTGAATTGAAATTTCGATTGAAAATAAGGTACACAATGTACGTAATATTTTAAGTGCACCACATTGGGTAACTTTTTCTAAGGACCACTCAAAAATTTGGGATATTTCGAAAATCCCGAATTTTTGGGAGAAAAATGCATAAGGGGTATGACCCCCTAAAAACCTCATATTCGCCATCAACACGAGTTCCCTGGAGAATCTAATAGTGTTATTCAATCGATAATGTCTTCAACCCATTCGAATCTTCCAGAATACTCAATTTGGTGATCCCTATCACCCATACCTTGATTGCTCTGAGCTCCAGAACTAAATTCGAAAATGAAATATGGAAAAAATTAAAACGAAATAATTCATTAGTTATGAGGGCTACATGGACTATTTTGGTATCAAAATGTAGGTTTTCGAGGTCGCTCTATTCAATAAGAAACTTTCCAGAGCCCTTTTTATTATGGTTTAGATTTTCACCTGCGAAATGGTATTTTTCTGAAAATTGGAAATTTCAAATCGTCATAGCTCCCGTTTCTTTGGTCGCATCCAAATGAGGATCGTATATTGTTAATCAGCATTGTCCAAAGTATATCTATAAACAATAAAATCGATTTCGTATATCCCAAATTTTTGAGTGAAAAATGCATAAGGGGTATGACCCCCTAAAAACCTCATATTCGCCATCAACACGAATTCCCTGGGAAATCTAATAGTGTTATTCGATCGATAATGTCTTCAACCCATTCGAATCTCCCACGATACTCAATTTGGTGATCCCTATCACCCATACTCTGATTGCTGTAAGATCTGATCCGCAGTCCAGATCTTACAGATTTCCCTTTCGTGTGTGCCTTGCTAATAAAATAGATTTCGAAAATCCCAAATTCTTGGATAAAAATTCATAAGGGGTATGACCCTATAAAAACCCCATATTTGTCATCAACACGGATTCCCTGGAAAATCTAATGGTGTTATTCAATCGATAATCTCTTCGACCTATTCGAATCTTTCAGAATACTCAATTTGGTGATCCATATCAGAGCTTTTGCTTTTGAGGAGACGATGCCAGATTGTTGATTTTCTCTTCGAACAATGGTATAACGCGCGCAAGAAAAACCGTAAGATCTATGAATGGACTTATCCCAAACCTTTTATTTTTCTGTGTATCAAGCGTCAGTCCCATGAACGTCGCATGTGTATAGCGATAACCGGCGTGTGAAGCAAATGGCCTGAACAAAATAACATTTCTAGAGCTTTGTTGTTATAGAAGTGAAAAGTGATTATTTTAGGTGTTTTTCTTCGATCTCGTGATGTTTAGGTGAAGACGTTCAGTGAATTAATATAATATGAACCGTGTAGTGTTGAATTTATAAAATTCCAAGAGGATATTGTTGAGATAGAAACATCGTCACAGATTATTTAGCTCAAAGTATCATTTTATTTCAATACGTGGTGAATCTCCTAGGAATGGATCCCTCCTAAAATGTCCTTCGGAATTTTGAAACTGCAAGGTCCAAAAGGTATCTGGATCTCAGAAAGAACCATCTACACATCCTTTCCGGCTTTCTTACAGGACTTTTTTAAGGTCGCAGTGAACTTCAACCCCTTTCCAACTATATGACTATCGTATATGAATGGAAACTATCAATAAATAAAATCCATCATAAATATTATTCCCGATCAACACAGATTCCGAAAATAAACGAAAACATCCCAAGGCCTTCACGCCACATCTCTCACCCCCAAGTCCCAGTCAATTTTGAAAGGCAACCTTCCATTCCTCGACCACCCAGTCCGTTGTACCCTCCAAATAAACGATCGAACCGCACCTCCTACACCCTCCCCATACGGAAAAAAAACCCGACAGATAAATTCGGGGCAGAGTTGCCAGCGGTCCGAGAGCGGGTAGCAGCAGGCAAAGTTCCGAAAACGGCCGATGGGTTATTTGTGTAAATTCCGGAACCCCCCAGGGACCGCACCGTGTACTCGCACAGGAGAAATGTAGCCACCTGTTTCGGGAGATGGCGGGCTAGCAACGTCTACGGAATAATGCCGGAATCGCGAGTCCGTAGATCGAGATCCGGGTCGGTTTAATTCGTTTTGGAATACGAAATTACCTGATCCTTCCAGGACACGCGATAAATATTTAAGTGGAAGAATGCGAATGAGCACATCCTGCCCGAACTCAACGGTGGGGCTATAAGGATGTAGTCAAGGATGTATGCGGAATCAGTTTTGGATTGGCAGAGGTTTGTTGGGGTAGATTGCTCAGATGCTCAGTTTTCCTCGTCTATTTCTCTACAGAAGAATTCATCGCAGCACATTCACATTCCCTATGTCCTCGGTAAAGCTCCATTCAATTTCCATGGTGGAAAGATGACATTACGAAGTTTTCAGAAAGAGAAAGTGGATCAATTTTGTCTCTGGCAATCCTGGAGAATTGTACTCATTTCTGAGTGGTCATAGTCACGAATTTTGTTCTTATTATTATGTGATGGGGTTGATTGGCCATAGAAGAACCTCTCAAAGCTACGACTATATTAATCTTGGTGGGGGATCCTGAGGCAGGCTGTCAGCAGTACCACAATACACCGTTAGCTGGACAAGTGAGACAGGGAAAACTCTTCAAATCTCGAGATTGAATTCGTGAGGCTATCGAGAACATAGGGCATCCACTTTGCGATTTGGTTATAGAAAATGTCATGAAAAGGATATGGTCCTGTAGTCGTGGTGGTCATTTGGCTGATGTTATTTTCCAATATCAACATTTCTCTTCATATTGAAATAAACATCCGACCATTGATCTAAAAAACATGGCATTTTTCTTTGAATTTCAAAATAACACCCCTTATTGGACAGCCCTTCAGTTCTTTGGAAATTCACCATGTGTAATTTTTTCATTTTAAACCATGGAAAGTTTATACCTCTCATCAAATACATTGGTTTTGGTACTTGCAGCTTCCCCTTAACGAGGTCAAGATGAAATACAATCATTCTGTTTCTGTATATTTCAACACCACTTGAGATCCATTTTGAATTCTCTAAGCATTTTCTTCAGAGCCTGGTCTTCTGCCTTGAATATTCTCCTGAGTAAAGTTTAAACTATGTAATATTGACTCTGAAAATTATGGAAATATAAAAGTTTCAGAAATGAGAAATTCGCGGTTGTCTCCTTTAATTTCCTTCATAAATTAGATCATTCTTGTGCCACGTTGAAAGTTATAACCTAAAACGTAACAAAAAACTGCAATGCTACGTTCGAGCAAGTTTCGTCGGACGGAAATTTCAGTGGTCCGTTGGTCTACACGAAAAAGTTCATTACACAAGTCAAATAGTTGGACCATTCATTCCGAGGAACAATGAATACCGAAAAATTATTCCCCCATCTCTCATATAACATGAATAGAACGTGTCCGAGAAAATGCATTATATTATATTAATAGCCAAATGGGCTGGAATTCTTTCCCATATATCTCCTTCTATTATCCATTCTGGAATAATTCATTTTCTATTACTGGACTTCATTAAGTGTTTTTATCGTTTCAATGAAATATTGTGGGTCAAACCGAAATAAATACCGGAAATATCGTCAATTTTTAAGGCCTTTGAGCATTGAAAGACAAAAGTTGAATAATAGTTTGAATAATAATAATTTCGATAAACAGAAATTTGTTTGTCACTTCGTATAATTCGAAATTGGAAAATATATGAGAATTCTGAATATCTCTTCTTCCCTTTTTCCTATTGATCCATCTTGTATTGATTCAGAAATATTTGAATAATTTCCATAAAACATTCAAACTATGATTTGTACTTCGAAACTTTTTTGACTTTCTCTTTTTCTCCAATTCCAAGAACATGCTGGTTCAATGATCCATCTTTTATTTGTCCAAAAATATTTTATCTTCATATACTTAATTCTTTTCATTGCTCTCATTTCAAGCCACAAAAAAATGAGAATAAATCTAATAATGTGAAAGTGTTTTTATCGAAGATTAGAATTCAATTACAATTTCCAAGTTTAAATCGGAATGTAACGAGTGAACTGTTAAATTTTCGGTGGAAATGAACCAGTTTTTTTGGATGCTGACCTACCCAGTGACTCCAGTGAATTCGGCGTGCATGATGAGCCAGTTTTTTTCGATTCTCTTGAATACTGGATCGACCAAGAAAGCCTAATGGTTTTCCTTCTGAACTCTAACCTCCTTCTATGGGCGAGTTCACGACCTGCATCTCAGCTTTCCCATTGAACACCAACAATGCTCGTCCACTCTTCAGATCCGAATCAAAGTCGAAGTCGATCTCAGATTTTTAATGGATACTCGAGTTTAACGAGTCGACCTAAAGCGAGATCATTAATTCCAAATATAGGGGGCTTGACGTGAGTCGAGGATAATGAAAATCTGAGATTTATCGTGCGAAAAACGGAAAACATTTATATTTTCTTCAATTATACTGCTACTTTTCTACGTCGGCTAAAAATGGAATTCGAATCATTTTTCATTAGGCAGATCTATCGCAGTGCCATTGAGAGATGTTCTCTCGGAGATTACTCCACCCAAGACTGTTTCTGCAGATTTGTTGTCTGGGAAAATGAAGAATTGTGCTTACTGAGCGCCCTTGCTCGATGAGAATTTTCCAGATGAGTTTTCAGTAGTGATCGTTCAACCCGAGGAAATAACTCAGTTCCAAATTCTCTTCGTCCATTCATTTTATCCCTCCGAATGAAGTTCAATTTCTATGTTTTCCTGCCATTTTTCATTATTTTGTGTATATCAACAGGACGTTAAACAGAAACTGATGGAATGTAGCAAAGACAGATTTTCCTAATGGAGAGCAAGGTTGATCTTGAGAATTTCGATAGACATATGAACTTCAGGTTATTACATCAGAGAATATCGAGAAATATATGAGCAAAATGCCATTTATCCATTTACACTGGACAGCCTGTATTTTGAAGATGCCCATGATCGAGTTATTCTGTAGCGAATATGAGCAGAATAATGTTTACAGCAGGAACCATGGTTTCGATCATTTTTTTGAATTCCTTCAGTTATCTGTTTATATTCAAATCGAAGTATCTAATATGGCATTTTTTCATTTGCCAGAGGCAAGAGTGGAATGAAAATAAACCCAAGGTTGCTTCTGAAAAAATTCATTTCTTTGTATTATTGTAAGAAAATAAATTGGGCGTTACATATAAAAATCGATACATTTCAATTTCATCATATTCGTCAATCAATAACAGACTTCCTGTATATGGTAGATTAATCGTTGTCTTATGATGACGCTACAAATTTTTCAGTAACCAAGAATTCTTTTCACGATTGTGTTACTTCTTGTTTTTGCAATCGTTTTATGTCTTTTAGCAGAGTACTGTGTGCTCAAATTTTCCATTGTTGTCTGAATAAGATTTGTTCCATTAGAAAATATTTCCAAGATTTTGCGTTTCATGGTGAAGGTCATCAAAAATAAATGAAAATATACAGGGTAATAAAAAGCAAAAGTGAGGACCCAACACAACCAAAAACAAACCGACTGACTGAATTCACATGGAGATAGTTTAATGCGATCTTTCTCCCCAAAACAAAATGTGTATTCATGTTGTTGAAATATTCTCACTTTTTCAATTCGAAATCATACTTGTAAAGACCGACCAATCGAAAAAAGTTGCCGGGGTATATTCGGAAACTTATCCGCATGAATTTTGCAGCTTATTCCATTCCGAGTTTCCAACTTCAGAATATTATACCACACTTATTCCGAACTTTTCAGTGTGCAAGCTTCAGTCTTGCATTTCATTTGCATTTGCAACGAAAGACTCAATTTTCCCCTTAAAGACACACGAAAAGTTTAAAATTTGTACAATGTTGTATGGAGAATGAAGTGAAATGAGTGGATGGCAAGGATTATTCCTGAGTATTCTGTAGTATCGATTGAGATGAAATTTTGCGTTTAGGTAGAGAGCGATATATTCAAGCTACTTGCAAAGTTTTATTCAGATCGCTCAACTAGAATCATGTCAAATGCCAATTCCTCTGAGAGCTGCTGTTGAAATTTTTTTCGAAATATGTCGAAAATTGTTGTCTCTTATTCATGGCCGGATTTTGACGTTTTTCGAATTGGAAAGGACATTTAAGCCTTCCAAAAAAATCAATGGTCTCATGAATGAAATCAAAGCTGCAAAAGAAAAATATAAAAGCTTCTTGGATTAACAGGAACAATACAACACACAACACAGGCAACTGAAAAAAAATTAATGAGACGTAGGAAAATATACACGTAACAACGAATAAAAATACACTGCGCAAAAAAATTAACGCACATTATGGAAATCTCAAATTTATTCTACAACTGAAGGTGTTCTCAATGATAATTATTTTTATCAGAATTATGCATGCATAATGTTATCCACTTTCAACGTTTTTCTTCAATGCAGATGATCTTCCAGCAGGAATAAAAAAAGATGATATTATCAGATTTTGAATGTATTGGCTCCATTCTAAAATCAGTTGTTCTCGATCAATTCTAGTGATCAATTTTTTTCTTTCGTTTCATTTTCTACACTCGATCGCTATGCAACGCGAAACACGCAATTTGACCCAAGAGGAATGTGCCCAAGCGGTAGTTTTGCGAGAAGAAGGGTGGACATACACAAGAACTGCAGAAAGGTTTGGAGTTTCCCATACAAGTGTGTCCAGAATGTTACAGCGATTCAGGGAGACAGGTATGAATGTCCGAAGACCAGGACAGAGAACGTTACTTGAGAGTTTCTTCGTTGAGACAACGGTTTGCAACCGCTCGCCTCCTTCAAAATCAGCTTGAGCAAACTCATGAGGTGCAAATTAGCACTCAGACAATAAGAAATCGCCTCAGAGAATATGATTTAAGGCCTCGTGTCGCGGCAAGAGGCCCAGCTCTTACCCCAGCCTATCGAAGGGCGCGTTTGGATTTTGTGAGAGAGCATATCCATTGGGAAGAGGCCGATTGGGGAAGAGTTCTCTTCACAGATAAGTCTAGATTCTGCCTCTACCATTATGATCGACGTTCCCTTGTATAAAGACGTCCACATGAAAGATATGCTCAGTGGCATTTCCTGAATACTACTGGTTTCGGGGGAGGATCGATTATGGTATGGGGTGGAATATCTTTGACCACTCGCACAGACCCAGTGGTCGTTGATAATGGAGCTATGAATGCTGATAAGTATATAAGGAACATTCTTGAAAAGCATGTAGTACCATTTGCCCCATACATTGGTGAAAATTTCATTTTTATGGACGATAATGGCAGACCCCATCGTGCGCGCATCGTTCAGGAGTACCTTGAAGAGGTTGAAGTCTCTCGAATGGAATGACCAGCAAGAAGTCCAGATCTAAATCCGATTGAGCAGGTTTGGGACAACCTCAATAGAAGGCTGAGAAGTTCAGAAAATCATCCAGCTACTCTTAATGACTCAGGAATCCAACTCGGAGAAATCTGGGAAGGATTAAATCAGAACATTTTAAGATCACTCATTTTGAGTGTTAACTGTCGTTGCCGAGCTGTAATTGTCGCAAGGGGTGGAAATACCAAGTATTAAATCACTTTTCATTATTTCAGTATTTTTAAAATTGTTCATTTCTCTTCTTTCACATAAGACTCGGTGAAATCCTGAATTTTTCTTCCATTTAATGTGTCTTGTTTCGTTCAAAACCTTCCCGAGAGACCATAAAAAATAAGTTATGAAGTCAATGTAGAGTTAACTTTCATTAAAATTGAGATTTTCAGAATGTGCGTTAATTTTTTTGCGCAGTGTAATGTCTGAAATTGTTGTCTCCTATTCATGGTTGGATTTTGATGTTTTTCGAATTGGAAAGGACATTTAAGCCGTCCAAAAAATCAATGGTCTCATGAAAGAAATTAAAGCTTCAAAATAAAAATAAAAAAGCATCGATGTTTTACTACAAACAGTAAAATTTTTGGATTTTTGTTCAATGTGTCCAGCCCTTCTTGATACGAATATACGAGTGGAGAGAAAGACAAAGCATAAGAAATAGGACTTCTTTCTTGGATTAACAGGAACAATACAAAACACAACACAGGCAACTGAGAAAAATTAATGAGGATTAATAAGTTTGGACGTTGGTTGCAAAATGGTGAAGGCGCCACTTCAGACGAATCTTCTTCTTTTTTTCGTGTGTGATTCCAGACAGCAGCGGAATCCTTCGTGACAATTCTCGAAATAATTAACTCATTCACACATTTACAAGCAAAACGAAAATTCCAATGAAGACACGTGATTTTGTGTGAATCTTGGAAGTTGATATATTATTTAGTTACAGTAACCTATCACCTCATATTCTGCCTGGATGCAAAGTAGATCATACATGAAACTTCTCCAGATCATTTGCTCCAGCTAGATAAAAAAAATCACCATCCAGAAAGATTCAAACGAACGATGCGGACAGATTGACGGACGCGGGAGAAGTATGCAAAGCATGCCGAAGTTTCACGCGCAAACCACCAGTCGGCAGCACTGTTCTCGCGCTTCCAGCATCGCTCGTTACCCTGGAAACCACTTGGTCTTAATTGAAAACCAACCTGATGACGAATCAATAACAAGAACCATCGCGCCACGCCCATGCGATGGCATGCTTTCCGAACTAATCATGAACTAGGTTAGGATTTCAGAAATGTATGTATGGAGCGAAAGCTGTAGATTTTCTCGCGAGGCGGTCACGTAAGAACAGCAGGAAAATATTCAGAGGGGTTTGGATGATGGTGAAGTTTGTTGGCATGGTTGCGAAACTTCACTGAAACTATTATTGTAGGCATGTTAGTGACTAATTTGAAAGTACATGGTTGTTTTATGCCTTCAATTTTATAGAAGTTTCTCATTGAGTTGTTTTCGTTACTTCGTCAACTCTGCAGGATTTATCTGCCGCTGACTCATTATGCTGACTATTCCACTCATATCATTTTTAGTGAGGAATTTTCCTTAGCAACACTTGTTTTTCATCGATAAAACATGGTAACGGGCAAAATCAACAACTTGGTTTTTCAGCGACAAAATTTTTGACGTTTCTCAAATTCATAGATAGCTTCGGGAATGAATACCATAGAGAAAACAAACAACGTTTAGTTGATCTATGATGAATACTTATTTGTCAAATAGCGCAATACAAGCCCAATGTGACCATCTTCAGACACATTTTCTCGAGAAATAGTCATGTCGAATACCACTCGAGATGAAATTTAAGCAGGTAAAATTTCTCTCTTGTAATATTCAAGTTTGTTGCTTCTCGGCAATTTCGCTCATGACATTTTTCCAAAATCACTCGCCTGACGGCTCGTGATTTTGATACAAATATCTTTCGCGAAATTGCCGAAAGCAACAAACTTTCATTTTACAATCGAGAAATTTTGCCGGCAAAATTTCATCTCTAGTGGTATTATATATGATTAATTAATACCGTATTCGCGCATCAAAGGATCATAAGAAATATTCTATAGAGGGAGAATCATCGAGATTTGTCACAGAATACGAATCGTCATAATCTGACAACCTGTCATTACAATTCAAGCGAAGTTCCATCAGCATCCAAAAACGCGAGGGATATAAGTGATATTCGATCACGTGACTTCGGAGCGAGTGGATAGCAAGATAGTTGCCGAACGGTCACGGGGAGGATGAATAAGAGGAGTTTGACGTTTGTTTGAAGCTATTATAACATATAGGTACTCCATTCCATTCACTCTTATGAAGTATCCCGGTTGGCCATGAAATTCTGACACATTTCACCGTGTTTATTTTGAAAATGTTAGGTCAGTCATTTTCCTGTCAGATACATACGCAACGTTGTCATTTCTACATAGACATCGAAGTAATCACGTTTTTATCCAAATGTTCATTTACTTTGGGAAAATATCTAATGAATTTGAGTAAATATTATGTGAATTCAATAATTCCAAAGACCTGGCGAATGTCGCAAAAACTTTTATCTCGGTTAATACTGGAAACATTTCCCGTATATACGAGGATATATTAAAAAATATATATAATATAGAACCAATCAAAATCTCAATGTCAAAATATTTTATAACTCAACATATTCTCCTCTTAATTGAATACATTTATTACAGCGAACCTGCAACGTCTCTAGACCTTCAAAAAAAATGTTTCTTCTTGCTCTGCAAACCAGTCCTCCACAGCTTTTATTACCTCCTCATTGGAAGAAAACTCACGACCTTTTAAACTTTTTTTCAGTTGAGGAAAGAGATGATAGTCGGACGGAGCCAAATCTGGTGAATAAGGGGGAGTGTTCTAGTAATTCTAACCCTAAATCACGAATTTTTTGCATGGCAACATGAGATTTGAGGACAACGCCTGTAAAAACATAACACCTTTGGATAGCTTTCCGCTTTTTTTCTCTTTAATTTTTTCCCGTAGAGTGGTCAGTATTGTCGAAAAGTAATCTCCAGTTATTGTTCTACCCTTATCCAAAAAATCAATCATTATTACTCCAACTCCATGGCAATCCCAAAAAACCGAAGCAAGAACTTTTCCAGCAGATTTTTGGACATGAAACTTCTTAGGTCTTGGAGAACCAGAGTGTCGCCATTCCATCGATTGTTGCTTTGTTTCTGGATCGTAGAAATGTACCCAAGTCTCATCCATAGTAACAATTCGGTTTAAGAAGTCTACATCGTTTTCAAATCGAGCACAGATCGAACGCGATGCTTCTACCCTTGCACGCTTTTGGTCAGCATTCAAACATTTGGGGATCCATTTAGCCGAATTTTTTCTCATGTCCAAATTGACGTGAACTATATGATGAACGCGTTCGTATGAAATCTTCGGTGCTTCAGATATCCGTTTTAGCCCAATTCAACGGTCTGATAAAATCATGTCATGAACTGCATCGATATTTTCGGGGACTGACACAGAAACTGGCCTTCCCGATCGGTCATCATCTTTACCTCTTTGGAAACTTGCAGTCCAATTTTTTTACGGTCGCATACGAAGGATATTGATCACTAAGGGTATTAAGCATATCTTCGAAAATCTGCTTACCTCTCAACCCTTTTGAATACAGCTACTTGATGATGGCTCGATACTCCAATTTTCCGATTTTTACAATTTCGGTGGCCATCTTTTTTTTCAATTTATTTCGTAAATCTGGTTCACTTTTTTGACGTCGAACTCTACACTAACACTTCTTATAAGTTATGGTTCGTTGATATGGTATCGCAATAATTTGTTTATGCATGGAACTGGTCTAGGCTAACTAGATATCAATACATCCACCTAATTATGGTTGGAAGATTCAGTTATACTATTTTTTTGTACGGGAGTCAAGAATCGAGCGTTACTTATCATTCGAAAAAAAAAATAAAGTACTCAAATAAACCGACAGAGAAACTTCTAAACGAACAGAACAGACAAACCTATGAAATTCCCTACTTTCCTACTACAGAAGACATTTAAATACCTTTTTGCACAACTTGAAATACTCCAGTATGGAAATGTAATCGTACTAAGAATCCTGTGACACAGTTAAAACTTGAAAGAACTAACTCCATTAACAAAGTGAAAAAGAGAATATGAAAAATAGCATTGGCAACATCTCTCAGAATTATTCGACTTTCAAGAGTGCCAACCTGCGTCAGTTTCAAAAGAAACTGGATGAACCTAAATCATGGCTAACCGGGATACTTTATAAACGTGAATGGAGTATAATTTCTTCGCTATGTTTATCCTCAAATCATTGTACTTCTTAATATTTTAACTCACCTCTGAGTTTATTGAACAAAAATTGGGACGATGAATATATTCATGATGGCGCGAGTGATACTAAGAATTGATAAATTAAATTCAAAACGAGCTTCTGGAACAGTCCATCTGTACCTATATTTCTTTGAATATGATTTTTAAAATGCAGATACAGGCAGATATTTTTGCTGATCATGCCTCTTCGCCTGAGACAAGCAATACTGTCTTCCCAAAAAAGTCTTCGTCGATATCGAGGTATTCGCGAGATAAAAAAAAAACTCTCGCATTAGGATTTCTGCTATTGGATTCAATATTTCGTCGAATTCGTGACACAGCAACATTTCCCACTCAGAAAGGTAGTATCGAGCCAGTTAGAATTTTAACGATGCGAAGAGTTCAACTGAAAGGCTGCGATGCTCTTTTCTTTTCCTAGAAACGGGAGTCGGTGGCGAAAATGTCGATTTTTCTTTCGAACGAATAATAACGTGACGCGTCTGAATATGCAGCTCTTCCGCTTAAATACATCATTATACTTCAGCTGCCGTTCCTCTTTGAAGATATGTGTAGTAGTCTGTGTATTCTGACGTTTTTTTATATGAAGGTTCATGATCTGAACTCATTTTGAGCAAGGCCTGCTTGTAGGACTGTTATGGTTCATAATTCTCAGACTCAGGGCCGATATATTGAACCTGACTACGAAGTGTCTAATAAGTAACCTTTCGTCAAACTTACTCACTACCTGTAACCAATTTAGATATCTGGTGTTTTTTCAGAGTGATAGATAGGCATAGGGGAAGTACGTACAAAATGACATAGGGTTTTATTTCAGAGGCATAACTTGTTAGTAGTGAATTACAGTAATACCATATTCTACACCTATGATCTTTGGTCCTTTCTTCATGAAATCTTATCAACCTTTATGAAATAAAAGTACCAAAAGATAAAAAATTCTCAGATGAATTGGGATAAACGAAAATTCATTTTATCCGCATGCTATGGATAAAATGACATACAGGCAACTGTATTTTTCTACTTATAGTTACAAAACTACTGACAAAGTTCACCAATGAACCGCTTGGTTTTTCTAGGAACATCAGCACAAGATGCGTGAGCCCAATGCAACCAATGCATGCACCGTAACCAGTCTTCTTCAGGGCTAATCCTGGAGAAGATCTTAATCGGGAAAAAAGTCCCATAACAATAGATAGATGGACACTGGACAGTCGTCTTCATGATCTCGAAAGTTACTAGGAACATTTTCTTCTTCATTGTCTTCTTTAAATAATGCCCTAGGGACTTGTCTCCTTGTTTTTGGAGGAGGTATGGGCTCTTTTTTGATTTGATTGCAATCTTATTAGGTGTAGAAGTTGAAACTAAGTACGTTTGTCGAGTCCTCGGCTCACGTTTGCCTTGTTCGCTTATAAATCGTCCTTTAGGGATTGGAGAAACCTCCTCATAGGATCAGCAAGAGTAGGTTAAGATGCATTGCCTTTATTAGCCGCAGATGAATATTTTGTTATGAATAATTTTAAGACAAGTCCTGGTTCTTTGTTTGCTGATGGAGCCTGGGATGGGTTGTCTTGGTGTTATCCGGTAGATACGGTTAATTCACTTGAAATACCTATGTAATTTTGTCCGTTCACTGTATAAGTCATTTTGTCCATATAGCGTTATAAAACTAGAAATGTATCGAATTAATACAAAAAGTATATTCAACATTCAAAAAGCTCCGTGAATACAATGATAAATAAGTAAAGTTTGAAAATTTGAATGAAAAAATGGTGGAAACTGGCCATTTCTTCTTAAAATTTGGCGCAATGAAAAAAAACTCGTGACCTATTGATTTATGTTATCACTCATAACGACCGAATGAACCAGAGTAGCTCTTGCTAATTTTCAGAGGTTAATTGAAGCCACTCGGGTCGTGTAATGTGGAAGGCAGTTCCGCATTTCATACCTCCGAACTCAAGTTATGATGCCTATGTCATTTTGTCCATATATGTCATTTTGACAGGAGGTAGAACGTAGAAGCCATGTTGTTTTGACATTTCTATTCAGGTAGCATTAACAAATTATCATTGAAGGACTCACGTCGCACCAATGTTTACAAATTGTTGAAATTTATTTTCAAAATCTGTGTTCTATTCGCCAAACTTATATGTAATTTATGGTTTACATAATCGTCCATCAGAAAAGCTTATTCGTCGAACTATCGATAGATTTCGGACAACAGAAAAGATATCGCTGCTGTAAGTGATAGTGTTAAGGGGCCGTTATACTCTGGCCGACGGCTACGGCACCGATTCTCCATTCAAAAAGTGCCTTTCATTTTTCCAAGTTCACGCCCACAATTTTTCACCTTAAAACTTGATTTTGTCTTCAAATTGAGGTTGAACGATGTCTTGAGGGCACTCCAGTTTCTCCTTTCTGAAAAAATCATTTTTTCGCATGAAAAAATTGGGTGGAATTTGAGAGTCCATGAAAATTGACTTTATAATCGTTTTTAGGGGATTGTTCATCAGTTTTCATCACAAAATTCATTGGAGTGCCCTCGACAAATCAATTTTCTATATTTAAAAAAAAATCCATTTGGATAAGCGTTTAAATAATGCAAAAAATTATGGAAATACTGAAAAAACTTCCAGAAAGTGTGAAATCGCAGAGAACTGACTGAAATTCCAGGAGAATTCAAAAAAAAATCGAGCTCTCAGGTGGAAAATTGAGGACGTGAACTTGGAAAAATGAAAGGCACTTTTTGAATGGAGAATCGGTGCCGTCAGCCAGAGTATAATGGCCTCTTGATGAAGATCCAGATTTGTCTATTCGTCGACGTTCACAACAAGTATGACTCTGTGCATCCACTACAGGGAAAATTTTGCGTAAAGATCTTGGTCTACACCCATGCACGATCCAATGGGTTCAAGAACTGAAGCTTCTCTATCATAATAAGCGACCATAATCTGCAAAAACCGCATAGGTGTCATTAATATGACTGATATAGATTAACCTATTCGTAGTATTATTTGTTTTTATCAATTAGTATAGGTTTTCATTCTAAATTTTCAAGCTTAAAGTGTTCGATTGATAAGATGGTATCCCAGATTGAGTTCAAAGTCGTCCCATCAGTTCAAGTTATCCTATTTCTGGGTACTTTCAGAACTATTATAAAGTCAACAATCATAAACATAATTTTCATCATAATTATCAAATGAGATTCATAACAACTGACAATCCAGAATAGTCACATACATCCTCAAATTAATCGATAAAATGTTTTTCTTGTAGGTTTTCGACCTGAAAAATTGAAGTAGAGCAAAAAAACGCCACTTAAAACAGCGATTGTTTCTAGGAAGAATGAGTAATTAACTAATTGGACGCAATTTCGTATGAATTGAGTATACTCTGATATTTGGTTCCAGTGTAAACTACATTAAACGAGCATCAAAGGATTCCCAAATACATTCGGGTCGCTTTTGAAGTCACCAGCTTTCAGTGGTTTTTGATGCGGAAAGAGTAGCAAAAATTTCATTACGTTGGTTGATTTCACTTCATTTGATTCGAATCATGTTGTGGTTTGAATAAGTCCTACAAAATCATGTGGGAAAAGGGACACTGAAAGAAATTCATACTCAGAATAGTGTTGAATACTTGTTTCACATAATCAGATCTGTAGAATATCATACAGCTATACTCCATTCATTTTCATAAAGTAATACGGTTGGCTTTTTTTACTTGACGCAGGTTGGCACTCGTGAAATATCGGCAATGTCAACAAAATTCTCAGGCACGTTGCCAATGCTGAAAGTAATTGAATGTTCTTTCTAGGCTCATTTCCTGAGAATTTTGAAAAGTGGGAAATTCCTGTAACATTTTTGGATGATATTTGAAATAAAGTGGGAAAAAAAGAAAAATCAAAATGACAGAATTTACTTTTCTTATGATATCTGAATAACCGGCCCTGATAATCCCGATTTGTTTGAACTGCTTGACAACTCTTTTTCTCCATTTGTCCGACCTTCTTACCCTTATGGTTAAAAAGTTACCAGTACAATTCCATTAAAGAAGTGGCCACTATGTAGAGTGATGTATTTTTCCACCACCATTCATTATTCGGGATCTCTTCATTACCAATGTTCTTGTATCTGGCATATAACTTCTGATTGAAACCAAATGTGGAACCGAAAATGTTCTGATACGAAATGATTCGAGCAAAAAAATCACCATCTCGACGAGACCTCCCGGAGCAAATCCAGGTGAAAAAATCCCCGGGAATTCTACATTGAAATTGCATGTCTAACGGAGTGTCCATACGAGAACATGAGATATTTTATCTCTGCAGATTCTGCATTCCCTTCGGAGACGTCTCAAAGAATCCCCTTCATTATGCATGAATGGCTATTTTGTGCCTTCAGGTCAGGGATCCGAACGTCCTTCACCAGATTTGGATCTCAAACAAGTCTTTCGGAATTATTGAACTTCCCTTTGGGATACGAAAAATGACAGAAATAAAATCAGAATGTCCGTTTCAGAACCGGCGAATTGATTTCGTTCGGATCGCAGTGACCTTCGATGTAAATGACAGGTGGGAAATATTTCCTGAAGAATAGATTGATACAACAGGAAATTTTAATTTTTAATCAATAAACATTGTTCTTGACGAAGGGATCAAGCGGCAGAGCATTCCGAATGCACTTTTCCGCAAATCGCTAGGAAATTTTGACATTCCTAACAAAATTTGTCATAGAAAAAGTCAAGATTTCCCAACTGTTAGGAAATATTCATTACCTTACTGTAGGAAAATGATATTTCCTTACAGTTGTCAGTGTTCTACATAAGCATATTCCTACTTTTCTTTAGATTTCTTTGGCAATTATTCTAATGAAGCACTATTCACTACCTCAACCAGCTTTGGAGGAGTCCCAGAAATGGAAAATTCATCATCACTTATCATTTTACATTGTTTTGTCTTCGAAAACATCAGCAATCAAATTAATATGCGTCAAGTTTGACAAATCAACATTTATACGTTTTTATAGGTACGCAACCAATTCCATCCCGAATTTCAAAGCTCCATTTATTCATGAATGAAATAATTCGCGATATTTTTCAAAATTGATTAAAATCTGTCGAATTTCAAACGATTTGCGGAAAAATAGTATGTTTACCTCGTAGGAAAAGCCACATTCCTGGACTCTGTGTTGCTAAGTCGAGGCGTAAGCCGTCCAGAAAAGTAAGGCTTTTCCTACCCGGTAAACAATGTACTATTAATTTTGATATTCATTTTAGCATTCACGTCATATTAATATTGACTTTTATTGCTGTCATTATAAAAACTCAAACCTTTTCAGTATTATGCAGGCATAAAACATTGTTTTATGGGGAATGCCAGGCATAATATATCCATTTCTACGAACTCAAACCGAAATGAAAAATTATTGCAAATTGGCGGAGGATCTGGTTCGTCAATCAGAGCATTTTCATAATTTTTATCTTATACTGCTGATCTTGGTTAAGATATGAAGCCAAACGAAAGAATTTATTGTATTGTCAACGTTCTTTCATATTTGTGCACATTTTCAATTAAATCGGGAGCCTTGATAATGATTAAAACTACGTTGAAAGATTCTTTTGCTTAGTTAGAGGTCAAGCTAATATTAGCGTATTAAATAATCAAATCAATACAGAAAAAAGACAAAACCCGACCTCAAAAACTCCTACGATTCATACAAATGAAAACACCTCATATGTTAAAATTCGTGCTGTAGAGCGCCATTAATAATGGAAGATAACATCAGTCAAATGACCACCACGACTACAGGACCATATCCTTTTCCTGAAATTTTCCATAACCAAATCGCAAAGTGGCTACCCTATGTCCTCGATAGCCTCACGAAATCCATCTTTGAGGCCTTGAATCGACGCTGGGCTCTTATAACGCTTTATGGACAAAATGACATATACAATGAACGGAAAAAATGACATAGGTATTTCAGCTGAATTAACCGTATCTACCGGACAACACCGAGACCATTCATCCAAGGCTTCATCACCAAACAAAGAGCCAGGACTTGTCTTACCATATTCATAACAAAATATTCATCTGCGGCTTATAAAGGCAATGCATCTTAATAGGTTTCGAGATGATGAAGGCGATTGTCCAACTGTCTATTGTTATGACTCTTTTTCGCGATTCAGATCGGGAAAAAACCAGTCTTCTCCAGAATTATTACTGGAAAAGACTGGTTACGATGCATGCATTGGTTGCTTTGGGCTCACGCATCTTGTGTTGATGTTCCGAGAAGAACCAAGCGTCATTGGTGAACTTTGTCAGTAGTTTTGCAATTATAAGTAGAAAAATACAGTTGCCTATTGCCGGTATGTATGTCATTTTGTCCATAGCATTCGGACAAAATGAATTTCGTTTATCCCAATTTATCTGAGAATATTTTATTTTTTGATACTTTTATTTCATAAAGGTTGATAAGATTTTGTGAAGAAAGGACCAAAGATCATAGTTGTAGAATATGACATTACTGTGATTCACTACTAACAAGTTATGCCTCTGAAATAAAACCCTATGTCATTTTGTACGTACTTCCCCTACAGGGTGCGTCAGAAAAAAGTTACGGAAAAATATTCATTTTTTTCAAATGGAACACCCTGTATTTCATGGCATAATTCCTTTGAGGACAACAAGAACTTTACACTTATAATTAATTTTTTTAATTTCATCACGGCGTTGCCGCATAATTCGCATTTTTAAGGTATCATTAGTGTTTTAAGGGGTTCATTAGAATTCTTATAGCAACCGCTGTGTTCAATCTAGATAAACGACATTTTTACAGTAGTTAGCATAAGGTATCAGCTTCATCATTCGTTAAACATCTGAAGTTTTTTTTTATACAGAGTGTCTAATATAAATTCACCGATTTACTCAAATTGAATATGCGATAACTCGATTTTTTTCAAATGGAACAGCCTGTATTTTTCTCATTCATGAAATTTGTTTTCGGGTGTCTACCTTTTTTATAAAGTAATCGTTTTTCAAAGAATGTGAAATATCTCAAAAAAGAGCGGTTCAAGTAGGACATATTTTGTAAAAAAGGTAGACATTTGAAAATAAAATTTTATGAAAGAGAAAAATACAGGGTCTTCCATTTGAAAAAATCGAGTTATCGCATATTTAATTTGAGTGAATTGGTAAATTTATATTAGACACTCTGTATGAAAATTACTTCAGATGTTTACCAAATGATGAAGATGATACTTTAAGCTAACTTCTGTAAAAATTTCGTTTATCTAGATTGAACACAGCAGTTGCTATAAGAATTTTGATGAACCCCTTAAAACACTAAAAATATCCTAAAAATACGAATTATGTGGCAACGCCGTGATGAAATTTAAAAAAGGAAGTAAAGCTCTTGTTGTCCTCGAAAGAATTATGCCATTAAATAGAGGGTGTCCCATTTGAAAAAACTACATATTTTTCCGTAACTTTTTTTGACGCACCCTGTATATGTAAAATCATTTTTAGTTTGTAGATTTTGTCAACCCTACTACAATATTATGTAAGTTTCTTTCGACATGGTATAGTTTTTGCCGTACGCCTTGCTGACGCACCCTGTATTACCCTCCTTCAGGCGCAGTCGGGTAATAAAAAAAACAACCAACTCAAATTCTTGATATCATAAAATGTTTCCTTGAGATGTAACATTAATCAGGCATATCTAGGTAGTGACTTTTGCTACAATTAAAATTGGAAAATTCCAGTGAACATTACTTCCTAAAAAGAGCTCTACATGAAACTCAAAAACGTTCCCGACACTCGAAATTCCGTCATGCAACTAACGTCCGAAGAAACGACCCAAATCTTGGGTATCAGTAGGAGTGACATCTTTACATCGCCGACTTGAGCCCGGAGATGTGGAATCCTATCCGTCTTGGACCGGTTGAGGGGAGTCAGATAAGCCAAAAGCCAATTAACAGATCTCACGGTGTGACCCGGTCTCCATTAAAAATTCGACGTTGAGGAACCACAGAGGCTCTGATAAATTGGTTCGGCTTCATTTCGTCGGATTCGTTCTTTTCCTTATTGAGGGATTAGGTTGAAGGCTTAATCCTTTCATTAGGGGAGTACAATGCCAAGTTTCGAATCTTGGAGACGAATCGAAGGGCAGGGAAGCTGCGACGCGATAGGGTTCGTTTCTCTCTGTCCGCAGTTCAGATCTATTGTCGCAGATATTTTATGTCAGCTTTGGGATCGTTCAGAATGAAACGCGCTGGAATGATTCGTGAGTGATTGATAAATTAAGAACTGTGATGCCTGTTTTTATACAGGGTCTTTCACGAGGAACCTCACCCATATTTATGTAGGTTTGTTTTCGGTCGTCTAGGAATATGACCTTCGCTTTGGCTGCCAAACCTATATTTTACGTCTTTATCGCTTTCTACAGTTCTCCCAAGAACCAATAAAACTCAAAACTGTCTATGTACAGTTTATTTACAGTTTTACAGTTAATTCTACACAATAATCTACACTTGTAGATTATACACGTCTTATACAAATTATCTAGACAACTACACGTTCACAGTGGCGTACCCAGACATTCGTCTTGGGGGGGGATATGAAACAAATAATAATAATATTTTTTTTAATTGCAAAACAAGAATAAATTTTTATCTTCTCCCATAGAATAATGTGTCCATTATTCTACTGATTTCGAGATGTAATAGTATCTATAAACCAACCCCGATAGTTATGATAACTCACGTCTATAACTCACTCTTATACAGATAGGAAAAACAGTTTACCAAATGAATAAAGAAAGTCGGATCGATCGGGAACACTATTTCAGATATCAAGGTAACGTTTTCGCCGTTCGTTTTTACATTTCCTTCGGTCTGAATATCCAAAAATCGCAATTGGAAACCGTGAATTTTTGATGTTTTTTACGTGATTCGATTCTCGACCACAGAGATCGCTTTTGACAACTCTGTTGTCAATTTAAATTGGAAATTAGCGTCTGTGAAATGTATATAGGAGAAAATTTTTAATCGGTAAACAGACAATTTTCGAATTCCGGAAAAATTTTCACTTCGAGCGGGAGTCGAACCACGCGTCTTTGAATTTCCGGTCCAACGTGATAACCAACTACACTTCGGAAAGATGAGTAACTTCGGTAGTGTAGTTGGTTATCACGTTGGACCGGAAATTCAAAGACGCGTGGTTCGACTCCCGCTCGAAGTGAAAATTTTTCCGGAATTCGAAAATTGTCTGTTTACCGATTAAAAATTTTCTTCTGTTGTCAATTTTGAAGAAGTCGAAGATAAAGAATAGTATTCGATTCGCGGTAATGGTCATAACACACTTGATGAATTACACCACTCGCCTGACGGCTCGTGCTGCAAAATTCATCTTCGTGTGTTATGACTTACATTACCGCTCATTGAATAATATACTATTATCAGAAATTTTGGTTTGCTACCATAAAACAAAGTAAAGTCGCCTTGGTCTTTTTGCTATATTATCAATAATTTCATTCTCGGAACTTGGCAATTCCCTGTGTATAGACATCATGGCTAGCGGATTCCAGCAGCCGAACTTGTCGATTTTGTTTCGCATTCATCAAATTTCCTTCGTTTGAAAATACAACACACCTTTGTAACAATGAAACGAATTATGATGAATGGAAGGCAATGTCAACTCAGGACAAATTCCTACAGGTTGTCTCAAGGAATGAAATAGAAAAATGTTTACTCATCTACTTCATACCAGTAAACAAAATATCACCCTACTGATCCAAGTGCGAATTTAACGCAGTATTATCGGCCGACAAAGGGATCTGGAGCCGAAAACATCATCTCTCGATAAGATTTATGCACACTTAAATCGCTTGTTTTGATGTGCCGCCAATCGCTGTGATAGTTGCGGCACTCGGAAGGCTTCATATGTCTTAAATTTTTTATTAATAATTTGGTATATAGTCACCGAAGCGAATATATTATACAGGGTCTTTCACGAGGAACCTCACCCATATTTATACGGGAAACTACTGAACGCATTTTCATGAAATTCAGCACTTATAAGTATTTCACGATGCTGATGAAATCTAAAATATTTTCAAGGCATGAGCACCTCCGGTTTTTCCGGAAATGACGTCAACTTCCGTTTTTCAAATTAGAACACCATTTTTTTATTGCAGAAATAGATTCCAAGTTATTTTGATGTAACATTTTTCAGTTTTGGTTGGAAAATTGTCTCTGAGCGGGAAAATTCGAAAAAAAAATCGAAAATAGAGCTCCGCTGAAACAAGAATAACTTCGAGGTTTTTGGATGGAAAATTTTCATTTTTGGGATTTTTCAAGATGTAAGATTGATGTATCCACTTTAAAAATCGAAATCGCGATTCATGATACAGGGGTTGAAAAAATCGTTGTCAAAATTAGGGATGACAAAATCGTGAAAAATCAATTTTTTCAGAAAATATCCACTTTAGGGCAAGGGTGCTCATGCCTTGAAAATATTTTAGATTTCATCAGCATCGTGAAATACTTATAAGTGCTGAATTTCATGAAAATACGTTCAGTAGTTTCCCGTATAAATATGGGTGAGGTTCCTCGTGAAAGACCCTGTATAGATCTATCCCCTGATACTAATCTCAGTATGAGCAGATGAAAAGTGAAACAGTACACCATACAGTTCTTTGTATGATGCAAGAGAACATAAAAACCTCTGCAAAAACTCTGTCTCCCCGTATAAGTGTGTTAGTGTGGGGATATTGAATTTGTTGACACAGTGAGCTGATTGCATAATATAGAAGGACATCCATTTTCATAATATTATTTCTTCTCCATTTTTCCAAAGAGATCGACAAAGCAATTTGTAAAATTCTGAAACGAGAAACAAAAAAAGAGCAAAAAGAAAAAAAATCAACGAATATATTTATAATCACATCGTTGTGAAGTTACAGACTCTTCTCAAAAACGAATCAGATACTGAAGAATATCCTAACTAAAATATCGGACAAATTTTGTATGTTTTGTAATAAAGTAAGAAGTAAAAGTATCCTTTGACAACAAATACAAAAAAAAACAAAACTATGAATCCATAATTAGAACTATTGGGGAAGTAAGTGAATAATCTAATGAATAATCTAATAAATAAATAAATAATCAAATAGAAATTATAAATAAATGAACAAGCAGTTAACCTGTATAATATGCAATAAAATAAAATAATATTTGTAAATAAGTTTCTTCCGAGATCTTCTTTGTAAATGTAAATAGGAAACTTAGGAGGTGAAATCTGACTATCATGAACTCTCTTGCGTTATGAATTTTACCACACAGTAATTGAATTAAAATTGAAATTAAAATAAGTATTATAAAAATAAGTATTATAAAAATCATCAACCACTCACATCAACAGTCAGTTCTCCGTGTTAATATGCAGGGTGCCTCAGAAGTACCGCACTTCCTTCAAGGGATCGAAAGTGAAAAATATTCTAAGCCTAAATATCCATGTTTGAAATTTTTTGATAACGTAGTTAAGTAGTTATTAATTAATGAAAGTGACCAATCAGGAGCGCCCGACAGAAGAATAAGTAGGCAGTGGGGACGCGAGATCGAGACGCTAGTCTCTGTTTACTGAGTGAAAAGCTGGCCGCAGCTCTAGCGTCTCTCTCTCGCGTCCCCTCTGCCTACTTATTCTTCTGTTGGGCGCTCCTCATTGGTCACTTTCATTAATTAATAACTAATTAACTACGTTATCAAAAAACTTCAAACATGGATATTTGGGCTTAGAATATTTTTCACTTTCGATCCCCTGAAGGAAGTGCGGTACTTCTGGGACACCCTGTATATAAATCAAGAATTCAGGGAAACGCAGACTTCCGCAAACCTTCATTTCACCTGGCAATGTCGGTAACTGAATTGAATATCAGATGCTGCAAGATGAGAATGGCGAGAAATTTTCAAATTTTCAATATCTGATCTGTTCAATGCTGTGAATAAAACATCAGATATTGAAAATTACAGATTAATCCTTAGAACCATCTCGAAATTTATACGGTGCAGTGGAATAAGTGTTACCCCCCCCCCAAAATTAACTACTCTATTTTCATATCTTTAGAAAAAAGCTTTTTTTACATGAGAAAGTGCACCATGCGACACCTCATTTGAAACCCTGATTCCAGAAATGTATAACACTTTGGTTCGAAAATTAACGGAGTCTGAGTTTTTGGAGAGTTTTAATCTTACCTTGCAGGAATTCAATGAATTCTGTTGGCTTGACGGTAGGTTTTTTCATTGGAGGGTTGGGAGTGTTTTGTCTTTAAATAAATCTTTCCTACATTGTAAATGTTGGTAACCTGTTTGAACTTTTTTCTTAAGATATGAAAATAGAGTAGTTAATAGGAGGGGTAACACTTATTCTACCGCACTGTATACCGAACGATTATGGACCAAAGGGTCCATAATTCCTAGCCGTTTCGCGAACATTCCGATACTTTTGTATATGTAATCATCATCAGGAAATCACAATGTCTGAAGAAACAAATAATCATTTCTGACATTCACGCATGAATGAGTAAATGAATTTCAATCTAAAGTATTTTTCATTTTGATTAAGAGTTTATTTATCACAAAATTCAACGAAAGTCACAACGTTCCCAAAATTTTCACTACATATTGATTCCGAAGTAGTACAGTTACCCATTTTAGTTCTGATGATTTTGAAAATTGGCTTCACTATTTCTTATTGAAAGGTGCGCCCACTCTTTCAAGCTCTGCTTTCAAAGAGCTGTCAACTTTTCCATATCATAACCCGACAATATCTAACAATAATTTTTTTTTTCAGAAGCACTTCCATCGAACATCACTGCTCATCAAAGCTTTCAACCACAAGTTCCGTCTGGATCTCGAGCTTAACACGTAAGTAAAGCAGGCTTTGTATTCATTAACCCCTTCCTTTTCGGCGACATATAACCGCCGAATAACTTCAATCTTAGCTAATCTGTTCCACTAGGAGACAGGGGTCTTACAGAGTGACACGAGGATCTTCCTACGTTTCATTCGGGGTAACAAAGCAGCACCGAACCTAGATCTTGTTGGAGAACGTTTCGCAGCTGAGGCGTCTTCAACTTGTTGATGTACTGGGTGTGGCATGACCGCCGAAGTCGTCTTGAGCGTTCGATAAAATAACGTGGAAAAGCTTCATCATACTCATCAGTATTTGTGAGGCTTATAGTCTCTGTGTGCCAGGCCCGGATCTACGATTTTTTCTGACCGGGGCAAAAATTCATGATTGCGACCCCCCCCCCCCATTTGTTTAATATGTACATATATGAATTCATAGAAAAAATAAAAATAAATAATACAAATGAATAATGAGAATAAAAACTAATAATAAGGAAAATATCACAAGGAAAGAAATTGGACTTTTTTCTTCACATAGCATCACGCGGCGTGATTTTCTTTCCGCGAACGCATCTATCAGCTCCTCGAAATCTGTTTCGGAAACAGTTTTGTATTCTATAGCTAAGATAGAGAGGCCATAGAGACTTTTCTGACTCATTAAGGAACGCAAATAATTTTTTATTATTTTCAATTTGCTGAAACTGCTTTCACATCTTGCAGACGTGGTAGGCAATGTGCACTATATTCTATATAATGTCAGCTATACTGACATTATAGGGAAAGCATCTTTCAGATCTTGCCTGTGAAGAATTTGTGGCAGGTCTAATGAAGTCGATCTTTCACTTATTTCAGGAACCAACATTTTGAAAACAGCTAGTTCCTAACAAAAATCAACTGCATTCAGGTCTCTTCAATATTTTTGGGCTAAAAGGGTCCCATTTTCTGCAGATCCCCTTTTTGCATATTTAAGAGGACATGGCCATTGAGGAATGAGAAATTCGTATGCAGACTCTCTGCGCTTTCTAATCTTTTTTTGATTTCTGACAATAATCTGTCGAAAACAACCTTAATTTCCTCGGAGAATAAACCAACTAGATCCGTTCTTGACTCATCATCGCACATTTCGTCAACCTGCTTTTTCTTCTTGGAAACACGTTTATTTCTAAGAATTGGCTCCACATCCAATTCTTCTGAAAGAAGTGTAGCTTTCGAGATCCAGTTTTCAATAAGTTTTTCTGTCAGACCTTGCATGAACGTTAATGAACGGAAAATAACTATATCTCCTTTCTGAATTCCACGTTGACCATATTGATCTCTCGCAGAATATTATCCCAAATTGTAAGGTTGAGGATGAATCTGAAATCCATCACAGCATGAAGCAAATGACCAGCTTCATACTTGTATTCTGCGACTAGTGAGGATTCTTTGATTTCTTCCACAGCCTTCACAACTCCCGGTAAATTATTGAGCAAGGCATTAACAGCTTGATGTTTAGTCCATCTAGTTTGGCTACTTCCTTTGAAATTCGTTTTCGTCCACTTTTTCATAATTGTCCATCGTGTGGTTGAACTAACAAAAAAACAATACAGTTTTTGTACAACACCAAATAAATTTACTGCTTTTGAACATGATAAAGACGAATGGACACCCACAAGATTTAGAGAGTGTAGAATTCTGGGTTGGACTCCTTTATATATATACCAGCTTGTCAACTTCTAAGAAGTCAATAAAACTTTCCTTTATTTTTAGCATTATAAGTCTTTGCCTTTATCTCATATCCAGACTACGTTCTCTTCAAATATCGTATAACCTGGTTCATTTGTTCTGTGAGAGATACATCTGGGGTACAGTCGAACATAATAGTGAAATAGTTGGCCTCCTTGATCTCATTAATAATGCTATTCCGAACTTTGGTGGCCATTAAATCGATAATTTCATTTTGCATATTTTTGGGAAGATAGGATGTTTGTCCTTTTTTTGAGTGATCAAGATGGCACTTCAGAGTCGCGTCATATTTAATAATAATATTTTTCCGAGAAAATCGAAAATAAAAAAAATTAACCTCTGGTTGTTTTTAGCGCTCCCTTAAGCTGGCGCCCCGCTTGCCCCATCCTAGATCCGCGCCTGCTGTGTGCTCTTGAAATGACAACATTTGTTTTATCGACATTTGCTCAGTTATAGAGTCTACTGCCTGAATTTCCATACTTCTTGGAAACTTCAATCAACCCGAATCTTAGTGCGGATCCCTGCCAGGAACCCCAATACCATCAACCTGATTCGAACTGAAATGAATTCGTAATTACAACCTCAACCACCCCGCAGCCTCACGCACGAAAAAACCATAACGTCTTTTCGATCCACATTCCCAATACGACGATATTTCTGTATCCCATTTGGGCTACACGCACGGATCGAGGGCGTGTAGGCTGAAGGTGTATATTCCTTTGAACGTTCGATATCACGAGGCACACGAGACTAAATTGAGAAATGTAATTACGAGGTAAACTTCCCTGAGAGCTGGTATGAGCTGGCGTCGTAGACTACGTGCGTTTGTAACTCAATTCCATCGAAACCGTCATTAGAAACAAATTGGAACCTAAAGGATGGCGACACTTCATCTTCAAATGAATTCTTTGAGGAGTCTCATGTTTCATCTGGTCTTGATGGTGCTCGGCGATGTGTATGTGGGTAATTCTACGAAAGGGGCGAATTAAATTGGTTTGAGTCTGATCAAAACGGTTTCTGTACGAAAAGTGGATCAGTTTTGAGGTAAGGACTCTCTCACAACTGGACTTGATGACCAATGAAAAGTTTCAGTAAAATACCGGAGAACTATATTCTTCAATCTCACACAAAATTTAATCATTCAAACTGGATACTGGGGTGGGTTGATGATTTTCTAATCTTCTTTGGAGCATTTCCCATGCATTTTCTATGCAATTCAAATCTGGTGATTGCGGAGGTATTGGTAAATGTGGAATACCAAGCTCCATCGCGTGCATTCTCAACTATGGCTGCACGGTGCGGTCTAGCGTAATCGTCTAGAAATTGAGAAGTTTCACCAATAGTAGCGTGAAAATTTGGCACAACATTGTCAATGACATGCTCCCTATAGTGTAAGGCGGTCATATTCCCAGGACTAATGTGTAGATCTGTAAGCCCGTTGAAACATCCCGGCCCATACCATAACACTACCTCGGAATGGATGGACTTCTTGGACATAGCGACGATTACGGGGTATGCGTGGGATTGTCCATACCCTCATTCTTCGAGAATCTGAAAATCGTCCATATCTGGATTCATCAGTGAAAAGGACACTATGCCATTGATCGTTCCAATTGATATGTTGCCTTGCCCATTCCAGTCTTTGACGCTTATGGTCACGTGTTAATGGAACTCCTCTTTATGGACATCTAGAACCTAGATTCACCTCTCTCAAACGTCGTCTGATGGTTTCGATGGAAACTTGGACCCCATCTGCATTTTGAAGAGTATTCCGTATCATTCTACACGTAGATGTAGGGTTTCTTGTCGCCGAAACGGTGATGAAACGATCCTGAGCTGAGCAGGTGTTGTTTTTCGTCGCCCACCAAGCCTTGGTCTTTCCAACACGGAACCTGTCTCCCTGAACCTATTCCAAAATCGAGATATCACACTTTGGCTGACTTGGAGCCCTTCCGCCACAACAACCTAAGTAAGGCCACCCAGTAGCATTCCGATAGCCCTATTAGCCTCAGCGTTTGTTACTTTACGTCTTGGCATTTTCAGAAAACTCGTTTCAAATCGAAGCCGTTGATAAACTGACTTCATTTCAAAATGAGAACATTCATGAAGCATATGCAAAGAACCAAACTTCAGAAAAAAGGCGCCCAGATTGACGAAATGTCTCATACTGATTTTTATTGGATCGATTCAAGGGGTTATTGAGTTTTAAATTATTTTACAGCGATTTTCTCGGAGATTACATACTTTTAAGAACGATTGAATACGATATCCCGAACTCTTGTGGAGCGGTGTACTTAATGGGCCTACCACACGCTCAAGCTTCACCACAGTTTGGCTTGCGCAAACCGGCTTGAACACTGAACACTGAGCGTGTGGTTGGGAGAATTATATACAGTTTCCCTCAGAGTTCAGTGTTCAAGCCGGTTTGCGCAAGCCAAACTGTCGTGAAGCTTGAGCGTGTGGTAGGCCTCTAAGGCGTAAGAGTATGAAGGATTTAAGCCGGTAGCATCGCAGTAGAATGACACTGACAGTTCCAAATCGATTATTCTTGAAACCAAAACAAACCTATTGAGATTCTGATACATACAGCGCAATAATATCGTCTACCGAATGAAAACCCGAATGTTCGTGAATCAATGTGAGCTAACAGCCCTTCCTATGCCAACGACGCTCGACGAAGCTCTATAAATTCGCAAATTCTAACGTAATTACGAAGTAAACCCGCCTGAAAGCAAGTACGAGTCTCCGTCGTTTTCAGCGTATGTTTATAATTAGATTCTATCGAAACCATCATATTCCAATTCGGCCGAGACCGAATTAAAGGATTCGCGATAATCTCGTTTCGCGTGACGCTCGCATAATCGCGGACGATTCGATCGGGAGAACGAAATATGTCAATTATTTCGGCACGCACTCGTCAGATCAATTAAATGCAAGCCGGCCTCCGCTTGCGGGCGAAAAATCACGCGCGGCATGATGTTAATATGATTGACCAATTGGATTCGGGAGAATGTGTGAGTAATGCGATGGAACCAATATATTCTCTACCATGAGTTTGAGCCTGATTCATAGATCTAAAACGCTGGTTGGCATATGAATTGGGTCCAATGAAGTATCACCGTCCCCAAATAAAGGAGAACACAATAACTCTATCGCGCTCTGTGATTTTGTGTTTTTCTATGACTCCAAACCCCAGAACAGTACGGGGTTAGACAGGTAGATCGAATTAATAATAGTGGGTCGGCATTTCATACGAGAACAACCCCGAGTAATGCAGGTACAGGCCTCAGTGCAATGTTCAAGTCTTCCATCCAACCGAGGGGTCCCCCGGTCAAGATTCTAGTCGGAGAAACGAAAATACACTGCGCACAAAAATTAACGCACATTCTGAAAATCTCAATTTTAATGAAAGTTAACTCTACATTGACTTTATAACTTATTTTTTATGTTCTCTCGGGAAGGTTTTGAACGAAACAAGACACATTAAATGGAAGAAAAATTCAGGATTTCACCGAATCTTATGTAAAAGAAGAGAAATGAACAATTTTCGAAATACTGATAAGTGATTTGATACTTGGTATTTCCACCCCTTGCGTTAATTACAGCTCGGCAACGACGGTTCATACTCAAAATGAGTGATCTTAAAATGTTCTGATCTAATCCTTCCCAGATTTCTCCGAGTTGGATTCCTGAGTCATTAAGAATAGCTGGATGATTTTCTGAACTTCTCAGCCTTCTATTGAGGTTGTCCCAAACCTGCTCAATCGGATTGAGATCTGGACTTCTTGCTGGCCATTCCATTCGAGAGACTTCAACCTCTTCAAGGTACTCCTGAATAATGCGCGCACGATGGGGTCTGGCATTATCGTCCATAAAAATGAAACTATCACCAACGTATGGGGCAAATTGCACTACATGCTCTTAAAGAATGTTCCCTATATACTTATCAACATGCATAGCTCCATTATCAACGACCACTGGGTCTGTGCGAGCAGTCAAAGATATTTCACCCCATATCGATCCTCCCCTGAAACCAGTAGTATTCAGGAAATTGCACTGAGCACATCTTTCATGTGGACGTCTGTATACGAAGGAACGTCGATCACAATGGTAGAGGCAGAATATAGACTCATCTGTGAAGAGAACTCTTTCCCAACGGATATGCTCTCTCGCAAAATCCAAACGCGCCCTTCGATGGGCTGGGGTAAGAGCTGGGCCTCTTGCCGCGACACGAGGCCTCAAATCATATTCTCTGAGGCGATTTCTTATTGTCTGAGTACTAATTTGCACCTCATGAGTTTGCTCAAGCTGATTTTGAAGGAGGCGAGCGGTTGCAAACCGTTGTCTCAACGAAGAAACTCTCAAGTAACGTTCTTGAATGGCAGTTGTTACTCGTGGTCTACCCTGTCCTGGTCTTCGGACATTCATACCTGTCTCCCTGAATCGCTGTAACATTCTGGACACACTTGTATGGGAAACTCCAAACCTTTCTGCAATTCTTGTGTATGTCCACCCTTCTTCTCGCAAAACTACCGCTTTGGCACATTCCTCTTGGGTCAAATTGAGTGTTTCGCGTTGCATAGCGATCGAGTGTAAAAAATCAAACGAAAGAAAAACTATTGATCACTAGAACTGATCGAGAACAACTGATTTAAGAATGGAGCCAATACATTAAAAATCTGATAATATCATCTTTTTTTATTCCTGCTGGGAGAAAACATCTGTATTGAAGAAAAACGTTGAAAGTTGATAACATATGCATGCATAATTCTGATAAAAATAATTATCATTGAGAACACCTTCAGTTGTAGAATAAATTTGAGATTTCCATAATGCGCGTCAATTTTTTTGAGCAGTGCAGTTCGGAAATGTAACCAAGTATTGAAAAAACGCGAGTGTTCTTCGTATTAACAGCCCCACTTAACTAAGTGCCCCAGTGTATTAGTAATGTCCCTTAAGGATATAACCCCATTTCCATTCCTTCCCCATGTCTTCAAACTACGAGATATCAGGACGATATCATCTAGCAGAAACCATTGTAGCTGAAGTAATAACTCAGTTTATGACATATCGAATTGCGGTAAGTGATAATCATTGTTCAATCCAGTAAGCCAACCGAACGTTTATTTTGACTAACATTATGGACTACTATTGTCATAATCATCATTGCTATGCATCAGCGTCCCCTTCCTTTTGTGTCTGGGCGGCTCATTCACTAGACTTTTGTTTCCAACTGAGTTGACCTTTATATTAACTCGGAGTGTAGGTATTATCGGTATATTCGATATATTGTCAGTTTTGTTTTCCTTCAATCCGGCGTGCGAAGTTCTCATTTTGTAACACAATGTAGTTTATTTTAATCCCACCCTCGTCGCAATTGTGATGTGTATTTCGCGAGGGTTTACATAGTTGATTCAAACTATAGTGCTCCCGATTTAATCATCATTCTCCGACAGGTACCACGAAATCAATAATGTGTGATTTACAATTCGAATAGCCAATAGGAATACATACTTATAGTTTCCATGCCAATAGGGTGAGAACCCTCCGTTTCACATGCAGAAATAATGGCTATCTATGCGTGCGTCCAAGAGTCTTCGATAAAATTTCAAGAAAAAATCAAATATCATAAGAATAATCTGTATGCTTCCCTGGATTTATAATATCACAGAATGGCTGAAATTTATAAACCCTCTAATCTCGAGACAAGTTAACAATGTTGTCAGAATGTTTATCAACTTCGTCAAGACCAAAATTATGATGGTAAAACGTATAGATATGTAATGATGAAATCCCACAAATGTAGGAAATGAAATTGAATTCTTAGAAGCATGAAATTATACATTTTATACGCACAGTTTCTATTGAAAATCATTGTTACTGGTCCATATTGAAAATAAATGGCAATGAAATACAAAATTCGAATGTTAATGATGAATGTCCATACAAATCACGTAATAATTGAAATAATGAAAATAAAATGATACTCAGCACTAAATAATCACTACACGGTTATTTTTCACATTAATTCACTTAAAATCTTCACATAAACATCACCTGTTTGCATTCTTCTCTGTAAATGAATAAAAAGACGAATCGTCAATCATCACGCCGGTTATGGCTATACGCATGCTTCATTCATGGGACTAACGTTGGAGACACAGAACATTTTGTCTTGCGCGCCGGCTACCTCGCATTGCGATGTAGCGCACCGTTATAGAACATACGATTTATGAGTATGTTAAATGATCTCCTCGGGAACTGACTTCACGAAAATCTGAAGTTTTCCGTCGCGATTCTTCAGAATCGAGCTACAAAGAGCATTCGCCAGTTTGTATCGAACAAAGTCAAGAAAACAGAGCAGTGGAAGAAACTTGAAACAATTTATCGGTGAAATTGGTTAATTTCCGTCCATGGCGAATGCAATCAGCAGTTAACTTATCAACGCATCTGCGGAACGTCCAATCGTAGCTCGAAATTGCTGTGTATAATTTGGGAATTAATAATTATGAAATGAGCGCGCCAATTCCAGGCCAAACTAATTCTGCACCAGTATAAACATCGATTTTAGATTTATGAGACCTAATCTGCGACATTAAATAAAATCCATATTCCCCAGGCGATAATACCGATAATGATGGACCACCATGGGAATTTGCGAAACTTCGATACGTTAACGTACCGTAGTCATCGGTATTTAGGGATTGTCCCGCACGAGTGCTTCTGCGACCAGTGGTTTTCGGGTTATTCCTCAGAGTAACGCTTGAGCTAGGAAAAGGATTATCTCCACAGGCTAACTGATCCTTTATATGTCAGCTTTCATCACAAGTACTTAAAACAGAGCGTAAAAATATTCCCTGAAGCCTTCTTTTCAGCTGATTGTTGTTTTTATGTCGTTTACTATAAAAGACATAATTTAACTTTTTCTAAACCTAAACTCTGCATATAATCATATTCAGAGAATGATCAAAATGGGTTCATACTTTACGAAGCTTTCGTAGACGGCATATCAAAATACCAGGTCGTCTGAAGACTCGAAAAGATTCATAAAATAGTTGGGTTATCTACCGGATAAAACTTTATCAGCCACGTGATCCAGGTATTAAACTATCCGGCAGTTTATCGGCTAGTGTAACCTATGCGACACCAGTGAAACACAATTTTTAGGGATATCAGATATAAATAGCTCATCAGCAAGTGGTGGAAGAGGTCCTTTTCCTGTGATGTGAAATCTTTTCGGTGCAACAGACACCTATTTCTGATTCAGCTTTTTCGTTCCAAACGAAATGGAGCAATTTTTTATGCCACTAGACTCTGACCACGATGAAACAACTCATCACAAAATTGAAATATTCCATTTGTCACAGTGAATTTGAAATGTTCTCCAAAATAAATGGAACTGCTCCCATAGTAGCCATACGACTAGGCGTTCAACCGAACTCGGTATTGTCCTGCAAAGTAATAAATTCTGAGGAGTGACGAGGACTATACAGGAAGAAAACTGCTGTTTTATTTTTATCACAGACGCAATCAATTAAGGCGCTCGCGTTGAAGCCATTATGTCTAATATTATGTTGAATTAAACCCGGGTTTTTGGGGAGCCCTCATCCCTACAGCCTGATCGATAGCTGAATAGGCGAATTTTTTGCTACGACTCGAATTTTGAATCGTGGAGATGGAGGCGAAGTTTTTATCGGTGGGAGTGGAACAAAGGCCTGGGATTTTACGATATTTTTATAACATGGAGGTTATGAAGAAGAGGAGTTATTGGATAATGCTATTGCGTTCACATGGTGTCCATAAATCAAGCGAAAAAAAGGATTTAAAGAAAAAATGTGGAAAAAATTCAGTCAATTCATCTTTTAGTTATGAGCAATATTCGAAATACCCCACAATCGAAAAACTGGGCAACATTTTCATAAAGTGTCAATTATTCTGTACTTATACTCCATTTTCCGTCGATATGAGAAATTGTGTCATTTTTTCCTTTCACGACTTTTGGCGAGAGTACGAACGGCAAATTTGAATCGGACCAAAAATCGATTTATAAGCATAAATAAAGCGAAAGTAAGTACTAATCGACCTTTTTACACTTGATAACGAAGTTGTTTTTAGGTATCTGGCCTTTTAGAAAGATTTCAAACGAAATTCCGGTCCCCCAGAAGTTTGGTTAGTTTCGGTATCGTTTTTGGTGCTCAAAATTCATTTGGAATGTGTAAATGGACAAAAAAGGCTTCCTATCAATCCTATCAATCCTTTGCCGAAAGTAGGAATAGGCTATATTGAACCAGAATACATCGGTTTTTTCCATATTCCAGACGTTTGTGTCTTATTTTAGAACAGGTGAATGATAAATGTGAAGCATATGTTTGACCTATTCCATTTTATTTGTACAAACCTATTGTGGTAGTAATGTATGAATATTTTTCAGACTAATAAATTACTATACAGTCAGAATATTTCACTCCTTGTTCATAAGATCAAATAAATGAAATATATATCTATAAAGCTTTCAGGAATTGACATTCTTGCTTATTAATTTATAACCAAAACTCAGTTACTATTGCATTGAAATTATTAGTTTCTCTGTAAATAAATTCGTTAATTTAGTAATTATGTTTATTTTCTTTGTGATGAATGAATAAAACTGTTATTTATTTGAAATAAAGAAATATTAGAAATAGAAATGTTATGCACCCTCACAATCATATCACATACAATATCATGATGAAAACAAAGCACATCGATAAATCTTTACAATCATAAATCCAAAAACTCCTTTATATGTAGAATATTGTTCACAATTTTCTGTTGTGTTCTCCAAAATGAAATATACATTCTGAGAAATACGCTAAGAATGTAGAAAGGGCAACATAGTGTTGACTTGGAACATAAAAATATTTTGAAAAACGTCATAACTTTGATACAGAGTGGAATGTGTCAAATTTCCAAGGCCAGAGTTGTGATTTTATAATCGTGAAAGGAGTGTATATTTCTCCATTCTTTGGGTAGTCTCAACGGAAGTTAATTTACGTTTAGTACTCAAACTCTCTTTCATTTCATTCGTTAGAGTCGAAGAAGAGCTGACTTTTTTTTTGGATAGTTAACGTTTGGCGTTCCTTATAGAAATTAGGAACATTTTCCAATGGTAGTTCAAATGAAAGCCAATATAACTGTGTCACTTCCAATGGAGATAACCCTCCAGAAGCCTACTACATCGTCCCAAATCCTTGATATCATCAAGCTAAAGCTACAGCAAAACGCTGTTCAATATTCTGGTGATTCCGGTGGCGAGAAAACAGGCAACGTATCAACCCGAGGACAACGAGAGTAAAAAAAGATCACGGAGAGGGTTGAGCAACGTCAGTCTGACGACCAGACAGTGATTGATCGTGAGTCCCCTCTCGTTATCCCCCTTAATACATGAATATCTTGCTGGCCACTTTTTCCGTGTGCTTTTTCTCTTATTGGAGTGTTTATCCCGACCCCGCCGTCTTTTGTTTCTCCCTGCCTTTCTCGTTCCTTCACCTCACATGAATGAGATCTGGAGATAGAAAAAATATAAAAACGATCCAGCGAAGTGTGTCACTACTCAAGTATTTTGTGGGTTTCGGAATACAAGATGAGAACTGGGGCATTTATCAATTTTTCGTTCCTTCGGATTGCTCTTAAACTAGAGATAGCGCTACGAAAACACAGCATATTTGTGTCGCGAAGTGGGGGATTTTCCAGATTGCTGCAGATACATTAGTATCTGTTTGGATTTATGGTTCATTCAGAGGAAGATGAGAAGTTAGTTGGTCGGTTTCTTGGAAAAGTTTGTTCGTTTATGACGTTTCTTGCTCGATTGCAGTCGAATTGGAAACGGAACAACGCTGTGTTTTTAGCCCCACACTTGTTCCACAGTCAATTGTCCTAATATGAATAAGTAATGAGTAAAGCATATTTAACATTGAAGGAAATTCACGTTCTTCGTCAAAAACAAATCAATAATTCAAGTATTCTTCTATCGAATATAATTGTGTTCAGAAGCAGCGTTGTGTGGAGCAGCAGCTCTGTGTTGGACAGCGGCATTGTGTTGATGTGTTGAGCATCATCGTTGTTTAGAGAGCAGCGCTGTGTTGAACAATATTTAATTTTTGATGCGCTCAGGCAGTAGTTGTAAGATTTATTTCATAAAAGTCTACATTTGGGATATTTAAAGGTACAGGGTGGGGCAGAAAAACCTATCCGATTTCAAAACGTTATAAAATTAAAACCACTCAGCTTGTCAAAAAATTTTTTTTATTAAAATATCGCAAATTTTATGCCATTTTTAAATTTAAGTTTTGAAAAGCACATCACTCAAATGTCGTCCTTGGGAGCGGATACACTTATTTAGGCGCTCGCGGTAGCTTTCCATGACTTTCACCGTCATTTCCACAGGAATTTCTTCAATTGCCCGAGCAATTTCCCTTCGTAAAGCAAGAAGGGTCCTTGGTCGATGCTGGTAAACCTTCGATTTGAGGTAACCCCAAATTCTGCCTGTTTACGGCGCCACAAAGGTGAAAATGGGCTTCGTCTGTGAAGAGCACAACATCGTCGTTTGGCAGTTCTCGGAGATCGCGACACAGGTTCGTACGGGTTTCAAAATCCCTTTCACTTAATTTCTGTGCAACAACCATTTTGTAGGGATGCATTTTGAGGTCCCGGTGCAAAATTCGCCGAATACTGCGGTTGGAAATCCCCAAAGCGAGCGAATGTTTTCGCGCCGAACGACGCGGGGAACGTTCAATCGCGGCTCTCACATTGGCCACGTTTTCAGGTCCTGTTGCTGTCCTGGGACGTCCAGGCGACTTCTTTTTCAATGCTGAACTCGTCTGTCTAAAATTTGACACCCACACTTTAATCGTAGCGTGATGTGGAACAGGATCATGACGCCCGAGTCCGAAATGAATTCGAAAAGCACGTTGTGTAGCAATTATCGAACCGCCGCATTCGATAAACCGCTCAATAACAAAAGCACGATGTTCACCAGACCAAGGCATGTTGGCTACTGACAAATGGCATAAAACCAGCTTTCTAACGGTTTTTACCCCACTACTCTACCTGCTCTCTCTTCTGAGAAAAAGGGATTTGAAATCGGATAGGTTCTTCTGCCCCACCCTGTATGTATATTGAACTTAAGGTGATGCGTTAACAGGAAACATTGAAACACATGTGAACGAAGTAGTAACTTTATTTTTGAGGAGACCTGTTTTAGTTACATATGTTCTTTCGGCTGTTGTCGGTAACTGCTAACTAGCAAACTCCTAACTACCTAAGTTATAACTGTCTCCTTTTTTTGTTCTAGAAGAGGTGAATCTAACATCAGACACCCAGTCTTTCTGAGTAGTGTCGGACTCTTACCGACTTAACACCTCTCATCTTATCTGTTATTTTCTCTTTCGCATTCTTTTATGCTGAGTGTTTGTGTTCATCCTTCAATTGGATATCTCTCACTAAGTGTGGAGTTCTATATCTTCATTTTCGCAATTGGTCTCTAGGTCTTATGCGGTAAATTCTCGCTGTTTTTTCATCTTCAGCGGGGTCATAGTCAACTAACCTCCTAAGGTCGTCATTAGTATGTTCACTAGCTCTTTCATAGGCTTTTGCAGCTTTTCGTTCGATGAATGTAGTAATGGACTCCCATCTTATGTCTTTTCGGATTTGTTCATTCCTAACAAAGCAGGGGGCTAACGCCCACCTCAGAAATTTGTTTTCTGTACTTCGTATCCTCTTTATATAGGTTCTCGCTGCATATCCCCATGCTGTAGATCCATATGTTAGCTGCGGTCTGGCGACTGCTTTTATGATCCTCAATTTCGTGTTTTTGTTCATTTGGCTTCTTCTGCCTATAATCGGGGATAATCTTTTCATTGCTACATTCGTTACATCCACTGCATACATAATGTGATGTTTCCACGTTAGTCCTTTGTCTAATATTACTCCTAGGTATTTAGCTTCATTCTTCCATTCAATTTCATTATTGTCTATGGATATCTTCGATTCCATCTTCAGTCTTCTCTTTTGAAGGAGTATTGCTTGACTCTTTTCTCCATTGATTTTGATTTTCCATCTGTTACACCATTGACTGATATCATCTGCAGCTTCTTGAAGTCTTTTGTGAATTATTTTTGTATTTCTGTGCCTAATTGCTATGCCCGTATCGTCCGCCTATAGAGCAAGCAGGCATCTTGGATTTCTTGGTATATCATGTATATATATGTTATAGAGTAGCGGTTCTAGTATGGATCCTTGGGGAACTCCTGCTTCTAAATATCTGAGTGTGGAATGAACATCACCTATTTTCACACAAAAGTTCCTCTCCCCCAAATAATTTCTTATTATTCTGCATAACTTGGGTGAATATCCTGCAGTTATCATTTTATATGCTAATCCTTCATGCCATACTCTATCAAAAGCTCTGGTTACATCAAGTAGTAGTAGTCCTGTGGCTTGTTTATTCTGAAATCCTTCTGTGATATACTCAGTCATTCTTAGGAGCCGTTGTTCAGTTGAATGTTGTTTTCGGAACCCAAATTGTTCACTCGGTATCGTCGCCAGGGCTTCTGTTTCTTCATTAAGTCGTCTGGCTAAGGGCCGGTATTATAAAGACCAACCGAGGATTCAACCGTTGCGCCAACAACCAAATTCCTCACTATCTGGTAGTTGGCGCACGGTTGAATCCTCGATTCGGCTTTTATAATACCGGCCCTAAGACTCTCTCCACAATGTTTCCTAGGGCTGGGAGCAGGCTTATCGGTCTATAGTTCTGTGGGAACTTTTTGTCTTTACCTGGTTTATTGAGAACAATCACTTCGGCAGATTTCCATCTTTTTAGAAAGTGCTCTGTTCTCATCACGCCATTTGCTATACTAGTTAGAGCTGCCGTTCCTTTCTTTGGCATTTTCTTCAGCATGAGATTTGTAATTTTATCTTTTCCAGGAGCCTTTCTTGTTTTCATTTTATTGATTATCTCTGGATTTCTGCCGGAGATGTTGGGTGAGGGAGTTTGCCATCCGGTGGTGATTCTTTCATTTCTTCTTCATTATCTTCAATTAATTCTTCTAGGTCCTCATCGTCTTCTTCACAATAATTTATTCTTGACTCCCTTTCTATTTATAGTATCGGCAAGAGCGTTAGATTTATCGTGTTTTGAATATGCCATTTCATGCATTCCATGCAGTGGTGGAATTTATGTTTTTTCATTACGTATGTCTGCTTTACATATTCCTTTCCTATTTATACTCCTGCCAATGGGTTCGTGGACTTGCGCCTCCCAAACTTTCTAGTCCCTTTCCTACCTGAAAGTGACCTTTATTCTCTGAAGGTTTCTGGTTGATACAATTTGGGAATTTCCTTGACGATAGATAAAGTTGAGAGTGAGAGGAATGCCATTGCAAGCAGGTATCTTCTGAATTATGAGGGTGACAAACTCGGTTCGACACGGACACTGTGTCGAATAATCGCTTTCCATTTCTTGATCAAAAGTTAATATAATAATGTATTCAACTCCAACGAAGAATCCAGCTATCCATCTAGGATCATTTACATATTTGCAGATGCCGGTATTTTGTGGAATCGAACAGTCATAAAATGCTGAGAATAGCAAGACTTGCGAAGCAAAGCTCCTTTGAGATAGCAGAAAATAGAGGCTCCATTTCTTCAATTCGACCTCATTCCCTTCTAATCTTCCATCTATTGGCTGCCTCAATATCGCAGCAAGTGGTGGGTCAAACTTATCAACGAAGGCACGAGGTGCGAAATTGCGCTCACGTTTTCAATAGACCACCTACGGATCGATAATTATTGCCGTCGAAGGTTGAATTGATATATCTGTCTACAAGTGGTTTCCCGAAACTGTAATCACCAATAATTGCGCCACGGGCCATGAACACGCTAGATAATTAATTGCTCATGCATCGTTGCTGCATCTCACGCATGATTCTGGTCTATGACGTGTTTAATGCGTCAGCGAGGACAATTTCCAGTCGGAACTGGATTTCGTTATGTACATACAAGTGTCAACAAGTTAACCGAGTTTCAAAGACCAATGAAAACTCGAATCAAGCTAACAGGTTCGTTTGGGATGCAAAGAATACCTGGTGTTGACTCTTTTTGTCATATTTCTGGCCTAAATGCGCGGATAACTTAAGCAATGCACAGGGGCGATCACTAATTGTAAATTTAATTACAAAAAACTCGCGTTTCTTGAGATAATCCGAATAGACAATACGAGGTGCTAATTTTCAATTTGAATAGGTCTGGATGCTGAAGCGTTTTCCTATAAGAGGTATTATTTTGAATGGTCCGCTATTTCGGTAGATGTCACCTTTGAAGCTGTCATTTTTTGACATTTGACAAGGATAAACTACGCCAAAAATCAAAATGGAACGATACACGCTTCCGCAACGCATTCAAATTATTAAAATTCACTATAAAAATGGTAAAAATTTCGCAGAGGAGGCTGGTGAAACTCGAGCATTTTTGGAAAGACGTGAAGCATCTTTCCAAAAAGCAATACAGAAATTGGCGTACTTTGAGCCGGTGGGGCAGGTTAGTGATGTGAAGAATAAAACCCGTGTACGTCGCTCAAGAATAGCGGAGAATATTAGTGCTGAAGCCGAAAGTGTTGAAGAAAATACAGGTTTGTCCATTCCTCGTCGTTCTTTGGATTTACACGTCATTACTCCTTATTTTGCATAAAGATTTGTGTCTTGAGGCTTGTAAAGTTTAGTTTATACAAGAACCCAAGCCGACCGATTATCAACAACGTCGTGTCTTTGCTGATTGGGTCCTCGAAATACATGAAAATAATCCCAAATTCTATCGAAAAGTTGAGTGATAAGGCCCATTTTCAAATCGGTTATGGTTATGGAAGATTCCATGAAAAGGATATGGTCCTCTAGTCGTGGTAGTCATTAAGCTAATGTTATTTTTCATTATTAACGGCATACCTTTCATATAGTGAAATAAACATCCGATCATTCATGTAAAACAATTGCATTTTTCTTCGAATGTCAAAATAACGAGTATTTGTTATTGGAAAACCCTTCAGATTGAAATTGAATTGAAATATTTCCCTTTTTCGAAGGTTATTAGCAATTTATTTTACTAAGGACTGAACTAGAATAAATTCGCTATCACAAAAACGCCCATATCTCTTGAACCAATTGAGAAAATCAAAATTTGATCATAGTTATGAACGTTTTGAAACATGTGGAACATTCACTTCATAGATATTCCAATTCTCTGTCGCAAAATGTCGAGCGAAGTGAAAACACGAAAAATTATAGTGAAACTTCTTCAAAATAATCAACAATTTAATAGAGCTTCAAAAGAATCGCAAGAGAGGCTCGCGTTCGTCCGGAAACGGTATCAAGAGCTGTTAAGCGCTTCAACGAAGATCTTACAATTAACCACAAGGAAGGAACCGGGAGGAAAAAGGGGTTTAATAGCCCAAAAAAAGTGAAGAAAGCCGGACGGAAAGTGGCCCAAATAGTGAGTTGTTCGCAGTCAACCGTTCAGAAAAACAAGTAGAGTTGAGAGCTTAGAACATACAAAGTGCAGAAAGTGCCAGACAGGAATGTTGTGAAGAATCAAGAAGCGAAATCAAGAGCAGAAAAATTAAAAAAAGATTTCTTGAAAATTTTTTCCTGTCGCGTGATGGACGACGAAACCTATGTCTTCAGGCTTGGCTGATTTCTCGAAGCTTCCTGGTCAGGAATTTTATACTGCAGATTCTCGTGGAAATGTTGACGAAGAATTTCGCGTGAAGATACAAGCAAAGTTTCCTAAAAATTCCTGGTTTGGCAAGCAATTTGCACTTGTGAGAAAAGGAGCAAATTTTCGTTGGCCAAGGCTCTGTTGACTCGAATATATACATCGAGGAATGCTTGAAGAAGCGACTTTTACCATTTTTACGTGAGCACGATGTGTCAACAATCTTTTGGCCAGATTTAACTTCAATGAGGTGATTTTTGTCCCCAAAGAGGCCGATCCATCAAATTGCCCAGAACTCAGGCCAATCGAAAGATATTGAGCCCTAGTAAAAAGAGAATTGAAGGAGACTAATCAACGAAAACATTAGCGGAATTCAAGCAAAAGTGGAAGACATCATCCCAAAAAGTGACTTGGAACACTATAAGAAGCATGATGGGAAGAATTCCAGAAAGTATCCATGAATTTTGTAAAAAATAGTTTTGATTTTCTTATTTTAAAAACAGTTTTCATTAGATTTAGAAAATTATTCGAAAATGAGTTTGATTTTCGAAATCGGTCCAGTGCCAGTGGTTCAAAAGATATAAGCGTTTTGTGATAGCGAATTTATTCTCGTTCAGTCCTTATTCTATGTGAGATATTTTGAGAATCGATCTCTCTTTGATTCTTCTAAAAAAAGCATTTTCATAACTAATAATTGAGTCTCTTTCTATCGAATCAAACATAGTTCATAAGTACCTTACCTATTGTTAATACTTTTCTCCTTTTTTTTCAGGCAACTCATCGCACCGAATATTATGCAGAAGCACTTTCTGGCGAACGGAGCAGAGCAAGTATCCAAGCAGGTAAGCAACTTGAAAAAACAATTTCAGGAACACTAAATAATTACTCGAGCGGGAACTTTCATCGAGAAGAAGGATAATAATGTTCGGAATATATAACTAAAAGGCGTCCTCTGAGACATTTCCCCATAAAATTCAACTTATAAAGCGATATCCTCGTCAATATAATACTCCTCGTAAAGAGCGAATTAATAAATTCGCGTTCAAGAGGGTTACGTAGTTTAATAACGTCAACACCTCAGCTCCAATTTCGTTTCGAAGAAAAAATGATCGAAATACGTGTACCAATCTTTCTGGAGAATTTAGGGATGGAAAGCTCCTGAGAAGGATAGGAAATAAATCAGGGTAGGATAATGAAAATATTTCAAAAGGAAATGCATATCTCCAAAAGGATGTGATATGTTGTCACAACGATTCCTTTTGGAGATATGAAAATATTTTTTTTCGCAAATCTTGACATCATCTACACAATCCAAGTATTAACCATGTTATCAAAAAGGTTCGCCCAAATTCACAGTTTTCTGAGCTATTGATTTGTGAAATTATTTTCACCAATACCTCGAAAACTTTATCCAAATTATAGTTTCATACTATTCAAAATTAAACATGAAATTTCGAAAAGAATACCTAATATATGTTCTCATGGATCTATACAGAATTTCAAATGCGACGTACAGTATACAGTTGACGCCGCAGACTATTTTCATTACCTACAACATGCCTTATAATTATCTGTCTACTTTCCAGTCGTAATGGCAATTAAAGAAGATAAACGAAGATTTATACTTCACGTAACTTAATGAAGTAGGTACCTTTTCCACTCAATTCAGTCGTACGGTGTTCATTCAAAGAATCTGTATGGTTTTCCCAAAACCAAGGTCGTTAACCATCATTCTTCAAATCAACATAAACCAGAATAGAAGAATTGGAATGTGCGCATAGTGTATAAACAATCATTTCCACTGAGTGAGCAAATATGAATATCGGAACTTATTTCAATTTGATCACAGCTCTGTTGACCGGTGAACATGGTAAGTAAATAAAATTGCTTTCTATTCTAAATTATAACCAGAAAATGATTCTTTCACAGCCTGTGATTTTTTGTAGTAATTCAAAAGGTTTGATAATTTTTTTCTCATATGAGATCAGTAAAGGCTTCTCTATATTTTAATAATTATAGTGTACCAAAGACCCATATCAAAATTCGGTTCCAGACGAATTATTGTGAACTTAAATGTCGATTAGGATCGATCTTTTATATTTGGTTAAATTGTTTTATTACAGGAAAAACACTCGAAGGAGAGTTCACGATTTTGTTCACAAAAATATCAAAGATACCTACATCTTACCTTCTCAAAGAAATTACCATACCATATCACCTAAAATCGAAAACTTATTTTGTTAATCAGTTTATCCTCCAAATCTTCGTCTGACTTCATTTAAAATTCTGATGCAGAAAGTCAAATGATTTCTAGTGATTCATTTGTTGAATCTTCCTTACGTTCCAATTGAAAAAAATATACCAACATCAAAGATAAAATTCTGAAAGTATTCTCGTGTTTGTTGAGTTAGGTAAGGATAATAGGAGATATTCTGAAATCAAACATGGATTCAATTTTATTTTAATTATGGATTATCAGTTATTTCATGTGATAGAATCATGCTTATCGAGTAACGATTAACTGTTACATTATGGGAATTGGAATGTGACATAATTTCAATTTTATCGATAAAATATCAATGAGAAGATGTTTCTCATTCTTGTAGAAACTTGCTCTTCCCAAGGTTTTACATGATTATTCAATACCTCCGCTTAACTTTGGATCCTTTGAATTCTACAAACGATAAAACACTATAAATTCGAATTTAAATAGGAAGACACTTTTATTCGGGATAAGTCAAGTTATTTTCAGTTTCTCGAGGTCTCATTAGTCTATTCCAGCTCAGATGCGAATAAGCTGCAGCTCGAACTATTCTGTATGTTTTTGCAATTCGAAGTTATCCTAAGTGTAGACTCACTCCAGGCAGGAATTCATAGGAAGCTCGTTCCCAACTTTATTTTTCCACTGAAATATTCGAGTTATGCTCTCTACTCTATGGTTTTATCCAGGATCGTAATTCCCGTGATTTTCACATCTGGAATAATCTCCAATTCATTCATACTGACCCGTTCGTAAAAACGAATAATGAAAATTCATTTCGCCCAACTCATTCCAGCAATTCAGCCGTCAGAGGTCACAGGTGTCGTTTTCAGGAATAATTTTCCGGAGCAATATGTCGGACTGGATTCTGAAAACTTCCCCTTGGGTGTCGACGAATCGAATGAAATTATTTTCATCATACACGGGTGGATGGAGAGTCGAAATATAACGTGGTATAAAGAGTTAACTGAAGCTCTCCTGAATCAGCATGAGAAGGCTGTTGTTATTCAGGTTGACTGGTCCAAAGGTTCAAAGATGCGTCGTGATGCGGCTGTCAGAAATAATAAACCTACAGGTAGGCCCACACATTTTTCGGAAGTCAGATACTGCTTTTCTGATGTTTCGGAGTTGTTTGTCCAAGTGGAAATATGTACAGTTTTTCAGTCCACTGGTTTACACTCCATAAAATGTATACATTCAAAACCATGCTTTAGTAACGGAATTATGCGTTGGTCATCGATAATGAGTGCATATTTTTAAGGTGAAATCATAGGAACCTTCATAAGCAACCTCATCCAGAACAATCAACTCTCACTCTCTCAACTCCACTTGATCGGTTTTTCAATGGGAGGACAAGTGTCTGGGTTTGCAGCAAAGACTGTCAAATCCCAGACAGGCCAGAAAATCGGACGACTGACAGCCCTAGATCCTTCTGGAAGAAGCTACAACGATAAGCCACCAGAAGAGAGGCTCAATCCTGATGATGCAGAAGTAGTAGCGGTCATTCATACAGACACAGTCAAAATAGGATTCAACGACTCTTGTGGAACTGTCGATTTGTTTGTTAATGGAAAGATCTATCCTCAGCCAGGGTGTCCTGATGATCTCGACCTCATCGAGCTGGGTAAGTGAGAGGAAAAGGTTTAATTTTGATGATATTGTAACTTTTTCGTTTGCAGCATACTGCAGCCACTTCAGAGCCTACAGGTATTTTATCGAGGCTGTTAATAAAAATCAACTCATAGGGACAAAATGCGAAACATATCAGAAGTATGAAGAGGGGAAATGTTCAGGAAATGAGGAATTGGACTTCGTCAAAATCATTTCTCCAGCTGTGAGAGGAGATTTCTATACGAAAACAAGACCGAAGCCGCCTTTTTTTGATTAAATAGTTTCTACTTTTGTTTTCTTCTCTTTATTTATTATAGACATTGAACTGGATATATTTATCGATATGTGAAAGATGTATCCATGGTATGGGATTAAACTATTCGAACAATTTGTTTTTATGTTCCATCCCATAAACTCCTACATACTATGAGGGTAAAGGACTCTGTGACGATTCAACAAAACGACTTTCTTGTACAACTACCATTAAAAGTGACACTGTTAATGACAGCAAACAATGTTAAAAGTAATTATTTACGTGGAAGCGTGTTGAAAATATTTTTAGGACTCCATTTTCTTATGATGAAATCAGATAAAAAAAATGCAACAATTGCAAATTTTTATTATCAATATTTAACAATCATTACTTATGAACATTAATATCAATCGTGAAACTAGAACAATTACTAACATTAATGCCCTGTGACGTTAGGGAGCTTCGCAACACATTATTAGAATCCTCAGCACCATCAGTACTTGTGGAAACCGGAAGTACAATATTGGATGATGATGATCCAAAATCTGTTGAGGTTGGGAGAATTTTTTCAGCAATGACATTTCTATATTCAATGGAATGATCAACATAGCCCTCGGCTACCGTCGTAGACTTCCATTCACCATGTTTTTTTATATCCGTAATATTTGCTCCTGATTCTGCTAGCAATGAAGAGGAGGATCTTCGAAAACAGTGTATATTGCTTTGGTTCTGGCAGTTTGAGGAATTCGGCAACAATAGAAGGAATTTTTCCAAATGTATTGATACCAACTGGATTGGCAGTACATTTATTATTCATGTATTTCAGGAAAAAACGACGATGTTTGATGACAGAAGGGCGCAGTGTATAGTACTTATGAAAATAGTCAACATACTTCCCAATAATACTGAAAGAACGACTGACTTTCGTTTTTGTGTTTAGAAGTTGTGTAACCAATGATTTGTTATTTCGATGTCTTCCACTGATAAATTACACAATTCTTCACGCCGGCAGGCTCCAAATAATCCGAAAACAGTTGCAACCTTAACCATCAAGTATTTCTCATCTGGTGTCTCATTTATAAACTTTTCAACTTGTTCAGGAGTAAGAATTTTTGATTTTTTAGGACGATATCCTTCACTTTTCCGTTTTAAATATTACCTTAAAATATTTACTAACATCCACACTATTTTCAACCAGGGCGCTTGACTTTATCATTGAAAATTTGCTCCACAAAGTTGATGAACTCCATGTTTTTGATTGTATGCCAGGAAAACAGGTTCACTGAAGTTCCCTTCTACATTTTTCAATTTACATCAGGCCAGGAAATTGTTATATGCAATATCGTACTGCTGAACAGATTTTTTAGGTAGGAGTTCCAGATTTGCTCTTCTTGCAGACTCTTCAATATCCACAGGAACAACCAAATCGTCGCTTTTTTTAATAATTGGACTCTCGACAAACATATTAAGCAGTTAAAAACCCAAGACGAAAATCGGACAGGAAATTCAAATGACAGCGTCTTTTCTCATTTGTTAGTAATCATAACGTAGGCAACGTTTGCCATTCACAACACCTTTTGATTATTTGAATATTAAAATGCATTTTGAAGTTTATTGTCATTGCAAATTCGCCTGTTTCATTCATTATCAAAATAGGGCAGTTGTACAAAAAACATTGTATGGTATTTGTGTTAAAAGTGATTTTATTTTGTTTACTCACAAAATAAAACGTCACTTTAATACTCATATCATAAATAACTATTTTGTTTAGTAGAAGCAAGACCCCAAATGTAGGTATTCAATAAATCTGTTCTTTTAATAGTATTCCTGTACAAATGTACTATCTATGATTTCTGGGGCGCACGCATAGTTTATTTTCAAACGAAGTGATTATAGGCTATTTACTTGTAAATATAGCTTCCTATTTGCATCCATATTTCGACCTAAAGGTCAAAGCTACGGCGCACATGATTGACTTTATGAACTTATATCCGAATATCAAACAGGACCAATTTGAATACTTGTTGGAATGTGGATCAAAGTCCATAGGGGTGTTAATTCAGTTTCCGGAGTGCTTATTGCTGTGAAGTAGTAGCTGATTGCATTTAGATTGTCGGGTTTGCTCTTTCGTGGTGTACAAGCGATATTGCCGGCCCGTCGGCTTTCATGAATATAAGATGAGGTCTGCAAGACTGGTATCTCCGGTCAGACCGAATATTGGGTTTCATTGAAAATTATACGATATAGAAGATTGAAAAAGAGATAACTGTAAACGTGACTGGTGAATTTTGCGGAGAGACTGGATTCCGCATCGAATATATTAAAATTGTAAACATGTTGTTCGGATTCAATAATTCATGAGGTGCGATTGAACTTCGGGAATTCTGCCACAATATTTTTGGGTTCTGTTTCGTACCTTGATTAGATTATCAAGGTGTACAGTGATTGTTTTATCAGGATAATGGTCTTACTTAACCGTAAGCATCCTATGGTGATCTTGACAATCGCTGCGATAAGTTCTGTTATCTATACTTAGATAACAAATTCGAAGAGGATGAGAAAGTGGTGAAATTTGAACTCATTCTCAACAAATAATAAACTGTAATTTTGTTGTTGTTTAGATAACAAGCCCGAAATAATTATACAAGTATTATGTATACAATTATTAACTCTACCTTCTATATGAAAATGTATAGCAAAGGAGCAAAGTGAACAGTTGTAATCTATGAATAGGTATGGTTTACAAGCGATTTACTAACAAGTTGACCAACGAAAATTGATTAACAACTGACAAAGTACTGGATAATAACTTACGACTAAATATTGACGAATTACTGGCTTACAACTGACGATTCTGATTAACAACTGACAATTGACCGACGATTCTTTTTAACAAATCTTGTCTCAGTAACATAGGATGACCCATAAATCAGCCCAGAGGGTATTTTTAAACAAAGAACGAGAATTGTAAATCAAGGCATATAGAACAAATATTGCAGTACAAGTGATCGATTCCATATGGTTGAAATCAATTTATCTACACAACCTTTTTGAAAGAGACAGCTCATTTCTTGTGGACAAGGGATATGGAATTCATTTTGTCCAGATGTTGCGGAGTGAGACGCAACAGGTTTTTGTCAACATTTCTGCTTGAATGCTTGTATCTTCGGAGAGATTTAGGAGTGCCGAAACAAACTCAATGAGGTAGGCAAGAAGAATAAGGTCTTTTTAATCTGGGTGCCCGGTCATTCGGGAATCGTAGGAAACGAAGAGGCCAATACACTGGCCAGAAAGGGCGCACAAACGCCACTCACTGGCCCAGAACTCTTCTGTGGTATAGGAAAATGCACCTATAAGAAGGAGTTTATGCTGAAGGAGAAAACCGAAAGAGAAAAACTCTGGCGGAATCTCCCAGGGATGGATCACTCCAAAAAGTTCCTCCGGAACTTTGAAACTGCTAGATCCAAAAAATATCTGGATCTCAGTAAAAACCAACTGCACCTACTCACTGGCTTTCTCACAGGACATTGTCGCCTAAAAAAGCATCTGTTGAGAATGGGTTCATCAGACACTGATGATTGTAGATTCTGTGGGGAGGAGGAAGAAACTCCTATTCACCTGGTTACGGAATGCAATGCCATTGCAAGCCAAAGGAAAGAGTGCTTTGGACAAGAAACTTGTAGAAGTGGGGAGTTATCCTCCTTGAAGCCGTCCCAGATACTGGATTTCATCAAATCTCTGGAACTGGAGGGCGAGCTGTAGGAGGCGCGATGATAACAGCTCTGTCAGGGGGCACAATAGACCTCAAGGTCGCAGTGGACTGTAACCCCTTTTTACTATAACTATAACTATACTATCTTCGGAGTTCGGAGGCACAAAGGTACCAAAACTTTGTGGTTTGACTGTTCAGTTTTGAGCACCTGCGATCAATTTGAGCTACGTGTTTTTGTTTTTAACCAGTGTTAACATTTGATGCACTTTTCCTGTCCCATATGGCCGATATGTGAATATTGTCGTTGTGCTGTTTCCATTTGAGTTTTCACCGAGGTTTTCACACCTAGAATGCGACCATTCAAGGTGGGCGTTCAATGTAGTGTGTTTTTATTTCAAGTTGCATTTAAAAATGGTTTCAATTTGAGAACTGGAATTTTGTCGGTAAACTCAGAAAGGATTGGAGTTCTTAATGAAATAATTGAGATTTATTTCTTTTCAACAGTTCATTTTTTTTTCTTTCAAAAATAGAATAAAGTAGGCCAAATCATGCATCTGTTTTCAAACGAACCATGAAAATAGTTTACTTCCGATTAAAAGTGAATCTACAGATAATATCATCCAGAAAAACAACTTGAAAAACGGAATTGGCAGAGAATGGCCGAATTCAAATATGTGGCGGGAAAAAGTTCCTGCTTTACCCACATATTCACCAATTTCATAGTTCAACGATTTTCGGACAGAGAGTGCCATTGTACATTTCATTTATAATTAGAGAGATAAACATGGAACTTATGGAGATAATGAAAGTTCTGTCGAGATATTCCATAAAATGCACGGTGGCGCCTCTATCGGCTAAGTTTCCCTCCTCGCTCTGAACGGTGACCTTAATGATGGAGCTCTAAGATTAACATTCCTTCTTCTAATGTAAAACAGGCCTTCAAGCAGTTTTCACGATTCACCTCATCATCAGACTTTCCAGATCGAATCGATTGTCGAATGCTCGATAACTGTTCAAACTGTTGTAAAATCACCAAATAACTCTCAAAATTCTATCACCGAATGAATATTTCGCTTCACGTCAAATCTAACCGCGTACATGGGGCAGACTAGTGGTGGACAAGAGTACTCTACCAACCAGCTGCAGTCGAATTATGCCCGTGGAATCTGAGTATAGGTACTCGAAAAACCCATCAGAACGATTGTGATTCCACATGGCAGTTAGATGATGTGGAATTCGTTATTATGCCGGTTTTTCCGCCTAATCGGAATACCGTTTAAATTTGAATGCGACCCTACATCGTTCCGAAATTCACACAAGCCAATTGATGAAATGAGCTTTTGATGTTGAAGTTCGAATCAATATGAGTCAAGGTTTGATTACAAAGGTTCGATTCATGGACAGGGTGGACAATGTGTGTTTGGCTCCGAAAGATAATTAGAAGGATCATTTGTCCGTCATTGTAACAGATTCTCTTTGATGTTGGCCTGAATCCCCAATCAGAACGTATATGTTTTGGCAAAGTACGATGGATTTTTTATATAAAAACAGGAATCAAAGGGGCAAAACGGAAGAACTAACCAAAGGTCAACTGTTTCAATTCAATCATTGCATCTATTGATCTTGACTTTCCTATCTAATGAACTGGGCGATCGTTAATTGGATGAAAAAATCTGTTCAGGGCAGCTTAAAAACTTTCGAACTTGAAACAAAAATACTATGGTCGAAAGCTTATCAATTCGAAGATATCTGAAGGCTGTACCTTGTCCAACAATTGTGAAAACTCCGTCTCTTGGTTCAGTCAGTCACTGGATCATAATGGAACATATCTTTGGGAGAACAATCATCACATATCTGAGCAAAAAGAAAGACTGTAAGATTCTGACCATTGAACTATCGAAGCTAGAGAAAAGTCACCAAATGTGAAATACCATTTTGTTTTTGGGATATAAACAAAACTTCATATTAATTGAATCAGTTCAATGTTTTCACTAATCAGTCATACATTTATATGTAGTAACTAACAGCCTTTAATCAAATATATTAGTTATCCCATTAAAATCTAGCACAAAAAACAAAATCACAAATGAGTTACCAAATATGGAATAGGTACCCCTATATGGAATATAAGCATAAATCAACATAACAATAACAAAAATGGACCATAATATCTTTGAGATCAATTAAAAGTCAGAGTCACAGATCCAAGTATCAAACTCTGGACCAGCACAATCATAATGTGCCCAGATCCCACACATCAAGCATATTCCATAATTAGACACCGACGACTGTCCATATTTGGATTTTTATACTAGTTCAAACTCTTCTAAATATTTTTTCAAGTCACAATATTTTAATGACAAAAGATCACAAAATGGTGAAATAAACATAATACCGATATACTAAATAGTATAACACCTATGTATACAAGCATAACAGCTGGTAATACTCATTTATTACTCACCTTCAAAATTTTCTTCACGACAACAAAACAAAACACTCCTGCCACACGTTAATCGTTCGCGCAACTGACTCGATGGTGTGAGTGCGATAGTTAGTAGACCGAATGAGACAGAAGAGTGTTGCGTTCATTACTTATAGTCTTGGAAAAATGATGGTATTCCATATTAGGATACTATTTTATATTTGGTGACTTTCCTCTACTAATCTTTACACGGTGTGAAGAAGTTAAATAGTGGGAAGGAACGCATTTCCATCACAGTATTATAACGGACCGAACAAATCGAGATAAAAACAAGAATTTCATTGATATCATTTATTTTTTCATAGTTGAGTCAAATTCCACAGAAAATATTCATTCACCATGATCAAGTCACTCATTTTTTGCGGAGAAATGGTTTAACAGAATTCGTGGGATAGAAGTAGGTACCACGTAGCTCTTTAGTCAATTTTTTGGCGAAATTCACTTTTGCGTTAGAGCTACAGAGACCACTCTTGTAATCTCTAAAACTTGGACATTTAATACCGTAAACAACTGGGTCTTCAAGGGATTCCATATAGAATTCGATACTCCTTTGATGGCTGCAAAGATCTGAAAACGGAGAAAAGTATGTTGAAGTCTAAATAAAATAGTCAAGAACTCAACTGATTGCAATAAATGTTTGCTTTAAGTGACCTGCAATGGTACAAGATAATTCCAGTTCAAATATCCCCGGATAAAAAGCTCCTACTGATCTAATAGTGTAACTTTTGTATCATCCGGAAAATCTCTGGAAGAGAATATTTTCATGGATGATTTATTTCTGCATCATTCTGTAGCCAGTGACGTTAAAGTTCATAATTTATTGATAGTCAAATGAATGTGCCCGCAATAAATGCGAAAAATTTTAATTGGACCCATTCATTCAAGAGCAAATTAAATATCTTTCAGTTTCGGTTCATTTCTGAGTAATCCCAGATAAATAGAAATCCCCTCACATTTTGACCTGAATCAGATTCGTGCTTTCGTCAGGTCAGCATTAGCACTTCTCTACCTGCCGATGGGTTCCAATTAACGGTCTTCACCAAAAATAAATATTTACCAATCAGGCTACCATCCAGGTCATGAAATGAACCAATTCATCCTAGGGATAAGCATTTTCAGACACGCATCGATATCGAAAGTGGTAATTCTTTCTATACTATACTAGAGTCCGTTCAAATATAAGAAGGAGCTTTGTAAACAAACAGAATCGTCTGGTTTGCGCACAATGAAGCTCCTATTGGTCAAACGGTGATAACAGCGCTCTCTTCGACCGCCCTAAGAGACTGCCAGGATCGTACTCGGAACGGACTGTAGATGGTACTGGATAGAAATGATTCAATAATTTGAGTCAGCAATTCCCACATTAGAACTCTAGTGCAAAATTTCTGTTATGATTTGCAACATTAAAACATTTTATATCCGACGTTCCCTAGTCTTTTATTTTGTTTTGTTTTTATACTTATTATTATCTACTAAATAATTTTTTTTTCGGATGCTCGAGATTGCGACAAGGTAATTCCAGGAAACACCAGAGTTTTAGAGATTTGGGTCGGAATCTCGCAAGATTCCGACAAAGTAATTCCGGGAAACACCAGATTTGGATCCTTTTTCCTAATGGGTGAAGACTCGTAAAAGATCTCTGTTCGAATTTATAATGGTCATTTATTTGTAATATCCGAAATATATTTAGTTTCGGTCCAAAATTTTATATTATTTTGTATGAAAGTGATTGTCGGCTGCTCTAGATTCCGACAAAGTAATTCCGGGAAACACCAGATTTGGGACCTTTCCCTTAATGGGTTAAAGCCATCTTGATTTGCATAAATATCGAAGTTTTCAATTGACAAGACCAGTTAAAATACCTAGAGCTACTGTGAAGGTCTAGCTGTTCAAAGTGTTTATATATTTTGTTGTGAAAAGTGTATTGTGTTGGAAAATCTTTTGACAAAGTGTATATAGTGTTTATGGAACAATGTCGAATTCGGAAACGGATACTGCATCTGAGGGTGATATGTGGGGACCACCACAAAAAAGGTCCAAAGGGTCGCATTTCTATGCTGAAGAGAAAGAGATAATTTTGAAAATTTTTCGAAAAGAATTGGAAGAACATCCTGATTTATCGAAAAGAGACTTAGTAGGAATTGTTTCAAAATCCTCAGGGGTGAGTGATTCAGCTGTATTCAGAATTCTCAGAGAATATAAAGAGAATAAAACATTGACGCCACCTAAGAGGGGAGCCCAGTCGTTAAAAATAAATAATTCGGTTGACAATTTCGATATGAACCTTATCAGAAGAATTGTCTACCGTTTTTTTTCCGGAATGAAATCCCAACGATTTCTGAAGTACTAGAAATCGTGAATGATGACGACAGTTTGACAAATTTCAAAAGAACAACGTTCTATAAATTATTGAAAAAAATGGAATTCAAGTTCAGTTAAAACTGAACAATTGTGTGAAATCTCCTCGATTTGACTCTGGGCGGAAAGAAGCTGAACGAAGGCCCTCCTACCGCTGCGCCAAACATGTTGTTATTGCTCCTTCTTACATTTGAACAGAGTATAAAAGACACTTCAGAGTCTTCAGGTCGGTACCTGAAGGAATCTGTCGGAAAAGTGGATCCAGAAAAATCTTGAAATCGCTGCGATACAGTTTTCATGGTCGAAAAGAAGAATGATCGATTCATATGTGGGTAAAATTTAGATTCTTCAGGCGATGTAGAAGTATTTTAAGAAAATTCGCGAAAATTGCAAGAAAATCCGGCAAAAATGGCAATTTTGAACTCGATGAAACTTTTTTCACAAATATCCTGGCCCTGCTGTAGAAACACGGATCGATAGAGGAAAAGTTGATGCAGAATAGTTTGGTATTCATATTTTCTACAATTTTGCCATATCTTCAGGAAAATTGATCAAACTTTGACATTTCGCCAATAAAATCAATCGATTTGCAGAGATCTACCGATGAGGATAACTTTTCAGTAGGTAGATCTAGGGGCTCTGCTTGTTTTATATTATCCAAGGAATCACAATGGAGTTTATTCACTCTGATCACCTTCACGTGATTAATCTTAGGCAAGTTTCACGAAAACTAGCCTCAATAAGCAAGTGGAATTGTTTATTTTGTCCAAGACTAAAATAGTCACATTTGGTCATCATATTTAACATTAAATAAACGAGAGAATTGGATTGTTGGAGATCTAATACAGAAGTAAAACTCTGGATCGTGCTGACATGGGAGGAGAGTTGCAACAGACCAGTTTCTGGCATAACAAGCCGTTGAATATAAACAAAATTGACAGGGAGTTCCACTTAGTGGAGCCTTTGAATTTCCATTCCCTATTTGAAGAAACGCCGATAGAAAATCGCCAGAAAATTGTACTCTACATCGAAGTATTGTTCCATGCCTACCCCAGGTAGGGGTTATCACCAGCCCTGCTTGTTTACCCCTCCGATTCCGAGATCAAAAGGAATATTTCCTATAACGATTCGCCTTCGTATCCGATGCAACGCTCGACGATACATTTTCATTCTGAATTCCCTTTGTCCTTTTTTGGCAGCGGGAATTTCGCACTCGCGAAAATAGAATTATGTGACTCGGTTTAAACTGACCGTGTCTTCTCGGAGTACGGGGCTGTTTGTTCAATATTCAGGAAGGGCAGTTTTCCCGAGGCCAAGACGATGATTGATGCTGTTTACGGAGTCTGACGGCCTTAGCTGCACGGAATTTCGAGGAGATAATCGCAGGAGATTTAAGGATTCATTTCGTTGTGATACGTGCTGCTGTAACACAGACCCTCGAATGTGATCATCACATTCAAGAGCAGTTGGTCAAGTCAGAATAACTCAGGTCACTTAAGGATAAGATAGGAAATGATGGGGTTAGACAATTTCCCAAATAAAATGGGGTGTATTTCTTTATTGTTCCATCCGGAGCAAAAGTTTTGGTAGTTGGTTCGAGTCGAAATCTAATGAATTTTTGAACCAAAAAAACTTTACAGTGAAATAAGATTGCATTGAGCAGGTACAAAGTAGGTTGACAACGATCAGCTGGTGGAATATCAACAAGAGCTTTTAAACTTCGCGACCATTCATCCCAGGCTCCATCAGCAAACAAAGAGCCAGGACTTGCCTTAACATATTCAGAACAAAATATTCATCTGCGGCTAATAAAGGCAATGCATCTTAACCTTCTCTTGCTGATCCTATGAGTAGGTTCCTCTAATCCCTAAAAGACGATTTATGAGTGGACAAGGTAAACGTGGGCCGAAGACTCGATAAACGTATACTTAGTTTCAACTTTTACACCTAATATGATTGCAATAAAATCAATAAATGAGTCCATACCTCCTCCAAATAAAAGAAGATAAGTCCCTAGCTAGGGCATTATTTAAAGAAGACAATGAAGAAGAAAATGTTCCTAGCAACTTTCGAGATGATGAGGACGACTGTCCATCTGTCTATTGTTATGGCCTGTTTTCCCGATTTAGATCGGAAAAAAACCAGTCTTCTCTAGGATCAGCTCTGGAAAAGACTGGTTACGATGCATGCATTGGGCTCACGCATCTTGTGCTGATGTTCCTAGAACAACCAAGTGACTATGAATATAAAACTACAGTTGCCTGTTACCGGTTTGTCATTTTGTCCATAGCATGCGGACAAAATGAATTTAGTTTGTCTCAATTCATCTAAAAATATTTTATCTTTTGGTACTTATATTTCATGAATTTTGATGAGATTTTATGAAGATAGGACCAAAGAACATAGATGTAGAATATGACATTACTGTAATTCACTACTCACAAGTTTTGCCTCTGAAATAAAACCCTATGTCACTCTGTACGTATACTCCATTCACAATTATAAAATCACAACTCTGGTCATGGTTTCGTTTTCAGGAATTGGTGCACCTGATGAAAAATCTGTGCGCGTACAGAGAATATTGTTAATTACAAAACGTTGTTGCCAGTTGCTTTGTTTACATCAAAGTAAAAGTATAAAAGATATTCCACATTTCGTTATTTCAAATCGATCGGCGATTTTGGGGCGAAATATCGATAAGGAATGCCTATTTTTCCGTTCTTTGTCGTCCAGAAGAAGTTTCCCGTCGATTTCGTGCAAGTGTCATTTTTTCCTTTCACGACTTTTGGCGTGAGTACGAACGGCAAATTTGAATTGGACCAAAAATCGATTAATAAACATAAAAAAAGCAAAAGTAAGTACTAATCGCCTTTTTTACACTTGATAACGAAGTTTTTTCAGGTATCTGGCCGTTTGGAAAGATTTCAAACGAAATTCCGGTCCCCCAGAAGTTTGGTTAGTTTCGGTATCGTTTTTGGTGCTCAAAATTTATTTGGAATGTGTAAATGGACAAAAAAGGCTTCCTTATACGATCTTCTAACGAAAGCGATCCGGAAAATATGGTTGAGGTAGGATTTTCGAGGAATTATGAGGAAAGAACTTGCAGAATGAAATTGCACGATTTTCGTAAGTAAACGGGTTCTGGATGACCATCATTGGTCTCTAAATGATTATTGTTGATCGTTTTCACGTTTCAGAAAAAAAAAAAACACGTCGAAAAAGCTAAAAAAAAAAGAAGAAATATGACTATATTGCATTCAACGGTAGGTGAATTCAGATTCCGATGAATTGAAATGTGTCACTGGAGCTTTCATTCCTATCAATCCTTTGCCGAAAGTAGAAATAGGCTATATTGAACCAGAATACAACGGTTTTTCCATATTCCAGGAGTTTGTGTCTTATTTTAGAACAGGTGAATGATAAATGTGAAGCATATGTTTGACCTATTCCATTTTATTTGTACAAACCTACTGTGGTAGTAATGTATGAATATTTTTTAAACTAATAAATTACTATACAATCAGAATATTTTACTCCTTGTTCATAAGATCAAATAAATAAAATTTCGTCAAGTCTTGAACTTTCAGTTCAAGAGAATAATAAACATCAAATCTTCACAAGCATGCATATGAAAATTATGTGAAAGCAATGCAATTTTCTTCCATGGCGAAACATTATATATTTCAACAGTGATCTCTTGTACTTTGCATACAAATAACTAGAAAAGAAATCCTTTCTATCAATTCATATAAACGTTAATTATTTTAGTCCATCACATATTTTCTAATTCATTCACATTCTGAAAAATACGCTAAGAATGTAGAAAGGGCAACATAGTGTTGACTTGGAACATAAAAATATTTTGAAAAACGTCATAACTTCGATACAGAGTGTAATGTGTCAAATTTCCAAGGCCAGAGTTGTGATTTTATAATTGTGAATGGAGTATACTTCCCCTATTACTTACTATAGTCGATAATTCCTGAGAAATTCAAGCAACCAGGTTGTGGAAATCTCCCTCCGTTGGGATAGAAATCGATGGTACCACATTTTTCGCCGAAGCCGAACATGAAAGAATCCGTATGGATCACAAAAACTACATGAGCATCATCGGGACTGAGTCTTTCCAAAGGTCCACAGGTGTAGTAACCTGGTCCTGCTGGATCTAACGCTGTAATTCTACCAATTTTTTTCTTCGTTGAGAGCCATAGATTTTTGCTTGCCATACCAGCTATATGGCATCCTATGCAGTGACAAATGATTTCTATATTCCCATAACTCAGACTTTTGCCACCAAGGAAACACGTGAGTATATCGCTGGTGGCATTAGCTGCAAAAAATCAATATCGAAAAATGATTCAGAAGAATGAATGAAGTCATTTTATTGTGATACCAGATCAAACAGGTATTGAAGCATTTTCACGTACCCACAGCAGAATTATATCGCTTAGCTACATCATATTCTTTCCTCGAGTATTCCGACCAATCTGCGGTCAAAAAGACAGCATTCTTCTTCAATCCACGAAAAATTAAATTTCGTATATCACTGACGTAAAATTCATGACTTGATTGTAACCAACCATGAATTATCAAAAAAACTTTCGTTGATCTGTCAAAATGATAGAGTTCATGACAAAATGAACTGGGTCGTATGGTTATTCCTTCGTTATTGTCAATAGTATGCAACAAGAATCTGACATGTCTTCCTACGAAAAGAATTGTTTAATCAGAGAATCAGAACCAACTGAAAAGTTTCAGTACCAATTGCATGGACAAAACATGACAAGATGAGAACGGCGAATTTCAAACTGAAAAGGGTCATTTTTATTTGTCAGAAATGACATTTCAGTGCTCTTCTGGAAAGAACTTTCCTCTTGAAATCATATCAACAAGGAAAAATCTACAACACATTCAGGAAAAGCCTTTGCAAACAGAAAAATTCCATGATTTTCTACTATTCATATTTGAATTCTCGTTTATTGGACGAAATTATCAATATTCCTAATGTACAGTACCTAATGGACAACTAATTCAGCATCAAACTTCATCACTTTATGTTAACGAACATTTATCAATCTGTTTCATATTTGTACAGGCATTATAATTAGTATCGCATATACATATTTTTAACAATGGAATATTCCATCAAACTAATCAAATAGGACAGCCTGATATGGATTGGAGTGGTACTTTGGATTTCATATAATAAAGTCATTTGAATTATACATTTATTATATATTCATCATTTCCTATATCGTTTGTGAAACGAAAAATCAACAAACTGTATTTCCACTAGCCGTTACCGAATTGTATAGAGCCACCATAAAGCCATTGCGTAAAATTCTCGGTTGAATGATTACATGAATATTTATAAATGAGTGCAATACAGTATTTGTTGAATATAAAAAAAGCTCTTTTGGAGAGAATAATGAACTGATAAACCAATTCTTATGAGAACGAAAATTAACGGGAAAATGTAAATATGCGATGGAGAAATTCATCAAAAAGTAAACAATGAAAGAATGGTACCCATGTTTGATGCTGGCTTGAGAGATATATCTGCTTGTCTGCTGTCTTTTCTCTCATGAATCGAATTCATTTTATGAAAATACGTGGTTCAGCTTTATTCATGAAAACTGAGGCCACAGTCGCAGTATCACTTCGTGCTATCAAGTGTGAATAAAAATAAAAAAACTAATTCTGAAGAGTATCACTAAGTGTTATCCAGTTCCCAGAAATATTTCGAATTCCGACTTTATTATCCTTCTTGATAATTATGATGTAACATTGAATTAACTTATGAGGTGTTTTTCAACATTTTTTTTCTCAGGATATCGAACACTGCTACTACCATGGCACAGTCCAAGACTATCCTGGAGGAACAGCTGCCTTCCATACTTGCAACGGGGTCAGTGGGGTTATCCACGTGGGAAATGAAACATTCGTCCTGCATCCTTTCTATGGTGGAGATCTTTCGGTCAGTAAATGAGAAACATTTAATTGTCCATTTTCATATAATAATTTTCATTTTCGACGAATGAAATGTTGACGTCCAAATTAATTCATTATCTTTATGTAGCTCGACATCAATTTGATATTTCGGATTTCAGCTCATACCACTTAAAATTCTCAGAGAGTAATAATAAAACAGGCACTTAAATGAAAAAGAATTGATTCATCTAGCTGGAAGAAGGAAAACGTAGTACAATAAAATAAGACCGTCAAACGTCGAATTAAAGCTTCCTATCGTCTGATTTGTAAATTCCAGCAACTCGTCTTGGAGTTTACGACCTTTTTTATGCTTCACCGAAGCAGATAATCACATATACTCCATTCACTTTTATTTAATCACATAGGAGGTCATGGTTTCGTTTTCAGGAGTTGGTGCACCTGATGAAAAATCTGTGCGCGTACAGAAAATATCGTTAATGACAAAACGATGTTGCCAGTTTCTTTGTTTACATCAAAGTGAAAGTATCAAAGATATTCCACATTTTGTTAGTTCGAATCGATCGGCGATTTTGGAGAGAAATATCGATTGGAAATCGCCTATTTTTCCGTTCTTCGTCGTTCAGAAGAAGTTTCCCGTCGATATGAGAAATTTCGTGCCAGTGTCATTTTTTCCTTTCACGACTTGTGGCGTGAGTACGAACGGCAAATTTGAATTGGACCAAAAATCGATTTATAAGCATAAATAAAGTGAAAGTAAGTACTAATCGACCTTTTTACAAATGATAACTAATTTTTTTTTGGTATCTGGCCGTTTAGAAAGATTTCAAACGAAATTCCGGTTCCCCAGAAGTTTGGTTAGTTTCGGTATCGTTTTTGGTGCTCAAAATTCATTTGGAATGTGTAATTGGAAAAAAAAGGTTCCTTATACGATCTTCTAACGAAAGCGACCGGAAAATATGGTTCAGGTAGGATTTTCGAAGAATTATGAGGAAAGAACTTGCAGAATGAAATTGCACGATTTTCTTAAGTAAACGGGTTCTGGATGGCCATCATCGATCTCTAAATGATTATTGTTGATCGTTTCCACATTCCAGAAAAAAAACACGTCGAAAAAGCTAAAAAAAAAAAGAAGAAATATGACTGTATTGCATTCAACGGTAGGTGAATTCAGATTCCGATGAATTGAAATGTGTCACTGGAGCTTTCATTCCTATCAATCCTTTGCCGAAAGTAGAAATAGGCTATATTGAACCAGAATACAACGGTTTTTCCATATTCCAGGAGTTTGTGTCTTATTTTAGAACAGGTGAATGATAAATGTGAAGCATATGTTTGACCTATTCCATTTTATTTATACAAACCCACTGTGGTAGTAATGTATGAATATTTTTCAAATTAATAAATTAATATACAGTCAGAATGTTTTACTCCTTGTTCATAAGATCAAATAATGTATATCTATAAAGCTTTCAGGAATTGACATTCTTGCGTATTAATTTATAACCAAAACTCAGTTACTATTGCATTGAAATTATTAGTTTCTCTTTAATCAAATTCGTTTATTTTGTTATTATGTTTATTTTCTTTGTGATGAATGAATAAAACTGTTATTTATTTGAAATTAAGAAATATTAGAAATAGAAATGTTATGCACCCTGACAATCATATCACATACAATATCATGATGAAAACAAAGCACATCGATAAATCTTTACAATCATAAATCCAAAAACTCCTTCACATGTAGAATTTTGTTCACAATTTTCTGTTGTGTTCTCCAAAATGTAACATACATTCTGAGAAATACGCTAAGAATGTAGAAAGGAGAACATAGTGTTGACTTGGAACATAAAAATATTTTGAAAAACGTCATAACTTGGATACAGAGTGGAATGTGTCAAATTTCCAAGGCCAGAGTTGTGATTTTATAATTGTGAATGGAGTGTAGGTCCCTTTTTCATTGCGGGCAATTTGAATGGCGATAATTATTTAGCACTTCTTCAAAATGATGTCGTTCCAACTTAGGCAAGTGTTGCAGTTTCTTTGTCAGTTAGTATTTTTGGTTCTTCCACACTGTATGCTGACTATAACAAGTATTCCTCTCTCTGACGAAGTTTTAATAAGAGTATGACAGTAATAAACTCAAAAACGACCAAAATAATATCTTGCCTGTCTGCTCCATACTTTCTGCTCAGCGTCGAGCTGATCCTTCCTATACATCATCATTTCCCTTGATATTTTCGAGTGCATCGAAAATGAGAAGCTTAATTAAAGCTGGAAAGTGGAAGAAGTGGCATTCATTTTGTGCATTTAATCATGACTGGCTACGTCTGGTTTTATCGACCTGGGGATAATAGGGACAGCTGCTGTTTTTCCTTCAGTCAGACGGTTATTACCCAGGAGATATGCTCGGAGGAATTTGTTTGATGGAGACATCCAGGAACATTAATGACAGTTGCTCGATCGCGCTTATTCCACTGTCTCCAGCGCAATTTCGTTCGGTTTTTGCAGGGAGGGGGCTGTCTGGAAATAAAGATTGTTTTGTTTTCGTTACTCCGTCAATACCTTCTTTATTTCTAATCGATCTATATACTCCATTCACAATTATAAAATCACAACTCTGGCCTTGGAAATTTGACACATTCCACTCTGTATCGAAGTAATGACGTTTTTCAAAATATTTTTATGTTCCAAGTCAATACTATGTTGCCTTTTTTACATTCTTAGCGTATTTCGCAGAATGTATATTTCATTTTGGAGAACACAACACAAAATTGTGAACAATATTCTACATGTAAAGGAGTTTTTGTATTTATGATTGTAAAGATTTTTCGATGTGCTTTGTTTTCATCATGATATTGTATGTGATATGATTGTGAGGGTGCATAACATTTTTATTTCTAATATTTCTTTATTTCAAATAAATAACAGTTTTATTCATTCATCACAAAGAGAATAAACATAATAACTAAATTAACGAATTTGTCTACAGAGAAACTAATAATTTCAATTCAATAGTAATTGAGTTTTGGTTATAAAGTAATAAGCAAAAATGTCAATTCCTGAAAGCTTTATAGATATACATTTCATTTATCTGATCTTATGAACAAGGAGTAAAATATTCTGACTGTAAAGTAATTTATTAGTTCAAAAAATATTCATACATTACTACCACAGTAGGTTCGTACAAATAAAATGGAATAGGTCAAACATATGCTTCACATTTATCATTCACCTGTTCTAAAATGAGACACAAACTCCTGGAATATGGAAAAAACCGATGTATTCTGGTTCAATATAGCCTATTTCTACTTTCGGCAAAGGATTGATAGGAATGAAAGCTCCAGTGACACATTTCAATTCATCGGAATCTGAATTCACCTACCGTTGAATGCAATATATTCATATTTCTTCTTTTTTTTAGCTTTTTCGACGTGTTTTTTTTTCCGAAACGTGAAAACGATCAACAACAATCATTTAGAGACCGATGATGGCCATCCAGAACCCATTTACTTACGAAAATCGTGCAATTTCATTCTGCAAGTTCTTTCCTCATAATTCCTCGAAAATCCTACCTGAACCATATTTTCCGGTCGCTTTCGTTAGAAGATCGTATAAGGAAGTGTCTTTTTTGTCCATTTGGACATTCCAAATAAATTTTGAGCACCAAAAACGATACCGAAACTAACCAACCTTCTGAAGGACCGGAATTTCGTTTGAAATCTTTCTAAGCGGCGAGATACCTAAAAAAAACTTCGTTATCAAGTGTAAAAAGGTCGATTAGTACTTACTTTCGCTTTATTTATGCTTATAAATCGATTTTTTGGTCCAATTCAAATTTGCCGTTCGTACTCACGCCAAAAGTCGTGAAAGGAAAAAAAGACACTTGCACGAAATTTCTCAGATCGACGGAAAACTTCTTCTGGGCGACGAAGAACGGAAAAATAGGCGATTTCCTTTTCATCAGGTGCACCAACTCCTGAAAACGAAACCATGACCTCCTATGTGATTAAATAAAAGTGAATGGAGTATACATCTTTTTATCGAAATTATCGATGTTCAAATTCATCACAATCTTTTTCAAGGTGCTGAACTAGAAGTGCTACCAATTCTATAGAAATACGAAGATTCTCATGAATTTCCACGGTTCGCGATACGGAATACCCAAACAAACCCTGGGATTCAGTCAGTCGGAAGTATCGAGAATACGAGGCGATATATTTATCGAATGTCCCAGTTTTATGCAAGAGCGACTATCTCTTCAGCGCCCTCGATTGTCTTTTATACCGGCCTCTTTCACGATAAAACCTTTATCGAGGCCCCATTCTTTCACCACTAAAGCTCTGGAGCCCTTGAAGAGGGATTTGGAGATGTTCCGATATATCCGAATCTAGACAGTCAATTAAGCTGCCGTAATTGATTAAAGCCGTCTTTAATTCAGTGGATCCTTTGGAATTTTTGAGATCCTGTAAGATATCGTTTGTTGTGTTGAACGTTACTTTGTGGCCTGAAATTTCTCGAAATCGCCAAATACAAATTGGCTCTTCAAAACAGTTTTCAATCTTAACGTAGTTACAAATTGGTGGAGGTGCCAGGTCGTATATTACTTTTTTTTTAATCCTGTTGAGCCTGGTTTGAACTTTAGGATATAGTACTGAAATTATTGTTTCATCATCGGTTCTTGATATATGTGTAAATTTTCAAGTCAATCGGACCTTCTGAAATTGGTAAAAAAAATTTCGCGACGTTTGCAGAATGGCGGAAGTTGAGGTTCTTAATAAACTGATCCTGCTGAATGGGTCTGGTTAGTTAGTGTGAAGGAAGGGTAAATAAAAAACCGTATACTTCAAAATGTGTTCTAATTGTACTATATTTTGGTGGTCAGAATACGTTGGCAAAGAAATGACCAATTTTTCATATTAGACATTTTTCCGCTATCGACACACATTATCTATATGAATGGGACATTTCAAGAAAGACAATTGTCCCGCTTGTCCGGACAAACAGCAATTCACCAGCGGCAATTCGGAAATCTCATCCAATTTTATTCAACTCACTTGTCATCTGTTACGTTGCTCTTGTGAATGATTTTATCGCAGCTCGCAGGGGAAATATAAATTTCATTTAAATTTTTGCAACGCTTCTCCCAACGAGATAGTTGGACATTATATAAAACATGGGACAAGGGGGAGCTTTATCTGCAGCACAATTTATTCGCAACAAATCCGAAGGGCAGGTATGCGACAGAGAAGCGAGTGGAAAAATCATACGATAAGTATGACGTTTTATTCATGAAATAACCCTGAGAAATGTATAGAGCGTTCTCTTCAATTTCATTTTCTCACTCCATATTCTTCGAATTTCATATTCAATTTGGTCTGAATTATTTCTTCTTGTAGCGTGATAAAATTTTATAGGAATGTGTTCATTAGCATCTATAATAATCAATATCTTTTCCGCTATTCTGTCAACATGAATCAAATAAAGTTTCCTGAATGAATATGCATTGGCGAATTGCACAAACACGATTTCGTTCCCGGGGTATTCATGGAAACACAGTTATTCATCTAATTAATCAGTCATGTTCAATTTGATGGAGTTCATCGTTCAGATTCAGCCCGGAATACGCATTGAGAGAATTGCCTGGATTGTTAGAACGAAGTTTTAATCGGAGGCGGCTACCATGGTGATCATTATTCGATCAAAAAAATTTCGCATGCAGCTCGAGCGGAATTATAACTGTCAGATTCACTGGTATGTTGGATATGGATATACTTCAATATATTGACGATTATCTGGGGCTCACAGTTTCAACCAAGTGGGTCCCCTCAGTTCCCCATTGCGAAAGTACATTCGAAATTTTCGATCTACAGATTTCGTTTGGGAGAAAATAAAACAAACTAAAATTTGACTCTAAGTAGGACTGTATTGACAAGTTTGATATCAAAGTATAGGTTTTCGACGACTCTGAATTTAATAAAAAATATTCCAAGGCTGTATCTGTCATAGTTTAGATTTGCACATGTGAAATGGTATTTTTTCAAAAATCAAAATTTCAAATTGTCGTCTCTTGCTCTCGTCAACGTATCCACTTTCCAATGAGCATTGTCCAGAGTATTTCTGAGCATAAAAAAATTGATTTCGAAAATCCCTCCAGGGTGAAACATGATCAAGGAAGGGGTAAGAGCCAATAACACTATATTTGTCACCAACCAGTATTCCCTGGCAAATCTTGATGTGTTTTACATTATGGAAGATATTCTATTCATTAGACTCATGCAGATTAATAATACGCTGATCAATATCCCCTATGCTTTAAGTGCTATGAGCCTTTGAACAAATCTCGAAAATTATGGAAAAGGTAAATCAAAAAAAATTTTACTAAAAGAAGGACTATATGGACAAGTTTGGTATCAAAATATAGCTTTTCGCGGACGCTGAATTCAATGAAATATACCCCAAGGCCCTATCTATCACAGTTCAGATTTTCACCTGCGAAATGGCATAAGGAGTAAAGGTGAATACAGACTATTCTGACGTGACGTGGTTACATGTGGGCCCACGTCAAAAATGTGAGTGATATAAAAATGCAACACATCGTTCTGTGCGTTCACGTTCATATTAGACCAATGGGAGCACTGCACGGTCCTGACGTGACGTGAAATCACGTCACGTCAGAATAGTCTGTATTCACCTGAAAAAACTATATTTGTCATCAACATGAAATTCCTGGCGAATCAAAAAGTGTTTCTCATTATGGAAGATCTTCCACCTATTCGAATCACTTATAATATCCATTTGGTTGATCAATATCACCCATATTTTGGGTGCTTTGAGCTCCTGAACAAAACTCCAAAATGAATTATGGAAAAATTAAAACAAGAATTTACTCAAAGAATGACAATATCGTCAAGTTTGATATCAAAGTATAAGTTTTCGGGGACGCTGAATTCATTTAAGAATTATCGGATGCTCTATCTGTCTTATTTTAGATTTTCACCTGCGAAATGATATCGAAAATAAAAATTTCAAATTGTCTATTTTTCATCTGTATTCAATTTTGTGACACACCTAGTAGTTCGAATAGATTCGATTGATTCAAATCTAAAAAGATCTTTGAGAATAATGTGCCTGTATAATCTCAGTGTCAAGAAAACATTCACATATTTTGCAGGCCAAATCAATAAAGTCCCAGAACAAATCCAACAGCTACCGCAAAACTGACACACAGACAGGATTAAGCCAAGAGCTTGATGGCGCATTGGTGCAATCTGGTCTTGTTATCGACAGAGAATAAGAGGGAATGGGGGGGTTGGCCATAGGGGCTGAGGGATGAACACAACTGTTCGGTTAATTGGCTGTCAACCGTCAAAGACGTGGCGACACATGTAGCTACGTGTTCATTAAAACTTATTCCAATTAATTTTAATTAATCTGGATGGATGGGAGAACGATTCTGAAGATGACCGAGAACATATTCCTCAGATATATGCATGCACTGAGTGAGCGTAAATTGTTTGTGTCGAAGCATCGCATAATCCAATAATGAACCTGCAATGGCCGTTCCTGCTGGTCGGATTCCATAGAGAAATCCAATTCTTACTCTATTCCATTGCAACGGCTTTGTGTTAATTGCATACTAATAGCTCTGTCGGCTTATTCTGGATAACTACTCTCTGGAATTATACAGAGCTAGATTATACCGAACGACAACTGTGAAACATCCAAACTTTTCACGATTCCCGGGGGAAAATGATTTCGTTTATCGTGCAAATCATCAATTTCCCATGTCAGTGTTTCACCCAAAAGAAAAGAAAGAAAAAAACATTGTTAAGATTTTAAATAAGACATATTCCTTCCAAGGTTGAGAGGCATGACTTTTTAGTAGTAGCATGCGGACAAAATTTATTTTGTCCGCATGCTATGGATAAAATGACATACCGGCAACGGCCAACTGTAGTTTTCTACTTATAGTTACAAAACTACTGACAAAGTTCACCAATGAAATGCTAGGCACATCAGCACAAGATGCGTGAGCCCAATGCAAGCAATTCATGCACCGTAACCAGTCTTCTTCAGGGCTAATCCTGGAGAAGATCTAAATCGGGAAAAAAGGTCTCATAACAATAGATAGATGGACACTGGACATTCGTCTTCATGATCTCGAAAGTTGCTAGGAACATTTCTTCTTCATTGTCTTCTTTAAATAATGCCCTAGGGACTTGTTCCCTTGTTTTTGGAGGAGGTATGGGCTCTTTTTTGATTTGATTGCAATCTTATTAGGTGTAGAAGTTGAAACTAAGTACGTTTGTCGAGTCCTCGGCTCGCGTTTGCCTTGTTCACTTATAAATCGTCCTTTAGGGATTGGAGAAACCTCCTCATAGGATCAGCAAGAGTAGGTTAAGATGCATTGCCTTTATTAGCCGCAGATGAAGATTTTGTTATGAATATGTTAAGACAAGTCCTGATTCTTTGTTTGCTGATGGAGCCTGAGATGGATTGTCTTGGTTTTGTCCGGTAGATACGGTTAATTCAGCTGAAATACCTATGTCATTTTGTCCGTTCACTGTATATGTCATTTTGTCCATATAGCGTTATAAAACTAGAAATGTATCGAATTAATATAAAAAGTATATTCAACATACAAAAAGCTCCGTGAATACAATGACAAATAAGTAAAGTTTGAATTGAATGCAATTTGAATGAAAACTGGCCATTTCTTCTTGAAATTTGGCGCAATGAAAAAAAACTCGTGACCTATTGATTTCTGTTATCACTCATAACGACCGAATGAACCAGAGTAGCTCTTGCTAATTTTCAGAGGTTAATTGAAGCCACTCGGGTCGTGTAATGTGGTGAGCAGTTCCGCATTTCATACCTCCGAACTCAAGTTATGATGCCTATGTCATTTTGTCCATATATGTCATTTTGTACGTATTTCCCCTATATCGAATAATTACGAAAAGTATATTTAACATAAAAAGCTTCGTGAATACAATGACAAAATGGTAAAGTTTGAAATGAATGCGATATAAATGACTATTTCCCTCGTCTTAATTTCCACCAATCAGAAACGCGCATTTTTGAATCACAAATGGTTTCTAGATGGAACAAGGGCGGATTTACGGGGGGGGTACTGGTGGTAACTACCCCCCCATGAGTATCCAAAACCTGAGAAAAATGTGGTTTTTGTACCTGATTTAATGGTTTTCAATCGTTATTACCCCCCCATGATCGTTATTACCCCTCCCATGAAAAAGAACTATATCCGCCCTTGAGATGGAAAAACTGTTTGGCAGCAGCTGTCAGCAGTTTTTTCGGGTTTACCCGCGGCAAAACTTGACAGTTGTTGTCAACGAAAATTTATACAAATATGCATCCAGAATAATCTGTTACTCTTGAAATAGTCTTGTCAAATACCATTCGGGCATCTAATTTTTCCTCTGAACAAGATCGAAAAAACACAATGCAAAGTAATATTTTTTAACAAAAAGCATTCGTGCATGTGCAAAAATCCTCGTCTTCGACTCGGATTTTTGTTGCCACCAGCACTCATGCTTCTACCGACCGAATGAACTAGAATGAATAACAAGTCATCAACTGTTCGTGATCATCATCAAATTCATCTGAACTATCTCCGCGACCTCCATTTACCTTGCTTAAGTCAAAATTGACTGCACAGCTTTCATCTTTCCAGCAGAAGCATCCTCACGTGATATTTGAGGCCCGCACCAAAGCCAACAAGGGCTGCGCTAACTCCGGCAACATGGAATGGAGGCACAACACTCACACCGGCTTCCTGCCCACCAGAGTCCGCAGAGATGTCCGAGAAGCCACCAAGTACATAGAGACGGCGATGGTGATCGACAAGGCGATGTTCGAGAGACGCAACGGCAGCACCAGAATCGACGTGGTCCACGACGCTATCCAGGTGGCAAACATCGCGGATCTTTACTTCAGGACCTTGAACACTAGGGTGTCCGTCGTGTACATCGAGACGTGGCAAGGCGGCAACCAAGCTCAAATAGATCGTAATCAAGATATCGGAAAGGCCTTAACTAATTTTAATGACTATACGTCGCGCAACCTCTTCAAGGTTGATAGAGACACGACCCAGCTGTTGACTGGTGAGATGTTCGTGGGTGGGGAGGCCGGTATGGCTGTTCCCTCGACCGTTTGTACGAATAAGGCTGTGGGGATTAGTGTAGATATCAATACGTATGAGCCTCATCTAGTGGCGGGTACCATGGCGCATATGATAGGCCATAACATCGGTATGGGGCATGATGACGGTAGGGAGGAGTGCTCTTGTAGGAACTGGCATGGTTGCATCATGGCCCAGTCGATAGTGGGATTGGACAACGTGCAGCCTTACGAGTTCTCGGAATGCAGCCAGAAGGACTACATTGATAAGCTGAGGACAGGGAAGGCTCTATGTTTGCTGAACAAACCCAACGAACTGATGGTAAGTTAACTATTCTTAAGTCGATACAAACTATTATTAAACCTTTGAAGCACTTTTCGCAAGTTCATCTTCCTTCTTATTACTCTCAATGCTACAGTATCCTTGCACCCATACGAAGTTAATGTGTTGTCTCTGGCTTCATGCTTTATGAAATTCCGGCATTCCAATGTGAGCGCTAAGCACTGGCAGTCAGATTCAAGTGTTTTTGTTCTGATTGACTGTCTGGTGCTATATTTATGCGTGCACTTTGGGGGTTTCTTTTCAAACGCGCCTGTGGAAAGAAATGTTCTTGCTCTATTGGCACGGAAAGTCTCAGTTTAGGACCATATACTCCTATGCCTGTTCCCTAGGCAGACCTGTGGTGACCTCTTCTGATTTTGTCCACTATACTTAAGACGCATAGGTGATAATGGAGCGCACTAGAGTCATATAGGACCAGAGTTCCATGTCTGGTTTTTGTCCCCAGGTCTTTCTAAAGAGCCTTTTGCATGCCCATATCGCTGCTGTGGCCTTTGAAAGAATTTTGTCGATATGTTGTTTCAGAGTCTGACCATTCAATTCCTTATACTGAAAGGACCTTCGGTGTTGCATGGGGTCATTTGCATATGGTCACTTATCGTATATTCAAGCTTGCCTCTAATTGTCCTCACAAGATCATCAGCATGAGCCTGAGTGTTAAAATCGTTGGCTGCAAGCCTTTTCAGGAGGCCGTCTATGACCAGAGGTGAATTTTCCCCTTGTGAGCATGATACAAAAACTAAATTGTCCATAATCTGTCAACTTGATATCTGAGCTTTGAGTTAATAATCATGATGTGAGTGATTTTTTTTATGTAAAACAAAGATCAATTTCCCTCCGCTTCTTTCAACATCACATCATATTGAATATTTCGGAAAGTTAAATTGTTTTCCTCCAAATTCAAAACAGCCATACGTCTACGTGAAAAAACGTGCAGGAGCTTGTTATTGGAGCTTGTTTGAACCTGTTTTTCAAACTGCGTTATTGTATGAGGTGAAGCTGTTAGTAAATCATTCTGGAGCACCGTTCTGAGCGTCGGGATGAGAACAAACTTTTTTCTTGTGGAATTTCGAATCGATATCGTGCGGAAACATATATCGCGTAATATTGAAGTTTCTGCATGGGCTGAGACTCGTCCTCCCGTTCCGAATTGATGTGAGGGTAGAAATTGATTGAATTTGGCATGAATATAACATGACAAGAACTAGAGACCTGCCCTACATCCTGGAGCACAAAAAACCTGTCACGCATATTTCAATTCGTAATTCCTAGTTGGATATTTTTTCAGAAATTCTTCTCTTTGAATTCCAACTTCCTGAAGATGTTAAATTTTAAAATTATAGAAATCAGGAGAAAATATACGAGGATGTATTGATATCTAGTTAGCCTAGACCAGTTCCATGCATAAACAAAATATTGCGATACCATATCAACGAACAATAACTTATTAGAATTGTCAGTGTAGAGTTCGACGTCAAAAAATTATACCAGAGTTACGCAATAAATTTTAAAAAAAGATGTCCACCGAAATTGTAAAAGTCGAAAAACTGGAGTATCGAGCCATCATCAAGTATCTGTATTTAAAAGGGTTAAGAGGTGAGCAGATTTACGAAGATATGCTCAATACCCTTGGTGATCAATGTCCTTCGTATGCGACTGTGAAAAATTGACCGATCGGGAAGGCCAGTTTCTGTGTCAGTCCCCGAAAATATCGATGCAGTTCATGACATGATTTTATCAGACTGTCGAATTGGGCTAAAACGGATATCTGAAGCACTGAAGATTTCATACGAACGCGTTCATCATATAGTTTACGTCAATTCGAACATGAGAAAAATTTTTGCAAAATGGATCCCCAAATGTTTGAATGTTGACCAAAAGCGTGCAAGGGTAGAAGCATCGCGTTCGATCTGTGTTCGATTTGAAAACGATGTAGACTTCTTAAACCGAATTGTTACTATGGATGAGACTTGGGTACATTTCAACGATCCAGAAACAAAACAAAAATCGATGGACTGGCGACACTCTGGTTCTCCACGACCTCTAAGAAGTTTCGTGTCCAAAAATCGGCTGGAAAAGTTCTTGCTTCAGTTTTTTGGGATTGCCATGGAGTGATCATGATTGTTTTTTTGGATAAGGGTAGAACAATAACTGGAGATTACTATTCGACATTACTGACTGAATAAAATACAGGAGAAGAAATGGACTCGCGTACCAGTTCTTGTCGCCACGAGAATTAAAGAAATAAAAAATGGATGTATAAAGAGAAATAAATACCACAAAGTAAACACTGTAGGAAATGGTACTTACGGTTGTTCAGATTTAAAGTTACGTATCTGCTTCTGTCTGCTTTCGTAGGTGTTGTACCGCGTAGAGTCCTTACCTCACTTGTACACTTTTAGGTACGAATGTAACGAGGTCCGACTTTGGGAAGAAAACTAGAGTATATTCGAACTTTGGCGTATCGAGGTTGCGACGTGGCAGCGAGTGAGTTTTCACTGATCAGGTAGAAAAGGGATGTTTCCGGGATTATCGATGAACCACAGAAAAAAGTGGGTAAAATCATAGACCGGTTCTTCTTTGTAACCGACCCGTAAAGCCCATTCCAGTAGGAAACTTTGTGGTATAATAAAATAAAAGATATGAATTTTGAATACTGACCACTCTACGGAAAAAAATAAAAGAGAAAAGACGCGGAATGCTATCCAAAGTTGTTTTGTTTTTACAGGACAACGCCCCAGTACACAAATCTCATGTTGCCATGCAAAAACTTTGTGATTTAGGGTTAGAATTACTAGAACACCCCCCTTATTCACCAGATTTGGCTCAGTTTCCTAAACTGAAAAAAAAGTTCAAAAGGTCGTAAATTTTCTTCCAACGAGGAGGTAATGAAAGCGGTTGAGGACTGGTTTGCAGAGCAAGAAGAAACATTTTTTTAAAGGTCTAGAGACGTTGCAGGTTCGCTGTAATAAATGTATTCAATTAAGAGGAGACTATGTTGAGTAATATAATATTTTGACATTGAAATTTTGTTTGGTTCTATAGTAGGCGAACCAACTTGAAAAAACTTTCAGTTTGAAAAGGAAGTGTTACTACGAAAATCTTCGTAGATAATAAATGATGAAAAATCAAGTCATTTTTCAATCCTGCACCAAAATCGTGGTTTGTTCAAGGTGCGCAAAAAATGCGGCAACCGCATAGTGGAAGATGGCGAAGACTGCGACTGCGGCACGTTCGAAGAGTGTCCAAAGGTAGATCCCTGCTGCGATCCTTTCACGTGTAAGCTCACAACGGAGGCCAAATGTGCCTCAGGCCCTTGCTGCGACGAGTGCAGACTGAAGGAGAGAGGAGTCGTCTGTCGGGAATCGGCCAATGAATGTGATCTTCCAGAGCACTGCACCGGAGACACTGGAGACTGTCCCAACGATCTGCACAAGAAGAACGGTAGTCCTTGCGGCGACAACTCAGGGCACTGCTTCAACGGTTACTGCAACACGGTGTCGCAACAGTGTGAGAAGATTTGGGGCTATGGTGAGTACAATTTATCTGATTTCTTCGATTTAAAGCTGCCTAAGAATGAATCCATGCAGATATGGGAGTGCCAAAGAAAACTCAACAAGGTCTGCTATTTTAGGTAATATAAGTTTTTCTTCCAGGTGGGAAAGCTGCTGATAACCAGTGCTTCGAACAATTCAACTCGAAAGGTTCCATCAACGGTCACTGCGGCAGTGATTCGAGTGGTAGATTCATTAAGTGCGCTCCGGAAAATCTGAAGTGTGGTTCGTTGCAGTGTCAATTAGGAGCACGCTCACCTGTGATCAAAGGACTGGACCAGCTTTTCTCGAGAACGATTATATCGATCAAGGGGGTAGAATACGAATGCAAGTAAGTTTCAATTTTGGAATTCCTTAAGGTGTTCTTTCTTCTCATTCAAAATCACCCGCAATTCTTTGTTAGGCGTAAATAATTTTACTTTAAAATTTCCCTCAGTAGAAGTTGGTTATCGTACTCAATTTTCACCCACAATGTATTATGGTCTTATTTGGGCTTCCTACATTGGAAAATCCAAATAAAAATTAGGATCTCTGTGAGAAGCTTTCCATCAGAAGTTCTTCAGTTTTTCCAGTAGGGGCTACTTAGTATTGTTCAAATCAATTTCTCTTAAGACGATTAGGTCTGAACTCATAGCCAGACCAAGTGGGATGGTCAAGCACGACCACATCTTAAATCTCGAGGAATTGAATACAAACCACTGGAATATTGCTACTATTGAATCATTATGCATGTACGATTACATTCCGCACACTATATACACTGCGCAAAAAAATTATCGCACATTATGGAAATCTCAAATTTATTCTACAACTGAAGGTGTTCTCAAAGATAATTATTTTTATCAGAATTATGCATGCATATGTTATCCACTTTCAACGTTTTTCTTCAATACAGATGTTTTCTCCCAGCAGGAATAAAAAAAGATGATATTATCAGATTTTGAATGTTTGGCTCCATTCTAAAATCAGTTGTTCTCGATCAATTCTAGTAATCAATAGTTTTTCTTTCGTTTGATTTTCTACACTCGATCGCTATGCAACGCGAAACACGCAATTTGACCCAAGAGGAATGTGCCCAAGCGGTAGTTTTGCGAGAAGAAGGGTGGACATACACAAGAATTGCAGAAAGGTTTGGAGTTTCCCATACAAGTGTGTCCAGAATGTTGCAGCTATTCAGGGAGACAAGTATGAATGTCCGAAGACCAGGACAGGGTAGACCACGGGTAACAACTGCCATTCAAGAACGTTACTTGAGAGTTTCTTCGTTGAGACAACGGTTTGCAACCGCTCGCCTCCTTCAAAATCAGCCTGAGCAAACTCATGAGGTGCAAATTAGCACTCAGACAATAAGAAATCGCCTCAGAGAATAATGATTTAAGGCCTCGTGTCGCGGCAAGAGGCCCAGCTCTCACCCCAGCCCATCGAAGGGCGCGTTTGGATTTTGCGAGAGAGCATATCCATTGGGAAGAGGCCGATTGGGAAAGAGTTCTCTTCGCAGATGAGTCTAGATTCTGTCTCTACCATTGTGATCGACGTTCCCTTGTATACAGACGTCCACATTAAAGATATGCTCAGTGCAATTTCCTGAATACTACTGGTTTCGGGAGAGGATCGATTATGGTATGGGGTGGAATATCTTTGACTGCTCGCACAGACCTAGTGGTCGTTGATAATGGAGCTAAGAATGCTGATAAGTATATAAGGAACATTCTTGAAGAGCATGTAGTGTCATTTGCCCCATACATTGGTGAAAATTTCATTTTTATGGACGATAATGCCAGACCCCATCGTGCGCGCATCGTTCAGGAGTACCTTGAAGAGGTTGGAGTCTCTCCAATGGAATGACCAGCTAGAAGTCCAGATCTCAATCCGATTGAGCAGATTTGGGACAACCTGAATAGAAGGCTGAGAAGTTCAGAAAATCATCCAGCTACTCTAAATGACTTAGGAATCCAACTCGGAGGAATCTGGGAAGGATAAGATCAGAACATTTTAAGATCACTCATTTTGAGTATGAACCGTCGTTGCCGAGCTGTAATTAACGCAAGAGGTGGAAATACCAAGTATTAAATCAATTATCAGCATTTCAGTATTTTGAAAATTGTTCATTTCTCTTCTTTCACATAAGATTCGGTGAAATCCTGAATTTTTCTTCCATTTAATGTGTCTTGTTTCGTTCAAAACCTTCCCGAGAGAACATAAAAAATAAGTTATAAAGTCAATGTAGAGTAATTTTTGATTGAAATTTAGATTTTCAGAATGTACGTTAATTTTTTTGCGCAGTGTATTATGCCCAAGATAAGCGTGACACTTTTTGCTTTGCATTTGATGACTTCCATATGTAAGCTTTCGAGACTTGAATATGAAACCTTTATCTTATAGTTGAAAGGAAGTGAAATATGAGATTCGAGGTGGCCTCGGGCCACCAGGGTAGGATAATTCATGATGCTTAAAGATGCACTTGGCATTTGCTTATTTCATTGGCTTGAGTCGTACAAGAAGTAATACCTCTTTTCTCAAATGCGAATTGAGGGCGGAACCGAGAATAAAAGGCATAATTGGGGTACTGAATTCAGTTAGTTGTGGGTTGAGTACATAGTTCCTACGGGAGTAGGTAGAGAGTTGAGACGGAGGTAGTTATTGCCATTAGAGACGGAATTAGATCTTCAAGAGGGTACCGTATCGGCGGTACAAGATCAATTCATTTGTTCGGCGTAAAGACGTGTTCTCACGATGTTCAGTGAGTGCGGATAAATCAAAACTGAACGTGTTTTTGTCAAGACGTGTAATTCATAAGGGTAGATTATTGTGTAAGGACAGTGACACAAAAGTTTAAAGATATTTTCCTTCAATGAACAAAACCAAATTAACCTTTCAATGAGAAACTGCAGATTCGGTTACGTACTTTTCTTGGAAAATTCGGTAAATTTTGCACAAATTTTCTTTCCCTTCTGTAACCTCGTTGTGTTGGTGTAAATTGTAGAATGGTGCCTAATAGTTATAAGAAGTAGACTTGTTTACAGAACGACTACTGGAAACGGAGAGAAATCTGATCTGCCCCAACACGGATTGGTGCGAGATGGAACACCCTGTGGAGATAACCTCATATGCCTTAACCAAACGTGCACTAGTATTTTTCCGTATATTGATCAGCTCAAGTGCCCTACTAACAACAATAACCAAGAGTGTTCTGGGAGAGGGGTAAGTTGAGTAGCTTTCTGCATGCTAATTTCTTCGTTGATATTCATACGCCATACTTGTTTCAATCCTAACTTATAACCGAACTTCGCTGTTTGATGATTTTGTTGAAGTTTATTTCGCATGGGAAATTATATCTTCCTGTAATTATACAAAGAGCTCTCTTGGAGATGAGAATGGCCTGATTTACAAATTCTTATCAAAAAGAAGATTGAAGAAATAAATCTATATATATAAAACAGAGTTGTTGGTTACACCATTTATAACTGGAGATCGGATGGACTGTTTGTTGTGAAACTTCATTTATGGATTCGTCTACGGCCTGGTTATTATAAAATACATTGAAACTTTGAAAAATTCGATGAAAAATTTGCTTATGTAGGAAATGCGTTTCCTCTTTTTTAATAAGGTCACTAGGTGTTGCTACGGTTTGCTTATGTAGGAGTAGGTATCGCTACTTTGTGGTATCAAATATGAACCCTATTGTGAATTATAGAAGTTGAAATAAGATAGAAATTATGAAAAACCTGTCCACATCAAAGTTTTATTTACTTCAGTGTCTGCATTTTCTAACGATGGAATATGGTTTTCAGTTTTGTACCAACACGAACCGGTGCTATTGCAACCCAGGATGGACTGGATCAGATTGTTCGATAGAAGATGAAGTGATTCCGTCCCCACCCCTCCCAACAAGGCCTTCGTTAGAAAGGCCAACTACGAATTTATCCAGCGTCATGAAAAAGAAAGAAACCCCCTACGGTACGTTCAAGTATTAATTCAAGTCCAACTTTATTCATAAATTCCATTTCGAAAACGGCATAAAAGGAACCAATATTGATCAATTTTCATTACATATTTTTAATCCACTCAAAAGTAAGACCACAATCCAATTGATAATTTCGACATGAAATATTCTTCATCTTCGAATATTGAGAAGGGGAGTAGAGAAATCGTCTCAAGGTCCAATAATCTTCCATTGAATACAAAAGACGCTCTTTTGCTTACTTATACCGTTTCAATTCGGTCCAAATGTGGGATTGGGATTGAACTATGTCGAAAATTTCATGTTCTCACTGAGAACCCTTTTATCTTAATGAGTCTCGAATACTCCTTTCAATTTATATCAGGATGGCTCGGGTCAAACGTGATTTTCGTCTCCTTTCCTCGAAATAGGTTCGACCCCTAGAATTAGAATAGACGCATAACGTTTTTTCCGGAATATAAAGAATCCACTTCGAGTGGAATAGGGAAATGGTCATTTAAGAGATTACAATTGAAAGTTTACAGGCCATAGCTTCAACAGGGATCCGCAAAATTGCCTTTAAGACGTCCGTGGATTGCTTTTTTTGGAATTGAATTCAATGAAAGGAAAGGAGGTCTTCAAATTCTAGAAAATGGAAGACATCCGAACGTTACTACGGCTCGTGAAAAGGTTTGAGGAATTTTTGTGTTGAACGGAGGTCATTCTATAAAGATCGTCCTGTTTCTGTGAAATCCATTCACAGAGGATCGAATTTTTTATTGGAATCGCCTACAAAGAGTGCGACTAAAACTCATCATTCAATCCCTGATTCGCATAATTATATTTTCCGATCCAGTGAAATATTCAATGATTTGTGATTGTCCTCATAAAATATCAACGTCCAGTTTCAATTTTACGGTTTGATAGTTAATACCTGCGTGAGTACATTGGTGAAATAATGGTGGGAATAATAAAAATAGTGCTTCATTCTGATGAGTTAATTCGATATTTGAACAGTAAAATAATTACTACACACGAGTCGCAAATATCATCGGAGTTATGTCGACATATTCTATTATCATAAAATGGAAGTATTCATGAAATATCGGATTTCCAAGAGTCGTATTCGAAAACTGCATCATTTTGTAATTGAAAACGCATGAGCCTTCCTAACATGTTCCACACTTTCTCAATTGGGTTCAGATCAGGGCTATGTGGAGGCCAGAGAGATAATCTGTTAAAATTCTAGCCACACTCAATTTAGCATCATCGTGCGTCATCTTAATATCTAATGTTATAAATTGCATAGTTTCGTTCGAAAAATCTTTTAGGAAAGCGTTATTGACGTGAACGAAACAAAAAAATGTTGAGAGTAGATCAGGCTTCAAAAACTCATTTAAAAACCCTTCATTGCGTCGATAATTACCTATACAGGGTGTTTAGAAATCTAGGGAATATTGTAACTTGCAGTTCTACTCTGTATACCATCAAATTGAATAGGAATTCCCGCTGACTCGACATCAGGTGATAAACTAGATAAAATAGGCTACAAATAGACTACAAAATGATCAAAATAGATGCACACCTTCAAAAGTTATTTCAAAGTGAATTCGGTGTATTTCTGTTTGATATGAGCCTCTATTATTCCTGCTATGCTAATGAACTCATAATTTCGTTTGAAAAATCTTTTAGGAAAGAGCTATTGACGTGAATACAACAAGAAAATGTTGAGAGAAAATCAGGCTTCAAAAACTCATTTAAAGACCCTTTATTGCGTCGATAATTACCTCTACAGGGTGTTCAGGAATTCAGAAGAATATTTAACTTTCACTTCTACCCTGTATACCATCAAATTCAATTAGAATTCCTGCAGAATTGGCATCAGGTGATAAACTAGATGAAATGGGCTACAAATAGAGAGCAAAATGATCAAAATCGATGCACACCTCAAAAAGTGATTTCAAAGTGAATTCGGTGTATTTCTGTTTGATATGAGCCTCTATTATTCCTGCTCTGCTAATGAACTCATAATTTCGTTTGAAAAATCTTTTAGGAAAGAGCTATTGACGTGAATACAACAAGAAAATGTTGAGAGAAAATCAGGCTTCAAAAACTCATTCAAAGACCCTTTATTGCGTCGATAATTACCTCTACAGGGTGTTCAGAAATTCAGAAGAAATTTTAACTTTCACTTCTACCCTGTATACCATCAAATTCAATTAGAATTCCTGCAGAATTGGCATCAGGTGATAAACTAGATGAAATGGGCTACAAATAGAGAGCAAAATGATCAAAATCGATGCACACCTCAAAAAGTGATTTCAAAGCGAATTCGGTGTAGGTATTTCTGTATGATATGAGCCAACTCTATTATTCCTACTATACAAATGAACTCATAGTTTCGTTTGAAAAATCTTTTAGGAAAAAGCTATTGACGTGAATGGAACAAGAAAATGTTGAGAGAATATCAGGCTTCAAAAACTCATTTTAAGACCCTTTATTGCGTCGATAATTACCTCTACAGGGTGTTCAGAAATTCAGAAGAAATTTTAACTTTTACTTCTACCCTGTATACCATGAAATTCAATTAGAATTCCTGCAGACTCGACATCAGGTAATAAACAAGATGAAATAGGCTACAAATAGAGAACAAAATGATCAAAATAGATGCACACCTTAAAAAGTTATTTCAAAGTGAATTCGGTGTATTTCTGTATGATATGAGCCAACTCTATTAATCCTGCTATACAAATGAACTCAGTTTCGTTTGAAAAATCTTTTACGAAAGAGCTATTGACGTGAATGGAACAATAAAATGTTGAGAGAAGATCAGGCTTCAAAAACTAATTTTAAGACCCTTTATTGCGTCGATAATTACCTCTACAGGGTGTTCAGAAATTCAGAAGAAATTTTAACTTTCACTTCTACCCTGTATACCATGAAATTCAATTAGAATTCCTGCAGACTCGACATCAGGTGATAAACAAGATGAAATAGGCTACAAATAGAGAAGAAAATGATCAAAATAGATGCACACCTTAAAAAGTTATTTCAAAGTGAATTCGGTGTATTTCTGTATGATATGAGCCAACTCTATTAATCCTGCTATACAAATGAACTCAGTTTCGTTTGAAAAATCTTTTACGAAAGAGCTATTGACGTGAATGGAACAATAAAATGTTGAGAGAAGATCAGGCTTCAAAAACTAATTTTAAGACCCTTTATTGCGTCGATAATTACCTCTACAGGGTGTTCAGGAATTCAGAAGAATATTTAACTTTCACTTCTACCCTGTATACCATCAAATTCAATTAGAATTCCTGCAGACTCGACATCAGGTAATAAACTAGATGAAATAGGCTACAAATAGAGAACAAAATGTTCAAAATCGATGCACACCTTCAAAGTGAATTCGGTGTATTTCTGTATGATATGACCCAACTCTATTATTCCTGCTATACTAATGAACAATATCATGTGAACAATTCTTATTTATTTGGGAAGTGGACTAGCAGAGATCTAATTTCCGAAGTACACCACTGGTGTCGCCACCACAGGAGGACGAAGGACAATGACAGACTAGTTTCTGGCTTGTTAGCCCTTCCTGCGGTAGCAACCAATTGAAACGGCGGAACTTATATTACGCCCTCTGCTAGTCCATTTCCCTCATTTATTATGCTATGTCCTAGGGACGCCATCCTATATTCTTGATTTTTATTTATTTTTAAAATTCAATTGATCAATATTGGTTCCAATGCAAATAAATGTACGTACACAGAGAAAAATTAATGAAAGGGTATACGAATTCAATTTCCAGGAGACAAGAACATTGATAACTTAAGCACCTTATCCCTGGTTTTCATCTTGGTAGGCGCGGTCCTCGGTGTCTTCATTTGTTTTACTTTTATGGCAGTTTGCTACAGGTAGAAAGTGAACCATCGTGGACGTAAATGTGTCGCATTGTCCTGTATATAGGCTTTCGTACTAACCGTACTAATCGTGAATCTCGTATGATGTTATGCCCTTGAGTACCTCAGAACTTAATCTGCCAGCAATAGACCACTTGCAACTGTTGTCGATGTCTTCGGGGATTACTGGCTTCGAGCGCTTAACGAAAGAACTCCCGAGTTTCTCTTTGCATGCATCTATAATTCTTATCTTCCAGAGAAAAATACATTTCCATCTGCACGCTTTCCGAGTATCACAACTTGATCTCCTTCTAAGAAATTCTACTTCACTTCTTCGACCAAATCCTTCACCTGCAAATTCTACAGATCCTATTCGCATCCTGAAAACTTCGAATCCTTGAAATATTCTTCGAGTAGGTAACAATTGCAGATTTTTGATCCGTCAAGATTACTTTTACAAAACGATCTCGAAACATTTTCATTCGAGCTAATGCTACATCTTTTCAACTTTGCAATCTCTAAAAATATCCCTCATGATATACAGGGTGTGACATTGAAAAGAAAACAAAGATTTTGGATAGTAGAAGAATCAAGATTTTGTAAAATCACTCGATCATTTCATTTTGTTGGAAACATAACACAAAGACTAAGGCAAGTCTTATGGAGTACCAAAGGCAAATGAACCCAGTTTCTCAAGCTGCTTTGTTCAAAATATCTCGAGACTGTGGGAAAAATTCACATTGGGACTACCGAAGAGGGCACTCATAAACAAAACAAAGAACACGAACGCTGTTGTGGATTGAATCACTCAAGGTAGTCTGCATATTTCGATGGATACCATTACATTTCTTCGATAAAACTATTAAGAAAGCTATCAAGGATGAATTTGGAGGCCATGGGAGTTTATAATCTCCAAAACAACATGAACAGGGAAGAGGGGACTCCAATGTCTTACTGCCAGCTGCAATAGTCGAATCGGAACTACCTGAACATGAGGGCGTTTTGAATACCGCGCCCTATCCTGCTCCGTTGTCGATTCGTAGCAATGCCTACTGCAGTAGAGTTCCGAATGTTAGGTCAATCTAGACTGGACCACGTCTTAAAAGTCTGAAATCATCTTATCTTAAAATCTGCCTCATTGAATTTTTATGTATAGGCTGCGTATTTGTTCGAACTGAATGAATTGTCCTCTTTCTTCCCCAAACTTTATCCCAATACCTCCAGATAAAAATGTTAGACTACTCAAGCTCAAATGCAATATCTTCGTTTCCAACACTCTTGCTTTGGTTTCTGTCACTTCTCGCTATTTTTAGTTTTGAAGTTATTAGGATCTCAAAAAGATATTTCAGTTTATTGAATCAGAAAAGTCCAACCTTTGCACATATTATACAGGATCGGAAATATAAGATGGAAACATAGGCAATTCAGCGTTAAACGATTGGATGAATATTGACTAGTCGACCAGTAAAATGATCAAAAACTCTGCGTCATGTGACAACGAATAAATGACTGACCTAACTCAATGGCATAGGAGACTGGAGAGTGGGGGCTTCGAGCTTTCTCTATACTCCATTCACAATTATAAAATCACAACTCTGGCCTTGTAAATTTGACACATTCCACTCTGTATCGAAGTTATGACGTTTTTCAAAATATTAATATTTTCCAAGTCAACACTATGTTGCCCTTTCTACATTCTTAGCGTATTTCTCAGAATGTGAATGAATTGGAAGAGATGTGATGGACGAAAATAATTAACGTTCATATGAATTGATAAAAAGGATTCCTTTTCTAGTTATTTGCATGAAAAGTACAAGAGATCACTGTTGAAATATATTATTTTTCGCCATGGAAAAAAAATTGCATTGCTTTCACATAATTTTCATATGCATGTTCTGAAGATTTAATGTTTATTATCCTCTTGAACTGAAAGTTCAAGACTTGACGACATTTCATTTATTTGATCTTATGAACAAGGAGTAAAATATTCTGACTGTATAGTAATTTATTAGTTTAAAAAATATTCATACATTACTACCACAGTAGGTTTGTACAAATAAAATGGAATTGGTCAAACATATGCTTCACATTTATCATTCACCTGTTCTAAAATAAGACACAAACTCCTGGAATATGGAAAAAACCGATGTATTCTGGTTCAATATAGCCTATTTCTACTTTCGGCAAAGGAATGAAAGCTCCAGTGACACATTTCAATTCATCAGAATCTGAATTCACCTACCGTTGAATGCAATATAGTCATATTTCTTCTTTTTTTTAGCTTTTTCGACGTGTTTTTTTCTAAAACGTGAAAACAATCAACAATAATCATTTAGAGACCGATGATGGCCATCCAGAACCCGTTTACTTACGAAAATTGTGCAATTTCATTCTGTAAGTTCTTTCCTCATAATTCCTCGAAAATCCTACCTGAACCATATTTTCCGTTCGCTTTCGTTAGAAGATCGTATAAGGAAACCTTTTTTGTCCATTTACACATTCCAAATAAATTTTGAGCACCAAAAACGATTCCGAAACTAACCAAACTTCTGGGGGACCGGAATTTCGTTTGAAATCTTTCTAAACGGCCGGATACCTAAAAAAAACTTCGTTATCAAGTGTAAAAAGATCGATTAGTACTTACTTTCTGTTTATTTATGCTTATAAATCGATTTTTGGTCCAATTCAAATTTGCCGTTCGTACTCACGCCAAAAGCCGTGAAAGGAAAAAATGACACTTGCACGAAATCGACGGGAAACTTCTTCTGGACGACGAAGAACGGAAAAATAGGCGATTTCCTATCGATATTTCGCCCCGAAATCGCCGATCGATTCGAACTAACAAAATGTGGCATATCTTTGATACTTTTACTTTGATGTAAACAGAGAAACTGGCAACGTCGTTTTGTCATTAACGATATTTTCTGTACGCGCATAGACTTTTCATCGGGTGCACCAACTCCTGAAAACGAAACCATGACCTCCTATGTGATTAAATAAAAGTGAATGGAGTCTCAATGCATTCCTATGCCATTGAGTGAGGTCAGTCATTTATTCGTTGTCACATGACGCCGAGGGTTGTGATCATTTTACTGGTCCACTAGACAATATTTATCCACTCGTTTATCGCAGTATTGGCTATGTTTCCAACTTATATTTCCGAACCGGTATAGAGTGTTCCTTAATGAGTGTGGCAACGGAAAGCTTTAGATTCTCCATGAAAAAATAAACTTTTTTGCTTTTTTGGTATTGGGAGGTGCAAAAATTTTTGTTTTTTGCGATGAATCACTTCTTCATTTCGGCCCATATTATGGAACACACTGTCCGTATCCGGACAGTGCTGTTTGATGGCAACTTTTCCTCTTCTCGTTGCGAATCAAATATTGGATCTCTGCTGAGATTGACACTTTGGTTGAAGGAATTTGTTCCTTCAAGGATTACTTTATGTATTGGGAAATTCTTGGGCCTCTTCATGGTACCTATACCGAAAATCGAAGATGAACCAAACGAAGACCCTGTTGCAAGTAGTATGTTGCCGGTTATGTTCTGAAGTAACGTAATTTGTGTACTGTACATACTAACATTAATCTCGATATTGTAATATTGTCTCATTGGTGCTTTCCTTCTCTCTTTTCGCCTGTGTATTGCTGTTGATGCATGATGTCGTCACGGTGCCGTCGCTTCCCACATCCACCACGCTGTTCAACTGAGCGCAGAGGACTATCACGGTTCCAACACGGTCTTTCTCGTTGGTACACTCATGTCGGTGGTAGGGGGTGTGTTTATTGTGTTCGCAACTATGGCTCTATGCTACAGGTCAGTCGTAGTACACAAAAACTTCTCGCTCTGTCTCAGGTTAGTGATCGAGCAGACCTCTATCAGGTAGCGATCCACGTTTACAGCATCCGCTCGTGCTTCTCCGTTTGTTCGAATTTGATGCGATGCGATCTTTATCTTTTTACGACTGGTGACTTGGTATTGTGCCCGCCCCAAAGCTAGCGACGCCTCTGTCGACCGCCGAGAACTCGCAGACCTCAAAAAGCCTTCAACAGCCAGGACTATGGCTCGTAACGGAAGAAGGAAGACCTGCATCTTCAATCTTCCTCGAAATCAATTTAGTCAAATGCCCGCTCGACACTCATGGCAAGAACCTCGGCCAATACCGCGAACGTGAGTGTGGATAACTTTCTTGTCCCACGTTCGCGCTTCGCGCCCTTCTCCGTTTCGTTATTTGGCTGCGAATTCTTGGCCAGGTTCACGGCAAGAATTCTTGGCGCGATTCGCGCCATGAGTGTGGAGCGGGCTTAACGATGAAGATGAGTATCTTCTGAGGGAAAGGGAGAATTGAATCTTTTGGGAACTAAAGGATGTGGCGTTATGAATGCTTAATATGGTACCTACGGGTAGAGGACTTTGTGGCGAAGAATATATTTTATGTTAAGTAGAAGTCCTTTGGACCCTTCGGTTTCAAGATATTGGACATTTTTGAAAATTCTAAAAAATTCCACCCTTTGCCACTCGTTTTGGTGGCAAGAGTCTCCAAATGAAGGAATGTTGAATATGTTTTTTGGACAGTATTTCTGGATAGATGCGCTATCGAATGTGTATTGTTTATATTTTACTCAATAGCTATCTCAGTTAATATTGGTCGTACAAAACCGTTCGAATGGGCAAATTTGTAGTATTTTTTATGGGCATTCAGAATTCATTACTAAGAAATGCATAAAAGCATCGTAATCCTAAAAATTTTATGAGAACTGTTAGCTCTTTCTTCTGATTTCAAAAATACATACTTTATGGTGGATTATTACCGGCAGTTTTCTGAAAATATATTTTTCCGCAAATCGCTAGGAAATTTTGACATTCCTAACAAAATTTGTCATAGAAAAAGTCAAGATTTCCCAACTGTTAGGAAATATTCATTTCCTTAAAGTAAGGAAATGATATTTCCTTACAGTTGTCATTGTTCTACATAAGCATATTCGTACTTTTCTCTTGATTTCTTTGGCAATAATTGTAATGAAGCAGTGCTCACTGCCTCAACCAGCACTGGAGGAGTTCCAGAAATGGAAAATTCATCATCACTCATTTTACACTGTTTTGTCTTCGAAAAGACCAGCAATTAAATTAATATTCGTCAAGTTTAACAATTCAACATTAATACGTGTCCATAGTAACGCAACCAATTCCATTCCGAATTTCAAAGCTCCATTTATTTATTAATGCAATAATTCGCGATTTTTTTCAAAATTGATTAAAATCTGTCGAATTTCAAACGATTTGCGGAAAAATAGTATGTTTACCTCGTAGGAAAAGCCACATTCCTGGACTCTGTGTTGGTAAGTCTCGGCTTACGCCTCGACTTAGCAATCTTCACAATCGTCCAGGAATGTAAGGCTTTTCTTACCCGGTAAACAATGTACTATTTTTTCGTCTGAATCAAAGGGTGTTCCTTAATTGAACGTACAAACGAAAAGAGGAGATTCCTTGTAAATTTAAGAAAAAAATGTCCCATAAACATGGGGTCGCAAACGTTTCGTTTTCGAGATACAGAGTGTTGAAGTTTGATTTTTTTTTTCAAGTTTTTTTCTCATAATATCTACACTTTGCAAGATATTCAACTGAAATTTGGCATAGATATTACATTTGAGAGTTCTCACCACGTGACATGGCAATTGTGATAGCAGATCTACAGGGTGATATTTTTTCTGGAACACTGTCACCTGTTTTCCTCCATAACTTTTTTTTGGTGAGCAACGGTTTATTAGGAAAAATGTAAAAATAAGCTTTGTTGTTATACTAAACTTTTCGGTCTCTTGTAGTTTTGAAGTATCTGCTACCGATTTTGAGAAAAAAAATTTGAGCGATTCTCTCGAAGTGATTTGGATTTTTCCGAGAGATTCGTTCAAAATTTTTTCTCAAAATCGGTAGCAGATATGACAAAACTACAAGTGACCGAAAAGTTTAGTGTAACAACAAAGCTTCTTTTTACATTTTTCAAATTAACAGTTGCTCACCAAAAAAAACTTGAAAAAAAAATTCAATCTTCAACACTCTGTATCTCGAAAACGCAACGTTTGTGACCCCATGTTTATGGGACTTTTTTTCTTAAACTTACCTAAGGAATCTCCCCTTTTCGTTTGTACGTTCAATTTCGGAACACCCTGTATAGAACGCTACTCGAGAATGCTTTGATTCCTTTATATAAAAGTTGAAATTGCTATGGATAATAAAACATTTAAGATTTCCTGTTTGTCATTTCTTCAAATTCATAATTTGAAAGTGGCTACAGCAAAAATGATTTATTCTGAGAAAGAAAAACTTGATATTGTATCAGTTTTTATAAAAACTATTCAAAACCAACGCTTGGCTCGTCTGCGAAATATAGAATTCAGAATAGAGGAAAAACTTGACAAACTCAATAATAATCCAGAAATGGTAGGAAAAACCCTCAAAAACTTAATAAAAAGATATCGACTCTGTCTTGAAGTAGATGGGGGTCATTTTGAACACTTAATTTAAATTTCAGTTTATTAAATAAATGAAATGAATATCAGTTGTTTTTTATCCACGGTTTCTTTGATATAAATAAATCGCACCGTTGTCGTATGGCGTTCTACAGCTGCCTTAGATTTAGACGAAAAAACCTATATTTTCAGAAAACTGCCGAAAATAACCTTCATAAAGTATACATAGAGAGTGTAACAGCCAAATGGAATAAATTCGATAACGAATAAATGAGGGCGTGTTGGGAAAACGCTCGGACACGTCGATTTGCAATTTCACATGCGCATATTTTTCAAGAAAATAAAATTATATAGGGTGTTCCATGCGACCGTGGCCAATACCAACTTTCTTATTTCAAATGCAACCTCCTATATATTATTTATTTTTTTGATTCTTCAGAGAATTCTAGACACAATTCATGCACAATGTCCTATACCTATCTTTAACTATTTCGGAAGTATTAAGTGTTTTCAGATTGATTGCAAAAATCAACGTTTTAAATAAAAATTATTTTATTTCACAAATTCGGTACATTACACTTAAAACCTAATAATTAATACTGATTATTTCTTAATTATTAGAAAAAAAACATTAATGTCAATGTAGGAAATGATCAAAATGCTCGCCGCGAACGTCTTATTATTATTAACATAATATTTCCGAAAAAGTTGAAGATAGGTATAGCACATTGTACATGAATTTTGTCTAAAATTTTCTGAAGAATCCAAAAAATAAATAATATACAGGGGGTTGCATTTGAAATAAGAAAGTTGGTATTGGCCACGGTCGCATGGAACATTTTATTTTCTTGAAAAATATGCGCATTCAAAATTAAAAATCGACGTGTCCGAGCGTTTTTCCTAACACCCCTTCATTTATTCGTTATCGAATTTATTCCATTTGGCTGTTACAGTCTGTATATTTGAAATCAGAAGAAAGAGCTCTACCGATTAGGAAAATAAAATACCATTCAAAAAACAACAGTTCTCATAAAGGTTTGCGATGCTTTTATGCATTTCTTAGTACTGAATTCTGAATGCCCATAAAATATAATACAAATTTGCCCATTTAACCTTTTTGTAAGACCAATATTAACTGAGATAGCTATTGAGTTAAATATAAACAATCTCGCGGTACTACATCTTATTTTTGGGACGCATTCACAGTTTTGTTAAACAAAGTTGTAGCCCAAACAAAAGTTTGTCTTATTTTTTCCAAAGTGCCAAATTAAGAAAAAACATGCCTGTTCCATTGAGATTCCAAACTGGTATAACTCATTTTATTTCCAGCATTAAATACAAAATGAGTTCTTCGAGACAACTGCCGAAATAACTTATTAAAGTAAAATTTAAAAGAAGTCTCTGAAAATAATCGTAATGTCCTCATCGATAATTTTTTTGAAGTCTGACCGACGTTCTCAGTTGACTTAGGAGGTTGCCGCTTGTTTTGGGGAAGTTCGTGAAGAAGCTTTACATGTTTTTGCCTTTCTCTTCTCTTTTTTAGAAACTGTAGCCAATGTTTGCTTTCAATCTCATAATAGAAATCGTGCATGAAGAGGAAAGTTCTTTCCTTCATCCTATCGTTCCAACGCTGAATGGTATTCGATAATCTTCATGCTACCTGCAAACCACAAAACCAACCATACACGACCCTTCTCAAGAAAGTTTTTTTTTCCTACATATAACTTTATAACGCGAGGTTAGTTCGCTTCGATCAACCTGAGTTTTTGTTTTATTTTTCCTTGGAGAATGGTTTTGATAGTTCTTAAGTTTATTGAAGGTGAGATCATGGTTTTAGGTAAGTAAACTATCTCTAGAGATTTTTAAAGTAGTTTCAACTCCCAGACCTTATCGAAGATGAGAATAACATAGTGGAAGTAAGCACAAAAAGTATAAATCGAACAAACGTTTAACGAAACCTGATAGTTTTAGATTGGAACACTGATTAAATCAGCACCCTCTCCCCAATTTAGAAAATGGCAAATATTGGCTACAACGTTAGTATATTTGTAAGGCTCGCACACTTTCAAAGTACCTTCAAGTCGGTTAAAAATCAAATTGCACGATAAACGTGAAAGTGCATTGTTCCTTGAGATCTGCACACCTGGCTCCAACAAAATTGAGACCTCATTTCCCTGGATGTGAATAATACAAAAATTGATTTTCCTGGCAGTATTTCTCAGGGAGGCCACGGTGTACGGCCGCAATTTCAGATTTCAAGGACTTTCTCTCTGCCTCTTTCAATTAAAATTCGCAATTAAGTCAGCATCACGTTCCAAACGTCCCCTATCGTTGCAAATCTGGATTTATACAGAGAGACCCAGAGCGAGTTGGATTATGCCTTTGATTAAAGAATATTCCCCCACCTCTCAACTAACCACACTCCCTCATCTTTCGTATACCGTGGCTGAACACATCAAAGATCTACAATAGGCTCTACGATCTCATTATTATAGAATGGTGCACGTTCTCTTGCGAAATGCGAACTCAAATTTCATGCGGAGTATTGAATTCGATTTTTTCTTCACGAGTTTGCAGCACTCCCAGAGCAGTTCACGTGAAAAAATTTAATAGTTGCTGGGAGTTTGTGGTTACAGGGATATGGCAAAGCGATAAAAAGAAATTTTTCCACGGATTTGGTTCGTGTATACAGGGTCTTTCACGAGGAACCTCACCCATATTTATACGGGAAACTACTGAACGTATTTTCATGAAATTCAGCACTTATAAGTATTTCACGATGCTGATGAAATCTAAAATATTTTCAAGGCATGAGCACCTCCGGTTTTTCCGGAAATGACGTCAACTTCCGTTTTTCAAATTAGAACACCATTTTTTTATTGCAGAAATAGATTCCTTAGAAAATTTCAAGTTATTTTGATGTAACATTTTTCAGTTTTGGTTGGAAAATTCTCTCTGAGCGGGAAAATTCGAAAAAAAAATCGAAAATAGAGCTCCGCTGAAACAAAAATAACTTCGTGGTTTTTGGATGGAAAATTTTCATTTTTGGGATTTTTCAAGATGTAAGAATGATGTATCCACTTTAAAAATCAAAATCGCGATTCATGATACAGGGGGTGAAAAATCGCTTTCAAAGTTAGGGATGACAAAATCGTGAAAAATCAATTCTTTCAAATTAGAACCCCATTTTTTTATGGCAGATATTGAATCTACGTTAAAAAATAATGTGAGTGTATGCATCACACCCTTGCCCTAAAATGGATATTTTCTGAGTTAATATCCACTTTAGGGCAAGGGTGTGATGCACATACACTCACATTATTTTTTAACGTAGATTCAATATCTGCCATAAAAAAATGGGGTTCTAATTTGAAAAAATTGATTTTTCACGATTTTGTCATCCCTAACTTTGAAAGCGATTTTTTCACCCCCTGTATCATGAATCGCGATTTCGATTTTTAAAGTGGATACATCAATCTTACATCTTGAAAAATTCCAAAAATGAAAATTTTCCATCCAAGAACCTCGAAGTTATTCTTGTTTCAGCGGAGCTCTATTTTCGATTTTTTTTTCGAATTTTCCCGCTCAGAGAGAATTTTCCAACCAAAACTGAAAAATGTTACATCAAAATAACTTGAAATTTTCTAAGGAATCTATTTCTGCAATAAAAAAATGGTGTTCTAATTTGAAAAACGGAAGTTGACGTCATTTCCGGAAAAACCGGAGGTGCTCATGCCTTGAAAATATTTTAGATTTCATCAGCATCGTGAAATACTTATAAGTGCTGAATTTCATGAAAATACGTTTAGTAGTTTCCCGTATAAATATGGGTGAGGTTCCTCGTGAAAGACCCTGTATTGAACAGGGTGTGAAGGAAAAGAAATTTTTTCGCAACTTTTTATGTACACCATAAAATATATTGGACTACTAATTTCCATTTTGACATGAAATATCAAGACTCCCATTTTTCAATCATAAAAGAAGAAAAACTGATGGAGAACATACTCAGCTAAGCAAGGATTGAATTTCCATCCTTGCATTTCCTGATGACTATATTATGAATTTGAGTTCGCATGAATATTGGGAATAGATTCAGTCAAAACCCCCTCCCACCGTTCACAAATACTGGGATGCTACGGTAATATTTCTGAGTGATACACTCTAACGCATGCGCCTGTCCAATGCATGAATTAGATGTTAGTGTTAGTTGAATATTCATTTTTAGGTGGTGTGTATCTTTACCAGAATATATAAGTTGGTTCTAAAAACAGGATTCACTCAAGAAATTCTTATGAAAGATTGATTGTAGTGATTTTTATTTGTTTCTAAATCTGCGTAACGCAGTCATTTCTGTATTCTATCTGCAACTCCCACTACTTCCTTCAATTGAATCAAAACTGAAATGAATCAACATAAAATCCTCGTACAGATGCAACATCACACGCTGTGCTTTTAGATGTGTATATGAATAGAATCGTGTGCTACCACAACAATTTCCACACAACACACGCACTGATTGTACATAATCAACCACTTATTGGATTCACTACCTCAGTTCATAATAGTGGAGCACCAATCAGTATAACACTCTAAATTAAACAGGGGATGCCAATCAATATCTGAGCTCAAGCTTTCTGTGAATAAGCGAGCAGCAAATACAGGTTGGGTTGTCCACTGTCTGCTGTTCTATAATGAACTGTTTGCTCGACAACACTACACTGTTACATAGTCAAATCACACCTTTGTATATTATTAAGGCCCAGTCACAACAGAAGGAATAATGAATGTCAGCCCATACTCGTGTATATCATCTTCCAGAAATTTTTGGGAATATACTGCATAGAGGGAACATTTTTAGTCAACCAGGTATATATCTAGTTATCAATTTTAGAAATCCATGAAGAATACCTAAACGCTTATCCTTATAATAAATAAAGATGTCACATAGTTCATTATTCGTTATAAAATAATTGATTTAAAATTAAAACTATTTCGAGATGAATTCAATAAAGTTACCTATAAATAAAAAATTAAAAAATATCTTAAACTAAAATAAAAGTAATTTCTGATTCTGATTTCGTGAAATCAACAATATTTTAAATAGGCCATCCCATCTTTCCTTGAGATGGGGCATAGGAAATTAAAGTCAGTGAAAGAAACTTCAATATCAGGAACTGATTCAGGGGAAATTCCTGGCATACACCATAAAGAAAATACTTTATCTCATTCTTGAGCAGTATATTCCCATGTCGAAACATCGCGAAGTATTTCGGTCATAACAAAAATTCATTTTCGGTTTTTCAGTTCGGTAACAACCGGAGTATCCGATATGTAATCGATAATCATGCAAATACTTGGATTAAAGAAAAAGCTACGCCCTTTCAGAAATAAAATCAATGAAAAAAGTTCTGAAGCAATCGAACATTTTAATTTGATGACCTCGTTCACTGATCCCAATACTACCAAGACTATGATAAAAAAGATACTACCTGCTATTCAAACGGAGAAATTGTATGAAATTTTTTGAGTTTCACAATAACTCGAATGTTCTTGATTAATTGAATATAAGCACCATTAACGAAACACACAGAAATGTCGAAATGTGTAGTAATTTGCTGTAAATAATTATGTTGAAGTGCTCAAATTATTTGGAAAAAATTCCAAATACTTTGGCTTCAGAAACAATCAAAAACTAACAAAAATGGTTAGTTTTGATAGATGGAAATAGAAAGGTTTTCTCATCATGAAGATGACGTAGAACTTATTTTGATTGAAATCAAAATAAATCAATACTAATAGCATCGAATTATATAGATAAATCAATGTGATATGGCTTCCTGATTTCAAAAATATTATTAAATTCATAAAAAAACTTTTTTTTTTATTTTCAACATCCAAACACTGTGATTTGATTCGAAAATGGTGGTCCAGTACTTACTCAACTGTATCACTGAACAGTGTTCAGAAAATTCGTTCAATTAATATTGATCTTGCTCACTTCGTATGACGATGCAAAATGGTGAATGAGCTTTAACCAATAAAAGAAACATTTTGGAGGATACATTAAATATATCAGCGCGATAACACACGTCCTTGCTAGTTTTTTCATTAATTATTTTTCCTTATGGCAGTTTATCAATCAGTAATCACTAAATCAAGTTAAATAATTGAATAGTGTTATTAGGTTATCTTATTAACCAGAAAGGTTCGCTAGAAATATTTCACTAGAGAATCTCAAAGCAGAGTGAACGAGATCAACAAATTTCTCAGTTTTCAAAGACAAATTTCTCAACTATACAGTGTGCTCCAATTTAGGCGACGAAAATTTATTATTTCACTAGATACTGGTCGAGCTATTTTACATTTTTCGAGATTCAACATTTCCATTTAGTAGGTTTACTAAAATATCAAATGGAAGTAGAAATTATTTCACACAAGAGCGAATATCTATCTGTGTTACATCTGAAACCCACAAAATTTTGTATTTTACACCGAGTGATTCGTATCTGAAATAAAATTAAATAGGTCGAGCAGTTAAATAATGAGTTGTCCCGCTTGAAAACTTGATTTTATTCTGATGGGCCATTGGCAGGATTGATCCTTTATCGGATATCGTTATTAATTCGTTCGTTTAAAATTCCACATAAAATCTGCAAAATGCAAAGCTGTATTGCTGTGTTTAAATTCTATTTTGATGGGCATGATATGGTTGATATTCTTGATGAGTTTTTGTGGATAAATATTGACTTGATGTTCAGAAGCTTTATTCATGTCTTTAAAGGAGATAACATCACACACATCTCTTGTTACTCCTAACAATGTTCGTAACACGAACATTGTTGAAAATGGAACTTCCATGGACATAAATAAATCTTCTTCTGAACTTGTGACTAACATGTAATAATGAGCTTTGCTTTCGTGCCGTGTTTTCTTTCTTTATCGCGATGGAAAGGAGGACAACTGTTAGCAAATACGAACGTGCTTACAAAAAACCCATGACCAAAAATTACGTCCTGGCCGGAAATCATGCGCAAGATGGCTCAAACAAGATGATCCATCTAAGTGGACAAACACTGAGGTAAGTAACATATTCATTTACCATCCAACATTCGAAGTCATGACATAACATCGAAGCTGAATAAGAAACACACTTCACAAACCTCATTTTCATCATCACATTTTCTCGAGCGAACGTCTACTTTTAGGATGAATGTGTGCAAAAATGGGTATATAGTGCTTTCTGCAATTAGATTTATCTGCTGAGTGTTAGTTATCTTTCGAAGATACTTTCACAAGTGGCATGAGATGCAAGTTAAGAAGAACTTCAAACATTCTAGCAATTTGCTGGTCTCGACCTTCACAGAACTGAAAGATCACATAAGAATTGTTCAGTTCTAAGAACAAAATCTAATAGATCTTCCAGAGAGGATGTTGAGCCACACTTTCGAATGAGTCAAGAAATTTCGGCAAAATGAACTGAAATTTATCATATCTACTTAGCATCTCAAGGTTTTTTGTCACCTTAAGCTATTTTTTGACGTCTTCATATGAGTAGAACTACTGATGAGCCAGACCCGAACAAGTAATAATCTGACAGCTCGGCGAATACGGCGGGTGGGGTAGGACGTCTCATTTGAGACGTAGAAGAAGACTTTCTTCTCTTTGGGTTGCTGTAAAAGATTCAAATTTGGTCACCCGCCACGATGCGATGAATAAAACCCTTCTTTTTCGCCTTATCTTTGCTTCAATTCATGAGGAACCCAAGTTCCCTGTTTTTGAATCATTCCTTACGCATGGAGTCGCTTAGAAATGGCATTCCGGGTAACTCCTAATGCTGAAGAAAGCTTTTCTTGCGTTTGGCATCAAGCAATACGTCGTCAGAGGTTTTTGGCCTTTCTTCACCATCTTTGAAGCGAGGACACTAATCACGGCACGTAATTTCACTTAGAGAAGCATCTCCATAAACTTTTTGGAGCTCCAGAGGCGCTTCAGAAGCCGTTTTCTTCGAATTAGAAGAAAATCTACACTTTCCACGAATGAAGTCTATTTGGCACAAAACCAATCAAGCTATGATCGGAAAAATACGACGACTCCTATATTCGGCATGAAAAGAAATCATTGACTTCAACCATCCTACTGGAAGATCTCCCCAGTCGTAGAATCGAATAAAGAGCTCAATATTGAACATATTGAGAAGAAATGAATTCCAATCAAATTTCTTTCGTTGTATTCCAAAAACCCGTCATATCAATATTGAAATCACAAGAAAAGCCCATTTTTCTCGCAGAAGCTCAGTCTTTTCAGAACGCTGGCGAATTGCTGGAAGCTCACATTGAAATGATGCGTTTTGAGTGTGTGACTTTTTTCAGCCGAGCGGATTCCCAAAGAGTTCTTTTTCGGTCAGCCAATCATATGGGTCCAGGACAGGCACAACAGCAATTTCAGTTAGTAACTCAATGTGCAATCGAAATATTACGGGGTTGGCTGTATGACAATAATACAATAACGATTATTTGCAGGGATATGAAGATTCAACAGCAGCTGAAGCGGATGGGAGTTGGTGCAGCCAAAAACGACGATCAAGGTTTGTATCCTATAATTTTTTGAGATTACTTCTTTTATTCAATCGCAACGGACGAATTCAACAATCACTCTCCCCTACCGACAGATATATAGTTATAGTGAAAAGGGGTTACAGTTCACTGCGACCTTAAGGTCTCTTGTGCCCCCTATCAGAGCTGGTATCATCGCGCCTCCTACAGCTCGCCCTCCAGTTCCAGAGATTTGATGAAATCCATTATCTGGGATGGCTTCAAGGAGGATAACTCCCCACTTCTACAAGTTTCTTGTCCAAAGCACTCTTTCCTTTGGCTTGCAATGGCATAGCATTCCGTAACCAGGTGAATAGGAGTTTCTTCCTCCTCCCCACAGAATCTACACTCATCAGTGTCCGATAAACCCATTCTCAACATATGCTTCTTTAGGCGACAATGATGTCTTGTGAGAAAGCCAGTGAGTAAGTGAAGTTGGTTTTTACTAAGATCCAGATATTTTTTGGATCTAGCAGTTTCAAAGTTCCGGAGGAACTTTTTGGAATGATCCATCCCTGGAAGATTCCGCCAGAGTTTTTCTCTTTCGGTTCTCTCCTTCAGCATAAACTCCTTCTTATAGGTGCATTTTCCCATACCACAGAAGGGTTCTGGGCCAGTGAGTCGCGTTTGTGTGCTCTTTCTGGCCAGTGTATTGGCCTCTTCGTTTCCTACGATTCCCGAATGACCGGGAACCCAGATTAAAAAGACCTTATTCTTCTTGCCTACCTCATTGAGTTTGTTTCGGCACTCCCAAATCAGCTTTGAGTCAATGACGTAGGAGCTCAGTGCTTTAATAGCAGCTTGACTATCTGTATGAATAGCTATATCGCACTTCTGATTGTTTCTTTCTAGATTTATATCTGAACATCTTCCGATTGCAAGTATTTCCGTTTGAAGGACGCTTGTACAGGAGCCTAACGATAGTGCACAATTGGTACTTGACCCGTAAATCCCAGCGCCAGCTCCTGTAGCGGTTTTGGAACCATCTGTATACCATTTTATTGTATTTTCTTTGAGATTATAGTTGGTGTATTCCCTTTCCCAATCCTCTCTTTTGCTTAGTAATGTACTGAAGTTCTTCTCAGTGCTTACTTTCTTGATCATTACATCACTAGGAAGGTTTGCAAATGAGGTGTAGTCATTTAGAGAGGACCAAGCTCTCTGAAACCTGACTCTCTCATTGCCTGCTCCTTCTCTAGATACTCTCAGGATGGCCTCATGGGCTACCCTATCAATCACTAGATGTAGAGGTGTGAGGTCTGTGATGATCTCAAGTGCCCTGTTTGGGCACGTTCTCATAGCTCCCGTGATGCACACACAGGCAAGCCTTTGTACTTTGTCGAGCATTTTCCTCGTACTCGCCTGACTTGCCTTAGCAAACCAGGCTACTGCCCCATATGTGACTATAGGTCTTACAATCATGACATACATCCATCGCAGTATTTTTGGTTTATGGTTACAGCCCCAATTCCTGCCGCATAGACGCCTGCACGCCATCAGAGCTCTTGTAGCTCTGCCAGTAGCATTATCAACATGCTTATTCCACAGAAGTTTTCTATCTAGGGTTATTCCTAGGTATTTGACTTCAGATCTCCACTCCAAGATATTTGCGACAGATGAAAAGACATTTACGAACCTCTCTCAGTAGCGCCTTACCGTGATGATCTTATTGTCTAATTGTCCAAGGAAATTGTGAAGCAGCTTGTGTAAAAACAATCCTTTACTTTGCTGGCATTGATTTCGATATTTTGCTCAACAAAAACCCCATTCCCTATAATTGGATCCTGAATTTTTACAGGAGAAGAAGAAACGGTCTCCTTTATAGACCTTCAACACAACAACCTAAAGATGCCTGAGAAAAAAGGAATTCTAAAAAAACACGACTACGGAATGATACTGACGAGCGATGGAAAAGGTAACTGGAGCGAGGATGTTCAAAACGAAGAACTCATGATGCAAGCGGAAGCTAACATAGCTCAACTCATGAGCAATTCGGGAGCCTCCGACGTCGAGAGAACTCTGAAGACGTTGAACGGTTACCACGAAGACATCATCAAGGCGCTGAGAAACGCTGCTTCCCACCGAGGAAGCTCTTCGCTGCCTTCTGGTAGCACCACGGAATTGAGCGAGGAAAGATTGAGACGGAGCTTAGAACAGTGTACTGAAAATTATGGGCAGTACAAGAGCAGATCGAGATCTGCTAGCAGCGAAAAGATATGTGAACCTCAAGTAAGGACACTTCAAACCCTGATCTGCCATAATATTGGTTGCAGTTGTCTTCAAAGCGTTTCTTTCTTGTAGACTGTTCTGGAAGCGGAAGACGAGGAGGAAGACGAAGTTCCGCCATGTGGGCCTATCCGCATCCGTAACCTCGAAGACCTCATCCGACAGCTCGAACATCATTCCCGTCACATGAGCCCCAGCGGTTCTGAAGACATCAGGATGTCAGAAACTGAAGCTGATCGCCATTACAGGCAAGAATCGTCGTCTGCATGTAGCGAAAGTTCCCACCAGAGCCACAGGGACTCTCGCTTCCATTACGGGCGCTATCGTCAGCCTCCAGGAAGAATGCCGTACCCCTCTCACCACATGCACCCCGCGGAAGAAGAAAGTATCTACGAAAGTGCCGACCATGACAGAGGGGAGCCTTGCGGGGAGACACCAGATAGCGAAAGGTGAAAATTCTGTGAAGAATTTTAAGGCTGAATTGTGACTTTTGCATGACTATTATTTTTGTTTCTAGTAATAGGTTGTTGTTCATCATAATCAGTTTCAAGTAAATGTTTTGTAGGTTTTTGATTTTGTAGACACCTCCTGAAACCACTACCAAGCCACTCATGGAATCTCAGTCATGTTGAGTAGGTTCTAGCACTCCATGATTCTCAGAATCTTCACAATATTGAGGAACGTGTTACAACATGATCATCGCTTTGTGCTCATTTTTTACCTCTGAAGAATTACTGTTGTTATGTCCAAAATTTCAAACCATGAAGAATTGAGGACTAATTAACTGAGAAAAGCTTGGGAATAGTAGCTACTCGCAATAATCAAGCAAGAATTCATAATTTGGTATCTTTTTGAATTCATAAAACCAATAGGAAATTGAAGAATTTCTTGGGCTTTGGTCCAGGAGTTTCTGCCTTAGGTCCCAGTTTTCGCAAATTTCAAGAAAATGTTGTTGAGCAGAAGAAAAAGTTATACCAAAATAAGAATGTAGATGTTGCTATGAAATTGAAAATGGAAACCATCCAAGTGGGTCAGCTTTTCCAAAAACATGAACGTTTTGGCTTGCTTCGAAATCAAATTTTGAGTCCTCTGTCCATCTTGGTATGTAATCAATACATTTAATCATGGCTTCTCGATCAAATAGACCGCGAATGATTCATGGTTCCAGTTTTCCAAAGTTACACAGTCACTGTTTTCCTCATTCCTAAATGTTTGGAGAACTTGACTTGGTCCATAAGATGGGCTTGAAATTCATTTGAACTCACAGGACACCATTTTGATTTCTGATCAATGCATAGCAGTAGAGCTTGCTCTTTCTATTCCTTCTCCGACAGTCCAACATATTTTGCTATTCCTATCTTAGAAACTGTTCTTTTCAATTTGGGTGAATTCAATGATTGTGGAGATAATACCACAACCACTACTTATAAATACACAGAATCTTTCTTCCACTACCTCTGTTTTTCTTCTCCACAAATGCCACCGTCATCGTGTGTAGTAAGTATAACCGACGGTGATTGCTCAGTTTTAGAGGTAGTTGTTTTGGTGTCCTTCAGTTACTCTTCCAAATGCTCCACGATTGTTATTTCTTAATAGTGATGAATTCATGCAAGCGCAGCAACAGTTAGCCAGGTGGGCCAGCGAAGATGGAATGGGTCAGCCTGGTCCTAGTGGAAGTGTTGGTAGCGTACCTAGGGAATATTTCCCATCACCTAGCAGTTCTACTAGCGAAGAGCCCCCAAGTATCGCTAGGGCGCCCGTTCCTACGCCTGGCGTACCAATTGTTCCGCCTCATCCAGAACATGCCACCATCCATCGACCTAAGAGATATCCTGAATATAAGCACTGATAGTGGCTGAAACAGGTATGTACTCCTCCTGTAGATGCATATCTTTCATTCACCAGAGCTGATCACCTCATCATCATTATTTTTTCACGTCATCCACATGTTAAGGCCTGTGTTATTTCCATTTGCATCTCAACAAAGATTCAATCTCCAGGTGAAATGATGCGTCTCCTGAATTAAATCACTTCGATCATTCCCAAGAGGCTGTACCAACCCAAAATAAAAATTTCTAAACTATCCTTTCCAAATTTCTGAAATTTAGTTCAGTTTTCTATTTTTTTTTTTGAGTAAAAACACTTGGCGAAATAGCAGTCCTATATATCACCTATTTTTTACACCAGAAGAACCATAATGCAGTTGGAAACATATCACATTCCTCAATCTATCGGGAAATAAAAAGACTTCAATAGCTCAAACTGGCAGTTGAACACTGAATGGATGTGATCCTCTATCCTCTGCAATCCAAAACATGGTGGCAGTACCACCCTGTTCTGAATAGAGTCCAAAATTTTTATAGAATGTTTTGAGGCTGTACTCCAAACATTCAACTCCTTTTCTGATATGGAGAACAATTCTTTTAAACGCCAAATCTCTTGAGGTGATTTTTGTGAGCATTTGGATCAGTCTTTCGGAAAGATTGTCTGACAACTCAATATAATTTTGAGATGTCTTCAGAATTATGAGCTTCAAGTAAGTCTTACTTAGGATGAGAAGAGTTTGAATAAATGGCTCAGCATACAATGATCCACTTGGACAACATTTTCAATTTCATCTCTCTCTACATTTCTTATTATTGCCATATAAGAACAATTTTTTCTCTTCACAATCTTCTCTGTCGAAATTCCCGTCCGTTTTGAAGTCTTCATTTATTTATTTATTGTTTACTTCTAAATCAGTACAAATACTGGTGACAAGGCCTTTGAGTCTCATTATCTAATTTACTTTGGGTCTGCTGAATGAAAATTCACATAAATGAGGGTTTATAATCCTTGTATTCATTTCGTAGATTGATCGAACATGATACGTATTTGGGTAAGGGAGCATGTGTTTGAATTATTGTTATGTCCAAGGTCTAGTGTTGTTTTGCTTCCCTAAAATTAGAACAACCATTTTTTGCATAATTATGATTTTTCGTCAAACTAGCACAATTCTTGATGATATATTGAATTCGTTTGGACAAATTATGTACAATTTACGTGCACTGTTTCGTGCTCTCGCCAATAATTTTCAATTGCAAATGCTCAATAATCAATTTATCATTCGATTTTGTGTGAACAAATCAAGGAACCATGTGCAAATTATGTATAATTTATGTGCATATTCAGATTCCTTTTGAATTTGCCAATAAATTCGAAATCGAGCAAAAATATATTCTGTATAAATATAACTTGTCCAGAGTTATGGAAATGAACAGTGTTTCAGCTCGATAACTCTTTATTTTATCATGAATATTTGATGAACCAATCTTCATATCGAAAATACTGAAAAAAGTTCACAGCTTCTCCAACGAAACGCAGTTTGTGATAACTGAAAATCCCTTTATAGATTGTCTGATGAAAAACGTCTCTATACCGCCTTGATCTCATTGATTTTGATGTTCGTCATTTGATCTCATATTTATACATTTAAATATTTCCCTTAACAGAAATACTATTCGCGTGAGAGATGCTTTCGTATAAGTTGATAAGGATTTAATTGCGGTTTAGCACGACATTATTTGCACTTGCGTCAATGTGTTCTGGAATAGGTTGGATTTTCTCGGACAAGTTAGATTAGTATGCTAGTATCTTTGTTTTGCTGTATGTCAATTTAAATTTAATACTGGTTATTTTTTACCTATTTTACTTTTGTGGGTACTCATAGAAATTTTGTGTTCATTTTCATTATTGTATGCTGAGTCTTATAGGTTTTACCTCGACTCTTTTCTTTCAATAAATAAATAAATAAAAAATAAATAATTGGTACACAAAAACAACTGTATTTGGTTCGATTGTGCTTCAATGGTGGTGCAAGCTTAATATTGGTTGTTTTTCTGTCTTGTCATCATCTTTGCTATCGATACTCCAACATTTATATTCATAGTAGTCTCTGTAATATACGACTTATTACTGGGTAGCAAAATATTGTATCAAGGAAGGTTTCATTATGAAAATGTGTATTGGAGATAAAAAGGATCATGTACTTGGCTGGGAGTCACAATAATCATGACAGAGTATCATCTTGTATGTTATCATCAGTTTCTAGAGTAGTCATACCTTTTCACCCAAGCTTTGTATTGATCGTATCAATTTTTTATGCATTTCTTTATCATAATTCATTCCTAAATTTTCACAGGGTGGCGCAGCATCGTCAGCAACAGCGAACCCTGGTCTCTACCAAAGAACGCGTTTTCAGGATAGTAAAGAATTAAAAGTGGCAAACGAACAATTTAGTGACTATTAAAATAACGACTTCGAATGACACGCAAGTGCTGATAGATGCTAACGATACTTATTGTTTTACATATTTGTAAATAGCTGTACATAAAGAAGTTATAATGACACGTCGACTAGACATTCTCCAAAACACGATAATCTAGTTACATGACGTTCAAAAATTCATTATTTGGAATATGTAATGTAATAGGTAGTATCCTGTTGATATAAGAAACTCCTATCGGTTGTGCCATTAAATAGATCTTAGTCCAGTCTTCGAGAAAGCCAACCAACTTTCAACAAAAAGTTGTCAATTTTAAATCAATGAAGATACACTCGCTGGGAAAGATCAAAGTACAGTCGAACTCACTCATTCAGAAACTGCACTGGTGGAAAACAAAACATTACGAATTAAAGGGTACTTATTCATTTACTGAAGTAACCACCAAAATGATTGTCCATGCGAACAGATTTCATAAAACGAATATTTGTCACATTTCTCTGTATTTTTTCGTCTTTCTTCAACAAAAATTGGAACAGTGAAAAAACTAAGAGTATAATCATGATCTGAAGGATGTCTGATTATATTAAATCAGAGATAATCAGTAAATTTATGATAGAAATTGAAATCCTTGACACTCTTCGCCAATGCAGGACTGATAGAGCTGAGTTCGACTTCGTGAGGGTACTCACAAAGGCTGAATACTATATCAACAAAAGGGTATGTTCCGGAAGTAATTTATAGATAGGTACTCGTTAAACGCATGCAAAGTAAATTCAATCACACCGATCATGTAAATAACATTGCATCGAAAAAATTACTGTATCTCAATCGTCAGCATCTTCAGCAGCCTGCTTCATCCAAAAGTTAGGTGATAATGTTTCTTAATCGACGAATATAAAGGACCCGGTGTGTGTATGGCGTAATGGTACTTAAAATCGAGTTAAATTAAATATGAAATTGATGCAAATGTGTTAAGTGTTGCAGCCGTTCGTTTCGACTGACTTTTATAGTTGTTGACAATTATTACAAGAACAAATTGACATTATGTGCCAGGCTGCGCATGCATAATTCTAAATCTGTAGTGTGCGATGTTCGAGGAGTTCAGATTTTGCCTTAGTTGTGGGCAGCACTCGCTTAGGAGCCGAATCGAAAAGAGAAATCAGATACCCTTTAAATTGTTCAGTTCAGAATCATCCACAACTAACGAATCTAAAATAATCAATCAGTTAAAATCATTGAGAGCAGCTTACTATTCTCCACCATTTGAATCTCTTTTCATTAATTTTCTAATATCTCTATTAACATAAGTATAGTGATTGATTAATCAAAGTTGGAAACAAAAGAGGTTTTTTTGAAGATGGTTTTACGTTATCTAACAAGTTTTACTTCATCCAGTGAAATTTTTGTATTGAATCCTATTGTTTTTTATTTTTACCCCACAATTAAGGTGAATACAGACTATTCTGACGTGACGTGATTTCACGTCACGTCAGGACCGTGCAGTGCTCACATTGGTCCAATTTGAACGTGAACGCACAGAACGATGTGTTGCATTTTTGTGCATTTTTATATCACTCACATTTTTGACGTGGGCCCACATGTAACCACGTCACGTCACTCACGTCAGAATAGTCTGTATTCACCTTAAGTCTATCAATTTTATATTGATTCATCCGAGAATTAATGAATGAATCTGAAAAACACTGAGTTTATCCTTTGAAAAATCAAGTGGCCAAGCTGAATTTACAGTGTTCGGATTAAAGACCTGTATAAGTTCTTTCGAGTAAACATTTTCGAAATTGTATCTTCAATTATATAGATTGGTTGTCCTGGTAGTGAAAGTATATCAGATTTTTTGATAAGCGATGACCAAAACTTGATTACATTGTTTTAATCATTTATTTATCTTTCGTCAAATAATTTTGTGATATGTGTGAATCTTTTCATTTTGAGACATTCATTTCTCCATATGTTCAAATTTTAATGAAACAATCTCTATATCATTTCGAATTTCTTTATTCCCAAATTTTAAATTACATGTTTGAAAATTTTTCATCCAAAAATTGATATTCAAAAACATTTTTCTTTATTTCCTTCATAAAGAACTTCATTTGTCCATAACATGAGGAAATCTTGACTGTTTCTCGATATTTCCGTTTTGAAAATCTTAACGAGGCATTGTAAAAATGTTTTAAAATTTCAGCGTCATTCTTTTTGAGCTCTTATAAGTGACACCTGCCTGCATGTTGAATCTGTGAAACACAATGATGCCATTTTTACAGAAATCTGTAAGTAGATACAATATAGCGTAATAATTCATTATCTAGAAGGGAGAATAAATCAGAAGTTACTTAAATGGCAGCATCGTGAAGTGTACTTTTATTTGCATTTTATTATAAGATAGCTAATACAATTCTCTGGCCTAAGTTAGCAATTTATAATAATTATTTCAAGTAATTCTATTTATACTGCTTTATGTATAGATATTCAGCAATACTGTACGACGAACCATAAACAGGGTATAAATATTGAATCTCTGTCAATGTAGAGGTCGAATTCTGCTCAGGTAAATACAGGCCATTCTAGTTAAAGTACGTACATGTTAGATATGTACCTACATCGTACAGACACCAGTATGCAACGAAAGATTGAATTTTCCTTCCATATGTATGGAGGCGACTAGTCCAATGATGTGATAAGTCAGCAATTAAAATTTCAAATTGAGATCTCAGTGATATTATGGCCATATGCTAATCTTATTTGTAACTGACAGAATTTCACAGTTGGATTTTCTTCAGTTAAGATTTCGTCCTTAAGACTGAATTTGTGAATTTCGAATCATAAATTGATGCGTACCTCAGATAAATAAAAACTGTTAGAAGATATTACATTGCATCAATAAACCGAAACTTGATCACAGATTCTTTTGAAATTCCTGCCTCAAAATAGCTGATTTAAACATAAATAGGTTTTTATAAAACTACAATGTAGGTAGAATATAACATTGCATAATGCATTTTATACATAACATGACTAATCAAAAATTCTACTGCATATTTTGTAAGATTTCAAAAAAAAACCTTTCCCAAGCTACAAAAAATGATGTTCATGAATTGCAGTAATGAATTCTTCCATTAGTGTGATCATTACAAACAAGGAAATAGAAAAAACACACAAATTATAAATTATGTCTATTCTCTTAGCTATCGACTCCGGCTAACGAAAATCATGAATATTTTCAACAGTTTCAGTGGTATTTCATGTAAAATTGAATAAGGATACCACATTATTTCCAGGAAGAAATTTTCAAAATTAACATTTTCAAAATATAATAACAATTTCAACACATGGTGGATCTTCAATCTCTCATTGCAAATGGCTTTCAAGAAAGTTAACAAATATTTACGTATAAATAGAGTTACAGTGTGCGACTCTTGGATCATTGTTCAAATTTGTTGTAACATTAATCTGTTCTATATTATATATAAAATACTCAATTCTATGTCCATCCGCAACCAAAAAAAATTTGTACAGCAAAATTTTCATTATAATCTGTTTGAAACATGAAATAATGTTTTATACGTTCTTCATGAGAATTGACTCTTTTGTCCACCTTAAAGTTCAATATCAGAACGAAAACAAATTCAAATATTCTTGGATTATTTTGATGACTGTGATCCTATTCAAAATTTCCAGAAGTAAACTACGTAAAGTTGAAAATATAAACATAAAGACATTGCTGAAAGTATTTGTTTTCTACTGCAGTAGGTACCTTCTTTAACTGTGTTATCTAATCGAAGGGATATCTGATTCTCAGAAGGACTAAGACAATTCTAAATGCTCATGTAGAAAGTTCAACAGAATTATAAAAAAGACATATGAATTAGTCCAAGCGTAAGTAGTGTGTATGTGTATATAATGGTGTGTGAAAAAACTTATGATACTGAAAAATATAGAAAAATGATTCAACATTACCATCACATGAAAATTATCAACTGTGTTTCCAACAATGCACAAAATTCTGAGGAATTTTCGAAGAAATTATCACTCAGCAGTCTCCATTCTCAATATTATCAAAATTCACTCTCACTTCTTCTTGAAAAAGAGATACAGAATAAAACACTCTTGAATCTGGAACACAGGTGGTATTTTTCTGTCGATTCGCAACCTTAGATCTGACTTCATTTCTAAGCCGAAAATAAAACCATTCGTTCGTTATTTATGTTGTAAGTGAATTAATGTCAATTAAAAATTATGCGTTCAGTGAAAAAACCATTATCTTGAATAATAATTTTCCACGATTTATTATATTGTTATGAATGTAGTCTTCCTTGTAATTTCAACGATGATGAATCGGAAAAAAATACACATTCATAGAAATTTGAGCACCTTGCTCATCTTACTAATTTCCAAATTAAAGGTATTCGTGTTATATTTGTCCTTATGAAAAAATGTGTCTAAATTGTTCTTTCGTTTTGGTTCAATTCGAAATGCAATTGTTGTATATGTATCCTCCATTAAAACTTTTTGTATGCCCAATTAGACTTGTGTATTTCTTTCCAGGACCATTATAAATCCATTGTGATACATAGTTTGCTCCTTATTTTCGAATTTGAGTCTTAAACACACTGATAGTCGAAAAAAGTTATATTACAGCACCAAAATGATGATTTTTTGCACAGGCACTAGTGAGGTTTAATTTGAACAATTGCTCATTGTTATTATTTTCTGAAATTTCGTACTTTTCCACCACTGCCTCAACATCAAATTTTAGTGAATGAATCAAAGGAAAATCTAGGCTGCATTCGTGGGTGAGTACTAAATTTTGAAGAGAAACGTAATACAAATTTTGAAATTATATAAAAAAAATACGTCATTTTCTAAAAAGTCAGAATCTTGTAAATATAGTGTTATGGACGATATACACTGCCTAAAATAAATTACTTATTACCAACGCATTGTTTTCACTCTAGTTTCCCTCCTTAGTTTCAACTTTCATCTCGAATTTCATGCCTGTACAGGGTGACCCATATTGGTTGATTTTTGGCTGTTTCTGGTACTTCTAGGCTAGGTGAAAATGTTGAGAGGAGTCCTGGGCTCGATTTTCGTGAAAACTCCATAACTGAAAGCCGTTTCACGATGTATTCATTTATTTTGAAGATATGACGGAATTTTGATATTTTGGTGATTTCGAAAATGTGCCATAACTTCTTTATTTTCTGAAATATCTAAAAACGGCAAAAACTTTCTACAGGCACTTTTTCATTAGCAATACGACACCGCATTCAGTTTTTTTTATCTCTCTTTCTCATTCCAAATAGGAATGGTATCTTTTTTTGATCCTATGTTATGCAAAAAAAAATCAGCTCCTCGAAAATATATACAGGGTCCTTCACGAGGAACCTCACCCATATTTATACGGGAAACTTTTGAACGTATTTTCATGAAATTCAGCACTTATAAGTATTTCACGATGCTGATGAAATCTAAAATATTTTCAAGGCATGAGCACCTCCGGTTTTTCCGGAAATGACGTCAACTTCCGTTTTTCAAATAAGAACACCATTTTTTTATTGCAGAAATAGATTCCTTAGAAAATTTCAAGTTATTTTGATGTAACATTTTTCAGTTTTGGTTGGAAAATTCTCTCTGAGCGGGAAAATTCGAAAAAAAAATCGAAAATAGAGCTCCGCTGAAACAAGAATAACTTCGAAGTTTTTGGATGGAAAATTTTCATTTTTGGGATTTTTCAAGATGTAAGATTGATGTATCCACTTTAAAAATCGAAATCGCGATTCATGATATAGGGGGTGAAAAAATCGCTTTCAAAGTTAGGGATAACAAAATCGTGAAAAATCAATTTTTTCAAATTAGAACCCCATTTTTTTATGGCAGATATTGAACCTACGTTAAAAAATAATGTGAGTGTATGCATCACACCCTTGCCCTAAAGTGGATATTAACTCAGAAAATATCCATTTTAGGGCAAGGGTATGATGCATACACTCACATTATTTTTCAACGTAGATTCAATATCTGCCATAAAAAAATGGGGTTCTAATTTGAAAAAATTGATTTTTCACGATTTTGTCATCCCTAACTTTGAAAGCGATTTTTTCACCCCCTGTATCATGAATCGCGATTTCGATTTTTAAAGTGGATACATCAATCTTACATCTTGAAAAATCCCAAAAATGAAAATTTTCCATCCAAAAACCTCGAAGTTATTCTTGTTTCAGCGGAGCTCTATTTTCGATTTTTTTTTCGAATTTTCCCGCTCAAAGAGAATTTTCCAACCAAAACTGAAAAATGTTACATCAAAATAACTTGAAATTTTCTAAGGAATCTATTTCTGCAATAAAAAAATGGTGTTCTTATTTGAAAAACGGAAGTTGACGTCATTTCCGGAAGAACCGGAGGTGCTCATGCCTTGAAAATATTTTAGATTTCATCAGCATCGTGAAATACTTATAAGTGCTGAATTTCATGAAAATACGTTCAGTAGTTTCCCGTATAAATATGGGTGAGGTTCCTCGTGAAAGACCCTGTATATGTCGATATATTAATTCCTTATTTGAGGCAAAATCAGCATTTTAGTGAAATTGCCATATTGAAATTTTCATTTTTTACATATCCACATACAAAAAAATCCAAAAAATGAGATATCGACTTATATATATTTTCGAAGAGCTGATTTTTTTTGCATAACATAAGATCAAAAAAAGATACCATTCCTATTTGAAATAAGAAAGTTGTTTTTTTTCATCCTTTATACAAGATATAAAAAAGCTGAATACGGTGTCCTATTGCTAATGAAAAAGTGCCTGTAGAAAGTTTTTGCCATTTTTAGATATTTTAAAATATGAAGAAGTTATGGCATATTTTCGAAATCGCCAAAATATCAAAATTGAAGATATCGTGAAACGGCTTTCAGTTATGGAGATTTCACAAAAATCGAGCTCAGGACTCCTTTCAAAATTTTCACCTATCTAGCCTAGAAGTACCAGAAACAGCCAAAATCAAGCAAATTTGGGTTACCCTGTACAAGATTATCTCCTGAAATGGTAGAGAAAATGAACATAGTTCATACCATTACCATCTGTCCATCTTCATTCACATTTACAAGCAACCAAAACTATTCATCAACCGATTTGAGCTTTCAAATCAAATGAATAATTTATAAATTCAATAACCTGGCAAAAACAGCCCCCGTAAGTATGATTTTATATTTCGTAACCTGCTCCTCCGCCATTTAGTAGCATTATTATATTATGCAAAACAAAAATAAATAAGATTTCATTGATTTACATAAGTTCTAGCCGAATTGGACGATGAGTTTTGGAGATTTTGAATTTTTTCAGTAATTTGTTTGGTCTTTGATGAAGTGTGCACCACAAAAATAAGTTGGCATCTGGTAAAAAGAAAACAAAGAAGTAATATTAACATAATTTTATTCTTATAAAGAACAATTTAATGGTGTAGACACTTTCATATGTATTAACATTATTTTAGCAACATTGTAGATGCCATATTCCAAAGATTTTCACTGATCGCAATTTAAAATAAATTCGAAGTAGTCATCATTGAGAGAGTCAAATTTACTCTCAACTCCATCAACACCTTTCAATTTCTCCTTCACACTCTCAGCATATTCTTTCAAATTCTTATCTCTGTGGCTCAAAACGAATCTCTGATTTTCTATGAGAAGAACAGCGTTTTTCTTCGCCACATTATTTACGACCTGTCCATCGAAGAACTTATTCAAGTATGTGCTGCAAAAATATATCAAATGGAAAAAGTCCTTGAACTCTGTCTTATACGCCATTTGTTTGAGTTGCGAGATAGATAAAAAATTGATGCTGACTCCATCCACGTCTACAGATTTGTAGTTTTTCGGTTTCGATATCAATTGATCGGCGCTTATGTCGACCATCTGACTGACTTCTTGGATCGTCAAAGTTCCCATCAGATAATCGTTCATAACGCTGTGTTCGTACTCGTTGCCGAATTCAATCTCGTGGAAAATCTGCCTTAGATTTCTCTCTGTTACGTCCGTTGCCCTGAACTTATTTTGGCCGTTGGTGGACTTCAAGAACTCCTCGTCCTCGCACTCCAAACCGTAGCTAACGAAAGGACCGGTCTGTATATCGCCGAGATAGCCGTAATGAATGAATTTCTCGCCGTTTGGTATCGTAACGCAAATTAGGGATCGATTGGGTTTAGATACTTCGGACTCGAGCCAGCTAAACGATACGCCATTGTTCCTGAAACTCTTGTATTCTTGGGGCCCCACTTGTTTGCCTCCAACTGAGTGAAATCGCATGTGGAGATCCCAGTCGAAAGCTCCGAATTTGGCGTCGTATCTAATACCTGCAAGTAAACAGGGTTCTGCACATTGACAAAGGGCCACTTGCACCGTATTGGTTCTAAGCGTTAGTTAGTTAAGCGTCGATTAATTTATTTAAGCCAGGATTAAATATTTGGCTTGCACCGAGGCTGAATGTAACTAGATTAAAGTTAATCCACAAATCTGGTTATTTTTACGTAAATTGGTACTTGTGCCTATTTTCACGTTGTTTATTTTATCCCTTTCTATGCTTTGACAGTTTCGATGTTTAGACGTTTTTTGATATCGAGCGTTTCGCGAATTGAAAGAGTTTGTAATAACGAATTTATTTGGTAAAAACCGATGCAACATTCATTGCACAAGTTGACATCTTTCTTTGGAATATTTTACGTCCTTCACAAATGAAAATATACCTGGTTCGAGACTCTAATTATCGAAGCACTTACCACTTCAGATTTGGAAGTAAAATATGATAAACTCATGGATTCTCTGTCGTATAACAGAGGAAAATAAAAAGGAAATGATCGAAAAGCATGAACAAACCTGATTTTCGATAATAGGCAAACATCTATAAGAAAATATGTAATTTTTTCAATAAACATGCATCTTGGAAAATTGTTAATATTTATTCACTTTCATTTCAACACATTGGTAATAATATTGGTTCCGATTGAATGATACCATGTGTCTCAGTGAATTAAAGAATAATTCTACATATCAGAAGAACTGTACCTCCAACTTTATTAGGCATGTATGGATTTGTTCAGTTCAAAATATACCTCGACCGTTATATTATATATATATATATATATATTATATATATTTAGTTCAGTTATTCATTCTTGTGTGTGCTTTTCATTTCACACCAATTTGATCTTTCATATCTACGCCTAGGAAAACCAAAATCTATAATTTCTACTTCAGTCATTATTCTTTTCAATTTGATTTATAATCAAACATCATTTTTGAAACGTCGTTGTGATTGGCAGAAATATTCAAAATTGAAAATTCCTGCCAATCACAACGACAATCAGACGATCGAATCATCGGATGACGGATGCATGGAAATCCAGCATAAATCCTCCCAATTCGGAGGATTATCTTTAAGCGTTAGTTAGGGTTGTTAAACTAGGATTACGACACGGTGCAAGAGAATCATAGACACTAATCGAGGTTTTGCATTTAATCTGAAGTTTTGTCATACGGTGCAAGCGGCCCTCAGAATAGGTATATTTTCGATGACAGAACACATGGTGATTGCACTGATTAGATTTTGTTTCGACCAAATTGAGAATATCGGCAAGATTTCGTTCTTTCCACTTCAGGTGGCGCTTTTCACAAATTATGACTGATTTTTATGAGTTATTTCAAATATTCGAATTCATTCTGGTGAACATGTTGTGTCAATAGCCGATAATTTTGTCAAGCGATAATTTGGGAATATATTCTTGACATTTTAATTCATATCACTATGGAGGAAAAGTATAAGACTTTCACCATATAAAAATGTCATTCTATGATCAAGTCACTTTGGCAGATCAGCTGTTGATTAATCACAATCAATCAAATCGATCAGGGGAAAAAGGACCGTAATGACGTTGTATGACATAATTAGTGAAGAGCGCCACCTGAAGTGGAAAAAACGAAATCTTGCCGTTATTCTCAATTTGGTCAAACGTCATTCCATTCAAAATTTGACGAGTGCTTACACCATTATTCTAGGCATCTTAGGTATATTCTACATCAATGGTTCTGCATCGTTTTATAGAGGTTAAACGTCATTTCATAGAGGTTAAACGTCATTTCATAGCTTCGTTTGGCAAACACTAAACAGCTTCTTAAAAATGAATAAACTCACCAAGCATGTTTCTGACCCTTCTGTCCCAACTATCCAGTATGTCGAAATCGTCAGAACTGCACCAAAACTTAATCAAATTCTCCAAATAATCCAACTCCCTATATTTCACATTGAGAGTGACGAAAGGCATTATTTTTTTCATGTAATCGTGATCCGTTATAGCGGAAAGCAATTCCTTAGCTGTTGATGCTAAAAATTTCCCTACGTACGGTCTCACAACAGAATTTCCGTAAATTTCCATGAAAATTCGAGTTTTCTGCACTTCGCCTAATTCTTTTTGTGGCATGAAAGCTAATAGAAGCAGTAATAATTCTCTAGCTACGAGCTCCATACTACCTTCCATGATATAGAAATTGATTTGTACTTTTTCATGCCTATATCTTCTTGCTATCGTCTTCAACAAATGTCTACAGTCAGAGCCCCCAACAATGAGAAAATTCAGTACTTCCTCATTCTTTTTAGAATACGTCGATTGAAAATCTAAGGCTGGCGTCAAGCCCCAAAACATTTTAGAAAAAATAATTAATAATGAAATTATTCTCTACTCAGAACTCAGACTGACACTGTCGTATTGATAAAACAATTCATATATAGAAACACCTAAACAAATCCATAACAACGTCCCTTAAGTTTTTAAAAGTCGTTATTAACAATTGATAATACCATTTTTGTTATTACCGATTGGTTTTTCAAGCAGCGCAAAATTGGCCAAAAGTAATGAAGCAAGGTTCCGAGGCATTATTTCAAAAATAATTTGAATGAAAGATTCACCAATAGACAATAATGCCATTGGTTTTGTATCCAAAAACAATGATAATACAACATACAAGTCATATATTTCGACAACTTCATGACGAATCTTTCAAATTTTTTTGAAATACTGCGGAAAAACGGCCCAACGAACTAGTCGAGAACTAACAAGAATACTAAAGGCTAAGCTTCATCTACAGTTCTTTGCTACAGTTCTATCACAGTGGTTAGTGTTCTATGATTACGTCAATTTTATGTAAATAACCTACAAATTTACACCTGTGTTGTGTTTTCAAATTAAGTTGTCAAACTAAACAAAATTCAATGAAAAGCACTGAAAATGAACCATCAATGGAACCCCAACTTGTATTATCCACCTCCAGTACCACCAGGGAATTACAATGTATATCCAAATGTTCCTCCGCCGCGATATTATTCTACTCCTTATTCAACACCACCCCCGAATTTCAATTTGCCTCCACCAAACTTTTTACCGAACTCAGGAGTATCAAATTATAATCTTCCACCGCCAAACGTGAACCCTAGTTATCTACCGCCCACACAATATTTGAACACCAATAATAGTGTAAGTAATACTAACTCCAATGGTCGAAAATATAGAGAAGAATTTGAAGATGGTCGTGTTAGGACATATGAAAATTATTCTAACGAAAGCAGACACAAAAGTACTTCTAGATTCAGGAAAGAAAGTCCAAGTAGATCGAGAACTCATAGCCCCAATTACAGATCTAGGTCTCCTTCTAGAGGTTCTAGTTATAAAGATGATAAACATAGGGAAAGGAGTAGAACATTATCAAGATATAGAAGCAGGTCCCCAAAACGCAAAAGCCCTTCAAGAAATAGAAATCGTTCCCCCAAAACTGTTAGAGAAGAAAGCAATTCATTATCTGATGAACGAAAGCAGATTCTTCAAAATTGGAGAAAGAATTACTGTTCTACAAAAGAAGAAGTTACAAACAAATTGGAAGAACTTAATGGTTTCAATCAGGATGAGGCTATTGAAAAAGAGAAGAATATTTGGACCAGAAGTACACCAGCTGACTTATTTTATGAGAGGGATGAAGCTAATCCTAAGGTAATGTAATATTAAATTATCAATATCTGCTTGAAAATTATTATTAAAAGTACTTTTCATTCTGAGAATTATTATCTTTAGAAAATTGATCGAATATATCCTAAAATTCGTTTTGTACTGTTCATCAAAAAAGTGCAGAAAATAATTTTCAATTGAAACTGCTTCAAGTAGAACTCGAAGTAGAATTAACTGTAGAACAGATTAAACTAACTTTGGACAATTTCCATTTGAAGGTTATAAGAGGCACAGAAAAATTAAAACAACTATGTGACCGCTTTAATGGAGAGCTTGTGTTGCGTACAAGGAAAATTAATGAGTCAAAGCCTGCATATGAACCTCCCCCTAGGAAAAACAGGGCAAGAATGTGCAAACATAAAACTGAAGTAAGTAGTGGAAGTAGCTGTTCAGATGAAGATCTCACTGATGAAGAAGATTGCACTATGGAAGAACTGCAAAGGAAACAAACACATCCAGATTGCTTGCATCCAGAAATGTGGTACAATGATCCAGGTGAAATGAATGATGGCCCACTTTGTCGTTGTTCAAATAAATCTAGAAAATCGGGAATAAGACATGGTATTTATCCGGGAGAAAAAGTACTGAAGCAGTGCGAGTTGGTATCGAATAATGCAGATAAGCTTTATCACTATAAAATAACAATATCACCACCCACAAACTTTTTGATCAAAACGCCAACAATTATTCACTTTGATGAACATGAATTTATTTTTGAAGGTTTTTCCATGCTTTCACATTCTCCCCTGGAAAAACTCCCCACTTGTAAAGTTATCCGATTCAATATTGAATACACAATTCTTTATATTGAAGAAAAAATTCCTGAAAATTTCACTATTGGTGAAATAAATTTATTTTATGATTACTTATTTAAAGAGATCTTGGAATTAGTTGATCTGGATGTTGGTGCGGCGGATGTTAGGGAAGGTTGTACACAGTTTCATTTCATGCCCCGTTTTGTTAGGGAATTGCCAGACAATGGCAAAGAAATTTTAGCAATGAAAGAAGTATTGAATTACTTGTTATACAGCTCTGTTCCTCTCATCGAAAAAACTGATTTAGAAAAAATGGTTAATATGTCACAATACGAGTGGCAGGCATATGCAGACGAGATCAAGGGAATGGTTGTTACTTATCCCGGTAAGAAACCTTGTTCTGTGAGAGTGGATCAGTTAGATAGAAACATTGATTTACAAGTAAAGGGAGAGTATATGTTTCCTGAGATTGTACATTTTGGTATAAGACCTCCTCAGTTGAGTTACGCCGGTAATCCTGAGTATCAAAAAGCCTGGAGAGACTATGTCAAGTTTAGACATCTTCTAGCAAATATGTCCAAACCGACTTTCGAAGACAAAAGAAAACTGGAAGCTAAAGAAAATAGATTGCAAGAAATGAGAACTCAGGGAAAAATGAAACGGGACGTTACTGTGGCAATCAGCGCTGAAGGTTTCTATAGAACTGGAATAATGTGCGATATCATTCAACATGCAATGCTGTTGCCAGTTTTGGTATGTCATTTACGATTCCATAATTCTCTGAATGTACTCGAGAGTTCCATTGGTTATAAATTCAGTAATAGAGCTTTGCTACAACTGGCTCTCACCCATCCTTCGTATCGCGAAAACTTCGGTACGAATCCGGATCATGCAAGAAACAGTCTAACAAACTGCGGAATCAGACAACCGGAATATGGCGACAGAAGAATCCATTACATGAATACAAGAAAAAGAGGCATCAACACGTTAATCAATATAATGTCGAGGTTTGGGAAGCAGCAAGAAACTGAATCAAACATAACCCACAACGAAAGACTCGAGTTTTTAGGGGACGCGGTAGTTGAATTCCTATCATCAATACATTTATTCTTCACTTTCCCAGAGCTTGAAGAAGGAGGTTTGGCCACTTACAGAGCGGCAATTGTTCAGAACCAGCATCTCGCAGTTCTTGCAAAAACGCTGAAACTCGATCAATTCATGCTATACGCCCATGGTTCTGATCTTTGTCATGACTTGGAGCTACGGCATGCAATGGCTAACTGCTTTGAAGCAGTCATGGGAGCCTTATTTTTGGATGGCGGCATAGAAGTAGCAGACAAAGTATTTTCAGATACTTTATTCAAAGACTCAGCTTTACTAGACGTGTGGATCAACCTTCCACCACATCCTCTCCAGGAACAGGAACCAGAAGGGGATAGGGAATGGATTCCCAAATTTGAACTTTTACAAAAATTGACTAAATTTGAAGAATCTATTGGTGTTGAATTCAGTCATATACGTTTGCTCGCCAGAGCATTCACAGATCGAAGTGTTGGCTACACCAATCTTACAATGGGCTCTAACCAAAGATTGGAATTCCTTGGAGATACAGTTTTACAGCTCATTGCTTCTGATTATCTCTACAAATTTTTTCCTGAACATCATGAAGGTCATTTGTCTCTTCTCAGAAGTTCCCTAGTTAATAATAGAACACAGGCTGTTGTTTGTGATGATCTAGGAATGGCAAACTATGCGGTTTATAACAATCCTAAGGCTGAATTAAAAACGAAAGATAGGGCTGATTTACTTGAAGCCTTCATCGGAGCCCTTTATGTCGATCAAGGCTTGGAACACTGTGAAGTTTTCTGCCAAGTAACTTTATTCCCTAGGCTACAGGACTTTATAATGAATCAAGACTGGAACGATCCGAAATCAAAGTTACAACAGTGTTGTCTAACCCTCCGAACAATGGATGGTTCCGAACCAGATATCCCTGTATACAAAGTCATAGAATGTAAGGGACCTACAAACACCAGAGTATACACAGTAGCAGTTTATTTCAGAGGGAAACGTTTAGCTCATGCTGTAGGACACAGCATCCAACAAGCGGAAATGAATGCTGCCAAGAAGGCTTTGAAAATATCTGAAAACCTGTTTCCACAACTTGACCACCAGAAGAGAGTTATAGCCAAGAGCTTGAAGAAACAAAAAACAAAGAAGAGAGAAAGTAGATCAAAAAGTGTTAAATCACCAGAACAATATTCAAGGAAGAGGTACAGATCCAGAAGTATTTCTTCCAGCAGATCAGGAAGCAAATCTCATGTATCTAGCTCTTCATCTGTTAGACAAAAAAGTAAATATACAGAAAGAGATTCGCCTAGCAGTACGAGATCTTCAATCAAATCAAGGAAAGAGAAAGGGAGTAAAACAAGTGATAGTTCAAGTGATGAAATATCAAATCGTGGGTCTTCTAAAATGTCTTCAGATTCTGATGATTCATATAAAAGATTTTCTTGTACCAAAACCAAACGCAAAAAGAAAAGGAGACGCAGTAGTGCAAGTTCTTCATCTTCATCCTCTAGCGATAGTGATAGTTCAATGAGTGGTACATCAAGGTCAAATTCATCAGGTGATGATAGTGTGACATCAAATCATTCAGACTAGATATCGATAAGAGTCTATCATCAGTCCATGTACTTACCTGAGAATTTTAATTAGCACATTAGCCATTAACGAAAAATTTCACACCGTTTAATTAATCGCAAGTAGAGTATTGCAAATGTAACTGAAAATGTGCTGACACTGATGTGGCTGTAAGAGTTATGATAAATGACAAAAGCTATTATATTTCTTAGTTATTCTTATTGGTATTATTTATTTATATGTATACTACAACAATAAATGACTCTCAGTGCTCTTTCAACAGAATATTAACATGAAAAAGTTTCTAAACTTATTGGTCAATTTATTTATTTGTACCTGCTTGGATATAATTTAGTTGTTTGAAATTGTATATTTACCAAGTCATATCTAGTCAATATGATTTGGTATTGTGGAATATTTGATATTTTTTAAGCTGGGTTCAATTCCATTATATGTTTTTAATCTTTTATGGAAATATTATTTTGCTGTGATTAATAATTGTTCCAACATGAGTGTATATAACATTTACCAAATAAGTTGGTTCTTTGTAACTTTTATTCTGAAAATTGAAATTTTTTTATGATAAATTGAGTGAATTATGTAAGTTGTGAAATTAATATTGATTTCATTCATGAGCTTTCCTTAGAAAGGATTAATTGTGGAATTATACACAATATATTAATTAGAAGAAATAAATATGTTTATTTCATTTTTTGTTTCAATCTTTTCATAAACTGCTCCTATGAAACTTCCTGATGCCATGGTGATGTAATCAGCGGAAATTCATATAAATAAATAAACCATTCAAAAATGGTTTCAAATAATAGAAAATTTGATGCGAGATCGCTGGAGCGCACTATGAAATCATTTATTTGAATTCGCCGCTTCCGTTTCGGTGATTCATGCACTGATACAGCCCTGGGTTTTTGCCCCAGAACTGTTCCAAATAAAACGCACCAGCATGCACTTGAGCTTCTCGGGTGCTTCATGTCCTCAAAAAAAAGGGGTCTATGCCAAAGAAGCATGAATGGGGATCCCCGGTGCATCTCACACCGTCAAAAAGAAAAGAGAATAATTATTTTCATTCTGGTAACACTGAATCTTCCGACAGCTGATTTTGACATGACAGTTATCTAAGGTTATATCGAATTTGACGTCTGGTGTCATCGGTTATGCATGTGGATTGGAGAAGGAGAACAAATTGGAAATTATTTTTCATGTATTACGCCAATATTCATAATGTCTTTTCAATATAATATCATAAATTAGTAAAAAACAGCTTTTATCAAAACAAAACTTTCACTCCGGCTTAAAATCGGCCTTCAGTGTACTTAGTTCATGTTGTGAATTGTTAATAACAAACAATCTGTTTACAAGAATTTTTCGTGTAATTTCTGCATAATTGGTGAGTAGAAAAACAGCATTTATTTTGTTTATTGAAGCATGTATAATCTTTAGAACTCAGTAGTATTTTCTGAACAAGTTTGATTCGATCTTGATGTTTTCATGGATCTGCGAAAATTGTTTTCCCCGCCAATATAATAATATTAGCAATGTTATTAGTTTCTCATTTAAAAAACTGCCGAAGTATTAGTATATGTATATTTGGATGATGTGATATCATTATCATTCCAAAATAATTTCAGAGTTGATTATCTTTACCGATATATTTTTACAATATTTTGGGAACAAGTAAACAGTAAATTAATTTGGTTAAGATAATCAAGATAAGGATTATAAGGAAACGGTTGATGGGATAGCTACCTCCTGGGGATATTGAATAATTTACGTTAGTTCGGAACAAAATAGAAATTCAGATTATTTTGCATGTTTATGTTTAAGGATATAATATAGTTTTCTGTTATGACTACAACAGGGGCTCCATTATACTCAAATGGCCAGAGCCTTCAATAGGGAGAGGACATCAGCTATGCTTAGTCAGAGATAAATCAAGCAATGCCTAGCTAGGTATTCGAAAGGATCGATGGAATTCGGGGTTTTGGCTGTTTTTTATGATATTTGGGAAAAAATAGCAAGCTATCAAGGCCGTAGCCAGGGGGGGGTCCGATGGGGTCCGGACCCCCCCCGAAATTTTTCTAGAGCTCAGTTCAAGGGACACCCCTCCTCCCCCTCAAAATTTTTTTCTAGCTACGGCCTCGGACGGACCCCCCCCGAAATTTTTTTCTAGCTACGGCCTTGCAAGCTATCCCAAGGAGGTAGCTGAAAACATGTTTACTTTTAGAATTGAGAAGTACTGTACCTACATTTTTTAAAATGTCCCCTTGAAAGCTCGGTTTACTTGTTTCTGTATAAATATCTTGGTTTTCTTGTTTATGGATGGCATAATTTTATCTGAAACACCCTGTATAAACATCAAACTTCGAAGTGTATGTAAACCTGGGGATTTATGAAGCCATTTCATACGGAAAATCTTGATAGGACGTAATAAGATAAGATCCAAAGACTAAAATTGCATAGTCATATTATATTCGTAGGAAATTTCACGTGAGATTTAATTTAACGCTGTGTCATGCATCGTGCCTGCTCACGATACTGGTTGCTCATATTTTATAATTTCAAAGCAATGTAGGTATTTCTGAAAAGAAAATGTATGAGTACCTGTATCCTTGCTTACGAAAAAAATTTGAAAATGCAAAATAATTTAAGAGTCTGTTTGAAAAAAGTATATATTCATAAAAGGCTTTCCCCTTTTCGTTGGCACACTGTATACTTGAGGAAAATATCTGCTTCTGTATATTCGTTATCTTCAAAACGGATTGATCATCAATTTTGGTAATTGATTTCGTTATTCTAAGCAGAAATCTTGCAAATGAAATATGGCTTTCCCAATATTCGCTCTGAAATAAAGTACCTACTTATCAGAACCATGACCTTTAAAATTGAGGCAAGATTTGATGAAGATGCATGGGCGTTCGTCAAGAGAAGGGACTACAGTTTCCCGAAGTATTCGCAGTTTGTGGACGAAAATGTCGATAAGTATATTCGCGCATTCATTGTAATTAGACGAGGAAGAAATTGAATAAAGATGATACACGAACATGTGAGAATCAGGGTGTATAAGAAAATATTTAAGTTCAATCGAATAAACCTGTGGAAACACGATACTTCCAGATTTGCGGAGAACCTATTTGAGGATACAACATAAGTATTAAGTATATGACTTGAGGGTCGAAACGAGACTATAGTGAGAGATAATGAAGCAGCACAAAGAAAATCGGAGAAAAAAAAACCTAATTTATTATTAGTTCCAAACAAATTCCCTATTAGACAAAAGCAATGGACGCCTATGTGTGAATGCATGTCACCCATTAAACAATGACTATCACATTATGCGGAACACTCAAGTAAAGAAAATACCGAATTGCGATATTTCAAATTCCAATATCTGGTTTCAATGTCGTTCACATCTCCGTGAAGCAGTTTTTGCGAACGATTGAATGACTTGCAGAATCTTCTGAATGACTTTAACTCTTTCGGAGAACTCACTACTTTCGCACGGGATTCCCGTGTGTAATAAAAGCTTCAACTCGCCGAAAGTACCGGCTACCGCACACACGGATCTTCTGAAAATGTCCTATTTATTTTCTATAAAGACCAAAGTGGGACATTTCAACTACGTTTGTTGCTTATTTCCTCAATATTCATTAATCGTATAATATGCATCGATTTGAAAGATATAACTCTTCAACATTTTCGTATTTCCCTGTCTATCTTCGAAGAGTCAAGGGAACCTTTGATGGCCAATTTTGAATCAGTATAGACATCTCCCATGATACAACGTTTGGGCCATAGGTCACCCTGTATAAGATCACCTCAGGAATTATTTGTTCAACTCGTCATTTTGGGAGATTTACAATAATCAGTGAAAATCGCATTGCGCTGTCTCGTGAATCACACAATTTAGGATTATCATCTTTATGCTGTTTATCAACAAAAGCTGCAATAAAATTTCACTTATTAGCCAGGTACCATAGTGAAGGTTCAACTTGATTATTTTTCGATCTGATTGCTATCGAAGTGAGTAAAAAGTATTCTATTCTATTGGATAATTCTCATTCTCAGAAATACTGCATTCTGAGAATGAGAATTATCCAATTTCAATCAATCACGAGTGGTATTTTTTTATAAAATCCATCTTTTCACCTTGACCTCTATTTGGCAAATTGATTATGTATTTGAAGCGATGTCTCAATAATTTTAAGATTCATAAATTTCAATTAGGTGTCTACCTACTTCTAGCTTCGATCCAGTCCTCTCATAATGATTTTTGAAGAAATCATGGAGATATTATTTTCATTGATTCTTATGTTCAGATTCTGTTATAATAATGCTTAATAGTAAAGCAGCACTTGTACTTATTTCGGAATATTTCACTAACTTTCCAAAGCATTAGATTTGTGCAGTTGAGTAGATTAAGGGCAAATTGATTGTGACAGACTTGCTAGTGATCCTACAAGGGTCCATCTTTTCTGTCGGTTTTACTGAACAATAATTTTTCATGGCTCGTCCTACTTAATCTGCTAGGTTTGACTCACTGATTACGAATCCGTGATTGAATTCAATTTTGTCTGTCCGGTCTACAACTCTCGAACGGAATATCCCAGAAACTTGACATTTTCATGGCAGATTCGGATCTTGAATGTCGCGGTCAAATTCGTTTATTGGCGAAATCTGACCAGAAGTTCCGTAAATATAACCGTTCGAAATTTGTTTTTCTGTTAATTTCAAAACTACGGATTCGATAGTGATGAAATTTGGCATGCCTTGTCCCGAGTAAAGGATTGGAGTTGAACCCTATAGAACAATTAGAAAACGCATAATCTGAAAAAGTATACTCATTTAGCATTCTAGTATACCAAGATAAGGAGTCATTTCCACCTAGAACTTGACTTTCGATCCGATTTAATTACGTAGATTACAATAGTTTCGGGGAAATGATCCCAGCATTTTCGGAAATGTATTCGTGACCCGAATGTTCTCAAGGTGTATCTAGAGACTGAACTTAATCGCAAGTTTTAAAAAAAAATTCCCTTTCTTCAGAATGAAAATGGACAAAGAAGACAAGTTTTTGGTCCAGTGTACGTCCAGGCAATGCGAAACGGCAGAATTGGAATTTCAAATGATAGAATACATCAAGGAGGCCATGAAGGTAAGACGAAATTCGGCTCACTTGAAAATAAATTAAATAAGCCGCTTTCAGGCTATGGAGTTGATGCGGTTCCACAAGATGCTCACCGATGTTGTTCTAGAAGTAGGAAGTGAAAAATTTCATGCACACAGGGTGGTTTTGGCGGCCGCAAGCCCCTACTTCAAAGCCATGTTTACTGGTGGCCTGAAAGAATGTGACAACAAAAATGTCAAACTCGAAGGAGTCTCCCCTACAGCCATGAAAATCTTGATACATTTCATATATTCCGGGAAAATGAAAATTACAGAAAACATTGTGTTGGTATTGCTTCCAGCAGCTGCCATGTTTCAAGTGAGTTACGGAAAATTCCTTACATAGGCCTTGGTTGGGACATTTCCCCTATTTATTTAGATATTTTTTCAAGGTCACGAATGTCATAGATGCCTGCTGCAATTTTCTGGAAAAACAACTAGATCCAAGTAACGCTATAGGAATAGCGAATTTTGCGGAAAATCATGGTTGTTTGAGTCTCTATAAAAAAGCTAATCAGTATATTGAAAGACATTTTCGTGAGGTTTGTCCCAATGATTGTTACCTATCTCTGTCTATGACCGTTTCTTAGTAGGTAGCACAGGAAGAAGAATTTTTCCAGTTGAATTCTTCAGAATTGATATGTCTGATAAGAAAAGATGAGCTGAACGTTCAGGAGGAAAAAGAAGTTTATAATGCTGTGTTAAAATGGGTGGAATATAATCCGAGTAGACAGAACGAAATGGAAATCATTTTGAGTGCTGTAAGATGTCAGTTCTTACCACCAAAGTTCCTGAATGAACAAATGAAGAACTGCGAATTTATAAAGAAAGCTCCTGCTTGTAAGGAGTACCTAGCTAAAATTTTTAAGGTAAACGAAAATGAAAGAGGTTCAATATTCAACATAATTATTTGAGTCACTGGATGATGAGGAACTTATAATAATGTTTATTTTAAGGATCTAACATTGCATAAGCGCACAAGAGAAAAAGAGAGGACACCAAGCATTCCAAGGGTCATTTATGTAGCAGGAGGTTACTTCAGGCAGTCCTTGGATATTGTTGAAGGTTTCAATGTAGACAACAAGACCTGGAAAAAAATGGATTCCTTGACAATACCCCGGTCAGGTCTTGGTGGAGCTTTTTTAAAAGTAGAGAATATTTGCATTATGACTTTGAAGATGCATTAATAATCCGATCTATTTCCAGGGAATGTTTTATGCTGTCGGAGGTAGAAATACATCTCCCACACAAAGCTACGATTCCGACTGGGTTGAAAGATATAATCCAGTTAAAGACCAGTGGAGAGTGTGCAGCCCAATGTCAGTACCCAGAAATAGGGTGGGCGTGGCTGTAATGGATGGACTACTTTACGCTGTTGGTGGAAGTGAAGGATCAAAATACCTCGACTGTGTGGAATGGTAAAACATACCATTGCCTATTTTTATGGAATTCGTTGTTAATTTTCTCCTTAAAATTTCAGTTATGACCCTGATACTGACAAATGGACGCCTGTTAAATCGATGCATTACAAAAGGTTAGCACTAGGTGTAGCTGTAGTCAATAGATTGTTGTATGCTATAGGAGGCTATGATGGAGTGAACAGGCACAATACGGCAGAATGCTATCATCCAGAAAATGATGAATGGACAATGATAAATCCAATGCAGGTTCCTAGAAGTGGAGCAGGTAGGAGAAATAAGAATAATAGTTCACAGAATTTTTCCAAAACGCTGCACATTTCGAAGATTCATATGATGCTTGAATAATTGAAATTAGTTTATCAAACTTCTCATTATTTATTATTATTTTGTCAGGTGTAGCAGCTATAAATCAATACATTTTCGTAATTGGTGGATATGACGGGACAAGACAACTAAACCAAGTAGAAAGGTATGATACAGAGAAGGGAGAATGGATGTCTGTTGCATCAATGAAAAAGGCTAGAAGCGCCTTGAGCGTAACTGTTTTGGACTGCAAAATTTATGCTATAGGTATGTTCTATAGTCAGTAAATGTGACCTTCAGCCATGAAAATCTTGATTGAAATGAAATTAATAGTTTTGGGATTAAAAAAATGAGTAATGCTTTCATGAACAGATGTCTTGAGACAATTTCTGCTTTTCAGGGGGATATGATGGTTCAAATTTCTCGAATAGCGTAGAAATTTACGATCCTTTCAAGGACGAATGGACTGAAGGAGTTTGTCTAACTGCTGGAAGATCTGGTCATGCTAGTGCTGTCTGTTATCAACCTCCAACTACAAATAGCTGTTGTTGAAAAAATTGTCTGTCTCGAGTGGAGCTTAATTTGAAGAATAGAGATCTTAATCGAAAGATCCTTATATTTTGGATACAAAAAGGCAAGAAATGTCAAGGAACGGTCTCTTAATGCATTGTACTGTGATAAAAACATGTCCAATACCGTGTTTAAGTCATGGTTTTCGTGTTACATTCCTGGAAAAACATGTATTGCATTTTTCCTTAATTCTTTCTTGACCAAAGAAATTTTCAGAATCTGAAAGAAAGATTGCATTTAAGACGAAGATTGACACTCAACGCAAAATTATTTTATGAGTAATATGTTGTAATATTATTCACTGAAATGATAATTTCACATTACGAATTGTTAGGCCTTCTTGAATGGCGTCTCATCAACAATTTGAAGCTGGTTTTCAATAGTTGTTAGTTCATGGCATTAATAAATGAGATAAATTGGCAGACATTTTCATCTCTCCAGAAAGCCTTTTTTGAAAATATATGTAACATTGTTGAAATATTTATTTATTTTCTGTTAGATTTTATGTTTAGTATCTGTACCTACATTTAGGTATTATACAATTCAAAAAATAATTTTTGAATCATTTTTCTATATTGATATTCTATTACAGGTAGTAGATGAAATTTGTGATTTATAATTTTCATCATTTTCCAATATTTCTGTGAAATCAGCATTAGTCTGTAATGAACGTTTATTCATTTGGATTGGTTGTTCCAGGAACAATGTTGACAATTAGGCCCAAAACTAGTCATGACTTCCGCTAGATTTTTTTCTTTATAAAGATTGAAGTATCCATAAGTGTAATATCCCTTTTCAAACTTTAAATTTTTGAATGTTATTATTTTATAAAATTCTGTCCTACATTCCAATGTTCTAATTTTTTTTCTATAATTATGAAAAAATTAGGAATTATAAATGATGTTGATTGTGATAAACATTATCAAATATATAGCCTTGTTCAAGTTCCACTTGTTTCTATATTTCCTTCAAAACTAACACGGTCCAAATTTGCAGTAGGGAGGCTGTGGTTGGTTGCATATGGGGTTGAGGATTTGAGCTATATTTTGAATCATTTTTATACCGATGTTTTCAAAGTTGAGTATTTATCTTTCAGGGGTTTTACGAATATTACTCCCCGCTAGTTTGCACAAACCAAGAAGTAGGAAAAACAAACAACATTTATATATCTAGAATTCATTTCAGAAGAAAAAATAGATTGAATACTGATAAAGATATAAGTTGAGCAATTCTTTCAAAAACGGACAAAATACTATAAAAATAATTGTTCAAGTTTGAATCTAAGCGTTTCATATAAAAGCATACATTGATCCAATTAAAAACCAGAAACAAAAACGAAGTTCATCAGAAAATCCACTGTAGTGGAAATGTTGTGAATCCTAACTTAAAAATTGACCAAGTGAACATTTATAGACAACCACTCATGTGACACTAATTGAAATTTGTTCAAGACTGTTGAGGTTTGGTCATTCTCCTTGGACCACGATTAGGTGGTCCCTTTGGTTTGGCAAATTTTGGAAGATGATGACTCTTAGTAGGATGAATTTCCTCGTATAAATAGTCTGCTGTGAGTTCTGCACCAGAATCAATTTCAATCTGCAAAATGAGAAGGCATATACTAAACCTTTTCAAGTTAGACATCTCTGAAATACAGGCTCTTCAATCCGGTGCTTCGACAACTAATGGCAGCAGAATTCAAGTGTTTAGTACCGAGAATTCCGAAGAGAATCTGTCATTTCGAGACAGCCCCTCTATTTTTAAGCATACAACAATAAATAGCAAAATATAGAATTAACATACCTTCTTGACTATATTTAGGCCTAATGTGCTTACTGTTTCAATAAGTGGATTTTTACAACTAGAATATAACATTCTCTCTCTTATTGGGCAATTATATCCTGGCATAGAATAAATAAATACTGAAAAAATCGAAAAACATAAATACGATATTGTACACCATCAACTTTTTCAATGAATATTCTGAAAGCTTCTTACATCTTGAAACATGTATTTCATATTTAAATACAAACTAAATTGAATTGCATAAAAAAGACACTCAGTCCATTCTTTTATTTCAGAACCTACCAATAGAATCTATCTGTGCTCCTTCATACGAATGAGAATAATTAAATATATGATAACGGGCGGTATCTTCTGGAATTTTCGAGGGTAATTTTTCAATTGTTATATTTCCTATAAAACTAACATCTATTTTCTCATCTTGCATATCTGAAAAAAAATATACGAAATAAATATATTTTTCACAAACTATTTTGCTTGTATGAGATATACCAATTATGAATTGCAAGTAGTTATATTGTCCATTCATCAGTTCTTTCAAAGCATTTCTTGCAGATTCAGTTAAGGGAAAACACACTCCACCTAAGGTTTGTTGTTTACTATCCACACTTATGTCTGTGTGAACTTCAGACTTCTTAATTTCCTGCAATTGTTCTTCTCTGGAAGTCAGAGGTACAGGAGTGACAGCATTGTTCTTGTGCTTATAATATCCATTCAACGATATTTCAGCCTGAAATGTAAAACAACAAAATGAGTCTCAAACTTGTATTCAATTGCTCATTAAATACCTTAACAGTACCATGTAAATCTTCTTTGATTTGTGCAGATCCAAATTCCTGCTTCAATGTAGCCTTTGTGGATGCATAAAGCATTTTCTGTCTAATAGCGGCAGTATCTGGTGACCAACTTATAAATAACCATTCATAGTTTTTATCAATTTTCGAATCAAGTCTGAAAAATGAGTACCTTCATAAAAATTCTACAAAAAAACAAGTAATCCAGTATTTCTATAGATTCGTTGACTGTATAATACCTATACAAAATATAGCAAGGTTGGTCATCTTCAATTAAAGGTAAAACATATTTGTCATAGTCACTTTCCCAATTACTTTTCACAGAGTGATGCCCATCAAGGGTTAACTCCTCTAAAATTCACATAATTTAAATATCAAACTTGAAAGTTTTAACTTTCCACTAACCGTTCTTTATTGAAACTTTTATTAGTCGTATGTTGCCATTTCTTGATTTGGCAATGTACTTCTTAAGTTCTTCATTCGCTGTAAGTGAAAATTCATTTATACACACATAACATACATTTTATTTCACATACCATGTATTCCGGTTTGGTGAGACATTATTTATAGTCGAATTCTTACTTATTCAGTCAGTCAAAAGCATCAAACAAGAATTTTCCAACCTACTTAACTGTCACTTTGACAATTCCCACTTCCCAGCCAGCTGGCAATTTTCCGGAAAAATTACCAACCCAAACCCAATGTCACCAATAGGAAAACTGTAAAAGTTACTACTAAATTTATTCACCTTGAAAATTTTCCTAATTATGTATATTTTTCTCAGGTGATAAGCAAAAAAGACTTGTTTTCGTTCAATAAATCAAGGGGGAAATTAATTAGTGCTAGGTATTGGTGATCGCACCATTTACTTTCATGAAAAATATAAAGTTAACAGTTCAATTTCCTATGAACAGTTCTTACTGTTCTTAGTTCTGTCATCGTCAATCTGTATAGTTCTTCAATAATAGATATTGGAAAATTTCCGGAAAATTTAGGATACAGTTTTATTAGAGTCAGTTATAATGAATTTATTAAATATATGTGTATAGAGAATTTCATGTCGGAGTCCAAGCTCTGCATTGTAGGGTGAAATCAAAATTTCCCATAGGAAATTTTCCTTGAAAATAATGGAAGAAAAGTGCACTATGAATTTTGTTTCTTCAGAATTACCATCCTCCTTATTCCAAAAATTGTATGATCAAAAGAAATCGAGTCGTTTCTGCGACATAACATTATATGTGAACAATAAGGTCATCAAAGCTCATCGTATAGTCTTAGCATGTAGCTCACCCTACTTTGATTCCATCTTGAAGCACCATAAAATAATGAGGGAACAGCTAACAATTAACTGTTTGAATAGCGAAATATTTAATGCTATAGTAAATTATATGTATACTGGTGAAATAACAGTGGAGCATTCGAGTGTAGAAGAGTTATTAAAATTAGCTGATCATTTCATAATAAACAAAGTTATAGAGTACTGTATTGAGTTCTTGGGAACAAAATTGAATATAGATAATTGTCTTTTCACATATTTCTTGACAAAGAGATTCAAATTGAAACATTTAGGTAATATAGTGGAAAATTGGATTGCAAGTCATTTAGATGAGGTTTGTAAAGGAGAAGAAATTATGCACTTAACATCCTACCAACTCAAGGATTTTTTTGAAAATAAGGTAACCAGACGTAATTTAAGTTTTCCTCGAATATCTAATGATAATATTGCAGTGTTTCATGTTATCGACTTCTAAGACTCTTACTGTTCTTTCACAATGGGTGCTAGTTGATGTGGAGAAAAGGGAAAAGGAATTTGATAGACTCATCAAATGCTTCCCAACTCATATTTTGGAACCAGTAGAAGTTTTCAAGCATTTAGACACATGCATTCTATACAACAGAAGTGATCTTTGCACATATAGATTTTTAGATTATTTGTTCCAAAACAATTGGATGCTATCTAATTTCAAGACCAGATATGATGCTTTACATCCAAGATTTGGTCAAGTGAGAAAATATTTCATAGGGATTTTCTTATATTTTATTATCTATTTTCCAGAGTTTACCAGAAAAATCAAATGATCAGGACTTGAAAGCAGATAAAGTAAATGTGTGTGAGAAAGTAGAAACTCAACAACAGAATCAAGTGATGCCAGTTAGAGTTAAAGTCAGATTGAAAAATAGAAAACAATTAATACTGAAAAAATTAATGCTCTTTGGGTTGAAGCCTAGTTTGAGAATGGCAGCATTGAAAATGCTAAGCTGTAAGAAAAACAAGTATATCCTGAAAGAATTGGAAGAAGAGGCAGAAGGTAAATATAATTTTTTTGTATTCTTCATTTTAGTTCAATGATAATTTCAGAAAATAATGATGAAAAAATTGGAATAAAATGTCCAATATGTTTCACTTCCATAAATGACAGCTTGTTGTTAGAACAACATTTAGCATTGAGTCATTCTAAAGATGTAACATATAAATGTGGTATTTGTTCCTTCGTATGCCAATACCACGGTGATTATCTTAATCACATGAAAACACATTTCAATGGACCTCCTTTCAAATGTGATTATTGTGAGTTCATTTTTTTCCACATGTTAACATTTTTATTTAATTTTATATTTTTGAGGTGAAACAACAACAGATCAAATATCAAAACTGATAGCACATCGCTCACAGCACCTTGAAGAATCAATATTTCAGTGCACTTTCTGTTCTTTCAAATGTCGACAAAAACAGAACTTTGTGTCTCATTTAAAAGTCCATACTCCTGAGAAGTCCTATAAATGTGACAGTTGCACTAAATCTTTCCGATTCAAACAGAGCTTAGAAACCCACATGTTAACTCATTCTAATGAAAAGACTTTAACTTGTGACAGCTGTGGGTTCCACACTAAGTTTCTGAGTCATATGATTGCACATAAAAGAATTCATGCAGGTAACTAGTTTTTTAATATTCAAAAGTTTATATTTTTTATTTACCTCTCATTTTCATTATTTTATTTTGGTTTTTTAGGAATTCAAGACCTTTTATTTGGAATGAGTTGATTTTAGTCAAGTAAGGTTGTTTATTTTTGAGGAAAATATCAGGCACTTTCATTAAAGTTATGCCTGATATTCTCTACCCAGATTAATATTATGATATTTCCAATTCAATTCGTTGATATTTTAGGAGATTTATACCGTTGCTCTTACCTTCATTGTAAGTATTCAACATCCAAGAAAAATCAATTAGCTAGCCATGTCAAGAGTCATAATGGTGTTAGACCACATTCTTGCGGTATTTGTGGGCGTGGTTTCATGGAAAAGTCACATCTTGTACGCCATGAGAGAATTCACTTGGAGGAGAAGCCATTCAAGTGTTCCAACTGTGACTATGCGAGTTCACGAAGGGATAAATTGAAGGAACATTTCACTAGGCATCATGGTGAAAATGCTTCTGCCAAAGTTCCCTACAAAGCTCGTCCTATGAGGAACAATAACTCAGTCAGCTCTGCTAGGCCCAAATCTCAGGTGAAATGATAGTTGAAGATTTCGTTGAATTTAATTTTTTATTTTTAGGCCAATTCTGATTCTCCTACTTCTACTAATTCAAATGGAATAAATTTTTCACAATCAACAAATACAACTTCTTCTACTGGATCTCAACCTTTGAATAGCGAAATTCAAGATCTGATTATGCACCATCAAAGTCACCCTTCATCATCATCAGGTGAAAAACTTGAATCTTCCTTTCTCAACAAATTTTATTCCGTTTTTATTATAGGTAATAATATACCAAGTCTCAATTCGAACTACCACCATTTTGCTGACCCAGCAGATTTCCATCATCACAACCATTCTCACAACTTGCATAATCAAATATTGAATACTGGGCATAACCAAAGAGGAGCCCAGCACAATAATAATCTTGTGAATCATCACATGCTCTCTAGAGCCAACCACTCTACTGCCACTTCCACAGCAGCTGCTGTTGCAGCAGCCATGATGCTGGACCCACGGTTTCATCATAACTCCTCTGTAAGTTTTTTCACCATGTATAGATTGCCATATTGCCAAATGTGTATTGAAGAGGCTTCTTGTGTTAATCTTGTCTAGCCTCCTCATTTTTGTAAAAGTATTATCTGTATTGATTTTCAGGTCTTTGTTCTTGCTCCATTCCTCATTTATTTTCAGAACTGTTTGCATGAGATGAACATTCATGGCTCTGATACTGTGTTTGATTGATTTTTCATATTTTTTAATTCTTATTTTAATAGGGGTGGAATAATTTTTCAGGTACCGTACCATCCATCTAGTACTCCAGTGTCCATGGCAATGGCTGCTGTCCAATCTTCCCAACAAATTCAAGCTTCAGCACAGCATGGAGAATATCCTCCTTCTTTGCAGAATTGTATGACTTTATTCTAGGATCCTTAAGGATTTAATGTGATTTTCTGTTACATGTTCTGCTATCGATATTGAATTTACCTGATTATGTATTTGTTGAATGTTCTATAGTTAATTTTTACCTTTGTTAATGTTCTTAATATGAAAATTATGTTAATAAAGTATGGAATCTTTCGTATTGGAATTTTTCACAAAACAAAATCTCATTTTTTCCAGCTTGAGTTGATAATACCTCATGAAACATCTGAAGCAAGAAATGGCACAGTTTGATGTATTCAAACTGAAGAATAACTCAAACCAAACGGAAAAATAAAGTGTGCATAATCTAATCACAATAATATCATATTTCACAACCCTTTTTGTAATACTTGGGGTAACCCCCAAATTTTGATCATATTGAAGTAATCTACGTCTCCGAATTAGTAAATAAAATGACCCGAGTCGATTACTCCGAAGAAAAAAATTTTCGATCGGACAAGATGGCGGAGTCGAGTGGTCGAGATCAGAATTTTTCGAAGTCCGATAAAAAAAATTTTTTTGTAGTATATCGACCCGGGTCATTTCATTTACTAATTCGGGATCGTAGGTTACGATGCTCTAATTAGTTCGGGTTTGGATTTTCTGATTTTTTTCGCGAAGGTCCAATTTTTTCGATTTTCCATCAACCATATTTAAAAAACAATTAGTCTCAGAGAAAATCTGTTTGGATTTTTTTTAATCAACGGCATCGAATTAATAAATGGTGAAAATTTCGAATCGACAGGCGAGATTCGAATTTTTGCGAAAAATCCTATACTTTATGGAAAAATTTCGATTTTTCGAAAAAAATTTTTTGGCTCCGATCGACTTCAAACTCACACCATTTACTAATTCGAGGGGTAGATTGAGAAATTCCAATCAGATCTTCCGTGAGGAAAACAGTTTTTGATTTACGAACGATGATAAATAATATAAAAAAAGTTTGTTATCATTTCGCCAGTGGCAGTCACGATCCCTCTTTTTTAATTTAACAACTACAATTTGGAAAATTACTGAAATCAGAATTTTGGATGTCCCCTTTCAAAAAAATAGCCAGAGAACAAATGCAGTCGAGTGTATTTATATCCGCAACGAAAACTATTCTTAGAATATGTTTGAACCTTGCGTAATGTTTTTATATTCTATTACGCTTTTACCGGTATCAACACAAAGAAAAAATGCATCAAGGATGCTGGAAAGTTGATGAAAACGACGAAGGTACTGAAGAATTAGTTTTGGCCTTTTGTGATGTCGATATAACAAAATTCAAGGTATTTAATACTTATTAATTGTATGCATTTGAATTCGCAGGTCCTACTAACACTTTTTACAAACGCGAGAAGCACCACCATTTCTCGCACGAGTTATGGACGGAGTTGTACAAATCAAAAGATACCGGAACGAAAGGTATTTTTTGTGAATGGTGTTAATCATCTACCATCAGATCACGACCTGATCGGTATCCATTGTGAATTAACCAACGCTCATTAATATATTTTTTTTATTAATCGATGTATCGTAGATAGACGAAATAATCATAATTCAGAAGTACGTGAGAAAACGTATTCAATAAAACTTGAATCTCAATTAAAATTTAATCCTATACACTGAGATTTCGATTAAACGAGTTTTTCGACGTGTTCCTGAAAAAATCAGATCTTCGGATCTGGACTGTTTTTTACTCATACACCGGCGCTTTATTTTTGGGAAGGGTTTGAAGCACCGGAGCTGCTAAAGTTCTCGAAGCGCCTGCTAAACTAGTTGGTGCATTTCATTTGGAACTGTTCAGGGGCAACAAACCCTGGATGTATCAGTGCATGAAACCTTTTCGGAACAATTACAACAATTGAGGAGAATTTAAAAGAGGACGTATTGGGAGCTAGTTGTTTAATCAGGACCTGACTGCATAGGACATAGCACATTTTCGCTCATTATTTCAATGGAATTTCAAAATAATTCGGAATAAATATTCCAAAATCTATTTGGTTCAAACAATGCAATTTTGGGCAGAAGTAACATATTCATTCCTCTGCATTTTCACAATACATTCACTCGATGAACTTATGTGTAGTTGTCATGCTTCGTCATCAATATAAATGCTAATTCTTTTAATTTCAGCTGTGTACATAGATATTGAAGAAAACCAACACGAATACGATGCAAATCATAAGTATTCAAATTGGAACGAACTTCCTGATCTTGTACTCGAAGAAATATTTTCATACCTTTCAATAAGGGAAAAATATTATGCCAGTTTGGTATGTAAATCATGGTACCGAGCCTTCCATCTACCAAGAGCCTGGTCAGAGTTTGTCTTGGATGATAACACATTGACAAGAGGGAGGTTCAATTACTACTCAGGATGGCAGGTGATGAAACGTATATTCCATAAAAATTGTAACTTTGAAATAAACAACATATTGAATCACTTGTTCTAACTTGAACTTTCAGTATGTTTTAGATCATGTAAGGACGCAAATGTGCCTTTGCGCTGTAGGAAAAAATTTCAGAAAGCTCAAAATCGAACCAATGATGAATTTCTTCAATCTTTACGAATTCATCAACATCGTCTCATGGTATTTGGAAAATAGTGAAAATAAAGCTGAAAACATGCAAAAAGGAGTTGGAAGTAATATAAAGTCGCTGAAATACACGTTTCCTTGTAATATAATCAGTAGGGACGAAACTGAAAGTTGTGGAACAGGAGGAAAGCAATTGGCTGCTTTGAAAAGGCTGATGGGCAACCTCCCACGATTGAAAAGCCTTGAGCTCATCGATTTAATGCTTGACCCAAGAGAAGCTCAATATTTATTAGATGAAGTTTGTCAGAATTGCTTTGATAAACTTCGATATTTGTCTGTTGTAAATGCGACTAAAGTTCAATATACACTGCTGCATATAGGTGTATTTATCAACTTACAAGTAAGTACCATTTTCGTGAAGGTGCGGTTGAATAATAGTGACCAAAATTATTGTTCAGCTAATGCAACTCCTTGAAACTAGTCATTTGCATTGAGAGTTTTCAGGTTCTCATAATAAGTCCTCAAAATCTTGGAGATGATAGTGTTGAGTTATTAGGCTACACCAATTTGAAGCATCTACACATCCTTCAAAACCGATACACCCCAAATGATGCTTATATAAAATCCGTATCACAGAAAACTTGGAAGATCACTAATCAAAATAATCCTTCTCTCAGAGTACATTTAAGGATAGAATCAATGAAAGCAAAGCCACTTGTTTGGCAACAAGGGGCTCCAGTGAAAACTGTTCTTTACAATTCACCGCACATTGGGGTGAGATTCTTTGTTTCAAATTGAATACGATTTCTAAATAATGTATTTTAGGCCAACATCAATCAGTTAGTTTTAGCAATAGAATTATATAAAAATACTTTAACAACATATGGACACATGAACGTACCTAGATTCTGGTCAGAAAAATCTTTCTTTCAAAGAATAGATGCCAGTTTGATGTTGTTATTGAGAGAATGTTCATACATCTCAACTCTAGTGAGTCAACATTTTTTAGCCATTAAAAAAAGGTTTTCAAAATTAGTTGTCAAATAATTGATATTACCCCTGTTGATATTTGGAGTTTGGTGCATGATGCTCAGAAAAACGATTATTAAAAAAATTAATTTTTTTTTGAGGTTGTTACAGAAAGAATATCTACTTCGACAGTACTTCTTTTGGCATTCACCGGAAAAAACTTGAGGTTTCTGCATATCAGGGGTAAGGCAGTCATAATTCGAAATGATTGGCCCAGGAATCAAGAATGGACTGACGAGTTCTGCAGTTGGTTAAAAATGAACAGTAGATCCTACAAGCTGGTTGAACAAGAAGTTTCGCAGATACTAGGATATCAATGGAATTTTTTAAGTGATAAGGAATTCATGAGTTTGAAGTTCAATTTGCACAGTACCTGAAGTTGTATAGATAAAGAATAATATACGATAGTATAGAAAAAAATCTTTGTTGAAAACAATATATAATTACTTACTAACTTTAAAAATCTTATGATTGAAGTCAGTTATTTTAACACTAAAAATATCTAAAATATCGATTCAATAAAGTACATATTTACAAAGAACGAATTTTTTTTCTTCAGAACCTTCTCATTGTATGCTTACTTTGCAATATTAATAAACATTTGAGAGTATATATCACCTAAAGATTTGATATTCCTCTGGAGAATAATGCGGATGGAATTAGTATAAATATCTTGAGGTCTTGCTACTGAGGGATCTCTCCAGTGTATTCCATTACTATCCACAGTGAATAATGCGGGCGAGGGCACATGATCTCTCATATAAAACCAAATGCCATCCTTCAGTATTGCCACAATCTAAGGAAATGAGAACAAATTGTTCAAAAACCCCAAAACCCAGAAATCTTCCTATGAAAAAACTTACCTCAAATGATTTCAAATGCGGGAAGACGTCTCTTATGTTCGACAAAGGTGGAGGTAGCAGTTGGCCCAAGGCCATGGTATCAACAACCTTAATTGTATTTTCCAAGAGATTATTGTACTGATGCGTGGCATTAGATTTGCTTTTATCCCCCATACTACGCCACTGGTGAATCAGAATAGCGGTAAGCGCTCTTAGCAAAACAGAACAGTAACATAGAGCTGGACGGTAAACTGCTACAATATTTAATAGTTCCCATAATAAAGGCATCATTTTGAAGAATTTCGTGATTATCAAGTCTCGTTCAACTGTCACCTAAAGAAATCAACAATTGCAAAAATAGCACAAGTCAAATTCATGATAGGCTTGAAGTTTTTTCAGGATTCTTGGATTTGTTAAGTCATGAATTTTCGTGAAACAACCAAATTCAAAGATTGGTCTATGTGCTTCTGTACTCAAAACCTCTTGTTACCTTGTTAAGAGCAAAAAAATGTTATACCTTTGAAAACTCTTCCTCTGGCCAAGGAAGTCCATTATACATCACATCTGGACTCACAAATTGGACTAATAAAAGTGACACTAATGTAACACTCTCAAGGGATAAATCACAGTATTTGACATCTGTTTCATTTGCAAGAGAACAGCATGCTCTTATAGTATTTATAAGTTCGGAAATATTAGAAGATACCACATCAGTTGGTAATTCTTCCGGTTGTTCAAACTTTCTCTTTCCCCCTCCAATTATTCCTCCATTGAATACAGAGGAATGCTTAGTGAGAGGAATTGTTTTACTCTGAAAATAAAATTGTAGACAATAATAATTTCAGGGAATAATTAGTGCTACATACAATTTTTTTATTCTGCTTCAGTAGTAACTTTTTAGAAGTTTCGTTCGTATAATTTTCTGTATTACCTGCACCAAAGAGAACATTATCACATCTAAATAACGCTCTTTCAAGTAATTCTCTCAAGGCTAAGACTTTGGCAACCTTAGAGAAGATACAGAGTCTTTTCAATATTGAACAAACCTTCTTGAAGCCTCTTATTTTATTAACACCATCTGAAAAAACTCAGTCAAATTCAAATGTTGCAGAATTTATGTATTCACTTACTGTCATTCTCATCATGACCAGCACAGCAGGCGAAGAAATAGTTAACAGTGGACTGTGTTAAATTCAAAATAACAGGTGTGTTCAGTGTAAGAGGAGTATTAGTTGAAGGTATCTCCAATTTATCAAGTAATTCTGCTATCACATGCATATGATGAATTTCACTTCCAAATACAGATGTTATAGTCTCCAGATTTGCGTAGATTGCCCTTGATATCATTTGACCTTTGAGAATTGGAACTTGTTCACTTTTTTCCCACCTAAAAGGAAAAAATCAACAACATTGAAATACGTCAGAAAGTATTAAAAAATCGCAAGACAACTCACTTCAGCAACAACAACAAATTTTCCCACATTTGAGATAAATCTATAGTTTCCTGATTCGAAATGAAAAATTTCTGGATATCCTTGCTAAGAATTTGATTCAGAACCATCCCTAAATATCCCCCTTCATCACAATATGGCGACTTGGTCTTATCAACAAATTCATGTGTTAAAATCTTGATGAGAAGAGCTAAATGCTCAGATGTTTGGGAGTTGAGTATGATGAACGTTACTGAATTTATTAGTATTGATGGATCATTCCTTCCTAAAAATATATCCATCAGAATGAATCATTTAATTATCTCTATATTTGAGAATTATTACCTAAAAATACTATAAGTCGAGCAGCTGTCATATATTCAATTTTGTTCTTGCTCAACAATAGTTTATTGATTTCATTCAGGTCTTGACTAAATGAATTTACGATATTGACTGGTTTTCTGAATCTTAAAGACATATCGATTTCCACCAAAAGAGTAGCTGAAAATATTTAAATTATTCTTAGTTCATTTGGCTTATAACTGCAGGGTGATCCGTTAAAAATTGTTCACTAGCTGGAGAATCCTAACATACTTTTTGATTATCGATATCATGCATTATAATTACTATAACGGAAAACATTGACCGAAGAAATTATTAAGGAGCATATAAAGTTTCATTCCATGCCATTTTCAAACAAATTGTCACTTTGTTGCATTCGTGACATGATATCTTCAAATATGTCCACAAATATATTAGTAAAAACTGTAAAGCTGAGTTTTTACATTGATATAAAATACCAAATTTCTAACCCAACATAACAATTGAGTTACGCTGTGAACAATTAGATTTCACCTGACATTGTTATAAATACATACATAAGAGTTTCCTGCATTTTTCCTTGATACCAACAACAACACCAGGAGCTAATGTCCACTCTTCATGAGATATACATTCTAAAAGTAGTTTCACTATCTGTACACCTCCTGTATTACATTGTAAAATGAGAGTCATTACAAGATCCTAAAAGCATTACCACAACTAATTATTGTTTATTTAAAAAGTTTTATAATTTTGTGCTTACTAACCTCAATTGTTTCTGACGTCCCAAAATACTTACACCAATCTTCAGTGAATATGTGGAAACTTTCAATAACATTTATGTTGACTGGAATAAGAAAACATTACATTGAACATTTGAACATAAGACGGTGAAACTGAGTAACTTACTAATTTCCATTAAGTTACTGCAAATAGATGATAATAATGTGGAAGATAAATAAGATAACTGCAAAATAAATGGTACTGTACTCTTTTTCAAAGGCTTCTCAGCATCACCTTTTTGATAGGGCTGCAAACTCCACTGGAAATGGCAGAAAGGTCTCAAATTATTGCATTATTCACTTTACGAAAAAAAGATCAAAGGAAGAGACTAAAATCTTTCATTTATTGAAAATTGAAACATCAGCATAACTTAAATTAATTATAGATGCATAGAAACCCTGGTGTAACAACCCCTAACTAAAAATCGTGACCAAAAATTGTAGATCAAAAACGGCACTCTAGAATGTAGTACGGGTCCTACTTCGGGAATAATCCGCAATATTTCGCGGTCGTGGCGCTACTGCGGCAATGGAAAATAACGCGACCCCTTTCGGGAGAAATGAAAAGCTCAGATTTTCGATCGACAAGAAAGTCTTGAACAAAATCTAATCAGTGCCAACACCAGGTATTCTATGCATCTATGATTAATTCATGAATTACATATCTAAGGAAACCAAAAAAAATGACATTTCATCTCAAGAAAACTCTCAATTTTGAAAGTTTGTCATTCAAAACGAATCATCATGTCTCTTCTGGTACCATCAAGAAGATTCCTGAATGCGTTTGCTAAAATGTTCCTGCCCCGAAAAAGAAACATTTATCACACTGTTGCCATGAACGAAACACCAGAAGAGTATATTTGTAAGTACGTTTGCTTTTTCAACCGCATTGATATTGATGGCTGGGATATACGACAAGCTATGAACGATTTAGCCGGATATGATGCAGTTCCTGACCCTAAGATTATTATTGCTGCACTCATGGCTTGTAGGCGTATCAATGATTACGCGCTAACAGTACGTTTTATGGAAATGGTGAAAAATAAATGCGGTGACAAAGTAAAGGAATTCTATCCATACATATGCCAGGAGGTAGGTCCAGTTATATTAGAACTGGGCTGTGACTTTCCAGAAGATTTAGGATATGATAAACCCGAGTTATGGTTGAAATCAGTTTATGACATTCATTCAAAAGATGACGACTGAATCCTAGAGTTATATAAAACTAAGTTGAGATTATTGTTTGGCACAGTTTGTTGTTTATTCATTTGTGAAGAAATATATGAAAATAATATAATTTATGAGTAAATTCAATATCTTCAAGACTTATTGTCCCATTGTTTTTATCTAGAAGCCAAGCAGTGTTGAAGGAGTTCAGTGTCTGAGTTTATGACTGTTCTGACTACAAATTTGAACAAGCAAGCAGAAGATCCTCACTTTATGTTTGTTAATGCTTTTATAATTGTACTAACAAACATAATTCTCAATAAAAATGAAAAAGCTTATGTAAACTAATATTGACATTTTTCTTTCCTGCCAGATTTAGTATTTTTTACCTGAAACATTTCCACAATAGCTGCTCTTATATCATTTGCATGACTTCCGGCCAAATGCCCTAGTATTCCTACTACAGATTTGAGTTTCGGGGAATTACAACCTTGCTCATAGAATTTATTTTTGCAAAAATCTTTCAGACCACATGATAGTACCCTGGTTATTACAGTGTTTGGAAAACAACTACCTACATGTGCAACAACCCAGTCAAAATTTGGGGAATGCTTCACAGATGTTTCTACAAAATAGTAAAAATTAATATTCCTTTCAAATATGGAAATGTGTTAATATTTACCTAATAAAGCATTAATGCATGCCTCTGTATCAGAATACATCAAACTAGAAAGACATTTTGTGTTTATATCAACTAACGTTCTTGTTGCCCTACAGCCCATCCAAAGCTGTAATGTTTCATTGAGGACTGAAAATAGAATATCACTACTATGAAGGAACATATTTGAGGTGAATCATTTTGTATATTATACAACGTTCATTGAAATTATTGAAAATTACCTGCACCAGTACTGATTTGGGTCCTAGAGGAGAACTTTGAAGATATTTCCCCAAGTAACTCTAAGGACCATGTACTTATAATAGGAGACCACGATTCTGGTCTTTCAGAAATTAAATTAACCATAAATAGATGTATATCTGAAACAATAGCTTCATCTGTTTCTGATGGGGTTGGTAGTTGGCCAGTTTTAATTTCAGTCTAAAAAATAAATTTTTTTAATCATTGAGCGAATTTCTTGGAAGAAATCACTCACTTCTATTCCCATTATGTATCTTGATGATGCCAAGGTGAATATTTTACTAAAGTATTCAAAAACAGAACCACGAATGGTTGGTAGAGACTTTAATAAATATAAAGCAGTTTTGGTTAATTCAAGTAAATTGCATTGTTCTAATTTTTGAGAATTAGTCAGAAAAGTATTCACTTCATTCATCATATCATGGGAGGTATTTTTTGATATCGTCTGGGGGATCATGATGAACTTCTAATATAGAGAAGCAAATGTTAATAATTCTGAATTATCGAAGGATTATTAGTCACATAATATGCAAATTTCAATAGTTTGTAGGTGTTTGTATAAGTAGAATATCTGCAATATCTGGTACTGATTCCAGATTCATTCAAAACAAAATAAGTAATAAGTTAGGTTAGTTAGGGTCAAAATGAACGTCATAAAATCAAAGACTTTGATAAAATCATAGATATTTTATTACACAGAGAAGATGCGACCTCTATGATTTTTCCGGGGAAACCCCCTAATGCCTCTGCCAGCTGCCTGCAAATTCGAATCTCCTTACGCGAGAAAGTAATTTTTTCTCTACTTCTCTACCATTGTTTGAATAATGTTAGTATCTATATATATAATTCCACAAAAAAATCGATTCTGCTGCATCTGTATAACAGTAATTATTGCACATTACAGGGTTTTATTAAAATTTATATTTTTGGAGTAAAGGTGATTGAAGGTTTTATATCCCAAAAGTTTGGTCACGCACTTCATATAAATTCAGTTGCGATGTATCCATATTCAATATGGATATTGATATTGATTGGGATGGGTTAGAGCTTCAGAGAAGTGGATCCAACCACTCTCTTACTACAAACATCGTTCTTTATTCTGATTTCTTGTGTAATGAACGGAGCCTGTCTACAAGGGAAATAAAATCTGGGATCTTTTCTATCGAAGGGAATAAGGGGTTCAGAAAACCATCCATAACTGAAATAAAAAATTTAACCATAAGAAAAACAATATTATCCCTCTAAAATTTGTATGGTTCATTTAGATACAGGAATTTTTGTTGAAATACCATCAGATCTATATTATTTATTTTATTCAAAAGATTCGCACACCTTTGATTCACGGTTTCTGGATAAGGTTTCCTATCCTTAGGAGTACTCTCTTTAGTTCTATATATATTTGATACAATGATTGGATCAGCTTTAGTCAAATCAATTACTTCATATTTAGAGTAAAATTTATTCGTTATAATTTGTTCTGAAATAGTTCGATTGAAAATTTTTTCACCCTTGTTTGAATCATCAACTCACTTTTGTAATTCGGTGTATAAGTATCGTATACTTTGAAATACTCGTCTTCTTTGGTGTATCGTTCTTTCAGAAATTTTTCATATCCCACGCTTTTCATCATTTTTCTAACCGAATAGAGAACATTAGATAGAGTGAAAATTGTATAATTTGGATTGTGAATTAGTCAAAAGAAACCATGTTCAACACAATAAAAATTTGAAAAAAATGTCTGATTCTGAATTTGACGTAGTATTGTCAGTTGCGGCATATTTGCACGTCGTAACATTTCTTGAAAATTTGCCAGGGATTAGTCAAAATAAAAGAAACCAGAAGATTTTGACAAATCTTCAAAATATTTGGAAACTACAGATCTGTGCAATGAGTTCTTCTTTGGAGCTGTGTTGAAAATAGTTCATACTACAATAAACATGTCACTGTAGGTCAAACGACATCCACTTTCCACCAGTCAATCATAAACAGAACCCAAATTTTTGATCGATTTTCGTTAAATGAAAAACAAAAAATATATTGAATATACTAATTCTTAATTCAGTGCTGAATAAACCAATCAGAAAATATAAACCACAAATTGCTGAAATGATTTATGATTTATTGGAAATTTTGCGTGCCCTAAACCCTATATACTCTTAATTATTCTTTGACCCATTTGTTATAGTATCACACAATATGTCCAATTTAAGAAAATCAGTTTTAAATAAGAATCCAAGAGGTTTTGGTATGGTGAGAAATCCAGTGGATTTCACCCCTATGGCTCCATCTGAATATTTTGATAGTGACGAAGATATTGTTACAAATAATGGAAGTTTTCATGTTTATAAAAAGGGAGACACTGGTCCAATCTTATGTTGTCTCCATGGAGGAGGATACTCTGGGCTAACTTGGGCCCTTTTTGCTGTTGAAATTTGTAAAAATATAGAATGTCAAGTTGTAGCTATAGACTTGAGAGGCCATGGATCATCATTGACAAATGATGATACAAATTTGGAGCTTTCAACATTATCAAGGGTAATATAACCACCCCTAGGGAAACTTGAATTTCACAATCACAAAATCTTAAAACTGAGGTTGTAGATATGTACATATAACATTAAAATATATTTCAGGATGTTGTTGACGTACTTTCAAAAATATCTGAGAACAATGATGTCCCTATTATTCTAATTGGTCATAGCATGGGAGGAGCTATAGCTGTAGATGCTGCTCACTACATAGACTCTGTAGCAGGTCTTTGTGTTATCGACGTAGTAGAAGGTACAGCTTTAGAGGCTTTGTCCTCCATGCAAAATATACTCAGAGGAAGACCATCAAGTTTCAAAAGCTTAGAGAATGCTATACAGTGGTGTTTTAAAAGTGGCCAGACTAGAAATATTGAAGCAGCAAGAGTGTCTATGCCTGGTCAAGTAATGAAAGTTGATAATAATGATCGTATTGTCAACAGTGGTGAGTTCTTATTTTCTATGTCTTGTTTAGATTTTTCAAAGAGTAATGTGTTCACAGGTACTTCTAATACCTTGGCAATTCAAGAGGAATCTGAGGATGAGGAGACTAAAGAACATTTTGCCAAACCACCTTTACCTAAGAAAGTGGCATCTCTTCCTGTAGTTAACTCACCATCACCCTCACCATCAAGTGTTTATACTTGGAGAATCGATCTTAAAAAAACTGAATCCTTTTGGACTGGATGGTTCCAAGGCCTGTCTCAGAAATTTCTGGATGTACAAGTACCTAAAATATTACTCTTAGCAAATGTAAACGGATTAGATACTGCTCTTACTGTAGGTCAAATGCAAGGTAAATTTCAATTCAGGGTTCTGAGTAAATCAGGCCATGCAATTCACGAAGATCAACCCGATCAGGTAGCTGAAATAATTTCTATTTACTTGGTTAAGCACAAGTTGGCTAATCCGAAAGAAGATTTTGAAGTGCCTTTACCGAAATTGTTTGCATGATGATGAAGGCTCTCACTAAACAAAAAAGTATTTGAATATGTGTAAAACATAAAGATTAATGTATATATATTTTTTTTCATTCAGTGGTTTAATGGATAACAGGTGACAGCATAAAATAAACAGTCAGCTGAGATTGACATTCGGCATGGCTAGTGTACAAATCTAAAAATTATGTTGGCATTTTGTGTGTATATGGTTTAAATAAAAATGTGCATTAGAAAAACGTAATTTATCATTTGACCATTCCACTCAAAGAGAGAAAAAAAAAGAAGTGAATTACATATTCTTTTTTTTTATCAACGAACAATAATGATGTGGCTTATGCAAGCCACCCCCGAGGACTTTTTACGGGACTTTCAGGCGGCCAGCATCGCATGAATGCTCGGAAAGGGACCCCGTGTTTGGCCAATCGAGACTACCCTTCGACTTACGAGGACTCCAAGTACCCGGACTACCGAGATGCCTGGTAAGTGGCCGACAGGCAGCCAAAACCGGCAACTGAATGCTAGACTCGAAGCGGGCTTCCGAGGCGGACTAGGGTGCCCGCACGGATGCCAGGTGGGTGGTGACTTCGGACGCCTGGAGTCCGGCTGGGTGCCTGAAAAGTAGGTCTTCGAGGTCGGCTTCCAGAATGCCCGAAACAGATGCCTTGTGAGTGGCCAGCATTAGACTCTATGATAACCAGATGTTTATTTGTGGCACTAAGTAGGAGCCCCTGTTATCAAAAACACTGAAATTCTTTTGAATTTACATTAATTTCATGTAAACACAACACGGGAATAAAACAATTTGTGATATCATTGAAAATATTATATTTCTCGAACTGAATTGAAAAAGCTACATGCTATCATGTTCATTTTCCCATGCTAATATCTTATTCATATTCGCTATTTTTCTCGTACTCCACGGTTCAAGTGGATCTGGAGATTCAGATCTATCTGAATTCAACTTTTCACAAGCTGATTTTGGAGTTCTTGCATCTACAGGCGTGACTCTGGAACAAGTTCAGTTATTTTTCATCCATTATATTTTTGCGCGCTTGTTCCTATAGACAAGAACGACATGATTTCCAAATGTAGGTAGAATTTTGAGTCGAAAATGGTCTAAAACAATTCGATTGGATTCGCTGTCGTAAACATGGTTTTTGAAATAGTATTTTCCCAATATTTCAATAACTTACACATATCCGATTTGGTTGAAATTTGGCAATAAGCTTCATAAAACGACTTTAAGTGTGATTTCAAGAATAAAAAATTCAATATTCACAAACTAATCACACAGTTCATTCATATTTCTCAAATATTTGAAAGCTAATCAGTAATCACCATTGGGCTGACCATGCTACTTGCAAATTTGAAAAAGCGCGCAAAAACTCCTAACCCCTGGTTATTGCTTTTACGAATTTTCTCATACTTATTGTGCTTTACTCCTGTTTTTGGTCGTTTTTTCTTAATTGAAGCAACGTTTCCGGATTGTGATGGATGACCTTCCCCTAATTCTTGGATCAATCCTGTTTCACAGACGACTGTACAACTGAAATTTTCTTATTGGGATGAAGTAGTTTATAGAACTTAGAATACTCACCTTGGTTCCTCATTTAGGGCCACTCCTGCAGACTCGATGTGCTCAGTGGATTCTCCAGAAATGTTAATTTTGTCTTCAGCATAGTCCACTAACAATTTGCTATCTTCTATATTCAATGTGTCAACTGAGCTAGAATCGGAGCTGTTCACTAATTTCTGCTTATCCTCCTTCAATTTAGCTGATAATCTTTTGTTTGCTGATTTGGCTCTTCTGCTTCTTGATATTTGTCCAAGAATTTTCGTTCCTTAAAATTATAATTTTTTTACTGGCAAAAATCAGTTCATTTATTACCTCCCAAGCCATCACTATCACTAGGATCAAGAATGGAATATGATTTTTTCATTGTATGTTCCACTTTTTTCACAAATTCCTCTGTTCCAGCAAATATTCCTGCCAATGCTTTTACTCCTGCTTCTCTCTTCGTCGATATTTTTTCGATACCTTTCAAATTAGCAGCTGCATGTGCCAGTTGCTTCAGTATTTCTGGGTCACAGTTGGGATCTTCTGAATATATAACCAGTAGTCTGAGGGGGTCAAGGTTTTTTTGTGAGATGACTGCATTACATTTTATTTCAGGAATTGTCTTATTTGTTAACTTTTCACTTGGGATTTTCAAACCTTGAAGTTGATCAAAAGGTTGCATAATCGGGGCACCTGAAGAGGAAAAAAGGCATTTACGAGCCATCATAAGATATTGAAGGAAAAAGCTGCTTTCATTGGTTAATATTCAGTTAAATATCTATTCAATAATCACTGAGTCATTTATTAAAGTTATATACGAATTGCCTACCTGTTGTCTGAAATGCATTGCTTCCGAAATTCTTGTTGTTTTTCACCTGAAACTTACTGAATGAAATATTATTTTTCATAAATTGTCCATTACCTGTTGTTCAAGTTGAATTGGTGAAGCTTTGACATCATTTGGCATATTCAACATAACTGTTCCACCATCAATATTCAAGTCATTTGTAAAAGCCATCACATCTAGAGCAGAAGAAAGAGCCTCTCCAAAAGCTCCTAGATTAGCAGCTCGATTACTTTTTACTGCTTGATTAGTGCTTCAAAACAATAAAGTTTAATGCTTAACAACCTGATTGAGAACCTTTCAAACTCACTTTTTCAATTTGATTGGTGTGTTAATTGATTCTCTACCCCACATTAGGTTTCTCATTTCTTCCCCTGTTAGACCTTTTTTCTTCAGTGCATTAATTGTTACTTTTCCGACTCTCTGTAAAGAAACTGGTTTTATTTTGAATAAAAATGTGTAGTTAAGTACCTTCCAATTTGCTACCGCACCTTTCCTCTGTTTGGCTCTTGTCTTGTTCTTTGATTTAATCACCATGACCCCACGTTGCTCAGTACCTGGAATTTCACTAGGACCTAAGGATATACTGTATTCTTGTAAATAATGATGAGCATCAGCTTGTGGTATTGCTCTCTCTAGAGCTATCACGATTTTTGCCCACTGGAATTTTTTTGGATGAACAGTTTTCAGGGAGCAACAAAAGGACAAACTCACTTGCTTCATCCATTCTTTCTCACTTTGTTCTATCACATGGGCGTACGTATTTCCCATCATTGCGATCAACATGTTCAAAAGTAAAATGGGCACAAAAACCATGAATAAGGCAAATACAGTTTTGCTTATCCCAGGATATGTTGTTGATGACAACTCTTGATACTGAAACAAATAACTTGGTAACATAGATTACAGTGAGTGAATCTACACCAGAATTTAATATGACTGATGACTAATATTCATGTTAGAAAACATTTTTTGGAAACTCACATCATAATTTCCTAAAGTTATTTGGAACAGAGCCATCCATGTTGTAGCATATGTTTCATAAAGGGTCGATTTCACACCTGGAAACCCTTTATACAAAAAATAAAACGACTGTGAAAACCCAAAAAGAACAATGCTGTAAATGATTCCGAATGTTAACATGTCGCCAGTAATCATACTATAGATCATCGTAACAAAAGGACCAGTTAGACGAACCGCCCTGAAAATATCTGTTAACGAAAATAGAGAGTCATATTGATAAAAATTACCCAGCAAAAAACATGAGCAGAAACCAAGATCCAGGTACTGCAAAACCTAAAATAGCTTCTTCAGTGTTTTTGTCTCCGTATATTCTCAAGGGGATACATGCTAATATTGCCAGATTCGATATCAAAAATATTATTTTCGGAGGTGAATTAGACTGAAAAACGAATTAATATAATTGAACTTCATATAAGATAATTGATGATGGCTAACTTGTTGCTTCAAAAATGTCCAAAATCCTTGATTTCTGATTTCATCCCCTTGCTGTAGGATTACATAACTTAGTACACCCAAAATTGTTCCTACTTCACACACATATCTGAAAAAGGAAGGAAAATCATTACAAGAAAACACTAGTTTGAGAAAATTACCTCGAAAGTACTCGGGGTTCATCACTCCAATTCAGAAGGGATTCATCAGGGTCATCAGGTCTTAAATAAACTGCCAGAGACAAAAGCACCAGATGGAGAATCAAAATGAGTAATCTTTTCAGGAACTGGTTCTAGAAATGGTTTAATTAGAGTCATTTTCTTTATGGCAATTGTACATACTCTAGCAAATGTTTTCCATTTCTCTTCCAACAATCTTTGAATTATTCCACCATCCAGCATATCTAGATGTTCCTCTTTAGTTCCATTCAGAATGATGAAAAGTGCCGAATTCCAATCTGAAACAGCCTTTGGAGTCCAGCTAACCTTATATTGCTTCAACAAACTACTTGAATTTGTCTGTTTAAGTACTTACTTGTTGAACCATCTGGCAGTAAGGTATCTAAAGCATTTAATGTGTAGGCGGAACATGTGATGTTACTGTACCTCCAAAACTCCTTAGCACTAAGTTCTAACATTTCCCTGAATACTTCTGCTCTGCCTATAAAAAAGTTGACATTGAAATTAACGAAGTTGCGCTCTGAATTTCCTCACCTAATTTACAAGCAAGGGTTAATGGTGTTAATCCCGCAATATTTACAATACCATTACTTGCAGGCAATTTAGGATGTCGTAAAGCATATCCAAACATATCCTGAAAACGTGCATATCAAAATTACTATCTTCCAAAATGAAATGAATTAATTACTCACCAACTTGTCACAAACCACAACCATATGGAGTATCATGTTACCAAAATTGTCCTGTAAATCAGGATTCGCACCACTATCTAAAAGCAAATTATATACACTTTCATTGGCACAGCATGCTGCCCAAGCTAAAGGGTACTCTCCAAGATAGGCTAAGCCTTCATACTCCGTGTTTTTGGCAGGTTTAGATTTCTGCTGATCTCTAGGAAGGAAGAAACTACCTGAAATGCTTAGTGAAAGTAAAAAGAATAATATGTGTATTTTATATTTGCAACTAACCTATAGCTCTTTGGTTCACATTAGCACCTGCTTCAACTAAATCCTGCACTAACTCGTTATTACTATATGCTATGGCCAGATGCAGGGCACTGGCACCTAGATTTATTCAGAAGTCACAATACAGGGAAGTCTTAAAGTTCATAATACTTACCCAGGTATTCTTCTCCCTCCACCACATCAACAGCTAACTTTGGGAAGCACCTTATGAGAGTTCTCGCAAGTCTAGTGTGAATTTTTGTATCACAGATTATCAGAACATGCAACAAAGTTTCACCCAGAGATCCCCTGTATTGCATTTGCCAACAAGCTTCATGATCATTCCATTTACCTAAAGGATCAAATCTACTCAAAGATGCTTCAATTGGTAAAGTCACTTGTTCATGATCTCGGAATTTCCATCTTAGGTATTCTGATCTATTTATTATTTGTCCCTTCCCATCTTGATACATCAACTGGCCAAACTGGTCACGTATCAGCTTTTCTACTTCTGTCAACCCCCCTACATTATATGCATCTAAAAGTTCACCACCTAAAAATATTCTTAATGAAATTGACATACACTTTACTTTATTATTCATCTCACCCTTTTTGTAATTAGCTAATTTGTACAACAAACATTGATCTTCATTAGAAGACTGACTGATTACTCTATCTAAGGTGGATCCAACTTGATCATTACTCTTTTTTTTTCTGCAGCTGTACTTCAGTTTGCAGTTACATGCTCCCATGTTATTTCACATGTTCAAGATTTGAGAAAATTGAATCAATATCAGGTCAGGGTAGCTTAGGAAATGTGTCAAGGTTTGGTGCCTGGTACCAAACGATATTTAATGCAGGGATGGCCTGTTGCTTGTGCATCAAATCAATTGAGAAGTACGTAGTTCCCGTGGAGATGAATTTAATGAGTATAGAATTTTTTAAACTTTGGCAGTTACAGGACTCTTAAAATGTTTAAAGTTTCAACAGAATATACAAGTCTAAATTGAATGGTGTAGAAATTATTTATAAGTCAAGCTTTTCAATATGAAAACGCTGCAATTAACTAGTATTGTGGGTTATTCTTCATACTATTAGGAAGACAAAATTGCAGTTCTGCATTCAATTTTCAAGCACGGAAATATTCTCACCTAGGTAGATGACAAAACTGTACAATTCAATCGCATTTTGGGACAATTGGCAAATAGAACGAATAAAAGCCATAAATTAAAATATATATTTTTATTTTCTATAAAATCTCAAATTCAACATACAAGATTCTAACAATTCACACAAACTCAACTAAAAACGTTTTCTAGAAAAAACTAACAGGAGCATGGAGGTGTCATTGTGAGAAAATCCTCAAGTTTAACTGGTTATTAAAATATCAAATATTCAACAGTAGTTTAATAAGAAGGTATTAATTTTCGTATATTTCGACTTCAATCCAAAAATTACCATAAATAAGTACTTGAAATAAATAAATAAAACCGCAAACAAGATAAAACTTAATAAATAAATCTTTTTAGTTTAAAAAAAGCAAACAACATTTACATACACTTTACTAACAGAAAAGGGTCACTCTGAATAAATACTCTATGTATTTACTTAACTTAAAAATCTCAATTTAGATGAGTATTAGGTATAATTGAAATATTCAATGAAAAACATCGCACTGGTTGTAATGAAAAAGGAGCATCAATGAATTTTTTGGTATAAAAGAAGCCTGCAGAAAAAAATTATACTGCCAAGAAACATTTTGACATGATACATAAGTATTGAAATATAATTCTGCAAGAATGTATACACAATATTTGAAATATGAATGACACAATTTTCAATAAATATAACTGATATATAAACTGATTAACTTTCAAACCATACTTAAGTGAATACTAATGATGGCAGTGTTGAAATAAACTTTTCAAAATCAGTAATATATATTCCCACTTTCTATTATACAACATAATTTTCGATTATTCATTTCAATAAAGAAAAATAGGAACGAAATGAGTCATCAGAAATATGAAGTTCGTTTTTATGATTGTTAATAATTTACTAAAAAATAAGTTGAATGTTTTAGAAACATTCATTAAATATGATACATTTGGCACTACAAAGAATCCAATTTCATTTAAAGATTGTATGTATAGAAATAAAGGGTAAAACTAGTGATAAATGAAAAATTATTCTTTTGATAATTGCTCTTAGTAATAAAGACTGATCAGCATCAATGAAGTCTAGTGAAATTAGTAGGAGGAACTACAGAAGTTGTGGGTGTCTCAATGTGTATTCTCTCACTGCTAGGAGACTTGGATGTCATTCTGTTTAATGATGACGGCTTCAACAGAGAACTGTTCCTGCAAAATGAATCGATGATATATTCAAAAATGATAACAAAATTCAAAAGCAGTAATTTTTCAGTTCATCAATTCATTGCTAATAGTTTTCTTTCTTTAAATAAATAATGAGACGCAGATGGAAATTGCTATGAAGGTAGTTAAATGATTTCTCTGAAATATCTGCTTTTGAATCAAAATAATCCTGAAAACTTCATTTATTGGCTACAAGCGGGCCGTCCCAGCTTCGCTCGGGTAGAAATTTGTTTCAAGCGGCGGTTTCATCTTCAACCCTTCAACCTGCCATATCTTTTGATGTACTCGTTGTAATTTTATGATGTGAGGGTCAATTTCGTTCTAAATTAAATACTGAGGATAAATAACGTATTAGGTTGGATGAGGATCACTACCCAATTCTTAAAAACACACTCCCAAATAGTGCATGATTTTGGAACACATCTGATTACCATAAACAGGTAATAGCAAGTCAATCTTGAGAGATAGATATATGCTATCCCGGACTTTTTTGTAGAACTATTTAAGAGGTACATTTCCGTCATACACTGTATCCACGTTAGTTTTACGGTTTTTGCAGCGCACGTGAAGATAGCTGATTATGGCTGATTTTTTTGTAATTATTGAAGTTATAGTAGGCATCCTTAATTTTTTCGGGTGAAAAGTATTTATAGCCTATGTCACTCAGGGATAATGTAGCTTTCTAAGGGAAAAAAAATTTCTGAAATCGGTCCAGTAGTTTTTGAGCCTATTCGTATCAAACACACAAAAATACAAATCTTTCCTCTTTATAATATTAGTATGGATAGATCGATTCTCATTTTATAAATATTGCAAATTGAATAAAATCGAAGTGATCATTAAATATTGTCTTCCCTGGAAGTTGATCAAGAAATAAAATTTGACAACTGTATTCAAGTTCATATTCTTTGCCAAAAAAATAGAAATTTCAGAACTATACTGTTTTCCAGTAATGGGCGGTTCAGAACAATCACCTTGAGTAATGAAGATATTACATACCTCAATTTTGCAGCTGAATTGTCTTCATCCAAAGTACTTTCAGAATCTGAATATAAACTCGATGTATAGTTCGATTTTGAATTGTATGGTTGGTATTGACCTACTAAATTGACATAATCATTCAACACAGAAGCACTTCTATTATATGGTCTATATTCTTTCTTTTTCTGAGAATCGGGAGTGTGATTGGTGATACGATCAAACTTATCGTAGTTGTATGCTTTACGATCCAAGGATCCATAGTTGTTTGGTGCCCTCAGGCCTATATCTTTGTACAAGTCCAAATCTCTATAACTTTTCATGTAAGATTTTGTATGTGGTTTCTTCTTTTCATTGAATCTTGTATAAAAACTCTTACGTCTTATCCTATCAATTACTGATTCACTTTCATCTCCTGAATATATTTGACCATTTGGTGACAGAGGTGAATGAGCCTCTGAACAAATTGACCATGAATCACAGCTCATATCATCTGAAGGTGACAGGTATTGAGAACTATGTGTAGTACCGAATGAATTTCTTTTAGGATCTAATCCTCTACTATATTCGTAACTAGTTGAAGGTAAGTGCTCTGATATACCAGGTTCTGTTTTACTTCCCCTTATTTTCGAGAAATCTAACCTCAAACTTTCCTTATCCAGTTTACCATTGTCTTTTTTCTCTCTTCCTACTTCAGATTCTATACCAACCTTCACTGAATCTTGCGAAACATTCTCCAGGTTTAAGCTTCTTCTGAATGATGTGACAGGTAGTTTTGATTGCCTTGGTTTTACTTCCTTGCTACAATTTGTAACTTTTATTTCATCAACAGATCTAGCTTCTGCTTCATCAGCTTTTTCTGGTACAGTAGGTTTTATGATTTCAGAAGCTAATTTATCTTCTTTGTTTTTTTTATTCCCGTCAGTTTCAGATACTTTAGATTTTGTTTCAGTTTTTGTTTTAATTTTTTTCTTTTTCACCAATTTCTCGTTTTTCTTATTTTCCGATTCCTCATATTTTTTGAATAGCCCTAAAATTTTCGTGACGGATTTTCTTGAAGCTTGAAGAGGTTTGTCATGAAGTTGAGCATTTGATATATCCTCAACTGAAACTGCTCTTTTTATCAGACCAGACTCTGTACAATGCTCCAAATTTTTAGGCAAACTTTGTTCTCTCAATTTTCGTATAGTATTTTCAACAGCCGAGTTTTCTTTTATTTTGTCTGGTGATGAACGGAATTTCTCCAATTTTTTCTCTATTGATTGAAGTAATTTATTTTTGTGAACTTTCTCTTCTTCATTTATATTTTTATTGGTTTCATTTTTGTCCTCTTTGCTTTTTTCCTTTGATTCTTTCTTCACAAATCCTTTTCGGAATTTACTCAACTTCGATTCTTTTTCTGGTGATATTTTTGTCTTCTCAGGTATTCTAGAAACTGGCTTAGTAGAAGATTCGGCAGGATAACTCTTGGGGCGAGCAATTTTGGATATCCTTGATTTCTTAGCTATATCAGCAGTATTCGAAGGAAAATTTACATAATCTGGAAGTTTCGTATTTTTTTCTGGTGTTTTTTCTTCAAACTTCACTGCATTTCGCGTTTTTTCATAATCAGGAAAATGTGTTGAACTTGATTCTGTTTCCTTTAAGCTGCTGGTCGTACTTTGAGAATGGTCACAATTTGAATAATCAGTATCTATACTCTTTTCTTTCGCAGGTGACCCTCTTTTTAGGCATAATCTCTCCTTTCTTTTATCACGTATTTCTTTTAAAACCTTTTGCGTTTCAATTTCTCTTTCCTTTTTTTCTTTAACAACTATATTCTCATCTTTTGGTGAATCAAAAAAGTCTGGCCTTAAAAATCTAGAAATGCGCTTAGTAGAAGACAATTTTTTAACATCAGTCTTGGAGGAATTCGTTAGTGAAGATGGAGAACTGTCATTAGATTTATTAGGCCTTGAATATCGAAGAGCAATATCATCTGTTTTTGACAAGGAAGGACGGTACAATGAAGAGTAGCTATCAGTGGATAATCCTCTGGAACTGAATTCACTATCAGCATCTCTGGCACATGAGGACAAACTCTCTGATAGGCTTGAATCTGGGCTATGTATCACATTTGAGTCTGTTTTCGTTCTGAAATATGGTCTTGCTTCACGACTCGTAGTAGATCTAGTCGCTCTCAGTCCGCGAATTGTAACTTCGTCATTTATTTGATTGTCTCTGTGGGAAGATTTTATATCACTTTTTAAATGCGATTTTACAGGTAATGAAGATTTTGTTTTATCCACATCGAGTTCTTTACTTCTTCCTGAATCTACTAAGTGTTTTTCATCTAGATCAGAAGTAGTTTTCAGTATACTGTTATCATTCGAATATTTTCTTGGCAGAGTAGACGACAATCGATCAACAGACCTACGATTAAGCACGCTACTTGCATTTCTAGGTGGCTCATAAGGATTGTTATCTGACGAATTTCTAGATGATAGAGTGCGATGCAATTTTCGAACTTCTGAGGGAGCAAGCTGAGCTAGCAATTGTTTCTGCATTCTTCTGGTTAGTGCAGGGGTTAGATAAGATAAAGCCATGGATTCTTCCTCAGACAGATTCAGTTTTTTGAGATCCAAATCCGCTAAATTGAGATTTTCTTTCCTCAAGTTTTTATCTGGAAAAAAATTGTATTAAGTTAATTCGATGAAGATTTTAATCTTCGAATATTACACACAAAAACACCCAAAAATCTGCAGAGAACCTACCTTATATAGTTAAAGGATTTTTGGCTTAAAACATCTGCAGCTGCTTGAAAACAAAAATCAATAACGAAAATTAGTGAACATGCTTGAAAAATGACAAACTCAGACAGTTAAGTGTTGATTATTTTTCAGTTAGTGAAAAACAAAATTTAACGCCTAAAAAATTCAGGTATAATAGAAAATAAAATATATATTAAAGCCAATAGAAAGATAGAGGTGATTGGAGGAGGATGATCCCAAATCTTAGAAATATTTATTGTTATATTACAAATACATATTGATTAAATCAGGGTCTGAAAGAAAGAAATGTTTTTTGATTGAACAAAATAGGTTATATTTTATATATTTCTATTTTCAATTGATCATATTGTGTCAATTTGTTCACTAGTATAAAATGAAACTTCTTATTGGGATATCCAGTAATTGAATGATTTTTTAATACTTTTTTGGTAATAATGTAATGTTTTAAAATATAAATGAATCCGATTCAAAGATAAAATAAGTAGTGTTGAAATGAAAAAAATTAGTGAATACATGCAGCCTACCGAGTCTGTGTTGCAGCAGGTAGCCAGGCAGAGTTAGTCGGTGCCCTTCCGAATGGTGGGTCCACAGGGGGGCACATGCACCTTAACACGCACTCGCGCTGCAATACACACAACACTGTCACGGCCATGCTTTTATAAATGCCAATGGCATATTCTGATGTTGTCTGATTAATTCTATATGACATGGCCAAAAACTGTGTTGCTTCAAATTGTATTCACATTGTTCGAGTGCTAGTCACTAAAATATCTACAGAAATATCATAAATAGGCTAAAAAATTTTTAATCAAGATAATTTAGAAAAGTACAACTTTCCGCCCTTGATAGGAAAATAACTATTAATGTGCATAATCAAATTTCTTGATAATATTCATAGAAAATGATCGATGAAAACTATGCAATTTTCAAAATATAATAATCATGTTTTCAATACGATTTTACTCAGACAGCTGCAAAAATTCCTAAAAAATACTGCCACACTACTCTGAAAATGCAATTAGAACTAATTACCAGACTACATCAAAATATCTCAAAACAAATCGTCTTCCAGCAGGAATATCAAGTTAACTCAAAAATGGTATTTCCTCAGATGACAAAATTTAATATTTTACTGCTTTACAATATTTTGATTATTTGGACTTTCCTATTTACAAGAAATTCGAAATATTTGCAGTTAAAAACAGTGGAAACAAGTGGAAAATTGAACTTGAATTTCAATTTAGTGATATTTCAACTGAGATTTTCTTGAAATGACAATATTCAAGTTGTCTCATTATTCTTGCTGAGGCGAAATGTGTAAAAGTGAATCAAATGATTACTAAGTAGAACTTATAAATGGAAAAAGAATTTCCAAAAATAACCAATATTAAAGAAACAAAATCCAAAGTAATCAATGCAAAAACTTAGTCAACCACTATAGGGACAAAATAGGGTGACACAAAAAAAGTTGAAATGAGGTTATAAAAAACCAATTAAATTTGGACCACAACAAAACTATGTGGTACAACTAATGTTTCAAAAGCTCACCTCCACGTGGTACTTCCCGATCAGCCATAACAGCATCTATGTCCGTTGCTAGATCTCTGCTTACACTTCTTCTCCAAGGTGTGTTATATGAACGATCTGTTGATCTTTCGCGACCAAAGGTTCTCCCTAATGTTGTATGCCTGAAATAATATCCATACTAATTCAATATCTTGTGAATTAGAGATGTCCAAGGAAAATTGTTCTTCAGTATGCAGAGTGATTCAAAATTTGTGATGATTTTATCGATAGATAGATATGGAAATTGTGAAGAGTGCATTTTTCCAAATGAATCACCCTGTTTGTTATCAAATATGCTGAAAGACAATTAAAAGTTACTTTTGATTTATGTACCTTTTCCTAAAAAATCGATTTTGAGGTTATTAACAAACATGATATCTGAAAGAATCAAAATTATGGCAAAAACATAAAATTTACAATGAAATGTATTCAGATTTAAAACCAATTGGTGGAATAAAAAGTAAACAAGCATCTAGTAGAGTTCCAATAATTTCATGCTGCAAAAGCAATGAGATAATGTACTTCTGAACTATTCAGTATAAGAAATTAAAATAGACTTACAAAGAGATGAATATAAGATAGTTCCAAAATAGTTTCCAATGTTTTTGTATCTACTTTCTCAGCCTTTCAAAAGAAGGATGCAGTAACTACAAATTATAATTTCACTTTTCTCATGCTAATAAAAAAGAGCTATCAAATCCGAACAGTAACTTGAAATGCTTCAAAGATCTAAATGAATTTTGTGCTTTGAATGCAGTGAAATCAACTGAAAAACTTACTTAATTGTCTTTACCTCTCTTGTATAAACAACTCTATAGTGAGAGCTTGAAAATGACACAAAATTTATGGAATTCAATTCACACAGAGCTATACAAATAAATACCCTGACCAACTAACCTTGAAAAGGGATCGACTCTATTGTGCATATTCCAGAAATTGGTGCCATGATCAAAATGACTCAAAAGTCTGCTACTAGGAAATCCAGGTCTTCCTCCGTCTTCAACATTGAGCCTTTGTGTTAGATCTCTGACCTAAGGTTAAATTGTAAATGAAAAGCAACCATTTTTTTCAGCCTTACCCTTGAGAGTAATGTTGAGAACAAATTTTCAGCTGTCAGAATATCAAAGCCGTCATCGTCATCATCTTCTCCAGAACTGATAGAATCAGCGTGCTCCACAGTAGCTTTTTTTGGTCTTGTACTCCTAAATAGATTGTGTATATTTGAAAGACAAATTCTCGATAGTTATGAAAGATTTCTTTACCTTAATCTATGCATATGGAAGGCATCTCTTCTAGAATCTTCAGTATCACTGTCTTTGCCAAAGGAACTGTGGCGATGAAGATTGGTAAATGGCGATTCATCTTCAGAATCCCTATCACTTAGTCTAGAGCTGTAACAATAATAACCCCTCAGTTCAGTTAGATAAATTTCAGTCAAAATGAGTTATACTTTTAAGGGCAACTTACTTGAACCTCTTTGGTTTCACAAAGGATGTCTTTATCCTTGAAGAAGTACTGTTAGTCGATTCACTTGGTTCCAAACTTCCTGCCCTTGGAGTTACATAGCCACCTCCCTCAATTGCAATAGGAATAATATACTCCCTAGGAGATTTCTTAATAGGTTCACCTGAGGTGACTGTGTCAGTGTCAGATTCTTGAGTAGATTGTCTCGAAAGACTACTTGATCTCTGAGAGATATTCGATCTCTGTGTTTGAAAAGGTTTGGGGACAGAAGGTTTGACAGTTGGAGACTGTTGGCTTTTAGGTTCTTTATTCTGATCAATCTTCTCAAAGGAAATCGGTATAATTCTTTCTCTAGCTTTTGACAAGCTTTCCGGTTCTAACGATGAAGCTCTGAAAAAAAAAAATTAATATACAAAACTACAAATTTGGTAAATCTCCACTATACCTGAAATTGACGGTAGGCCTTCCGGTTATTGGCACAATAACTTCACTTCGTTGTGTTGAATATTTCGGTGAAGCCTCCACAGGGTGAGCCATTTCAGTCTTGAATTCCATAGTTGCTGGTTTGGACGACGGGTAGTTCAATTGAATCTCCGCTTTTGTTGTTTTACGACGAGGTAATGTAGCTGATTTTAATGTGATTTCAGCGGAAGATACCTTCTCATCCTGTGCTTCACGTGGAGACTCTTGCACTAAATGAGGCTCCACCTTGTCGAACTGAAGTAGAAACAAATAAAAAAATTAGGTGAATCAGTGAATCAAGTGACTGCAAAAATCAAAATAATCATTGAAATGAGAAGATGAATAAACTATTTTCAATTATATTTAGATTTAGTATTACTTACTTGAGATCTAATGAAAGGTTTAGGTGCAACAGGTGCCATAAGGTTGCTTGAAATAGTCCCAATATTTCCTGAAGCAGATCGTCCACTTACTCCAAATGGCACTGGTGGTTTCCTAACCATGCAAGGTCTGGACTTGGATTTCCTTGTTCCTTCTTTATCTAAGGCACTTGAAATAATACTAACAGCATTTCGTACTTTTTCTTGGCGATCATCTACAATCACAGATTCAGTAATATCTTTATCCTTAATTTCTGGTTCATTTGCATCTTCTTTCTTCTCAACTTTTTTTTCTGGTGGGGAAGTTTCAACTGGTAGGCTGGGAGATTCAACTGATTTCTGTTTATCAATACTGAAGGACTTTCTGGAAGGGTCATTCTTCAATTTTGGGACGGACGATGAAGTTAAACTAGCTTTACGTTCAAATTCTTTTTTGAAACCATCCACACTCACGCCTGGAATTATAATTTTCTTTGGTTTTTCTACTAGAGTTTTGTTAGTTTCGCTAGGACTCATCATATTCTGGAACTTTTCTGCAGCTTCGAATATTCGTGAACGTCGCCTTTCTACGGGCTTAGAAGGTGGTTCTGAAGGTTCATCAGAATTTTCTTTACTCGCAGGTACTTCAGATTTTGATTCTTTTTCATTATTGTCCTTAGGTTGAGCAGAAGAATTTATTTCTTCTTTGTCATTAGTATTTTCATTTTTGTCAGTCAATATTTTCTTTTTCACAACTTTTTTCTTCGTCAGTTTTGTTTCTGTATTTTCGTCTTCTTTTTCAACTGGTGTTTTTATTGTTGATGATACCCTAGGTTCTAATTTTTCATTTTCTTTATTCACATTATTTACAATATTTTCTTGACTAGGGGTTTCATTAATATCTTCTAATTTAGAGCTTAGGGTAGTGGTTAAATTTCTTTTTAATCTTGATGGTTCTTTATTTGCTTTTCTATTAGCTTCCTCAATAATTTCTGAACAAGCAGCCCCTTCCATGGATGGATCCTCAATTTGATCCACTTCCATATCACGAGAAAGAACCTGTGTTAAGGATTTGTTTAAAGGTAGAGCTTCAGATATATCTTCATCATCCATAGCAGCCACTTCGTGTATGCCTCCATGGACAGTTATATCAGCTACGGTATTTTCTTTAATTATTTTGTCTTTTTTCTTCAGCCCTTTATCAACATTTGCACGATCTGTGCTAACAGTGGATTCCAACTTTCTTTTTGGGGATTTATCTTCTAACATTAACTCTTTTATTCTTCTCTCTGCAGGATGGGAGAGTTCCATCAAGCTGCCAACTGACTGGGACCTAGTAGGAGCTGTGGCTTCGTTTTTAACAGCATCTTCTGTAACCTGTTCAAATAATAATAATGATACGTTTTTATTATACAGAAAATAAAATGCTTTTAGTTGTACAAAAATGAAAAAACCTCTGTATAAAAAGAAACAAAATTTAATAACTTACATCTTCAGTGACTACAAGCTTATCACTCTCTAATTGTGGAGGTGGTGGAGCTAATGAAAGAAGAAGATCTAACCTAACTGGTGTCTGATTGGCTAAATCTTCTGATATTTCCAAACAATTCTCCTCATAGTTTTCATTCACCCACCAATGACTACAAATTTTTTCAATATCAGCTCTATTTTTTGGATTCACTGTGAGCATATCCCTTATTAAAGGAGATGCGGCTGAAATTATTTGAATCTTGTAAAAATCGACTAATGTTTCTTTCAGAAAAACTTACGACTAGGCTTTGCAGGCTCAAAATAATCCCCTTGGGAAATTTGTTTCACCAGTCTCTTAAAATTGCTGCCATCAAAGGGCATGGCTCCATATACTAATGTGTAAAGTAGAACCCCCAAAGACCAACAATCAACCTCTGGCCCATGATAAGGTGTTCCTTTAACTATTTCAGGAGAAGCGTAAAGAGGAGAACCGCAAAATGTATTGAGGAGTCTTTGGTCATCAAATACATTTGACAACCCGAAATCTGCAATCTGAATTGGAAGATTAGATGTTTGAAGGAATAAATATTTTCGCATATGAAACATGAATACATTTATAATAAAGATGAAACTTTCAGTGCCAAATAAAACATGAATAATTCAAAAGACAGACAAAAGCAATTGTGGTTAAAATTATTGTTTGGAATGTTCTGTGTTTTAGAGACATGTTTCCTCATTGCATATCATACCTTAGCATTGTTGTTTTCATCTAGGAGGATATTCTCAAGTTTCAAATCCCTGTGACAGATTTTATGCTTGTGGCAATAGTAACATGCAGTAGCAATCTGCCTGAATATCCTCCTTGCTTCCTCCTCTGAAAGCACTTTTCTTTCTGAAAGATAATCGTAGAGTTCGCCACCAGCAGCGTACTCCATTACCAAGACCATTTTTTCCCTATTTTCGAAAACTGGAAGGGAAATATCTTCAATACTGCCTTCAAGTTACATGTAACTTGTTTTACCTTCATATATGTGTATAATGTTGGGATGTTGAACAGAGGACATGATTTGAATTTCCCTTCTTATCCTCACAAGGTCTGCCTCTGATTCTATTTTCGATTTTTTTATAGTTTTTATAGCAACTTCTTGTCCAGTTTCTTTATTAATTCCTAATTGTACTTTGCCGAATGTTCCCTGTCCTAGTTTCTTTATTAGATCAAATCTGTAAATTAAATTGAATACTGAAACTACATATATAGGCTGGGATGTAAATATCTCCTAACAATAAGAAGTATGCTTAGTAAAAGGGTTAAGGTTCTTCAGTAATCAGGCCCTCAGTGAAATAGTCTATAATCTCCAACTTGCATCAATGTTTTTTATTTAAATACATTTTTCAAAATAACTCCCACATCCAAAGTCCTACCGATATAATTATCTGGTCATTTCGAAGTAAAACTGAAAGAATGAGTGCATCAAATCTTGGAGTCGGTAAAATAGTCCTCATGAATTATCGAATAACGTGGGCATTCAAGATATTTTACTAAAACGAAAATATTTTCATGTTGGTATAAAATTTTATGTGATCATTAGAATCTGGACTGTGGCCAATAGTGAACGCCATTTAATGAAGCATATCAAGTACAAAAGTAATGAATTATAAGTTACATACGAAATTGGTCTAAAAGATGTCCAATAGATTGACAAAACTATGAAATTTTATGGCAAATCATAATAACATAAGTATAAGAGTAGGCCACACAAAACACTACAGCCTATTATTTCTATAAATAGGAGTACTTGGTGGGTGTAGGACCATCCCCCTTTAATGATAATCATAAAAATCAATAAAGTTTCAGCATGTTCATGAATAGATTTGCAAAAGATGAGATAGAGGGCAATCCTGTATATTTTCAGTGCATATTTCTATTAGGACCTTCCAAAAATACCCAACAAGAATTGGGTGAGATCGAAACTAACCTTTGTTTCAACTTCTTTCTGTGATTGTGCTGTTTGATGCCGCTGTTGTTTTCCAGGCCACTCATGATGTTGTTTATATTTGGCTCCCCCACAACCATTTTGCTGTAAATTGCAATTAAAATTAACCTTGATTTGTCGAATATAAATATTAATTTGTTCTATACTATACTAAAATGGTAAGTCGGTAGACCGGCCCGAGGGAATCTGTCCAAAAGTGGGTCCAGAAGAATCTTGAAATCGCAGCGAAGCTGCGATACTGTGGAAAAATGTTATACGATCGAAAAGAGGAATAATCGATTCATACGTGGCTGAAATTTCGATTCTCTAGGCGATGTGAAAGTATTTTTAAAAAATTCGAGAAAATCGCGAAAAAATCTGACAAAAAGGGCCATTTTAAACTCGATAAAACTTTTTTCACAGATATCCTGGCCGTTATGTAAATATACGGATCGAAAGAGGAAAAGTCAATGCAAAATAGCTTGGTATTCATATTTCCCATAATTTTCCCATTTCTTCAGGAAAATTGATCAAACTTTGACTTTTCGCCTATAAAATCACCCGAGTACTACGATGAGGATAACTCTTCCTTTGTCTTAGGATAACTACTTAAGAGGTAGATCTGCGGGCTCATACTAGTTTAATTGAATAAATCAAGTGAAAATAATGAAACGATTATATGAAAAAGTAGACAATTTAATATGTTTTCTAAATTTACTACATATAAAAACACTACAAAGGAGTTTGGCAAAGATTATTGGCCAATAAAATTCAGGAACTTCCTGAAGACAATAGGTTTTATTTTCAAATGAATACACACCAAATGAAATGAGGTATTTAGTCTTCGGTGCACAAGGTGAGAAAAAATTCATTATCATTGATCGAGATATTTTATTCACTGCTACACTGCTTTCATCATTTTGATACCATTGAATAGAAGAACTGGATGTCGGATGAGCACACAAAAAGTTTCGCTGATCGGTTGAAATAGTTTTTTTCTCCTGAATACCAATATTACCATATTTCCCAGTATCATAATTTCAATGATTTCAGATTTATTTCGCTCCCATTCAAGCGTTTTCCCACACAGCAGGATTTTATTTCCACCCACATTTGGCGAAGGCGAGGCAGAGACAGTCGTTCGGTCGAGTGAATGGAGTATTTTCGGTCAACCAGACGTAAATAGGAGAAAGGAATGCGAAAATTCTTCCTATTAGTCTTGATAATCCCTGGAAAAACACGGTTTGGATATCCCCGCGCCTTTGTTGTCATTGGAAGGCGTGTAAAACGATATATCTGTGTCATCCAACTGGGTTTGACTGCTTTGAAGAAAAATTATGTTGAAATACTTGATCAAGATCATTTCAAGGCCATATTTTGAGAGAGCATGTTGACTGCTGATCAATTGTATAACGAATAAGGGTTGAAAAAAGAATAATATAAATATACTAACTGACAAAGAAACTGCAAAACTCAGAAGGAGCTGTTTAAATTTTAATTTTTTTTTGGTAAAACATAGGTTATAGCCTCGGTTATAGCAAGGAGTAAATGATTGAAATTTTGAGAAAAAACGAAAGGTTTACAATTTTTTTTAATAAATTTGTTTAAGTGTTTGCCAACTGCGATTATCTATACACTCCCCAACACATCTTGGCATTGATGCAATAAGAACTGAGAAGGTCTATTTCTTCTTGTGGCATATTCTTCCAAGCTACCTGTCCTTCATGTCTCAGAGCCGCCAAAGTCCGTGGGGGCTGGGGTAAATTTCCGTCTAACCATGATGTCCCAAACATGGGTCGCTTAAAAAAGTTTGAACTAACTTGACAACATGAACAGATTTCGATGGTTTAGTACTAAAACTCCTAAACTATTAGAGATGGAGAAAAAGTAATATATACATTGCTGAAAACCTCGAGTTGCTATGACGTCTAGTTTTTGAGCTACAGGGCGATTTTGGTGTTTGGTCCATTATTATAATTGAATATAACTTCCGTATTATAAGATCTACGCCCTCGAAATTAACACACCTTTTGGCCTTTTTTAACTGCTTTTCAGCGGTGCTATTGGATTTTTTGTATCTGCTCAAATTTCAGAGTAGTTGCAACATTTTTGTTCAAATGGGAGATGATATTTCCAAATTGATCTCTTTATGTTTTACCAAAAAAAAAAATTCAAATTTAAACAGCTCCTTCTGAGTGTTGCAGTTTCTTTGTCAGTTTAGAATAATTCCAGAAAGAATTAAATGATATAAATAATAATAACTACAGAGGTGGTCCGTAATTTATTTTCGAAGCTGAAATTTGGATACCTTTTAGAGATTAGTTTTCAGCGAGGTTTTCAGTCGGACAAATACTACGAAAAATATTACGCTGTGTCTAGAATTCATTCCAGATGATTGAAAATGGGTCGAAAGTTCGAAATTAATGGTGTTTGAGAGCAGATAATCAAAAACTTCATCCCCAAAAAATTATTTATATAGCACCCATCAGTGCTGTGTGTTTCTTAAAACTTTTACGGAATGCCAGTAATAAAAAACATAAGGAATAATTAGTCCTTATGGACAAGCAAAGGACAAACGAAAACATCGATTTCGAAAGTGACGCACCTACCGTTGAACACTTTCATTCCGTCTAATGACAGCGTTATCCGATTCTATTTTCGTTCGCATCAAATGGTAAGTTTGGGATAGTTGTTGACTATTTTTACATCGGCACATCGTATCATCTTGTATCTTTTTCTGTTGCCCGATGTCCCGAGTGAAGTTTTTCTGTCTAGGAGTACAGATAAACGACCATGTGACCATTATAGTTAAACTTCTGCCGGCTACGGTCATGGTCTTGGAGTTTCGGCCGACAAACACTTCCGACATTGTTTTTCTTTTTTGACTTGCATGTTTCCGGTTCAGTCAGTATCTTTTTTTCGTTCCTCAATAGTTTGGCCAAAGGAAGCAACGGAATACTAAATATCATGCTACAGCAAGCCATATTTTACAACAAGAAGGAACCCGCTACAAACCAAGAGCACACCCAGGAATCTCTGGGGGCAGGATCAACATGTTGGCCTCCCCTGGGTGCCACTTCATATAAAAAAGGTTCCCCAGACTGATGAGCATATATTGAGACAAGCCCTCAACTCCACAAGGGGGTCCTTACTCATCAAAACCTACATTTTGGTTCTAAAAGTATGGCTAAGCTACTTTGTGGCAGTCGCATAGACACTTCACAGCGACCTTAAGGTCTATTGTGTCCCCTAACTGAACTGTTCTGACCACTCACTTTACAGCTCGCCTTCAAGTTCCAGAGAACAAATGAAATCCTATATCTGGAAAGGTTCAACAAGGCTAATTCCTCACTCCTGAGTCCTGCAGGTACCTATCTTACCAAAAGGATTGGTTCCTTGTTCCTTTGGATTCCCACCAATAGAAATTAAGTCTTTGGGATTTATTGCTGCATTAGTTTTGTCAAATTCAATCAATATTTTCGCTGCGAAACGGCAAGCGATACTTTTCGACCCACATGTAGGTACTGTTGAGTTGTAGGGTTAGAGGCTCTATATGAGATCTGGAAACTTTAAAATATTGAATGTGCAGAGTTTACTAGCCTGCATATCGAATGATAGGTTCCTAGCATATTTGAAAGTACCTGAGAGTAACAGATTTTTTTCAGTTAAATTTTCCTGAAGGAAAAAAATAGATACTAGGAATAAAATAACATACTGAGGTTTTCCAAGTTCCGGTGAATGTATATTTTCAGATAATAATAAATCATGTCAAGAGTACAATGATTTGAAAAATATACATCAATATTTCATAAATTCAACTTCCAGAAGGAAATATTCAAAAGAACTTCAGTTGCGACTGGATATTTATTGACTTCCAATTGCTATTCCTTCCAGTCTGAAGATTTGATTCATTTTTATCCTATACATTTCATTATACCATTGATTATAATACTTAAATCTTACTATTCTTATACTGTCACATAACCATTCACACAAAATTTCTCTACTGATTTTGAATTATAAATTCTCCTCAAAGTTTCCCCTAATATGCTTAAAATTATATGTAACTATGAAATAAGCATCAACTTATTGAGATGGTGAAGAATATTAATCATTCAACATTCGACTGATTGAATTAGGTATCATATAAACGGTTCTAATCTTCAAATTCAATTTGTGAGGTTTTGGAATAGGAGTCAATTGGGTTCACTTTTATTTAGTTATGTGTGGGTGTACATTATTCAATAGCTTTTTGCAGATGTTCATTGACTCTGAGCACAATACCATTGAATCATACACGCTTTTTATTTTGTTTCTGATATCATTGTGCTGATAGAAACCAAATCTGATAATGAAACGATAAACTTTAAACAATAAGACTTTATACCAATGATTTTTCCAGAGTTTATTCCATGAAATGCAATAGGTTTGAAATAAATGGTACATGATTGAGAAACAAATGGAATTGTGTGTTTGACAAGGAGTGTATATCCTAATAAGGATAAAGTGGGTCATATTTAAAAAAAAATCTGAAAGAATATAATCTAGCCAACCTTATACAAGGATCACTAGAAATCTATTTGAAATTGAACACAAATTCCTTTAAAATAACATGATAGATGTAGTTAATTATGAGGTATAATATTAGGAATTAAAGAGCAACAATATTCCAAAGTTTGGCATGAATATGCATTAACACGAATTAAATGGACCAGAATGTATAGGCGATTTTAGAAGTACTTTCTGCAATAAAAAGAAGTATAAAACATAAATCGCTCAAAATCAAGGGCTCATACACAGATGTCACCTAAGACCTAACCTAATTATAAAATACCCTTCTAAAAATATCTCATTTTGACATATAATATGACAACAATCAATTCAATGAGCAAATAATCCCAATTTGAAAAGCAAATCTTATCACAATAAAAGATTCACAATGCGCTTACCCGATGTGGTATTTTGAATCAAAGTTGTATTTTAAATCGCACCTACTCCGTCACATTCACTGAACTTACTAAATAACTGTAATTAGCGATCATTTAACTCATTTATAACATTAGGCACATCTTTTAACCATTTTTCCACAAAATTTTTATATTGTTTCTCTAATTGGCCGCATTATTTCACAGATTATTCAAAATCGCGATATATGACTGCCTACCGTAGCCGCCATATTTTTCCTAGTTCAAAAATAGACCACTGAAAACCAGTGGAATGTGGTCGATTTGAATTCGAGCGCGAACCAGAACCTCGTGTATATAAAAAATCGTTCCATAATTTCTGTTATATTCAAATCCAATAAGGTAGTTAATTAAGGACATCACATGAATTAGTATTGATATTAGTTATCATTCCAAATGGGAGATATTTGATTTCTATGAACGTTGCCTCGTCTGTGACGAATTGAGCAGTAACGGATCCAGCTCATTTACTGCTCTTAAATCAGAATTTAATCGGAATTATAGACACGTTAATAATTATGATAATCCACAATGTTGGGAATGGTGAAAGGGAAGAAAAAAGAATAATAACAAATACTCAATATGTATATATTAAAAACATACAAATAAAATTAATACTAAATATACTACTCTTTATACTCTTCTTGGAATAACTCCTTATAAAATTTTCCCATATCTGGCATCTGTTCACAAGTACATGGACCTGTAGGTGGTTCACAGTCCCTTAAAAATAAATGAGCTCAGAAATGGGTAAAATAGGATTGCTTTCAAACCATAAGAGAGTAGAACTAGGTACTGATTCTAGCTTATACTATGTTGAAGTAACTGTAACAAAATTTGAAAAAATTGGTTACCCTCACCCTACATCACTACACATTTCTTTTATTTCCTCAAAGTATCTGGGTATACTCTGCAATGTTCTAGATATTCTCTCGTGCAATTTTTTAGCCATATTCCCTTTTTTCTCTGGTACTTCATAAGCTCTTGTGCAAACTGCTTGCCCTGTGTGAGCTTTGCATTCAGAGAAGGATTTTTTAGGTTTAGGTACCTCTGGACACACTTCTCCATGTGCATTATGATGCCTACGTGCCTGACGTATAAGTTGATTGTAAAGAGTGTTGTCAGGGTTTACCGTTGAAAAGAAAACCTGTAACAATTGGAAAGTACTGGTGTGGAACTATTATAGATTCGTAAACAGCGGCAAATGAAAAATATAATGTCAACGCCCACCATGATGTTAGGATTATTTATAAAGACCACGTGGAATTTACCTGTTTCTCATTATTCTGTTCAGTTATTTTGTTGTTGAAAATGCCACTGTACTTCTGACACACAGCACATGCAGCTTCAGCATGTCCAGTTCCACATTCACAGATACGATCTATAAGGTATATTTTTAAATCATGTTGGAATAGGAAAAAAAAATTACCTCCTGGTTGACAAGGACCAGTTGGAGCTGGTTGTCCCAAAGCCTTTCTCAAACTCTCTTTCAAAATCTTGCGTATTTCCATACCTCTGTCAGGCTGAGTCCTTGTAAATATTAGTTTTAAGAATTATTATATTTGAGAGTAACTGTATTTGTTCATGATTTTGTTTGAAGATGAACAGTATATTGAAAGGAAATGTGCGTAATGTTGAAGTTTTGTATGGATGAAATGAATATGGATCAGTATTCTGCTACTAATTTTTCCTGTTATAATTCAACACACCTGCCTTGAAAGATACTACATGCCCTTTCAAATATTGTTGGTAGAGATGAGTATCTTCTTAGGTTATTTTCCAGAGCTCTGAATAAATAAGCAAATTTATACAAAAAAGATTCAGACTGGAAGACATTGCTAAATATAAATCAACTTTTTCAAGCAATTCTAAAGGTTGTACAGAGTATTTTATCACAAGATAAGCCCACCCCAACGAATAGTAATACCTTATAGGGCCACCATATGGTCCCCCATCTATGCCTCCATCCAGTTCCAACTGAGGAGTTGGTTTCATTGGCAAGTCCAGAACACGCTGGCGTTGCAAAAATCCATCTTCCACTCTTTTATACCTCCATGGAGGTCTCTCATACACCCTACATCTCATCACACATGTGGGTCTACATTTCTTATTCCTAAAACGTCAAATGATTTGAGTTACATTGGGTTTCAACAGTTGTATACAATTGCTCACCTGTGACTTTTATTGAAAGATGAGTGGCATACTGCCCTGTGACCTCTGGGTCGCCCTGTACAGGACAATATTGTCTTTGGGTTTAATACTGTACTGATATTAGGTTTTTGCTGAATACAAGAACATATGGTTTCTTCTATGGTGGTTTTTGTGCATACTTCTAACTTAGGCGCTAGAGTACCCTGAAAGTTTTTCAAGACAAGGTAATTAAGTTTGCAGCATTTTTCATATAAGTTTAGATTAAACATATAACATATTACCTATGGTGTGCTTATACTTACTGGAAAAGCTGGTGTAGCTTCCATCAATAAATCTACTTCTGATCCACTAGGGACTCCCCCACAAACATTGGGATAAAGAAATTCATTTAAAGGAATCTGAAAATATGCCAGAACATTTCCCGATTCACAATTTTCCCATTGAATCAATTCAACATACAGCCATTCTCTACCTATACGATCAAAGGAGTCAAATCAAACATACATCTGGATGAATTCTTGATAAAACTTACTCAACTGTTTATTGAGATCTTCCAAGTGATACTTAGTTGGAAGAGTTTTTGTAAAAACGAATTGTTCATGGAACAGCATAGGAAATGAGGGTCGGAAACTTGATGTTTGTACACAGGAATCCAGCATGTAAATTTGAAGGGATACTTGACCATTGGAACAGAGCCATACTCCAGGACAAGTGACCTACATGAATATTTTCTCATTTATAAAATGAAGCAAAGAATTGATCGAACTTACAGCTTGGATGTCTAATACTACTTTGACTATGAAAGCTTTCCGGCCCGCCATTACAACAAAATATACTCCATAATGTTTTTGTAAAATTCAACCAAAAAATTTGTAAAACATTTCACATGGTTCAATAAAAAAAATTGAGCATTTATTGTCAGTGTGACATAATCAAAGTATACAATCACTGTTGGCATAGTAACACTATTGATTATTAGATTTTTATCATTGAGAAGGAAAAGAATTATTCACACTACTTACTTTTCACTTAGAGAAAGATTTCTTGACTGATATAAGGCACATAAAAGGAACCAATTTGATGAAACTATAATAAGATAAAGCTTACAAGTTCAACATCTGCACGACCACTTGGTACTAAATAGAAGCCATTTGAAAAAAAGATTGTTCTTCATAGAATCTTTCAAGCCCAGTAACTATGATTTCAACCTTGGCTGAGATATGCGGGGAATATGAACAAAATTGAACCTACTTGCGTTCAGGTGTACTTCTATCAATGTTTAATTATCCACATATTGGAATTTGTAGTTTTAAATGAAAATATTTCAGAAATAGATGCATGATTTTTAATACTCGTAACACATTTAAAAATATTCCACACAAGTCACTATTAAATATCACTTAAAAATAGCATCAATAGACGAATCACAGCAGATCGTGAATATTGTGTGTAAAAGTGCTATAAAATCATTTTAGCTGATTGGATGATGGAGGATAATATTTCATATTCTTCCTACATTTTTCCATATCACAGATGAAATATTCCCCTGGATGCTTTATTTTATCAATAGAAGATAAAAATGTGATTGTCGGTTTTTCTACAGGAGAATCTAAAAAAAATAATTCAAGTGTTCTTATCCATTCTGTCAACTAAAATATCATTATGTTTTAAAATCTTGATTGAAGAAAATAGTTTCTTCTGCACAGTCTATAATAACTGATAACTTATTTTTGTAAAAACTCACCATTTTTATTTCCTTCACATACTTCATTAGTTTTCTGGGGACTGCCTTCTTCACTATTAATATTGAAACCCACAACCTGTTGAATAAAATAAATCTTTAGGAAAGAAGATAATATATTTTGGAGAAAATTTACCTGAACAGTTAGTTTCTTATATTCCTGCTGATTTCCTAAGATATTTGTTTTCTCCCAAAACTTTCTCAAGTCACTTATTTTCACTGTTTCTATTATTGTAATCTCTTTCTTCATTCTATCAAACATATAATCGTCTCCTGTTATTTCTGCCCAATTTCTCCCTACCTCTTCCTGCAGTATCACATCTGAAGATTGTTTCATTTTAATTAAATCCCTTTTGACCTGGTTGAATTTTTTATCAGACATCTTTTTCAATGTTTTATTCATCATTTTGATGAAGCTTTCAATACGCTGATCAACATAAGCAGTAGTGTTTTTTGTGGCCTGTGCATTAACTGTAATTGTATAACCAAGAATACCAAATGTATCCCTCAAAGTACAAAACACGTGATATCCCAATTGTTCTTTGGTTCGTAGAATGTCAAACAGGGGTTCTTCAATTATCATCTAGAATAAATAATAAATAATTCACAATTTGTGCATTGAAATTGATCTGATGAATTTCACCATTATCAATTCAAGAATCACGCTATCCCTCAAAGTAAATGGTCCAGACTGATAATAGTTGGTGACAATGGAATTGGAATCATTTTGGTTGCAAGACTGCACTCTGCAGCATTTTTCTCCTTTGGGTAATTCCCACACTTTGAACTAAAAAGTTTTCTGATGAAGAACGAAATTTGAAACAAAACATCATTTACCTGTGGATATAATTTTTTGTCCAATGGAGCGAAATTCAGATCTGCAATGAACTTTTCAGTAACCTTCAAAGCAGTACCTTTATCAACATTTCCTTGTACCAAAGCTTTCACAAATAATTTTTCTAAGAAATGGTTGCAAAACTGTTTCATTTCTTCAAATGTTATTTGTGAAATAACGGAGAATTTATCTGTTGATGTAAAATAGTTATCCATAAGAAGGCCCAGTCTTAAATCTCTGAAAGAATTTTTATCTTATTGAACCCACAACAGAGAAAATAAAGATTAAATGTTCAAATTTGTTTGATATTGAATGAAATTGCATGTTGCAAATGGCATTCCCCGCCGTTCAACATATTTGGCGATAATGAGGTCAACTATTGAGAACAAAATATTCGTGTGCAGACTTACTTTGTAAGAGTTGAAGGTTTGATAAGCTTATTATAGTAACTGTTTGCTAATTTTTCTTTAACAGCTTCGAATATTACTGGTGTCAATCTCGATTCCATCATCTTCAAATGTTGACTTATTACGTCAATTAATATCTGAAATTTTTTTCAAAGAATAACATGAAACAAATCAGATATTAATGAAAGTTGATGAAACATACTGGCAGCTTCTGATTGAATCCTTGAATCTTGAACACAATTCCTCTGTCATTGGCACTGACAGAATACAAAAGTTCAGCAACCAGTGCTGGATAAATATCTTCTGCAATTTGTATGATGAATAAATTCAGAAACATTTCCATTTTGCACACACTGAAAGATAAAATGAAGTGAAAAATTTTTTATCCTTTCATTTCCATCACATATTATACCTAAGAGCTGACTCTACCGCTAAAGGACTGATGAGATAGAAATGGTAATGAGCAGTTGGCATTTTGAATTTCTGATCCCTTCTATACCATAATTCTACCAGGGGTGTATCTAGTATTTTTTCTGGATAGTCTGGGATATCTGGTTCCTCAGGCAAAAGATCAAAATCTGTTGTCAAAAATGGATTGGGTGGTGGCAAAGCCATTTCAGGATCAGGTTTTGCAGTTTTCCACCTTTCAGTCCATTCACAGGGAATTTCTAAAGTCATTTAAAATTTAGTACCCTACTGTTAACATACACGAGCACAGATACTTTTTCAATAATGATCCGAAATTCAACAAAAATAAATCAGCAAGTAGTTGGATATTGAAAATTAAAACTGAACCAAGATTTACGAATGAATCAAATCAAACCTCACCTTTATCAGTATATAATGTACCGAACCAATTTTCTTTCTTGTCATATTCGATTTCTTCTGGATGGTTTTTACTCAAAACAACTATATTCATCTTTTCTGGTACAAGATGTTCCACAACAGATTGAATTCCCTGTATAAGAAATAATTGAAAAATGCTCACAATTAAAATGGGAACGTTTTCCATTTACCTCTGGATCATATTCGAAATACAAATCAGAACCAGTAATGTAATCTTCTGATTTATAAAATTGCATGGCTTCACATATTTCTTCAACATAATCCATTGGACTTTCTTCCAAGGTAAATTTAAAGGAGATATCCTCAATTGTTTGGATTTCTCTGAATAAACGTTCTTGTGGTCCAACTTCTCTCAACATATTTATGTAAGAAAATACTGCAGATATCACCTGTATATTCAGTGAACAATTTTTAGTTTACATAGTCGAATCAAAACTGTTGAATAAGAGAGCTACTCACATCTGCAATATGATTAAGACCTTCTGCTGTCAAAACCAGCGAGATTGAAAATAAAGAATACATTGAATTATGTTCAATGCCTGTTTCACCATTGGCAGTATAAATTGCTAGAGCCCACACCCTACAAATTGAAAATACAATAAAATTCTACATTGGGTTATTTTAGGTAAATCCAATTGTCTGCTTGAGATATTCAAACAATTGAATAAGTAACATTTCTGTAATTCATTTTCTTCATCAAAATATTAAAAACTCACTTTTTCTTCAAATATGAAAGCAAACTACCCTTTCCTTCATCACCAATCAACCATGAAACATACTGATGAGGTTTTGTTCTATATTTATCCAGTAATGATGGAAGGCACCATGTTAAATCTAACTGATTTAAAAACGGTCATACATGAGCAAATTAACAAAGCCTTGAATTATTTGGAGCTTATAGAGCGCTCGTTCTATCGGATAATTCCAAAACATGAAAACATTGTTTACTTATGGATACTCATAATGCAAGAGAACTAGATCATTTCGTCATGATGCCTGTATTTTTCGAATTTTGAGCCGGAAATGAAATCAAAGGATATGGTTAAATAAATTGATAAGGAATCCGTGGTTGAATTCAATTCTGTCCGTCAGAAACACGATAACTCTAAAACGGAAAAACTGAGAGAATTTCTTCATTAATAATTTTTGCCATTGGATTCTTGTGAATCTACCTACAAGGAGGATAAACAAGCGCTCAATATCTCCTGACTCCATTGTTACTTTGAGAAATCTCAAAATCGCCAAACAAAACTCAGAATGAAAAGAAACAATTAATTATCTCATGGAAAAAAGGCTAGATATGATCAAGTAAAGTGTCAATTTAAAAAAGTGAATTAATACAGACCTGACAAACATCCTTCTGAGGCTTGATGTAATAAATTCTCGAAAACTTTTGTGTATCGTACACATTATTTCTATAAGCTTCAAAATTATCTGGTGGCAATTTATTTGTCGGCACAGCAGAAAAGCATTCAAGAACAAAATTCTGAAGTTCTTCCATGGGTAACCTTGCCTTGAATTTCAATACAGAACGAGATTAGAATTTTTTGGCATACCTAAAAAGGTAGTATTGTTTCATTCACCTGAATTGTTACAGTCATTCGATGAGCTGAATAATGCCTAAGCCTAAATTCATGAGCATCATGATAAAGTTTTTCATCAGATACATTATCTCTCAAAGTTATAAGATTACCCCATGCAAATGAATTGACAGGACAATCAGGATTTGCAAGGCTGCACATGAGCTGTTCTTTCCTGAAACTATCCTTAGGCAAAGCCATTTGAAATTCTAAAAAATACAATATGTCAACTGAGAACCTCAAGTAGTTCAATTACTCCACCTGATTCAATAGCTTCTCGTTCCCTAGTCATAGCAGATTGATGCATCAGAGGGTCAATGAAAAACTGAGCAAATCTATCAAGTGCTTTTAAGAGATGTTTTTCCAAACACTCAAAATAAAAAACAGTTGTCTCACAGTCCGTTGAAGCATTGTCTGAACCACCTCTTTTCTAAAAAACAGCATATTGCATAAGTGTGATTTGTGTGTTCCACACAAAATCTTTTATTGAATAATTATTTTTTCAATAACGATTTTTTGCATATCTGCCATAACTGAACAATATATTCATAAATAAAAAGAAGAATACATTGATATAAATATCAACAACTGATTCAGAAAGACAACCTCACATCGCCACCAATGATGACCTGGTCTGCCACATGGTGGACAATTGACCAACAGGGCATTTAAACTATTCCCTCAAATTGCCCTTCATTTATACCTAGGGTAGACATTTCACGAAGCTCTGTCCAGATATTCTATATCAATTATCTGATCACATTTTAAATATTTCGGACTTTTGCCAACCTTGTTTTATAGAATATACCACTAAAATATTTAGTATAATACTGGGACAACTATGATATTTAGATGTACATAGAACCGTTGAGTTGTCATATTATTCATTCAATTTTCGAATTATTGTACCTTAATGAAGGAATCAAAGTCATTTTCAGCTGGATACTTTGAACTTCCCATGAATACCATGTGCTCTAGAAAATGAGCTAAGCCTGGAATATCTTTAGGGTCACTGAAGCTACCTACTCCAACACATAAAGCTGCTGCTGCCTGAGAGGTAATCAAAGGAGATTTAATTGCATTATGAAACACATCTTATTTTACCATTTTATTTTCAACCTCAGAAACTTTCTTCATAGGCGCATCATCATTTTCACTTTCACTTTCCTGATTGTCTGTATCTGAGCATTCAGATACATCTTCAGAAGATTCCTCAAAATCAGAATCCTCATCGCTGGTACTATCTCCACTATCATCTAATGGAGCAGAATCAGCAATCAGACAAGCTACAAGTCCATTCTCTAATCTAATTACTCTAGAATTTTGGGAAAAACTTGAAGGAGGACAAAAATATAATATGAGAAAATTTACCTATATTGCTTTTTATCACTGGAGCTTTTTACAGGAGGTGGAAGTACTTCAAAAGAGTACTTCTGTGAATTTTTCAATGGCGATTCGTTTTGAGATGTTATTTCATTCATGATTCCTTGGGATAGTTTCTTCCAATTGTCGCAATAAATTTTTTGAAATTTCGATATGTGCCGAATAGTCCTTGTGACAACCAACATTAAATTTATAACCTCATTTACTGACAGTACTGACACTACCTTGACAGCTGCACAGTGAAGACAAGTACAGAACATACAGAACAAAAATCCTTACCGTACAGTCTTTGACCGTACCAACAATATACAGGCTGGGCTTTTCAAAACGAAACAGACGAGATAACGGGCGGAATAAATTTATTTCGAAAAAATGCTCGGACACGTCGATTTCTGTTTCGAGAGGGACAACTTTTAAGGTCAAATTCACAACAATATCGCTTCAACCCTTATAGTGTTAGAACACCAACCCCTAAATTTTGAATAGGAAAGATAGGGTGAGTGATACCTCATTTGAAAGGCCTTTTTATCATGAATTGAGCGTAATAATTTATTTCTCATTTAATGCATTCGTTTTCGAGATATTCAATTTTGAATTTCTTACAGTACCATTCATTCCGCTAACCATGCTATGTGAATTCATCAATTATTTGACTAATTATTCATTGTTAAAATTTTAACTTTGTATTTTGATGTCTGGTGTATGGCAGTTATGGAGTTTCATCAAATCTACAGAATGAATGAATAATAAATTCGATTGATTCAGACAGCTTGCTTGACGACAATACCATCTTTGTTTCAACTTCAAATGTCAATATATCAAGAATCAATGAATCAAATGAAGAAAAAATCAATATCCTGAATTCAGGATAAAAGGACCTTTCAAATGAGCTATCACTCACCCTATCTTTCCTATTCAAAATTTAGGGGTTGGTGTTCTAACACTAAGGGTTGAAGCGATATAGTTGTGAATTTGACTTTAAAAGTTGTCCCCCTCGAAACAAAAATCGACGTGTCCGAGCATTTTTTCGAAATAAATTTATTCCGCCCGTTATCTCGTCTGTCTCGTTTTGAAAAGCCCACTCTGTATAAATATAGAATATCCCTATGGCAAAAATTAATTCCACCATTGCGAGCTTTGTTTATGATTAAACAATTGGGCGAGTGTACCATTTCAACGATATAAATACACTCGCCATTGAATAATCAATAATCTAATCGATTAACCAAAATATTTATAAACGCATTTCAAATTTCACGCCAGCTTGGCACGCCATGTGAATACCCCGCTTACAGTATGTATATGAACATGAGACATGGATTTATTTGTAATAAGTAGTCATTTTACAACTCAATACCAAATGTTACCTAGATCAAACTCGATCAAAGATATAATTAAATTTGACTCTTCATCCGGGAGCCCAATCTAATTCCTGGTCCAAATTTCAACAATAACAGAGATGTGGACAAAATAATATAACTCTCATTCCTAGGAAAAAACGCGCAAAAATGAAAATCTTCAATCTGACATTCTGGGTATTTGAAATTATACATATTTTCCTGATGTTCAGATAGGTGATTTTCCTTATTCGTACTAACTTGAGGGTTCTGTTAGTTATACAGATTATTCACCAAAGAAGATTCACAGGTGAATATCTAATTAATTTTTGTTCAATTTCATAACATTCTTCATAACGAATGTTCTTATACATCAAGATAAAGGCTGACCATATAGCTTGTTAGCCGAAAGCGCTTGCTCGATAAATGGAAGTCATACACCAAAAATTCAATTAGTATTTGAGTATTCAATTTCTAATTTAAGATCTAGATTATATGGTGTATTTTATACGCAATTCAAGAAGACCAACTATCGATTTGGGGGATATTTTGGTACAAATAGTATATGCACATGCGCAGCTTGTAATCATTTGATCTACTTGCTCAAGGAATTCCCCGACCACTTAATAATCCTGCGCTCAGTGTAATAAAACTGACTACTGAGACACAGTGATTGAGCGAATCTTCTTCTGGGTAGGGTTCCGTTTGAATTTTGAATTCACACACAGCTTGGAATAATACTTTAAGTGCAAACTTACAGTGCCAATGTGTTCCAATTTTGACCTGTCTTATTTTCATGAAGGGCAGAGAGTCCTAAGGTTGAATGATAATGACTGGAATTCGGATGAGCAACAACCGAAATGGTTGGGTTTCAGTCATGAGGATAAACCTTTCAAATTGGAGGAAATTCCAGTTAAATTGTCTCAGTTCTGTAAAATGGAAAAAGTTACAAATCCTTATCTAGAAAGAGCGTTCGAGTTGAAAAAATCTCAATTGGGTGTTAGATCAACAATGACTGTATATCACGGAACAATCGATGAAAATGTAAATTCAATAGTGAGGAATAACTTCAACTGGAGATTAGCAGGGACCAGTAGAGGCGTTAAGCATGGAAGAGGTGTGTGTTTTTCCGAAGCAATATCATTTGCTCACAGATTTTGTGCAGGTGTAGGCAAACGAATAATAGAAGCAAATATTCTTTATTCATGTGCTGCAACAGGTTACAATGGAGATGAGTTACCGCGCTTTGGTTGCGATACAGCAAAGTCACCAAATGGTAACGTGCTCGTAAAATTTGAAGACTCAGAATTTCTACCTTTACACATTTGCTATTTCTCTGAATGAAACGATTTCAAGTTATTGCAATATTCAAGTATTCGTCGACTGGCGTAATTCTTCGAGGGTGGCAGAAATTATGTAACAATTGTTCAATATTGAAACTGAAATTACACAAGCTGGAGAGGATTGTTATGAATATGCGTTATCATGACACTTGAAAGACACTTTGAACTGAATCTATACAATTATCTATTCAGTGAATTGGAAACGAGAAAATTGGATTCGAATATTTATTGTAAAACGAGGAAAACAATTAAATAAGAATTTTTTTTCAAATTAATATCTACACAGGGTGCTTGTGAATCTACCAAGACCTTGAAAATAGAACATTTTGAAAAGTTTTCTTCAAAGCAGTCACAACGAATATGATTACCAACAGGTAATGAAAAATAAAGTTTTTATACCTACACCTTCCGGAAAGTTTTTAAGAAAAAAAATCAATGAAGCCTGCTCAGCCTCTCCTTGGCTAGCAAGGAAGGTAGACAGGAACTTGATGACCTTTATTTGGGCAACACTTGAAAATAAAAGCTTCATTTCATAAATATTCATTTTGTCTGAAAATGAGTTTTGTAATTTTTTAGATCCCGTGAATTCATAAGATATTAAAAGAATTTGTGTTTACGATTAAACGAAATACAATTAAAAGTTCTGAATATGAAATGTCCACCATTGATGCAAAATCTTTTTTTGAATGCTCGTGTATATTATAACCATTGTTATTAGTGATTATAATATTAATTTTGTTTTAATTATGTTATGTTTAAAATCAATTTATTTATTCATCCTTTAATCAATTCAAATATTTCATTGCATTATCGCCAAGTATTAAATCAAATGTACTCAAGTATATTTTTATTTCGATTTATCATGTAACGAAAAAAAAAATATTTCGGTTGTAACATTCCCCAAATGTGGATATAAAAGGAAATATTTTTAAAATAACTTTTTTTTTGACGCACCCTGTATATGTAAAATTATTTTTAGTTTGTAGATTTTTGTCAACCATGCCATATAAGTTTTTTCCACACGGTACAGTTTAGGCGCTATTTTAGCCGTACGTCTTGCTGAAGCACCCTGTATCATTGATATTATTCGCGATTCTGATCAATTTCAGCCACGAATTTTTCGATCGAAGAAGGTCATAATCTCAAAGAAAACTTTAATGTTAAGATGTCAATGATGGCATTCTATGTGAAACCACAGTCTGTGATAAAACACAGAATATAATTGGCGGGAAATCCTCAAAATAAAACTAAACGAACGATTTTAGGCAGGGATAATTTGAAGAAGTATTATTCAATATTCCTAGTATATCAGAGACAACCTGTCTCTGGTATCATTATATTTAGCTTTTCACAAACAGATTATTTCATTTCAAAATTCTAACCATTATATCCAGGTAGAAATGGATTTCACTGCTAGGAAAAGGAAGAGTATGAGACTTGGGGACTTGGAGAATTTGAATTCACAGTATTCAGTCGATTTGAATATGTACGATATTCCACCAACGGGTGAAACAAGTTTGGAAGAATTCGAAACTTTGGCCATTGAAAGATTGCAGTTGTTGAGAGTTCTCGAAGAAGCCTCATCAAAAGGTCACAAAATAAATAGTGAAGAGTGGAGGCAATGTATCAAGGATGATTTGAATAAGTTAGATCTAAAAAAATTCGTACGGTTGATGAACGGATTGGATGGTCAGACAGAAATGGATTTCAATGCACGCAGAGCAGATCATCTATCCCATTTTATTCTAAGATTGGCTTACTGTCGATCTGAAGAATTGAGAAGGTGGTTCCTGAACAGAGAATTGGAGTGGTTCAAGTTACGTTTTTTGGTTCAAAACCAGAAAACTCTGAACAGGTTTTTTGAAAATAATAACTTCATCTATAGTCCCATTTCCGAAACCGAGAAAAATGCATTATTAAATGAATTAACAATGTCTACAGTTAACATGTCTGATATTAACATAAAATCAAGTAACTTCTTCAGAGTACCTTTTGCTGAAGTTTATTCACTGATTAAAAGTAGGAGAGTTTTTGTGAAAATGGGATACGCCTATATTCCCACTAGTGAACTTATTGTTTGTGTCCAGGCAAAACTTCGGGCAATCTTGAGTGAAGCCTTGAATGTAGGTATTTCATCCCCAATCTCCTCAAACTGTATTAGAAAGGAATGATATTACTCCCTCTTGTATGCCAAATACTGAAATATTTTTGCTCCTGCACTTTGTGCTGTTGTAAAAATATTTAAGTATTAGGCATGCACACAAGATAAAAATATTATTCAATATTTTTCACCTTTTAAAGACATTCAATGACCTTTTGATGATGGGTAATTTTAAGGAAATGAAATGCTATTTCAACCTGATATATTTTAAAGAAACCAAATGTCTTTTTATATGTATTGGATGCTCTTCAATTAAAACCCAAGGTGTCTTCACTTTATTAGATATCAGTCTATGAGAAACAATCTGTTTCTAGTTCGGACTGAAAGATATTGTAATAGGAAGACATAAATATAACATTGCTTTCCAATTCTATAAATACATCATATCCTTTTGCTATGATATTCAAGATTTCTGAAAAATTTCTTTGTCAGGTAGCCAATCGTCGATTGCCATCCTTGGATGATGACAGAATCAACTCTTTCCTCCTCAATTTGAACAATTCCTACACAGGCAAGGATTATAGCTCACCAAATTCCGAGAGGAAAAAAATTGAAATCACTGATTTAGATCTTCATTCGAAGAAACACTATCCCTTGTGCATGAGGCATATTCACGAGACTCTTAGAGCTACTCATCACTTGAAACACAAGTGTAGACTTCAATATGGCCTGTTTTTGAAAGGCATTGGTTTAACGTTGGAGGACGCCATAGATTTTTGGAGAGAGGAGTTCACCAAGCTCATGGATCTTAACAAGTTCGAAAAGAGTTATCTTTATAACATTAAGCACAATTATGGAAAAGCAGGAGGAATGATCAATTATAGTCCTTTTAGCTGCTTAAAAATTATTATGGATCCTGTTGGAGCAGGAGACCATCATGGTTGTCCGTTTAAGCTATGGGATTCTCATTTGGTGAAGCAAAAGTTGATGGATTATGGAGTTTCTGCTGAAGGTATGAGATGTAGGATATCGAACGAGAAATGTTATGATTTATGATGGAAAGGCTGATAGATCTCTGATTATTTTTGTATTTTATAGGTATTGAAGCTGTTATAGAGTTGGTGAAAAAGGGGCATTTTCAGATAGCTTGTACAAAATACTTTGAATATACCCATGCCACACAAGCCCCATCTTCTGTTATCAATCATCCAAATCAGTTTTTCGAAGAGAGCATTCAGATGTTAGGGGACAAGAAAAAAGCATGATTCTGTTTTATACTTGCTTATAATTGTGCGTAGCTGTATTTTGTTCCAGTTTATTGTAAATATATTTCTTTTTTATTTCGATCTAATTTTTTTGCCATCAAAAAGATTCACATTTTTTTTATTTCAATGTGGATTGTGAGTTTCAGATTTTTAATTTCGTAATCTCAAATTGGGCTTCTGCTAATGGTAAGAGATGTTGCCCCAAATTCGACTGACCAAATGCCTATCAAATGGAGAAATAATGGCAAGTCAGGGAGATGAAACTATGGAGTGAAGTTGTAAATCAGGTAGGTACTGCAAATAGGGTGATGTTCCGTTTGAAAATACGTCGTTCCGGAGTTGGGAGGGGGGATAAAATTGGGTGCTGGCTCAAGGGGTAATGTTACCACTTACTCAGTATTAGTGGAACTATCATGCAGGACTGGAATGAAAAAATATTCAGCTCTGAAAAGTGCATATGTATAAGCTGATATATGCTCTTTGTATTCCACATGATCACAGTTTGCTGCATTTGAATGTTGAACATTTCTTGAAATCATATTTGGACAAGGCCATCACAAGAGCGTACCATTTTGGTCTGGGCCTTTAAATGTGGTAGTTTTGATCTGAAGGGCCCAATTTGGACCTTTGATCAGCATGTAAAACCAGAGAGGCTTTTTCCTGGAGAGGAATAGGCATGTTCTGTAGGTGATATTTCATGATGAGAAATTTGGTGGCAGTTCCAACACATGGTTATGCCCATTATGTCAAATGCAATGGTGAACTTTGGAACATGGGTGTGAATATAATTTGGCATATTTTCTAGTCAGCATTGGCGAAAGTGGTGTGAAATTTGAAAGATGGTTTTCATCATGAATTATTGAGAATAGTTGCAGCTTTCGTTTTTGAAGGGGGAAACACCCTGCACTACCCACTCATGCTACTACATGTTCTTTTTGGGAAAGGCAAGAAGCACCCCAGCAGCTCAAATGCCTGCCGTGTTGGTTCACCATTTGCGTTTCATTTGGCACAGTTCAGGAGCAACAAACCCTGGGCTGTACCGGTGGATGAAACAAAAGCGCATATTGACGTTGCGATAATGCTGTCGCTGTCATAAGGTGAACGTAAGCCACCCTTTCTGAGTGTCTGACTGAATGTTTTTCACCCAAGCTTCATAAAAGCGGGAACATTCACGATACACTCATGATAATGGGAACCTTATAATAATATAGGAACGAAGTATACCTAATCTACGAAAGACGTCGGAATCTAACAACTTGTTTTCGATGAAAACTGAGATAGAAGCTCAGAATATTGTCTGTTCTCGCTAGATAGTTGAGGTCTTTCATCAATGAAGTGACGTTCTGCCATCTCATTGGGTACAGCTTGAAGGAGCACGTGATCTTCTACCAATAATTCCCCGGCACAAGTTACCATAGACAGCCCACCCTCGCACAATAATACGGAAATCTGACAACGTCGCCGAATTTTGCACCATTCAATTATAAACATCATTTCGAGTCCAGTGCTCGGCGGAGCATATTCTTTTGATAAAGAGAAGCTTTCTGTATAGTGTGTATCATGTATTAAGTTTCGTAGCATCGCGAGTTCGTCTGTGCCTATTTAAGTTCGAATCCGAAGACAGACATTCAAGTGGCTAGGGATGAATAAAATGCCAACAACACCCGAATGTGACTATGACTTGGTTTCGAACGAGGGTTTATTATCTTTGTTGCGAAATGAATCTAAGAAAATTGTGATATTGGATTGTAGAGGTTCAAACGAATACGCGGAATGTCACATAAGGGATTCCGTGAATTTTTCCATTCCCTCTATTATGCTGAGGCGATTGGCCGCTGGAAAAATTGAACTCTCTTCGACAATTAAGTGCAGGGATTTGAAACAGAAGATTTGTAAAACTTACAAGGAAAATTTGTTCATCTTGTATAACGAAGTACCTGGAGTTCAACAGCATCAAACTGATTCAGTCCTGAATGTATTGCTACGAAGATTAACGCAAGATGGATGCCGTGTTGCTTGTTTAGAAGGTAGGTTCAATTTATCATACTAATCCTGCAGTATTCTAATCAGAATCGGCTCAAATTTTCCTTCCAGTAATAATCATACAAGATTTTCCAAAATTCATAACCCGTTTGATTCAATAAATTCGAGAAATTCTTGATTTATGTGTGAATCTACAGGTTTACAGGTAAATATCTAAACAACTGATAAGCGCGGTGTTGTGAGATTTCGTTGAATTCCCCTAGTTTTAATTTCTGTAGGATTCGACTTCATTCATTTCGAATTACCGTCCAATTAAGCATAAGTCATTCAGAACCAATTCATGAGGTGAAGGACTATCAATTGGTTACCTATTTGACGCCTTCATGAATGAACAGAATGAATGACGAGATTTCTTCAATGCAGGTTGGTTTTCGTAAACTATCCGAGCCGGCGAGATTTGAAACATTCAAGCATTAGGAAAGGAAGACATAACATATTTTTAGACACGCATTTCGTTCCATATTCTTCAGAGAACGATATGCATTATACAACATTGCAAGGTCATTTTTGTTTATATGAAATAACTGGGTAGTGGATAATAATTGTTTTTTTGGTGGCCATTGTATATCTACTGGGTGAAACTGTGATTTCAGAATGAAGAAACATTACTTTTGAACAGATGAGATCTTTGAAAAATTTGAAGATTCCCGGAATACTCAAGATTTGAATTTGAAGATTCATCCAAAGATTGTGTTCCATCATGATCTTCTCTGAAGCATCGTACCCAGTCTGTAGAGTACTGCACCAATGGGTTAACTTAACAATTCCATTTTTGGCCATTTGAATCAACCAACCTACATACATCCTTGCACCTTCCCACTTAATGGTTTATTTTTTATCAAAGATGCCCACATGGTTTCAAACTTGTCCTAAAATGCTTAGAAAATGGTCTTCTATTTTCAAATCCTCCATTTTTTACCTGTCATCTGTTGAAATTTCCAGCAATTTTCCTTATGCCATTATACTCTCGATGAGATCAGGCTGCTCAGTATTGCTTACTTAGAATTTGATTTATTGCGATTTTTCAATGATTTAAGGGCCTCTTATCTGGGGAGTTTATCGAGGATAATTGAAGAATTCGGACAGAGAAAGTTGAAGTAAATATCTGGCATGGCGTAGGCGTATCTTCACGGATAAACAACATCGGGAGGCCTTGTGGAGGAACTGGTTACGCAGGCCGGTCGAAATGGCCATATTTACATAATAACATCGAACACAGAATGGGGAAAGCGTGGGCGAGAACGTGCGTCGGTGGTTTCGTCTCATTAATCATTTATCTTGTCGCGGTTTATTCTCTCCATTCGAACGTGCCTCGATCTTTTCCTGACGGAAATGCACTTCCTGTAAGACATTCTCGTATAGTTTTATTGGTCTGTTCCGCCTCCATTTCGATTATATCACCGGCAAATTTCAAAGTGAAATGAAAATTCGTTATTCAATGAGTTCAGCAAGAAGAAATGTTTCATAGACACAAATCTGAAATCGGTAGCCTAGAACGACTAGAAGGTGTAATCATAATTTTCCACAGGATTTCCATCCCGGAAATTAGAAAATCTTGTAGATTTCCCAATCGGCCACTGAACCACTTCGATTCACCGCTGAGATTATTCATTCGCCGCTCTCTTAGAATTTCAATAGTTCCACATCCTTGAGATTAATGCACAATGGCTCTTATTCTTCTAGATCGAATGAGTACAGTTTCATACCCATAAAGGCTTTTGTTCAAGAACAGGAAACACTTTAATAATATAATCTCACGATGGAACTTAGGAAGTTATCTTTCGAACTACAACTAATTAGCCACTGAGCCAAATATACGAATGGAAAACAAGAAGATTCAATTCAATCACAGAAGGATCGGAAGATGGTGATATATTTTGACACAGAAATGGATAGGAATTTTCCATCTATGTCAAGGATCATTCAAAATGACATGAAGCATAGACCAGTTTCGTCCATAGACTCCATGAATTAAATGAAAGAATATATTATGATATCTAGTGATATATTGAGTTTCATTTCCCGGTTAACATCTCCACAAGTAGCAACCCTCTCTTGTTTTCCTTATTCGTTGAATTCAAGATCCTGAGTCCGATATATTGATTCAAATTCAGAAAGAGTGAGATGACACCCACGTTCATCTCCACAAATCACCTTATTTAATTGATAGTAACACATCAAGGGGGGCTTCCTAGAAAGAACACGATCTGTTCTGATGCGGAGGAAGGAACAATGACTATATCGAACGTTCTTAGTGGGCGTTTACGTTGGTGAAATGTCAATTGTCAATTGATCCTTGAACTTTTCAATTAGCGCATATAATTTTTATCGCGAGGAGAGTTGAACTCAGTTTCATGATCGATTCCAGTTGTAACCTACGGAAAATTGCCTTATTCAACTGGTGTCATCAATTTTGATTTTGATTACTATAAAAACCTAAGGGCCGATTGCACCGTAGATAAGACTTTAGATTAAATAGTCAATAGACACTAATCGAGGTTTTGGATTTAATCTACAGTTTTGTCTACGGGTGCAATCGGCCCTAAGTCTCTTTTTAACAACAGAATTAATACCGAATCTTCTTTTTGAGTAGTTCGTCCATTAAACATTTTAATCTGCTTTGTATCATCGAATGTTATCTAGTCGATTGTTACCAAATATCAATTCAGGGGTATCTCGTCAAAGCAGGACTGTTCGCTTGAAATTCAGGGTAGATAACGTAAGAAGGAATGACGTATCTTAATTGTTTTTCGATATCTGAACCAAGGACGATTAACATCTGGAAGCAATTGATTTGCAGTTTCTATAAAGGTGGGAGAAAATCAATCTTTGCTAGCGAATAGGGTCAGGATCCAGTAAATCAGCTGGGATTCTTCGACTTCTCTTAATCAGGCCAAATAGATTGAACGACTGCAATAATGCTTGAGGGAAATCACCATTAAAGTGCTTGCAATTCATTAGAAATTTCAATTCCAGAAAATGCGATAAGTTTAGCTTTTTTGATGCTATCTGATGCATATATGAGGGGGACATCACGATTGATTTGAGAATTAAGAATCATGTTTAGTAAAATATTCTTGGTTGTCATTCAGATTGGATTTTTCTGAAAGTTGGTGTTCATTCATCTGTCAGAGGTAATTAAGAATTAATAAGATTCATATTATTCGAAAATGTTATCTGATGTTCTGAGGATCACAACCACAAATCTAGTCGGTTATGTTATCGGTTGATATTTGTAAGTGATTATTTTCCTTAGACATTTGAATGTATTTGTTTTAAATCTTACTGAATCAACGAAAAGGCGGGAAACAATTCTTCATTGCTATGAAAATCAGATAACGAAGTTTCGGTTATTTATAAATACCCGTTTTCTTGGAGCAGGATAAATTTAGGGAATTGACCAATAATCTAACCAAAAATGTTTATTTTCCCCCCATTTTCTATTTGTCCACGTGCTTCATTAACCTTCATCACTATAAATACGTTAACGAGTTGCCGTGTACAGTAAGCCTCTTCCTTCTGGCAACTTCCTGGCCACAATTCGTTGTATCCGGTACCTTACCGATGTTATCCCTGTGTAAAATAGAGGATATCCTCTCTTTTTGGACGATTATTACACTTATTATGGAGATCCGACAACAATGGCGCGCGTTTCCTCTCTCGAACTTTTTTCCAAGACGATGTACATGAAGAATTTTAATTTTGAGTTAATTGAAGGCGATTATATTCTACAAGGCACTTTGAAGACGACAAAGGTCATATTTTGAATTTTTGCATTTCCGGTATCCACAAATATGTGTATAGAGATATAGAAAATCTAGTTAGTTTACAACAAGTAACTGCGTTCATAAAATAGACTCAAACTCATCAGTAACTTTTCCAATTTTTGAGAAAACATAACATGAGAATATACAGAAGCTACTAAACAAATATCTTTATACCTCATCGAATAACCAATTTCGGAAGATGATACCCGTTTATTAGAGATGGCTGCGTCTAATGATCACTAAAATTTCCAATATACCCCTACGTTCAATCAGAAATGTCAGACCACCCTATAAAGTCTTCTTTCTATTAGGTCATTAAATACGCAACCTTTCGACGCTATAAAACAATACCGTAATATTACAGCTGATTTAATTGTGAAGTCACGACTAGTAACGCTATTACCTATTATGTGCCGGATGGGGGTTAGGGTCAGTGGATTTGCAGGCGCCCCTGTGACCCCCAAACATTTTCAATCGATCTCGAGTGTCTCGACACGAATCCTATCTTTGCAGGGTTGGATTCGAATTATGTACGTATACTCCATTCACTTATATTAAGTATCCCGGTTGGCCATGACATTCTGACACATTTCCCCGTGTATATTTTGAAAATGTTAGGTTATAGTCATTTACCTGTCAGATATACATACGCCACGTTGTCGTTTCTGCATAGGATGTAGTAATTACGTATTTATCAAAGTGTTTATTTACTTTGGTAAAATAACGAATTTGAGAAAATATTATGTGAATTCGGTAATTCCAAAGACCTGGCGAATGGTGGAGAAATATTTCTCTCTGGAACTGGAATTATTTTACGTGGTTGGAAGATTCAGTTATGATATTTTCTTGTACGGAAATCAAGAATCGAGTGTTGAAATTTTACTGAAAAATAATGGACAGTTACTTTGTGATGGTTCATTCGAACAAAGAATAAAAGTACTCGAATAACCCGACAGAAAAACTCCTAAATGAACAGACGGACCTATGGAATTCCCCACTTTTCAAAATTCTCAAGAAATAGGCCTACAGAAGACATTTGAATACCTTTTTGCACAACTTGAAATACTCCAGTATGAAAATGTAGTAATACTACGAAACCTATGTCACAGATGAACCTCAAAAGAACTAACTCCATTTACAAACTTAGAAAAGAATAAATAGAAATGAGCATTGGCAACGTCTATGAGAATTATTTTGACATTGCCGATATTTCACGAATGCCAACCGGGATACTTCATAAAAGTGAATGGAGTATAGATTCGTTTAAGAACCTAAGGAAAAAAAATTGATAGCGACTGCCAAATAAATCCTGCGGTATCTACACTAACCCATTGCTGTGGTACATATCGAAATGCGTGAATACCAGCACAAGATTGGGTCCGATCACTCAAACACCGGTGGGAAAAAAATTCGGTAGATACATGAGGAACCGATTTTTTATCGAGCCGGTGGAATGCAAGCTGCTATCACAAAAACGCATCTGGGTGACATTCCTGAAGTGCTTAATCCGTCTTCGCTGTCTACTCTTCAAACGTGGAGGTATTCTGTACCCCTCTCTGCATCGGTCGAGACCTGAAATACGTTGGGTACTCCCAGCCATACCTGAGGATTCTGAACGAGCAGAGAAAAACGCATCGCCATTGATTTTGGCCGATACTACTAGACATAAGTGGATGAAAGGTCAATCTTTTCGGTCTACATGATATAAAGCATCATTGAAATAATGTTTAGGAACATGAAACATCAAAATAACTTGTTAATTTGAGCCCTCAATTCCAAATCGAAAACAATCCTTGAGTCATTCAGTATCGTGAAATAGATATTTGAATTCTGCATCAGCATAAATTAGCAATGAATCACAGATGAGCCTCGTACAATTCTTCGCCCACGTGAACGTTTATAATTCAAACTGAAAAAGACACCTATATTACACGCGAACTTGTTAAACAAGCGGTATTTTTAGCAGTAGAAATAAACTATTATTCATTAAATACACATATAAAATATGCGCGATGCTTTGAGACCGACATTCGTTAATTCTAATTAACATTTCCTCAAATTGTTTACATTGTATTTAGATCCTCTGAAATAGCATTCGTTTCAACAGCACTGGCACGTTCCACTTCTACGGAAATTTAGTCTGCATGAATAATAGAGCTGTGGCAGGTTTTAACGTTAGAATATACGAGGATGTATTGATATCTAGTTAGCCTAGACCAGTTCCATGCATAAACAAACTATTGCTATACCATATCAGCGAACAATAACTAGAAGTGTCAGTGTAGAGTTCGACGTCAAAAAGGTAAACCAAGTTACGCAATAAATAAAAAAAAGATGTCCACCGAAATTGTAAAAGTCGAAAAATTGGAGTATCGAGCCATCATCAAGTACCTGTATTTAAAAGGGTTAAGAGGTAAGCAGATTTACAAAGATATGCTTGATACCCTTGGTGATCAATGTCCTTCGTATGCGACCGTGAAAAATTGGACTGCAAGCTTCAAGGAGGTAAATTTTCCATTGAAGATGATGACCGATCGGGAAGGCCAGTTTCTGTGTCAGTCCCCGAAAATATCGATGCAGTTCATGACATGATTTGATCAGACCGTCGAATTGGGCTAAAACGGATATCTGAACCACTGAAGATTTCATACGAACGCGTTCATCATATAGTTCACGTCAATTTGGACATGAGAAAATTTTCTGCAAAATGGATCCCCAATTGTTTGAATGTTGACCAAAAGCGTGCAAGGGTAGAAGCATCGCGTTCGATCTGTGCTCGATTTGAAAACGATATAGACTTCTTAAACCGAATTGTTACTATGGATGAGACTTTGGTACATTTCTACGATCCAGAAACAAAGCAACAATCGATGGAATGGCGACACTCTGGTTCTCCAAGACCTAAGAAGTTTCGTGTTCAAAAATCTGCTGGAAATGTTCTTGCTTCAGTTTTTTGGGATTGCCATGGAGTAATCACAATTGATTTTTTGGATAAGGGTAAAACAATAACTGGAGATTACTATTCGACATTACTGACCACTCGACGGGAAAAAATTAAAGAGAAAAGACGCGGAAAGCTATCCAAAGGTGTTTTGTTTTTACAGGACAACGCCCCAGTACACAAATCTCATGTTGCCATGCAAAAAATTCGTGATTTAGGATTAGGATTACTAGAACACCCCCCTTATTCACCAGATTTGGCTCCGCCCGACTATCATCTCTTTCCTCAACTGAAAAAAAGTTTAAAAGGTCGTAAATTTTCTTCCAACGAGGAGGCAATAGAAGCTGTGGAGGACTGGTTTGCAGAGCAAGAAGAAACATTTTTTTTTGAAAGGTCTAGAGACGTTGCAGGTTCGCTGTAATAAATGTATTCAATTGAGAGGAGAATATGTTGAGTAATAAAATATTTTGACATTGAAATTTTGTTTGGTTCTATGGTAGGCTAAGAATTTTTCCATATATCCTCGTAAATACAGGTAGTTATGACACAGTTACACTCTTCACTTCCCACAAACATGAATATACAACTGCTCAGATGAAATATTTTCGAAATGTTCTCTCAGAAGACCATAAAATAAAGGTTTTTCAGGCTAACCTGGATGACCCTTACTTATAACAAAATTAAAGAGCTTGGAACCTACAATGATAGATTGAGCTACTTCCTGAATATTAACTGACAATTTTTCGCTAAATTCGAGCGGCCGTCACTACAGACACATTTCTCGGTGATGCCAAACCCAACTCAGCTTGCGTTCGGCACCTCAGTCTCTCCAGAACCCACCCTACACCGTGGATCTCCCCAAAAAACTCTTCCTGCCGGCCATCCATCATATCCTTAACCCAATTAGCTACGATCTAACCGGGATTCGGGCTGATTGATGTCCAATGCCCCGTCAGCAAAACAAGCTAGCTGCCAAGAGTGCCAAGACGTAAACACAGGCTCGACAGAGGCTCCTACAAGGTAAGGTGCAGACCGGAAGTGGCTGTGATGGATGGGGTCCGCTTCCGGAGCATGAATGACGACATTGTCGGCGCTCTGGAGAGAGGAAAGACTGCAGACTTGGCGATGCGTGGGAAAAGGGAATTTTCGTCATCGACAAGTCGTTGGGGCGGACTCCTAACTCGGGATTTGTGCATATATTGTGAGGGTGCAAGAGGGAAGAGGAAGAATATTGAATGAGTGTTCTTGCAGGGGTGGAGGCGTGGACGAAAGTTGAACTTCTCGAATATCAGAGTGAATTTCGTGCCCCGGAAAGTATTAAACCATTTTGTCGAACTGTTCTTCTGTATCGCGATGAGAGTAACGATCTGAGGGAGAAAACGACAACAATTAGGCGTTTCCACTAAATTCATTTCGACCCAACCGTTGACTCATGTTCTCGGAAGTTCTGTCGTCGTTTTTCCCGAGAAATCTCCCCAGATTTTCCGCGAACCCTTGCCGCTAAGAATTCACGTCCGGTTCCGAGAAACGCCTTCCGATTTACGACGTTCCGCAATGTGTTGAATTTTCTCAGACGCCGTGGAAACTATACTCTTGAATTTCGCGGAATTCCCGATTGCGAACAAATAATCCGAAAGTGCTTTTCCTCTCATAAATCAACGTCTATTTAAACTGCCGTTCTGTCGATACGCCGGAATTTTGTAGACTTCCGTTCCTTATCCAAACAGGCGTTTGATCCAAATAAATTTCGAGACGTTCCGCCAACGTTTTCGTTTTCGAAGCTGATGTAGATCATATTTTTTCTCAAATCATGACCTTCAACTTGCCTTAGAACCCAAGTTATCAACATGTCCTGACCCACAGTTTTCGTGATCACTATTGAATGCTGTGATATATTAACATCAATTTGATGATCCACTGGTGGTTGCGTATACAACAAACAGTTCTAGCAGAGTTTACAGTCAGGCAATTATTACAACACCAAACCTACGCGGTTTCTATGGCTTTACTGTTATCATCAGGCAATGTTTCTACATTTTCAGAGGTTAGAAGCACCCTTGGTCAGGTCATTGATAGATATAAGAAATAGAAGTGGGCCTAGTATAGAGCCCTGCAGAACTCCTCTATTTATAGTCACCGATTGTTTCCGGATGATATTGACTTTATTTCGACGGGTTCTACCTTCTCTTTGAAACGAGTCATCTTTGAGAACATTGCGTTAGTTTTTTTTTTTAGTTGGCGATCACATTTCAGGCTAGCTGTTTGTTGAAAGGTAGTGAGTGGATACTTTCGACAGTTCGGAAACAATGTGGATTATCGATTGATGACATTGGCGGATCCAGACAGTTTTCCAGAGGGGGGCCATGAAATTTCTCAGTGGGGGCCATCAATAGATAGAAATGTTTTACCAACGTTACAGGACTACTAATAAAGGGATTATTGTCCATTTCGAGGTCCAAGGGAGGGGGCCATGACTTATAGTTTGAAACTTTTGAATTTTTTTCTCATAGCACCTGCATTTCACAATTCAACTGGAATTAGGCACACAAATTAAAATTTAGAGTCCTCACCATGTGACATTCCAATTTCGATTGTAAATCTACAGGATGATATTTTTCTGGAACACTGTCCCTTGTTTTCCTCCAGAACTTTTTTTTGGTGAACCACTGTTAGTTCGAAAAAAATTGTTAAAAGAAGCATTGTTCTTGTACTAAACTTTATGGTCTCTTGTAGTTTTGTAGTATCTGCCACCGATTTCGAGAAAAAAATTGTGAATGATTCTGTCGAAAAATCCAAAATTGTCATAAAAATCCAATGAGTATAAAATGAAATCTGAACCATTCAAGTCCAATCCACCTGTTTCTATTATTTTCGTCCAACTGCTCCCTAGTACACCCTGTATCTCGAAAACAAACAAATATCTTGTATCTTTATTATTGGCCGGAATAGGGCAAATTGCAGAATTAAGTTTTTCCACTAAAAGCTAGCACCCTGAACATAGCCATACGCGGTTGGAAAAACTCCAGGGACAAAACTTTCGCGGTGGAAAAACTCCGGGGACAAAAATGGCGCGGTTAGAAAAACTCCGGGGACAAAAATTGCGCGCTTGGAGAAACTCCGGGGACAAAAATTGCGCGGTTGGAAAAACCCCGAGAAAAATTTTAGGGTTAGGAAAAACAAATGTTGCTGTAGTAAAATCTACAGAAAAAAAAATTCGGGATAGAAAAATCTCTGAGGAAAAAAACTCGTGGAGATAAACTGTGAGGAAAAAATATCTAGAATTTTACGCAGAATTCGAGAGCATAATGAAAAATATAGAGTACTAATAAGAAATTTGGATCTTGTTCTCGTATGGACTTCCTGGTACACCCTGTACACGCAGATTTCTTCAAGAGACATAGAGCAACAGGAACCTTCTTTTCTTATCAGAACAGATTGAGAAATACTGAGGGACACAGCATTTTTAATATTCGACTCAATGCATGGTGGCCACTGCCTGACAAGAAAATTTCTTTCCTAGTCTCGGGATTGAACCTCAGGGTCCTAGAACAACACTTTAACCACATAATAACTGTTCCAATTACATATTTCCTAAGTATGAAGATTCAGCTTAACCTTCGATTTTGCAAGGTCTTCAGGTAATTGTACCAACCCCGGGTCCGTATCATGGCAACGAAAGAAAGTAGGTTCATCGGTAGGGGAAAGTGGCAGATTTGAGCGCCGCCAAAGCATTCAACTGTTCCCTTTTCTCCTGGATTTCAGATAGACCGGAACTGATGCCGAAATGAATTTCTTACGCTGTATAACTCCGGGCCGGTTGCTCTCTGCGGGAGTTCCTTAGGGATTCCTGGGAACAAGGTTTATAACTTCGAAGCATAGCGAAAATACGAAATTTTAGGCCGTGACAGTAGTTTTTGGTTTATTATTTTTTATTCCGTCAATTTCATCCGAAACTTACAACGTAGGTTTTTTCTAAGATGCCTAGAATACTGGTGTAAGCACTCGTCGAATTTTGAATGGAATGACGTTCGACCAAATCGAAAATATCGGCAATGTTTCGTGGCGGCGCCGCAATGTCATACAACGTCAATAAGGTCTTTTTTCCCTTGATCGATTTGATTGATTAATTAACAGCTGATCTGCCAAAGTCTTATGACATGGCCACAGAATGACATTTTTTTTTATATTGTGAAAGTCTTATACTTTTCCTCCATACTAATATGAATTATAATGTTAAAAATATATTCCCAAATTATTGCTTGACAAAATTATCGGCTATTGACACAGCACGTTCACCAGATTGAATTCAAATATTTGAAATATCTAATAACAATCTGTCATAAATTGTGAATAGCGCCACCTGAAGTGGAAAAAACGAAATTTTGCCGATATTCTCAATTTGGTCGAAACAAAATCTAATCAGTGCAAACACCATGTGTTCAGTCATCGAAGTTTTTTGATAATCCATTTTGGGTTTACTTGCCTAACTTCTTATTTACAGTCATACAGAATTGAGTCTAATATCGCAGGCAGAAAAGTTTTGCCTAATAAATTAGTGGCATGACTCGCATGCCTTTTCAAACAAACTGCTATTTAGACAAAGAAACCAATTTGTGAACGCAGTAAACTGCATTTCTCAAGGCTGAAAGGTCATTGATTATTCACAAGAGCCAGCTGTACATAGTAGTGTAACGTCGTAATACATCATAATACCTCACTCTCCACTTCATGGTGATTCATATGATTCATCATATTCTTAGAGCACCACTCTATCGGTCGAATATATTTCAACATCTCCGGATTTAAGCAACTAAAGTGATCATTCTTCCTTCGAAATATATATTTCTGCATTTTCGAGGAAATTGTTCATTTTGAATATAAATCGTTATGTTGAAATACTCATTTTTTAGCTTCATTCGCTGTGATTGATCTGTCGAATGATTCATATATGTATTGGTATAGTTGATCCAAAGATACTTGAAGAAGTCATGAAAACTATGGAGCAACTATAGCATTCCATACATTAAGTATCAGGTGAACAAAACCAATCTGCTCTTGTAACAAAGCAAATTCTCCAACAATTGGAAATTGTACGTGTAGAGAATATCTAATCATCAAAATCCTCGAGACGAAGTGTTAAATAAGAGGGTACTCGAACAGAAGGTATACCTCAAGTGGTTACTAGGAAATCCCATCCGTGAAAAATGGACCAGAACTCCAGGTAATAAATGGCATTGTCGTTCCTTTCAGGGATTTCTGAAGAGGTACTCCAACCTGTCCGGAAATTCAACATGCTTCTATTGAAATGAGATATACGAAGTATTTTGAAGAACTTAATTCGACCATATTCTTAAAATCTGAAGAGGGAGAGGTAGAAATGCTGACTTTACAAGAAAACGACAGAGTTCATTCAACTCACAAGTAAGGGTGAACCTCTGTTATTTCTAGGAAGTCACATACTATTTAGTTAGATAATTTTTCTTCGAAACACACAGTAATAGGATTCGTTCTGACAATACCACCGAAGAAATATTCGTGGATGCACACGCAGTTTCCCGTATTGCAATTGTATATGAACAAATGTATACAAGTTCTCATGCAGATAAACTCAGTGCATCCACAATCCATTGTTGTGATTGAATTGTGCCAGCGGAAACTCTATATAAGCTCTCAATATCTGATAAATTAATCATTTCGAGGAAAAGTCTCATTTTCCATTCCATGTATTAATTAACGAATTATTGCATCATCATTTCGACAATTATGTCTACGAACTGATAATGCAATTTATTATCAGTACAAAGCTATCATTACGCTGCCGTTGGTTACATTACGAAATTGTGACAATTGTTCATTGCCCTTTAGCATTTTCGACGCAGTTGAATTCATCGAAACCAAGCAATCCTGATAAAATTGATCATTAATTGCAGTTTACCCATAGATCAACTTCCCAAAATATCTTTTGTTTATTTCTTGTACACTGTATCCATGTAATGATATGAGTTTCTTGAATTTAATAAATAATTTTAATGAAAAACTTATTTTATTTCATCCACCCCAACTATCAGAAAAATATTCAATAAATTTCATAAAACCTATAGCTTCTTGTTTAGGCACAGTTCAACCCAGTATAGCTACACAGATATTATTGATTTGAATTCAAACATCTTTAGTGCTTTTTATCGAATAATAGTGGAGTCATGTCAAAATGAACTCTACTTCTTTACTTCTGAAAACTGTGATGAATAAAGTGATACGGAAGCGTACCGATTATGAATTTTCTTGAAGGGACGTTGAAATAAGGAAAGAGAGTCTTAACCTTTCTTGTTCAATTTGTTCAGAGTTGCAAAATGATGCTAATTCAGGACTGTTTTTCGTGAACGCAATGGAAATTGAGTTTTCAAACAAAGCTTCAAGGGATCGGAACTTCGATAGAACTAATTATTCATTCGATAAGGCGACTTGCTCCGAATGTCACTTGCAGAATTCTCAATTTGGCGGAAGAACCTAATTTCAGCTCAAAGTGACTCGAGTGTTTCTTCAAAGGATCCTAAATGTCCTTTAGGATTCAAGTATTTTCGAATTGATAAACGATCATTTTCTCTACTCATTTTAAACATAAAATTGAAGTCTAGAAATTTGTGATTGAAATATGGATATTGCAGAAATGTTACGTCATCTCACCTTTTCCTCTAGTTGGTAGGCATGTGAAAATATTACCAAATCCTTCTTTAGCTTATGAATTTCTGGTCTGGCTTTATCATCTGAATCTTCATAGCCCCTTGGTGTCTCCTGATTGGTTTTTAAAATTCGATTTAATAAACTATTCGTTTGGTCCCATTGTGTGAACCTTTTCTAGGGCATTTAATTTCCTCCACCATATCTAGCTTTTGTTCATCTGGGGTTTCTTTTCTCTGAAATTGCTGCAAAAAGGTACGTGATTAAATCTTTGTCTCAGAGTGATCTTGAGTTCACTGTTGGTGTCAAAAGAAATTAAAAATGCAGTATTACATTCCAAAAATTTGTGAACATGATACAGTATCTAGATATTCGCTCTGTATATCGGGTGAATAGGTCATTGTATAATTAATTATCCCGATGTCATCCAGTTGTTAGTTACACGCCATCAAGTTACATATGCTGCGTTAATTCAGTGCAAGAATAATTCATCACCTTTTCCAGATTGATAGTTTTCTCACTGGCTTGGAACCAGGAAATGAAGACGAATAAATCAACACATACAAGAAGAAAAAAACAACACCTATATTTTTATCATTCCAGCATAGCCCGTCATGCAAGTCGCTCACCTTCCAGATGAATTTCTTGTGCTGCCGGTTACTACCAGCTGAAAATTGTCCATAAACTCGGCGGTGATATATTAATAGATCGCGCCGAGTTGGAAGAAGACCTTCTGGTCATTTCAATTAGCCAGTCGGCGAATATCAAAAAGAACCGAAGAACTAATTTCATTTTAAGTATTCTTTTAATTGGCGCGTTCTAATCTCGAACGGAAACGTTCTAGATTGATGCTGCGCCAACTGCTTCGTAGCAGTGACAAACAACGTCTCTAATTGATAGGGAAACTCTGGAATTTTCCCGTCTAACTCTTGCCCAGACGAAGATTTCATGCTGAGCTCAGTGAGCTCTGGAAGATAGTCTGACCGGCTTCATAATTTGTTTGCTGCAAGCTTCTTATACTCTTATTTTACTTTCTATGAAGGAGCAATCGCTCACACTCTGCCACGTAAGACACAACGTGAGAACTAAAGCCACACGCAATTCTAACTGTCTTCCTGATCTCCTGGATGACGTACAATGAATAGTTCTTCTCAGAACAGCCAGATAAAGACTTTCAGATCACTGCCAATAAAGATACCCATAAGTGAATAGCTTTCCTAGATACTATTGTCCCTCGTGATGAGCCAAGATGCCCTTATCAGATTAAAAAACCACATCAGGAACGATTTGTGATATATCCACACGAAATGATATGAATACAAATTTGAAATGCAATACCCACATGATACTAAAATGCGGCCTTCCTTTCAGTGAATATCGATTGCTCCAAAAGAGGTCATAAGGGTGTATTCAGACTTGGGGTTAACAATATCGAAAATGAAATGAAGGCAAATGTGCGAATACTCCATGTTGTTGTGGGGGATATTACAGACTGGTTCGCAAATATGTGCTGCATAAAATAACAATTTTTCAATATGATTGTTTCGAAACAAATGGGTTTACTTGGAATATTTCCATTCCTTATGGCTCGTAGTCATGCATTTCGAGGTTAAGAATATTATAACACACTATTTTTAACATTTTTCCAAATAAAGATTGTGTTTTTGAATATTCATTGCTCCATTTTTTATGCATGCGTGTTTATACCTTGGAAATTATGCATGCTGTTTTCGAATTTCTCACATCGATTCAATTTTCACTAGAGTAGTGTAGAACCATTGGCTCAATATCTTTAATAGGTAAATGCGTTGAACAAGTCATTACAGAATATCTTTTAATTTTAAATACCGTTTACAAAGACGACAACAAACTGAGATATGTCTTTATTATATCTTGAATAATAAAAATTACAAAGATTGTAGGTTAATTAAAACATAAACATCTACTGTACCAAAGATCACTTTGAACCACAAATAATCAAAAATTTTCAAATGTATTTAGGTCCAAATAGTGTATCTCCCATCGATAGAATAATGATGCTAACAAATAATCCATGCTATATTTCTCTTCTCTTTCTTTGTTTGAATTTTTTTGTTTCTATCATGATGGACACTAGCCATATAACTCTACATTTAATGTAATTGTATAGTATCCGATAGATAAATGAAAACATTTTTAATCAGAAGCAATAACATAAATATATAATCTAAATATTCTAGTATCCATATTCCAAAGGAGGTACCTCTCCTATCGTAGAGACCAGTTTCTCATTATTTTCTACTATCCTACTGAAGTCCATTGAAGAATCAACACCTTGTACATCCAAATATTCCCTAGTCTGATTTTTCTCTGCTTTTATTTGTTTCTGCGTATCTTTTTTGCTTACACCGTCATCAATACTTTTGAGCAACAACGAAGAAGCTTTTGGTTTATAATTGGATCGTGGCATTTTGAGAACAAGATAGCCTGTGGTTGTAGATCTTTGACATGTACTCTTATCTATCAAAATTTCATCCGGGAATACTATCTGGAATATTTTATCTTTAATAGATATTTTGACGTAGATTGGCTGAAGATCTACGTCTATAAGTACTGTATCCAGATGTTTGTAGACATGTATCGTTAGTAGGAATTCTTCAGGTTTCTCATCGGAGAAAGTGAAAGGTATTTTAGCTTGGTTAACGTTTAGTGGTCTTCCATCTTTCGCGAAAAGTCTTACTTCTTTCTTTTTGATTTCGACAGTGTCATTCTGTTTTCTAGCTCTGCGGGATCTCTGAGCCATCTCAACTCTCGTTTCTGGAGCATTTTCGCTGGTAGATTTCCAATATTGCTCATCGTCCAATTCTGCTGAAGTGCTTTGAGATAATCTTATCTTCTGCTGTTCTCTGAATTTTCTGTATTTAAATTGTTCCTCTCTTATCTTACCTTCAATATTGGGTACATTCTGTTGAGCTTTAATTCTCTCGCTTCTCGAAATTTCTTTGGAATCCAATCTTTCCAATTGTGGTAATTTTGCTATAACGTATTCCCTGTAGTTTTTGTAATCCGCGCATGGGTTTCCTGTCAAATTCAGGCTTCGTAAAAGGAGATTATTCTGTAATGTACACACACTTTCGAGGTGACCGATGAAGTTCAGGGTCAAGTCCAGCTTTTCCAGCGATTCACATCTTTCCAGGTTCTCTATAACCTCTATGTTGTTGATAGCCAGATTTAGATACTGCAGTTTTTTGAGTTTGTTCAGATTCTCTATTTTCGATATTAAGTTGGCTTGGAGGTAGAGAATCTGAAGGTCTTTGCACCAATTATTGAGATGTTCTATTTTTTCTATGTCCTCTTGATGGAGACTCAACTCTTCTAATGTTCCAATCAGTCCTTCGTTGTGTTCTGAACGTTTTCTCACCAGTTCTTCAGTTATTCGTACCATGTTTGTTGAAATTTTAGCTTGGCTGGCGCCAGAGTGACAATTGTTTGATTTTATTTGAGGTTGAAAGTTGCTAAGTGACGGAACACTGTTTGTTTGATCGATGCCAAAGGCTCACGATGTAAAGCAGTGTTTGCACCTCGATTTTGTGTGTAAACATTCAGAAATGAAGATTACAGCGTCATCAATTAAGATGTTGTTTCAACTACGTAGTACACACTTATTAAAGATTCGAAACGAATTTTTCTTAAGTATTTTATTTTTTTTTTCAGATGGGTTTCCAAAATTCCGTGCCACATTTCCTGAGTGGTGCAAGAGCTGCACCGAAACCGTGGATTATCCAGGAGGAGTCCCCACGGCCGCTGGTCCAGATCCATTGCCTCTGATGGGTTTGAGATCGCTGAGGATCTCTGATACTCCAATACATCGTCCTCACAGGAGTTGTGACAGCTTGTCTTCCACAGCAAACAGCTCGACAGATAGTTCGGATACCGACGATAGGTGCGATAGTTCATTAGGTGAGTGCTTATTTTTTTTTTTTTGAAGGTTGTAGAAGAAGAAATAGGTGAACATGGATGAAGACCTAAATTTTTTAATCATACAAGGCTAAACCCAACGCATGGGTATTGTCGTTTATTATGTGAGACTACCAAAGGCTACGATTGCTATATCCAGTGCTTCCTACCCAAACATTCCACGATTTTGCCGAACGGCCCACGTAGCCACGGTCATCCAGGTCTATGATAATTAAAGCACCCACCATTTAGCGTTCGGCATAATTGATATTCGTTGCAGTTTGTGTCGAAATAAGGCATGCCCCCGCTTGTTTACTTCGGTGAATGAAAGATAATGAATGAAAAAAACCTGTTTGCCATTCAGATAAGTTCCATATCCTCATCATTGATAACCGCTTAATTAGATGTGTTATTTATCGTATTAATGATCGTTTATTAAGTATGATTCAGCGTTATTTTTAGAACGGATGTTTAATCTTGGGCCAACGATTTACATTTGCTGCTGCAGTATTTGTCTGTAATGATAAGTTTTCATTGTTGGTTTTTATATGTTTGTTTATGAGTATTCTAGATCTCTAGATGCGACCTATGACGAGGAAATTTATCTTTAAATTAATTTTATCCTTCGTTAGCGTTAAAATTATCATTGTACTATTGCAAGATAGCACATTCGTTATTTAAATACTCTTTTATCATGTGCAAAAGTTGGTCCAATATCAAGAATTTTCAAAAATGGATAGACCTGTTGAAAAATATCGAATTGCCGGCACTCAAAGTGAAACTCAGTGAATATTCACTTATTCCTAAAATTTTCATGTTGTTCGGGCAGATTAACGCTATAAGCTTCGACTGGCAAGAATTTGATGGGTTTCGAGCTATATTTCGTTGACGCGCGTGACTTTGGGGCTGTTTTCCGACTTAGCAAACGAGGTTGCGAACCATTTCATGGGCAATTGGAAATGCCAATTAGTTTCGAATCAACGAGGAGCGACGAAGAGCAATTTGAGTGCTTCGGTTGTTGGTTTGCGGTTGTGTCGCTTGCGCCAAAAGTACTTCGGATGGAAATGTACCATTCCGAATTGTGCCGCTCGTTTGTATCGATTTCTCATCTGAAAATTCGCCAACTGTATGGTTTAGGAGTACTTACTGTCGGCGTAAATGCTAATGAAATGCAGAAAACAGCGCATTAATTTGTGCTAGTATGTATATCGTCGGCCAACTTTCTGTAGTTTCGCGTTGAAATTTGTCTGGAATGTCGGAGAATATGTCAGGCTTGTTTTACCACATCGCCTAAACTACGAGTAGATACAACCAATCCCCGAAAATATTTCAAACAAATTGAACAACTCATCTGAATCATTTCAAAGAAACTGAATGTGCTGCCTCTACCTGTCTGCCAAATTTCAGCATTTCAGGATCAATAAACAAGAGGCATTAAAAATTTGTTTCCTTATTCACTCTACCCATTCTTGGAGCAATTTTATGCTGGTTAATATCTTATATAAGATGAAATTGAATGCCATGAAGTGCTTTCAATATTCTTCAGGTCATGAGTTCCCAATATTAGACAGCATTTTGTTTTCAGGCTTAGAAGACGACCGAGAATTCCCTGTTGAGATACTTCCCTACCTCTTCCTAGGAAATGCAAATAATAGTGAGGATAGTCAAGCATTAGCAAGACATAGTATACAAGTGAGTATCAAGAATATTAAACAGTCACTTATTGCTGAGAATTTTTTGAAAAAAGGGCTGGTTTCTACATATTTATTGGGAAAATTTTAATTTAGTTTCGGTATCTGTAATTTTCCGTTCATTCTTATCAATTCTTTAATTTATATATTTTTATTTCAGTATATTCTGAATGTCACATCCGATTTACCAAATGTGTTCGAAGATCAGGGAAGCATAAAATATATGCAAATCCCCATCACTGATCACTGGTCGCAGAATTTGGCGAGTCACTTTCCCAAAGCCATAGAATTCATCGGTGAGTAAAAATCATGTTTTTCTCCAATTCTAATACATTGAAATCAAAAAACCACTCTCAGTGTTGTACCGTCCAAATTGATGTTAGTATTTCTAATGAGTCCCACACACAACAACGTAGTTGTGTGAGATTGGAAATTACAAGAACACATGCATACGCCCTAGGGGACGTTATACTCTGGCCGACGGCACCGATTCTCATTTCGAAAAGTGCCTTTCATTTTTCCAAGTTCACGCCCCCAATTTCCCTTCTAAAAGCTTGATTTTTTTAAATTGAAGTTAAACGATGTCTTGAGGGCACTCTAATTTCTACTCTTCGAAAAAAATATTCTCTCGCATGAAAAAATCGGGTTGAATTTGGCAGTCGATGAAAATTGACCTCATAATCGTTTTTCGGCAGTTGTTCATCAATTTTTTTTTAGAAAATTCATTGGAGTGTCCTCGACAAATCAATTTTCTATATTTAAAAAAAATTTCCATTTGGATAGGCGCTTGAATAATGCAAAAAATTATGGAAATACTGAAAAGACTTCCAGAAAGTGTGAAATCGCAGAGAACTGAATGGATATTAACTCAGAAAATATCCATTTTAGGGCAAGGGTGTGATGCATACACTCACATTATTTTTTAACGTAGATTCAATATCTGCCATAAAAAATGGGGTTCTAATTTGAAAAAATTGATTTTTCACGATTTTGTCATCCCTTACTTTGAAAGCGATTTTTTCACCCCCTGTATCATGAATCGCGATTTCGATTTTTAAAGTGGATACATCAATCTTACATCTTGAAAAATCCCAAAAATGAAAATTTTCCATCCAAAAACCTCGAAGTTATTCTTGTTTCAGCGGAGCTCTATTTTCGATTTTTTTTCGAATTTTCCCGCTCAGAGAGAATTTTCCAACCAAAACTGAAGAATGTTACATAACTTGAAATTTTCAAAGGAATCTATTTCTGCAATAAAAAAAATGGTGTTCTAATTTGAAAAACGGAAGTTGACGTCATTTCCAGAAAAACCGGAGGTGCTCATGCCTTGAAAATAATTTAGATTTCATCAGCATCGTGAAATACTTATAAGTGCTGAATTTCATGAAAATACGTTCAGTAGTTTCCCGTATAAATATGGGTGAGGTTCCTCGTGAAAGACCCTGTATAGCAAGAAGCTAAGTACTTGCCTGAAAATTGAATGGTTCAGTTAAGCGTTTGATACGAAGGGATGGAGGGCGAGCTGTAGATAGCACAGTAGCTCTCATAGGGGTCACAATAGACCTTGAGATCGCAGTGGAATGTAACTAGAAACTATACTTATACATATTCTCCATAATAGCCTTGTGTTCGAGGAAGACTGCCTTGTAGGAGATCAATCTCATACATGCAGCCAACTCAACACAATCTTCCGAACACAATGAACTATAGCTTCGATAAATCATACCGCAACATCATATGGCAACCCCAATTCCTAGTTATTAGCACCTTGCCACCCGCCGAGGCACAAAATCAACATTCCGCGATACCAGTTGGACCGGAACATTTCCCTGACACCCCAGACGTTATAGATTGCCGGGCTGCTGAATAATTCCGAGTGATATACGGGTGGATGTCAACGGGGTATGGTGAATACTTCAGGGGGCCGAACCTAACGTTGGGCGCGTCAAAATTCGATGAGGTCGTGTTTTTTTTGCACGTCGAATTCGTTATTGTCGGCGGGGAAAGGGGGTGGGAAAAACTGAAGACTGATATGTGTGGGAGTTTGGGATCGATGAAAAACTTTCTTGCATTTGGAGTTTGACGTAGTGGAGAAGGTGAATGCCTTCATGGAAGTTACATCCTCACTTGTACAGCTTTCTTGTTCAAAGCATTTTTGCATCTGCTTGCGACTGCAATCTGTATCATTAAAACTACTTGAAACTACGCCCGGAAAACTAATTTGTTCCGATGCTTTGTCTGTGTCTTTAAGGCAGTTACACACCGAGGTACGAGGATATATTGAGAAATTCTTAGCCTACTATAGAACCAAACAAAATTTCAATGTCATAATATTTTATTACTCAACATAGTCTCCTCTTAATTGAATACATTTATTACAGCGAACCTGCAACGTCTCTAGACCTTTCAAAAAAAATGTTTCTTCTTGCTCTGCAAACCAGTCCTCCACAACTTTTATTACCTCCTCGTTGGAAGAAAATTTACGACCTTTTCAACTCTTTTTCAGTTGAGGAAAGAGATGATAGTCGGACGGAGCCAAATCTGGTGAATAAGGGGGGTGTTCTAGTAATTCCAACCCTAAATCACGACTTTTTTGCATGGCAACATGAGATTTGTGTACTGGGGCGTTATCCTGTAAAAACAACGTTGGATAGCTTTTCGAGTCTGTTCTCTTTATTTTTTTTCCCGTCGAGTGGTCAGTAATGTCGAATAGTAATCTCCAGTTATTGTTGTACCCTTATCCAAAAAATCAATTATGATTACTCCATGGCAATCCCAAAAAACTGAAGCAAGAACATTTCCAGCAGATTTTTGGACACGAAACCTCTTAGGTCTTGGAGAACCAGAGTGTCGCCATTCCATCGATTGTTGTTTCTGGATCGTAGAAATGCACATAAGTCTCATCCATAGTAACAATTCGGTTTAAGAAGTCTACATCGTTTTCAAATCGAGCACAGATCGAACGCGATGCTTCTACCCTTGCACGCTTTTGGTCAACATTCAAACATTTGTGGATCCATTTTGCAGAAATTTTTCTCATGTTCAAATTGACGTGAACTATATGATGAACGCGTTCGTATGAAATCTTCAGTGCTTCAGATATCCGTTTTAGCCCAATTCGACGGTCTGATAAAATCATGTCATGAACTGCATCGATATTTTCGGGGACTGACACAGAAACTGACCTTCCCGATCGGTCATCATCTCCAATGGAAAATTTACCTCTTTTTAAGCTTGCAGTCCAATTTTTCGCGGTCGCATACGAAGGACATTGATCACCAAGGGTCTCAAGCATATCTTCGTAGATCTGCTTACCTCTTAACCCTTTAAATACAGGTACTTGATGATGGCTCGATACTTCAATTTTTCGATTTTTACAATGTCGGTGGACATCTTTTGTTTTCAATTTATTGCGTAACTCTGGTTTACTTTTTGACGTCGAACTCTTCACTGACACTTCTAATAAGTTATTGTATTGTATGCTTAAGCTTCCTGGTATAATTAATCTTGAGCCACTCAATCGTTTGTGTTTTCTTTCAATATCCTGAACAGATGTATCCGAGATCCATCGATCGGTGATTCAAGTTTTCCTCTCAAAAACGAAATGCCTCGAACCTACTTCCTAGAAAATAATGGACGCAATTTGTCGAAGCCATAAGAAAATAATTAATTGCCAGAAGGAAAAGGACATCAATTTATTTAACCGCCCCTCATTTTTGTATGGGGGAAAATACCCTCGGCGTGATCTCTATATTGGCGATTGTCTCGAAATTAATATCACCCTTTCGCGAAAACGGGAATTAGTCTTGTTTACGAAAAAGCTTGGATGAAATAAAGGAAAAAGATGAAATAAAAAATAAAAGCGTCGACTTTGGGATATTCCACCCTGATGAGTCCTAAATAGGACGAAACTGCAGTCGGTGCGATTCTCAGTTGACGTTGGACCATTCGGTCTGGTAGGGTGAACAGTATCGGAGACCTAGTTCGTATTCACATTTCATTTTTCATTATTTATAATGGCAAATGATTTGTGTCTTATTTCTTTCAATTGGATGAAATATATCACCGAGAGATTCGGCAAAATGTCCGCATTGATTTTTTTCCGTCCGGCCACCGAGATTTTCCGGTTTCACTGTGCGACGGTGATGAGGACGAATAATTTTCATGATGTTCATCAAAAAAAAAAATTGTGTAACATTTTGGTTGATAACTGAACGTTGTTGAAGAATATACGAGTGAGTCTTAGATTTGTATATTTTTTCAACTGTAGATTCTCCTCATCAACCAAATGCTTTTTTCCTATACCTATATTTTTTCAAAATCCGCACTCTTTTGGGAAGATACACTCTCCTTCCCGTATTTTTGGTGAAAAATTACTCTACTTATAGTGACATTGTCGCTATTTTGAATATATCGACTCTGTAGGAAAACCCTACTGTGAAGATATTAATTGAACTTTCAGGTAATGCAGCATTGATATTTTCAGGATATCGCTTTAAGGGTCAGGAATAAATAAATGAAAAAAAAATCAGATTAACCTCGTCCAAGTTGTTTCAATGATTATGTTGAGTTCATTCGCATCTTTTTCTTTGCATATAAACCAATTTATATTGCCACATTCCATTTTCTATTTGTCCATCTCCATCATTGTTCTTTTACTAAGTATCGATATATCTTTTATTTATTCTTCTTTTTCTTGATTATTCATCATCTCGAATAATTTTGCATAGCGACAGCATCAGTAACGTATGTCTGTCATTCTGCGGTCATACATAGCGAATCTATCAACTATTTAGATTCGCTTTGAATGGCCGTTAGATGGCACTGGCATATACACGATGTCCGATGATTCGTTTGGTAGCGAAAACGTTATATGTGTTCTCATCTTCAAATGGATAGTGTTCTCATGTTCTTCCTCATATTCATAAGAATCTCAAGACTGCGTCTTAAGCTAACTACGCTGCGTTTGGAAGCTTATATCCAATCAAACGTAAGACTTCTTTTTTACACAACCTCTCATACAAATTTTCAAGAACCTGATTTCATAATGATCAAATCCTCATCTCAACAACTCGAATAAATCAAAAACTTCTATTCAATCGGTTCTGAAGTTCAAGTTTCTCTATGTGTATTTTAATTTTTTATGTTTTTTGGAATATGGTTGATTTCCCGGATAACTGTGCTTTCGTAGACATTTTTATATACTTTTTATACTATCTTTTTGTGGATGCTTTTTTGGGTGTAACCTGTTTGTATTCCATTCATCAATGAATGAATAAATGGTGATTTGTATACCTAACCATTCAAATTCCTTTGACCTGGACAGAATAAAATGAAATCTGAATGCAAACACGATCGATTCGAATTGTGAAACGAAGAATTGTGCTTTAATTTTGAAGAATATTGTATAGACCAGATACAGAAACAGTTTCGAAAATTGACTATCCATGCAAATCAGAAAAGAGATTTTGAACTTTATACCTAATAGTACCTGCTGGAAGGTGCTGAAAACATGAAAGATAATAGGCCGTATTTATAAAAAGAAGCCTTACCTTTTACTTTCGAAAAATGAAGCAATTCCTTCAAGGTATATGCATAAAAAGAATTGAAGGAAAAGGTTTCGCTTCGAGGAGTTTGCTCTGCAGTAAAAGGTTATACGTTTGCCGTATTTATAAAAAGAAGCATTTGCTCACAAACTAAAGGATTTGCTTCCAAAATAGGAAACTAGGTTCACAACAACTTTTCTCACTCTTTTCAGTATTCGTATTGAAAAGCCAACCCAATTTGGAGACGGATACGTAAATCGCTGTACCTTTTACTCCACTTATCCGAAGCATTTCCTTGCAAGGAAAAGGCGGAGATTATAAATACGAATTAAAGCAAAACCTTTTACTTCTACCTTCTACTTGCAAGTAAATGCTTCGTTTTTATAAATACGGACTAATGTCCGAGATTCTGATCGGTAATAAATTGGTGAAAAGTGACGAATTGGCGCATTAGTTTATAATTTTTAGCTCGAAAAGGCCCTATCGAGTTAAACCTGGTGGTTCTCAGCTAGTTTGAACTACAATTATCAGTAACCATTTGGTTTCCACGTATTCCCCGAAAGAGATGTCTCTTAAGCCAAACCGCCCAAACCGAAGGTGCCCAAATTGAGGAAAACTGGCGTGTTGATTATTCTCGTCTGTCTCCCTCTCCGTCCTACCTGCCCACGCCTCCCGAAATAGCGTCCCCTGAGGCAACCCCGACTGAACTCCATCCGTTCCAGGGTTAAAAGGTTCCATTGATGAGGTCGCCCACGCGAACGTCGCCGTTGCTGAATTGGATAACTTTTCCATTGAGCGATATCCAGATTATGGCGGCATCCAGTCGTAAAAATGTATCCTGCAACGGTATAGGAGGGAGAATTTTAAATTGGGAAATATTAGAGTGAAAAGCCAGAGTCTTGGCAGTCAGGTTCTGAAAATTTCAGAATTGCTTTGCGATATTTTCACGTACATAAATATTAAGGGTAGGAAAAAAGTGAACAACCGATAAAAACATCGAGATGTCTTCTCGGAAACACTAAATCATTTTTTGTGCCCACCAGTGCAAAATTCCACCAATAACGTAAACAAGCCCGTATAAATCAGGATCGGTGGTGTACAAACATATCGAGGAAAAAATGAATTAATCTTGATAACAGCTCTGGCGGAACAGAGCCAGTTTGACCCCGTTACCAGTAACTCGTGCCTGCCCTATCCAAGAGTTGCACAGCGGCACACAGCGGCGCACCCGGTTATCGATTTTAGCCGGCACGCCAGTTCGTGGAGGAGGAGGAGGAGTAGGTGGTTGGGGCGCACCGGGAGCGTGTATTTCATCCGAAACGAAGGACCAGAACCGAAACCCCAGCCGATCCCCCACCTCCCAGAAGCGTTGGATCAGCCGGCTGAACTCCCTTTCGCCCTGTAGGGTGGTTCGTTCTACAAGAGTTCTAACTTAGCTAAGCAAATAAACGTTGTTGCATTTACGGGCTCATGCTTATGAAAGGAGTGGGATTTATGAATGGATTGCCCGGGTTATTGGGGGGTTGGCAGTGAAATATGAATAGTGTCGGCGTTGAGGTTATTCTTTCATTTACTTTCTGGATTCGGAAAAAATACGTTGTATCAGCAGGGCGTTACAATTTCTAATTATTTCAGGCAGTTTCTCTTTGATTTCTTCATTCTTAATTAACGTTTTCCGTTTGGCTTTGATATCGAATCCATCTTTTGCAGCCATAGCGGATCCAGTAAAGAGTATTTGTTCTTCAAACATGCACTCCCACAAAGACTGCGAATCACACCATAAGGAGTTTCTCTGTATAACGAAAATTACGTAGGCGACGAAAGAAAGGCAGCTTCTAAACAGACCATTATCGACTTCGCAATAATTCATTCCATTTCCGTCCTGGAACGTGAGCTCCCAGAAACGGAAGAACTACCATTATTCAATCGAAATCTCCGCCCACATCTTTTGTTGCCATCTTGCGTGTTGGCAAACGTTTCCTCGATTCATACGTTGCAAAACAGCGACTGGATGCGGATGACAGCCAAACAAGCCTCTCTCTGACTGCTAACTCAGATCAATATGAATTGATGTGTCGCTGGTCAGAACAATGAACGTTGTGCTCCACAAGGCAGAAGCCGGTTCAGCGGTTCCCTATTGTTTTGGTGCTTGGATATTGTAGTTGACAACCGTACTCCAGTATGTAGCATATTGGCAGAAGGAGTAATTAGATTCTGCAGCCACTGGCATTGCTGCGAGATGGAGGGACAGGCGGGGATGTGAGCGACGTGTTCCAGGAAATGGTTTGGATAGGATTAAGAGATAATTGGCTTGTTTGTACTTTGGACGTTTATGAACTTGCGTCTTTTGTTTGAGGTTTGAGTCTGCTAATCTATTAACAGATAGTATTCCAACAAATATATCAAGTTCATAATATGATTTCGGTATTAAGAATCGAAAGATTTAGCAGCTCCATGAAGATTATAGATTCTATAAAAGGAGCTATAGGTTACCGTGCTCTTCGACCTTAAGGTCTATTTTGCAGATTTATGTGAATTGAATCTTTTTCTCTCCGGTTCTTTTCCTTATGTACAGACTTATGTTCAGGTTCTTACCAGCTCTCACCCAGAGTTTCAAACTTGATAAGGTCCCTTGCGATCACGTATAGCAAGTGCTTTGTCATTCTCTATCCAGAGCCTGCATGAAGACAGCAATCTGAAACCATATACTTTATGTATATAAGTCTTCATTTATTTTACAAGTGTTTTATAAAAATCATATTATTCTTTCTTTCCACTGGGGACCGACATGAAGAAAGCAGATTATATTCGTTCGTATAACCATCATTATAATTTTGTGGGAATCCAATTACATGATCTTGGTGGTTGTAAACAATATCTACATGCAAACAATGGATGCTTATTTTAGTATTCAATTGTCATGAGTGCGAATCGAATGACCGTGTTTCCTGGTCGATGTAGTTTCTGTGCAATTTGATTAACATGTGTTAGTACGTTATCTTCAAGGTTATCTTGGATGCATATGCAGTTTACATATCCTACTTTAATGAGATAGCATGGAAATATGCTTTTTTTCAGTGAGTTCGGCTACAGACAAAAAGGATTCTTCATGATAATAATTTCATCCTTATTACCATTCCCAAATATGAGTAAGTGTGATATCTCGACTTTGGAATAGGTTCAGGGAGACAGGTTCTGTGTTGGAAAGACCAAGGCTTGGTGGGCGACGAAAAACAATACCTGCTCAGGATCGTTTCATCACCGTTTCGGCGAGAAGAAACCCTACATCTACGTGTAGAATGCAACGGAATACTCTTCAGAATGCAGATGGGGTCCAAGATTCCATAGAAACCATCTGACGACGTTTGAGAGAGGTGAATCTAGGTTCTAGACGTCCATTAAGAGGAGTTCCATTAACACGTGACCATAAGCGTCAAAGACTGGAATGGGCAATGCAACATATCAATAGGAACGATCAATGGCGTAGTGTCCTTTGCACTGATGAATCCAGATATGGACGATTTTTAGATTCTCGAAGAATAAGGGTATGGGCAATCCCACGCAAAGCCCATAATCGTCGCTATGTCCCAGAAGTCCATCCATTTCGAGGGGGTAGTGTTAAGGTATGCGCCGGGATATGTTTCAACGGGCGCACAGATCTACACATTTGTCCTGGGAATATGACCGCCTTACACTATAGGGAGCATGTCATTGACAATGTTGTGCCAAATTTTCACGCTGCTATTGGTGAAACTTTTCAATTTCTAGACGATAACGCTAGACCGCACCGTGCAGCCATAGTTGAGAATGCGCGCGAGGTGCTTGGTATTCCACATTTACCAATACCTCCGCACTCACCAGATTTGAATTGCATAGAACATGCATGGGGTATGCTCCAAAGAAGATTAGATAATCATCAACCTATCCCAGAATCCTTAAATGATCTGAGAGAGCTTCTGCCCCGTCTATGGAACCAAATTCCTCAAGAAATGTTCGACAACCTCGTGTGTAGTATGCAAAGAAGATGTCAAGCTGTTATTGATGTCCGTGGAGGCCATACATTGTATTGATAGTCTTAAAATGCTTGAATTCTCTGGGAATAAAATTTCGTTATTCTACTCGATTTCTCTTAACCACCCTGTGGCCTGTATACGCTGCAGACCTACAGGCTAAAATTAATAAGCAACTTGAAATCATATCAATATGAATTTTCATCACAAAAATCTTATTTTAACTATATTTTTTCGCAATTTAAGTCAATATCCCTAACTCATGTGGAGCAGTTTATTTCTCTTTAAAATTTTTCAACGGTCAGGATCTCTTCCTCTGAGCAAAATGATAGCACTCAAGGATACGAGTGAATACTCCAAAATGTTGAACGAGTACTTCGAAAAACTAACCCCTTAATGCGACGGCGGGCGGCGACAGAACACTCCAAGTTCCAGGCATAAGGCCCGGATCCTTCCCCGCCACCGGTCCTCCTACACCCCCGCACGCTTTCATTCAGCACCGGCATGAATGGCGTCCTGATCTGGGTCAGCAGGGAGAGTACAGACCGGCGTTGACGGCACTTCCATTCACGTGCTTCAGAGCCAGCTCCACGCCCACGCCACAATTTCGGTGAGGTATCGCCCCCGCGCGGCATCCCCGCGACCCCCAGGCTTGGCGGCGACCTACCTCGATGCCGCCGCTCTATCGGCCAAGTGAACATGCCTGGGATAAGAGCTGGAGGATTGTTACTGAACCTGGAGCCTCTTTTCTCTTCTCGCTGAACGATCGGTTTTCAAATTCAGCATCTCTATTTTTTGGATAAATCTTTTCCTTCCATAGGTTACATCAATTTGAATCTGTTGAATGCAATTTCGGTACAAATAATGTATACCTAATTTAGCTTGCGGAGGTGCAACAGCGAATTTATTTACCAACTCGGACACGTAGATTACGAATCTGTGATTAGAATTCTCCTTTGACGCTTAGTTTGGGAAATAATCGACCTGGAGTCGAAAAATCGCGAAAAATAGGTCATTTTTGGACTGCCGTATTTATTATTTGGATGCTGGATACAACGTGTATATTTCTCTGAGAATCATTGAGAATTAAGAAAAATATTCTATATGTATAATCAAATAGGTGAATCAGTCTAAGAATTCGAATGAATAGAAAAACAAAAGTATACATAACATAGCAAACAGTTTTCGAGACAAAACTAGACACTTCACCCCAAATGAGGTTCACAAATGGAGTTTTTTTTCAGATGAAGCAAGGTCTCGCCAGAAAGGAGTGTTGGTTCATTGTTTGGCTGGGATTTCGAGGTCGGTGACAATTACAGTGGCTTACTTAATGTACAAGTGTTCCCTTAACTTGAACGATGCATTCAACCTTGTCCGATCCAGAAAGTCCAACATAGCGCCAAACTTCCACTTCATGGAGCAACTCCTCACTTTTGAGAGGGAACTCAAACTGGACGTCTCTTCCCAGAGTGTGCAGTCGTTGCAGGAAAAAATCAGGCAAGAACAGAAAAATCAAGGGAACAAACCACCAGAGAAACAGAAACCAAGGGGCCCTTGTAAATATTGTAACTTAGCTGCAGAATGTAAATGTCAACAACACACAGATTTCTTAAGTCCTTTAGCTCACATTGGCGTTAGTCCTGACTCGGGCATCGAATTCGATAGGTGGGGCTCCAGCACCCCAGGGGGCGAATGAGACAAACAGGGGGGGTCGCAGTGGCACTTTTAGGAAGCTTAAAATGGTTCCTTGGTTTTGTGTTACTGCCATCCTCCCTCTAATATCCGCATTTTTTACGTTTGCATTTAAATGTATTCCAATGAACATATGAATTTATCTTAGTTATTTTGTTACAATATATTTTTGGTATGAATTGATGATAAGGGGAGGTAATGAATATTATTTGGTCCATCAGTTCTCTGTGCCTTGTACTTTGAGAGATATATTTAAAAAATTCTATGCTGTTGTGGAATTAAATTTCAAATTTGCACAGTAGTCATTGAAACTTTTAAAATGAAAAAATCAATGAAAATGAAATCTGGATGAAGGGATAACCCCCCTTTTATGTGATTTGGATAAGTGTTTTATTATAATTATTTGAAATGCCAGTATTCATTGCTTTATTTATACACATACTTGAATGGAAAATTGTTCGTTAATGTTGCTATTATCATTAGAAATTGAAGGGAAAATTTAGGATGAAATGTTTTTAAAATATTAATAATTAATATTAATTAAATTACTGAATTGCACAATGTGAGATTGTAAACAAAGTAGACTGCAATACAATTTTCTCAGTTCAAACATTAATAATTAATTGTTTTAGAAGAAACAGGAATATTTTGAAATATTCTGTAGTTAATTGGGTGCATGACAAATAATAAAAAATTCGAGTATTTGTCATGCAAGAAGGACTATTTCCCGAAAAAATTTCGCACAATAATCACATATTCGAAAATGAACTATAATTTGAAAATAATAATGCATTCTGACAATGTTTTCGAAGTTTTATAACGATTTGTATAAAATATGCATTAATATAGTTGGTTGAAATTTTCTTAGGGGAATAGTCAATAATATCTGCATCTTATGGGTATGTAAATTCTTATATGTTGATACATTATTAAATGTACTTAATTATGTTTCATGTATATCAGTTTTGGTTAGATATTGTCTTGAATTTCATTTTGAACCTTTATGTAAATTTTTTTGCGAGTTCGAAAAGCCGGTAATATTTCTCAATTTCCTGTGAATGTAGATCAGATGTCCTGTATTGAATACATTTGTTATTGAGCCTTAGACATGAGATTTGTGCCATATTTAGTTTATTTTTGTGCGTCTTGCCATAAGATAATAGAATATACATATTTTGGTTGTGTTTTCTGATAGGAAACATAACATAATTGTTGATGTTACAAATAAATGAATATTCTACGTACGAATAAATGTTAAATGACTATATATTTTCATGATGAAATATTTCGTCAATATAGCGAAATTTTGAGTACCTTCACCGAAACTATTTTCCAAAGTAATTTCAGCCTTTATAGGATAATTGCTTAGGAATTAGCGTTATTAGATGTCGTTTAAGGATTATATCAAATATCTCACTGTTTTTTATGAAAATGCTGTTTGTTTCGAGACTGACAGAGGTTATTAGGCCTGAATTTCCGATAAGTTTTGGAAGGAAGTATTAGAGAATTCCAAAGAATAATGAAGAGAAAAACAGCATATTCGGGAATTTCATTATGATATCTTTATAATATGATCTTCCACAATGTTCCAATTATTCATCAGGAATTGTGAGATAATTTCTTGTGGATCTGCCCACCAGATGAAATGAAAGTAAGAAGCAAATCGAACACTCATGTAGTATAGTTAATTCATGTTTTTAATCATGACGTTACAGTTGCTGAAAATATAGAACATTTAGTAGATTTTGGGTGTTCATTTCAATAATCATGAATATACATCAACTTGTATGGCAGGCTTTCAAAATTGCAGTGATTTCATGCTGAACTTTTCGTGAACATACTATGTATAAGATTGATAATTTTATATTATAATGTGTATTCGAATATAAAGCTGTTGAGATATTTGCTTCAAATGGATTTAAACAGATAGAAGCATTTGGAAAAATATTTTGCAATATAACATAAACGATAAGTTGTTATTACAAATAATAAGTCGTAAACAAATTGATGTATGAATCATCTTTTCAAATCTTATGATGTAAGCAGGAGTTTCAATTGATAGGTAAATGTATTTTATATGTTTACTATAATTTTCTATTGAGACATTCCCCACACAGAACATTTTTTCATTTTTGTTTTCATATTCAAAAGTGAGTATTTAACCTTCCATCTGTTCAACATATTGTTAGTAATATAGTAATTATAAAAATTCTGCAGAAATGATACTAAATTTACTACATATTTTCCAATGTATTTACTTATTGATGTTATTTTATATTATGTATTAATACTATTTATGAATTCATGTTTCTTCATATCAATTTTGTAATAAAACTTTTTCGAAATTCTATATCTACATTTATTAATCATCTTAAACTTATTTATTTTTGAAAGTGCACTATGACGCTATGCTATTACCTTAGTCTTTGTCTACGGACACAGTGAAAGCAGGTTTCTCGCTTACCGGTAGCCAGCGCCGATCTGCGCTATTTTCTCGCGCAGATGTATCACACAGTGAATACGATAAAAGCGAGAAAAATAGTTTAAAACCCGCCAGTGTGGTGCCTAACTTCCACCAAATATGACGTCTTCTTCGGATGATGAATTCATTGCCTTAGATTCTGTGTTTACCAAATTAAAAAAAAAAAATTGGTATACATACTCTTAATCGTGAAAGAAAGTTATATGGAGAATATTATCATTTATTTCAAAGTTTAAAAAATGATAATGAAAGATTCTTTCAATATGCTAGAATGACTCCAGAGACTTTTAATTACATTTTGGAGAAAGTGAAATATCGGTTAGTCAAAAATTGGTGCACAGGACCGACCCGAGCGTATAAAAGCAGGAAAACAACTAAATTTTAATTCCGATCAAAGCGAGAACGCTGGTAACCGTCGCGACCTGTTTTGACTGTGTACTGCTCAATATGAAAACATGTATTAATTTTTACAGCTTATAAGCGCGAGTCGGCGCTGGCTATCGGCAAGCAGAAACCTGCTTCCACTGTGTTTGTACACTAAGCTATTACTAACCGCGCGCTCGAAATTAGTCTGTTATAGAAAATATCGCCAATGCGAATAATTCTGTTCCATAAAAGAAAAACATTACAAAAGCAATAACCTATAGTGAAGAGCTTTTGCAGACTTGTTCGAATTCGTAGCTAGAGCGGTTACTTCATCAGATACAAATAAAAAAATTTCCCGATCTTTTAATGACACGATGATAACGATTTTCTGGGAACTGATTTTAAATTTTTCATCGATTTATATGGGAATCAGAAACCGAACTTTTACCTTGAATGGAAATAGAGAATTGAAAAACCTCCTCATATACAACCTCCTTTCATGTTTTTGAATTTTGAAACCACTTTTTTTTATTTTCATTTTGAAATCACTACTTTTTGTGAACATAGAGCCAGAGAAGAAAGTAAACCGAACAGAAAAACTCTATGATGCTGTGAAAGTGTTCCCACAGAACACATACACATAAAAAAAATAAGTGTTCTACCACGTTCTACCTGTGTTCTGTCAAAGAGTCTTTGGTTTTGTCAAAGAGTCTTTCGTTCTGTGGTGTTCTATTATTGTTCTGTGGTTCCTGCTATTTATTAGAGGTTAGATAATCTTTGACTTAACCTAACATTTGTGTAATGTGGTTAACTTTTTCAACATTTCCAGAAGGTTTATGAATTAAGTGAATAATATCACTCGGTAATCAGAATAATTTTTCTATTTACGAACATCTGTAAGTATATCAGATTTATAAACTGACATTTTAGTAATATTCATTATTCAGAACCTTTTTAGTTTCCACAATTTTTCAGTGCTTATTATTATGTATTCATCATTGGTGCTTTCACTTGAAATATTTATCATTTCTATCTGATTGATAAGCTGTTCTTTCAAAATATTCGTTTTGCTACTTTGTGATAACAGATCTATACAAGGAAGCCATATATTATCCATTGTAGTGCTCGTTTGAATATATACTTATATCAACTCATTTTTTTTTTAAGAAAATGGCGAAATTTAGGACTAAATTAAGAGGCAGTAGCAAGGGAAAAAGATGGGCAAAAGGAATGAGTTCGAGTTCCAACCCAACAACACGTAAATTTCGAGATACAGCTAGACCTACATATTTTCAAACAAAATCAGGTAATGATTATGCAGAATTATGCAGAATATGAACATCATGAAAAATATATTTTGTGAATTTCAGGTCCCAGTTCCTTGACAGTAGAAGCTCTCCAAAAACATGATAATAAATTGGATTCGTTTTCTGTACCCCATAAGACTGAGGATTATATGGAAACCGAGGATTACATTGAAACAAATGATGACACTGCAACTCAGTCAAGTTATAGTTCTGCAGATTCATTTGCTTCTGTTTGGTCAGGATGCACCCATATGTCATTCAATAGATTTCTCAATGTTTTTCGAGCAGACTCACAATTACATAAAGAGATGTTGGCAATATTAGCTGCAGTTAGGGAAGTTATCTTAGAGAATGCAAATAGGGACGAACCAACTTCAACAGAATATTTTTGTACTTTGGTAAGACAGTGAAAGGAATGTGATGAAATCATATAAAATTTGATGGATTTTTTCACAGATGACAACTCTTGATGAAATATATAAAAATGAGGATCAAGTACAAGTTGCAGCTGTTCTTTCTTTAATAAGCATGGGTATCAATAAACTGCCTGAAGCGGTGCTTAAAACTAAATTTGAGGAAATAACACAAAAGATGCAGATTATTTTGAAGGACTATGTTGTTTCTGATAATAACATTGTGGTGAAAACTGTACTCAATATATTGAGTCATATGCTAAAAATTTTGGAACCCTCAGCATGGAATTTGAACATTATTAGGATATTTAATACATTATTGGATCCATTTTGCATTCACTCTAAACCAAAGGTACATTGGAATTGTTCCTTTATAAATTTCCTCTAAAATTATTTTTGTTGTTAGTCATTTTATGCTTATTGCTTTGCAATTTCTAGTGGAGAAAAGGGGCTCAGAAAGCCGTAATTACGATTGTGAGAAATGGTGGTTTTAAGGATATCTCCCCAAATTTACCAGCAACAGAAGTAGCAAAATTTTGTGAGAAAACTTTGAATGAAGCATTAGGTCATAATAATGATAATACAGTGTCGGTTTCTTCACTGAAAAGTGGCCAAACTACAATTTTGCATACCTTAGGACTCATGAAAGATGTTATCAGTTACTTTCCAAAGAAATATATAAAGGTAAGTTGTTTATTAGATATCAGGTTATTCGTTTTTTTCATGAATTATTTACTTGGCACTCAAACTAAAATTGAGCCAATCCTTATTGGATCACTCACTGACAAAGTAATCATTATAACACTACAACAATTCAATTTTTGTCCTATTTCGCATTATGCTGAATATTTCATATGTTATGAATTTCAAGGTAAGTGAATTTTTTTTAATTTAAATGTATAAACCGATATTACATCTCACACAATTTTGGCAATTTTTTATTTTAATTTTCAGAGTTCTTGTGAATTGGTTCTGAAGCTCATCACCTTGAATTACGAAAAAGTTACTTATAATGGCTTTGAAGTACTGCATTCTTTATTTTCTTCCCAAAGTATTGTTATTCCAGCACAATTAAATGGTCAACTGATAACAGCACTTTATGATTATCAGCCTTCTGTATTGGATGCTCAAGCCACTCATGCATGGTTAACAGTTATGCAGAAAGCACACATACACTTATCTGAGTAAGTTTATTTGCAAATGAAATTGTTTTCAGTATTTTTCAATTGTGATAATTTTTTTAGTGTTGATATTTCACTGGCATGTGAAGCTTTCCCTAAAATCTTTGCCAAATTTATACAATTGTGGTCCTCGGAGAAATCATCAGTCCATTCAAATGTTACATATGGATTAGAAATACTTCTGAAAGATGCTGTTACCCCAGCTTGTACTACCAAAGAGCTGGTGGATCAATATAAATCTAAACTAGCCAAAGTTTTCAACATAATAGAGAATTGCCTCAGTTATCAATATCATAATGTGTGGCATCATGTTCTACATGTGATAAGTACTATGTTTGAAGTGAGTATATTCCATTGATTTTTTTATGATCTGATAATTCATTGACTATTTTTTGAATATAAAATTATGTTTGGCGCTTATAATGAATATTATTTCTAATTAGTGTCAACATTACAGGTTGGTGGTTCAAATTGTAAAGAAATGTTCCTCAGCACACTGAATGCTCTTACAGAAATGAGGGATTCCTACAAATTCACTTTCAATAATGAATTGGAGCATGCTGTTGGTTCAGCTATAAGAGCACTTGGTCCTGAAATAGTTCTTGAGGTGATTCCACTCAGGAGGGATAACGGAGATTTAAATATTGACAGATCTTGGCTGCTACCAGTTCTCAGAGAGAACATCGTGAATTCGACTTTGGATTTCTACATAAAAAATATTTTGTCATTGGCAATGTATTGTCAGAAGAAATCTATGCAGATGGCTGCTGCTAATAATGTGATTGAAGCTCATACTGCTGAACTATTTTATTTCCAGTTGTGGAATCTACTCCCAAGTTTCTGCAATAACCCAAGTGATATCAAAGATAGCTTCAAAGTAAGTATTTTATTTGTAGTTGTAGTTATAAAGTTATAGTGAAAAGGGGTTACAGTCCACTGCGACCTTAAGGTCTATTGTGCCCCCTAACAGAGCTGTTATCATCGCACCTCCTACAGCTCGCCCTCCAGTTCCAGAGATTTGATGAAATCCAGTATCTGGGACGGCTTCAAGGAGGATAACTCCCCACTTCTACAAGTTTCTTTTCCAAAGCACTCTTTCCTTTGGCTTGCAATGGCATAGCATTCTGTAACCAGGTGAATAAGTGTTTCTTCCTCCTCCCCACAGAATCTACACTCATCACTGTCCGATAAACCCATTCTCAACAGATTCTTCTTTAGGCGACAATGTCCTGTGAGAAAGCCAGTGAGTAAGTGAAGTTGGTTTTTACTGAGATCCAGATATTTTTTGGATCTAGCAGTTTCAAAGTTCCGGAGGAACTTTTTGGAGTGATCCATCCCTGGGAGATTCCGCCAGAGTTTTTCTCCTTCAGCATAAACTCCTTCTTATAGGTGCATTTTCCTATACCACAGAAGGGTTCTGGGCCAGTGAGTGGCGTTTGTGCGCTCTTCCTGGCCAGTGTATTGGCCTCTTCGTTTCCTACGATTCCCGAATGACCGGGAACCCAGAAAGACCTTATTCTTCTTGCCTACCTCATTGAGTTTGTTTTGGCACTCCCAAATCAGCTTTGAGTCAATGACGTATGTGCTCAGTGCTTTAAGAGCAGCTTGACTATCTGTATGAATAGCTATATCGCACTTCTCATAGTTTCTTTCTAGATTTATATCTAGACATCTTCTGATGGCAAGTATTTCCGTTTGAAGGACGCTTGTACAGGAGTCCAACGATAGTGCACACTTGGTATTTGTCCCGTAAATGCCAGCGCCAGCTCCTGTAGCGGTTTTAGAACCATCTGTATACCATTTTATTGTATTTTCTTTGAGATTATAGTTGGTGTATTCCCTTTCCCAATCCTCTCTTTTGCTTAGCATTGTACTGAAGTTTTTCTCAGTACTTACTTTCTTGATCATTACATCACTAGGAAGGTTTGCAGATGAGGTGTAGTGATTTAGAGAGGACCAAGCTCTCTGAGACCTGACTCTCTCATTGCCTGTTCCTTCTTTAGATACTCTGAGGATGGCCTCATAGGCAACCCTATCAATCACTAGATGTAGAGGTGTGAGGTCTGTGATGATCTCAAGCGCCCTGGTTGGGCACGTTCTCATAGCTCCCGCGATGCACACAAAAGCAAGCCTTTGTACTTTGTCGACCATTTTCCTCGTACTTGCCTGATTTGCCTTAGCAAACCAGGCTACTGCCCCATATGTGACTATAGGTCTTACAATAATGACGTAAATCAATCACAGTATTTTTGGGTATATTTTATTTATAACTGACTGTGGGTAATTGGTTGCATTCAAACAGAATTTTTTTATACATATAAAGACATATTTGCTTACATTCCACATAAATCTGGAATTAAAACAAATTATGTTTTTCAGAATATTGCAAGAAGTTTGGGAACAGCAATTAGCGATCAAAAGGATTTGAGATTATGCGCCATGACTTCTCTGAGGAAATTGATCAATTATGCCAAAAATAATGATGATAAGAATGATATAGAAGAATTGTCAAGATTTTCTAAGAACTATTTACCAATTCTTTTCAATGTTTATACAACCAAGGTTATTGCTTGTGATGAAGAAGGACATAGACTGGCTGCTTTAGAAACTATCAAGGTGAGTTCATGCAATAAAAGATGAAGAAAAACAATCACATGAAAGTTTTTATTGATTATACAAACTTATTTCAAGGGTTTTTTATGATAAATATAATTTTCAGCTTTTCCTGTCCATATCAAAACCAGAATTGAATGAGCAGCTATTCAATAATTGTTTGGAACGACTGAATAGTTCTTCAGAAGATCCAGAAGATATGTTCATTAAAGAGAGCATCCTAGATTTGATTCGCATCTTAGTACCTTATCAATCAATCCAGAACATTGAGACTCTCTACATGCAGTGTGTGAAACATCTACCTAAAATCAGAAACAGAAAAGAGCAGAAAAAATCTTATAGAATATTTGAACAAATATGCGCTTGTGAATCAGAAAGCTGCAAAGCCTTTTTGAACAAAAACAGAAAAGAAATGCAAAGACTGCTGAAGGCATCAATGGAAACTTCCGCTGTTTCCAGCAAGGGAGCAAGATTGAGGTGCTTCCACTATCTATTGAAGGCTCAGCCCCATTTAGATCATGACAGTAAATTGATCAGGACAGTCATACCTGAAGTCATTTTGGCCTGCAAAGATCTCAATGAAAAATGTCGTGCCACAGCATATGCGGTACTTCATACCATTTGCGAACAACTAATTTATCAAGATCACATACAAGAACTTTTGACTCTATTGATTGCTGGTTTAGGGGGTACAACGCAGATGATAAGCTGCACAATATTGGCATTCTCTTCGATCCTATATACTTTCTCTGGTTCCATCGGCCAAGAAAATATTCAAAAGTTGTTGGAAAATATTTCAACACTCATGACATCACCTACAAGGGAAATAGTAGGTTCCTGTTTTGCTTTTATGAAAACTTATCTCAAAAGTTTACCAACTCCTATAGTAGGCACCGCCTTACCAATGATAATGAAAGCGTTGTGTGGAATGTCAGAAGATTGTAAACGCCACTTCAGGCTGAAAATCCGCGACATCATGGCTGCATTGGTGAGAAAGTTCGGTGCAGATGGAATTTCTCCTTATGTACCGCAGGAGGATACTGTCATGTTTAAAAGACTTAGAAATTTGAGGAAAAAGGAGGCACGAAAGAAGCGTGGAGCAATGAATACAAATGAGTCGGATGGTGAAGAGGACGAATTCATGGTCCCTACAAAGCATAAGAGGTATAATAAGTTGCAATATAAAAATACTCCTATGATTGATTTTGAAGTTGTGTAATGATTTTATAACAATATCTCAATTTTTCTAGTGTTAATGAAATATTGGCAGACTCAGATTCCGACCCAGACGATTTCGACACAGGTGAACCAAAGCCGAAAAAAAAGAGAAAGAATGAGAAATTCATTCAGGAGGACCCAGATTCCATTGTTGATTTTGCAGATTTAACTGCAATTAGCAAAGTTTCAGGTTTGTCACTGAACATATTCGCTAGTTTGAGGGAATTAACATCAACTTCTTTTTATAGGCTCTAGACCAATTCAGAATGCTGCTATTACAGAAGTTAAGAAAGAAAAAAATAGAGGTTTTAAGGTAGGAAGTGATGGAAGGTTGATCATAAAAGATGATTCATCAGATGATGAGACCGAAGTGAAGAATAAAATTAGTTTGGACGAATCTGATTCAGGTAATTTTTTATGATTGTCTATTTATTTTCAATTTATATAAAATTTTTGTTATTTGTTCCAGATGATGAGAGTATGGACACAACGCCTTTGAAAAGAAAGATAAGGAGGCCAACTGATACAGTCAGTATGGCTAGTGGCAAAACTGCGTCTACCAGTGGCAGTTCAAAATATAGACCCGGAGGAATAGGCATCCATAGGTATGACGCACAAAGTTAAATGATATGATATGATATATTGTTTATCCTGATTACTCCTAGGTCTCCTGTGGAGACCCCTCTGAAATTACAAGCTTGAAGCTTATAACTTGTGCCGAGTTCGGAGTAAGCAGTTGTGTTCTGTGTAGGCTTTGTTACTGTGTCCTTACGCCACCTTAGGCACAGCACTGTTAATTTTTGACCCAACAGTGAGAATGGTGGCCCCTACCGAGTCTAGAAAATTTCTTTCCTAGCTCGGGATTGAACTTCGGATATTATAGATAATATAGTCTTATATTTTCTCCACTCTGTACTCTTTTTAGTAGGCATATTATATGTTTATTTTTCAGATCTTTAGACACAGCTTCTCTTCGCAGTGGAACTACTGCTGGTTCTGAATACAGATCGAAGAAAGCCAAAGGAGATAGCAAGAAGAAAGCAAAATTAGATCCTTATGCTTATCTTCCATTACAAAGATCTGCTCTTAATAAAAGGTAATGCAATCAAACATCATGATATCCATACATATATGACAGAAGTTTTATAGTATCCTGAATTTGTACCTCTAGGCGTTTGGCACTTGAAGGGCAATGGATACTACCAATGTATAATTTGCTCAATACTCTATAGAATAATTTTCTGATTGTTGTTAATGGATAAATTTTCTTTTCAGGAATAAGAACAAGAACAAAACGAATTACTTACTTTAAGAGGTAACTCAGAAATATCAGCTTTGCTGGAAAAAGTAGGCTAAGAATCAAATATTAAACCAATTGTTATTTAAATTATGTTGCTATATTTGTGTATAGTAAGTTATATGTAATAAAAGAAACCACAATATATTCTCATATCTTTCTTTATTAATTTTCAGATCTAGAAATCAATCATATAAAGTTAATTCCAATTGTTCGATATCATAAAATTATTCAGGCCATAATAAATCTGTTGATTTCAAATACCTAGGAGATGCAGAAACTATTTTTTGCGTCAGTGCTTCCATTTGCAACCATTACCAAATTCAAATTAAATAATTTTCAATAGAAAAAATTATATTTTGTTGGTAATTCATATTATTTGCTACAATTTATAATCGGTAATAACCAATCTGAATACAAATGGAATATGATCAACTAGAACAAGACAATCCACTAAAAATCCCTCTTGAACATTGATGCTGTAAGCATCATATTCACTAAGTACTTGATAATTTTCTCATATAAAATAAATCGAAGGGAGTTGTGTCACATAATATTTATTGGCCACTGGCCTATAGATAAATATCGTATAATAACAAAATCGCTAATACAAATAAAAGGTATCCAATTTTTAATCTCATCACCTTAATCTACAATATACAACTTATACCATAACTATCATTTATTTTATATTTTAGCAGATGATTACAACTATGAAGATTTAATTGATTTCTAATTTTTTTTCAAAACCATTTTTAATTTTGTTAATCTTAAAGATCACAAATTTCAGTCATGGGTTGACATTCATTAACTAATTTGTTGATAATATGGCCAGTTTGTTTTGAAAAAACACGGCCATAAGGACAATTTGTATGTCTGGATCTTCTCTGTTATTCCAAAATGAGTATTTTTTATTCAGGATAAGATTTGAAAACTCTTACCCAACACAAGGTTTTTGGTGCTGAGTAAAATATAACGAAGGCAAGATCAAAATCGAGAGTAATGAAAGACTTCTGGGGTTGTTAATCAGTCTCTATTATAATTAGCCAAATGAACAGATATTAAATATTACCATTCTCTTATAGGGACAATTTTCATAACGCAATTTAAAATGCTGTTGCTGTGTCTTCTTTGTAAAGCTAAAAACACAAGCAAATGGAATAAATATCTCTGATAACTATTGCTCTGCCACTTGAAAAACTGATAGGGCTTAGTGGCATCTTCAAATGTGAAATAAAAACTAAGAAGATGATACCATCAAAGTAATCACATTTTCATTGCACAATATATAATTGAAGGAAAGCTTTTGTGAACATGCACAGCCTTTGAAATTTTTGCTTAGATTAGATTTTGGGGAATTTTAAAAATGTTTCAGAAATTGATTTAGAAGAAGTAATGGGAACTTGGATAATTTAAATAAAATATTGACTTGCTTGTTCGAATTTATATAGATGAATTAATAAGTAAATAATTTGGTCCTTCTCAATGATTATAAAATCCACTCATTCTAACTTCTACCTTTATGTTTCTTGGTCAGAGAAAACAAATTTTGGACATAAGTTCTGAAATTAATAGAAAATATGCATATTTAAATTATAAAATTGAGTAATCACTGATTCCCCACAATTAATAACAAATTTTTCAATTTCAACCATTAAACCAGTAATTGTGTTGACATATCATTAAAACATTTACCCATCCATTCACCATTCACTGGGTATAGTTGTTAACTTATCAGTCAAACCAGTAGATAAGAAGTAAGGTTAAATAAATAACTTTCCTCCATATTTCATCGAATAAAGAACAATTTAAAACATCTTATCAGTTTCAGAAAGGAAAAAAGTTCAAAGCTTTTTCAAAAGATAGTTATTAGAATCTTAATTTATGATAAAATATGATTACTAAGATACACAATGATTTCCAAATTGTTCTTTATCCCTCTTAATGCATACCAGATTTGGAATGTGCAATGAGCCATTGGAGAGTGATGTCTATGTTATCCTTTTCTTTACAAGAGATAGAGTAACAGCAAATTTCACGGTCTTGTATGGCAGACAAGTTCCTGAAGGAAAAACAAAGATGAGAATATATCAGTAAAGCAAGGAATTATTTACACTCACATTCTTTCTATAAGGCCGTTCTCATCTAAAGCATTTGGTTTATCCCTCTTATTTCCTAAAACTAACACAGGAATACCAGCTAATTGAGGTTTATCCAGTAAACTATGAAGTTCATTTCTTGAAGCTTCTATCTTATCAGGATCAGCTGCGTCAACCATGTAACTAAAATTTAAGTTAGAAACTCTGCAAAACACTGGAAAAATAATACACTTACACAATAGCATTAACGCCTCTACAGTATCTTTCCCACATTGATCTGAAACGAGGCTGTCCACCAATGTCCCAAACTTTGATAGTTACATTTCCTTTGGTAATTTTTCTCATGTTGAAGCCCACAGTAGGAATCATATCTTCACTGAATTGACCAGACTGATAAATGATAAGAAATCGATAAATCACAATTGGAAACGATAAATCAGACATTTTACTTACAGCAATAACATTCACAAAAGTAGTTTTCCCAGAATATTGTAAACCGACAAGGGTTAATTCCATTTCTTCCTTCCAGAAGAGACTCCTGAACCAATCCAATAATCTATTCATAAGGGCTAACATTTTGGTTTTTGTACAAAAAAGTTCGGAAACTACAAACTGGATATTTAGTCGGAATTTTAAACAATCATCAACAACCAAACAACCCAACCCGATTGACTAAGTAACTGACAGCTGTCAAGCTTTGACAATCAGCTTTGTAAATGACAATTAATTCGATATAGGGTGACTCATATCAAGCTCCATATCAATCGATCACAAGTAGTCTATGATCACAAGTAAACAATCGTTTGAACTTTTAGGTTTATCGTTTTAATCAGTGTAGGCTCTAGGAGAGGTGAGTAAACCTTCACCAGGCGGCCAATTCAGAAAGCACTGCAAATTCATACATACAGAGTGTTAGGATAGATAATATAGATATTCAAATTCATCAAATAAAACACACCACCATTTTTATTGAGTATATATTTTCATTAATCAGCTAACAGGTTCGAGAGAAATAAAACAGAAAAACCATTTTTTTAAACAGCATTTAATTAATACATCCAGCACAAAGGAAGAGCTATTTTGAAATGGCACAAAGAAAAAAAATTGGAACTGCATTCAACAGAATTAGGGTTTTGTCATCGGCAATGGTTTAATAACAGAGTCATTTTTCATGGCGTTAAAAATTTCCCTTGCCCTTTGTATTATCTGCGAACTTAAACCGACTTCTTCGGCTATATCGAAAGCGAAGCTTTCCGAAATTCCCTCTACCAGTTTGTAAAGTAACACCATCGGCTCATCGACATTGCGTGTATAACTCATTTTTTGGTATTCCAAGAGAGGCGATTCTTCCAGATACTTCATCACTTGCTGATAATGAGTTGAAACCAAGATATGGGGACAATTTTCATTTTCTTTTAGGAATTTTTGGAGAACCCCCACCATTAGAATCAAGCCATCATCCCCAGATGTACCTTTACCAAATTCATCCATTATTACTAACGATGAAGGGGTCGCGTTGTAGATTGCATGAGTAATCTAGAAAATTGGTCAGAAAATATCAGTAACTTGGGGTTTTTATCCTGCCATCATAATAATGTATGTTTCAGGTGTGTGTTTTTGATTCATAATCTTTTGGGTATTGTATTTATCAAAAATAGTATTTAGCAGCGTGTATTTGTTATGGTTGAAGATAAAGTTTTTCCTCTCTCAAGAAAATCACCTACCTGTGTTACATCTATCATGAACGCCGACAGTCTAACAGATACGGACTCCGTGGCTGTTCTGAAATGCAAGCTGTGGGTGACACCAATATTGGCTTCTCTAGCAGGCACGTAAGATCCAACTAGTGCAAGATAAATTATGATTCCAGTCTGCTTCAAGTAAATACTTTTCCCGCTTCCGTTTGGACCTGTGATTATCTTGACGTGGCTATGTTTTCCACCCGAATAAAAATCGTTGGTGACAAAACCAGAAAACATCTCCTCCATCAGAGGGTGTCTACCTTCCTTTATTTCATGCGTCCTATTTTCGTTCAGAGTGGGCTTTACGAAATTCTTTTCTGCGGCTACTTTCGCCATGGCAATCAGACTTCAACAAAAAGTCTCATAAATTGATTTGTTTACGAAAATGAAGTATTTTCAAGGGTCACACTGGGCCACTTCAGAGCTTCTAGTGGCCGACACAAGAGGACGAAAATTTTCATAAATTTTTTAAGCACGCACAGCGTTCATGTAGCCGCATGCTGCCCACATGAGCCGCCCTGTGTACGCTGATAGCAGAAAACTTGTGGTCTTGAAGTGCCCCTGTGAGTGACTTTATCAGTATTATAGGGCATTGAACTGTACCAAATATGTTGCAGAAAGTTGAACTCTTCTGGTAAGGATCGACAAGACTAAGACCGGTAGCAGATACCTTATACTAACCTATCGATGAGGGCAATGAGTTTCAAAGGCTCTCGGATCTCCTTATTATATTTCAAGACAAAACCAGACAGTCTTTGAATAATCCTGTTTTCGTGGGCAACAATTTCGGCGTTTATGTCCCCCAGGCCTTTGTCCAATTCTAAAAAAAAAAATTAGGCGTCCACATGAACCTGCTGCAGATTCAACAACAGTAAATACGAAAATTCACCTCATCCTATACTTTTTGGCCGACAATAAAAACATTTTAGAATAAAGGTCAGCAGATTCATTGCTCAACGCAAGGAGTGGTAATGAATGATTTGGAGTTCAATAAGTCAAATTGAAAAAATACGAGGAGTTATCAATTTTGCCTCAATGAAACCACTAGGACACTGCTCACTGCAATTGTTTCCTGTTATACATAAAACTTTTTTCAAAATCACCCACCTGCACACAAAGGACTCTTGTAATGTATAGAACCACCAACCGTGAACTGAAACAATTTCAAACATTATATCAAGATTCGAAAACCTCATTTCACTTTACCATAAACTTGTAGCCAATGTCGCTGAGTTGTTCTGGGTTGCAATTGGGTTCCCATTCTTTAACAGCCACAAGATGCCCCATCTCTGGAAGGTATACAACGGCACATTCTGTTAGAAAATCTGGTAGCTCCTCCACTGCTATTCTAGCTGCCGCACTAACATGTTTTGCAATGTCTTGTCGCTGCAACTTCTCTATAAAACAACAATTAATTGATTCAAATACTTTTGTGGCGACTCACTGTCCACCAGCGTGTGTAGAAATCTGCACACTCCCGCGCTTAGGTATGTGCTCGGCAGATGGCGCTCCCAAAGCGAGACGGTGTACTACGGTCCCATATCCTTGTGGACGCTACATTTCCTCGGTAACAATTTCATATTTAAAAAGAAGACTTACTTGCATCTAAATCAGCATCTATGCCAAACTTAATTATTGGCCTCCCAGTTTTAAATTTTGTCGAGAAATCGAATGCGCTTTGAATTGACTGATGCAGCCCAATCAATTCAGAAGTAATTGAAACATTTAGATCTTCCAGAAGTTCACATTTGTTTCTTAAAGGACTACTCAGTTCGTTTATAAGAATAATATGATATATTGTCTGAAAACAGAATCGTGTCTAGGAAATAAAAATGAACACATTTTATAATTGTATACTTTATTCAGATTTTGCCAGCTACCACTTTTCGCTTTCGAGTTCCCAATTTCTTGAAGAATGAGCTGGAATAGAAACTGTGTGAAATTCAGTATTTTATAAATCAAAATGAGCTGCTCACGTTCAATTCAACCAGATGTTTAATGTTGTCTTGCAAACTCTCTATGAACTCTTTATGCATTGGCAGCAAAGCGAATTGAATGAAGTCTAATCTTTTATTCAACACTTTCACATCGAAAGTTGGATTCACAAGGAGGTTTCTGAAATATGATTATCTGAGAAAACATATTTTCGTCTGAAAGACCTCAGCAATGTAGCTGACAAGATTTGGAAATGTTCATTAAAGAAAAATAAAAGAGTGGTTCAATTATTCTGCCAAATTCACAACCAACAAAATTCAAAACGAAGTCTTCGATATGAGTGATGTTACCTCAAGCAGAGTTGGCCCATTCTGGATTTACAGTGTGACGAAAATAATTTATATATGCTCCAGCCTTCTCTAGTATTCGATTGAACACCTCTTTTGAAGCCAGCCTCGTGTGATTTTTGATTGAATATTTGTAGAGCATTGAAACTAGTCCAGTCAATCAGTACGTAATTTTTACTGAAAACGAAATCTTTCAGAATCTAAATTCAAGCATCTCCAGAAGATGCTCACATAGTAACCTGGTAAATATAAAGAATTTGCAATTCCTTATCAGGAGAGAAGAAAGCCCAGTTTTTATCTAGGTACTTTACAAGAGCTCCAGCAGCATATATGGACATTTTACAGTCGAAATTGATCAAAGATTGAATATACATTTCTTTCAAAATGTCACTTGATTCTGTTTCGGGAAAAGAAGCCACTTCCACCTGCTGTAGTATTGCCTTGCATATTTCGTAAGCTGTTGGAGTTTAAAAAAATGCATGAAAATGGTGGAAAACACTAATAAATCGGATCCTGTATCATATTTTATCCGAAAAAAATATATAAGATATTTTGTTCAGTTTTTCAAATTGTCTACGAAATTCGCATGCGCGTTCTGTACTTGTTCTTGAGTTCCATACGAGCGACATCTAGCGGGATGTGAACTTCTACTGCGCACAATTTTCGTCCACAAAACTTCAACTCAGTAAAAGATATAAAATTAGCTTACGATATTCCTTCATGGATAAAATATAGAAATTAGGAGGGAGACTTCTTATATCAGACGTCGTAGAATTAACAGCTTGATCATTTATAGTATCAATCAACGATTTTATGAACGCGTCGGTAGAAGATCCAATGCATATAGTATATTTAGGCGAAACCTCTCGAAATATGCACTTCAGAATTGAAAAATGTGGGCTCACATCGATGTACTCTTCATAAACGTACAGCTGAGGAAAAATATGTTTTTGAATATTAATTTGGACCGAAATTTATTGGAAATAACTCACCAAACTATCGTTCAAACTATAATAAGCTGCTCCCAGTTTATTACTCTTCCAAAGAATGCACATGATATTTATTTTTTCTTCGTCATTTACATTCGGGTCCCCAATTGATTCTGGGATAGATTCGTTAATGTTGGAACTATTTCCTTTCATTTGGAAAATATGTTGAAGATCCATTATAACTTTAAATATTTTTTCGCAAGGAACCTTATCAAACTCGTAACGAAATAATAATATTTTACAGAGAGTTGTCTCTGATTTGGGGAATTTTCCAATAAAAAGAAGTAAAATGGAATGTCTTCTGTGATTAAGACCATAGGCACAGAACATAAAAATGTGAAATTTATTAAGAGGGGTTCACACGCTTGGGACCTTAGCAAGTGACTTGAGCGTGTAAATGGCCCCTAAGAATATGTTCGCGGATAATTAACACAGTATTACCTGAATATTTTAATTGTATGAGAGAGAACTTTGATTGTGATTTCTGCGAAAAGACTTTCGTACGATTAGGAACACTAACGGTTTATATTAAAGATAAATCAACTCCTCAGAAAAAGCAGAACATTTTCTATGGTTGAAGCGTTGAAAGGTTATGTTTGATGACATGACATTGACATTTCTTCATTCAAATTTTGTTGATATTCTCCATAGACAATCTGCGATATACTTGTAAATTAGCAACAATTCATTTCCGTTCAATTGAAATAAAGCAAATTTTTCACTAGAAAAAATGGCTTTGGCAATGCAAAGGAAGGCAAACGTGAGTAATTCCCCATTCATCTTATATGTATTTCTAACCTGTTCATTCTCCTAGGTACGTTTGCCCCCTGAAATCAATAGAATATTATACATAAGGAATTTGCCTTACAAGATAACTGCCGAAGAAATGTACGACATTTTTGGAAAATATGGGGCCATAAGACAGATAAGAGTAGGAAACACACCTGAAACTCGTGGGACGGCATTTGTAGTTTATGAAGATATTTTTGATGCGAAGAATGCTTGTGACCATTTATCAGGATTCAATGTTTGTAATCGTTACCTCGTCGTTTTATACTACCAAGCTAGTAAAGCTTTCAAGAAAACAGATATTGAGAAGAAACAGGAAGAGATCGATAAAATGAAATCCAAGTATGGTATAAATACATGAACTGGAATATTTCTGTATTGACTGAATTGTATATACACTGAAGTTCTCCATTTTCATGCTTCAGGAACTAATTATAATTCATAGCTTGCAATGAATGTTAATGTGAAATAAAAAATTGTATGATTAATGGAGATCATTCTGAAGATTCTCTTAAAGCAGTAAATATAAGATTTGAAGTACCAGTCTTTCTATTTTTTCCTTTTTATTCGATTGAGTTATTGACAGTAATTGAAATACAGGGTCTTTATAAATGAGCGTAACATTCTAGTGGCTGTTAAATACATTTTCCATTTGCTGCTTTTTATGCCTGTATACCGCTGCTTAAGGAATGCGCTGAATTCTTTTGATCTGGTGATAGAAAAATGTTGAGTCTACTACACCTCTGGATGTTTTATCATAAATGAATGTTACTAAATGCTTCTGAAAAATTAGAAGAAAAAGCGTCCTCATCATATCTCTGAGTAATCTTTATTAGGGATATCTATTTGCTAAAGAATATCTTGACAGAACTTCTTGAGATTTTTACAATTAAGCATCCGTCCCCACATATAGAAAGAGAGATTAAATATAGAAAGGGATATGCACTACGACCTTGAGATCTATTGTCCCTGTGGGTGTAGTTGAGATATCTAGAAACAATATTGAAATAGTATTCCAATACCTATCTCAAATGCAGTCTATGTAGATTTTTTTTGGGGCAAATTTTATGATATTAATATTCATGTAAATGATATGCCTGAATGAACTTATGTCACGCCGGTCTAGAATGAGGATTATCTTTTTACCTCATGATACATGAATATCTTATTATTTATGAACCCTGATTTCGCACAAATCTTTTCAATTGCGGAAGTTTGAGACGAAAATGGTTTTAACGATTTGGTTGGAATCGGTTGAGTAGGAATTCGTGATGAAATTCAATTCTGTCAGTTCTTGAATACGATAAATCTTTCGGAAGAAAAGACCCAAAGTCTTGAAATTTCCAGAGCAATTGTATCGTAGTATATAGAGCATTCGTAAAGATTGTGTTTATTATAATAATAAGGAAATATTGGAAAATATGACAACAAGCTTGATTGCTTCATTTTCTTTCCAAAAACCCTCAAATAAAGAGTAAAGAGGTGCAAATATCGGATGCTAAACACCTCTGAAACCTCGAGTATTAAGATTAGTTTTCGTGTCAGCTACTCAGGGGAAGTATGCATATATTTGGCATGGAAGGTAAACCACAAATCACGAAATACTGGAAACCGTAGAAAGTTTGTTCAATATTTGCTTGGGTCTGGTGTTGGTATGATTTACGGGAAGATTATTCGATATTGTGTGTAAATGCAGATTGTGAGGTAGCATTCAGAACTCTCCAAATAATTCTGGAATGGTTGAGCTATAATTAGGGCTCTAAACCGAAGATACGTAGCATTCTGCATGAATTTTATCAATAAGTTAAACTTATACTGAATCCACATTTACTTATGGAATATGTACCTATATACAAGGGCGGTCATATATCTTGATTCTGGGGGGGGCCATTTTGTACAATTACATAATATCAGTCATAGTATCTAGTATTCCAGAATTTATTCTAAGTGCATTGCCACCTTTGGCGGGGGCCATGGCCCCCATGGCCCCCCCCTTATGACCGCCCTTGCCTATATACGTTTATCTACATTGCAAAGGGTGAGGTTCAGTTGATTTAGTTGATTATCCTGTGAACTGTTTCCAATTTCCATGAAGGGTCTAAAGATAAAAACATGATGAAATGGTATGTGTGGGCATTGTTTGAAGAGATTTAAACATTTGTATAGGTATGGTTGCTCAAACTGACCCACATATATGTTTGATCACTCATTCATTACACCGGAGAATTATTATTGTATTTTGTTTTCATTCAATTTCCTAGTTAATATTTGTTGTATTCCTACTCGGAATAATATATTGAGGATATTTACGATTTACAGGTTGTTCCTGAATTGGAGATACATACAACAAATCTCATAAACAAACCTTTCGTTTTCGAGATACAGGGTGTACCAAGGGAGTATTTTTGAAGAAAAATTATGAAAACAGGGGGATTGGACAGAGTGGATATGTATCATGGCTTGCCACATCCGCACAGTTGAATAGTTTTGATTTTTTTCTGTACTAACTGGATTTTTATGAGACTTCTGATTTTTCTAAGGATTCCGATAATTATCCTGTTAGAATTTTTTTCTCGAAATCGGTAGCAGATACGACAAAACTGCAGGGGACCATAAAGTTTCGTATAACAACAAGGCTTCTTTTTACAATTTTTCAAACTCACAGAAGCTCACCCAAAAAAAGTTCTGGAGGAAACAGAGACAGTGAGTTCCAGAAAGAATACCACCCTGTGAATTTGCAATCAAAATTGACATGTCACATGGTGTAACCTCTAAATTGTAATATCTATGCCGAATTTCAGTTGAATATCTGTGGAATACAGGTACTATGAGAAAAAACTTTGAAAAAAATCAAACTTCAACACACTGTATCTCGACAACGAAACGGTTGCGGGTCCATGTTCATTGGACTTTTTTTTCTCAAAATGATTCAAGGAATCTTCCCCTTCTCGTTTTTACCTCCAATTTAGGAATGACCTATAGACACAGAAAATATTTAGGTAAAGTTGCAATATGGCGAATGCGCTGGGAAATACGATGAGAAGGGAAAGGAAGTTTAGGCAATAAAATAAAAACATGTATGTCAGTCACACAATTATTTTCAACCATAACACAAATGAATAACAAATGAACAAATAAGAATCATCGTAATCTAATAACTTATATTACAATTTGTATATTTGGTTTGTCATTTTAATAAAGAGAACTTATAATCAACTGAGATATCACGCATTAATTTTTTCATTGTACATATAACATTTAATCAACATCGATATTTCTGATGATTTTCGACTATTCGAATCGGTTCCACAACTCTTCAAAAATCATTTCCTGACTCTCAACATCGACACAATGAGGGAAGACAATACATAATGATAATCATTATAAATTCTGCGATATAATACCTTCGCTTATTTAATGTATCATGTGAATTTAAGCTGCGAAACTTTTCCCTTTCCAAAACGTCCATAATATAAAAAATATTGAATTTCCAAACTCCAGGTTCTGCTGTTTCTTGATTCGTCATTAAAAAATCAAGTGTATCCTTTAGATAGCAAATAGCAAATATTTTCGAAATTATAGATCAAGGTATAAAAATTAATGTTGACTGCTTCAAAAAACTACTCCAATATTATGACACTCCATTTTCCATCTAATTTTCCATATACAGGATGTACCAACGAATCTACACGCCAACCTTGATACCTAGTCATATGATGTGACCATGATTTGTTTCCTCAAGAGATCTCATGAACACTTCATCATAATTCAAACCAAAAGTTTATGGATGAAAAAGTTGGGTGACTAGGTATAAAGGGTGGCGTATTTTGATTTTAACACCCTTTTTAACGAATGTCAAATCGACCTTGTCTGGCAATAAAGATATTCCATTGTTATATTGTGGAATATCGTTGTCTGTCGAGTAGGCAATTGACAGTCCCTTTTATTTACACTCGTTTCCTTCGCAAAGCGATTTTTTATCGATTAAAAACATAATTAATCTAATCAATTTTTGTTTTGAATTTATACAATTGCAAAATATATTCTTTACATTTTATATTGAACGTCGTCCAACTTCACTTCGGTAAGTTTTCAGATACAAGATGTTTTAGAAAACAGAACTTCGATGTATTGAGTGTTGTAATTCTATTCATTTTGATCATATTATTGCTTCAGTGATTAATTTATTTATAAATGCATTGGTCGAATCATTTCCTAGTTTCACAAACTCAATTTCATAATTGCAGGTTTGCTAGAATTATGATTGTATATCGCTACAATTTGAAAATTGATGAATTTCAAGAGAATGTACATTAAAGACGAAAATATGAAGAGTTTATACATGAAACATTCATCTAGGCCAGAGTTTGTACATAATTTTGCTCAAAAACATATCGTTTTGAGAAAACGGTATAAGAGAAAAATACTGCTCTCATCATATCTTGAACGAATATTTCAATTATTTATTTTCTTCGATTTGATCACTGTTTTCGATATACGAATGATGATTTGGGTTAGGAAAATGCAAAATGGTAACAATCTTCCGATGATTGTTGGGGTTTAAAACGAAATGGTTTTGGTTTTTTATGACATCAATTTCAAATAGTTTCAGAATGATGAGTATTCTACGAACTTCAGAAAGAACATCAATACATGCCATATGAAAAAATGTTTGGATATTTGAACAGAATATCAGGACATATTTTAATAAGTACCTATAAAATGTCAAGTGTTTAGAGATGAAAAAGAAGGAAACAACTCTTTTATATGAATTTTAGTTGTTACCAGCTATTCACTAAAGATAACTGAATAAATCTTTCGAAAAACCTGGCAATTTAAAAAAATATTTCATGCTTAGCAAATTAATAATCGATGCAAACATTTCGAAATCCTAGCTTATATCCTAGGGCCCTAGGCTAAACAACTCAAAACTCAAGTTTAAGTTTTTTTTTTGGCAATCTAAATCCTCTAAGGAGTTTCAGTGATAATATAATTATCAAATTCCTATTTATCACACACTATCACTTTCGAGAAAGTTGTAACACACTTTTACAGAAAAATAGCACCATAGTTTCGAATATTTACAAGAAGAAATTTTTGGACACACGGTTAGTAGAGTTTTTGGGGATGTCAACTACGTTATTATTTCTTTGCTGAAGAACTGGGTGTTTTGAGAAAGAAATTTTGTTATACAGGGTCTTTCACGAGGAACCTCACCCATATTTATACGGGAAACTACTGAACGTATTTTCATGAAATTCAGCACTTATAAGTATTTCACGATGCTGATGAAATCTAAAATATTTTCAAGGCATGAGCACCTCCGGTTTTTCCGGAAATGACGTCAACTTCCGGTTTTCAAATTAGAACACCATTTTTTTATTGCAGAAATAGATTCCTTAGAAAATTTCAAGTCATTTTGATGTAACATTTTTCAGTTTTGGTTGGAAAATTCTCTCTGAGCGGGAAAATTCGAAAAAAAATCGAAAATAGAGCTCCGCTGAAACAAGAATAACTTCGAGGTTTTTGGATGGAAAATTTTCATTTTTGGGATTTTTCAAGATGTAAGATGAAAATTTTCCATCCAAAAACCTCGAAGTTATTCTTGTTTCAGCGGAGCTCTATTTTCGATTTTTTTTTTCGAATTTTCCCGCTCAGAGAGAATTTTCCAACCAAAACTGAAAAATGTTACATCAAAATAACTTGAAATTTTCTAAGGAATCTATTTCTGCAATCAAAAAATGGTGTTCTAATTTGAAAAACGGAAGTTGATATCATTTCCAGAAAAACCGGAGGTGCTCATGCCTTGAAAATATTTTAGATTTCATCAGCATCGTGAAATACTTATAAGTGCTGAATTTCATGAATATACGTTCAGTAGTTTCCCGTATAAATATGGGTGAGGTTCCTCGTGAAAGACCCTGTATAATTCTATTTGATTTCTGATGAATGATGAACCGAATGCCGTTTGTTGAAATACTGGTTGAAATGATTATGATTTCGAATGAAGTCGCTGTTTCGAGAATTCTTCTTATTGTCCAATGGTTCGATCAATTCTTCAGCATTTGAAAGAGGTGGACGCGGGGGGCGATGAGGTATATTGGAACTAGCAGCATACAACAAACTAGAAACTTGTTGTGGTGAACTTGCTGCTAGTTAGGTCTACTCAGAGGCTCGACCCGAACTCTGAGCTCCTTCTTCTGTCCACATGCTTCAGGTAGGTCTCTGAGTAAATGCTTCTTGTACGATCATCATAGGATCTTCGACGGATATCGAAACGGTCCAAGTCAGATGGGGGTCTACGACAAAGGCTGCAGAAAGCGCACTGCAAGGTGTTCTTGAACGCTTCCCTGAATTCCCTGTTGAAGTAGGCGTATATCAGAGGGTTGAGTGTGGAGTTGAAGTACCCGAACCAAAACACCAAGGTGACCACGAAGTGAGGACATTCGCAGGTGGTGCAGAGGGAAACACTGAGGTACCATACGAAAAACGGAAGCCAGCAGATGATGAAGGTGCCCATGATGATGCCAAGAGTTCGGGCAGCCTTGTGTTCTCTTTTCATCTTGCTTATATTCCTATCTTTAGTCGGGGTCTCTTGGTTCATCTCGTGGAGAGTCAGGGTTTTTGAGGAATTCGACAGCATGTCGCCGTTGGAGTTATTCTGATGGAGAAGCAGCGCCGTCCCGTGTCGATTGTACATTTCCTTCTCCTGCCTGTTGGCTTCCCTGAATATTGCTGAGTACATATAAATCATTATTGCACAAGGTATCCAAAAGGATATACTGCTACTCATTACACTATAAGGTTTGTTCACGATGAACTCGCAGGTATCTGGGTGCTCTTCTCGGAATATTTGGTTGTCTTCAGTCGTGTACCATCCTTGGTATATCGGCACCATGAGAAGAGTGGGACAAGCCCAAGTGGAAGTTATCATCAAGGCCACCACCTTCTTCGTCATGTGTATGTTGTACTTCAAAGGCTTCACAATCGCGTAATATCGATCCACGCTTATGCAACAAAGATGGAGGATGGAAACTGTGGAGAGGTAAACGTCTATGGAGTTCCAGAAGTCGCACATGAAATACCCGAATTTCCATTCTTCGAAAAACTGTACACTGAAGTTGAACGTCATCACGAACATCGCTATGAACATGTCGGCGAGCGCCAAACTTATCACGTAGTAATTCGTTATCACTCTGAGTTTCCTATGACGCATAACAGCGACGATTATGAGCAGGTTTCCGAAAATGGAAACAACGATTATGGACACCATCACGGTGGACTTCAGGTAGTGTAGGAGGGTGTCCAGCCATTTCCTCTCCGACAGGTGGTCGCCGAAGAACGGGTCAGTGCTGTTGAAGAAGTCTGTGAAATTGAGTGGCTTGATGTCGGCAGCCATTGATTTGGAATTCCTCTTCAGGCCGTTTTCGAATTAATTGAAGGGCGTTCTCCGCATATCAAGATGCGGTGTTGCCGCGGATAGAGACGCATCGTTCATGTTGCGGTGGTTGCGGTCGGGGTTGAAGCGGGTTCCGGTTGAATGCGTAATGAAGCGTTGAGTATCTCCTGAAACAAAATTCTGTATAAATTATCGATATGACATAGCGTCGATAGAATTGATGCAGTTCTACATTGGAGATGAAATATTTAAATTTCTTTCATTTCAGCTCTTCCAACGAATGAATGAACCTTAGAAACGCTGGTGTAGTACCTCATTCTCGATCTGTATACTCCAAAGAGGGGTTCATACCGTTCGATGTTCAGTTCAAAACGCGATTCGGGATTTCTCACGATAGAGACCACCGATTTATATGAGGTTTTCACTATTATTCGATTTGAAGAGTTCTTCAAGTGGGAAAGTTCATAACTTTTTTTTTCGTCGAGTGAAAAAAAAATTAAGGTTCTTTTTTTTCGACAAAAAAAAGTTATGAACTTTCCCACTTGAAGAACTCTTCAAATTAAATAATAGTGAAAACCTCATACAAATCGGTGTTCTCTATCGTGAGAAATCCCGAATCGCGTTTTGAACTGAACGTCGGACGGTATAGACCCCTCTTAACTTTTATAAAGTATCCCGGTTGACCAAGATTTAGGTTTATCAAGTTTTTTTTTACATAAAACTGATACAGGTTGATACTCGTGAAATGTCAAATTCTGAGAGACGTTGCCAATGCTAATTTTTATTAATTCTTTTTTGACTTTGTGAATGGGGTCAGTTCTTTAAAGGTTTAACTGTGACACAGGTTTCTTAGTACTACTACATTTTCATACTATAGTATTTCAAGTTGTGCAAAAAGGTATTTAAATGTCTTCTGTAGGCTAACTATTTCTTGAGAATTTTGAAAATTGGGGAATTCGATATGTCTGTCTGTTCGTTTAGAAGTTTTTCTGTTGGGTTATTCGAGTACTTTTATTCTTTTTTCGAATGAACTATCACAAAGTAACGGACTATTTTGTCCATCATTTTCCACTAAAATTTCAACACTCGATTCTTGATTTCTGTACAAGAAAATAGCATAACTGAATATTCCAAACATGTTTATATGTATACGTGAAATGAACTGCTCCATATGAGTTTGGGATATTGACTTAAATTGCAAACAAATATAGTTAAAATAAAATTTTTGTGATGAAAATCCATATTGATATGATTTTAAGTTGCAATTTTTTTTTAGCCTGTAGGTCTGCAGCGTATACTGGGTGGTTTAGAAAAATCGTGTAAAATTACGAAATTTTATTCCCAGAGAATTCAAGCATTTTAAGATTATCAATACAATGTATGGCCCCCACGGGCATCAATAACAGCTTGACATCTTCTTTGCATACTACACACGAGGTTGTTGAACATTTCTTGAGGAATTTGGTTCCATAAACGGGGCAGAAGCTCTCTCAGATCATTTAAGGATTCTGGGGTAGGTTGATGATTATCTGATCTTCTTTGGAGCATATCCCATGCATGTTCTATGCAATTCAAATCTGGTGAGTGCGGAGGTACCTATTGGTAAAATTTCACCAATAGCAGCGTGAAAATTTGTCACAACATTCTCAATTGTCAATGACATGCTCCCTATAGTGTAAGGCGGTCATATTCCCAGGACAAATGTATTGTGTAGATCTGTGCGCCCGTTGAAACATATCCCATAACACTACCCCTCGGAATGGATGGACTTTTTGGACATAGCGACGATTACGTGGTATGCGTGGGATTGTCCATACCCTTATTCTTCGAGAATCTGGAAACCTTCCATATCTGGAATCATCAGTGAAAAGGACACTACGCCATTGATCGTTCCAATTGATATGTTGCCTTGCCCATTCCAGTCTTTGACGCTTATGGTCACGTGTTAATGGAACTCTTCTTGATGGACGTCTAGAACCTAGATTCACCTCTCTCAAACGTCGTCTGATGGTTTCGATGGAAACTTGGATCCCATCTGCATTTTGAAGGGTATTCCGTAGCATTCTACACGTAGATGAAGGGGTTTCTTCTCGCCGAAACGGTGATGAAACGATCCTGAGTAGGTGTTGTTTTTCATCGCTCACCAAGCATTGGTCTTTCCAACACGGAACCTGTCTCCCTGCACCTATTCCAAAGTCGAGATATCACACTTTGGCTGACTTGGAGCCTTTCCGCTACAACAACCTGAGTTAGCCCTATTAGCCTCAGCGTTTGTTAATTTACGCCTTGGCATTTTCAGGAAACTCGTTTCAAATCGAAGCCGTTGATAAACTGACTTCATTTCAAAATAAGAACATTCATGAAGCAAAGAACCAAACTTCAGAAAAAAGGCGACCAGATTGACGAAATGTCTCATACTGATTTTTATTGGATCGATTCAAGTTGTTATTGAGTTTTAAATGATTTTACAGCGATTTTCTCGAAGGTTACATACTTTTAAAAACGATTGAATACGATATCCCTAACTCTTGTGGAGCAGTATTATTTCCATTGTTATCAGAAAAAAAAGTTTCTTCAACATTCGCCAGGTCTTTGAAATTATTGAATTCACATAATATTTTCTCGAATTCATTATTTTTCCAAAGTAAATACACAAATTGATAAATACGTAATTACTACGACCTCTATGTAGGGAGGACAACGTTGCGTGGTTATCTGACAGGACGATGACTATAACCTAACATTTTCAAAATATACACGGTGAAATGTGTCAGAGTGCCATGACCAACCGGGATACTTCATGAAAGTGAATGGATTATAGATATTGAATAAACTATTGAACTCAAAGGATATTTTTCTGACACAATTATCAACTATAATTTGGAACATTACGTATTGCCTACACAGTTCCCCACCATACATAATGCCACTTCATCTTCTGTCAAAGCCTCAAAGTTATTCTCTATAGTTATTCATAGATTCTCTGCATAGTTTCACGAAAAAACTTTCCATAAACATGGGAACGCAATCGCAAACGTTTCGTTTTCGATATACCGGATGTTTAAGTCAAGTCTTATTTGTTCATATGCTATTCATTTGTGTTATGGTAGGAAATAATTGTGTGACTGGCATACATATTTTATTGGCCGAAACATAAACATCCTTTTCCCTCTCATCGTATACCCCAGCACCTTCGCCATATTGCAACCGTGAATGTTCTCTGCGAGTCTAACTACTGGGTGTTCCTGAATTGGAGGCACAAACGAAGAGAGGAGATTCCTTTCATAATTTTACGAAAAAATACACGTGGGGGTATTTTATTGATACAACGTCTAATTTCGGCTTTTAATGCCCCGATTTTCGCAGACTTATTATTATAAACCTGTGACTTCAGATAACCCCACAGCCAGAAGTCTAAGGGTGTTAAATGGCAAGAGTGTGGAGGCCAATTCTGGTCAATATCGATTGCTTTCAATTGAGGCACAAGAAACTGTGTTATCATAGCACGATAACGTTCGGCATTCAGCGTTACTGCATTTTTTGTTCTACCGTGTAATGCTCTATGTTTACTAAAACCCGTCTTTCAACTTTCCATCTGTCACGTCAAAATCATTTGACATTATTACTATCAAACATGACGCGCAATTCAATTCTGCGCTTTTATTGAAACAGACTACGTGAAATCTTTGTTTTACCATGAAAGAAAAGAAAAAAGTCCTTAGATCCCACAATACTTATTTTTTGACGACTAGTAAGACTAGTTTCGAGACTTCAAATTAGTCTCATTCTCAAGTCTTCTAAAGATACAAGCTACTACTTTAAGAAAACACAAAAAAAATTTTGTGTTATTGTTACCAAAAGGCTTCAGTCGCCTTTTCGACAGTTATGGTCTATCGATAAAGCTTTGTCTGCTGTAACGTGTTCTTTATTTTTTTAATCAGTAGGTGGTCGGTGCCTTCTGTAATTAACGATCTGAGATTCAGTTTTATTGGAGTTTGAAGAATGAATTCTGACACTCCATTCTGATTGGATTTTCTGCTCCACAGGAAATGGTGAAACAAAATCTAATAATTGCCAACATCAGGGTTTCAATACATCAACCTCTGTATGACTAACCTGTCATAATGAATCAAAAACCACAGATCCCGCAAAAATCCCTGGAAATTGGAATCAACCGCAAATTGTAACGCATGAAAATCAGTTCGAAGTCCGTGGCTGGAACCGCTAGGTCGGATAACAAAGTTAGGTTCCTGGTCGACATTAGCGCATTGCGCCACCTCGCCATTATACCCTCGAATATTCTAGTGTTCCTATGCGCCGAGCAAGTGGATATTCAATATTGTATGGTTCGCAGTAATTTTGCGTTCGAATAATATGGTTCGATAAATTGTTTAGAGCCTTCCGCATATGTAAATATGCATCTGGATGCTGAATTCACAGCTGAACATTCGACCGCGGGTAATCGAAAAACGCCGACGGAATGTAAACACAAACATTCGTTGGTCAGCGATGTCAGATCTGTGGGGTCGACGAGTTTTTGTATCATCATGGTTATTTTTTGGCAGGGGTATAAGCACTGAATACCTATACTCCATTCACAATTATAAAATCACAACTCTGGCCATGGTTTCGTTTTCAGGAATTGGTGCACCTGATGAAAAATCTGTGCGCGTACAGAGAATTTTGTTAATGACAAACCGTTGTTGCCAGTTGCTTTGTTTACATCAAAGTAAAAGTATCAAAGATATTCCACATTTTGTTAGTTCGAATCGATCGGCGATTTTGGGGCGAAATATCGATAGGGAATCGCCTAGTTTTCCGTTCTTCGTTGTCCAGAAGAAGTTTCCCGTCGATTTCGTGCAAGTGTCATTTTTTCCTTTCACGACTTTTGGCGTGAGTACGAACGGCAAATTTGAATTGGACCAAAAATCGATTAATAAGTATAAATAAAGCGAAAGTAAGTACTAATCGACCTTTTTACACTTGATAACGAAGTTTTTTTTAGGTATCTGGCCGTTTAGAAACATTTCAAACGAAATTCCGGTCCCCCAGAAGTTTGATTAGTTTCGGTATCGTTTTTGGTGCTCAAAATTTATTTGGGATGTGTAAATGGACAAAAAAGGCTTCCTTATACCATCTTCTAACGAAAGCGACCGGAAAATATGGTTCAGGTAGGATTTTCGAGGAATTATGAGGAAAGAACTTGCAGAATGAAATTGCACGATTTTCGTAAGTACCTAAACGGGTTCTGGATGGCCATCATCGGTCTCTAAATGATTATTGTTGATCGTTTTCACGTTTCAGAAAAAAACACGTCGAAAAAGCTGAAAAAAAGAAGAAATATGACTATATTGCACTCAACGGTAGGTTAATTCAGATTCCGATGAATTGAAATGTGTCACTGGAGCTTTCATTTCTTTGCTGAAAGTAGAAATAGGCTATATTGAACCAGAATACATCGGTTCTTTCCATATTCCAGGAGTGTCTTATTTAAGAACAGGTGAATGATAAATGTGAAGCAAATGTTTGACCTATTCCATTTTATTTGTACAAACCTACTGTGGTAGTAATGTATGAATATTTTTTAATTTAATAAATTACTATACAATCAGAATATTTTACTCCTTGTTCATAAGATCAAATGAATAAAATAACGTCAAGTCTTGAATTTTCAGTTCAAGAGGATAATAAACATTGAATCTTCATAAGCATGCATATGAAAATTATGTGAAAGCAATTTTTCTTTCATGGCGAAAAATAATATATTTCAACAGTGATCTCTTGTACTTTTCACTGGAACTGGAAAAGGAATCCTTTCTATCAATTCATATAAACGTTAATTCTTTTCGTCCATGACATCTTTTCCAATTCATTCACATTCTGAGAAATACGCTAAGAATGTAGAAAGGGCAACATAGTGTTGACTTGGAACATAAAAATATTTTGAAAAACGTCATAAATTCGATACAGAGTGAAATGTGTCAAATTTCCAAGGCCAGAGTTGTGATTTTATAATTGTGAATGGAGTATAACTACACAGATGCGTCAGTAAGCGTCGGCACTTTGATATTCAAGGGGCAAATTTTCGTGACCTTCATTCTCTGTTAGGTAGTACATATGTCACTTTTGAGTGGTCCAGCAGGAAGTTTAAATTTCATTTTGACATATGTACTATCTACATATATCCACTAATACCAATATGGATTATACCCCTGCTTTTCAAAGTCACAAAGTGAAGCCAGATCTTTGGTAAGGCTTGAGTTGTACGCTTGCGTCAACTGGAAATTCAAAAATCAAATACATAATTCTATACCTATAATTTGATCCTTGTGGTTTTCCTTGAAGCAGTCGACCTAGGCGCATGCGCGAATAAGGGGAAGTAGCTTGGAGTAGGATTCTAAGCAGGGTAGGGGCAATATGGCGCATGCGTATAAGCCATTATATGTCCAGGTCTTGGCTTCATTTTTACGCAATTTTTTGCACAATGCTAGCGGTATAGAAGTTTAAGTATATGTCAAAAATTGCGAGAAATTTAGAGGTTGTCTGAAAGACAACAAGAAAATAGATATCCAGAATGAAAATAAGTCACTGGAATACTTTCAGTTCAATTTCAGGAATAAGGACTTGAAGAAAACGGAATAAAGCTATTGTAACATTTCACATTGAATTGTGAGGTTACGATCGAAACTATTCACATGAAGTTAAGAATGACATACGTTTCACGACATAATACGATGTGTCAGAGAGGGATAGAATTAAAAAATATTTTTATTCTCAATATTGTAAATGTATGTAAAACTGATTGTGTGATTTTTAGAACAATTCAGTCTGATCAGGAATGTCCTCACTCGATAACATTGAATAACAATCAGATCAAGTTCCTATCTTCGACAAAATTTCTAGGAATTTCATTAGACTGTCATCTTAAATGGAATGATCATGTAAATGGTCTCAGCAAGAAACTCAATAAAGCTTTGTACATGATCAGGGTTTTGTCTCGGAAAGTGGACTTGGAGCTATTGAAAACAACCTATCACGCAAGTTTTGTTTCACTTCTGAGGTACGGGCTTGTCATATGGGGTGGATGCACCGATTTGACCAGACTATTTGTTCTGCAAAAATACGCCCTGAGAGCAATTCTCGGGTTGGGATATCGTGAGTCATGTAGAGGTCACTTCAGAAAAAATTCAATGCTCACACTTCCAGGACTCTATGTTTTGGAATGTCTGTTATTCGTGAAAAAACATCCACAATATTTTGAAGAACTGTTGAATAAAAACAACACAAGACGTATAATTCCATACCACTTCCCGAAGCATTCTCTCACGCTAACAGAAAGAAACACAAAATATATGTGTATTAAAATTTTCAACCTACTACCGAGGAGTTTCATGACTTTATCAGATTTAAAAAAATTCAAAATAGAAATAACTAAACTTATTGTTCATATCGAACCATATTCCATCAAGGAATTTATGGAATATTCTTTTGAATCTTACTGAATTTATATTATTTTTTGACGGTTATCTCTTTTCATTTGTAGATTTTGCATTGATTATGAGAATAAAGATTATGTTATGTTACGTTATGTTATGTTATGTTATGTTATTGCCGCACAAGCGCAGATCTGGATTGTTACCAAAGCCCAGCTTCAGTTTTGATTGGCTCTTTCCCCATATAGGAATTATTAGATATATATATGAATATGACTATCTAGCATGGCACAAGCGTCATCAAATTAAGTTTTGGCGGGAAGGCGGAATGACGCTTCTGTGTAGTTAGGTATTCTGTGGTATTCGAATTAGAGCAAAGAAATATTTTCTTTCAACTACGATAAACTTCAACTACTGATAAACTTCTATAGAAGTTTATCAGGGAAACATTTTTTAATTTATTAATTTTATTGCTTGGTCCATGTTGGATTGTTCTTTAGCTATGAGTACTTTCTCTTTATCTGATGTATTTTTCATGTTGTTTGTTACCTTCGAATTATGTGAGGTTTTATATTTTTCTGACGAGTGTAAACGATGAGAATTTGTAAAGCATGAATAAAATTATTATTATTCGAGATCTTTTTCGTGTTGGACGGCCAGTATTGAACTTTACGGATTCGTCATCAGTAGAACCATTCCCAGCTCGAAACTCGAAAAACATTCATAAAAAAACGTTTATAAAGAACGAGCGCCCATAACGTATAAATAAGCAAAATGAAAATAGATCGGAATGCTTTGTTTCTGCTTCTAAATCGCTGAAGATATGCCATACCTATAATTCCAGGTTCAAACTCATTGACCTTGAGATTCTCTTCTTCCATTATCCAGTGAATTCCGGACTCAACGATAAAAAATCCAATACGTTTCTACGAATACTTAAACTGTCCCCCAACTTTTTGAATTTTCACGGAATTAAATACGTTTCTTGAGAGGCTGATATTTTCACCGCCAGGCGGAAAAGCATACGAAAGTTAATAGAAGTTGAATCGTTTCATTTAAACTCTATTCGTTAGCGATTTTCCGAACTTTCATTCGACAGGGAGAGATGTCCCGATGTGCAACAGTAATGAATAGATTGTAATTTTACGTGCTCTCATCAGAAGTTCATGTAACCATCGCAGGTCGAAAGTGTAAATAAATCTTTTCGGTATGTTTCTGCGAATGTTTGATTGGGCTATCTGTCTTTTCTAAACTGCAAGATATGATGAAGCATAAACTTTCATGCTATCTTTTTAGGACTAGAAATAATGACCTATTTTGTCACAATTCGAAAACTTGATCGAATTTGAATGCTAGCAAAACTTGAAAGCAATAAGATAAACAAGCTTGGTTTCCAGATGAAATCGATTTCCAGATCTTCTAATGCGTGCTCCAGCATGTTTTTTCCGCATCATTTGAAGCATCATCATTTATTCGTTTTTGATAGGATTATTGGACAACAAAACAAGCATACACATGTCAAATGTGTTCACTACAAAATAATATCCTGGCATAATTTACCTTTCTATTTATATACCGCGGTACATAATACATTACCTAGTGTTCGATGTCACACAGGCAAAATATCCGCTGTGTCCTTCATAAAATACGAAATATTTAATCGAACAACTGCACCGGCAGTTATTATATTTATGGACAAAAAGGATTTTCACCTATATACATGCGTATACAAAGAATGTTTCAATAAGAACGTAAGATTTGAATTGCGCGCCATAATAAGCAGCCATAATGTCACATGATTATGACGTGACAGATCGAAAGTTGACAGATGGGAGCTAATAAACATGGAGCGAGTTGACCATGAACAGCGTAGGGAATTCACCAATTGGAACCTTGAGCAACCTGCTGATTTTGCAAATAGTTTAGTTTAGTTTTTCTGTATCACGGCATCGACTACTAGGCCATTAGCCGGTTACTCAATCTTGCAGCTGTTTTTTGGTTGTAAAGGGACCATAATATAACTTTACAATAATATAACATGCACATTATTCATAAAAGGATCAATAGAATAAAATAAATTTTAAACCAATAATATGATACACAAAGAATAAAAATAAATAAGATATAGACTACAGGCCCGTGTCGAAAATTGATGGGTCATTTGAACCAGAAGATGACCTATCTAGAACGATAGAAGGACATAAAATAATAAGATTCAGCACTATGCCGTCACTTGTAAGCTGTCCAACTGAGTACAGGTGGCAATTCAAAAGAACAGGTAGACTGGGTACATTTGGGTCATATGACTTTTGACGGCATTCTTACCATCGAAAGCTCCATGGAAAATAATAGGAAAACGGGCAGTGCCGTACAAAAATGATGCGCCATATATTCGGAAAATTTTTTTGATTTTCCGAAAATTTCCATGGTAAAATAGGTCATTTGACTTTGTACGGCATCAGTTTTATACGGTTGCCATACATCTTCTAATCCATTATTCAGCAACGCCGTACAAAAATCATGCGACAAAGGGAAAAAATCGAGGGTTGCAACCCCCTCTCTTGCCGTGCTCCAGGGGGTCATTTGAAAAAGTACGGCTTCGGCTCCAAAACATTATCCAGCACTCAAAATTAATATTAAAAATGAGGCCGTCAAAAAAAAATTGTTCATTTTGATGTTATATCAATAATTATCTTAATTTCATCTTATGCTCGACCCATAAAGCTCTAAAGTCATTTGACCCAGTACGACAACTTCTTTTTTTACATGATACTTTAAGATACAATTCTTATATTATATTGCCGTTCAAAAGAAACTGTTCTAAAAAAAATTATAGAGAAATACAAAAAGTGAAATTTTCCATATTATTGTGAAAGTTTGGAACTCATAGATCAATGATATATAACAATTTTCTACATTTTATTCCTTGTTTTGAATAGTATTAAGGTAAATAAATTAGGAACAAATGATGCCGTACATTTTTATCCAGACCATATCATTTAGGATGATGAAAATTGCGCTACCACTACCATTTTAAGGATACTCTATGGTCATTTGATACTGTACGGCATCAACATATTTTTGAAGTACGGCATCATTTGTTCCTAATTTATTTACCTTAATACTATTCAAAACAAGGGATAAAATGTAGAAAATTGTTATATATGATTAATCTATGAGTTCCAAACTTTTACAATACATAATATGAAAAATTTCACTTTTTGTATTTCTCTATATTTTTTTTAGAACAGTTTCTTTTGAACGGCAATATAATATAAGAATTGTATCTTAAAGTATCATGTAAAAAAAGAAGTTGCCGTACTGGGTCAAATGACTTTAGAGCTTTATGGGTCAAGCATAAGATGAAATTAAGATAATTATTGATATAACATCAAAATGAACAATTTTTTTTTGACGGCCTCATTTTTAATATTAATTTTGAGTGCTGGATAATGTTTTGGAACCGAAGCCGTACCTTTTCAAATGACCCCCTGGAGCACGGCAAGAGAGGGGGTTGCAACCCTCGATTTTTTCCCTTTGTCGCATGATTTTTGTACGGCGTTGCTGAATAATGGATTAGAAGATGTATGGCAACCGTATAAAACTGATGCCGTACAAAGTCAAATGACCTATTTTACCATGGAAATTTTCGGAAAATCAAAAAAATTTTCCGAATATATGGCGCATCATTTTTGTACGGCACTGCCCGTTTTCCTATTATTTTCCATGGAGCTATCGATGGTAAGAATGCCGTCAAAAGTTATATGACCCAAATGTACCCAGTCTACCTGTCCTTTTGAATTGCCACCTGTACTCAGTTGGACAGCTTACAAGTGACGGCATAGTGCTGAATCTTATTATTTTATGTCCTTCTATCGTTCTAGATAGGTCACCTTCTGGTTCAAATGACCCATCAATTTTCGACACGGGCCTGTAGTCTAATAAATAAATAGGGAAAATATACAGGGTGTAACTGAATAAGTGTAAAACATTTAAGGAGGTGATTCCTCATCAAAAAAAAAGATAGGATCTTTCATATAAAGAAACTTCATTGGAGCATCCCTTGTTAAGATACAGCCCCTTAAAGGGGGTACATAAAATTTGTATAACAATTTTTTTCACAAGCACTGAAAGAGTTACAATATTGAAATTAACCTGACGTTTTGTACTACCAAAAAGACACTTAGCCAGTAATTTATTTGGTTTACCCCATGGTTGTAAGGGGTGAAAAACGCAACCCCTAAAATTTATTTCCAGTGTAACTTTTTGTCTTATTATTTGTTTACCATTTAAAAATTTATTTCCGATAGCCTGTTTCATTCTAAACAAAAAATGTCTCTTGGGTTTTTTGCCCAAAATAAACCAGTAAGCAGCAAAACATTATTTTACGAACAACTACAGAGATACATCGTCATAAATGCGAACTGGATTTATTGTTATTTTGTAGTAAACCAAATAAATTACTGGCTAAGTGTCTTTTGGTAGTACAAAACGTCAGGTTAATTTCAATATTGTAACTTTTTCAGTGCTTGTGAAAAAAATTGTTATACAAATTTTATGTACCCCCTTTAAGGGGCTGTATCTTAACAAGGGATGCTCCAATGAAGTTTCTTTATATGAAAGATCCTATCTTTTTTTCGATGAGGAATCACCTCCTTAAATGTTTTACACTTATTCAGTTACACCCTGTATAAGATAAACAGATAAATTACAAATAAAATCATTTTCAGTGGTGAGGCCTATTCCTGTGAATTGGTTTATGCATTTTCGCAGCATTGAGCATGATAACTGTAGTCTCAAACGAAGTTAGAAAAGTAAGCCGGATTGGTCGAAAATTCCATGAATCAAAGTTTCTTGAAAGATTGCCATGGCGTTGCAAGCAAGGACATTTTCCAAGGAGATAAACAATCATAAACTTCTGAACAATGCGGTAAAAGATAAACCGACAAAAGTTATTCGGGTCATTCTGTCTAACTTTTCCGTATATGGATGAGAACTGCCAGATCGTAAAACGGTTATGGTAACACTTCAACTAAGGCGCCGAAATAGTGGTGGTTATTCAAATCGAGCTCGAATTATTCAGCTGCTCGGTTATAAAGGAACGGGGCCAATTTTCGACATTTTGTCAAATATGATGGCATATTCCTAGAGAATCTGTATACTTAGGACAGAGGAATATCCACGATGATTTATGGATACATGTAGCATGAATAATATGAGGTTTCTAGAGTTTCAAGGGAATGGATTTACATAGATCAACAAAGCGGATACGAGCAACTTCAAAAGAAGGTTATGTAAAGAACTTTCAATATTTCAAGTTAAGGGTATCCCCCAGTGAATCTCTAACGGATTTTTTCGTGCTTGTTGCTGTGATTATTCTATACAAAGAATCCTGGAAAGTTTGGAGAGCTTGTTTGCAAACTGGGATGGGTTATACAGGGTGTTTCAATGAGAGCGCTAGATTTGATTTGCGCCCCATATTTGACAGTCATAATGTCACAAGAATAGGACGTGACTGATCGAAAGTTGATTGATAGCTGTGGAGTTGTCTGCAGTCACAGGTTTATGCAATTAAGCCGGCAACCACCAGAGCATTGAAAGCCAAAATTAGACGCTTTATCAATGAAATACCACCGCTTGTATTCAATAACGTTATAGAAAATTTCGTCCAAAGGATACGCATATGGCAGCAGAGCCGTGGCGGCCAAATATATATTTTCTAAATCAATAAATATTTCAATACTTCGCTACAGAAAACCATGTTTTACTGAACACTGAAATCTGGCGCTCTGATTGAAACACCCTTTATCAGTGTTATAACTAGATTTGTATCACAAAATGTACCAAATCAAGGACAGTAATTAGCCCCTGATAGATCTCTCCACATATGGGTTCTAACAGAATATTGATGCCATGCAGAATACAAACAATTTTGTGTGACAACTCTGAAGCGTCAAAGAGGGTGAAAGAGATCATGGTTCCGAATGTTCCGATACAGGAACGGAAAATTAAGATCAAGACTAATCCGCCCCTTCTAATCGAGTTGGAGAAATTACGTAATTGGCCACTATCGAAGGGCTTAATTGATTTTAATCAACGAAGCCTTATCGGGAGTTTCCAACAGCGTTGGTAGCCGAGGCAGATTAATGAAACGAATTGGTGTCAGTGAAACTGCCTTTATTCATTACGCTACGATGTTTATCTACTTATCCGAATCTCGAAAGTTTGTGTGTGTTAAGAGGTTAAAGATCGATGATTTTCAGTTGCGAAGTTCGAATTTTACTTTTTAGTTTTCAAGAATTATGTTCTGAGATGATAACTATGGACAAATTCCGGCCATGACCCCCCCCTTATGACCGCCCTTGTCTCTGGGTAGGGTTTTTTATTCATCATCATGATGCGATGAAAAACCCTTCCTTTTTGAGCTGCTGAAGAAGCTGTTCACTGGCGAAAAAACGACTTTCAATGTCTCTTGGTTTCAATTTATGAGTATCCCAAGGTTCCCGATTGTGAATCATTCCCAATGCATGGAGTCGCTTGGAAAAGGCTTGGCGGGTAACTCCCAATGCTGGAGAAAGCTGTTCTTGCGTTAAGTATTGATCCTCATCGAGCATTAACTCTAATTCAGCGTCTTCGAAGGTTTTTCGTCTCCCTTCACTCGCCAACATCAAAATCAGCGTCTTATAATAAGACGATAAACGGTACAAACATCATTTGTACCGTATGCCCTGTCAGCGACAGCAGACCTACCATCACCTGAAGCTTAGCGAGTGACAGCTTTAGGAGCTTATTGGTATAGGTCGGTGGAATCATCACGAATTCCTTGGACTGAGTAAGTCCAGGAGTGTTTCTCCAGAGGGTTATTCTGTTGTCCAGCTCCCATAGTTGGACCACTGCCTTATATTGGTCTTTCCTAATCCCACAGAAAGGCTCAGGTTCAGCAGGTGTTAACTTTGATGCACTTTTCGCAAGCTCATCGACTTTTCGGTTTTCCATTTCCTTCAACTCAGAGCCATGTAAAGTGGAAGGGTTAGTTTATGAATACATTTGATTCAATTCCAACATCATATTTCGCTGTTGTTTTCCAGAAAAGACTGAGATTTTTCTTGACCTCCATCCGTTCGTCTGATATTTTATATCGAGTTAGTCCTGTCCAAACCAAAGCCTCATAATGTTGTTGGAAATGGGACCGAGCCAGGCGTTTTCCACGTGCAAATTGAATTTATCATTGTCTCAGATGCCGGGAAATATAATAAATGTTCTCTATGAGAGACAGAAATACGTTTGAGGATACAGCGCCGTCGAATTTATAAAAGTTTGAAGATATGGGACGAGGGCTGGGGGGGTTTGCGGATGAAGAGCCTCATAAAGTTTCGTCTTTGTGTAGCTAGGCACAATAAAATATGTGGAATCGTACAGAATTTTTTCCAATGCGGAATTCATGCAGAGTTGTCAAAAATTCGTTTGAGAATTTTCAACTAACTATGGGTTGTTTCAAATTGTGCGGTTTCTTTAAGGATTAATAAAATATAGATGGCGCACTGAATTCGTTTGGGTATTTTGACATTTAAGAAGTGTGATGTATGACATTTATAAAGATGACTTCGTACACGATACAACAACGCGTTCAAATTGTTGAATTATTTCATGAAAATCAGCGTTCTGTGAAAAGTGTTTTTAGAAAATTATGTGAATTTTATGGTTTACATAATCGTCCATCTGAAAGCAATGTTGGTCGAATTGTTGAAATATTTCAAGAGACCGGTCATTCACAAGAAAATATGGATCTGATTCGAGAAAGTGTTGCTGGAAACCCTGAAATGTCCAACGACGTTTACATCAATAAGTTGGACTTAGTGGGTACACAACATGGCATATTTTACAGAAGGATTCAGCTCTGAAGGCGTATGGGGTTCAAATAACACATTATTTAAAACCAATTCATCAATGAACAACCAGCTGATTTCTCAAAAAATCATGTTGAACTTGGTGGCTATGTTAATAAACAAAATTGTCATATCTGGGGTAAGGAAAATCCACGAATTATCCATGAGAAACCTACGCATCCTAAACGAGTCACTGTTTGGTGTGCATTATGGTCAGGTGGTGTAATTGGACCTTACCTCTTTGAAAATGCTGCTGGTGAAGCTTTAACTGTCAATGGAGATCGATACCGTCTTTTGATAATCGAATTATTGTGGCCTGAATTAATGAATATTGATCCAGAGGACTCACTTTGCAAATGACAAATGATTTATTGAGACAAGAATTTCCTGGACCAATGATCTCCAGAAACGGTGATCTCAATTGGCCACCAAGATCATGTGATTTGACACCGTTTAACTATTTTCTTTGGGGTTATGTGAGAAGCTATAAGAATAATTCACAATTGATTCCTGAACTGAAGGAGGAAATTATTCGTGTCATTAGTGAGATAGAGCCTCAATTATGTCAAAATGTCATTGAAAATTTTAACAAAAGAGTGGACGTCTGTATAGCTGCAAGAGGAGGGCATTTGGCAGATATTATTTTTCTACATAAATGTCATAACTGATACTTCAATTGCCAATAAAAAGTTTTCGTAAATTAATGCAAATTATGTGTTTCATTTATTCTAAAAAAACGCGCAATTTGAAACACCCTCTAGGTAAACTATTTACATTGGTATTTTGGGTGCCTTTATCCTTTCATTTGTGATGGGGTCAATTCAAATTTCATATACATAATACAGGCCGCTAGCTCTATTTTTTTTGTATTTAGAAATATACAGGGTGGCCAAGAGATTGATGTCAAAAAGAAAAAAACAGGTCCCTCGTGTCATGGGCTATTCGAATCACCCCCATGTATGTTATGCGATTTTTCACGGTTTTCGAATTTTCGACTTGACCATATTAAAAAAGAAATTAAAGAAAAAGTACAAGACTTCTCTGTGAAATTCTTTTGTAACTTAATCTCCATGAATTGTACTTTTATACATAAAATAACCAGATTCGTAACTTTGATAAAAATTATGGAAATGTTGGTCTCAAGTGAAAAAGTTACGTGAATTGGATCATGATCTGAATTTTCGAATCAAAATTAAAAATTTGAAGAGGCTAATTCACGGTTTCTATCTAAAGCTAATTTTCAGCATTTTCCATCATAACTTGATCAGAAAAATCTTAAAATGGCAAAAAATAATTTGTAGCAAATGTCTAGTTCTTTGATTTTTTCCACCTCGATGACTTTAAATGCTAATTCTAGCAAAAGTAGAGTGTTAAGTACCATTTTTTATCAATGATTCTAAAAGCTGACTGTTGAGCGCAGTTTTTAAGCATACCAAGAAACCGTGAATTAGCCTCTTTACATTTTTAATTTCGATTCGAAAATTCAGATCATAATCCAATGCACGTAACTTTTTCACTTGAGACCAACATTTCCATAACTTTTATCAAAGTTACGAATCTGGTTATTTTATGTATAAAAGTACAATTCATGAAGATTAAGTTACAAAAGAATTTCACAGAGAAGTCTTTTACTTTTTTTTTTAATATCTTTTTTAAGAGTATCAAGTCAAAATTTCTCAAAGTTCATAAAAAGATTCATAACTCGAAAACCGTGAGAAATCGCATAACATACATGGAGGGTGATTCGAATAGCCCATGACACGAGGGACCTGTTGTTTTTTTTTGACGTCAATCTCTTGGCCACCCTGTATATTTTTCACTTTTCATTTTCAATAAAATTGAACCGCACTACGGTTGGTCAACTGAAATTATAGACACCCTGTATACGCAGCATTCAATGAGACTGATCTGAACGAAACCATGAATACCCGCATTCAACGAATAGGTTCGGAATTCCAAATGAATCGAGATTTTGTGGGTTCTGTTATAAGATAAGCCGATCTGGCAGAGCGGTGGCTAAATTCAATTTTCTCAACGTTTGAGTTGGACGTAGAGACCTGGATGTCGCACACAAATATTTGCGAATTCAATTAATGAGCCGGCAGATGTACTCTATGAATAGAAGATTCGTATTCAACCGGAACGAAATTCATATCACACACAAACGTTCTATAAATATGCAAGTTGTCGGCGTTATTGAATTTTGGATTATGGGGGAAATTCAGTTTGTCTGCCAGACGATCAATCTGCAGAATATAATTATTTATTATCAGACGATGAGGATTTTAATGCGTGCCCCCAATTTTCGACTGACCAACATACAATTGCGATGACATTTGACAATCATTTGTTCTTCTCAAATCATACGAGGATGTTTTGATATCTAGTTAGCCTAGACCAGTTCCATGCATAAACAAAATATTGCGATACCATATCAACGAACAATAACTTATTAGAAGTGTCAGTGTAGAGTTCGACGTCAAAAAAGTAAACCAGAGTTACGCAATGAATTAAAAAAAAGATGTCCACCGAAATTGTAAAAATCGAAAAATTGGAGTATCGAGCCATCATCAAGTACATGTATTTAAAAGGGTTTAGAGGTAATCAGCTTTACGAAGATATGCTTAATACTCTTGGTGATCAATGTCCTTCGTATGCGACCGTGAAAAATTGGACTGCAAGCTTCAAGGAGGTAAATTTTCCATTGAAGATGATGACCGATCGGGAAGGCCAGTTTCTGTGTCAGTCCCCGAAAATATCGATGCAGTTCATGACATGATTTTATCAGACCGTCGAATTGGGCTAAAACGGATATCTGAAGCACTGAAGATTTCATACGAACGCGTTCATCATATGGTTCACATCAATTTGGACATAAGAAAAATTTCTGCAAAATGGATCCACAAATGTTTGAATGTTGACCGAAAGCGTCCAAGGGTAGAAGCATCGCGTTCGATCTGTGCTCCATTTGAAAACGATGTAGACTTCTCAAACCGAATTGTTACTATGAATGAGACTTGGGCACATTTCTACGATCCAGAAACAAAGCAATAATCGATGGAATGGCGACACTCTGGTTCTCTAAGACCTAAGAAGTTTCGAGTCCAAAAATCTGCTGGAAAAGTTCTTGCTTCAGTTTTTTGGGATTGCCATGGAGTAATCATGATTGATTTTTTGGATAAGGGTAGAACAATAACTGAAGATTACTATTCGACATTACTGACCACTCTACGGGAAAAAATTAAAGAGAAAAGACGCGGAAACCTATCCAAAGGTGTTTTGTTTTTACAGGACAACACTCCAGTAAACAAATCTCATGTCGCCATGCAAAAAATTCGTGATTTAGGGTTAGAATCACTAGAACACCCCCCTTATTCACCAGATTTGGTTCCGCTCGACTACCATCTCTTTCCTCAACTGAAAAAAAGTTTAAAAGGCCGTGAATTTTCTTCCAACGAGGAGGTAATAAAAGCTGTGGAGGACTGGTTTGCAGAGCAAGAAGAAAAATTTTTTTTGAAAGGTCTAGAGACGTTGCAGGTTCGCTGTAATAAATGTATTCAATTAAGAGGAGAATATGTTGAGTAATAAAATATTTTAACATTGAAATTTTGTTTGGTTCTATAGTAGGCTGAGAATTTGTCAATATATCCTCGTACATATGCTCGCTTGATCAGGAAATGAACAGCTTATGATAAAAATTCCGATGTCAAAACTGAAAAAGATAGGAACGAATTCACAGAAAGTATGTGTCAGTATAAAAATCATATCCCGCAGTAATAGCTTTTTCATTCATGGAGATGATGTATTGGATGGAAGGCCGAAAACCCTCACGAAGAAGTCTGTTTCACTCCATTATTCAGATGGAGGCCTCCAGAAATTCCTTCGATTTCCAAATAAAAGAGCCGTTCATATTTTGGCGTTCCTAATGTCTTCTCCGATATTCCCCATCAATATTTGAAGTTATTCGAACTCCCGGCAGCGAATATATTGCAATAAGTACGAATCTTTCCAAGCCATTGCGCCAAGTTTACACTCAAGAAGTTTCGTCTGCTCAAGTTCGTATGTTATCAAAGGAAAATGCACGAAGGAGAGAAGAGTAGAATTTCATTTTAATGAAGATATATTTTGATGTATTGCCTAAGGCTTCCTGGCAGAAACAAGCTCAATCGATTGATTGAAGTGAAATTTTATTACTTTTGTTGCCGATGTGCTATGTTCGGGAAGTTCTCGCAGTTATGCTGTTAATTGAAAATGGAGAAATTGGAAGAAAGTTAGGGCTGGGGAGAAAGTCGAACGAAAATATGTTCTTGAAGTTCTGGTAAAGTCGAACTTCCTACTAACATCATATGTTAATTAATTGATATCCATTTAACTAACTTTTCTTTTTTGTATGTAGTGGTTAATTTATCTTCTTGAAACTTGTTGGGTTGAGAACTTTCAGATGAGATATTATCAGCTATTACCTCAGACCATAGAAAGATGAGACACAGCATCTCATCCATCTCAATTGGTGAAGCCAGAATTAAGTCAGTTTTCAATGAGTGGAACGAAGATAATAAAGGATATCAATATCATTAGATACTGCCGTGGCAACATTGCAGAATCTAACTTTGAAAGGTCCAGTGGCGTGGTGTTATCGGTATTGAAGAAAGGAAATAAACTTACCGGTGAATTAACTCTTTTTGACGAATTCATAAGATGTTCTGAACATTGAAACAGATTCTGAGTTGGGTAAATAGGGTCAGCTAAATTCAGAATTGATAACCAAATGTTCCTCTTCTCAATATCAGAAGGGAACCTGACAAGTGTAATTCTAATGAAAATTGAAGAATCTACGCCACTGTTTCTCAGAATGATGAGAGCAGAACATTACTGTGTAAACTCAAATCAGGATTCAAATAGTCCTATTTACCACAAACAAGACACATACGAAATATTTTTTCAACGTATTTTGCTAATAATATTAAGAAATAAATCCAAATCTCACTTTTCATACGCGATATCGTGATGACAACACTATTCAAAACGTCATTAGTAACACAAAATTAAGATAGCGGTACTAAATTCTTGAATGAACTGGTCCCATAGATTCAAAAAATGGTGCTGCCTTAACGTGGCCATTTATTATCTGAGGCAAAAACGAGCCGCTTCGCAAAGATTCCGCTACTTTAGGGTTTAATGTGAAGAATCCAAAATCATATTTGTGAAAACAAATACTCATTTCTGACATTCACGCACAAACGAGGATTGGAAGTCAACCCTCGGTTGAAAAAAGTTCGGTATTATAAACGTCTTTGCGGCCTCGGTTGAACAACCTCGGATTGAGATCGCTTCTTTTGGATTGGTTAACCTGAATCTCGAAGTATTTTGGCACGTTTTTTTTTATACCATGTTTGGATAAATTCAATAATCGTAGTCTAATAAAGACAAAACAAGAAGCTAATTCGAATATTCCCGTGTTTTGTGACGATCACGGCAGAGAATATTTAGAGAAATCTGATTTCCTACATCAAAACAAATTATGTAATAAAAAAATCTGTAATTTATGAACTGAGGACAGACTTCGTACGAATTTTTTCCACTCGAAGCTATTGCCAAATACGCTTTAGTCTTTATCACTTTTGTTAACTTATTTGACTTGAATGATCTAAGTTTGTACTATTTTGATATTCTGAAAAGTCTTATCTCAAACTCTTATGCCAAGTAACCAAATAAAAGCTAGGACAATACAAAACATTCAATGAAATTGCATTAACATTTAGTCGTACAAGGATGTAGTTATATTTAGGATAGGAACAAATCATTCTTGATCTTGTTTGATTTAGTACATGAAATACATATTAAATTTAAAGATAGCATTTACTTCTTGATCAACTTTCGCTTTATTCATGTTGAGAGTCATGAATAGAATCAGTCTAGCAATATTATGCAGGACTCCTCAAGTCACAAAAATAATAGTTGTTTTCAAATGCAATCATATCCCGAATAAAAGAATGGGAAAATGTTCTTTTACATGCCAGAGAGTCTTTAAATTCAATTCATAGTTCATATTTGAGCTTCATTGAATAATTGATCATCCATTGATCTGCGAGATGGGATCGGTGTCATCAATCATTTCTTTAGAGTATATTACAATTTTTTTCTATGATGAGAATTACCAAATTCATAAGCTTAGCAACTTGGAAATTTGAAGAAAAGTAATCCTTTTCACATCTGAAGCATTCAGCATTTTCACAACCCATTAAAATAAGCATGCACCTGTACTATGTAATAATAATCAAGAAATCCTTCTAGAACGGTGAGTGAACTCCAGCAGCACGGTTCTAATACACCGAAATTTGGTCAGTCAATATAACCTTTTCCTTGTTAGTTGCTATTCCTGTTGATTGCTTGGCATTTTCATAGAATGATAAAATAAGCACTAGAATACTTTTCGATAATGTCCAAAGTTCCAGACATTTCACAACTTTCTGACTTTTTTCTGATGTTGATTTATGTATACCACAGAAATCTTCGAAAATGTTAACAACTCTGAAAAGATTCAGCTTATTCAGAGTGATTTCATCTACCCGATGAAAGAGTTTTTTTATTTGACCAAAATCTCTTCTTCGTGCCATCCTCGAAGTGGTCGAAAGGAAATGTGAAATCATTCGATTGGTATCTTTCTTATTCACTATCGTTACTATCTTTTGAATGCCTTGCAGTTATTTCATTATTATCATAACTAGAGTCATTTTCGATATTATATTCACACAGGAACCTGGCAGTTCTATCACTTCTATCCCTCGAAGATAAGGCATAAAAATTCAGTTTCAATTTAGGAATATTTTTCCAAACACCAAAGATGAATGATTAATACATAGCAAACCTACAGAAAACTGTTATTAATATCAGGCATTCTATCAATATAATATCATATAATATTTTCATTCCAAGCAACTTCAATGTGCCAAAACAAAATGTTTTGTTTTGTTTTCAACATAAAGTGAGGTTAGTTGTCGGCCATCTAGAAACGTTTCAGTCCTCGGTTCAAATCTCAAACGGAGCTATATTCACCGGTTGAGTCAATTCAGGGTTGAACCCGAGGTTGGATGTTTATAATACGGAAATCGACATTCGGCGGCGGATTTGGGCTCAACCGAGGATTGAAATTCTTTTATAAAACCGGCCCTAAATGAATTTCAATCTACAGTACTTTTCATTTCGATTCAGAGTTTATTTATTAGAAAATTCAAAGAACGCCACAATGTTGCAAACATTTTTACTATATTCTGATTGTATAGTAGTACAGTTACCCAGTTTAGTTCTGATTCATGCACTGGTTATGGAGTGAATATTGTGAAATAAACAGAGAAGTTGAAGAATTTCAGGTTCAGTAGTAGACACACCGATCCCGCTGTATCTAAAAGATGTATCAACAAAAAGAACTCGTCAAATTACGTTCCTTAACACTGCGAACCTCTGATATTATTCACGAAGCGATTGGGTCTTGAGGCAAAACAACATTTGAAAAAGATAGAGTTCTATGTGAATTTTACGAGAAGACTTGTGAAAGTGTCGTAAACGTATTTCACAAAGGGATGGCATAAATGCTATATATCGAGTGATAAAATGTTTATCGAGACATTGCTTTCCTGTTGTAGATATGTAGGCTTCCTTTGTATAAAGGAATATGATTCTTACCCTTGCTACAAAACATTTTGAAACCAACTCTCTTCACCATTCTCTCAAAACCCACTTATCTGTTTATCACTTTATTTCCTGGAAATTCTACATGGAATGTAGGCGGAACAGGGTTCCCCGCTATTTTTTCAACTATTCACATCATAGAAAAATGTTTCATAAAAGCAATCCAGTCACGTTGAAGACAATAATATCGAAATGAATACACTTCCATTTGAACCGACGCCTCCGCCAATTTGCAACTCGAATAATTCATAGATTTCATTCCTCCTTTGTTCGTTTCGAGCAGAATATTGGACGGTAACGTTCATATGTCGATAGTTTTCCGCATTTACCCAACCCTAACTCCTCGGCTCCCTCGGGGAAAACACGAAATCCTTGCGAAAATAAGGGTGCCTGGAGACATCGACGTTTAGTCTACCCTAAGAGGGGAAGAATTATGATCTACCACATTGAAATTTATTTCTTTCGCATACTGCTACTAGCCTTCGCCTGGATCTCCATAAATTTGAACGTGCTATGTGAATAAGGGCGTGCATTCCTCGAGGAATTCGGTAATGAAAAATGCCGATCATTTCCATAAGCGTAAAAATGTTGGTAAGAGTGATTTTTGGGCATTTCTCCGGAGAATTTTCTGTTCGGAATCGTCCCGGAACGTACAAGGCGAATTGAGATGGCCTGAGATCTGGACTTTCTCCTAAAATGATAACTGACTCGGATTTTCCGAAATCATTCACATATCAATGATTTTTTCATTATTTCTTCAGTTTGGGTCACATGCAACAAGGAACGAGTGAAGTCAAGAGCTTCTGTGTGCTCGTTTAATCACCTTGGCAGCAGATGTCGAAAAAATCGTAAAGATCCTGGATCTCAAGAAATAATCTTCGACGAATTAGGAACCACTTTTTCTAAGGGACGGAATTATAAAAGAAAATCAATAAAATATTATATGATAATAATTCATAGAATGCCTGATATTAATCACAGTCTTCTGTAGGTTTGCTATGTATTAATAATTCATCTTTGGTGTTTGGAAAAATGTTCCTAAATTGAAACTGAATTTTTGTGCCTTATATTCGAGGGAAAGAACTGCCAGGTTCCTGTGTGAATATAATATCGAAAATGACTCTAGTTATGATAATAATGGAATAACTGCAAGGCATTCAAAAATAGTAACGATAGTGAATAAGAAAGATACCAATCGAATGATTTCACATTTTCTTTCGACCACTTCGAAGATGGTACGAAGAAGAGATTTTGGCCAAATAAAAAAACTCTTTTATCGCGCGGATGAAATTACTCTGAATAAGCTGAATCTTTTCGGATTTGTTAACATTTTCGAAGATTTTTGTGGTAGGTATACATAAATCAACATCAGAAAAAAGTCAGAAAGTTGTGGAATGTCTAAAACTTTGGACATTATCAAAAAGTATTCTAGTGCTCATTTTATCATTCTATCAAAATGCCAAGCAATCAGCAGGAATGGAAACTAACAAGGGAAAGGTTGTATTGACTGACCAAATTTCGGTGTATTAGAACCGTGTAGCTGGAGCTCACTCACCGTTCTAGAAGGATTTCTTGATTATTATTACATAGTACAGGTGCATGCTTATTTTAATGGGTTGTGAAAATGCTGAATGCTTCAGATGTGAAAAGGATTACTTTTCTTCAAATTTCCTAGTTGCTAAGCTTATAAATTTGGTAATTCTCATCATAGAAAATTTTTAATATACTCTAAAGAAATGATTGATGACACCGATCCCATCTCGCAGATCTATGGATGATATGAACTATGAATTGAATTTAAAGACTCTCTGGCATGTGAAAGAACATTTCCCATTCTTTTATTTTGGACCTGATTTAATTTGAAAACAACTATTCTTTTTGTGACTTGCGGAGTCCTGCATAATATTGCTAGACTGATTCTATTCATGACTCTCAACCTGTATAGTTAATAATAAATGCTATCTCTAATTTTAATGTGTATTTCATGTACTCTGTCAAACTAGATCAAGAATGATTTGTTCCTATCCTAAATATAACTACATCCTTGTACGACTAAATGTTATTGCAATTTCATTGGATGTTTTGTATTGTCCTAGCTTTTATTTGGATACTTGGCATAAGAGTTTGAGATAAGACTTTTCAGAATATCAAAATGGTACAAACTTAGATCATTCGAGTCAAATAAGTTGACAAAAGTAATAAAGACTAGAGCGTATTTGGCAACAGCTTCGAGTGGAAAAAATTCGTACGAAGTCTGTCCTCATTTCATAATTTACAAATTTTTTTTTACATAATCTGTTTTGATGTAGGAAATCAGATTTCTCTAAATTCTCTGCTGTGACCGTCACAAAACACGGGAATATTCGAATAAGCTTCTTGTTTTGTCGTTATTAGACCACGATTATTGAATTTATCCAAACATGGTATAAAAAAACCTGCCAAAATACTTCGAGAAATGAGATTCAGGTTAGCCAACCCAAAAAAAGCGATCTCAATCCGAGGTTGTTCAACCGAGGCCGCAAAGACGTTTATAATACCGAACTTTTTTCAACCGAGGGTTGACTTCCAATCCTCGTTTGAGTAACCTCGGATTGAACGTGCCCTTTATAAAACCGGCCCATTGTCTATTTCTTATTCACGCTCTTCAGTTCGAACAGGTTGATGGATTTTAACATATCAGTCGTCACAAGAGTTGTATTGAATTTTCGCTTTTTCTTTAATAATTTGTTCATGAATTCTCACTACAATTTCGACTGCCGATTCCTCAATTCCTATGTCGATGCCTCGAAGAAAATTCAAAGAATTTATCAGAACCCTCAAATGAAGTAATCAACAGCAATTTAAAATCCTTCAACCATTCAGTTCGCCATTTCCAGAAGTTAAAAGTTACGACCACTAATAGGTCATAATTTAATATCCAGTTTGTGGCTTGAATGTTGGATGGAACTCTCAAGCATCATAAATGCTGGTGTTTTATTCGTTATCCATAAAACTTACAGTTTTATAACCCGAATAAAACAAACTTGAATCACTATCTCTCGCAGTTGCGGGAGCTACAAATGAAAATTGGACAGATCAATACTTCAACCTGTGGGGAACAGAACGAAATGATCCTCCAGTCGGAAAATGTTCGAGAATTAGGAAACACTTTGGCATTCTTTGGAAGCTTGCCGAGTGGAGTTACCTTCCTAAATTCCCGAATAACTCGCAAATTGGGGGTTTGCCGTCGAAAAGATGAGTAACGCAAATGTTTTTGGTGTTAATTAATGCTGCTGAACGGCGAATTTGTACTGGATTTTGACGTTCACGAGCGGTGGTAGGCGAGTGAAATCTCCTTAATGAAACTTTCGGGTATGAGGAGATTAAGGTTTATCGATAATGTATAGAGAGGAAAGGGTGAAACTAGTACCTTCATTGTGTATTACGAACCACTCCGTTCCTCTAGGGGATTATTCGAAATGGGGTGATCTTTTTCCCTCTTAATAACTGAGGTTTGTATGTTACTTTGATGCCTAAACGCTGAAGGAATTTGTGATCAATAAAATGAATTGAATAAAAAAGTTTGGGTTCAGAAGCAAAAGCTAACATAATCTATTCCACAGTATTCAGGGTGAGTCTTTGACTCGTACATATACTTCAACTGATTATTCCTCTCATCAAATGGAACACTTTTTTTCCATACCATTTTTCAAAATTCGGTTTGGTTTCCAAGATACAGGGTGCCGAAAATCTATGAAAAGAACACTTTTCTGTTTATATCTTCGGAACCGTTATTTCGAATGAACTGAATTTTGGTTGAGTTTTTACTCTATTCATGGTGCATATTCCTCAATCAAAACCTATTCAATACCTCTACTAGTATAAAAGTTACAGGGTAGTCGACTCATCAATACACGCCAAAACACCATGAAAACACATTAAAAAGATAAACGATTCATATTTTCGAAAGAATCAGCCATTGAAGAAACTAAAAGTATTCCTATTTTTTTAATAAAACGCGTCGTTTTCGAGTTATTTACAATTTTACCCGGAGAAATTTGACGAAAAAATCATCAATTTCAAGAACAATCTGAATGCGTCTCTGAATAAAATATCATCGACTATTTCCCTCGTCTTAATTTCCGCCAATCAGAGACGCGCAATTTTGAATCACAAATGGTTTCTAGATGGAAAAACTGTTTGGCAGCAGCTGTCAGCAGTTTTTTCGGGTTTACCCGCGGCAAAACTTGACAGTTGTTGTCAACGAGAATTAAAAATACATACATAATGCATCCAGAATAATCTGTTACTCATGAAATAGTCTTGTCAAATAACATTCGTGCATCTAATTTTTCCTGTGAAAAAAATCGAAAAAACACAATGCAAAGTAATATTTTTTTAACAAAAAGCATTCATGCAGGTGCGAAAATCCTCGTCTTCGACTCGGATTTTTGTTGCCACCAGCACTCATGCTTCTTGTTAAAATATTACTTAGCAACGTGTTTTTTCGATTTTTTCCGGAAAAATTGGATGCACTCATGATATTACTTACGAATATTATTATTCCTTCTCTGGTCTTTGAACGAGTTTACAATGTTGTCACAATATTTATCAACTTTTTCGAGATATTTTAATGATAAAATCCCACAAATGTGGAAAATAAAATTGAACACCAAAGAGGATTTAACACGCACAGTTTCTATTGAAAATTACCGGTCCATATTGAAGTTAAATGTCGATGAAATACAAAATTCGGATATGAATGATGAACCTCGATACAAACTACTTGTTAAATTGAAATTAATGATAAATAGAATGATACCTTATAATATGTGTCGATGTTTCTATCTAAACAATATCCTCTTGGAATTTTATAAACTCGACCCGGTTAAGATTATATTAATTCACTTCACATAATAATCACATCAGAACAATAATTCACTGAATGTATTCAGAACTTCACATAATGTTTACAGTTTGTTCAGAGACTCTGGTTTGTTATTGTTTATAGTTGGCCTACAGATAACCAATCTTCGGTTTTCGCTCTACGCATGCGTTGGTAAAAATATCAGCAAGCTGACAAAATCTTCTTGAAATTTCTGTGCAAACATTCACAGAATCGATACAAAATAGATTAGGTTAGGTTGTTTAATAATAAATTCTAATGATCTGAATGAAAAGTCTTTCTTCATGATATTGTTTGGGAATTTCGAGGAAAATATGAACAAATTATTAGTGTTTACAAACTAATCTGCAGAAAAATCGAAGAAGGAACTTATTTTGGTGTGAGAAATGTGGCTTTTTAGTTGCAGATATAATCCGATGAAACTAACTGTTTTTGTTGAAATTATCGTGTCTGTAACTTTTTTTTTCCAATAAGGTTAGGACTTGAGTATTCCCTAGAAGTATCAACTCAATTTCTATCGAGAAATATGAACTTTGCATCAATTCCAGAAGATCAATTCAGAGGCGTGGTCAGCCCAATTTTTTTTCAAATGGCTTTTCAACAGAGCCGAATTCGGAAAAATGTAAAATGAAAAAAAGGTTTCGTTCCACCTCAAGAATCTTCAGTTAAAATATATGTACAAGTCAAAGACTCACCCTGTATAAAAGATGTATCAACAAAAAGAAAGCCTCAAATAACGTTCCTTGAATCTGTGAACCTCTGATATTATTGACGAAGCGATAAGGCCTTGAGGCATAACAACATTTTGAAAAGATAGAGTTCTATGTGAATTTTACGAGATGACTTGTAAACGTGTCGTAAACGTTTTCACATAGGAATGGCACAAATACAGTTTATCGAGTGATAAAATGTTTATAGAGGCATGTTGCAAATATGTAGGCATTCTTTGTTAGAGTAATATTACTTTTACCTTTGATACAAAACATGTTTGATCGTTCTCTCTTTACCATTCTCTCGAGAACAAATTATCTGCAGTTAATCACTTTATTAACAGAAAAGTCTGTGGAGAAAATCGGTGAAACGGGATTCTCCGATATTTTTTCAACTGCTCAGAATATAGAAAAATGTTTTATGAATATAATTCAGTCATGTTGCCATGTTGTAGACAAAAATATAAAAATAAACGAATTTTCATCTTAATTGACGCATTCTCGAATAATTAATCGATTTCATCTCTCGTTTGCTCGGTTGGAGCAGAATGTTGATTACAATGGCCCTGAAACCATCCCTCCAAGGGTGTATGAATATACCCCTCTTTATCGAATTGAAGATATTTTTCTCAATCATCGTCAATTCTAGGCAATTTTCGAGTATATTACTGATAATTCAGAATTTTTTCACACCCTGTACATACTTGTATATAGGAAAGAAAATGCTTCACTTGAAAAAAGAATTTCCATATAGGTTCGGCAGCTATCATGAGAGTTATAACCTTACAACTGAAAACTATCTTGCATAAATGATTTATTTTCTTGGGAAAATGTGAAAATATTTGGCGGAATAAGTTTATCGAAAGACATTTTCAATTTTATTTCAAATTGAAATAATGGAAATGCTTTTATTGAGGATCTCATTTGTGAAACATTGCTGTAATCCTCATCTTACTCAACCATTTCAATGAAGGCATCGATGAAGATTATCCTTATCGTGACAGTGAAGTTAACACAACCAAAAAATTGAATATTTACAGTCAGAATTAATTTTGAACGATGGTTTAATCAATGTTCAATAACATAGCCGTCAAGGGCTATTGCTGTTACTGTTTAACTTCGTGTGTTTGGCAGGTATGGCTTCAACATTTCCTGAAGTAGATACAGCTTAAGTGTGCGCTAGGTCCATTGTCGAATAAAACTTTGATTTTAGGAAACTTCGGCGTTATGTCTTCGTAAACTTCCGGCATGAAATCAGGATAAATATTCAGCTTTTCCCAAAGCGCAGATAAAGAAAAATCGGAAAACTTCGGACTGTGACTGCACAATCGAAACTCAGTTCAGATATTTCTTGGAAGTTCCAGAATAATTATCTTTTTCTGGGTTTGTCCTTTCTTGATGTGGACTCAGATAGTTGGACAAACTTCTCGATCGTCAGGAATGTTCGTGCAGTTCATGACAAAGTTGTTTGGGTATATTGCTTTGTACATTCTTCCCATTGATATTCTGTTGAGTTGGCAGAACTGTGAATTTCGAAAATCGAATAGAAATACTTTTGGAGCATATCATACATTCTGCATCTTGGAGCATACCGATGTATCAAGAGATAATTTTTCTAACAGTGAATAGCTGCTTTCATAGGAAGTATATAAATCTTTAAAAGAATGACATTCAGTCATTAATCAGTTGAACGAATGCCCTAGAGATAGAAATTGTGTTTGACAATGTGATGAATTCGCATTGGAGTGCATATCAATAAACCGTATATCTGAAAACGTGTTGATTTAGTGTCATCCGCCACTTTAGTTTCGGTTTCATTTCGGAACACAATATTGAATTCCACTCGTATGCACGCCATTCATGCGTAGATGCACTGCAGTGCCATATTTATCGTTCCCTGTGCAACCAACATATGTTGGTTATTGTCCATTTCATAAAATTTTTTGGCATTGTTGAATACAGAAGAGTTACCAAACCTGACCGGAATGCATGTTTTTGATGCTCTGATCAATAATTCATTGACAGTTCATCAGGTGTGTGAATACGAATTGGATCATTCGGAAAATTTATGGAGAATATTGAAGAGAGCAGAATGAGATTTTAAAGCAATTTGACGAAAATGTTGGGCTATTAATGAATTGATGGAGTAACCGATGGTTTAGTCATGGAAAGCATATGAGCTCTCATAATTTTGAATTTTATGAGACCAGATTTCGATGAATGCTTATTAAGTTAAGTTTTTATAATAGAACTTGAAGGTTTGAATTCTTTTCATTCTCTGATCTGACTCAAACATGAAAAACCGGAATCAGGAGGTTTAAGGGATGTTTCCACAAAAATTGCCATAAATTAGTGCAATTCTGAAACAACTAACTAACACGTTTGGCTGACTTCCGGAACCAAACACCGCTTATTAAAAAGTTCCAACCAGGAGGAAAATTCACTGCGAGACTAGCCGGATGAGCATAGAGAATTATAGCTACCATTATCTCTGTTATCGGGGGTCTCTACAGCTACAAGAACAATATATTTTCTTACATGCTGCCTCAAGTTCCTACCTTGCTTCCTGTAATGCAGCAGTAACTAGAGAGGTCTAAAAGTTCCTGCTCGAGCCCATATATTATACCTGCGTTGGCTGCCTATTTATCAAGCTTACGGTAATGAACTACGGATGTAAAAAATTCAACGACTTGTGAAGCTTGCCATCCGATTTGGCTGTTAACGGTTCCTTATCTAGAGTGAATAGTGTTCATTACAGCGGAAGGTCTATTTTTTGTTGGGTTGATGATGAATTGTTCGCTTGTATCGGGAGTTTCAGCAGGAATGCTTTGAAGTTTTGTAATAAGGAGCAGCAAGAAGATATAAATTATAAGGGTGTGACTGTGGGATGAACATTTTCTCGGTCGGGTATGCGATCCGGTTAGCGTTGAAGTTTTGAAAAAAGACAACTTCTGTGTATCAGATGCCCTAAAGAGAAGATGAAATAATTGATTGGACACAAGAGGGTGATTCCTTTATTGGTCCATGTGCAAATGGTTCCGAAGCCATTTCTTCAAGAAGGAAAACGAATAGGTGAATGGTCTCCCAAAGCAGAAACACTCAGCTTTCAGTACAATTGAATTATCAGAATTCAGTCAGCTTCTTGTACTCATATAAGTTTTAATTTTCTGAAATAGTTTGGTATTTCAGTGATTAGAATTAATTTCATAACTTTGATGTTTGATTAGATATGTTCGTTTTTTTTTGAGCATGATCCGTTCGACTTTAAATTTTTTGTTTTCAGCCTTGAGAAAGGTGAAATCAATATCTCAGAAACTTGGCATCGTTGTAGAATAAGTTTTCAATGAATTGTCCTTTTGGCCTTTATTTCATCTTTCTGTATGTTTTTCGGAACGGCCTATACAATTTCCATTCATATGGCATGCCCACTTGGGCTCCAGGATTAAATTTCATCCAAGCACCTCTTTCTCCCGATTCGAAAGTGTAACTACCTAAAGTCTAGTCCGGTCACGGATCCTGTCCTTGTAAGAATGCTGAACACGTAGGCTTATCAGTTCCGAACATAGTAGGTCTCAATATACGACCGAAACCTATTGATAAATATCGTCTAATGTCGAAAATACTCTCTTTTCCTTTATTACATTTCAGATCTGATGGCCTTTTCTCCGCATCACAGCCAACAGTGCGTAGCATTTTATGTTGGGCTGCAATTTTCAAATGCGATGAAATGTTAGTTTCTGTTCATTACTTCAGAAAAAAGGCCACCAGAGGTCATCGTATTGAGTGGAAACAAACCTACAAAGAACCTAGAAGGATATCAAAAAGTAATTTTAAAATTTCGAGATAATGCCAACTGAGTTTCTATTATTTGCAGAATGATCAAATAAATCAGAACCATCTAAGTGCATAAATAAAGAATTTTTCCAATATCTTTTTTCGTATTTTTTTAACAGCTCCTTCAAACGTGAGGGAACTAAACTGCTCCACATGAGTTAGGGATATTGACTTAAATTGCAAAAAAAATATAGTTGAAATAACATTTTTGTGATGAAAATTCATAATAATATGATTTCAAGTTGCAAATTAATTTTAGCCTGTAGGTCTGCAGCGTATACAGGGTGGTTAAGAAAAATCGTTAAACATTTTAACACTAACAATACAATGTATGGCCTCCACGGGCATCAATAACAGCTTGACATCTTCTTTGCATTCTTCTAGATTCACCTCTCTCAAACGTCGTCTGATGGTTTCGATGAAAACTTGGACCCCATCTGCATTTTGAAGAGTATTCCGTAGCATTCTACACGTAGATGTAGGGTTTCTTCTCGCCGAAACGGTGATGAAACGATCCTGAGCAGGTGTTGTTTTTCGTCGCCCACCAACCCTTGGTTTTTCCAACAGGGGACCTGTCTCACTGAACCTATTCCAAAGTAGAGATATCACACTTTGGCTGACTTGGAGCCTTTCCGCTACAACAACCTGAGTAAGGCCACCCTGTAGCATTCCGATAGCTTTATTAGCTTAGCGTTTGTTAATTCACGTCTTGGCATTTTCAGAAAACTCGTTTCAAATCGAAGCCGTCGATAAACTGACTTCATTTCAAAATAAGAACATTCTTGAAGCATATGCAAAGAACCAAACTTCAGAAAAAAGGCGACCAGATTGACGAAATGTCTCATACTGATTCTTATTGGATCGATTCAAGTTGTTATTGAGTTTTGAATGATTTTACAGCTATTTTCTCGAAGATCACATACTTTTAAAAACGATTGAATACGATATCCCTAACTCTTGTGGAGCAGTATATTTGGCGCACTCTGTAGTTTGCTGGAAGTGTATCAAATCTGAACAAGCTGTTGCAATTACCACTAACAATATCCCAAGCAGCATCTGACTTCGGTTGGTGTTTCCATGAGATATAAATCTGAACGACAGTTGTCCTTGACATCCCTATAAATATCAATAGTTATTTCGAATAATAGTTTTTGACCCCATACATCTACAATAACGTATTCGGGGCGTGTCGACAATGGAAACATGACATTTGATCAAACATCTGCTTCATCAGATGTATGGCCCTGGGAAATACAATTGTTAGCATGTTGCATAGAGATTTTAATAAATCAAACTCTAATGGACACATTGCACAATGCGAAATTGTGGAACAATTTCCACAGCAGTCCTGTTCATCCGTCTTTTCACCCTGAAACTATTTTGGCTTCGTGAGGTTTGAATTTCAGTTTTCTGGCCTGGAGGCGGCATCCTTTGGCGACCATCGGTGTTGTTTTGATTTTCACGGTTAATTAATTACGTAATGGAAATTTTTCTTGATTTAATGAGTGATAACAAATACAGGGTTTTCCAGAAATAAGAGGTGTTATTATGACGTTCTAAGAAAAATGGCATTTTTTATATAAATGATCGGATGTTTATTTCATTATAATGAGGAAGCTATGCCGTAAATAATGGAAAGTTACATCAGCCAAATTTTCCATAGGCAATTTTAGGATTCTGGGGTAGGTTGATGATTATATCTTATCTTCTTTGGAGCATATCTCATGCATGTTCTATGCAATTCAAATCTGGTGAGTGCGGAGGTTTTGGTAAATGTGGAATGCCAAGCTCCTTGCGCGCATTCTCAACTATGGCTGCATGGTGCGGTCTAGCGTTATCGTCCAGAAATTGAAAAGTTTAACCAATAGCAGCGTGAAAATTTGGCACAACATTGTCAATGACATGCTCCCTATAGTTTGAGGCGGTCATATTCCCAGGACAAATGTGTAGATCTGTGCGCCCGTTGAAACATATCCCGGCCCATACCATAACACTACCCCCTCGGAATGGATGGACTTCTTGGACATAGCGACGATTACGGGGTATGCGTGAGATTGTCCATACCCTTATTCTTCGAGAATCTGAAAATCGTCCATATCTGGATTCATCAGTGAAAAGGACACTACGCCATTGATCGTTCCAATTGATATGTTGCCTTGCCCATTCCAGTCTTTGACGCTTATGGTCACGTGTTAATGGAACTCCTCTTGATGGACGTCTAGAACCTAGATTCACCTCTCTCAAACGTCGTCTGATGGTTTCGATGGAAACTTGGACCCCATCTGCATTTTGAAGACTATTCCGTAGCATTCTACACATAGATGTAGGGTTTCTTCTCGCCGAAACGGTGATGAAACGATCCTGAGCAGGCGTTGTTTTTCGTCGCCCACCAAGCCTTGGTCTTTCCATCACGGAACCTATCTCCCTGAACCTATTCCAAAGTCGAGATATCACACTTTGGCTGACTTGAAGCCTTTCCGCTACAACAACCTGAGTTAGGCCACCCTGTAGAATTCCGATAGCCCTATTAGCCTCAGCGTTTGTTAATTTACGTCTTGGCATTTTCAGAAAACTCGTTTCGAATCGAAGCCTTTGATGAACTGACTTCATTTCAAAATAAGAACATTCATGAAGCATATGCAAAGAATCAAACTTCAGAAAAAAGACGTCCAGATTGACGAAATGTCTCATACTGATTTTTATTGGATCGATTCAAGTTGTAATTGAGGTAAATAATTTTACAGCGATTTTCTCGAAGATTACATAATTTTAAAAACGATTGAATACGATATCTCGAACTCTTGTGGAGCAGTATATTTGAATCTCATAGCAAAATTCGAAATTGAAGTGAATCATAAAATTTCATATCTGAAAAGAACAACCATTGTTTATGCGCACGCCGCACAGGTCTTAATTCTGATCACTTTGTTTGTGAATGAACTTTTTGAATTTTCAAATACCAATTCGAAATAAGGGAAGAACTAACACAATTTTGAAAATCAATTCAATGTTAAATAAGCAACACATCCGTATCGCAATTTCGCAGAATTTTCCGATGTCGGTACTGAATATATAAAACGGAATAAAATTCCTGCGAACGGGGGTATTGAGCGGTAAATTGATGAGAGAAAAATTCGTTGAAAAAGCAGAAACGCAGAAACGCCAACGCTTTCAGAACAAAAAGGCCTACTAAACTTTTACCTGAATATTTATCAGTTGAACGAACTAACTCAGGGAACAGTAAAAGAAAAATTAATTTCCGTTTCAATCACGGGATATGAATATTCATCAAATAATCGCAATCCCTAAGCTCTCCAGCCGGGCCCGCTTTTAAACTGTGTAAAATATATATATATTCCATTTAACTTACAGTTATTTGAAAGGATCCCGCTTTTTGGGAATGAACTTTCATGTTTGGAGGCGTGATGACATGTAAATTGGGTTTCAGACGAAGGTGATCTCTTGAAATATTGATGAGAGGAGATTTCACTGTTTGCTTTTTATCTCCGAATGCGGCTTATTCGACCTTTGTGGTCGCTAAGAGGGAAATGCAGGCAGTCGACCATTTGAATCATCTCAGGAATGATCTCATTCAATTCAGCATTTCAATCTACCCTTATTTAACCATTGAGTAGGGACTTTTCATTGAATCGACAATGACAGTTTTGGGAATGATGAAATTTTCATACTTATAGTTTTCAGAACAGATTCCTTTTTGCATTCAATGATCCTTGGAAAAAAAAATAAATATCTCATTGAATTTCAATAGGTTGACTACACAGGGTAATATTGTAGTTTATTGTTCTATTGTGCCCCCCATCAGAGCTGCTTATGCAACAGCGCTATCTACAGCTCGTCCTGCAGGTTCAGACCTCCAATAACTGAGATGGCTTCAAGAAGTTCGAGTACACACTCGTTCCTTCAATAAGTCTCCTCCTCAAAAATCGATTTTCTCTCTTGAATAAATATTTCATCAAACCACACTACTAAACTATACTCCATTCACTTTTATTTAATCACATAGGAGGTCATGGTTTCGTTTTCAGGAGTTGGTGCACCTGATGCACCTGTGTGAGTACAGAAAATATCGCTAATGACAAAATGACGTTGCTAGTTTCTTTGTTTACATCAAAGTAAAAGTATCAAAGATATTCCATATTTTGTTAGTTCGAATCGATCGGCGGTTTTGGGGCGAAATATCGATAGGAATTCGCATATTTTTCCGTTCTTCGTCGTCCAAAAGAAGTTTCCCGTCGATATGAGAAATTTCGTGCAACTTTCACGAGTTTTGGCGTGAGTACGAACGGCAAATTTGAATTGGACCAAAATAAATAAAGCGAAAGTAAGTACTAATCGACCTTTTTAAACACTTGATAACGAAGTTTTTTTTAGGTATCCGAAATATCGATAGGAAATCGCATATTTTTCCGTTTTTCGTCGTCCAGAAGAAGTTTCCCGTCTATATGAGAAATTTCGTGCAAGTGTCATTTTTTCCTTTAACGACTTTTGGCGTGAGTACGAACGGCAAATTTGAATTGGACCAAAAATCGATTTTTGAGCATGAATAAAGCGAAAGTAAGTACTAATCGACCTTTTTACACTTGATAACTAAGTTTTTTTAGGTATCTGGCCGTTTAGAAAGATTTCAAACGAAATTCCGGTCCCCCAGAAGTTTGGTTAGTTTCGGTATCGTTTTTTGGTGCTCAAAATTTATTTGGAATGTGTAAATGGACCAAAAAGGGTTTCTTATACGATCTTCTAACGAGAGCGACCGGAAAATATGGTTCAGGTAGGATTTTCGAGAAATTATGAGGAAAGAACTTGCAGAATGAAATTGCACGATTTTCGTAAGTGAACGGGTTCTGTATGGCAATCATCGGTCTCTGAATGATTATTGTTGATCGTTTTCACGTTTCAGAAAAAAAAACACGTCGAAAAAGCTAAAAAAGAACAAATATGACTTTATTGCATTCAACGGTAGGTGAATTCAGATTCCGATGAATTGAAATGTGTCACTGGAGCTTTCATTCCTATCAATCCTTTACCGAAAGTAGAAATAGGCTATATTGAACCAGAATGTTTGACCTATTCCATTTTATTTGTACAAACCTACTGTGGTAGAAATGTATGAATATTTTTTAAACTAATAAATTACTATACAGTCAGAATATTTTACTGCTTGTTCATAAAATCAAATAAATGAAATGTATTTCTATAAAACTTTCAGGAATTGACATTCTTGGTTATTAATTTATAACCAAAACTCAGTTACTATTGCATTGAAATTATTAGTTTCTCTGTAAACGAATCCGTTAATTTAGTTATCATGTTTATTTTCTTTGTGACGAATGAATAAAACTGTTATTTATTTGAAATAAAAAATATAAGAAATAGAAATGTTATGCACCCTCACAATCATATCACATACAATATCATGATGAAAACAAAGCACATCGATAAATCTTTACAATCATAAATCCAAAAACTCCTTTATATTATGTAGAATATTGTTCACAATTTTCTGTTGTGTTCTCCAAAATGAAATATACATTCTGAGGAATACGCTGAGAATGTAGAAAGGGCAACATAGTGTTGACTTGGAACATAAAAATATTTTGAAAAACGTCATAACTTCGATACAGAGTGGAATGTGTCAAATTTCCAAGGCCACAGTTGTGATTTTATAATTGTGAATGGAGTATACGTTCATGTAGATACCATCATTTTGCAGAATGTTAATTTTCAAAGAAAAATAGTTAAATAATCGGAGTTCGATCGAATGCATTCCTTCCTCAGAGATCTACATCGTTAATGAGACCCATTTCATTTCCACTCTCCCCGGGTACTATTCTGTCGGAATATGACAGCAATTCCCCGTAACATTTCTGTGCCCAAACTTCCATCTGTTTCAAATTACGATCCAGCAACTGACTCAGATCTTCGGATTGCCCAGATAATCGGATATTCCTCCTAATCAAGCAGTAACCTTTGGTGCGGTCTGAGGTAGTGCAGTGCATAATCTTATTTCGGCAACTGCGGACTGAGGGGGTTTGGATTCGACCGGCCAGCAGAATGGAATACGTAAACCTATCAATCAGAGGGTAAAACCCCCGACTTAGCGAATAACTCGTTGCCTAAACCCAGGTTGAACTGGAATGCAATTGGGGTTTATCTGTATTTAGGACTTCGATGGAGTTTCAGCTGCGTGCCATCCACGAATTTGCGAATATGGATAGAATATTCACCTGTAGTCGAATACACATGACCAGCCCCTTCACCATTTTGCAACAACGTGAGGATGACATGTCTACTATGAAGAACAGTTTGAGCCTATAACTATAAGATATTTTGCGGTGACAGAAAATGGAAATTAAACAATGAAGTGTCGAAATAAGTTATTCAGTGAATCTAAATACTTGTCACTATTTGAGTGTCTGTTCAAGACTTGGCCCATAAGAATATTTTTATTTGTGAATGAAATTCATAACTGCAAAGGTCCATGTAAAGTTTCGAACTGAAAATGAAGAATCAGAACCAAGGTTGCCAAAAATAGAACTAATGATCAATTGAATTGTATTCTTGGTAATTATTTCTGCATTACAATGCAATGCAAGAAAGATAAATACCTACTATTATTTCGAAATAAGATAAAATAAAAAAATTTGTTTTCAGAGTAACAATTCACAAAGAAAGTCAATAAACGTATAATGTGTAATTATAATTGATGAAGTCTAATACTTCAACTAGTCATGTTCAACTAATTCACAACAATCAGTTCAAGATGTCAAGCTAGACAGATTAACTTGGTCGATCATGAAATTATCTGACTAAAACATAGATTAGTAACAACTTACTCTAGATTCAACTCGACGGTGATTCGCTTGTGTGTTGAGAGGTCTCAGGGTTGAATGTGATCAATCAATTCAAAACTCATTAGGACCAGAGAGCTGCAATACAAATGTCTGGTATTAGCTGTGTTGTTGATCGGTAATCTAGTGGATGGAAAAATGAGATTACAGCCCTTTATCAATAGGGTTGATGAATGGGCTCGTAATGTGAAAACAATTCTTTTTTGTTGGTTTACCGGAGAGAAGCTTATCTGAACTACTTCCAGTTTGATTTCCCATCATATCAGTGCATTTTTCTTCAATAGGAATGAATAATTCCAATGGAAAATAAGGACTGAACGATAATAAATTCGCTATCACAAAAACGCCTATATCTCTTGAACCAATTGGGAAAAATCAAAATTTGATCACTGTTAGCTTTGTTATGAACGTCAGAAACATGTGGAACATTTACTTCATAGATATTCCAATTCTCTGTCGCAAAATGTCAAGCGAAGTGAAAACACGAGAATTTATAGTGAAACTTTTTCAAAATAATCAAAAATGGAGCTTCGAAAGAATCGCAAAAGAGGCTCGCGTTCGTCCGGAAACGGTATCAGGAATTGTTCAGCGCTTCAACGAAGATCTTACAATTAACCAAAAGGAAGGAACCGGGAGGAAAAAGGGGTTTCATAGCCCAAAAAAAGTGAAGAAAGCCATCAGCCTTATTCAGGAGAATCCTAACCTTTCAGGACGGAAAGTGGCCTAAATAGTGGGTTGTTCGCAGTCAACCGTTCAGAAAATCAAGTCGAGTTGCGGGCTTAGAACATACAAAGTGCAGAAAGTGCCAGACAGGAACGCTGTGAAGAATCAAAAAGCGAAAACAAGAGCAAAGAAATTAAGAGAGATTTCTTGACAAATTTTTCCTGTTGCGTGATGAACGACGAAACCTATGTCGTGGCTGATTTCTCGCAACTTCCTGGTCAGGAATTTTATACTGCAGATTCTCGTGGAAATGTTGATGAACAATTTCGCGTGAAGAAACAAGCAAAGTTTCCTAAAAAATTCCTGGTTTGACAAGCAATTTGCACTAGTGGGAAAAGGAGCAAATTTTTCGTTGGCCAAGGCTCTGTTGACTCGAAGATATACATCGAGGAATGCTGGAAGAAACGACTTTTACCATTTTCACATGGGCACGATGTGTCAACCATCTTTTGGCCTTTTGGCTTCATGCCACTACAGCAAGGCCACCAAGGAATGGTACGAAGCTAATGAGGTGGTTTTTGTCCCCAAAGAGGCCAATCCACCAAATTGCCCAGAACTCAGGCCAATCGACAGATATTGGGCCCTGGTAAATAGAGAATTGAAGAAGACCGATAAATCAACTAAAAAATCAGCGGAATTCAAGCAAAAGTGGAAGACAGCATTCCAGAAAGTGACTGAGAACACTACAAGAAGCATGATGGGAAGAATTCCAGAAAAAAGCCATGAATTTTGGGAAAAATAGTTATGGTTTTTTTATTGTAAATAGAGTTTTCATTAGAATTAGAAGATGATTCGAAAATGAGTTTGATTTTCGAAATCGGCATATAGCGAATTTATTCTCGTTCAGTCCTTACTATTCAAAAATAAGAAAAATGCTTCACTCAAGGAAATATTGCATTCAATGTTATACAGGGTACCGCTACAAGAATTACAACATTTCTGAGAGCTGATAAAAACAAGATATGATATAAAAAATCTGCAAGCATATGTAGGTAATGTAGTTCTTTGAGCTTCTCCCGGTGTCAATTTGAGAATTTCTTCTCGATTCCTGAACAAAAAGCCATTCTTTCCGTTGAACTAACTCAATTCACCAATTTCTTTTGAAACTCTTCAGAAAAAGTGCCATTCTCGTATATCTCAATGAACACTCTCAAAATTAAAATAGATTTCCATTCCTGTTCGGCTCAGATGAAAGTGCTCTGACATTGTTCTAATGGACCAAAGAGAAATTTTTCGCTCGCGTTAATTGCCAATAGATTCATCAAGCCTCATTTAAGGTGAGTGCAGCTGAAGTGAGAGATCTGGCAGCCAATTGAAAGGGATTAGTTACAGGGTCGCAGAAAGTTTTGCAGTCACTGGTAACATCAGATTTCCATTAAATTACTTGTGGATGAGATTACGACTTAACCTGAATTCCCATTGAAGTTCGCCACAGCTTACTAACTGGATTTTTATGACAATTTTGATTTGTCTGAGGATTTCGAGGGAATCATTCGACATTTTTCGACTGATGAAAAAAATTCTGGAGTAAAACAGGGGATAGTGTTCTAGAAAAAATATCACCCCATCAATTCGAAATCGAAATAGGCAAATCACTCTCCAGGGTTTCATGGAAAAAATTCAGACAGTGATCTAGTTCTCACAATTTCATTATTTTTTCTAGAAACCAAGAAGTTATATCGACACAAAACTTTGTATTCATTCTGATTCACTCATCTTCGTTGCATCGAGACCTGACCTCGTATGAAGTACCCAGAAGGCAGCCTTATTATGCCTTTAATATTTCAGGGCTCCAGCCAAATGATTCACCCTTGACGCTTATTATCAAGATGGTGCGACAGCACGCTGAAATAAATATCCTTAATTGAAAGCAGACTGTCGTCAGCCAAGATACGCAGCCGGGAGAACGAAATAAGAAATTATGGTTTTGGAATTTTTAATATGGCGAAGTTTGTCACTGGAGTTTCTCGATATATATGCATGAGCCTTGCTCAGAATGATAATGAAGTTGATTTATATTGACTTGGTGAATGAGGATTTGTACACACATTTTGTATCGAGTTAGGAGGCCTATATGCTGCCATTATAGAACGAAAAACACACTCGGGATCAAGGGCGGATATATCGAAAAAATTAAAACGAAATAATTCATTAGTTATGAGGGCTACATGGACGATTTTGGTATCAAAATGTAGGTTTTCGAGGTCGCTCTATCCAATAAAAGACTTTCCAGAGCCCTAACTATTATGGTTTAGATTTTCAACTGCGAAATGGTATTTTTCGAAAAATTGGAAATTTCAAATCGTCATAGCTCCCGTTTCTTTGGTCGCATCCACATGACGGTTATATATTGTTAATCAGCATTGTCCAAAGTATCTCTATAAACAATAGAATCGATTTCGAAAATGCCAAATTTTTGGGTGAAAAATGCATAAGGGGTATGACCCCCTAAAAATCCCATATTATTCATCAACACGAATTCCCTGAAAAATCTAACAGTGTTATTCAATCGATAATGTCTTCAACCCATTCGAATCTCCCAGAATACTCAATTTGGTGATCCCTATCACCCATACTCTGAGGGCTCTGAGCTTCAGAACAAAACTCGAGGTCGCTCTATTCAATAAAACATAATTCGAATCGCTATCTATCATAGTTTAGATTTCAACCTGTCAACTGGCATTTTTTAAAAAAAATCGAAATTTCAAATCGTCATAGCTTCCGTTTCTTTGGTCGTATCCAATTTTGGTTTGCATATTGATGATCAGCATTGTCCAAAGTATCAATATCAAGCATAAAATCGATATCGAAAATCCCAACTTTTTGGGTAAAAAAAGCATAAGGGGTAAGACCCCCTAAAAACACTATATTTGCCATCAACACGAATTTCCTGGAAAATCTAACAGAGTTATTCAAATTATTATGTCTTCAACCCATTCGAATCTTTCAGAATACCCAATTTGATGATCCATATCACCCATACTTTGAGTGCTATGAGCTTCAGAACAAAACTCGAAAATGAAATATCGAAAAACTTAAAACGAAATAATTCATTAGTTATGAGGGCTACATGGACGATTTTGGTATCAAATTGTAAGTTTTCGAGGTCGCTCTATTCAATAAAACATAATTCGAATCGATATCTATCATAGTTTAGATTTTAACCTATCAACTGGCATTTTTTAAAAATAATCGAAATTTCAAATCGTCATAGCTTCCGTTTCTTTGGTCGTATCCAATTTAAGTTTGCATATTGATGATCAGCATTGTCCAAAGTATCCATATCAAGCATAAAATCGATATCGAAAATGCCAACTTTTTGGGTCAAAAATGCATAAGGGGTAAGACCCCCTAAAAACACTATATTTGCCATCAACACGAATTCCCTGGAAAATCTAACAGAGTTATTCAAATTATTATGTCTTCAACCCATTTTAATCTTTCAGAATACCCAATTTGATGATCCATATCACCCATACTTTGAGTGCTATGAGCTTCAGAACAAAACTCGAAAATGAAATATCGAAAAAATTAAAACGAAATAATTCATTAGTTATGAGGGGTACATGGACGATTTTGGTATCAAATTTTAGGTTTTCGGGGTCGCTCTATTCATTAAAACATAATTCGGATCGCTATCTATCATAGTTCAGATTTTAACCTGTCAACTGGCATTTTTTTAAAAAACTCGAAATTTCAAATCGTCATAGCTTCCGTTTCTTTGGTCGTATCCAATATTGGTTTGCATATTGATAATCAGCATTGTCCAAAGTATCCATAAGAAGCATAAAATCGATATCGAAAATCCCAACTTTTTGGGTCAAAAATGCATAAGGGGTAAGACCCCCTAAAAACACTATATTTGCCATCAACACGAATTCTCTGGAAAATCTAACAGAGTTATTCAAATTATTATGTCTTCAACCCATTAGAATCTTTCAGAATACCCAATTTGATGATCCATATCACCCATACTTTGAGTGCTATGAGCTTCAGAACAAAACTCGAAAATGAAATATCGAAAAAATTAAAACGAAATAATTCATTAGTTATGAGGGCTACATGGACGATTTTGGTATCAAATTGTAGGTTTTCGGGGTCGCTCTATTCAATAAAACATAATTCGGATCGCTATCTATCATAGTTCAGATTTTAACCTGTCAACTGGCATTTTTTTAAAAAACTCGAAATTTCAAATCGTCATAGCTTCCGTTTCTTTGGTCGTATACAATTTTGGTTTGCATATTTATAATCAGCATTGTCCAAAGTATCCATATCAAGCATAAAATCGATATCGAAAATCCTAACTTTTTGGGTCAAAAATGCATAAGGGGTAAGACCCCCTAAAAACACTATATTTGCCATCAACACGAATTCCCTGGAAACTCTAACAGAGTTATTCAAATTATTATGTCTTCAACCCATTCGAATCTTTCAGAATACCCAATTTGATGATCCATATCACCCATACTTTGAGTGCTATGAGCTTCAGAACAAAACTCGAAAATGAAATATCGAAAAAATTAAAACGTAATAATTCATTAGTTATGAGGGCAACATGGACGATTTTGGTATCAAATTGTAGGTTTTCGAGGTCGCTCTATTCAATAAAACATAATTCGAATCGCTATCTATCATAGTTTAGATTTCAACCTGTCAACTGGCATTTTTTTAAAAAAATCGAAATTTCAAATCGTCATAGCTTCCGTTTCTTTGGTCGTATCCAATTTTGGTTTGCATATTGATAATCAGCATTGTCCAAAGTATCAATATCAAGCATAAAATCGATATCGAAAATCCCAACTTTTTGGGTCAAAAAAGCATAAGGGGTAAGACCCCCTAAAAACACTATATTTGCCATCAACACGAATTTCCTGGAAAATCTAACAGAGTTATTCAAATTATTATGTCTTCAACCCATTCGAATCTTTCAGAATACCCAATTTGATGATCCATATCACCCATACTTTGAGTGCTATGAGCTTCAGAACAACACTCGAAAATGAAATATCGAAAAAATTAAAACGAAATAATTCATTAGGTATGAGGGCTACATGGACGATTTTGGTATCAAATTGTAGGTTTTCGAGGTCGCTCTATTTAATAAAACATAATTCGAATCGCTAGCTATCATAGTTTAGATTTTCACCTGTCAACTGGCATTTAAAAAAAAAAAATCGAAATTTCAAATCGTCATAGCTTCTGTTTCTTTGGTCGTATCCAATTTTGGTTTGCATATTGATAATCAGCATTGTCCAAAGTATCAACATCAAGCATAAAATCGATATCGAAAATCCCAACTTTTTGGGTCAAAAATGCATAAGGGGTAAGACCCCCTAAAAACAGTATGTATATTTGCCATCAACACGAATTCCCTGGAAAATCTAACAGAGTTATTCAAATTATTATGTCTTCAACCCATTCGAATCTTTCAGAATACCCAATTTGATGATCCATATCACCCATACTTTGAGTGCTATGAGCTTCAGAACAAAACTCGAAAATGAAATATCGAAAAAATTAAAACGAAATAATTCATTAGTTATGAGGGCTACATGGACGATTTTGGTATCAAATTGTAAGTTTTCGAGGTCGCTCTATTCAATAAAACATAATTCGAATCGCTATCTATCATAGTTTAGATTTTAACCTGTCAACTTGCATTTTAAAAAAAAAAATCGAAATTTCAAATCGTCATAGCTTCCGTTTCTTTGGTCGTATCCAATTTGCATATTGATAATCAGCATTGTCCAAAGTATCCATATCAAGCATAAAATCGATATCGAAAATCCCAACTTTTTGGGTCAAAAATGCATAAGGGGTAAGACCCCCTAAAAACACTATATTTGCCATCAACACGAATTCCCTGGAAAATCTAACAGAGCTATTCAAATTATTATGTCTTCAACCCATTCGAATCTTTCAGAATACCCAATTTGGTGATCCATATCACCCATACTTTGAGTGCTATGAGCTTCAGAACAAAACTCGAAAATGAAATATCGAAAAAATTAAAACGAAGTTACGAGGGCTACATGGACGATTTTGGTATCAAAATGTAGGTTTTCGATGACTTCAAATTGTATCGTGTGAAAGACATTTTTGATCTGAATTGAATGCTCAAGATCCCTATCTTTATAATTTCAAGGATAATTATTACAGTGTCAGTCAAAACATCTTCGAAAATTGAACAATATCAATAAACTTTGTAGAATGAAAACTGGATATTGAGAGATATCCTTAGGTGTTGAAGATATGCTATCGCGGACTTTCTTAGGATCTTCTTGAGACAAAATTGTAGTACACCATTTTCTAATGTACCGAACTGTTTTCCCAGCACACACCGATAAAGCGGAAAATTTTTCGATTCGAATCATATAAACAGTATTTCAACCCTGAATGAAGAGAAATAGAGAAAAAACATAGCCAATGACACTTACACAATTCATACAAATCTAATGACACCTTATACGTTGAAATCCATCAACCCGTTCGGGCTGTAGAGCGTGAAGAAGAAATCTGAAATAGACATACCAGATCCTTCACCATTTTGCGTTCAGATCTCAACTCATCGGAAAGATTCAATTCTCTTATCTAAACGATTAGATGAGGCGATCAGGTTATTGGGCTCGGAGATAAGGATTACCTTTGATCTAACTGAAATGAGAAAATAAGAATAATGAAACACAGGGTTATACCATCATCATCAGCATTGAAATTTAATTGATGAAAATTTCAATCTATTCTTTTTGAAAGGGAGATCATATAAGGGTTCATTTATTCATCAACTGTATGCAAACCACAGAAAAAGTCAATACCTGATTCGTGGTAGCTGAAGTCTCGTTATATGTGGTTGGATCTCTCACCCAAAGTACAAATATTGTTCGCGTATATATCAGTAACTCACCCATGGATCACTCCACATGATATTTAATCAGCGCTGAACTAAATGACAACTTGACTGTTACGGGTCAATACAAACAGTATTATTAGAACAGAAGTTTCGTCCATTTGTCATGAAACGAGTGTAGTTAAATAGGGTTTCAATGCCATAAATCACAGCGCACTGCGGACGCAAATAGCTTTTTGACAGTGGACAATTCAGCTGTAACAATCGGGAATACATAGAAAATGCTTTTATTCCGACTAAGGCCTCGACTGCACGGCTTCATTGATAAATCATAATGAGTTTGTCGTTATGAAACGATTCTCGGTTACAGCAAATTTCTGAATAGATTATTGCTTCGTACCTACATACGTCAATTAAATTGGCGATTTAATCGGAATTAACAAGGCTGGCGGATGAATTGAAATACGAATTTCGCTCTGATCACATCATCATGTTGTATTCATCAAAGGGGGTACTATTATTTGAAGGAGGCAAATAACAAATATTAACTAACAGGAGGTTTGTAGATAGTTTGGATATTCAGGTATGGACCTGTTATGAACATGCAAAATTGTCGCTGATGTTATTGCAGCTTGATTTCTTTCAGTAGATTTTGAAGACTAAGGAATTCAAGTGAATATTCAATTCTCCAATAAATACAGGGTGAGTATTTGACTTGTACATATATTTCAACTGTAGATTCCTCTCATCAAACGAAACACTTTTTTCCTATACCATTTTTCAAAATTCGGTTTGGTTTCGAAGATACAGGGTGTCGAAAATCCATGAAAAAAACACTTTTCTGTTTATATCTTCGGAACCGTTATTTCGAATGAACTGAATTTTGGTTGAGTTTTTACTCTATTCATGGTGCATATTCCTCAATCAAAACCTATTCAATATCTCTACTAGTATAAAAGTTACAGGGTAGTCGACTCATCAATACACGCTAAAACACCATAAAACCACTTTGAAAAAATGAACGGTTCATATTTTCGAAAGAATCAATCATTTAAGAAACTAAAAGTATTCGTATTTTTTCTCAATAAAACGCGTCGTTTTCGAGTTATTTCCAATTTTACTCGGAGAAATTTGACGAAAAAATCATTAATTTCAAGAATAATCTGAATGCGTCTCTGAATTAAATATCATCGAATATTATTCCTTCTCTGGCCTTTAAACGAGTTTACAATGTTGTCACAATATTTATCAACTTTTTTAATTATAAAATCCCACAAATGTGGGAGATAAAATTGAACACCAAGGAGGATTTAACACGCACAGTTTCTATTGAAAATTCATAGTTACCGGTCCATATTGAAGTTAAATGTCGATGAAATAAAAAATTCGGATATGAATGACCAATCTCGATACAAACTACTTATTAAATTGAAATTAATGAAAAATAAAATGATACCTTATAATCTGTGTCGAAGTTTCTATCTAAACAATATCCTCTTGGAAATTTATAAACTCGACACGGTTAAGATTATATTAATTCACTTCACATAATAATCACATTAGAACAATAATTCACTGAATGTATTCAAAACTTCACATAATGTTTACAGTTTGTTCAGAGACTCTGGACTCTGGTTTGTTATTGTTTATAGTTGGCCTCCATATAACCAATCTTTCGGTTTTCGCTCTACGCATGCGTGGTAAAATTTGGCGGCAAAATCGATTCATGATGGAAACGGCAGAATTCATAGATATTTGTACCACGGTGTATCGTGATTTATACTATGTTTCGTAACAAATCCTTAACCTCAATGAAAATATCAGCAAGCTGACAACATCTTCTTGAATTTTCTGTGCAAACATTCACAGAATATATACAAAATAGATTAGGTTAGGTTGTTTAATAATAAATTCTGATGATCTGAATGGAGAGTCTTTCTTCATGATATTGTTTGGGAATTTCGAGGAAAATATGAACAAGTTATTAGTGTTTACAAACTAATCTGCAGAAAAATCGAAGAAGGAACTTATTTTGGTGTGAGAAATGTGGTTTTTAGTTGAAGATATAATCCGATGAAACTAACTGTTTTTGTTGAAATGATCGTGTTTGCAACATTTTTATTCCAATAAGGTTAGTACTTGAGTATTTTCTAAATGTATAAACTCAATTTCTATCGAGAAATATGAACTTTGCATCAATTCCAGAAGATCATTTCAGAGGCGTAGTCAGCCAATTTATTTTTCAAATGGCTATATCTTTTTTACAGAGCCGAACTCTGAAAAATGGAAAATGAAAAAAGGTTTCTTTCGACCTCAAGAATCTTCAATTAAAATATATGTACAAGTCAAAGACTCACCCTGTATACAGATGGAATCGTTGAAATTATTCTGCTTGCAAAATTCTAAACTTCACAGAGTAACGGTAGATGATCGCGTAAAGAGTGGGCACTAAAGCTTAGCAGACATTATTTAAACCTTTTTCATTGTCGTCCAGAGCCATTCATTCTCAGGATTCTGAGCAAGATAACCGTGCAAGTGATTCACCCCTATGCTGTTCATGTTTTACACGAAAACGAGAGAACCTTTTTTTAAATTTCACAATGAAACATATGCAACGCACGTCTCATTAAGAATTTTCTCATGAATAAAATATGCTCGTTCTTTTATCCACCAGCAATTTTTCAATTCACATGAAAGTCTCTTCCCCCGTATCATTTTGAAATGCTCTGATACGAAATGAAACAAAGGTCCATAATAAGTCAAACGACTCTCATTAAAAACGTATTTTGAATGATCGCGACGAAGGTTTTGATGTGCAACTAAGCGACATACTCATAATTTTGTTTGTTCGTCAGAATGAATGGCTTAATTGCTTGTTTGTGAATTTTTATCCAATTCGAAAAGACTAATGAGATGGCGAAGGCGTCTTTCGGATCAATAATTTCATTTGACGAAAATGAGACAAATATAACGAAATATCACTGCCTAAAAATACAGAGTGACCCACATGAAGTCCAGTCAGATATTTCCATAAGTATGAGTTCTTCAGGTCTCCAGTCCAATTTTTATTTGGAGAAAGACGTCCCTTAGCTCGTAGAATCGTAGAACTTTTTGGACTACGAATTATAGAAATTTCGAATGATTTATTTCCACATTTCCTTTGTCTCGACTCTATCTGCACTTTTTTCATACAAGTCAGTTTCCGAAGCCAGAAAACAGCTCTGAATGCCAGGGAAAAATAAGCAGTTTAATGAAAAATATCAACATTTCATAAATCATTCTTGTTTCCCTGGCGTCTCTTTTAGTGGAAGATTGATTTCTCAACTTCTCCTGATTAAAGACCAGCTTTGAAGTATCAAGATGAAGGCTAATTGAACGGAGTTGAAGCGAATATTGTAGCAGATATTAATTTGGTTATCACGATGAGACGAGCCTTTCATATTCAATATTAACGAGGGAAATGAAGTGCTTTTCGATCGTTTTAGATTAAAGATGCTCCAAACTGTTTCCAGTCTGGGAGCGAAATAGTATGAGTGAATGATTGGGTGCTCAATTAATTATGCCTAAGGTCATGTTCGATCAAGTAGAAGTAGAAAAAACTCTATTCATATTGGTTTCCTCCATAAATTGAAGAATATAACGAGCTGCCTTAATACAATCGAATCAGGGAATAATTCAAACATCATCTTTTTCCTTATTGGGCCGTCAAATCTTGCATTTTTGTCGGAGAAGTGTAGATCCTGACCATGTTAGCGGTCTTGTTATGACCTTCATCAGAGCAAAATGGAACATTGGTCCTAATTATTCATTTCCAGAAGTTACTTTTGAGATATATTTCATCCTAAGCGACAGTTAGAAGTCAAGATCAAGAACTTGCGATGTTGAATAAAATCTTGTGAAAGAGTCTTGGTTATTTGTTGTTGAATGCAAAGTATACTTTATTGTCATATAAGCTCTAGTCTTGATTTTGACTTCTCCATGTCACTTGAAGTGAAATATATCTCAGAAGTGACTTATGAAAATGATTTTGTTTTTGTCGGAGGTGAGTTATGTTGCTCTGACGGAGGTCATAACAAGATCACAACCATGGTCAACATCAACTCTTCTTCTGTGTGAGGGGAACTTCTGTTAGTTTCCCTGAAGAATGGTTTTTTGTGACTTGACACTTGTTGGTATTCATTTTCCTGAAAAACTCCCAAACTGTTATGAATATTCAGTAGCAATTAGATCTCCCTTATGGCTCGAATGTTCTCTGGTCCACTTCGATCCTTCGAAAAAGATTTAAACTACGTCCTCTCCATGTAATTTCCTTTTTGTATACGTAACCGTCTTTTACTGTTGACAGAAAGAACATCAAAGAGGAAGAGATCCAATTATGCAAATGTTCCGCTCGCCGTTTTTTCGTGTGAATATCTTTGCTTTTGGGACCTACACCTTTTACGTTCTTAGCGAGAAAATATTCATTTATTGAGGAATTTACTTCGATACACTGAAATTGGCATGTATTTTTCAGTTCGTTGGAATTTACTCTCGATTATTTTATATGGTGGCGATGTATGCTTATTAACGTCAGTAAACTTTTTCGGCTATATGCTACATAAAGCTCTGGCAGTGAAGAATGAGTAAAGTGAACCGTTTCTGCCAAAGGATAAATAGAAATTCCCCTTCGCTAATAGGCACCTTATAATAAATCTTGCAGATCTTCGTAGAGACCGTGGGTGTTCTCTACAGTAATCCTCACTTATTCAAGTCGTTTGGCATCGCCTGTTTCGAATGGCGGCCCTTTCCATTTATTTTTTCAACTGCAATCGAGTACGAACTGAACAGAAGGGCGAATTCTGAAGTGTTGAAGAAGGAAGAGGAGAACGAAGGAACAGTTTGAGGAAATTGAATATATCTTAAACTCTGGACCAAATGTTCAAAGACTTCTCCTCGTCTTTATTTGAATGTTATGCTTGAAATAATATTCACATAGTTTGTAAGAGTTGTAACACTGAATTGGAGGTGTTGCTCGATGAGAACTCCAGACGAAAACAATTTTAGTTCACTTCGAGCATTGCATGGTGCAGTCCTCAATGCAATATTTCAGTATTCCACCCCAACTCTCTTATCGGAGAATCGAAGATAGTACGGAAAAGGTGTAACTAGTTCTCTCAAGAAACGCGAAGTTTTTTGTACCAACTTTCCCACTTAACTAAGTGCCCCAGTGTATAAGTTAAGTCCCTTAGGGCCGGTTTTATAAAAGAATTTTGTTCCTCGGTTGAGCCCAAATCCGCCGTAGAATGTCGATTTCCGTATTATAAACATCCAACCTCGGGTTCAACCCTGGATTGACTCAATCGGTGAATATAGCTCCGTTTGAGATTTGAACCGAGGATTGAAACGATTGACGTTTCTAGATGGCCGACAACTAATCTCACTTCATGTTGAAAACAAAACAAAACATTTTGTTTTGGCACATTGAAGTTGCTTGGAATGAAAATATTATATGATATTATATTGATAGAATGCCTGATATTAATCATAGTCTTCTGTAGGTTTGCTATGTATTAATAATTCTTCTATAATAATCTTTGGTGTTTGGAAAAATATTCCTAAATTGAAACTGAATTTTTGTGCCTTATCTTCGAGGGATAGAACTGCCAGGTTCCTGTGTGAATATAATATCGAAATGACTCTAGTTATGATAATAATGAAATAACTGCAAGGCATTCAAAAGATAGTAACGATAGTGAATAAGAAAGATACCAATCGAATGATTTCACATTTCCTTTCGACCTCTTCGAAGATGGCACAAAGAAGAGATTTTGGTTGAATAAAAAAACTCTTTTATCAGGTGGATGAAATTACTCTGAATAAGCTGAATCTTTTCAGAGTTGTTAACATTTTGGAAGATTTTTGTGGTATACATAAATCAACATCAGAAAAAAGTCAGAAAGTTGTGAAATGTCTAGAACTTTGGACATTATCAAAAAGTATTCTAGTGCTTATTTTATATAATTCTATCAAAATGCCAAGCAATCAACAGGAATAGCAACTAACAAGGGAAAGGTTGTATTGACTTTGACTGACCAAATTTCGTTGTATTAGAACCGTGTTGCTGGAGCGCACTCACGTTCTAGAAGGATTTCTTGATTATTATTACATAGTACAGGTGCATGCTTATTTTAATGGGTTATGAAAATGCCGAATGCTACTGATGTGAAAAGGATTACTTTTCTTCAAATTTCCAAGTTGCTAAGCTTATGAATTTGGTAATTCTCATCATAGAAAATTTTTAATATACTCTAAAAAAATGATTGATGACACCGATCCCATCTCGCAGATCAATGGATGATAAATTATTCAATGAAGCTCACATATGAACTATGAATTCAATTCAAAGACTCTCTGGCGTGTAAAAAAACATTTCTCATTCTTTTATTCAGGATCTGATTACATTTGAAAACAACTATTATTTTTGTGACTTGCGGAGTCCTGCATAATATTGCTAGACTGATTCTATTCATGACTCTCAACCTGAATAAAGGGAAAAATAATAATAAATGCTATCTTTAAATTTAATGTATATTTCATGTACTCGATCAAACAAGATCAAGAATGATTTGTTCCTATTCTAAATATAACTACATCCTTGTGGGACTGAATGTTAATGCGATTTCATTGGATGTTTTGAATTGTCCTAGCTTTTATTTGGTTACTTGGCATAATAGTTTGAGATAAGACTTTTCAGAATATCAAAATAGAACAAACTTAGATCATTCGAGTCAAATAAGTTGACAAAAGTGATAAAGACTAGAGCGTATTTGGCAATAACTTCGAGTGGAAAAAATTCGTACGAAGTCTGTCCTCATTTCATAAATTACAAAATTTCTTATTACATAATTTGTTTTGATGTAGGAAATCAGATTTCACTAAATTATCTACCGTGACCGTCACAAAACACGGGAATATTCGAATTAGCTTTTTGTTTTGACTTTATTAGACTACGATTATTGAATTTATCCAAACATGGTATAAAAAAACCTGCCAAAATACTTCGAGAAATGAGATTCAGGTTAGCCAACACAGAAAAAGCGATCTCAATCCGAGGTTGTTCAAACGAGGCTGCAAAGACGTTTATAATACCGAACTTTTTTCAACCGAGGGTTAACTTTCAATCCTCGTTTGAGTAACCTCGGATTGAACGTACCTTCTATAAAACAGGTCCTTATTGATGTAACCCCAGAAGAAACCACAGCAGCTGAATTAACAACTCAGTCAGTCGGACATATCGAATTGCGGTAAGTGATAGTCATTGCTCAATCCAGTTAACCAACCAAACGTTTATTTTACCCATCGAATTCATATGTCAGCGACTTATATAGATGTAATTCTTATGACTTAACTGCCTCAGCGTCCTCTTACTTTTGGACCTGAATGGCTCATTCAGTAAACTTTTTCGATAACGCTTGTACGTTAACGTTCCTAAGAATAATCTGAGGTCATGACTGATATTCAATGAATTTATCCACATTTAAGTTTCATATCCTCCTTCATCCATTAATCTCCGGTCAATTCAGCAACCTCCGATTGATTTTCCCCAAATCCATGTAGTTAAATCCACCTACCCTAAAGACCCAGATTTTGACACATATCGCCAAATCGGGTTACAGGCAGCAAGACCCCGTTCTCTCCCCAACTCGAGCGACCAGATTATCCTGTGATAAATTCCGGAAATGAATCAACCTCTTCGTGCCCTGGGTCCCTGAGATCCCAGATTTGCGCGACTAAATTTAATTGTGTTCATTCCGAAGCCGCGATCTTCGAATTACATCGGTTAGTCCGAAGAATAAAGGTAGTGTTGTGAAAAATTAAATTAGGGCTCACTGGGGAAATTCCGCAGGAATTTCCTCTGGTTGTCAACTTTCTGCTTTCTGAGTCTCAGATTCATTGAACATCTTTATGGGTTCCTGCTGGATTTGGTTTAAACTTTCAACATGCACAGTGTTCGTTTTAAATAAGGAAATTAACTTGCTTCTCCCCAGTTGTTACAGTTACTAAATAGTAGCACCAAAGTGCACTGAAGGATTTCCGATCGAGAAATCGGATTTTCGTAAGTAAGGGCATCCGAAAAAAATAGAGAAAACACTTTGCTAAGTAATATTTTAACAAGAAACATGAGTGCTGGTGGCATAAAAAATCCGAGTCGAAGACGAGGATTTTTGCACCTGCACGAATGCTTTTCGTTAAAAAATATTACTTTGCATTGTGTTCAGAGGAAATATTAGATGCCCGAATGGTATTTGACAAGACTATTTCATGAGTCACAGATTATTCTTGATGCATTATTCATATACCCCATTCACAATTATGAAATCTACATGGACTTCAAAGAATACATACAGGGTGATTCAGTCATGAAATAAACTGCGAATAATAATAATAATAATAATAATAATAATAATAATAATTAACGCACGGGTGTGGTTTGGTTTCTCCCACGCCACATGGGGGGTGACGTCCCCACGGCCCGAGTTACCTGGGCCACCAAGGGTAAATGGTGGCGAACCCATGAAAATGGGGAAAATGCCAGCAACGAGAAGTGGAAACCGATATCATGGCAGAAGATCTAAATGCCACTCCACCTGCTGGCTCGACCACCGTGAGGAGGACTGTCCGCAGGGGAGCTCGCAACGCACGTATCAATTGGAGCCGCGAAATGAATATTGAAGTATTGCGAGCTTTTTATTACGTGAACAATTGCGAGGACAAACCACTTCCTGGATGGAGATACGAGTTCACCGGAATGCATCCGGAACTTCAGCTGACGGAAGGGAATCATTCAAGAAAAAGATCGAATTATCCCAGAGGATCGCGGGATATGCACAACGGGCTGTAGCATTGCAAACCTGTCACATCGTGCGGAAATTCCTGAACTAGTGGGAGGAACTGAATTGTTTTTTCACTGGTTCAAAGAAATAATACCAGCTTAAGCTGAGACCGGGAGACCGATGAGGAATAATAATAATAATAATAATAATCACGGGTGTGGTCTGGTATCTGCCATGCCACATGGGGGGTGACGTCCCCACGGCCCGAGTTACCTGGGCCACCAAGGGTAAATGGTGGCAAACCCATGAAAATGGTGAACTTAATGAGCCTCGGAAATGAGTCGCTGCCTGGGGAGCGCCAGGGCATGTCCGGAGCCGACGCTGGGCATGACAGCATGCGATCCGTCGGTGGCAGGGTGCTGAGGAAGCGGGCCCCTGTCATTCAACAGAATACAGCTCCACCAGAACATCAGGAAGTGGAATCCCAAGACATGGCAGAAGATCAAAATGCCACTCCACCTGCTGGCTCGACCACCGTGAGGAGGACTGCCCGCAGGGGAGCTCGCAAAGCACGCATCAAGTGGAGCCGCGAAATGAATATTGAAGTAATGCGAGCTTTTTATTACGTGAACAATTGCGATGACAAACCACTTCCTGGATGGAGATACTCCCTCTATACCGAGTTCACCAAGAGGCACCCAGAACTTCAGTTAACAGAAGGAAACATTGCGGATCGTAAAAATGTTATTATACGGAAAAGCTACCTGACAAGACAGGAACTAGATGAGATCAAGAGAGAAATGGGCTACACAATCAATCAAGAACAGATTGTCGGAAGTCAGAATGAAGAACCCACCGAGCCGCTAGAGAGACCAGCAGATACGGCGAGGGACCTGTCTGTCACACGAACTACTCACCAAGACTCCCCACAATATCGCCAACTGTATGACACCTTCCATAGTAACCTGGCGCAATACGAATATACTGATCCGCTCAACCGCCCAATCCTTCCAAAATTGAACTTCAACTCTACGGCCAAAAATAACATCGAGAGGCTCAACGAAATATTGGCGGAACACCTGAGCACTCAATGGACGTTGGAACAAGTCCACTTATCTCTGTACTGTGCTGCCATCACAGTAATCGGACAAAATGGACAAAAGATCTACATTCCAAGAACCAGTGAACAGAAGGTTAAAAATGAAACTCCTGCCTGGAAAAGAAGATTGATGCAGGACGTCGATAAACTTCGAGGAAAAGTTGATGTTCTGGATGAGTTCCTGAAGGATAACAAATCGCGTAAAGTATTAAACAAAGTGCGAAAAATAGCCACATCCGCGGGGGTGGACCTGAGATCTCCACGTCATAAGGAGTTGATAGTTGAACTGAAAGATCGCTTGAGACAACAAGCTAAAGCCAAAGGTGCTCGCCTACGAAGATACAACGAGCTTTCAAAGCGAAAACAACAAAATGCTGAATATGTGAGAGACAGAAAAAAGTTCTTCAGAAGTCTTGAAAAGCCATCCGAAATCTCCTCCAATCTGCATGCTGGTATCAGAAATGGCGAATTTCGGCAGTACTGGAGTTCCTTATGGTCGGAGACTGGTCGATTTCAGGGAAACACTAGCTGGCTTAGGGACATTGAACACCAGGCTTCCGAAATCGTTGAGATGAGAACTGATCTTTTCACAGTCGAGGAAATTTCCAACATTGTCAAAAACACTAGTAACTGGAAAGCGCCAGGACCCGACCGACTTCACAACTTCTGGGTTAAACAGTTTACATCATGTTTCCCAAGTCTGGCTAGATGTTTTTCGGAGGCACTGGAGGATCCCGTCAAGATACCTACTTTTCTCACTCAAGGCAATTCCTATATGCTTCACAAAAGAGGAGATCGCAGCAAGCCAGATAACTACAGACCCATTACGTGTTTGTCAGTGTTGTACAAGCTATTCACTTCGCTTGTTAATAATGCGATATATCGTCATTGTGAAGCCAATAACATTCTGGAAGAAGAACAGAAAGGCTGCTCTCGAGGATCTGCGGGATGCAAACATCAACTCACCATAGACGCTGTAGTGTTAAAGCAAGCCCAAGCGAGGAGAAGGAATTTGAGTCTATGTTATATCGACTACCAGAAGGCCTTCGATACGGTGCCCCACGATTGGCTTGTGAAAGTACTGGAGATTTATAAGATCTGCCCAAAAATAAAAGCTGTGCTCCAACATCTTATGAGTACATGGAGAACGAATATTCTTATAAACAACATCAATGCTGGAACCGTAAAAATATCGAGGGGGATATTTCAGGGAGATGCCCTGTCGCCGATGTGGTTTTGTATGGCACTGAATCCTCTTTCTACTCTTTTGAAAAACACCAACATAGGATACAGACCTGCAATGAGGAATCCGCGAAAATTGTCCCATTTATTGTATATAGATGATCTGAAGCTATTTAGCGAGAACCAAAACCAACTTCACTCGCTCATAGATATAGTGCGCTCCTTCAGCAGAGATATTGACATGTCCTTTGGTCTCGATAAATGCGCTATCATCAACATCAAGAAGGGTAAAATGGAGAACACCCAGGAACAATTTCAGGACATCTGCAGTTTGTTGCCAGAAGAGACCTACAAGTATCTGGGCATTCCTCAAAATCAACGGATTGACCACACCCGTTTGAAAGCTGAGTTCACTGCGAAATATAAAAACAGGGTTACCAAAGTGCTCAACACCAAGCTGTCTGCTAAAAACCAGATCGATGCCTTGAACTCTTGGGCCACGCCAGCACTGACTTAAACATTCGGAGTCTTGAAGTGGTCAGATGCTGATTTGAATGAGTTGGACCGACTAACACGTCGCCTAATGACAAAATTCAGATGTCTGCACACCAATGCATCGGTGAAAAGGCTGTATCTCCCTAGAAGAGATGGCGGACGAGGTCTGTTGAACATCTATAGACTCTGCAGAACTCAGGAGAAAAACTTGAGACGGCGACTGCTCGAATCTGAAGATAGCCTGATGAAATTGGTGACAACAGAAGATAAGGGATACACACCTCTGAACCTACAACACAGAGAACTGACGTTCGATATCTCTACCAGAAGCGATGATAGAAGTCTATGGCGAGAACAAGCATTGCACGGCAGATTTCCCAAGCACCTTGAGGGGGAAAATGTCGATAAATTAGCTTCTTTGTCGTGGTTGAATGCGGGACACTTGTATCCTGAAACTGAGGGATTTCTGACGGCTATCCAAGATCGAGTTATAAGAACTCGCAACTACGAGAAACACTGTTTGAAGCTTAACGTGGAGGACAAATGCAGGAAGTGCGGCGCAGTTGGCGAATCTATTGAACATGTAATCGCCGGCTGCCGAGTTCTTGCCGACAACGCATATCTGGGCCGACACAACCAAGTGGCAAAAATTGTTCACCAGCAGTTAGCTCTTCGGCATGGTTTTTTGGATACTTGTCCACCATATTATAAGTATCAACCTGCAGCAGTGTTGGAAACGGACGCAGCGGTTCTATATTGGGACAGACCCATAACAACGGATAGAACAGTGGACTACAATAGACCGGACCTTGTGTTCATTGAGAAGGATCAGAAGTATGGGGTGATAATTGATGTGGCAGTACCATTGACTCATAACATCGGAAAAACGGAGTCCGAAAAAATAACGAAATACGAGAACTTGGCAATAGAACTGAAGAATATGTGGCAATTGTCGAAAGTCACTATTATACCATTGGTGATTTCGGCTGAGGGAGTCATGTCAAAATCATTCAAGAGGAATCTTCAAAAGATCGAATTATCCCAGAGGATCGCGGGATATGCACAACAGGCTGTAGCATTGCAAACCTGTCACATCGTGCGGAAATTCCTGAACTAGTGGGAGGAACTGAAATGTTTTTTCACTGGTTCATAGGAGAAATACCAGCTCAAGCTGAGAACGGGAGACCGATGAAGAAGAATAATAATCAATGCTGTTAAACCAGACATACTTCTTCTGGACAAGGAGCTGAAGGAGTTATTTGTCGTGGAATTCTCCTCCCCTGCTGAAAATAATGTTGTGATGAAAGAAGAACAGAAGAGGCAAAAGTACAAAGATCTTATGTTCGAGCTTGGAACTTTATACCCAGGTCATAAAGTTAGGATGGTCGTACTAATCATAGGATGTCTCGGTGGAATGAGAGCCAACTACGTGGATGAATTGAAGATTATTCCGGCCTGTAGATCACTGGCCGAGGTATTGGCGCACAGAATGCAGAAAGCAGTGTTGCTCGGGTCACTTCATATCATCAGGTCCCATGAACTCTAGAAGCCACTTGCAGCCCATCTCTTTTGTTAAGGGACGCTACGAGGGCAGGATGAAGAACTCCTCCATTTAAGTGTGAGGGGTTTTTAGTGAGTAACCAAACAAGATCATGGATTCTCACACTACCGAGAGTGCGGACCCTCTCGGTGCCCATAAAGGGTTTTCCCCTCACACGGACGTAAAAAAAAAAAAAAAAAAAAAAAAAAAAAAAAAAAATAATAATCTTTATTAATCCCTTTTGACATATACAGTATGTATGGGACAGGTCCAAATAGAAATAACAATTTCAACAAATACAAAAATTATCCTCAAAATATTCTTTCAGGTTGTAATACCCTTTCTTTAACAAATTTTGTTTTATAACTTTTTTAAATTTATTCCTATTCAATGATTTCAATTGAGCTGGTAGATGGTTGAACAACAATATACCTTGGTAAATGGGGCTCGACTCAAACTTGGCAGTCGAATGAGATGGTATACATAGTGTGTTAGCATTTCGAGTAGAATAATGATGGAAACTAGATAAATTCTCAACTAGATGCTCATTTTCTTTAATATAAGTTAAACACCTCAATATGTACAGACAGGGAAGTGTCAATATTTCATACATTTTGAAGATAGGTCTGCATGAATCACGAGGTTTTAAATTAAAAATCATACGTATGATCCTCTTTTGTACTATGAAAACCCTTTGTGACGCACTGGAGTTTCCCCACAATAAAACATTATAATTCAAATAACTGAAAACCAGACTGTAATAAACATTTAAAATGGATTCAATATGTAGTGATGATTTAATTTGATTAATTGCGTAGAAGGAACTACTCAACCTTTTACTGACCGAGTCAACATGAAAATCTATCTTACGAAGATACCCAAAAACCACTTTTTTTTTCATCACCCTCTATTTCAAGATTACCTCCGTTGAGGTGGGAGTTTTCTTTCACCACTGTACTTGATATACAAACATCATTACGGCTGAATGTTTTTATCCACTTCCTATGACCAGATTTCTTTCTATACTCCATTCACAATTATAAAATCACAACTCTGGCCTTGGAAATTTGACACATTCTACTCTGTATCGAAGTTATGACGTTTTTCAAAATATTTTTATGTTCCAAGTCAACACTATGTTGCCCTTTCTACATTCTGAGCGTATTTTTCAGAATGTGAATGAATTGGAAAGTATGTGATGGACGAAAATAATAAACGTTTATATGAATTGATAGAAGGATTCCTTATCTAGTTATTTACATGAAAAGTACAAGGGATCACTGTTGAAATATATTATTTTTCGCCATGGAAGAAAATTGCATTGCTTTCATATAATTTCCATATGCATGCTTGTGAAGATTTAATGTTTATTATCCTCTTGAACTGAAAGTAAAAGACTTGATGACATCAATTGTTGATTCTAATCAAGAATTCATTAAAAAAATCAACCCAAAGATATAACATGAATTGATGGGTAATTACAAGAATCAAGAATAATGAAACATTATATCCCTCTATTGGAATCCAAATAGTTGAAGGGAGTTCTGATGCAAGAGGAATTTTTCCTTGGAATTGAGTTTTGGTTATGAATTAATGAGCTTGAATGTCAATTCCTGAAAGCTTTATAGATATACATTTAATTTATTTGATCTTTTGAACAAGAAGTAAAATATTCTGACTGTTTAGTAATTTATTAGTTTAAAAAATATTTATACATTACTACCAAAGTAGGTTCGTACAAATAAAATGGAATAGGTCAAATATATGCTTCACATTTATCATTCACCTGTTCTAAAATAAGACACAAAATCCTGGAATATGGAAAAAACCGATGTATTCTGGTTCAATATAGCCTATTTCTACTTTCGGCAAAGGATTGATAGGAATGAAAACTCCAGTGACACATTTCAATTCATCAGAATCTGAATTCACCTACCGTTGAATGCAATATAATCATATTTCTTCTTTTTTTTAGCTTTTTCGACGTGTTTTCTTCCTGAAACATGAAAACGATCAACAATAATCAGTTAGAGACGGGTGATGGCCATCCAGAACCCGTTTACTCACGAAAATCGTGCAATTTCATTCTGCAAGTTCTTTCCTCATAATTCCTCGAAAATCCTACCTGAACCATATTTTCCGGTCGCTTTCGTTAGAAGATCGTATAAGGAAGCCTTTTTTTGTCCATTTACACATTCCAAATGAATTTTGAGCACCAAAAACGATACCAAAACTAACCAAACTTCTGAAGGACTGGAATTTCGTTTGAAATCTTTCTAAATGGCGAGATACCTAAAAAAACTTCGTTATCAAGTATAAAAAGGTTGATTAGTACTTACTTTCGCTTTATTTATACTTTCCTATCGATATTTTGCCCCCATAATCGCCGATCGATTCGAACTAACAAAATGTGGAATATCTTTGATACTTTTACTTTGATGTAAACAAAGGAACTGGCAACGTCGTTTTGTCATCAACGATAGTTTCTGTACGCGCACAGACTTTTCATCAGGTGCACCAACTCCTGATAACGAAACCATGACCTCCTATGTGATTGAATAAAAGTGAATGGAGTATAGGTATTTGAAAACTGAAAAACAGGTTTTAAACTGCCGACAGCTTCTGCCATACAGTTTCATCTATAAACCATTTTACTTTCAAAATTGCGAGTTTCTGATTGGTCAGATTGGTGGAAATGAAGACGAGGGAAATAGTCATGTATAATTTCGAATTTATATGAATCAAATTTCTGTTCTTGTAACTTCATTACGTGGGGTCCATTTTATGCTCGCGAATTTCAACAATACCCCATATGTCATTAGAGGGGTGTGAAATTTTTGTGACATTCAATTATGAGATACACGTATTTTTCGTGTAGGTGGTGTGAATACGAACTTCTCATATACAATGTATGAGTCTGTTCCACGCTAATCTATTTTGTGCGGCCTGATGGAACTTTTCAACGGTTTATACCATGAGAAAATCGCATGTGGGTGTATTGAATGATTACTCCTACAGCGAACACTCATATTGTGAGGATATGCGATTACATTTCACTCTTTGTGAAGGTGAATAGAAGCTGATTCTTTTATATTACTGGATTATCAGTCGTGAAAAATACGAAACTAGATAAACCAATTATTAAAGATTAGAATGAACAAAACACGACTGCAAAAATATTCAACTGTTGATCAGTGGTGGTGAGTGAAAAATTGGGTACCTGAAGAAATGAAATTTCTGCATAACTACGAACTAATTCACATCAGTTTTTGAAGTTTTCGTAGACTTTATAGGCTACATGTATATGTATATGGGACTTCAGCTTGGAACGCTCTTTCGAATGTTTGGAATTCATTATATAAAACCTATCACAGCTCCGAAACCATGAGTCCAAATTGTATCATGTAGAGGACAATTTTGATCTGAATTGAATGCCTAAGGTCACTATTATAATAATTCCAAGAAATTTCATTTTTGTGTCAATAAAACATATCTGAAAATGGAACATATTATCAACTTCGCAGAAAAAAAATTGCATATTGTAAACTATTCTTAGGAGATGAAGATATGATGTCGCGTAATTTTTTTTAGATTTTGGGAAGGTGTACAGAATTATAAGTGTTGCATTTTCCAATATACCGTACAGTTTTCCCAGCGCACGACAATAAAGGGGAGAATCTTCGATTCGAATCATATAAACAGAATTTCAACACTGGATGAAGAAATATTAGGAAAAACCATAATTCACAATTCATACAAATCTAATGACACCTCATATGTTGAAATCAATCAAGCCGTTCGGGCATAAGAACGTGAAAAAGAAATAGACAAGCATACATATGCTACATAGCTATTTATGTAACAAGTACATAAATTAGGTCTTTATGGACGAGTCCAAAAGTTTATTGGGCGAGCAAAGCGAGTGAGGCCAATAATTTCGGCAAGTCCATAAGCCTAATTATGTACGAGTTGCATACAAAGCTTTATGTTTGACTGCAATGCAGAAATTTCATTTTCTGAAACGGCAATTATTATATTCGTCGCTTTATTTCAAGAAAACATTTAGTGTGCTTTTGCTTTCCTTACCTAAGTAACCATCAGCGACCTTAGAAACTTCACTGAACAAAGTTGTTAACTTCGTTGAGTTTGTGACAAACGTCATAATAATCCAAAAAATGGATAGTTCGGGAGAGGAAAGCGCAGAAAATTTAGCCGCAAGCGCCAAAGAATCTCTCCTACCCACTAAAAGTGCTTATGAAAATTTGTATGCGGCCTATAACAAGTGGTGTGAAACGAAGAAAATTGCAAAATCGAGAGAAGACTATGACAGTTGAGTCCAATAAAGTGGGGTCTAATAAAGTAGTCAATTATGGACTCTAAACGAATTCATGAATCAAGTGTTTATGAAGCAGTCGAACATAAAAAAAATAATATCCTCCTCCTGGCGCTAGTATTTTGTTGTGAACCATTCTCAGTCATAAGAACTATGTGTTATTTTTCATGCTTAACTGAATTCCACACATGTTAGGTTCAGTAATGAATTATTTTTCGATTTGTTTTAAGCCTTCCGATAAAGCAGCGGGTTATTCGAAAGCGACCAGGATCCTCCACCAATTTGCAACGAGGTTGGGATATCATTATCGGAAATCTTCAATTTTCTTATCTTAACGATCAGATTAGGTTATAAGGTCATTGAGCTTTGATGCACACATTTTTATTATACCTAATTGTTTGTCTTGAGCACGCCGATAAAGCGGAAAATTCGATTTTTTATATGGAAACATTTATCAACGCCGGAAACAGCGCACTTCAATCGACCAATTTTCAGTGATATTTCCAAAACATTCACCATCTTTTTGGCGAAAATCCAAAATACACAAGTTGGAAATATCGATCTCTACTTGCAGATGCCATTCGCAGAATTTGAATACGACGATTCTCCTCGAAATTATTCGAATGAACGTTAAAGAACAAAATAGCCACTTCTCACATTCAAATTGCCTGGAATCAACAACGGAAAATTTGACCATAATGCCGTCAATCAAAAGCCCATGAAAGCGTTATTCGAATCCCATCATACGTTCGTCAGCAAACATTAGACAGGTCATTTCCAGAGGAAAACAATTGAGTTTCGCTCTCCTCCTGGCTGAAAAAACGGGCATCCTCCATCTCGCCAACTATGATGGAACGGCCAATATATCACGGTAATCTGCATTGTGAGAGCATTTGCGTTGAAAAGGGAATGATTTATCCGGACATATTTAATGTTGATATGCCTGTTCCTGCAGAGTAATTGAGACTGGTTAGAAAAATCCGCCAGCGTTGGCGTTTTGGAGAACATCCTATCTTTCTGGTTCAATTTCCGGGAATTTCGGCACTTTATTCCCGTGAGAATGGAAATTTGGAATGGCTCCTCGACAAAATGGACTTTACAGCTGACAAGATTCTTTGAAATTCATTTAATTCCCGAACGAATCTAAATAAAGTTCTATTTTTCAATTCGGATGTAGGCTCTATTTTGTTTCCAAGGAATGAATACTTTTTGATATCTTGCAAACCTCGTCCAACGGAATATGGAATCAATATTGAATTTCTTCAATTCAAATAATTTTCCTCACATTTTTCAGACATACTCTTGCTTCTGCAACATACTTTCTATCGCGAATACGAGTCTGAAATGGATTAACCTGAGCTGAAGCGACAAATCATTCAAACGTTACAGTCGGGGTTTTGCCTCGCAAGAAAATTCCAATCAATTTTCATGCGGCTTACTGCCCGAAAGCCTAGTTCGTTTTTCATTGTTTCCACCACGAACATTGTACTGGGATAATGCCAGGATTTTGATTTATTGCCCTTCCAAATTGTTGTATTTAGGAACCCAACACGAAACAGTTTGATGAGGTGTATTTTATTTCACTATGGCTATTTCGGGAAAAATTAATAATAATGGGATCCTGCAGTGATAAATTATTAGGAAAGGTAAAGTTTTCCGGTCGGATAAGTATTGGATAAATGGTTATCATGACTACTAACTCGAACTGAGCGGTTTTCCAGCATTCGTTGTATCCAATCCAAGCTTAATCGGGGAAAAGAATGAACTTATAAACCAAATATTTGTAGAACGAGAATTAAAGAACAAATTTTGGCTTAGGGAAGTTCTTGAGATTTTGTAGACCATAGAGTTGAAGAGAGTGGGTTAACCATTGAGGTCTGAATGCTCTCCGTTACCGACGTAACCATTCGCAGTATCAACTTTGTGATATCAAGTCTTAATGAAAAAAAATACGAATTCTAGCCCGATGTATTTCAAGACAAACAATCTCAGAGGTCGAAGAAGTTTTCAGTTCACTACTCATAGTTCTCTCAGAAGCTCTCACTTTTTTCTTCTCCTAGATCATTTCGAATAAATTTTTTGACTACCTTTTCTATAAGTACAAGGAGCGAAATCTAAATAAAAGCTTTTTATAGATCAAGTGAAGATGAAGCGAAGCTCAAGTTATTTTTCATTTCTTCTACAAATACCTATTGAACAGTTCAAAATGAAGTAAAACAAAAATCCTGAAAATGTACGACTTATATCAAATCTCTGAAGTGAATGCTCTCCTCAATTGCTCAGGGTAAATATTCTTTCAAAGGAGAGGAATCTGGAAGTATCGATTCATCGTGCCATTATCTACAGAAAAGAAAGGGAAAATGTAGGAGAGGAGTCGAGATTTACTGCAATCAGAAAAAATCGCAAAAACCTTTAGATTTCTCTTGGAATTGTCGGTCATACATTATGAGAGACGCAATGTAGACTTCAACCAGAATATATGGAGAATTCATACGACGTTTTTGGAGCTTATGAATTCTTTATTTTCGTTATTCACCGTCAGTTCATTCAGTCTTTTATGTCCGCTTTTTGAATGGATTTTGCAATATCGCTTTCTAGGAAATAATCCGTATACTCAGAATCGCTCCAATCTTGCCAAGAAAGGTCTTATCCTTCTTCTCTAATCGAACACTTTATCTTCAAGGTTCGATCATCGATATCAGACAGCGTTGACTGTTGAAAACCTAGATGTCGCAACAGTCTTAGAGGTACTATTGACATCCGTCCTAGGTCCAATAAGTGCAAAGAAAAGTTCTTTCTCCGTTATGCAGAGAATTTCAAACGAGACCAATTTATGTCGAAAGGTGTCTGCAAGTGTCTCTCATCGTAACTATATCGACCGATTTTCATGCATAGGGTTCTTCGGTATTGCCTGGTTCCCATCATGAAATTTTGTACATGTGGAAAGCAATATCATGAGGAAAGTTTCCAATCTGTCGTCAAATATGTGATTGAGCAACTCTGTTGGTTTATCTTAGGTAGGTAATACTGGTTATTTAGTGTATGTTTTATATGTACCTATTTCCAACTATGATCAAGTATGGACAAAACCCTATTTTCCAACAACGGGGTGACTAGCTGGTAAAACCTTAGTGCAACAATATCAGATCTGTTTGAAGTCACAAACAGTATTATAGAATTCTTTGTAATTCACGAATTGAATCTCCTTTGTTCAGGAACAGAAAATGAAATGGTTTGTTCGAGAAATAATCTGCGGCATCTAACACAATCAACTAAGAACCCATTCCAAGAAAACCCTACACCAAAGGCTCCCCCAATTAATATATATGATCACAAACCCTAAAGCCTCGAATAATCCCACACTATCCCACTAACAGAAATCTCGCATTCTCTGAAGAAGAATGGATCTTTATTTCTGGACCGCAATCAGCAATAGGACGTTCCGCTATCGATTTGAACTTTTCTTTAGGGAGGGATTACACAAATGCCTCCCAAGGCATTTGGAGAGGAAGAATAAATATTTGAGGAGGAAGAATGCCAGTTCCCCGAGACCCTAATTATCGGGGTGAAAGGGATATTTGTGAGGAGAATGAATTTGGAGATGAATAATTACAAGTATTTTATGTTCGGAAAGAGATGAGAGGAAAATTCGTTGGGAAAATGATTCCCACTGTTTGAGATGAATATTCTTTGTACTTCTACTTTTTCTGGTTGCTAAATTAACAACTTCGAGGTTTTCTGTTAGCCAACTGTCTTTTGTAGGAGTGAAGTTTGACTTTTGCATTTATATCATTTTCGGATTTCATTCATTAAGTTTATATAGTTTGTGATGTTTTCATTTTTCTGTGCTTCATTTTGAACATCGAAACTAGCAGTTCAATTTTAAGCTCGTAAAATCTTCATTGTATCGAGGAGATCAAATCGATATTTCTAAGAGTTTTATTTTCGATTGTTTGTCGAGTATTCTTTTGATCTTTGATATCTGGGTGGTCATCTGAAGGGCCGAGGGAGAATTGATCATGGGTGGGTAAATCCTACTCAATTGAGCTCTCATTTCGAACTCAGTATTGTTCGAATGAAGCCAAATTCAGGAAGAATGAGAAATATTCAATTTCCTCGGCGTCCTCGCAATTCTTTTCTTCATTTCAGAAAACAAGGAAGCTCATTCGAATAGCAATACATATCGACAGCATCGTATTCGATTTGAAAGAACCTCATCAAAAGAAAGATGTCTTTGGAAGGCTCGCCTTACTGTAATTGAATTCATCATTCAATATTCAGGTTAGGGAATGAAAGTGAATGTAGGTTCTTGATTGGGGATTCTGCTGTGATGAGGGGAAAAGGAATAGGATGAAAAGAGATTTCATTTCAACATGGAGAAGAAATTCTGCATAATACGAGGGTATATGAAAACGACGATATCATTGACGTTACATTCATAGAAAAAGGATGAACATTTTCGTCCTACACAAATTGTGCACAATTAGTTAATTCAGTTTCTATATTTGGCAAAGAGGTTTATTCAGGCGAAACCCATTTTAACCAATTGAATCTTGGAGAAGACTCAATCATGAGTATTTAACATCAGTAAATAGTGTTCGAATATAATCCCAACGTGAACTTCATCAATGATTGATGCGAGTGTATTTAATTAATGAATAATGTATATGGAGGATAATGTTTCCTTGATCAAACTTCATACGAGTGAGTAAATAAGACTCGAGACTGTTGAGACCAGTGACATATACGGAAAGCCATATTTCGTAATGAATTGCTCCACTTGTTGTTTTATGATGAAGTAGTTAATCAGTTTTCAACTAAGTCAATTGGAGTTCAGTTGAGCCAGAGCGGAACGTGGAATCGGTTATGGTTGCTGAATATTATAAAACAAATATAAATATTTTCATTTAAATTAATTCAAGTTGAGTCTATGAGCAGTGATGAAATTCTGGTTCAATGAAAAGCGCTTCTGCGATCTATAAAAAAATACTAGATAAGTCTGCGATAATGAAAACAGGAGAAAAAAATAAATCTAAAAATTTTTTTTATTGAATCCACAAACATCGAAAATTCATAGCTGTGTCTGTGGGCAAGCTACGGCTGAGAATCTGGTGGAATATAGATCACTTATTCCTCTTCAGAAAAATATTACACGGGCAGTATTCGGTAGTTGGATCAGGAGAAAAAAAAATGTTTTCTTCTCAAATTTTTAAGATTTTTAGCTGTGTCTGTGAAGAAGCAACAGTGACTTAATTCTGAGACAATATAGGGAGTTTATTCATCTTCAGAAAAAAACTTACAAGGGGAGTCTGCGGTTGTAAGATGAAGAGAAAAAAATAAAATTTGGAAAATTCACTTCAAAAACTCGAAAATTCGTAGCTGTGTTCATGTACAAGCTACAGCGACAAAATTTTGGTGCAATATAGAGCGTTCATTCGTCTTCTGTGAAAAAGTCACTAGGGGAGTCTGTGGTTGTAAGATAAAGAAAAAAAAATAAATCTAGGAATTTTTTTTTTATCAGATTAGCTTGGTTCAAGACGATTCGGATATGTCAAAATCGAGCAGCCCTCACTGCTGGGACCATTTTATCGACAAACAGCAGGAACCATTTTATTGACGAACAGCAGGAACCATTTTATTGACAAACAGCAGGAACCATTTTATTGACAAACAGCAGGAACCATTTTATTGACAAACAGCAGCAACCATTTTATTGACAAACAGGAGGAACCATTTTATTGACAAACAGCAGGAACTAAGATGCGCCCCTGATAAAAGTATGTGAATACAAAATGGCGAATGCGCAGAATAGAAAAAAGCTATCATCGCCATTTGCCAAAGACAAAGAAGGAAAATGGAATTCAGTAATATCCCTCTCTATTGCATCATCATACACCTCTAATTATGATAGTCGGCAATATCCAGAAGATTGCTAAATCTATCCGTTGCACCCTCAAAAGGAAAACACATAGGCGTGCACACAACTGTCGGAACATAATGGATATGGCTCACATCAAAGAAACGGCTCCTGCTGAAACGATTTCTTTCAGCAGAACACGCTTCCTTCAGCTGTTTCCATCCATATTTTCAACATTACCTAGGAAAAACACACACACATTCTCGTCTATATCACCGAGAAAATGATGCCGCGTAACGACTTTTTAATGTGTTTGGAATCTGAATCACGTGTCGGGAAATTCTGGATCGATTATTTCGGTTTTTATCTGGATTTAGAGGGAGAATTCATTCGGAATCCAGGGGAGGGTTGAAGTCGCCGCATCGAATCCATAATTTTTCGAATGGGAAGTATGAGGTTGTGATACATACACTGCGCAAAAAAATTAACGCACATTATGGAAATCTCAAATTTATTCTACAACTGAAGGTGTTCTCAATGATGATTATTTTTATCAGAATTATGCATGCATATGTTATCCACTTTCAACGTTTTTCTTCAATACAGATGTTTTCTCCCAACAGGAATAAAAAAAGATGGTATTATCAGATTTTGAATGTATTGGCTCCATTCTAAAATCAGTTCTTCTCGATCAATTCTAGTGATCAATAGTTTTTCTTTCGTTTGATTTTCTACACTCGATCGCTATGCAACGCGAAACACGTAATTTGACCCAAGAGGAATGTGCCCAAGCGGTAGTTTTGCGAGAAGAAGGGTGGACATACACAAGAATTGCAGAAAGGTTTGAAGTTTCCCGTACAAGTGTGTCCAGAATGTTGCAGCGATTCAGGAAGACAGGTATGAATGTCCGAAGACCAGGACAGGGTAGACCACGGGTACCTAACAACTGCCATTCAAGAACGTTACTTGAGAGTTTCTTCGTTGAGACAACGGTTTGCAACCGCTCGCCTCCTTCAAAATCAGCTTGAGCAAACTCATGAGGTGCAAATTAGCACTCAGACAATAAGAAATCGCCTCAGAGAATATGATTTAAGGCCTCGTGTCGCGGCAAGAGGCCCAGCTCTTACCCCAGCCCATCGAAGGGCGCGTTTGGATTTTGCGAGAGAGCATATTCATTTGGAAGAGGCCGATTGGGAAAGTGTTCTCTTCACAGATGAGTCTAGATTCTGCCTCTACCATTGTGATCGACGTTCCCTTGTATACAGACGTCCACATAAAAGATATGCTCAGTGCAATTTCCTGAATACTACTGGTTTCGAGTGAATATCGATTATGGTCTGGGGTGGAATATTTTTGACTGCTCGCACAGACCTAGTGGTCGTTGATAATGGAGCTATGAATGCTGATAAGTATATAAGGAACATTCTTGAAGAGCATGTAGTGCCATTTGCCCCATACATTGGTGAAAATTTCATTTTTATGGACGATAATGCCGGACCCCATCGTGCGCGCATCGTTCAGGAGTACCTTGAAGAGGTTGAAATCTCTCGAATGGAATAGCCAGCAAGAAGTCCAGATCTCCATCTGATTGAGCAGGTTTGGGACAACCTCAATAGAAGGCTGAGAAGTTCAGAAAATCATCCAGCTACTCATAATGACTTAGGAATCCAACTCGGAGAAATCTGGGAAGGATTAGATCAGAACATTTCAAGATTCCTCATTTTGAGTATGAACCGTCGTTGCCGAGCTGTAATTAACGCAAGGGGTGGAAATACCCAGAATCAACTCACTTATCAGCATTTCAGTATTTTGAAAATTGTTCATTTCTCTTCTTTCACATAAGATTCGGTGAAATCCTGAATTTTTCTTCCATTTAATGTATCTTGTTTCGTTCAAAACCTTCCCGAGAGAATATAAAATATAAGTTATAAAGTCAATGTAGAGACTTTCATTAAAATTGAGATTTTCAGAATGTGCGTTAATTTTTTTGCGAAGTGCAGTTTGGAAGGTCAGGTCATTCTCTATTCAGAAATGTTATCCAGTTCGTCCTGCTTATCGTGGGACACCCTGTATCTCAGTTTGATAAGTCCAACATATTAACAGGACAAATAATAGACTCATTTTATCAAATCTTTCTGGATATCAGGATCTTTACCAAAGTGAGTTCATATAAATATTCTTTATCGTCATCACCCATTTAAATTCGAAGAAGAATAAGCGACTTAAAAGAAGAACATTTTAATTAAATCTCAGTCTTTCGAAATATTCCTTGCAGACTAGAATCAGATAATACATAATAGAGTAAAGTTCGAAACAATCAATTCAGATCGTAACAATGAAGGAGATCTTGAGTCCCTCTTCCGAAGAAAAGTGCACACTGTAGACGGAAACAGATTTCAGACATCGAAATAAGAGATAAATCTATTCATTTCGCTCCATTTAGGTTGGAACGAACAGCTTCATCGATACTGCTTCGAAATCGAGTCGACGGTGATCAAAGGATGCTATTTTCCACGGAAATTCCTCGGAAAAATTAACCTTATTGGAGGAAAATCACGTACTTCCATCGATGAATACCTCTACAGATTCCCAGTTCCTGATGAATGAAGATGGAAACTTTTAATTTTCTAATTACTTCACGACGAAAACGTTCCATAGTTAACATCCATTCCGTTCATTGAAGTATTTTGAGTTCAGAGCTGCTTTGATGGAAAATATTTATTTCGCGGAAATACCAATTAATTTTCAGGAGTTTCACATAGCTTTGATCTACTGCAGTGTTGAGAGTTTACATAAATAGACGAATCGCAATAATTCTGAATATTCATTATCCATATTTCCAGAGATTTTTAAAACTGGGAAATGAATAAACTTTGATGGAAAATATCGATTCAACGATGAGAGCATTTTATGAATATCAAACTCTTATGTGCGCTGAAACTCTCGTAGAATTTTTTCGAATGCATTCAGGGTGGTTACCATCTCCTGACCTAAGCTGGCAGACGACCCCTTCAATAATCTTAAAAGGATTTGCAATTCTATTCATAAATTCGCTGGGAAATTTCTGTGGAACTTCGTCCCTAATTATGATTTTTTTTAATATTGATTTTGTGACTTCGAAATAATGATCTTCTACAAACTTTCCATTCAACCTCCCCTGCAATTATTCCGGAAATAATTGAATGTCATTTTCCGAAAGTTTTGATGAAGGAGATCAATTTAAACTAATCCGACAGTCGTAAGAAATGGGAGCCAAACGAGAAAATACTGAAGAATCATATCCGCACGATATCAAGAAAGAAAATTCCTAAAGAAACTTTCCGGCAATCCATAATGAACCTAACGACTTCATCCACTTCGGGAATATGGGACATCGCGAAATATTTCATATTTCAAATCTTTCGGGAAGTAAGAGAAAACGCAATGTTCCCGAGGGTGCAAGCTGCCAGATTTCTCCAGGAAGAACAGAAGAAGTGAGACCCGGCCGCCTTCATAATTCAACCCAGACATAATTCAGCGGAAAACTTTCCCGATCGCTTAAATTCCAGATAACGATTGACCCCGTCTCTGAGGGATTAAGGAAATCAACGAAAACCGCTTAATTGGGAAACTCAATTTCTACCATAAATTGGAATTTGTTTTCACCGCCATCGATTTCAGGGGTTCACAAACAAACTGCTCCACATGAGTTAGGGATATTGACCTAAATTGCAAAAAAATATAGATTTTTGTGATGAAAATTCATATTAATATGATTTCAAGTTGCAAATTAATTTCAGCCTGTAGGTCTGCAGCGTATACAGGGTGGTTGAGAAAAATCGAGTAAAATAACGAAATTTTATTCCCAGGGAATTCAAGCATTTTAAGACTATCAATACAATGTATGGCCTCCACGGGCATCAATAACAGCTTGACATCTTCTTTGCATACTACACACGAGGATGTTGAACATTTCTTGAGGAATTTGGTTCCATAAACAGGGCAGAAGCTCTCTCAGATCATTTAAGGATTCTGGGGTAGGTTGATGATTATCTAATCTTCTTTGGAGCATATCCCATGCATGTCCTATGCAATTCAAATCTGGTGAGTGCGGAGGTATTGGTTAATGTGGAATTCTAAGCCCCTCGGGCGCATTCTCAACTATGGCTGCACGGTGCGGTCTAGCGTTATCGTCTAGAAATTGAAAAGTTTCACCAATAGCAGCGTTAAAATGTGGCACAACATTGTCAATGACATGCTCCCTATAGTGTAAGGCGGTCTGGCGGTCATATTCCCAGGACAAATGTGTAGATCTGTGCGCCCGTTGAAACATATCCCGGCCCATACCATAACACTACCCCTGAGAATGGATGGACTTCTTGGACATAGCGACGATTACGGGGTATGCGTGGGATTGTCCCGACCCTCATTCTTCAAGAATCTGAAAATTGTCCATATCTGGATTCATCAGTGAAAAGGACACTACGCCATTGATCGTTCCAATTGATATGTTGCCTTGCCCATTCCAGTCTTTGACGCTTATGATCACGTGTTAATGAAAATCCTCCTAATGAACTTCTAGAACCTAGATTCACCTCTCTCTCAAACGTCATCTGATGGTTTCGATGGAAACTTGGACCCCATCTGCATTTTGAAGAGTATTCCGTAGCATTCTACACGTAGACGTAGGGTTTCTTCTCGCCGAAACGGTGATGAAACGATCCTGAGCAGGTGTTGTTTTTCGTCGCCCACCAAGCCTTGCTCTTTCCAACACGAAACTTGTCTATCTGAACCTATTCCAAAGTCGAGATATGACTTTGGCTGACTTGGAGCCTTTCCGCTACAACAACCTGAGTTAGGCCACCCTGTAGCATTCCGATAGCCCTATTAGCCCCAGCGTTTGTTTACGTCTTGGCATTTTCAGAAAACTCGTTTCAAATCGAATCCGTTGATAAACTTACTTCATTTCAAAATGAGAACATTCATGAAGCATATGCAAAGAACCAAACTTCAGAAAAAAGGCGGCCAGATTGACGAAATGTCTCATACTGATTTTTATTGGATCGATTCAAGTTGTTATTAAGTTTTAAACGATTTTACAGCGATTTTCTCGAAGATTACATACTTTTGAAAACGATTGAATACGATATCCCTAACTCTTGTGGAGCAGTAATATATTTGGCAGGGGTCAATTGTTTTGAGGTTAGTTCTTTGAAATCTTCCTTCAATTACAAAAGAAGTGTTGAAGTGATTGACGCCTATTTCAAAAATAAGCGTACAAACATTTGCATTCAGCGCTTATATTGATTTTTCATCTCGCAATCTCGACAAACCTTAAATTCCAAAGAACCGTATCTGGGACAGATGGTATTATGCCAGTATGTACGTGTGCAGAACTTTCTGCCAACGGAGAATGTGGCCAAGAGTCCAAACCGTCCATGTTCGTCGTAGAGCACTTCTCGGAGCAATCAAAATCCTTCTGAAGTCGCCGACCGAGTCGATCGAAATGATTATATTTAGTGATCCGAGTGTCTCCAGTTCTGAAACGGCTTCCATCACAATCGAATTTAAACGACGAATTGAAAAGATGTATCGTCTAGACGCCGAAACCATTCATCGGCACCGACAAAGTTTCGATTTACATCGCCTACATCGGCTGTGGTAATCAAGTGAAACTGGTAAATTGAAGCCTGGATTTCTCCCGGTAATACGTCTCTCTGAAACTCAATCAATTAATTTTCTGATAGCACATGTACCTCGAATGAAGAACATAAATCTGAGTCTCGGGTTTGCCTGGAATGAATTATGAACAGTAGCTACGTTGAACAGCTTTGAACTCCTGAAAAATGGTCGAAGGGAAAAATGACTTTTGAATGGGGCTATGTGTTTACGTCCACTACAGCTATCGGCTTATTTGGCCAACGAAGATTTTCAATTTAATTATCAAGCTTAATTTTTTTCACTTCTTATTCTATCATCCATATGTGATCAATTTGAATTCATTTTCATTTGCACGAAGAGCATAATCTATCAAAATTGTAAATATGGTAAGGACCAGTGCATAGCTCTTATTTGGTTAAACCACGTAGAGGAGAAGGAGAAGAAGTAGGCATAGGCCTTGTCCTACACATACAAAATCGAGCTCGTTATAATATCGTTTCAAAATATTATACGAGCTTTTCTAGAATGAGAGTGATCAAGACCAAATATATTTCTTATTCGATGAATTTACCAGTAGCCCTTTCTGAAATCAATTTAAATCATATCCACATTGTGAGAGGTCTGACGTATAATTTTTTCAAAATTAGGAAATTCGGTTCTGTTACAGTCGACCCCAGAAGCTTTGTTGTTATGTGTATGCGAAATTTTAAACTCTTTACGCAGGACGAGTAGAATTGATCTTCGGTGAATAATTCTGTAAGATACTTTGTAAAGAAATAGTAGGAGTAGTAGATATTTGCGGATTTTAAAAGTTGTTGCCTCTTGTAATATCAAGTTCTTTTCCTCTCTAGTTTCAGTTCATTTTTTCAGCATATCGAAGGTCGTCTCCCTCATATCGTAAGTCCAATAGGATACTCCTCAAAGATTGGAGAAAACCACCCTCTATATCCAGACAAAATTCGTGATCTCATTATTATATTCCCACATAACTTCAGCCCTTTCAATCGAGTCTCAGGCATGTCATTATTCCCATCTTATGCACGCCGTGATATATTTCCTGTTCCGAGGCACATCAAGAATTTCTAAAGTGCTTGTAGACAGAGGCACACAAAGAACCTCAACCAGCAATACCTGGAGGCAACAGTTTCGAGATGCAACCACTAGCAGACACATTCGCGATGAGATTCATCTTCACTGAATACAAACTACCACCAGCCGTTTCTTTGTATATTCTTGACGTCTTGTCGTTCAAATGATGTAGGTTAAAAGGTGATCCAGCTGAGTAGGAAGATAATATATTTATGGAGGTTTTTTCGATTGACTAGTTTGGTTATGAATTTCACTTTGGATGTTCAGGGTGTTCCTGACTTAAATGTTCGAAGAGGGATGATTACTTGGATGGTACCATAAATTTTATGTTATACCCAGTCTTTTTAGTCAAACCGTTTTGACCAATTCAACTGCTCCACATGAGTGAGGGATATTGACTTAAGATGCAAAAGAATATAGTTAAAATTTCAATGAAATGATGATATGGTTAAAATAAGATTTTTGTGATGAAGATTCATATTAATATGATTTCAAGTTGCAAATTAATTTTAGCCTGTAGGTCTGCAGCGTATACAGGGTGGTTGAGAAAAATCGAGTAGAATAGCGAAATTTTATTCCCAGAGAATTCAAGCATTTTAAGACTATCAATACAATGTATGGCCTCCACGGGCATCAATAACAGCTTGATATCTTCTTTGCATACTACACACGAGGTTGTTGAACATTTCTTGAGGAATTTGGTTCCATAAACGGGGCAGAAGCTCTCTCAGATCATTTAAGGATTCTGGGGTAGGTTGATGATCATCTAATCTTCTTTGGAGCATATGGACATAGCGACGATTACGGGGTATGCGTGGGATTATCCATACCCTTATTCTTCGAGAATCTGAAAATCGTCCAAATCTGGATTCATCAGTGAAAAGGACACTACGTCATTGATCGTTCCAATTATGATAATATGTTGCCTTGCCCATTCCAGTATTTGACGCTTATGGTCACGTGTTAATGGAACTCCTCTTAATGGACGTCTAAAACCTAGATTCACCTCTCTCAAACGTCGTCTGATGGTTTCGATGGAAACTTGGACCCCATCTGCATTTTGAAGAGTATTCCGTAGCATTCTACACGTAGATGTAGGGTTTCTTATCGCCGAAACGGTGATGAAACGATCCTGAGCAGGTGTTGTTTTTCGTCGCCCACCAAGCCTTGGTCTTTCCAACACGGAACCTGTCTCCCTGAACCTATTCAAAAGTCGAGATAGGCCACCCTGTAGCATTCCGATAGCCCTATTAGCCTCAGCGTTTGTTAATTTACGTCTTGGCATTTTCAGAAAACTCGTTTCAAATCGAAGCAGTTGATAAACTGACTTCATTTCAAAATAAGAACATTCATGAAGCATATGCAAAGAACCAAACTTCAGAAAAAAGGCGACCAGATTGACGAAATGTCTCATACTGATTTTTATTGGATCGATTCAAGTTGTTTTGGAGTTTTAAATGATTTTACAGCGATTTTCTCGAAGATTACATACTTTTAAAAACGATTGAATACGATATTCCTAACTCTTGTGGAGCAGTATATTTCCACAACTCGTTATTCGAAGATTGAATGAAACGGTTATGGACCCAATGAAACCCCAATTAGACCAACACATTTGTTTTAATATTTTGTTCATTTAGTCATTCATTAATTGCTCGAAAACGTCATATTGACAGATGTACGCCCACACTCTGCAATCAAACCCTGCAAATTTGTTTAACCAAGAGTACCGATTTTCAATGACTAAATCAGTTTACAATTCGAATGCAATTAGAATTACAGCTGAAATTCGGTTTGCTTTGCGAAACCCGAATCCTGTTAGTTGATGAAGTTAGACTGTGTCCGAAATAGTTTTAATGCCCCTGCAATGTTAACTGGCTCGAAATCCCCTATCCACTATATATCACTTCTTCCTTGACTGCAGTTTTACTACTTAACAAGTCCTGAGCTGCAATGCGGCTATTATGTAGGCACAAGTCAGGTCTAACTGACCATGGAGATAATTTGCATTTCGCCTCGTGCAGTGATTAATATTATCCTGTTGAGAGTTAGTCTCTATTGGGTAATGAAGATGATGACTGGTTTCATTAATTTATCTGCAGAACGAGTATTCCCATGTATGAATGACTCCTTTCTGTTGCCCAGGATTATGGCATCTATCTTTTTCAGTCTTAAACTCAAATGTAGTCAACATATTCTCTAATTTAGGAATATCAGGTCCAATTGAAGTCATTGATGGCCAATACACTCAAGAGAGATACAGTAATAGGGTTAATGAATTCATTCCATTTGGCTCTTCCACACTGTATAGTAATCGTATATTAAAATCAATATTGAATCTTATGAAGTGGTATCATATAACCTCATAAATATCCCAATAATCTTCCAACTCCTCCAAGATTAACGATATCAAAGATCAATTAACATCAGTTATAGCGTGTAAAGCTAAGAGATCATGGATTTGTATTTAGTATTGTCATAAATGAACCTTTTATTGCTCTCCATTAATCAGACATAAGTATTTGTATATACATTGTGCAATTTAAAGTCCATTAAAGTGACAGGCGTAAATATTCCACTACGTGTTTACGACTTATAGAACAGTTTGCCGAGGATATAGGGCGCATCATCGTTTAAAGTCGATTGAAATGATCTTGTGGTCATTGCATTCGAGTTGGATTAGTAAATTTACTAGTTTGGGCCCAGCGATCTACCTTTTAAGTAGATTCACCTTGTTAGTAGATCTCCCTTTGAAGACAGATTCGCATTTTGAAAAATCAAAATCAAAAACGCAACCTCCAAACGGTCATCTATGCGTCGAGTTAGAATTTGAATGCCGTTGTCAAGAACCCTAACCTATGTGTATTTTCACACGTGACGTCTCGAAATGTCGAAAAAATCCAACCTCCAAACGGTAATCTATGCGTCGCGTCAAACTTTGACTGCCGTTGTCAAGAACCCTAACCTATATGTAACTTCACCCTTGACGTCTCGAAATGTCGAAAAAATCCAACCTTCAAACGGTGATCTGTGCTTCGCTCAAACTTTGACTGCCGTTGTCAAGAACCCTAACCTATATGTAATGTGACGTCTCGAAATGTCGAAAAAATCCAACCTCGAAACGGTAATCTGTGCGTCGCGTCAAACTTTGAATGCCGTTGTCAAGAACCCTAACCTAATTCTAACGTCGAAAGTCATCGGAATAACTGAAACTCTCTGGTTTTATCGATATTTTCTGGTCGAGTCGGAAATTTTTACCATTTTCACGAAATGTCGAAACTTTCCGAATTTATTTCGGAGACCCGGAAGAACGTGTCGAAAAACCCTTTGCGTACCTGTGGTAACGGGGATATGGGTCTTTGTTTAAAAAAATCTCCGAACGTCCAGGTGCCTCCGGAAAAAAGCCTTATTTGCATGAAATTCGCTATTTAAGGGCGAATTTTACCGTTTTTCGCGAATTTTTTTAAAATACTTCCCGGGGTCCTAGAAAAAATCCGGAAACACTCACGCGTGCTCCCGTTCTTCAACTTTCCGACGCCCTCCTCCCCTCGCCCGTAGGCCGTCGCACGCGACGGCCCTCGCGCCTTCGGCGCTCGCCTTTCGCCAAAAAAAATTTCTTAAATTCTCTGGTCCTTATTATCTTAATATATATCCGATTAGGATATGCAGTGAAATGATTGGAAATGGAGCTTATCAATTCATGAATGGACTTCTGGTGGTTTTTGAAGACATTTCTTGATGAAATTGTGCAGACTATTTCCCTCGTCTTAATTTCCACCAATCAGAAACGCGCAATTTTGAATCACAAATGGTTTCTAGATGGAAAAATTGTTTGGCAGCAGCTGTCAGCAGTTTTTTCGGGTTTACCCGCGGCAAAACTTGACAGTTGTTGTCAACGAAAATTAATAATACATACATAGATGCATCCAGAATAATCTGTTACTCAAGAAATAGTCTTGTCAAATACCATTCGTGCATCTAATTTTTCCTGTGAAAAAAATCGAAAAAACACAGTGCGAAGTAATATTTTTTTAACAAAAAGCATTCGTGCAGGTGCAAAAATCCTCGTCTTCGACTCGGATTTTTGTTGCCACCTGCACTCATGCTTCTTGTTAAAATATTACTTAGCAACGTGTTTTTTCGATTTTTTTCGGAAAAATTGGATGCACTTATGATATTACTTATGAGAATAGACAATTATCATTATGGAATATTCTGTGGCATGAAAGGGGTAAAATATTAATAGATGAATGCACACTTTAAATAAAAAATGACCAAATCATCCTCAGCAACAAAAGGTCTATCCATTTCTGATTCAAGAAGTTAGTGTTGACACATGAAAAATTCATCTATTTCCCAATTATACATGAGAAATTGCCTTTTCCTAAAATAAAGTTACTATCGAAGATATGAACTTTGTGTTACTTGCTCTGTTCATAATTCATCTAGAGGAGCGGAATGAACACATCACAAACAGTCCTCTACCAAACGAAATTTGCGAATTGCCAGAAATTCAATATTCAAAGTTTCAATCCGCTGATATAAAGATTCAATAATTGGAATTCTCAGACATCTGAAATATCTGCAGTTGACTCAGTAAAATCCATTAAGACTGAGGGCAAATAGGTACGCAGAGTAGATATTAAAACAGAATTAATTGCTCTCAGAGGCATTCAAAATACCAAACAGACCAACGGTTTGAGAACTCGATTCAATGATTTTCTGAGCAGTTCAATCAGGATGTATGAAAGGTTCATTGATAAAACGCTTGAGAAATGAGAACGATTTCCCTTCATCTGAAATAGGTTGGTGAATGGCTACATTTTCATTGATTGTGAGTTCAGATTGGGGAGGAGGAGAATGTTTTACGAGATTTATACGTCTACTTTTTTTCGTTGGACTATCGCTTTCATACGACGACCTCTGATAGCTGCTTTCCACATCAGGAAATTCACTCAACGTTGGGAAATAGGGAATAGACGTATTTGGAGCATTTGTTATTTTAGACAATTAGACACACAAGCAAAGAAACCTTCATTACTCGTTGAAAAACGAAAAATGTCGTTAGACAATGTTTTCATTCAGTGTCGATTACTAGAGAAAAGTTCAGTTTTGAAGTAATCTTCAACGATAAGCTTCTCCTCCCATGAAAACTCGAAAGTATGGCCTTAAATAAATTATATCACACCGTTAAACAGAAAAAAACTTCTCGAGGGTTCAAGATCTTCCACAACTTTCCAAAACTTCTAGTAAAACTGCCTACCCGCATTCGTAATCTTGCCGTTTCAGCACTGCATAAAAACTACTTTGGCGATGTTTTCAGGCATCAGATGGATATGATGAGATTTTCATCGAAAAACATTTCCTGCTCCCGGGTTTCAGATCACCGCCGTGTGGAAGTCTTGAAACCCACGTCTAATTATGTCTGGATGTGATTTTTTTGCGAGAAGTTCTTCATGGTGGAATGAATTAGTCAGTTTCAACTTTAATTAATTCGAGAGAGCGTTTACGTGGGAGAAAATTTTCGTTATACCGTTGCTGTGTAACTTTGTCGAGATGGATATTTTGACGGCGGGACTGGAACTGATGGAAAAACAATTTCGTTTTTTGGGGAATGCCATTACTGAAGGAGTTTCCAATAAGAGGTGTTATTTTGACATTAAGAGAAAATGCCATTTTCTAAATAAATGATTGAATTTTTATATCATTATGAAGAGAAAGGTATAATGGAAAATAACATCAGCCGAATGACCACCACGACCACGACTACAGGACCATATCCTCTTCATGAAATTTTCCATAATAGAATCGCGAAGTGGCTGCCCCATGTCCTATCCATGATCTCTCTTGTGATCACCTTTTCGTTGTCTAGATCAATACCATCCAATTATGGCCATAAAAATCGTTAATCATCTCTCGATAGCGAAAATTCCAATGAGCAACGAGGAATGGACAAACCTGGGAGCACGGGTTTTATTTTTCACATCACTTACTTGTCCCAACAGCTCAAATTTTTCCACCAATTTCTGTACTGCTGTAGTTTTTTTTTGTGTGTTCATATAGGTGATGTGATTGTTTCTTTTTTCATGTTTTAAAACTTTGTACTGTTGTATTACATGTATATCTGATTGAATAAAAAATTTCGAAGCCTTGGAAAAGTTGGACAATTCCAACGAAATTTCGGCATTAGATGGAAAAAGGTAGTTTTATTTGGCAATATCCTATTTCCTGTGAAATCAATTTTCAATCAAAAATATGAATACGGAATAGTGAGCAATTCGAGAATTAAATCGAAAATACTTTGAATAATCTTGGTTGAATAGTGTTGGACACAGCAGAAATAGTATATAACATTACTAGCAAGGTAAGAGGGTTTTTACTGGCGAATGGAGGATATAACTGACGAGCCGCAGGCGAGTCAGTTACCTCCTTGAGCCAGTTAAACCCGTTACCTTGCGTGTATTGTTTTATATTTTATTTGTTTCTCATTTGTGAAAAGGTTAGATAAATTTCAAAAAATCTCAATAATTTGTCGCAAATGTCGTAAGCTATGGAAGCGTTGCCATGAACATGTCTGTTTTTTTTCTTCACATTTGTTTTGGCGAAAGCGAAAATGAATGTACCAAAAGAAATTATTGAGGCAGCCAGCAGTATTTATTGAAAAATATGATGTTTAGTTGTCATTTGCAGATTTCAAAAGGTAATAGCGTTTTTGAAACGAAAAAATGAGCATTATACGCCAAAAAAGGCCAAGGTATTAAGTAAAGAAGAGGCTGAACAATTTCTTTTACATGCTCCTGATGACCAGTGGTTGCTGGCAAAAATTGTAACAATATTTGGGATTTTTGGATGTTGTCGATGTGACGAAATTCTCTCCTTAAACATGAATGATGTAGAAGATATGGGAAAATACGTTAATGTGACATTGCGGCAAACAAAAAATTTAACAACAAGAAGATTCACCATAACCGATGATGGCTGCAGCTTCAAGCCCTGCATGTTATACAGAAAATATGTAAATCTTCGGCCTCCTGGAACAGAAAGACTAAGATTTTTTTGACATACCGACATGGAAAGTGCATTTCCCTTAATGCTGGCCAGCACACTATTGGTGGTGTCCCAAAGCAAATAGCGAAGTTTTTAGGTTTAAAAGACCCAGAGTTACACAACGGCCACGCTTTTCGCAGAACTGGAGCCACTATGGTTGCGGATTCGGGTGGAGATATTTTAGCACTAAAGCGTGCAGGAGGGTGGAAGAGCACCGAAATTGCGATGAGTTATGCCGATGATTCGGTCAACAAAAAAATGGAAATGTCTAGCAAATTATTTGGTAGTACGGAGAGTACAAATGTTCTGCGGTCCTCGAGTTCAGCAGTTTCTGAGTCAACAGATGGTTCATCATCATCAGTATCAACTCTTTCATCATCAAAAATCTGTGTTACTGGAAATAACAATTGTACCATGATTTTCAACATATATGACGATAAAACAAAATTTTCTAATGTAAATAATAATACTAACTTGTAAAAATTTTGTTGTGTTTTTGGAAACTGACGTTTACAAATGAGAAACAAATAAAATTGTTTAATTTGGGAGAAGTAGCTGAATAATGGTTCACCTTCAAGATCTTTAACTACTGGAATGAAAGCTGAAACACAGCAGAATATGTAGTTCGGTATGGCGCAATATATTGAAGAATCGTGTCTCAAACAGGGAAGTTTATACCAAATTTGAATTCATCCCATATCGTTCTACCTCCAACAGAATGCCAATTTCCCTCACACGGCATATTCAGACAGCAGTTTTCCAAACTTTACCGAATGTCGTGAATCGCACGCGGTCTATCGAAATTATTGCGTTATCAGCGCAAAACACCTCCCTTCCCCAACTCCTGTTCTCCACCGGCTTCGACTGATCGGATCTGGCAGGAGGTATTTGTTCGTTAAATTCTTCCTCCAATATTTGCCCGATTGGAAAATTAATATTCCCCCAGTTGTATTCGAATTCAATCATCTCGGATCGGTTTTCGAGGTAGCCGTTCTTGTGTTTGAACAGAAGACGCTACTTGGGATTTGAGGTTTTCGCTCCCGTTTTCATCACAGAATAAATTAATATTGGTCTGGGTTCTGATTTGGACGAAGATCTTCGCCTATTCCTTACATTAATGGACTTCAATTCAACGCACCATTTTGAGCACAGGCTTTCAGGGGATCATAAGTTTTGAGGCAATTTTTTTCGTTAAGTTTTGCAATATTAAAAAGAGTTCTGACTTATGTTGGGAAATTGGGGATTCTTCCACAGGAGTCTTCACAAACTGCTAAACAAGAAGCCGTTCGTATTGCTGAGGTTCCTGAAAAATCTAGATAGCTCGTTCAAGTCTTCAGGGTAGGAGACACTGGAGTTCCTGGGAGGGATGAATTTTCAAGATTCCAAGAGCTGTATACGTCATTCACAATTATAAAATCACAACTCTGGCCTTGGAAATTTGACACAATGTCATTTCGCTCTGTACATATCGAAGTTATGACATTTTTCAAAATATTTTTATGTTCCAAGTCAACACTATGTTGCCCTTTCTACATTCTTAGCGTATTTCCCAGAATGTATATTTCATTTTGGAGAACACAACAGAAAATTGTGAACAATATTCTACATATGAAGGAGTTTTTGGATTTATGATTGTAAAGATTCATCGATGTGCTTTGTTTTCATCATGATATTGTATGTGATATGATTGTGAGGGTGCATAACATTTCTATTTCTAATATTTCTTTATTTCAAATAAATAACTGTTTTATTCATTAATCACAAGGAAAATAAACATAATAACTGAATTAATGAATTTGTTTACAGAGAAACTAATAATTTCAATGCAATAGTAACTGAGTTTTGGTTATAAATTAATAAGCAAGAATGTCAATTCCTGAAAGCTTTATAGATATTCATTTCATTCATTTGATCTTATAAACAAGGAGTAAAATATTCTGACTGTATAGTAATTTATAAGTTCAAAAAATATTCATACATTACTACCACAGTAGGTTTGTACAAATAAAATGGAATAGGTCAAACATATGCTTCACATTTATCATTTACCTGTTCTTAAATAAGACACAAACTCCTGGAATATGGAAAAAACCGATGTATTCTGGTTCAATTTAGCCTTTTTCTACTTCCGGCAAAGGATTGATAGGAATGAAAGCTCCAGTGACATATTTCAATCCATCGGAATCTGAATTCACCTACCATTGAATGCTATATAGTCATATTTCTTCTTTTTTTAGCTTTTCGACATGTTTTTTTCTGAAACGTGAAAACGATCAACAATAATCATTTAGAGACCGATGATGGCCATCCAGAACCCGTTTACCTACGAAAATCGTGCAATTTCATTCTCCAAGTTCTTTCTTCATAATTCCTCGAAAATCCTACCTGAAACATATTTTCCGGTCGCTTTCGTTAGAAGATCGTATAAGGAAGCCTTTTTTGTCCATTTACACATTCCAAATGAATTTTGAGCACCAAAAACGATACCGAAACTAACCAAACTTCTGGGGGACCGGAATTTCGTTTGAAATCTTTCTAAACGGCCAGATACTTAAAAAAACTTCGTTATCAAGTGTAAAAAGGACGATAAGTACCTACTTTCGCTTTATTTATGCTTATAAATAGATTTTTGGTCCAATTCGAATTTGCCGTTCGTACTCACGCCAAAAGTCGTGAAAGGAAAAAATGACACTTGCACGAAATTTCTCATATCGACAGGAAACTTCTTCTGGACGACGAAGAACGGAAAAATAGGCGATTTCCTATCGATATTTCGCCCCAAAATCGCCGATCGATTCGAACAAACAAAATGTGGAATATCTTTGTAACTTTTACTTTGATGTGAACAAAGAAACTGGCAACGTCGTTTTGCCATTAATGATATTTTCTGTACGCGCACAGACTTTTCATCAGGTGCACCAACTCCTGAAAACGAAACCATAACCTCCCATGTGATTAAATAAAAGTGAATGGAGTATAGGTAGCGCAGTTGCGAAAACAGCTGTGATGAGGGTCTCATTAGACCCTAAAATCGCAGTGGAATAAAACCCTCTTACCAAACTGAACTAAATTAAATGTGTGTCATTCATGGCTCAAGTGCAAAAATTCACTTTTCTGTTCGATAGGATATCTCTGGAGCTGAGGCATACTTTAGAACAGAACGCTGTGGACTGTCAGTCACAGAATTTCAGTCAAATGTCGTATTGGACAGCATAAAATTCATGTGATATTCAATGACTATAACTCTATTCCATTGCCCATTTTGCCCCCCATCTAGATCCATTCTATTAATAGCAAAAGCACTCAAGTTAAAACTAAAAATTGAAGAAGTAGATCTATTGTCCAAAACTTACAAGCTGTCAAATTTCAAGAAGCAACATCCAGAGAAGACGATACCTTGTTTGAAAGATGGAGATAGTTACATATGGGACAGTCACGCTATTGCAGAATATCTAGTGTCACTATACGGGGTGCAAAGTACTCTCATACCTAGGAGCATCCTCCAAAAAGCTGAAGTCAATAGACTACTTCATTTCGATAGTGAATACCTCATCCCTTTGGCATGCGATACTCTTGTTCCTGTCCTTCTTCAGAAAAAGCATATGATTCCAACATCTCTGAAGAAATCAGTTGACAGAGTATATTCAGTTCTGAATAAACAGTTGGAACATTCATATTGGTTGACTGGAAATAATATGACAATTGCTGATTTGTGTTGCATTTCATCATTGAGTACTCTAGACTTGATCCTGCCGGTAGAAGAGCATTCTGAGTTGTTCGACTATATGCAGCAGTTCAAGGAGCTTCCCTATTACCAAGAAGGCAACCAAGATGGCTTGAATATTGTTGCGGAATATGTAATGAAGTATATTTTTTCATATAAGTTCGGTAACACATGTTGAAGCATCATAGATGATTAAAACAAATTGAATAGTTACAAAAAACTGCTATTCAGTGCTTCATTATATACCACAAGGTTCTAAAGTCAAGTTGAGAAGTTACCCTTTGTACATTGCGAATTGCAAGAATAATTTCATGAATGAAATCATCTCAATCAATTCGAAGCGGGAAATGAGATAGTTCCGGATGGAAAACAATAACTATGTTGATTTATTCAATATCTTAGTGGTTATATCATCAGAATGAGTCACTGAGTTAAATTTAAGTGTTGTGCATTGTAACCTAGGTCTGAAATGGAGTTGATTATCCATTCTTACTGGAAACTAAATTATGCATCTACGTTTATGAATGAAATGTGCAAGCGGCATTCTGATCAGTACTTCGTGGATTCTTTCACTTTGAATGATTATTTCCACCCATTCAATGCATATATTTGAAGTACAAATACGTTGGCTCGAGTAATTTTACATTAAATTCATTACGAGAATTATCGGCCCAGTGAAACATTGCCGAAGAGTCTATAATTTCAGCCCAAAATTTGATAGCTATTTAGCAGTTTTAATCTACCCAGAGATGAGTATTCCTGTTGCTCCACCTTGTTTAATGTTTTCCTAATGAGAATAACCTGTGTTAATTCAAAAGCCGAAAGTATGCTCTTAGCTCAGTAATTTCGTGAAAGGGAAATGGAACATGAATAGGAATATGCGAATGGTATGGAGGCATTTGTTTCGAAAATGAAGATTGAAATGTACGAGTATGGGTGGTAATGTGCTGTTGCTCGTTTGGAAGGAAATATTATCTCAAAATGGAACCCTACAGGGGAGTCGATCTATGAAAGGTGAAATGAGTGAGATTAAACGCATCATATAGAAATTATTGCGAGAAAATGGCCCATTAATTAGGTTAATGAAAATATTTGAGTCTATGCGAACACTAAGTGGTTAATCCCCTTCAGTACATGATAATGTGAATGAGTAAATTGATATGAGATTCATGATTACGTACATACTGGAGCGTATATAAAATGTATAATGAGGGGTATATGAACTGATGGCTGATAATCAAGCCTATGGAACAAGTTGAGCTTTTTGGGAGAAATGGTTTAGGCAATATTGTCATAATAATATTCGGTGCTACATCGAATACGAAAAGTAAAACTGTAAATCTGCCTTACATATAGAAAATGATTGGTAATTTCCTTCACCTAGCGGTTCAAAGACGGTTCTTTGATGTAAAACGCATCTCAGTACATTTTTATTCATGTCTGTGCGCCACACTCATATCCCCTTCATTCATTCCAATAATACCACTACAGAAAATTCTCGTATGCGGTTCTTTTTGAAAAGCTGGAGATCTGAAAGATATGGAACAAATATTCCTGTCTGAAAGTATAATAAGAGTCTCCTTTTAGAGCTCGGAAAGAGACAAATGCAAGATTTGGAGATTACTCAAGGTGAAGCGGACTTTCTCTGTAGGTGTGCACGGATTCGAAGAATCGTGAACACTTGCTTTATCGGTATTATGTGATGCTTTTAGAGTTTCAATACATACAGGGTGAGTCTTTCACCTGTACATTTATTTCAACTGAAGATTCTTGAGGTCGAAAGAAACCTTTTTTTCATTTTTCCGAATTCGGCTCTGTTAAAAAGATATGACCATTTGAAAAAAAATTGGGGTGAATACGTCCCTGAAACGATCCTCTGGAATTGATGCAAAGCATAATATTTCTCGATTGAAATTTAGTTGATACATTTCGGAAATACTCCAGTACTAACCTTATTGGAATAAAAATGGTACAAACACGATATTTCCTAAGAAAACACTTAGTATTGTCCGATTATATTGGCAATTGAAAGGCCATATTTATCCCACCAAAATAAGTTCCTTCTTCGATTTTCATGGAGATTACTTTGTGAGCACTTATAACTTGTTCATATTTTCCTCTATCTCCCAAAACTATCCCATAAAGAATAGTTTTTACACTTAACGAACGCAACTCCATTGAACTAGGTCATAGGATTCGAGGTCAATGACCTAACATAACGTAACCCATCTACCCATCTTCTATGACAGAACTATCATAGAGCTTTCGCGAAGACGATGCCAGATTGTGTTGATTTTCTCTTTAAACAAGGAAGCAGTACGTCCCCTATCGTTAACGGATAAACTAACGCGCAGGCACTAGTTGGGTTTACTTTTGGCTGATGGCGTCTAGTCGTGCCTCTTTGGAAATGCCGAAGGAGTATTTCTGTTTCTCGCCGATATAGTGCTACGATCTTAATTTCAGTCGCCCATAACGGCGCGCGACTTCGCAATGCGAGTCAGCCAGCGCCTAGCAAGACAAACCGTTGCTCCACACAGTTGGTCTGTGGTTGTTGAACGAAGCATGCGTATAGCGTCGTGATGGACTAAGTTTTGTCGATTTCTAAGACTCTAGTCGAAGGTCGACTCGTTTATTTACAGAGAAGAATGCAAACAGGTGATGTGACGACTTTCAGTGAAAGTGAATTGAAGTGATAGTAACCATGTAGTGTCGAGTTTATGGAATTCCAAGAGGATATTGTTCAGATAGAAACATCGCCACAGATCATGAAGTGTTAAGTATCATTTCATTTGGCATTAATTTCAATTCAATACGTGCTTTGTATGGGACATTCATCATTAATATCCGAATTTTGTATTCCAACATTTTAGTCTTGACAAAGTTAATAAACATTCTGACAACATTAATTTGAATAGATAATCAGTTTATCAAGTTCAGCCATTTTGTGATATTATAAATCTAGAGAAGCATCCAGATTATTCTTATGATTTTTTATTTTTTCGTCAAATTTCATCGGGTAAAATTGGAAATAACTCGAAAACGACGCGTTGTATTAGGAAAACATAGGAATACTCTTATTTTCTAAAATGATTGCTTCTTTCGAAAATATGAACCGTTTATCTTTCAAAAGTGGTTTTATGGTATTTTTGCGTTTATTTATGAGCCGGCTACCAATCAACCAAAATTCAGTTCATTTGAAATCAATGTTCCGAAGATATGAACAGGAAAACTATGACTATGAGTGCTACTCTATTCAGGAAGAGTTATTTGGTAAAAACGAACATCTCAAAACACCGACATAAACATAAACTTGGAACTTCTGCATATTGACTTTCCATTACAATCAATGAACGATAAAGAACAGAATTTACAGCTGCTGTCATTCCCACGTTCAAGAACTCCAAACTAAAACTTCGAAAGGAGATTATTCGAAATAATTATCCTGCAACATCGCGACACGAAGAACACGATAGGGCCCTACGGAAAGTAAATCTAGGATTTAGTAGCGACACTTTTTTCTGTATCCGAAGAAATTTATCTCCCGAAACTCCAAGCACGCGGCGTAAACTGTAATTTTCCGAGCAGATAAATTCGATTTAATTACATTTGACCTATTTCATCGCGGATAATAAGGGGAACTCCCTCACCATTCCGGAAATGGGAAGTTTTAGAGTTCAAGGATTAAGGAAGGATTTTCATTTTGTTTTCTTCAGGGAAAGTTTGGAAGATATCTATCTGGTGGCCTTTTCCTTGAAGTTTCAATTCAACTCTCCATTGAGATTGTACATAAATACAGGGTGGCCCACTTAAAACATTCCAGTCAAATATTACCGCATTTCCACCAAATGTCGGATTAGGTCAAGGATCTCGAATGAATAATTCAATTTATGGATATAAAAAAAAATTTATCTGAGGCTTTGTGCCTGTGTGAACAAAATCGTTGGAATTGCTAGGTGGGCTGGTCTGTTTTATCCAGCTGGGCAAATCTATGCTGCGTATGCTCGTATTGGAGAAATAAAGAAAGTGAGAGGACATATATACTCCATTCACTTTTATTTAATCACATAGGAGGTCATGGTTCCGTTTTCAGGAGTTGGTGCACCTGATGAAAAGTCTGTGCGCGTACAGAAAATATCGTTAATGACAAAACGACGTTGCCAGTATCAAAGATATTCCACATTTTGGTAATTCGAATCGATCGGCGAATTTGGGGCGAAATATCGATAGGAAATCGCCTATTTTTCCGTTCTTCGTCGTCCAGAAGAAGTTTCCCGTCGATATGAGAAATTTCGTGCGAGTGTCATTTTTTCCTTTCACGACTTTTGGCGTGAGTACAAACGGCAAATTTGAATTGGACCAAAAATCGATTTATAAGCATAAATAAAGCGAAAGTAAGTACTAATCGACCTTTTTACACTTGATAACGAAGTTTTTTTAGGTATCTGGCCATTTAGAAAGATTTCAAACGAAATTCCGGTCCCCAGAATTTTGGTTAGTTTTGGTATCGTTTTTGGTGCTCAAAATTTATTTGAATGTGTAAATGGACAAAAAAGGATTCCTTATACGATCTTCTGACGAAAGCTACCGGAAAATATGGTTCAGGTAGGATTTTCGAGGAATTATGAGGAAAGAACTTGCAGAATGAAATTGCACGATTTTCGTAAGTAAACAGGTTCTGGATGGCCATCATCGGTCTCTAAATGATAATTGTTGATCGTTTTCACGTTTCAAAAAAAAAACACGTCGAAAAAGCTAAAAAAAAAGAAAAAATATGACTATATTGCATTCACGGTAGGTGAATTCAGATTCCGATGAATTGAAAAGTGTCACTGGAGCTTTCATTCCTATCAATCCTTTGCCGAAAGTAGAAATAGGCCATATTGAACCAGAATACATCGGTTTTTTCCATATTTCAGGAGTTTGTGTCCTATTTTAGAACAGGTGAATGATAAATGTGAAGCATATGTTTGACCAATTCCATTTTATTTGTACAAACCTACTGTGGTAGTAATGTATGAATATTTTTTAAACTAATAAATTACTATACAGTCAGAATATTTTACTCTATGTTCATAAGATCAAATAAATGAAATGTATACCTATAAAGCTTTCAGGAATTGACATTCTTGCTTATTAATTTATAACCAAAACTCAGTTACTATAGCATTGAAATTATTAGTTTCTCTGTCAACAAATTCGTTAATTTAGTTATTACATTTAATTTCTTCGTGATGAATGAATAAAACTGTTATTTATTTGAAATAGAAATGTAATGCACCCTCACAATCATATCACATACATCATGAAAACAAAGCACATCGATAAATCTTTACAATCATAAATCCAAAAACTCTTTTATATGAAGAATATTGTTCACAATTTTATGTTGTGTTCTCCAAAATGAAATATTCATTCTGAGAAATACGCTGAGAATGTAGAAAGGGCAACATAGTGTTGACTTGGAACATAAAAATATTTTGAAAAACGTCATAACTTCGATATAGAGTGGAATGTGTCAAATTTCCAAAGCCAGAGTTGTGATTTTATAATTGTGAATGGAGTACACTGACCTGAATTTTTATTGGTCGCAGCATCTTGTGCTATGCTACTATATATATACACCTTCGATAGCTCAGTTGGTAGAGCGGTGGACTGTAGTAGATAGGAAAGTTGTCATCCATAGGTCGCTGGTTCAAATCCGGCTCGAAGGATCAATTTTTAGAATTGTTTCCACAGTTTCCGAATTGTGAAATTGTTGATATTTAGTGGATCTTTTTTTCGATACTTTGGCAATTGAACTCAAGGACGTTAAGAACCAGATTACCACATATCAAAGAAAAATGCGCTGATGAAATTCATAAACTTGATCCCCGAGATAATTCACCCTGGAAGCCAACCAATCTACAGAAATTCAAAAAGAAAACATCACGAGGACAGTTCACGTTGGGTGAAGAATACCCATTCATCAATCAACTTTGGACAGCCTGTATATTGGTTGAAGTTACTTTGCACATCTAGCGATATCATCTCAAGTTATGAGTTTGAGTACATCATATCTGTGTAGTTTCAGAAAATTTCAACTGCGAGGGTTAAGTTTTATTCACCTTCAGCATGCAATAATCCAGCTTTATCAAAGGCTTTTTCAACTGAAGAGAAGCATCCGAGCACAGACAGAATGTACACGTGAAATTGTGGTTTCCTCGCATCAAGGTAATCATACAAGCTCTTGTCCTACACATCCACTCCTGCATCAGGTTGAAATAATGGACAAATCCCAACTTGATGTGTTCGTTCAACGAATAAAGTTTGAGTATAATATTTTCACCGACTCGTTTATGCATTCTGTTTATCCGCTTTTCTATGAACCACTGAGTGTATGTAAAATCATACTTGAATTTCATCCGACCTGAGGCACTGCGAAAAGCGAAAGATGAAGTGAAAACTTCTCTCTCACTCACACCAGGAGAAGACTTTTCCTCATTATTTTCGTCGCCTCGAGATGAATTTCACATCTCAGAAAGAAGGAGTAGAATAATAGAATAAGGCGGAGACGAAAGTGAGGCCTCGATTTTTCATTATTTGCTCGTTGGCATTACAAAGTGACTTCCAACATTTTTTTATTGATGGATTTTCCGTAGTAGTTTCACCTCCAAAGTTTCAATACTTTTGTAACTCTTTTCATTTCATTCACTGAATTTTGTTTCCCTGTCAATGTTCATAAGGGTAATCTACATAAAACATTTCAGTATTATTATAAAAAGAATTGCAAAACCTTCGGAAAGATGTGTCATACCCATACTTCATACTCGGCTATTTTATGTAAGCCACTGTATACTCTAGAGCAATCACCGAAAGTATGCTCCATATTTAAAGTCTTTATTTGATGTGTCTTCATAAATTCAAAAGAAAATACTAAAATGATAAACTATTGAGTGAATGAAAAGTGAGATTCGATAAAAAAAATGGCCAAATCTGTTTCCTGGTACAAATAAATATTAAGAATATCAGGATCCAGGATGAACAATCCGTTGACATGTACCAAAGGATAATTTTTGTCCTCCCTATGTACATTTGTCTTGCTGCAGTCTAGTGTCACATAATAATGCCATTATTTCCCTCTTACCCTTATCGCAAGATCAGAGCAGAGACTTGTTTCTCATTCAGCATGAGAAGTTATGTGAAGGGGAGGAAAACCTACATTTTCACATTTGGAAGGAGAATTATGTTTGTCTTTCAGAGGAGGGAAATGGAGAGACATTCGGAGTTTAGAGATTCCTGGCAATTTTTTTAGTCTAAAATTGAGCAATTATTTCTTCTAAGAATTTCAGATAGTGTTTAGTGGTCTACAAGCTTTGACTAGCAAGCGTTTGAAATGGTTCGAGGAACTCAAGCCTCAATCATTACATTGATCTTGATTTATCATATATCAATGAAGTTGTATATATGCAGTTAATAACGTGATTTAAAACTGAACTAACCTTTTTCTGCTGATTTTGTAGCAGCAAACAGAACCTGTAAGAAGAAAATCATATAGATAATATCGAAAAAAGTATCCTTCACAATCCATACACAGTCTATTTAGAATTTTATATTCCACTCAATTTCAAAAAGGTCTTTTTTCTGAAAGGAAGACAGCAAATCACAAAAATATCGAACATATTCACTATTCAGTGATAAACTAGAAATTGAGATGGGAATGCCACAGGGAACATTACTTGGTCCAATAAAATCTAAATACACTCCTAGAAATTGTTCAATTTCCTCATATGCAGATTATATTATTTTGATCACAAAAGGTAACAGTTGGTTTCTGGTGAAAGATAACTTGAGTAGAACCATGGAAAAATCAAATTATGCTATTTTTCATGACAAACGCAAAAAGCTTCAGAAAGCTATGCATTTATTCCGAAGATATGAACGAGATTTAATGAGATCTATTTCGAAACTTATCGCTATGGAACTCTTGAAGCTGCGAGCTGCTGATTGAAATGAATGCGTTGAATTCATTGTACATTATTATTTGATCAATGGCCAGCATCAGCAGTCTCTATATCCACAGTGCATCAGGCATCTGTTAAATCATCAACAGAGTGCCGACAGTGAGGATTCACCAATTGTTCCCAATCTCTCCTTTGTCCTCTTGAATTCGTTTCTACAATTGGATGATTATTATTGCACAACGAATATTGAACCCAGTTCCAAATGAAAACGTATATTTTATTTCATAAGGGCCATTGTACTTGTTCAATGAAATGGAACCGGAAATCCGCCAATTTTTTGTCCTGAAATGGAATTGTTTTTAATTCATCATATCTGTTAGTTACGTACATTCGTGAATTCTCTGGAATAACCGACATAATTGGACTTTTTTCACACACGATTGCAAATACACAATTAATTCCCGAATGGAACGTTATCAGAGTGATAAAGACAGCTTATTCGAAGAAATGTGCGAAGAGACTACAATTTTCATGTCAACTATTTCAAAGTGTATCATCGAAGGTCTCCATCAGATTTTCATTCGATGTGCCCTAGAATGCACTTGAATTAGTGTGTCCTTTTGCCTAGTTTTGTATTAATCGTAGATTCTGAGAATAACATTGTGATTGCATTGTTTTGAATCAATTTTTCCACACATATCGTATGGTACTTGAAATATTATGCTTAAGTTACAACAGTCCACTTACAAAGAATTTGATACAGGTATCGGTATCGAGTTGAATTACGTAGGTATTTCTTTCACATGATGTAAAACAGTATCAAAAACTCTGATGGTAACGCTACTAATTCTCCTTCTGTGAAAATAACTCCAGTAAAACGTTTGCTGACCCAATCATGGCCAGCAGGTCTTCTATTTCTGGCACAAAAGTTAGAGTTGCCATTTAAAAAGCTCAACTAACTTCCACTCCTCATTATACATGGAAAGTTAGAATAAATACGGGCCTATTCGAGCAAAACAGTGAATATGAATTTTGTGCGTTACTATCATTCCCTCTGTATGATATGTCCGTTGTATTAGTTTCATTCAATTTGATTTGACTCCATTCTTCATGACAGGTTCATGCACGAGATATTTTCATTCATCTTTATCTTTATAAGGGCATTGAAAGAAATATTTTGAGAAAAGAAGTCCCCGGATAACATTTCTGTTCATTCTTACGTCTTCTAGGTTTCATTTTACTTCCATCTGTAATGAAACTATTCCTTTGATATCTCGAATTGATACTTCAAAGTGCCAATTTGCTGATGGAAGTTGGTCTAGCTTTTACTATTACTCTTTTTTCGTACTCAGAAAGTAGGTAACTAGAGTTCTTGTTCGGTTCTTCAATCCTTTGTGAGGTTTGCGTCGAATGTCAGCTCGAAAATATCAACTTTCGATAAGGATCTACGGATTCGTCGGAATATTCAATTTTCTAGAGCCTTCCTATTAGATCTAGTCCTTCAGGGTTTCCACAAAGCGTCCATTTGATATGAGGTAAGGTGAGAACTTTGAATCTTCTACGAAATAGAATATTTTCTATTCGCAAGTTTCAATGTATTTTGCTATGACGTCTGAACCTTCGTTATCTGTTCTTTATTCATTTTTCTGCTTTTTACTTCATTCATGTCATTCTTTCATCTCAAACTGCAAGACTCAACAAAATTATAAATGCAAAGGTGTCAGAATGCTGCGAATTAAGCTTTTGTATACTCTCCGATCATTGATAAGGCAATTTATTAATAAATAGAAAAACATCTTCTAAAGCCAGACTCCCACTACTCGTGTATTTCGCAAATATTTGCCACTTGCCTATATTTGGCATGTAGTGGGAGTGGTTCACTCGGCCCATACTTGTCAATCTTGTCATTCAAATTTGAAACTTCGTCTACTTGCCAAGTACGCAAATAATTGGGTACTTGCCAAATATACGAGTAGGTGGAGTCCGCCTTAACACTAAAACGATCTTAATTTTTTTCAATAGTTTATAACTTATTTCTTCTTCTACGTTTGTGTGTTTATTGGGGTTAAGCTTCAAAAAATTTCTTCAAATTTTCTAATGGCGTTCCGTCAAATGTTCTGATTTTTTGGTATAATGTAGTACTCGACCTACTGATCAAAAGTGTCCAAGGCCCCAACTCAATCCTATGACTAGTTTTTGAGATACAGGGCGTTGAAGTTGAGAATTACCCACTTTTACCACTCGCATATCTGGAAACAGAATCGAATGAAGTTCAATTTTTTTCAAAAAACATTTCATTCCATTCCCAGGGAGCAACTATATAGAGAAATATGACCGAAAATCTTTACGAATACAGGGTTATCCATAATTGAATGCTTGCCCGATTTTGAAAGTATAAAATATTCCAGAGCGAGAATGTTCGCAAAATGAACTATTTCACTAGATATGTTGTTGTTACATCGAAAAAACCTGAAATACCCAGAATTTATACTAGGTGATCCATTATTATAGAAACTATTCACAATGAAGGTTATTTGGACACCCTGTATTTTTGGGTTGATTTAAGGTGTTTGTTTAATTTTTTCAGAACATGTCATCATGGACTTCAAAGAATACAGGGTGATGTAGTCATGAAATAACTGTGAACCTCACGAAAATACCCAAAAACCACTTTCTTTTTCATCACCCACTATTTCGAGATTAACTCCGTTGAGCTGGGAGTTTTCTTTCACCACAGTACTTGATATGAAAACATCAATACGGCTGGGAGTTTTCATCCTCTTCCTATGACCAGATTTTTTAATGGAATACGAATAGAATAACATAAATGAATAATTTTCATATTACATAAAGAAGAATCTGGTCATAAGAAGTGGATAAAAACTCTCAGTCGTATTGATGTTTTTATATCCAGTACAGTGGTGAAAGAAAACTCTCACCCCAACGGAGTAAATCTTGAAATATGGGGTGATGAAAAAAAAGTGATTTTTGGGTATTTTCGTGAGGCTCACAGTTTATTTCATGACTGAATCACCCTGTAATCTTTGAAGTCCATGATGATATGTTCTGAAAAAATCAAACAAACACCTCAAATCAACCCAAAAATACAGGGTGTCCACTTAACCTTCATTGTGAATAGTTTCTATAATAATGGATTACCCAGTATGAATTCTGGGTATTTCAGGTTTTTTCGATGTAACAACAACATATCTAGTGTAATAGTTCATTTTGCGAACGTTTTCGCTCTGGAACTGACATATTTTATACTTTCAAAATCGGGCATGCATTCAATTATGGATAACCCTGTATTCGTAACGATTTTCGGTCATATTCCTCCATATGGTTGCTCCCTGGGAATGGAATGAAATGTTTCTCGAGAAAAATTGACGTTGATTCGATTCTGTTTCGAGATACGCGCATAATAAAAGTGGGTAATTCTCAACTTCAACGCCCTGTATCTCAAAAACTAGTCATAGGATTGAGTTGGCGCCATGGACACTTTTGATCAGTAGGTCGAGTACTACATTATACCAAAAAATCGAGCAAAAAATTAGAACATTTGACGGAACGCCATTTGCCATAAGAAAAGTGCGGGGTCCTTTTCTCGATGAATTAATTGGATGTACACAACGTTAATCAAGATCCTGGGTTATTTACAGAGTTCTCCATTTATTAGTTAGTATATACAGAAAGGGAACAAATTTATGGGGGCCATAATATGCGATTTTCAGAATCTAAGATTGTGTCTCGAAATCAATCTGTCGATTCCTTCAACATTCGAAAGTTACGACCGAGCCAATAAAGACGAAAAACAATATATCGCCGTAAATTCACATTTTCGAGTAGCTTATCTGAATCCCAAGCATTTCCACGGCTTCGGTATGTCACAAGGCCATAACTATAAAACACGAAACACGTAAAATATTTCCATAAAGTATATATCTCGTATTCTGTTACCATGTCCCGAACCATCAGAACTAACTGATAACCCAATTCAGGGTCGTCGCACGAAATGAAAAACCATTTCAGACGCTTCCAATGAATATTTACGATTCCGGACGGTGTGTGGGGGAAGGGGGCGCATATAAAAAATGGATCCTCCTGACAGTAGATAGGCGAAATATAGCCGAAAAGTTTTCGGACGGGCTCGCTAATAAATCAACTTATTTTTCGTGTATCCGATCGACCGGGGTTTTTGGCATCCAGGCCAATTTTCGGCAATGGCGGAAGTGGAAAAGATTGAAGTCGAATGATAGATGACGGCCGTAATGGGAAAATGGTCGTATGTGGCCTCTCACGAGCTACAATGAAAGTTGGAAAACTTGTCAACCTGCATTCGGTGGGATATTATAGGGACCAGGTGGGGATTTCGGATTCTGAATACCTGGGATTGCTTTTTCTGGATTTATTGGCAACGCAGTAGTGTAAACATATCAAAAAACACGTTATATAAGATTTAGAGGATTCTTTCGTTCGAAGAAAACGGCTGCTGAAGCGCGTCAAGAGCTCCAAATAGTTTACGGAGATGCTGTCCTAAGTGAATCAACGTGCCGCGATTGGTTCCGTCGCTTCAAAGACGGCTATTTCGATGTTGACGACCGCCTGAGTGAAGGAAGGCTAAGAACCTTCGAAAACGCTGAATTGGAGGTACTGCTCAATGAGGATACGTAACGAAGGCAAGAAGAGCTGACTTCAGCTTTAGGAATTACCCGCCAAGTCACTCCCAAGCGAGTCCATGCGTTGAAAACTTGATGGGTTCCTTGAAATGAAGCCAAAGTTCGATTAACATCGGTTTTTCGCCTGTGAACAACCGCTTCATTGGCAAAAAAGGAAGGGTTTTGGTTGCGTCTCACTTCACAACATCTGTACCAGATAAATTCTATCAATGAAAAACCTTTAGTTGCCAAAATTGAGAATCAGCAGAAATTAAGTCGGTATTGTGGCAAAATATTTATTGTTCAGTTGTTACAACATGCGACAGTTTCGAGGAAAAATTCTCCTCTTCTTCAGGCTACAAAAAAACAAAGAACATACAAATTTCATCGAGTCATAAGGGAGGAGGCAACCTACCAATATGTAATGAAATTGGGAAAAATAACATTGGCAGCATAACGAGAACACATTCAATAGCTCAAAAACTCCTGAAAAATCCCTTTCTAGTTCGCGAATAAGCATGTGGAAATGACTCTACTCTAACCTAAAAACACGGTCTAGAAGTCTTATGGACGATCATAGAATATCGTACTAACAACAGTCACAGGATAAAAACATAAATATCACAGCCTTGTATTCACATTTAGTGAAAAGGAAATTTCTTATCAATATGTACCCACTGAAAACAAGAAAATGTCATCGGTAATTTGATGAATCAGATTTACACTTTTTAAAATCACAAAAACTTTTACAATTTGTGAAACAAGTAAACAAATGTGATCCTACTTAACCTAAAAAACGGTGTAGAGATCTTGTGGTGTGGATGGTTACAAAATGCCACAAACAACAGTCACAGGATAAAAAGAGAAAAACACACACTAGACAACACTATGTTCATCAACAACTATCTACCTCAAATTTTTTATTTTATTGATGAGATGGCAATATGTGTTGCTTAAATTCTCTATGTCACTTCTAAAATTAACAGAATTATTGAACTTTCTGATACAGACCATCTCAGATATCATTCTTTTCCTATAGTCTCTTTCTCTATCTAAAATGCAAACATTTTCTAACTCTAAATCAAAGTTATGGCCCGTGGCAAGGTGGTGTTCTACCAAAGCAGTTTTGTTGTTGGATAAGTTCCTTATTGAACAATAAGTTCCTTGTTGTAACAACTGAACAATAAATATTTTGCCACAATACCGACTTAATTTCTGCTGATAAATTCTATCCCCTATGTCCACCAGAAATGAGTTGTCGCCTTTCAAAAATGTTGTATAGATAAAATGATTTTAACCATATGAAATCGAACCCTTGAACTGCAATATTGTTCCATATACCTTTAGTTACAATTCTCGTTCTTTGTTCAAATTATCCTTCGTAGTGATTTATTGGTCAGCTATTGAAAGATTTCTCAACACAAGAATTTAGTTCAAGTTTGGAAATTCATCTGGTTTTTTGAGACAATAACCAGGTCCTGTCAACCTTCATTTAGTTTCTCAGTAGAAGCTCATAAAACTAAATAAACTTCTCCACATGAGTTAGGGATATTGACTTAAATTGCAAAAAAAATAATTTCGAGTTGCAAATTTATATCAGCCTGTAGGTCTGCAGCGTATACAGGGTGGTTGAGAACAATCGAGTTAAATAACGAAATTTTATTCCCAGAGAATTCAAGCATTTTGAGACTATCAATACAATGTATGGCCTCCACGGGCATCAATAACAGCTTGACATCTTCTTTGCATACTACACACGAGGTTGTTGAACATTTCTTGAGGAATTCGGTTCCATAAACGGGGCAGAAGCTCTCTCAGATCATTTAAGGATTCTTGGGTAGGTTGATGATCATCTAATCTTCTTTGGAGCATATCCCATGCATGTTCTATGCAATTCAAATCTGGTGAGTGCAGAGGTATTGGTAAATGTGGAATACCAAGCTCCTCGCGCGCATTCTCAACTATGGCTGCATGGTGTGGTCTATCGTTATCGTCTAGAAATTGAAAAGTTTCACCAATAGACTGACTGACTTCATTTCAAAATGAGAACATTCATGAAGCATATGCAAAGAACCAAACTTCAGAAAAAAGGCGACCAGATTGAGAAAATGTCTCATACTGATTTTTATTGGATCGGTTCAATTTGTTATTGAGTTTTAAATGATTTTACAGCCATTTTCCCAAAGATTACATACTTTTAAAAACGATTGAAAACGATATCCCTGACTCTTGTGGAGCAATATATATTGTGACATTCTTATTGTGGTTCAAGTTGCCTTTGGAAATACATGGCAGGCATCGAATACAAATCGTCCAAGGAATCTCTCAAGAAAAGGGTTGTTATTCCCACTATAGCAAAAATGGAAAATGAGAGCACTTTGTTGGTTTAGCGAGGTGTTTTTCGATTCTGACACCCAATCAATTGTTGATCTTTCCCACTTTTATTCAGAGAAAATGAACCTCCCTTATTTTCTAGCTTGCTTCAAAACCCTATGTCACAGAGACAAGCAGTCAGTAAAGTGAAGTAATCGAACACTAATGATTGACTTGTAATTTAAAATCGTCGGTTATTAATCAGTTGTAAATCACAACACCTTGCTATCTTGCTATACATTTTCATATGGAAGATGCATTTCATAATTCCTCCTTGATATACATTTTCATTTAGAAGGTAGAGTTTATAATCGTCGGTCAATAATCAGTGTTAGTAATAAGATGACTTTGCCCCCTTGCTATACATTTTCATATAGAAGGTACATCATAATTCTTCCTTGCTATACATTTTCATATAGAAGGTAGACCTTATAATCGTCGGTCAATAATCAGTAATCGTACCCTGATTATTTTACCAGGATAATCGTTTTCTTGCACTGCTTCTAGTTGGTAGGATGCTGGTGATCCTCGTTAATCTCGATGATTAAGAATGTTGCGACTTCATAACTGATGTAAGGGGGTATAATTTACTGTAAGCCCCCTATAGTAATCTTGATGATCACTGCGAGAAGCCTGAGATTTCGAGGTGATGTCTCCATCACGCAAAAGGAAAAGATAAAAACAGTTCTTTCCCTACTGACAAAAAAGAATTGAAAAATTAATCCATTATCCCAATTTTCGTGCATGCAAATGCCCCAATACCCGATGGCGAACAGATTAAATTCATATCCTGATCCAAAATGAAAATGCATCCGACAGTTTTTACGCTCGCGAACTGCCCGAAGTACGTCTGAAAGAGTTATTATTTTAATCCGAACCTTCATTACACGAACGAAGCTTCCCAAGCGGAAAATTATTGTTCCGTTTATTAATGGTTCTCAAGCACAATGTTAACTACCCACGACAACAATAACACGGAGCAAGGCCACTCCAAGGAAAAATACGGCTAGCACGCCACATAACGAATTGCCATAGTCCAGAATCATGATTAGTTTGGATTTTAGAATTGAGCGAGGACAATGAAGTGTCCAGGAAGATAGCGATAATGGAATTAAAGGAAAACAGGACCGAAGGGAGAGCCGTTAATTCGGCAGTAGGTTTCCAAAAAGCTTATCTGAATAATTATTTAGTTGATTTTATACTTCAACTTTTTTGGTGTGGGGCTTACTCTTTGTGCTCTTCCTAGATTCACACAACCTTGTTCATTGAACTATCAATTATTCTTTGTTTGTTCTACGTCCGATGTTAGCTACTTTACAAACCACTTATCCTGTCTTGTATATAAAACATAGTTGTTGGTTACACCATTTATAACTCGAGATCGGATAGACTGTTTGTTATGAAACTTCATTTATGGATTCGTCTACGGCCTCCGGTTATTATAAAAAACATTAAAACTCTGACAATTTCGATAAAAAATTTGCTCATGTAGGAAATGCTTTTCCTCCTTTTGAATAAGGCCACTAGGTGTTGCTACGGTTCATGGCTCTTATCTAGACACTGTAGCGCAGTCGTGAAGGTACTATATTTGATATTATCGCCACAAGATGGCGATGTATACAATTACTGTGTAATTTGCATGAAACTCATAATAATATGGAAGGCTTTTATCAGATCAAACATCACAAGTGAGTGGAACAGTGAATTTTTACCGAAATGTCAAGTAAATCGGATTTTGACGATCAGCATCAATCGTGAGTTGCCCATTTTCATCTTTTCTCTATATTTCTGAAATGTTTTTGATGTCTGTTTGGGTAATAAATATATTTGCGGAAATGACTGGATTCAAAATTGCCCATAATTAGTAATTGACATATTATTTTTGTGTTTCTGTTTTGTGTGAGAGCCCATATCCATGGAAAAGATGACAGTTGACCGGTGACATTCGACAGATGGTATTTGACAGATGACATTCGACAGATGACATTTGACAGTTGACAGAACTTTTATTATGCCAAATTTATCTCCTGTTCGAAAAAATAGCAATCGTAAGTTCATACAACTTTAACGGTGTGTTTCACAAAGCATATCACAGGTGATTGGAGCTTGATCTAGAATCAACTCGATTTGACAGTTCAGAAATCAAACCAAGCCGTTGATCTCCGATCCCTGGTGATTACGATTTGTGAAATCCACCATAAGTATTGGTATCATTTAGGCGAAACAAAGTTCGCCGGGCCAGCTAGTTCGAAATAAAAAGCAGCAACGTATCCAAGAAAATGAACTGGTGAAAACCACCTCAAATTCTAGAAAAACGATATGACATTTAGCCGAGTTGTCACATCACACCCTGCTTCGAGCGGATATGACAGTAAGTATCGAAATCAACCTATCTGACCTTTTGGAAGCTCTTCAAGGGAACTAATTTCGCTTCTCGACGCATCCAGAGACATTGAGGACGTCCTAATGCTTCGAGAAAGCGCTTTCAGATAACTTGAAGTCAGGATATCAAATATAACTCAGAAACGTCTGAAACTCTCGCACTTGAACACACTGCCTCACACTTCTTGCTGTGAAATCCTGTCACGATAAATTTGAACTTTGTTTTCCTTTTTTCTTGACGCCCGTAGTCATTACGGCGAATGCTTGTCTGGTATAATAAAAGGGATGTTGTCCAGTTTTTCTATAGGTTGACCAATAAAAGGAAAGATTTCGTCATTCGTCGCTTTTTTATGATTGTTCGAAATGCAATTTCTGTATCCATTTCAGAATTAGGGGGGAAATGTTGTAGAGAACGGAAGAACACGTAGATCTGAAATATTGAACTTTGTGAAGCTCATTTTGCCTGAATCTCAAAAGTATGCTCTTATTTATTTTTCCATAATTTGCAGCTTTTCAATGTAATCATTATGAAATGAAGTCAGAAGGATCACAAATGAACGAACAATCCAAGAAACTGAGGAACAGATAAAAAAACGAAATAAGACAGAAATAAACAAAACGAATGTAATTGCCAAAATCAGGAAAAGAACCAAAAACGAAGAGAAACTATGAAAAATAATCATCTACAAACATGAACCAATACAGATGAATAGAAATGGAAGAGAACGAACGCGAAAGGACTGAAAAAAATAACGAAGAAAGCGAAACAAACAGAAATGAGACCATAAAAACAAGATAGGCAGAACAAAACTTGAATAGAAACACAAACCAATAAAACAAATATAATGATAGAAAACAAATTGCAAAATCAAGACAATTTGATCCAAATTTGGAGTTTGCCTAAATATATGAAATTCCTGTATACGATAAGACAATCTACCTGGCCTAAAACTGCTTGAATATTCGGAAAATCGATCGGTGATTACCTTCCTAAGTGTTATTTATGTTTTCCCCTTACTAGGGATTTTTGTCAAGCCATGGGAAAGTTCCGAGTTAAACCTCAATGAGCTATTGGTTTTCAAGGAGGATATTTTATTTATTCACGACATCGTTTCAAGGAGCCACCGCTGAAATATGTGTTATCGTTCCACAGCTTCACGAAAGGGTGGTAAATCCTTATCTACCCCCCAATTATTATCAGGAGAGGTTTGCAGAATAGGGATATAACTTGATGATTCTTGACTTGCTTCGACAACGAGGGCTATTTGTGAGTTCCAACAGGAAAACCTCATCTTTTTATTGAATTGAACATGAGGTTCTTTATAAGATATATAGATACATAGGTAGGGGCAGATAAGAATTGAGTTGAGAGAGCTTGAAAGCGATAGAGTATATTAGTCAAGTTCGAAACTTTCAAACTGTGATGGACATATCAACGAATTCTGTGGAACGTAGTTCTGAATATGAAGTGTGAATATTTTACTTGAATTTATACGTGGAAGAAAAAGAGTGAGAGACGTATAATCTGGATAGGGCATCCAGAGCGGATAGGTCCCCAAAATCCTCGAAAGAACTTAATTAAGCTTTTGGAAGATCCAGATATTCCAATTCGAATATCCTTGCCGGCAGCGCTGAATTATTCGCGCAAATATATTCTACTGTCAACCGTGTCATTTGAGATTGGAAAGTGTCATAGGGAGCTCCGGGACTCCGCATGATATATGGAGGCACGATACGATGAAAGCCAGACGGAAATCGAATTTAGGAATGTATAAAGAAGAAGATATTGGTGCATTCGAAATCGGGGACCAATTTTATTTTTTGATTCATGCTGAATTCGGAGGTCCCTCACAGCACTCTTTGGAATTGACGGGAGATAAATGAAATATTTATTTACCGAGGGGAGTTTCTTAAAAGATTGGAAATAGCGCTATGTGAGACGGAATCTCGATTAATCGCTGTAGGAGGTCAATGTAGAAAAATGGTGACATAATCATGCAAAGATGATTGAAATTGGTGATAACACTCACAGTTAAGTAATTTCCACTGTGCATTGCAAGTTATCCGTAAAATGTCCAGGCACAGTCAGTACGTTGCTAGTCAAATAGCAGAAGTGTGTCCGCTCTGAGAACTTCAAACCACTGAGAAATTGGGTAAATCAAAGAGTTATGGGTCTTCTTTGTCATAGACGGAGTTCATCCGAAGTATGAACTTTGTGGTATTAAAAATTAACAGTAGCAATCGGTCATTTTGAATTAAAGTGTCGTTTTTTTGTACCTAATTCTTTGTTTCCGCGCAAGAAATATACTGAAAATTGTGTATAGTTTCCGGAATCGAGTATGCTGAGAAACCTTCCAATAATAAATCCTAGTGACACAAAAACCAACGCTGTTTTTCCAGTCATTTAATCACCCCGCGAAATGGATTTTCTTCGTTCATATCAGGATATACAATCCAAACTCAAGGGACATTTGGGAGAGGCCATATTTCAGATTTTAACGCTCCAGATATTCCATCATTCGAAACGCACTGTGTGTTATGACAATCTCATAGCTTTTCCGTGATATGTGGAAAACTTTCTCCCTCTTTTTCCACTTACATTCTTCATAAGAGTATGCGGACCAGAATATTTACAGTTGGTTTGAACTGTGGCCGGAGATTGGGTTTTGGAATGATGCATTGCAGTCATGTTTGAACTGGCATGAGGATTATTGCAGATGGAATGGGACCGTTGGTGAATTTCATATGGTTCTTTCACTTTCGAAGATTGGAGCATGAACTTCTAGGAACAATACCTTGACAGATAATGAAATTAATTTTAGTTCGATACCTTATAGTTTGGAATATAATATTGCACACTGTGACAATATTAATCAGTTTTTGAAAAGTATTTTCGTACAACTGCCATTGAAAGTGACACTTTTAATGACAGCAAACAATGTTAAAATTGATTGTTTACGTGGAAACGTGTTGAATATATTTGTAACATAAGTGTTAAAAATATTTTTAGCACTCCATTTTCGTATGATGAAATCAGATGAAAAAAATTCCGCAATTGCAAATTTTTAATACCAATGTTTAACAATCATTACTTATGAACATACACTAGAACAATTGCCAACATTAAAGCCCTGTGACGTTAGGGAGCTTCGCAACACATTATTAGAATCCTCAGCACCATCAGTACTTGTAGAAACCGAAAGTACAACATTGGATGATGATGATCCAAAATCTGTTGAGGTTGGGCGAATTTTTTCAGCAATGAAATTTCTATATGCAATGGAATGATCAACATAGTCCTCGGCTACCGTCGTAGACTTCCATCCACCAAGTTTTTTTATATCCGTTATATTTGCTCCTGATTTTGCTAGCAATGAAGCGGAGGATCTTCGAAAACAGTGTCCTGTATATTGCTTTGGTTCTGGCAGGTGAGGAATTCAGCAACAATAGATGGAATTTTCCCAAATGTATTGATACCAACTGGATTGGCAGTGCATTTATTATTCTCAGTAAAAAACGATGATGTTTGATGACAGAAGGACGCAGTGCAAAGTACTTATGAAAATAGTCAACATACTTCCCAATTATACTGAAAGAACGACTGACTTTCGTTTCTGTGTTTGGAAGTTGTATAACCAATGATTTATTTGTTATTTCGATGTCTTCCACTGATAAATTACACAATTCTTCACTCCGACAGGCTCCAAATAATCCGAAAATAGTTGCAACCTAAACCATCAAGTATTCCTCATCTGGTGCCTCATTTATAAACTTTTCAACTTGTTCACGAGTGAGAATTTTCGATTTTTTGGGACGATATCCTTCACTTTTCCGTTTTAAATATGCTATTACCCTGAAATATTTACTAACATCCACACCATTTTTAACAAGGGCGCTTGACTTTATCATTGAAAATTTGAAAATCCACAAAGTTGATGAACTCCATATTTTTGATTATTCTTCTAGGTATGCCAGGAAAATAGGTTCACTGAAATTCCCTTCTACATTTTTCAATTCACACTAGGCCAGGAAATTGTTAGGTATATGCAATATCTTACTGCTGAACATATTTTTTAGGTAGGAGGTCCAGATTTGCTCTTCTTGCAGACTCTTCAATATCCACAGGAACAACAAAATCGTCACTTATATTAATAATTAGACTCTCGACAAACATATTGAGCAGTTAAAAACCCAAGACGAAAATTGGACAGGAACGAAATTCAAATGACAGCGTCTTATTTGTTAGAAATCATGACGTTGGCAACGTTTGCCATTCACAACAACTTTTTGATTATTTGAATATTACAATGCATTTTCTAGTTTATTGTCATTCCAAATTCGCCCATTTCATTATCAAAATAAGGCAGTTGTAAAAAAAACATTGTATGGTATTTGTGTTAAAAGTGATTTTATTTTGTTCGTGAAATTGTTGAATTGGCTCCGCTCATTTCACAAACTTTTTCACTCACAAAATAAAACGTCACTTTAGACACTCATATGATGAATAACTATTTCAGGACTCGTCTAGGAATATTCAGCTAAATCCCTCTACAATATTTTCAGTCCACATGAATCCTGGCCTATTTGCCTCTTTTGTTCTCGGTAATCTGTCAACTACGATGAAAGGTAGGGTACTTCTGTTGAATTCAACTTCGTTATACGGACAGTCTATGACGATTCAGTTGTTTCTCCAAACAAAAGGGTACACATAGCTGATTACGAGAAGTTAGAGCCTATCAAACTGGGAGGACTCTCTACAAATTGAGACCCAAAAGTTTTTATTGCCGAAGAAAGTTTGCGATGTGATTTGACCGAATGAAATCCGAGGACTGGCTGTGGTGTCAGAACTTGTTTTAGTTCTAAAGAATTCATTTATTTTCGTCATTCGTTTCGCTCGATGCGGGGGCAGAAACGTTATCAAGATTGCACAATTTTCTGGATTGTCGAAATTGTTAAATGTCGTTGATACAGTCGAACAATACTATTTGGTCAATTGATAGTGTCGATTGGTATATGGGGTTCATAAAATACTTCTAAGATTCATTAAATCTGAAATAGTTTTTTCGTAATCCACTCCCATGTCCACGGTTCAGGCGACAAAACTTATCTCTCTTTCTTTCGAGTAGCGCTTATTATAGATTGAGGGTAACAAGATAATTGATGAAATATGGAAATGATCACCATATCCCTTGGAAGTATCCATGATCATAATGAGATTAAGAAAGTTTTCAACTCACTAAAAAACTTGAGCGACAAAATAGATTTTCGCATGCAGGTGTCAAATATCGGGAGAGAATTCCAACTTCCCATTTCATCCCCCGGTGAATTTTACTGAACTTAACGAATCATCAACCTATGAAACTTTAAATTTAGCGAGAATCCCCAAAGCTGTCTCAACGGAAGATTGTTCGAATCGTTCGTGCCTAACTATATAAAATACGGTAATATTCAGTTAAAGTTCCGTTTTACTGCCTCGTAAAAAACACATCTAAGTCCATCGTAAAAATGTTACAAAATACGATCTTGTTCATCCTCGCCAACAATTGGACCGCACGTTGCCTTCTAGGGAATTTCGCAATATATGCGTTTTGCATTTAATAATTACCATTCAGGCTTGTATGTTGTGGTATGAAAAGTTATGAGAGGCCATAATATTTAATTTCCCAGATATAATGCAGTTTTATAAGTCATAAATGACTCGAGGAAGCCTTTGAAGATTTACTCAAGATACTTCTAGTTTCATCTTCAGGTAAAGTTTTTGCCTGTGTTGAAAATTCCTCAACATTTTTATTGAATATGTTGTTTGAATAGTTGAAAAAATTTCGGATTCACTAAACGAATATGAAGAAATGGAAAACCGAAAATAATCCGGTTAGGATTATTAACTGCGTCCGACATTTTCAGGACGATTTCATAAGCTTGTAATATTTTTAGAAACATGGTACTTGCCTGAAACGTAGATGTTGAAAAAATTATTTTTACACTGCAGTAAAACAGACGAGTATCCGTTTCATTTCAGACATGTTTTCGGAAATTCTACTCATGCAGCTGTCCCCAGTCGTTAACCCTAAAATTGAAACAGCAAAAATAAAATTATGAAATAACGTTCCATTTCGATTATAGCGGTTGTGGTTTTAAACATATTGTGTAGAGAATTAACTGAAAATTTTCGACGAATACAATTTTATTTGGGACTGGTGATATTTATCTCTGTGAAGTTTGTATTTTCATTGTCCACAATATATTTACAGGGTGATTGTTTATATTTAACACAATAGCTCAGTTAATATTGGTCGTACAAAAACGTTAAAATTTGTAGTATTTTGTATGGGTTTCAGAATTCAGTACTAAGAAATAATGCATGAAAGCATGAGAAATGTTATTCTTTAAATGGTACATCTTGTATTTTATTTTCCTTATCGGTAGGTTTTTTTGAGAATTACATGGTCGACTTTGGTATCAAATTTAGGTTTTCGAGGTCGCTGAAACCAATAAAATATATTCCAGAGCCCTTACTATTATAGTTTAGATTTTCACCTGCGGAATGGCATTTTATCAAAAAAATTTAAATTTCAAATCGTCATAGTTTCCGTTTCTTTGGTTGAATCCACATAAAGCTTGTAGGGGAAATACGTACAAAATGACATATATGGACAAAATGACATAGGCATCATAATTAGAGTTTGGCGGTATCAAATGCGGAACTGCCTACCACATAACACGAACCGAGGGGCTTCTAACAACTTCTGAAAATTAGCAAGCGCTACTCTAGTTTTTTCGGTCGTTTTGAGTGATAAAAGAAATCAGTAGGTCACGAGTTTTTTTCATTGCGCCAAATTTTCATAAGAAATGGCCAGTTTTCACCATTTTTTCATTTATATTGCATTCATTTCGAACTTTACTTATTTGTCATTGTATTTACGAAGCTTTTTTATGTTAAATAAACTTTTTGTATTAATGCGATATATTTCTAGTTTTATAACGCTATATGGACAAAATGGCATATATAGTGAACGGACAAAATGACATAGGTATTTCAGCTGAATTTACCGTATCTACCGGATAACACCAAGAAAATCCATCCCAGGCTCCATCAGCAAAAAAAAACCAGGACTTGTCTTAACATATTCATAACAAAATATTCATCTACGGCTAATAAAGGCAATGCATCAACCTACTCTTGCTGATCCTATAAGCTGGTTTCTCCAATCCCTAAAGGACGATTTATAAGTGGACAAGGCAAACGTGAGCCGAGGACTAGATAAACGTACTCATTTTCAACTTCTACACCTGATATGATTGCAATCAAATCAAAAAAAGAGCCCATACCTCCTCAAAAGACAGGAGACACGCCCCTAGTGCATTATTTATAGAAGACAATATTCCTAGCAACTTTCGAGATGATGAATACGACTGTCCTTCTATCTATTCAGATTCAGATCTTCTCCAGGATTAGCCCTGGAGAAGACTGGTTACGATGCATGCGTTGGTTGCATTGGGCTCACGCATCTCGTGCTGATGTTCCTAGAAGAACCAAGCGTTTCATTGGTGAACTTTGTCAGTAGTTTTGTGACTATAAGTAGAAAACCACAGTTGCCTGTTGCCGGTATGTCACTTTGTCCATAGCATGCGAACAAAATGAATTTCGTTTATCCCAATTTATCTAAGAATATTTTATTTCTTGGTACTTTTATTTCATAAAGGTTGATTAGATTGTATGAAGAAAGGACCAAAGACAGAGGTGTAGAATATGACATGTATTAAATATTAAATAATAAATTAAACGAATTCTATAAGAAACAGTTAAACCTAATGAAATAAATATAATTAAATATACAAATAAATTTAGATTTATTATAGAATAATATTCTATAATCAAATCCTTAGAATAAAATCCTGAAAAATAAGGTATACCACATAATGATAAATTTCTAACATTAAAATATACAACTGTTAAAGGACTTTTAAAAATTAACCTCCCCATATAACGAATATCTTGACAATTTCTTATTAAATGAATAAAATTTCCTGCATATATGTGATTCACTACTCACAAGTTATGCCTCTGAAATAAAACCCTATATCATTTTGTACGTACTTCCCCTATATTGTTAATCAGCATTGTCCAAAGTATTTTCATAACTAATAAAATCGATTTCGAAAATCCCAAATTTTTAGGTGAAAAATGCATAAGGGGTAAGACCCCCTGAAAACACCATATTTGCCATCAAAACGAATTCCCAGAAATATCTAACAGTGTAATTCAAACGAAAATGTCTTCAACCATTTCAACTCATTCAGAATACCCAATTTTGTCATCCATATCACCGATACTTTGAGTGCTCTGAGCTTCAGAACAAAACTCGAAAATAAAATATCGAAAACATTGATATGAAAAAATTCATTAGTTTTGAGGACTACTTGGTCGATTTCGGTATCAAAATGTAGCTTTTCGAGGTCTGTGAATTCAATTAAATATATTACAGAGCCCTAACTAGCATAGTTTAGATTATCACCTGCGAAATGGCAGTTTTTCAGAAAATCGAAATTTCAAATCGTCGTAGCTCCCGTTTCTTTGGTCGCATCCACATGAGGCTTGTATATTGTTAATCAGCATCGTCCAAAGTATCTCTTCAAATAATAAAATCGATTTCGAAAATCTGAATGCCAATAAAAATACTACAAATATTAATTGAGATAGCTATTGAGAAAAATATATTCAATCACCTTGTACATAGATATCCTGAAAACGTCATTTCAAATACTGAAAGCATAATTATTGAGATTCTGTTTACTCAGAAATTTTTACTATTTTTGACTAAGGCGATTGACAATAATGGGTAAGTCGAGTGAAAGGGCTCGATGATCACTTTTGAAGGCTGCATTAATATCAAGATTGAATAAATTGGAAGATTGATAAGTGTGAAAATTCATAATTGCAGAAAAAGAAGAAAAGGTCCTTCATCCCACAATCTTAAAGATTGCAGTTTGACCGATCTGCATGTCAAGCACATCACGTTTTTATCTTTTTGGGATTGATCCCATGGAGCACATTCGACCAATTCAATTACAATGAATATCAGGCACGGCTTAAGTGCACCCTTCCAAAGGGTGTGAAATAATCTCCTCCATTTTTCATTACCGATTATGATGAACAGGATTTCTTTCATTCGGTTGCGTGGACAAATCTGTCTATATCTCCTTCACAATCGAACCCATTAGTAGATTGGCATGAGCAAATTGCTCAAAACCGGGAATATCAGCTTCAACCCGAACCCAATAACGGATATATCGGTTCTGTACATCTCTTTCCATTCGAAATGACGGATTTCGCTGGACAGAAGCTTACGGTATGCGATATTTTAACAAAAGCCGTATCGTGCCGAATAGATACGCTCCGAACAACGTTACGGTGATCTCTTAATTCCCAACTACGAAAGTCCTGCCGTGAAAAGAGGATACGTTTGAATCCTCCGTAATTCGGGTATTTTCCGAATAATGAAATGGATTTTCCATTTTCACCTGCCGATGTTCGCAGGTAATATCACAAGGCGAATATCGGACTATTATTTTTCATGCCGAGGGCCTTTTGTTATTTTGTATTATGCTTGTGGTTTTTATCACATTCTTCGATATCTATCCATATGGTTCGTTTCCATTGTCGAGAACACTTTTGATCGACAGGAATTGAAGAAAAAAATAGCCCCTTTTTTTCTTATGTACCAGTATTCGGGATTATTATTACGTAAAACCATGGAAATCTGAATTATGGCTGATATAGTATATAACATTACTAGCAAGGTAAGAGGGTTTTTACTGGCGAATGGGGGATATAACTGACGAGCCTCAGGCGAGTCAGTTACCTCCTTGAGCCAGTTGAACCCGTTACCTTGCGTGTATTGTTTTATATTTTATTTTTTTCTCATTTGTAAAAAGGTTAAATAAATTCCAAGAAAATCTCAATAATTTGTCGCAAATGTCGTAAGCTATGGAAGCGTTGCCATGAACATGTCAGTTTATTTTTTTTTACATTTGTTTTGGCGAAAGCGAAAATGAATGTACCAAAAGAAATTATTGAGGCAGCCAGCAGTGTAGCTTCAAGTTTATTACCTGCAAAATCAGCTTCAAGGTACGAGCGAGAATACGACGACTTCAAAAAGTCGCAAAACAAAAATAGTGTGATTGGGGTAACTGAAGATGTTTTGTTGGTCTACTTGAATCAACTATCAGCAAGAGTCCGCCTTAATATGGGCAAAATGGTCTATGCTGAAAAGCTGCTTGGAAATGAAAGAAAATGCCCCTGTTAGCAGGTTTGTTTTCCTTGAAGAATTTATTGAAAAATATGATGTTAAGTTGTCATTTGCAGATTTCAAGAGGTAACAGCGTTTCTGAAGCGAAAAAATGAGCGTTATACGCCAAAAAAGGCCAAGGTATTACGTAAAGAAGAGGCTGAACAATTTCTTTTACTGCTCCTGATGACCAGTCGTTGCTGGCGAAAATTGTAACAATATTTTGGATTTTTGGATGTTGTCGATGTGACGAAATTCTTTCCTTAAACATGAATGATGTAGAAGATATGGGAAAATACGTTATTGTGACATTGCGGCAAACAAACAATTTAACAACAAGAAGATTCACCATAACCGATGATGGCTGCAGCTTCAAGCCCTGCACGTTATACAGAAAATATGTAAATCTTCGGCCTCCTGGAACAGAAAGCCTAAAATTTTTTTTGACATACCGACATGGAAAGTGCATTTCCCTTAATTCTGGCCAGCACACTATTGATGGTGTCCCAAAGCAAATAGCGAAATATTTAGGTTTAAAAGACCCAGAGTTATACACCGGCCACTCTTTTCGCAGAATTGGAGCCACTATGGTTGCGGATTCGGGTGGAGATATTTTAGCACTAAAGCGTGCAGGAGGGTGGAAGAGCACCGAAATTGCGATGAGTTATGTCGATGATTCGGTCAACAAAAAAAAGAAATGTCTAACAAATTTTTTGGTAGTAAGGAGAGTACAAATGTTCTGCAGTCCTCGAGTTCAGCAGTTTCTGAGTCAACAGATGGGTTCATCATCATGAGTATCAACTCTTTCATCATCAAAAATCTGTGTTACTGGAAATAACAATTGCACCATGATTTTCAACATATATAACGATAAAACAAAATTTTCTAATGTAAATAATACTAATAACTTGAAAATTTTGCAAGTTAACTGTCAGTTTTACAAGTTAGTGACTTGATGAAATAAACTTTCTTGATTAATATTGCATTTTTGGAAACTGACGTTTACAAATGAGAAACATATAAAAATCTTATTCTGGGACCCGTAGCAGGAGTTCCGAACATCTTATTGCTGAGTTACTTCAGGACTCAGGAAAAGCTTTATATCATTGGACGATAGAGCTTTACTATCAAGTTCTGAATATCCTCACTGCCTTTGAACGAAATAACGATATTGTTCATCTTTGAAATGTAAACTTATGGTAGAATCTAAAGCAGGTAGCGAATTTTTGAAAACGGAATGTACAGGGTGTTTTTTCAACCTGCAAATTCGATCTGAACTTATCATAATTCCCACCCTGTATATGTTTGAAATAGTGTTGAAATTATGGAAAGTAGACAATCATATTGTTCCACACATCCAAGTTGTGATTTAAAGAAAAATCGGTGGAATCAGACAAATCACCCTGTAGACTCTAAATAAAGGCCTCCAACCATAAACAAAACATTGTTTCGAAACTGACTCGACTAGTGTAAACTTCTCCTAAAATCTGACGGTCTCCTCCGGAATCACCCTGTATGTTATGAATGTTCTGCTTAATATTCTATCAATTGATTGTCCTAAACCTGATTATTTGTACTTGCCACATTTTATATTATTCAACAGTGAAGCGAAGGGTTTTTGCTTTTGGGCCAACTTGCTTCTTCCTACTTTGTATCATTCATTTTATTTCCACTATTTTAACTCCTTCAAATGCCTATATTAAAACTTCTTAGTTTGACGATTTGATGTCTACTCCATGAAATTCTAAGGGGCACTCCATATAAATTGCCTTGAAAAAGACCAGGAATAAAGGTCGAAACGTCGGCATCTCATGAAGGATTTAAATTTCCTCAGTCCTCTTAGCCACTACCTTTACTACATATTTGAAGAATAGGACACGAACACTGAAGATGAAGTTCTTCTCAATGCTCAATCACTCTTACTGATGATTTATATGCACCATTAATCATTCCATATGCTCCTCATGAAAATGAAATAGTCGAAAGGATTACAAGCAATTGCTTTCGAATAGTGTCTGAAATCCTTTCCATCCATCTGCTAAGTCAGGCTGTATAAGTGTATTAGCGTATCTAAAACAGGCGTATGCTCTCAGTTTACCATTACCGAAGTTATTCAGCTGCATGCATGACGGATTAAAACGACTGTTTCACGACTAATAGCGTTATTTATATTGTTATGCGCTATTTGACCTTACCAGCCAGCGCTTCAATTCGGGAAGGATGTAATTCACATACAATAGCTTCGGTTCTAAAAATATATCAACATATGGTTATTTATATAATGACAATCTAGGAACGTTGTTGGTTTCATGCTCGGGTCTAATTAATCCAATAAATGTTTATTTACATCTGATATAGTGGACGATGGTCGTCTAAAGCGATTGTGATACAATCGCAATGAAACCCTACAAGAGGTTTGTATGGTTTAATTATGCGGCAATTTCCATTTTAAGTACGTTCATCAGGATTATACACAAAATATCCCAACTAGATTGCGTTGAATTTCATGCCGATATGGCTTTTTTGCTTATTTTCCTGAATAAATCGTCGGAATCCTCCTCGATATGTACTAATCTGTAGTTTAAATGCACATCTTTGAGATGTTCTCTAATTTTATGGACATTCCGTTCGAATAGAATTGTATAGAACAAGGAATAGCGATATAATATTATTTATCTGATGATGGTATGCCATATAATGACAAAGTTATGTCACTCAATTTTGATGACATAAGGAAGATCATTATGGTACTTAGTACCATTTACAGGGTGAGTCTTTGACTTGGACATATATTTTAGCTGTAGATTCCTCTCATCAAACGAAACACTTTTTGTCCATACCATTTTTCAAACGGTTTCGTTTGGAAGATACAGGGTGTCGAAAATCCACGAAAAAAACACTTTCCTGTTCACTTCGGAACAGTTATTTCAAATGAATTCTGGTTGATTGGTTACTCTATTCATGGTGCATATTCCTCAATCAAAACTTATTCGGAATTTCTCCTGGTATAAAAGTTACAACGTAGCCCACTCATAAACCCACGAAAAATACCATAAAACCACTTGAGAAAGATAAACGGTTCATATTTTCGAAAGAATCAATTATTTTGGAAAATAAAAGTATTTCAATGTTTTTTCAATAAAACGCGTCGTTTTTGAGATATTCCCAATTTTACTCGATAAGATTTGACGAAAAAATCAAAAATCATTAGAATAATCTGGATGCTTCCCTGGATTTATAATATCACATAATGGCTGAAATTCATGATATCTATACAAATCAATGTTGTCAGAATGTTTATTAACTTTGTCAAGACTAAAATGTCAATGGAATACAAAAATCGGATATCAATGATGAATGTCCCATACAAACCACGTATTGAATTTAAATTAATGCAAAATGAATACTTAACACTACATGATCTGTGGCGATGTGTCTATCTAAACAATATCCTCTTGGAATTTCATAAACTCAACACTACTCGGTTATTATCACATTATTTCACTTTCACTGAAAATCTTTTCACATCAACTGTTCGCATTCTTCTCTGTGAATAATCAACGAATAGACAAATCTCCGTCAAGCCGCTATACGCATGCATCGTTCAACAATTACAGACCAACTGTTCGGTCTATGAAACAACGGTTTGTCTTGCGCACCGTTATAGGCGACTGAAATTAGGATCGTAGCGCTCTATCGGCGAGAATAAGAACTTCTCCTTCGGCATTTCCAGAGACTAGACGCCATCAGCCAAAAGTAATAAAACTAGTGCCTCTGCGTTAGTTCATCCGTTAATGGTAGGGGACGTACTGCTTCCTTGTTTAAAGAGAAAATCAACACAATCTGGCATCGTCTTCTCAAAAGCTCTATGATAGCACAGAAGATTGGACGATGGGTTAGGTTAGGTCATTGACCTCGAATCCTATGACCTAGGTTGATGGACTTATGTTCGAGAAGTGTAAAAATAATTGTTTTTGAAATAGTTTTGGGAGAAAGAGGAAAATATGAACAAGTTATTAGTGTTCACCAACTAATCTTAATGATATCGAAGGAGGAACTTATTTTGGTGGGATAAATATGGCTTTTCAATTGCAGAAATAATTGGAAAAAACTAAGTGTTTTTATCGAGAAATATCGTGTTTTTAACATTCTCATTCGAATAAGGTTAGTACCTGAGTATTCCCTAGATGAATCAACTCAATTTCAATCGAGAAATATGAACTTTGCATCAATTCCAGAGAATCATATCAGAGACGTAATTAGCCCAATTTTTTTCAAATAGCTATATCTTTTTAACAGAGCCGAATTCGGAAAAATAGAAAATGAAAAAAAGGTTTCTTTCGACCTCAAGAATTTTCAGTTATAATATATGTACAAGTCAAAGACTCACCCTGTATAAAAAACATGTGATGGTGCTTTTCAAGGTAAATGAAGAAACAAGAAACCCAAAAAGTGGTAATGTGGTAATTCCTGATTTGAACAATTCCGCGAAGCGATTTTGATGCGGCGGTCACCAGAGTTTTGGTTAATTCAGGCTTTCCTCCTCTCTATTCAAATGGGGAAAAACCTGCCATAACTCCCTTCAAATACTGACCGCATTGATTGCATGCGGAATAAATGAACGAGTAATCATATTCAATCCTGTAGTTGACGCTCCGTATAAGATTTAACGACCAATTCATATGCGCTTGCTGCAATTTAGGCGAACCTCCACAACCATTTTTCGACACGTTTTCCCATGGTGTGTGAAATTAATGACGGCGTGGATTGCACTGGATCTCCATCAGCCATAATCTAATTTAATTACACCTCGTAGCGGTACAGTCTCTGCAATTTTGTGGAACAGAAAATATTTCCGCGCATTTAATAAAATTGGGGAAGCTGCAAATAATTTTCAGTCCTACTAATGAACAGCTGCGATGAAAATCGACCTGCGGATCTTGTGCAAGATATTACCTGTCCCTAATTGCTTCACCTTCAGGTGCAAACTCCCATTAGTATTACAAACACGTTGTGGAGCAAGAAATGAACACTGGGATGTTCGCTTGTATGCACATCTAATGCATTAAATTTCGGATAACGAATCTATGGATTTGTTCGGGAATTTGATGATAATGGGATGATAATTCTTGCTCTGCTTGCAGTTCCTATATTCCCTTCATGATTCTAGATTTAAACTCATATTCGATAATGGCTCCCATATTTTTGGCTATGTGAACTCAGAATCTGTGAACTAGCAATGAATCCTCTCGTATTCTTCAGGATTGAGAATTCTTTCAGTCCTATTCCGCATATATTGCGCTAAACATGAAAATAAGTGGCGAAATCTGGCAGATCGTCAACAGCAACAAAATTAGATATGGAAATTAGCCAGAAACTTGAGGTGGCTTTGACACCTACCAGTTTTGTTTTCGTTGTTCATTGGCAAGAGCTCAGAAAGAGATGGGATGGGAACTTGTCCTGCTGATCTGAATCCCTCGATCTGTTTAAATCTGATTTAACCTTGATGTTTCATTACCTCGTGTTGTGAGGAAGGTCATATGAGAGACTTTATTTTATACTGAAAAATCTATAATGGACTATGAACAAAACTATATCTTTAGAAGAGTCTTTGTTTAGATCGAAATTGTCATATGAAGTCCTCTAAAAATCAGCAATGAATATGTTGATAAATTATTTTTTTTCTCATAAACCGTGAACTTTAGCAAGCAATAACAAAATACTTCATTTGTTGAAAATGGATCAAGCTATCCAAAATTGATTTTGTAATTGTAAAATATAAATATGGAAAAAAATTTCTTGTGAAACAATGTTTTGGGGGTGGATTTTTCTACCCCTTGCAATGATAGAGAAACACCACCAAAATATTTTTGCGTGCCTTTTGCAGGGCTCGAATAAAATTTCGGCTTAATTTTTTTGTTGTCAGGTTTTGGTTTTTGAGAAAAAAATTAAAAGACATGAAAGACAGGGAATTACTCTTCAAAATTTCTTTCGCAACTGATCATATACACCCTGTACATTGCTTCCATCATTTTGCTATACATTTGGGAATACACAAGGCCTAGTCAGTTTTGAACGGAAGCATTTGATATCTCACAAAAACATTTGCCATGAAACTAGGACAGATATCGATAGGCAATTTTTTTTTTAAATAAGTTTTTCTGTTTACTGATTCTTCTGCGGGTACGAAGTTTCACAATTTTAAAGAATGCTATAAAGAAACAAAGGAAGATAGAGAACAGCAGAAACGTTCGAAAGCTTTTGCAGGCTTCGACAAGTAGGGGAAATAAGTACAAAATGACATAGGCATCATAACTTGAGTTTGGAGGTATCAAATGCGGAACCGTCTACCAAATCACACGACCGTGGCTTCTATTAACCTCTGAAAACTCGCAAGCGCTTCTCTAGTTCAGTCAGTCGTTCTGAGCGATAACAGAAATCAATAGGTCACGAGTTTTTTTCATTGCGCCAGATTTTTAGAAGAAATGGCCAGTTTTAACCATTTTTTTATTTATTTTATTTATATTGTATTCATTTCAAACTCTAATTATTTGTCATTGAATTCACGAATCTTGTTTTCATGTTAAATATAATTTTCATATTATTTCGATATATTTCTAGTTTTATAAGGGTTCATTGACAAAATGACATATGGAGTGAACGGACAAAATGACATAGGTATTTCAGCTGAATTAACCGTATCTACCGGACAACACCGAGACCATTCATCCAAGGCTCCATCTGCAAAAAAGAGCCAGGACTTGTCTTAACATATTCATTGCAAAATATAAATCTGCGGTTAATAAAGGCAATGCATCTCAACCTACTCTTGCTGATCCTATGAGGAGGTTCCTCCAATCCCTAAAGGACGATTCATAAGTGGACAAGGCGAACGTGAGCCCAAGACTCGATAAACGTACTTAGTTTGAACTTCTATAGCAAATATGATTGCAATCAAATCAAAAAATGAGCCCATACCTCCTCCAAAGAAAAGTAGACAAGTCCCTAGGGCATTATATAAATAATGTCTTCTATAAAGAAGACAATGAAGAAGAAAATGTTCTAAGCAACTTTCGAGATAATGAAGACGACTGTCCATCTATCTATTGTTATGACCTTTTTTCCCGATTCAGATCGGGAAAAAAATAGTCTTCTCCAGGATTAGCCCTGGAAAAGACTGGTTACGATGCATGCATTGGTTGCATTGGGCTCACGCATCTTGTGCTGATGTTCCTAGAAGAACCAAGCGTTTCATTGATGAACTTGTCAGTAGTTTTGTGACTATAAGTAGAAAACTACAGTTGACTGTTGCCGGTATGTCATTTTGTCCATAGCATGCGGACAAATGGAATCCCAATTATACCAATTTATCCGAGAATATTTTATTTTTCGGTACTTTTATTTCATCAAGGTTGATAAGATTTTATAAAGAAAGGACCAAAGATCGTAGGTGTAGAATATGACATTTCTGTAATTCACTATTAACAAGAACGTACTTTCCCTACTCAAAGACTTTACGGGTAGACACTGTTAACCTTGCTATTAAGATTGAGAAGGCTGCGCATGGGTGGTACTTGAGTTGAAAACAGAAATACTGAAGAACATAACATTTCGAATTAGCCGGATATCACAGGCACGACCTTCTTTAAAACGAATGTTCGCAAGTTCATAATTTTAATGATTGAAAAGACTACCGGAGTAGCAGAAAGTATCAGGAACTTTCAAACGATCAAAAAGTTCTGGAGCAGAGAAAGAAGAAACGCCAGATCCCATTCCCAGTTGATTACACCCGTCTCGCAGCCAGAAAAACCTTTATCAGAACCTGCATTCACAAGCACTTCTCCATTCTATCGCCACATAGGGCTGGAATAATGAATTCATTCTCTAATTGGGGATGGAATAAGCCATTAGCGAACTTTCTTTCTCGCGACGCCTAGCCGTTTCAATTCCATTCAAATTATGCCTGAATGCGAGAATTCTGGAGAGCAGCCATCTCATTTTCGGGTCCGACCAGTTTCGATCTTCATAAAGCGGGAAAAATATGAATTTTTCCGTATATTCAGCGTTCCTGAAAGAAAAAGCGCTATAATTAAGCGGTCGCGTTGGAAAGAATTACCAGCTACGAATGGCATTTTATTTTGCGCCGGATTTTCGGATTTCCCTATTAAGTGAGTCTTTATGGAATTCTAGGATGAAAATATCTGAGAAATTTCAGACATTACGGGTAGGCTCAGACAAAAACTGATCTTGGTCAGGAGTGCATATTCCTCAATCAAAACTCATTCAATATTTCACCTAGTATGAAAGTTACAGCATAAATCCACGCAAAAATACTTCAAAACCACTTGGAAAAGATAAAAAGTTAATTTCAGAAAATAAGAGAATTCTTATGTTTTTTTGATGAAACCGTTTTCGAGTTATCCCCAATTTTACCCGATAAATTAAACGAAAAAATTCGAAATCATAAGAATAATCTGGATGCTTCCCTGGATTTATGATATCACAGAAAGGCTGAACTTCCATACAGATTAACAATGTTGTCAGAATGTTTATTAACTTTGTCAAGACTAAAATGTCTATGATGGAAAAACGGATATTAATGATGAAAGTCCCATAGAATCCACGTATTGAATTGATATTAATGAAAAATGAAAAGATACTTAGCACTTCATGATCTGTGGCGATGTTTCTATCTGAACAATATCCTCTTGGAATTTTATAAACTCGACACTACACGGTTATAATCACATTGATCACATGAACAAATCGACAAATTAATGGTTTGTCTTGCTCGCCAGCGAGGTAGCGCACCGTTATAGGCGACTGAAATTAAGATCGTAGCGCTATGTCGGCGAGAATCAGAACTACTCGTTCGGCATTTCCAAAGAGGAACGACTAGATGCCAAAAGTAAACACGAAAAGTAAACAAAACAAGTGTCCTTGCGGTAGTAACGTTAGTTCATCCGTTAACGATAGGGGACGTACTGCTTACTTGTTTGAAGAGAAAATCAACACAATCTGGCTTCGTCTTCTCAAAAGCTCTGTGGATATATATCAATTATCACACGAGTTAGGTTAGGTCATTGACCTCAAAGCCTATAGGCTTCCTAGGTCATATATGAACTAGGTTAATTGAGTTATGTTAGTTTAGTGAAAAAGCTATTTTTTATAAAATAGTTTTGAGATATCGAGAAAAATATTAACAAGTTATTAGTGTTTTCAAACTAATCTTCAGGAAAATCGAAGAACAAACTCATTTTGGTGGAAGAAATATGGCTATTCAATTGCAGAACTAATCGGACAGAATTAAGTTTTTTCATAAGAACATATCGTGTTTGTAATATTTTATTACAATAAGGTTAGTGCTTGAGTATTTCCTAAATTTATCAACTCAATTTCAATCGAGAAATATAAACTTTGCATCAATTCCAGAGAATCATATCAGGCAGTATTTAGCCCAATTTTTCGGAAAAATGGAAAATAAAAAAAAGGTTTCTTTTGACCTCAAGTATCAGTTAAAATATATGAAAGACTCACTCTGTATAATTCTCAATAGTTGGACTTCAATATTCCCTTACAATTTTCCATCTCTGATTCCTGATACCGGCAATAAAATACCGATGGTAATAAGAAAAGAAGACCAACGCAACTCGACAGTTTCCACTCATTTCTTTCCATCGCCCCACCCCAATCTCGCCCACCACCTCAGCATTTCTGCCCTAAACGCAAAATTGCGATTCAAACTTGCAAATGGCCACCCCGGAACAGATCGAATTGTCCCTTGTAAGCTTGTTAGGCCTCTAGGTCCGCATCCCCGAGTGATTTCGCTACCCAATTGCGACCGTTAAAGTTTATCGGAACGTTAGAAAGGAGGTCTCTAAGATTCCATCGAGGAAATTTAACTGGGAAGTTCCCTGCAATTCCTATTTCCCGGCCATTATCGTAAATTGGTGGCGGACGATATTTCACTGGGATTGATGCGGTCCATTATAATTCGGGTACAGGAATGGATGGTGTGGACGTGGACGATATAATGATGCCGTTGTTAATGGAAGGCCTTATGTGCTTTTATAGGAGAGACAGGTTTTACACATGTGCTGTCTTCTACGAAATAAACGATTACTTGGATTCGGAGCCGTAATTCTTCTATTGAGATATTAAAACGCCGATTCATACCTACTCGGGGAAGTACGTACCTACAAAATGACGTAGGGTTTCTTTTCATGGACATAACTTGTTAGTAGTGAATTACAGTAATGTCATATTCTACACCTATGATCTTTGGTCCTTTCTTTATAAAATCTAATCAATCTTTATGAAATAAAAGTACCAAAAAATAAAATATTCTTAGAAAAATTGAGATAAACGAAATTCATTTTGTCCGCATGCTATAAACAAAACGACATACCGGAAACAAGCAACTGTAGTTTGCTACTTATAGTCACAAAACTACTGACAAAGTTCACCAATGAAACGCTTGGTTCTTCTAGGAACATCAGCACAGGATGCGTGAGCCCAATGCAACCAAAGCATGCAACGTAAACAGTCTTTTCCAGGGCTAATCCTGGAGAGGACTGTTTTTTCCCGATCTAAATCGGTAAAAAATGTCATAACAATAGACAGTCGTCTTCATCATCTCGAAAGTTGCTAAGAACATTTTTTTCTTCATTGTCTTCTATAAATAATGCCCTATAAGTATGCGCATTTAAAATTACAAATCGGTCGTCCGAGCGTTTTTCCTAACACCCCCTCCCTCATTTATTCGTTATCGAATTTATTCCATTTGGCTGTTACACTCTGTATATGTCATTTTTTACGTATTTCCCCTACAATTCTTCTCAGGATGTTGAGAACAATAGGGAATATTGCAAATATGTATATTCTTTATTGTGTGTATTTATGTTTCATTCTAGTAAACCCAAAATAATAGTATGCTTTTAAAAGTGTTTCGAAACAAATATTGCCTCAGGTCGACAGTGGAAAAACTCGAGGGTAGATGTGGTCATTAACCATTGATGCTGGTGTTCCAAAGGGATCTATTCAGGCACCAACACTGTTTCTGCTTTACGTCAACGATTTGCTTGAGGGAACTTTATGTCCAATGCACTGTTCCGCAGATGATACCCTTCATACCACTTTTCCAGGGCTTCAATACCAGCCCGCCAAATCATAAACGAACGAGAATGAATGTTGATAACATAAATATGGACATGCCAACAATTCTTGAATGGGGATCTGAAAACTTGATAGGAATCAATGCTAAAAAAACACAAGCAAGTCTATTTAGGAAAGCTGAAATCACTATACACAATATAAGCTTGTCAGGAGTAGCCTTAACCTTATAGTCATCCATTTCAATGCTTAGTGAGTTGATTCATTTTTTTCGTCGCACTGACATATCGAGCTTTCTCCAGAATTGCATTGATCCATGAAGTTTGCGAGACTCAAAAGAGAAAAAGAGATCATAAAAGAAATCAATTGAGGAATTGAAGATCCATGGATAGAGAATAACACCAGACAATGAAGAGTATTCTCTACTGCTAAAGAGACATTGAAGGAAGAAGAACTATTAAAATGGACTGTCGAAGCTTTCCTCCAAAAATTATAAATAACAAAGTATAGCAAAGAAACTCCCGGCGCATTCACCATTTTGTACCAAACTAAGACAAGAGCTCGATAATCTGGATCTTCGATATCAGTTTGGAAAAAATTTGTTCAATGATTTCTTCGCTACATGCAAGTTGATAACCACTGCGAAATTGTAAAATAAAATATTTCCAACAGCGATGATAAAAAGTTTTTTACACATTGTGGCATTTATTCCACAAGCTCGAGTGAACATCAACACGCCCCCTAATCTTTTCATACGTCAAATGTCAATTCGTTCCCGTTCTTACAAACTGCAACATGCCGCGAATAAAGGTCATAAGGACTGTTGGGTCATTGCCATTCTGTCTACCTGCAGAACAGTCTCTTTTATTTTCTTTATTTCTCATTGATTCCCGTTCACGTTACGTATTTCGTTTCGTACCTGAAGCCAGCCTGGGGTAATTCACGAAATACCGATGCTCCGATGTTCGACGCGGAGTGTAATATTATATTTAGATGTATTCTTTTTATTCTGAGGTCTGAGAGATAGAATCGACATTGTCGTTCCCTTTGAATGATTGATTTTATTTGTGTCATTGATTCTCCAGGGGAATACTTGAAGATATAAAACAATGTTAGATGTCATGTTCCTATGTAGTAGACTTTCTCGAATCAGAATATAAAGCCTGTTTCATACGATCAGATTTGTAGAAAACGTCCTTAATTTTACTACGTTACATTAAAAATTTCTCTCAACAGGGCTTGAGATCATCCAGTCGTTGAGCAATTCAGCAGGCCCGGATCTAGGGTGGGGCAAGCGGGGCGCCAGCTTAAGGGGGCGCTAAAAACAACCAGAGATCAAATTTTTTTTATTTTTGATTTTCTCGGAAAAAAATATTATTATTAAATATGACCCGACTCTGAAGTGCCATCTTGACCGCTCAAAAAAAGGGCAAACATCCTATCTTCCCAAAAATATGCAAAATGAAATTATCGATTTAATGGCCACCAAAGTACGGAATAGCATTATTAATGAGATCAAGGAGGCCAACTATTTCACTATTATGTTCGACTGTACCCCAGATGTATCTCTCACAGAACAAACGAACCAGGTTATACGATATTTAAAGAGAACGTAGTCTGGATATGAGATAAAGGCAAAGACTTATAATACTAAAAATAAAGGAAAGAAAAGTAAAGAAAGTTTTATTGACTTCTTAGAAGTTGAAAAGCTGGCATATATAAAGGAGTCCAATCCAGAATTCTACACTCTCTGAATCTTGTAGGTGTCCATTCGTCTTTATCATGTTCAGAAGCAGTAAATTTATTTGGTGTTGTACAAAAACTGTATTGTTTTTTTGTAAGTTCAACCACACGATGGACAATTATGAAAAAGTGGACGAAAACAAATTTTAAAGGAAGTAGCCAAACTAGATGGACTAAACATCAAGCTGTTAATGCCTTGCTCAATAATTTACCTGTGGAGAAATCAAAGAATCCTCACTAGTCGCAGAATACAAGTATGAAGCTGGTCATTTGCTTCATGCTGTGATGGATTTTAGATTCATACTGAACCTTACAATTTGGGATAATATTCTGCGAGAGATCAATATGGTCAACGTGGAAATTCAGAAAGGAGATATAGTTATTTCACGTTCATTATCGTTCATGCAAGGTCTTATGAAGATCTTGCAAGGAATGACAGAAAAACTTATTGAAAAGTGGATCTCGGAAGCTACACTTCTTTCAGAAGAATTGGTTTGATGTTGAGCGTCATGTACACCGGGCAGTATGGCGTTATGGTATAGGTTCTATTGCACCTGCAATTAGGTCACCTTAAGTCTTCATTCCAGGTAACATGACAGTGCTGCGTTACCTCCAAGAAATAGTGGAGCCATTTGTTCTCCCTTACCTTAACCGGCTCGAGAATCCAATATTTCAGCAAGATAATGCTCGATCATGTTGCCAAAATTAGTTTAAACTTTTTCGAAGCGACCCATGTGAATCTTTTGCCATGGCTGCCCAGATCCCCCGATCATTCGCCCATAGAGCATGCTCGGGACATCATGAGTAGAAGGCTTGGAAATTTACCCCAGCCCCACGGACTTTGGCGGCTCTGAGACATGAAGTACAGGTAGCTTGGGATAGTATCCCTCAAGAAGAAATAGACCATCTTATTGTATCAATCGCGTTTGACAAACACATTGTTAACAAATTTATTAAAAAAAAATGTAAACCCTTCGTTTTTCTTGCTATACCTACTATCTATGTTTTTCAAAAAAAAAAAATTCCAATTCGAATAGTCCCTTCTGGGTGTTACAGTTTTTTTGCCAGTTATTATATATCATAAATATTCACACTTGATCGGGAATGAAATCCCCATGAATTCAGGCCATAAAGTCTAGTTTGAGCCCACGTAAAGGCCCATTCTTGGTACGTAATTATTATGAAACGGTCTGGTCGCGAATTCTATTATTCTGCCAGGATTGGCAAAGCCCTCATTGATCCTGGTGCTGCATTAATTTATGGTCCGCAGTCGAAATGATAATCTAATATGGTTAGGGGTTCATTCCATCCCCTATATATCGCACAGGAAAATGGCAATGAGGGAAACAATAAACTGATTGAAACAGCTAATCGTTCGATTACCTCATCCATTATCTAGATTGAACACCTGTAATCTTGTATGGATATGCGTTAACTCTTGAATGCAAATGAGAAGGAAGAACCTATGAATAATATTATAACATGACTTCATCGCCTATGGATACGCAGCATAAAAACAATCAGTGAATTATGGTTTCACCGAATAGAAAAAGATTATACAGGTTGCCCCGAAACTTGGACCGCAGGTTTTATGGCCTGAAACAACAAAAAATCATGAGAATATTCTCAAAGGAGTGACAAAAAGGACAAACCCGACACTGCAACTTTTAGGGGTTTTTCAGACTAAAGAGGATTTTACACTGATGTGTTTGGCCTGGCTTGTGAACGTCCATGGTTGGAAGGACTCTATGTTCTGACGTAGTATTGCAGCTTCGTGATAACTCAGATCAGAAAAATAATGGATGGGCAATAATGAGGTAGAAACAGATAAATAAAACACTTGCTTGGACACAATGATGGATCAGGTCTTTAAAGGTCCAGAGGAGTAGTTCGTGAACCACTGTCTTTTAAGGGATAAAAACGAACGAGTTTCAATTCATCATTGGAACCCAAAGCAAAAAACCCGTGTTATTACGGTTGAATAAAATCAGACAAGTATGAGAATCAATTGGTGGAATATCATAAAAAGCATACAGGACATGAGCGTAGGTAAAACAATTTGGTGCTATACAGTAAACAGTTCATTCGGTTCACAGAGTATAACTTGTCAAGGTCAGGTTTCACAGTGCCCCCCCCCCAGCCGGCATATAGGTCCAGAATTAGCCTCTATAAAGCCATTTGCCTAGGATAATGCTATATATTTCATATTTGCGAAGCCTTATTTCAATAGGAAAAATTGTGGAGAGAGTCTTAGCCAGACGACTTAATGAAGAAACAGAAGCCCTGGCGACGATACCGAGTGAACAATTTGGGTTCCGGAAACAACATTCAACTGAACAACAGCTCCTAAAAATGATTGAGTATATCACAGAAGGATTTCAGAATAAACAAGCCACAGGACTACTACTTCTAGATGTAACCAGAGCTTTTGATAGAGTATGGCATGAAGGACTAGCATATAAAAAGATAACCGCAGGTTATTCACCCAAGTTATGCAGAATAATAAGAAATTATTTGAGGGATAGGAACTTTTGTGTGAAAATAGGTGATGTTCATTCCACACTCAGATACTTAGAAGCAGGAGTTCCACAAGGATCCATACTAGGACCGCTACTCTATAACATATACATACATGATTTTCCAAGAAATCCAAGATGCCTACTTGCTCTATACGCAGATGATACGGGCATAGCAATCAGGCACAGAAATACAAAAATCATTCACAAAAGACTTCAAGAAGCTGCAGATGATATCAGTCAATGGTGTAACAGATGGAAAATAAAAATCAATGGAGAAAAGAGTCAAGCAATACTGCTTCAAAAGAGAAGATTGAAGATGGAATCGAAGATATGCATAGACAATAATGAAATTGAATGGAAGAATGAAGCTAAATACCTAGGAGTAATATTAGAGAAAGGACTAACGTGGAAAGAGCACATTAAGTATGCAGCGGATAAAACGAATGTAGCAATGAAAAGATTATACCCGATTATAGGCAGAACAAGCCAAATGAACAGAAACACGGAATTGAGGATCATAAAAGCAGTCGCCAGACCGCAGCTAACATATGGATCGACAGCATGGGGATATGCAGCGAGAACCCATATAAAGAGGATACAAAGTACAGAAAACAAATTTCAGAAATGGGCATTAGACGCCCCCTGGTTTGTTAGGAATGAACAAATCCGAAAATACATAAAATGGGAGTCCATTACTACATTCATCAAACGAAAAGCTGAAAAAGCCTATGAAAGAGCTAGTGAACATCCAAATGACGACCTTAGAAGGTTAGTTGACTATGACCCCGCTGAAGATGAAAAAACAGCGAGAATTCACCGCAGAAGCCCTAGAGACCAATTGCGAAAATGAAGATATAAAACTCCAAAATTAGTGGGAGATATCCAATTGAAGGATGAACACAAACACTCAGCATAAAAGAATGCGAAAGAGAAAATAACAGAAAAGATGATGGAAGGTTTATAGGCTTATGTCCGGAACCAACCGCAGGAGAGGTGTTTAGTCGGTAAGAATCCGACACTACCCAGAAAGACTGGGTGTCTGATGTAAGATTCACCTCCTCTAGAACAAAAAAAAACTTATTTCAATTTTTCCCATGGCTCTACTGCAGAACAACTGCTACCTTTTATGATCAGAGCTTTATCATCAGCATATGATATAATTGAACGTTCTACATGAATTCCTAGGAGTGAATTTAGATCCATAAAACAGCTGCACATGTTCTTCCCTTGTTTAGACATTTGATTCCCCATTTCCTTCTCCAGTTGTGTTCTGGAAATGTTGATGTGGTGTCGACGAAGCCACGTGCAAAACGTGAAGCATTATTACGATAAAACGATGGCAAAATTGAATCTGTCATGCATCCTCACTGGGTCGAATATCCCCAAACAAAACTCTTCGAGAAAGTAGGCCAAACGCTCTCCCAAACTGCTCGACATATCCCATTTCCGACCGCTATCTCCCAAACATCGGAATTCAAACAAGAAGTACCGTATATGCACGTAAATATGGCATTTTTCCAAGTTCACAAAACTACATGCAATTCGGACGTGACATGGTGTGCTTTAAACTGCGCTGCTGTTTTCGCATTCGAAATAAACAACTTACCCTGATTAAAGTCGGTTGAAAATGAAATGCTCCTGTGTGTTATCTCTGACAAGGAACGGGAACTGATTCAATTAATGTCAGCAGAGTGGGATTGCAGAGGATGGAGCTGCAATTTTTACCGGGTTGACTCGGAAAGCACCTTACCTGCAAAAAACGTACTACTGTGAAATAAATCGTGGAAAGACCAAGCTTCATTTCAGTTCATATAAAATATTTTTCTTCAAGGACAAAACCTAATTTTCAAAGTTTGAATTTCGAATTAAAGTTTCCAAAGTGATTCATTCAGTGGGAGTGAAGAAGGTATACGACCACACATAGGTCATACATCAAGATTTACATTACTATTCCCAACGAGTTCAACAAAGACCAAACGATCGGGTATTTTTTAAGAGTGATAGAACTTCGAATAGAAATAAAACACATTCAAATTAGGATTGATGAAAATTTTTTTTATTTGAAAGATATTTTTATGACATTTATGTTGTTGAGTCTCACTTCACGCAACATCTGTATGACATAAATTCCATCTTCTTTGTCCACCAGAAAGGACTTGTCGAATTTTGAAATTGTTAGACGAATTGTTTCAATATTATTCCAATCCTCATTCTATGTTTAAATTTAGGTACCCTCTTTCGTAATTTATGGTCCTATTGAAAAGTTTATCAAACCCAAGAATTTAGGTCAAGTTTTGGAGATTCATCCGGTTTTTCGGTAACAATAGCCATGTCGGATGAACCTTCATTTATTTTACAGTAAAAGCTCATAACATATGGTGAATTAAGTTACATCTGGGAAACAGGTAGGTACATGTCAGGAGAGAGTAGCAAATCTTCGGAGCGTCTTCATTGGTCTGTAAATTGGGTTGTTTTTCCCACTATAGTCAAAATGGCAAATGAGAGCACTTTGCTGGCTTAGCGAGGCGTTGTTCGATTCTGACATCCAATCAATTGTTGATCTTTCGCACTTTCATGCAGAGGAAATGAACCTCCCTTATTTTCGAGCTTGTATTCAAAAACCTATGTTAGATAGACAAGCAGTCAGTAAAGAAAAGTTTTTGTATTAGTAATCATCATTCCTCCTTGCTACACATTTTCATGTCGAAGGTTGAGTTTATATTCGTCGGTCAATTACCAGTTAAGTGATAGTATTCGTAATCGTAACACCTTCGCTCCCTTGCTATAAAATTATCATATAGAAGGTAGATTCATACTTGTATGCATAATATTTGTAAAATCGTTTCGTGCTTGTTACCTAAGTTGAGGTAACAAGAAGAATACAGTTTATTTGTTGTTGAGAGTGCAATCTTGAAGCTTTTGTATGGGTATTGGGTGTAGTAGACCAAGATCTCTCACGCAAAATATTTCATGTGGTGGATGCACAGAGTCCAACTCAATGTGAAGGACGACGAATGGACGAATCTGAATATAACATTTTTACTTACAGCAGCGATATTTTCTTCGGTACGTACAGTTCTTTGTCTTGTTGTTGTTGTTGCATCGAGTAGGGAAAATGTGGACCGAAATCTATCGATAGTTCGACGAATAAGCTGCTCTGATGGGCGATTATGTGAACTATAGGTACATTTCAACAATTTGTAAACGTTTTTACGGCCATGATAATTCGTCAAAACAACCTTCTGTCAAATCAGAGTTATCTCTATCGAAAAACGAACTCTGTTCGTATTGTACATTTCGAATAATCCATTAATTCGAATCATATCCCTAGTTTTCAACTGGTATCTGGTGTCGCAAAATAACGAAAAAAAGTGATGAAACACAATCCAATAATTATTCTGCTTCACCAAGCTCATGCAATAATCGAACATGTAATTGAAGCCGCAAAAAATGCGATAAAGAATAGGAGCCATCATTATTGTTCATTAAGGACCCTAAAAAATCAATCATTTCATTACCTGCAACCTTATTAAAGTCTGTGTTACTGCGATGCGTCATTTTCTTGCACAAAAACTCTCGAGTGTATCCATAAATCAATGAGGTAGATATGGAATTTTCCTCATGGTGATAAAAAACAAACGATGAAACATGATTGAAGTAATCCGCATAAACTCATTTGTCATCACACAAATTGCTAAATCGCCGGTTAAAAGCTTTCAGGATTCCTTGACTACCGGTTATTTAATTTTAGATTGCCATCATTTGGATTTGTTTTGAATTTTTATATACCGGTTGTTGTTCGGTCCAGTTTTTCGAGGAACAATGCACACACAAATCAATTATTCGGGGTTAAACACCGTGGGAATATCCAATTTATAACTGAACAGTGTCCCTTTGTGCACTTCGCGTCAAGGGACTGTGAATTTGGTAATTTTCAGTATGGTCTATTATCATTTATTCAAATAAACTGCATATTCATGACGCTAGAATAACGTTTTGATGGTGATTTTGCGTTGCGTAGTACTTTGAACATTGCTTTATTTCATATATTTTTTGCAGATTCATACTTTGAAGGTTTCGTACATTTAATTTGTATCAATAAATAGAGGGTGTTTCATCACAAACTAATCGTACCGATCGATGGAGTTGCCAGTGGGCCTAACTCTATTTTTTTGGTGGCGTTTCTGTTTGGGTGAATTCCATCGACGATCAAATGCATGTAGAGGCAAATAAAAAACGTCTATGAACCGTATGATATGCTGCGGCAATTACTGTTCGAGTTGGTGTACGTAATAATATGAAAATAGTTATCAGACATTAGGCACTCGGAGTAACGCATGACCTCCCATTAAAAATAGCCTTGCCATAACTTGTGTCACCCAATTATACCACCAAGCGTTATTTTCTCATTGTTCGGTATGGAATCCGTTAGTGTTCAATGGGACGAATATAGCTCATGCTTCGAAATTTTGGGTCTGCCATACTAACCCCGAAAAAGAGAATCAAAAGTAGACGCAAACGGACTGGCGGATACATGGGGAGGAGGGCATGATTGTACCAGGAAGTTCATACGAGAACAAAATCCAAATTTCTGATTAGTACCCTATATTTTTCATTATGCTTTCGAATTCTGCGTGAAATTCTAGATATTTCATTCCCATCTTACCATATACCCCAAAATTTTTTCTCGAGATATTCGCCTTCAAGTAAAAATTTGGTCATTTTCCTAGACAACACAGACTTCTCCGCGAGAGTGTAACCTACACTGCGTACCTATGCGATGTCCCATGTGATATTCGTCAGCAAAATTGTCAATTCATTCTTAAAGTCCTAATTAGAATTCTCTGGAGCATTTTTTCCCTCATATTTTTTTCCTCACCGTTTATCTCAACGAGTTTTTTTCCCCAGAGATTTTTCTATCCCGAAATTTTCTCCCTGTTGATTTTACTACAGCAACATTTGTTTCCCCGGAGTTTTCCAACCACGCATGGCTATGTTCAGGGTGCTAACTTTTAGTGGAAGAACTTGATTCTGCAATTTGCCCTATTTCGCCCAATAATAAAGATACAAGATGTTTGTTTGTTTTCGAGATACAGGGTGTACTAGGTGTACTAGAGAACAGTTAGTTGGATGAAAGTTATAGAAACAGGCGGATTAGACTGAACTATTTAGTTCAGATTTCTTTTTATACTCACTGGATTTTTATGACAATTTTGATTTTTTCGATAGAATCTTTCACAATTTTTTTCTCGAAATTGGTAGCAGATACGACAAAACTACAGGAGACCATAAAGTTTAGTATAACAACAATGCTTCTTGTAACCACTGACAGTGGTTCACCAAAAAAAGTTCAGGAGGAAAACAAGGGACAGTGTTCCAGAAAAATACCATATAGTTGATTTGCTATCGAAATAGGAATGTAACATGGCGAGGACTCTAAATTTTAAATTATATGCTTCCAGTTGAATATGGAAATGCAGATACTACGAGAAGAAAATTGAAAAATTTCAAACTTTGAGTCATGGCACCCTTCTTTGGAACTAGAAATAATGATTATCCCTTTATTAGTAGTCCTATAACATTGGTTCAAAATTTCTATCTATTGATGTTCCCCCATGAAAAAATTCATGCCATCCCCCTGAAAAACTATCTGGATCCGCTAATGGGCAAACGTGGTCGAATAAAACTTTTTCTTCACGATATATCCTACTTTTCGCTAGTTCTACGTATAGGGATTTCAGAATAAACGCAAAGATTATTATTCGGAAAATTATATAGGTATACTCCATTCACTTTTGAAAGCTAAAAAAGAAGAAATATGACTATATTGCATTCAACGGAATGTGAATTCAGATTCCTATGAATTGAAATGTGTCACTGGAGCTTTCATTCCTATCAATCCTTTGCCGAGAGTAGAAATAGGCTATATTGAACCAGAATACATTTTTTCCATATTCCAGGAGTTTGTGTCTTATTTTAGAACAGGTGAATGATAAATGTGAAGCATATGTTTGACCTATTCCATTTTATTTGTACAAATCTACTGTGGTAGTAATGTATGAATATTTTTTAAACTAATAAATTACTATACAGTCAGAATATTTTACTCCTTGTTCATAAGATTGAATAAATGAAATGTATATCTATAAAGCTTTCAGGAATTGACATTTTTGCTTATTAATTTATAACCAAAACTCAGTTACTATTGCATTGAAATTATTAGTTCCTCTGTAAACAAATTCGTTAATTTAGTTATTATGTTTCTTATCTTTGTGATGAATGAATAAAACTATTATTCATCTGAAATAAAAAATTTTTAGAAATAGAAGTATTATGCACCCTCACAATCATATCACATACAATATCGTGATGAAAACAGAGCACATCGATAAATCTTTACAATCATAAATCCATAAAACTCCTTCATATGTAGAATATTGTTCACAATTTTCTGTTGTGTTCTCCAAAATGAAATATACATTCTGAGGAATACGCTGAGAATGTAGAAAGGGCAACATAGTGTTGACTTGGAACATAAAAATATTTTGAAAAACGTCATAACTTGATACAGAGTGAAATGTGTCAAATTTCCAAGGCCAGAGTTGTGATTTTATAATTGCGAATGGAGTATATGTGATGTAGTTCATGCTTATATCAGGAGAAGTTTTGTAAAATGGCTGAATTCTGAAAATTTAAATGGAAACAATGATTCTTTGAACCTCTACAATCCTTTATTGAAGAAGAATAATAAATATTTGAGAAATTATCTTGTGAAAAATTCTAAAAAAGTTCTTACAGTTCTATTATACAGCGTTGGAATTTAAAACTGAGTTAAATGAAGCTTGAATGACATATTTCATAACTCTGTGAATATTGACTATAAAAAATAATACGAATGTATTAGTTAGAATTAAAGCAGTATCTACTCCTGGCAATTCCCATTTTCAAAATTGGTTATTTTAATTTTTGTAAATCATGATTTCTTCGATGTGGTTATTATTTAATTCATAACTTCACATATTTCAAGGAGAAAGCGTTAAAATTCGCGACACCAAAACATCGATAATGATTCACAATACTCAGAACTCGGAAAAGATTCAAATCAAACTTGGTACACAGCATCATTTCGTCTGATAAAGAATACATTAGGAATAATATACGAGTCTACGAGCACCAGTAGTGATCAATGGATCCATAGCAAATTACATTAAGTAGGTGTCCTTGCATCATCAACATTCACATTGAAATTTCACATACCATTTCCTAGAAATTAGGAATGATGAACGTGAGATTATATCACGATAACTATAGTTATTACCCTTTTATTGAAGGATACTTTATGTGATTACAATTTCATTCAAGGTCGATCTTATTGTTTGAGGTAGTAACATTTTATTGCTTGAATTGACCATTAAGATTACACCGGTCCATGGCGTGGCCAATTCCATATTTTCACGGCTATGAGTGTTCATCGTATTGAGAGTTGATGTAGGTTTGCGTCATGAAAAGTGTAAAATGATGAACGAATAAAGCAGATATGAAGTGACTTTCATTATTTTGCCTGAGATGATTTTTTACGCATTGCCAAAAGTCTACCGAATTCCAAATGATATGAACATTAAACATCCAATCAATTGTTCCAAACAACTCGTGCGTTAGTTTGCGTTTGAGCTGTAAAGTATACGAAGCTCATCCTTACGAGAAATCTAATAGAAGATGAAACGGATTTACCGCTCAATACCCTGCTTCATTTGTTCTTGAAGGTCTTCCACAATCGTGCAGTATTATTAGAATTTAATAACGAAATACCGTGTCCGCATCCACAGTATAGGTACCTCGTCTCTTTTTTTATACCGAAGTTTTAATTAACACAAATTTTACACACATTGTTGTGTTTCGGTATTGTAACGCTGGAATAAATTTCACGCACACATTTGATAGCTTTGAAGAATTTTTACGTCGAATTGGCGTGGTTTGTTCAGGAACGAGATCAAAAGCGTTCAAAGCTGTCGATATAGACGATAAAAGTATGTTTTGTTGAGCGTGAAATGTGAGTAACTAATTCAAACTATCGGTAGGAAACGATGTCGCGATGAGATTCTTTTATGTGTCAACATCATTATTTTCGTGCACAGGTAGTAAACAACAAGATTGGTGTCTATTTCAGTTTCAAGCAACGTTCTTCATCTTCTTATATTAAGATCATTTACTTAATCATTGTTGAATTCAGATATGCTTTCTTTGGTGCTTTAAATTTGTCCTTATTCGAGTTATATCGAATTCCCTTAGAGAAATTCGAGTATTTTCTTATCTATATATATACATATACCTAAAACGAAGTTTGTTGGTTACACCATATATAACTCGAGATCGGATGGACTGTTTGTTATGAAACTTCATTTAAGGTCTACGGCCTGGTTATTATAAAATACATTAAAACTCTGAAAAATTCTTTGAAAATTTGTGTATGTAGAAAATGCTTTTCTTCCCTTTGAATAAGGCCACTAGGTGTCGCTACGGTTAATGGCTCTTGTCTAGACACTGAAGCGTAGTCGTGAAGGTACTATATTTGATATTATCGCCACTAGATGGCGATGGTGATTACGATTTGGGGATCCACCGTAAGTAGGTATCATTTAGGCGAAACAAAGTTCGCCGGGCCAGCTAGTTGTATAATAAATGACAGGACTGGGTGAAACTCTGGTTTGAATTAATATCCTCCGAAATATAAAGGATTTTTCAAGAACTCATAAAATGCAAAGATCTCAAAAGAAGAATAACATGACTGAAACATTTAGTAGTGAAATATATAACGAATTCAAATTAGGGAATAAACGGAATGGACCAGGCAAACTCCCAGAAAAACATAATCCATTATTCCGAATCGTGTTCCTAGAATCCCATTTTCTAACACCTATTTCCTCTCAAAAATCCCACTTTGGACACAGCGTGCGAGTTGTATCAAGCAGGGATGAAACAAGCCTCAAATCTGATTTTAATGCATCATTATTCCTTATTCAGATTCTTCCGAGAATCCCTCATTATAATTCCGCCATTTTCGTTCTTGCGGACGCGTCCCTTGCCGAATCTCATTGAAATTTTAATGAATTATGCCAAATGGAGGTTGGGAATTCTTTTCGTTCGTATTTGAATCTCTGAAGAATTGATCCAATATTCACAAACTTCACTGAAAGGCTCCTAAATCCTTCAATGCGGCGGAGCCAAATTTGAATAAGGAATATTTTCGATATACCCAAGTAAAGAATAGGGGAAATACGTACAAAATGACATTTATGTACAAAATGACAGAGGCATCATAACTTGAGTTTGGAGGTATCAAATGCGGAACTGTGTACCATATCACACAACCCTAGTGGGTTCTATTAACCTCTGAAAACTCGCAAGCGCTACTCTAGTTCATTCGGTCGTTATCAGTAATAACAGAAATCAATAGGTCACGAGTTTTTTTTCATTGCGCCAAATTTTTAGAAGAAATGGCCAGTTTACCCATTTTTTTTCATTTATATTGCATTCGTTTCAAAATCTATTTATTTGTCATTGTATTCACGAAGCATCTTTTATGTTAAATATACTTTCTCTATTTCTGTATCGTAATGAGTTCATTACAGTACTAAAAACAGTTATATTTTTCGTTTTTTGGTTGTCAGCACTGGCTTCCGATCCAAACGATTTTCAACACACGTCAATTTGGAAATGTCAATTTCGTAAGAGTCACCAACTGCCAAGGTACAATACAAAAGTCACTAGGATGTATGATCTGAATTTTTCATTGAATTTCAACGAAATTTGACTGAAATAGAGAAAATATCGTCGAATACTCGTTGCAGAATGCAATTCCAACACTCATGCGTTCGAAAACTCGCTCCTTCGTCGCTCGTTTTCGAATTTCGCATTCGTATTGGAATAGGAGCCTATTCTGCAACTAGTTTCAGAATATACTACTTTTGTATTTATTCGATATATTTCTAGTTTTATTACGCTTATGACATAGGTATTTCATTCGAAATAACTGTATCTACCGGACAAGACCGAGACCATCCTAGGCTCCATCTACAAACAAAGAGACTACTCTTAACATATTCATAACAAAATATTCATCTGCGGCTAATAAAGGCAATGCATCTTAACTTACTCTTGCTGATTCTATGAGGAGGTTCCTCCAATCCCTGAAGGACGATTCATAAGTGGACAAGGTGAACGTGAGCCGAAGACTCGATAAACGTACCTAGGTACTTAGTTTCAACTTCTACACCTAATATGAGTGCAACCAAATCAAAAAATGAGCCCTTACCTCCTCCAAAGGAAAGGAGACAAGTCCCTAGGGCATTATTTGAAGAAGACAATGAAGGAGAAAATATTGTTCGCAAACTTTCGAGATGATGAAAACGTCTATCTGCCTATTGTTATGAACTTTTTGCCTCGATTTATATCGGGAACAAGCTATAATAAAAAAATCCTTTTTTTAGACAAGCTTTTATAATAACAACACTAATCCGCCATTTTGAAGCCGTCATCTTGAATTCCTCAATTTTGAAGAATCGTAATTTCCGACGCAGAAAAACCCCAGATACCAATTTTCAAGATAATCGGATCATAATTACAAAACTCGTCCGCCATATTGTAGCCGCCATCTTGAATTTTTCAATTTTGACAGAAGAATCATCATTGTCGAACCCAAAAACCCCCAGATACTAATTTTGAATGGAATCGGATGATAATTACAAAACTCATCCGCCATTTTGGAGCCGCCATTTTGTTTTTTTCTATAAAAAATATTTCATGATGCATTGTCACGAGAATTATGTACACCTGCCAAATTTCAAATCAATCGGACCATTAGAAGTGTGTCATATTTAACTTGCAAGATTTGATTACAGACAGACACCGGGACAGGTGAAACTAAATAAAAGCTTGTAAAAAACTAGTCTTCTCCAGGATTAGCCCTGGAAAAGACTGGTTACGATGCATGCATTGGTTGCATTGGTCTCACGCATCTTGTGCTGATGCTCCTAGAAGAACCAAGCGTTTCATTGGTGAAATATGTCAGTAGTTTTGTAACTATAAGTATAAAACTGCAATTGCCGGTACCTATGTCATTTTGTCCACAGCATGCGGACAAAATTAATTGCGTTTATACCAATTTATCTAAGAATATTCAGTTTCTTGGTAATTTTATTTCATAAAGGTTCATTAGATTTTATGAAGAAAGGACCAAAGATCATAGGTGTAGAATATGACATTACTGTAATTCTTAACTAACAAGTTATGCCTCTGAAATAAAACCCTATGTCATTTTGTACGTACTTCCCCTTCGTACTTGTCAGTTTGGAACACGCACCAAACTAAACTGTCGATAATTTTTTTGATGTAAGGCGATTTTCTGTAGTCTAAGACTTTCTCCAACTTAAATCGATCAGGGAATCATAAATCAAAAAGGAATATCTGTCAACTACCGAGTGGTCCTAAAAAAGGAGCGTATATGGCCGCAAGTTCTATAATCACCTTAAGTATATTAGCATAAACGGAGGAGCTACTTTCTTGGCGAAACACATCCAAGAACTATCCTTGGGAGCAATTACAAATCAACTTCAGCAAACGAACAGGAGCAGAGGGAGAACCAAGAACAGAGCGAGCTTCATGCGGACGAGTTCATCCTTTGAGAAACGAAATGTAAATATTTCCATAAACGAAGAGTTAGCAATGTTTCTCTTGACAGAAAGACCTGGCGATCTTAAGGCTCACGCCTCACAGTAAAGCTCCAATCAATTCCGTAGACGCAATATAGGATTTGATTGAATTGGGAACGAATTTTGAACAAACACAGAAATTGATTTAATCAACGGAACTCACGGATGCGTTAGATTTTGTATTTTCGTCTGTGATGCTTTGCGGAGATAGAGCGAATGGAAGATTGTTTTTTGTTAAATCGAATCAAAGGGGCGAAGTGAAGTCTTCTCCAATACTGAAAGTTCCAAGCTTCATGAAAATGAAATACAAAGTTGGAGGAAATCCTATATCATGAAAATAGACTTGCAGGGAACTGGTATCATTATAATAAAGGGCGTTTCAAATTGCGAGTTTTTTCTTTAAGAATAAATGAAATATACAGGGTGGTCCAAATCGTAACCAAGAAATTTTAACTACGTATTCTACATCAAAAATAAGCCCTAGTTTGTCATATAAACATATGTCGAGAAATGTTTCCTCTCCGAGATACGGGGTGTTAAAATTATAGAAAAAAAATGTTTTTTATTTATAACTTTCACACTGCTTGAAATATTTTCATGAAATTTGAGACATAGGTTTTGAGCGTCAAGGAGCACTTTTTGCATAATATCATTTCTTTTCTATTCCATCATCGGCGTCCGTACCTACTGCAGCGAGACTGAATATTTTCAGATAAAAAAATGATACGCCACTGGTTTTTCCGACAATAGAAACCACTATTTAAATCCTCATTTAATTTGGAGAAAATTCGGTTTCCTGACTTTTTGCTGTACGAGGCACCGTTTCCGGTAAAAAAAATAAAACACATTCTCATGCATGAAGAAATCGCCAAATTTTGATATGGTAGGTACATAATAATAATAGGACTATTTTTGTGAACGAGTAATTGGAAACCAGAACTGTCATTTGAGTTGAATTTATCTAATCTTAGAAAATTGTTACAAAACCGTTGTAAGCTTTTTTAGCTATATCAAATTTTGGCGATTTCGTCATGCATGAGAATGTGTTTTATTCTTTTAACCGGAAACAGTGCCTCGTACAGCAAAAAGTCAGGATATCGAATTTGCTCCAAATCTGAAAAGGATTTATACAGTAATTTTTATCGTCGGAAAAACCAGTGGCGCATCATTTTTTTATCTGAAAATATTCAGTCTTGCTGCAGTAAGGACGCCACTGGTAGAATAGAAAAAAATGATATTTCGCAAAAAGTGCTCCTTCACACTCAGAACCTATGTCTCAAATTTCATAAAAATATTTCAAGCAGGGTAAAAGTTATTAATAAAAAACATTTTTTCTTCTACAATTTCAACACCCCGTATCTCGGAGAGGAAACATTTATCGACATATGCTTATATGACAAACTAGGGCTTATTTTTGATGTAGAATACGTGGTTGAAATTTCTTGGTTACGATCTGGACCACCCTGTAGAATTCGCACTGAATTCGTCTGGGTATTTTGACATTTGAGAAGTGTGATTTATGACATTTATATAAATGGCTTCGTACACGATACAACAACGCGTTCAAATTGTTGAATTATTTTATGAGAATCAGCGTTCCGTGAAAAGTGTATTTAGAAAATTACGTTGACTTTATAGTTCACATAATCGTCCATCTGAAAGCACTATTGGTCGAATTATTAAAAAATTTCAAGAGACCGGTTCAGTGGAAGACCAAAAGAGTAAAAAATTCAGGCGTAGCGAAAATATTGATTTGGTTCGTGAAGGTGTTGCTGAAGACCCAGAAATTTCCATTAGACGACGTTCACAACAAGTTGGACTTAGTGGGTCCACAACATGGCGTATTTCACACAAGAATTTAGCCTTGAAGGCATATAAGGTTCAAATTACCTAGGAACTGAAGCCATTAGATCATTTAAAACGTTATTTCTGGCAACTGCACTGCAAGGGAGCCATAAATCACCGTGAAAATATGGCTCGTTTAGAGGCCTCTTCCAATTTGTGCATATCAATTCAAAACTGTTGATAAGATATGAAGAAGAGAATTATTTGAGAGATAAAATATCTTCCACTCTTCCGAATCGTTTCCGTTTCGTACAATCACCGTTCCGTATTTACGTGTTTCCCCGCAGGAATGCTATTCGAATCACAATATAAATTTTCCTGCACACAATGAAGAATGAATGTAGTTCTTACCTCACGAAACGCATCCTACATAGGGAGCAATTTGCTGAAACGGGGAATTGGAAACAATTTATTACTGAAGAAGACCATTAGGATGATCTATCTTCCTTGGAAGATCGAATAGAATATCACGTGATATTTCGATGCGGAGGAAAGACACACGGAAGAAGACGTTCAACCAAGTACCATAAATTCGTGTCGGTTTTGTTCTAGTCCATTAGGGCAATTCACTTTCTGCTCGAGCCTCTGAGAAAGACTTTTTCTGAATTACATAAATAAAGTATTTTTAATACAGCCATATTGAAGAGGGCTTTTTCAAACCTATTTGGAATGAGAGTAAGGATTTCTATCATTATTTGATGGCAGGCCTGAAAACTCTGATGCCTGTTCCTGTCGTGGGGTTTTACCATTAAATTGGTTTTCTCCTGAAAATCTCAGTGTTTGATTCCTTTTCTCAGTCTTCCTCATCACTAAGTATCGCAGTGAAGCCATCTTTTAAGTTTGAAAATTCCATACCCTTCTTTGAAGTCTTCCAATTAATATTGCAGATATTGCACTAGCACTAGGGAAATGAAGCCTTGTAGAAAATTCCCAACAATATCACAACAAACTCAAACACTGATCATTTTATCTGGACAACTTAATGAACACAGTTAGGTCAAACAGCAAACAGATCGTTCCGCGTAGTCCATGTCAATGCTCATCCGGTCCTACATCAACGTTGAATGTATTGACAGCTATATCATAACTTACAAGATTTCAAAGGTTGAGTGATGTGTCCTGGAATGACGGATGAAACAGCGACATTCTGGTTCGGTTACCATACCCCTAAAAGGAATCATTATCGAAGTTCTGAGGACGAAGGAAATTGTGTTTAAATTAGGTTATATTTGAGTTTACGGTTTCTCTTCCACATTTTGCAGGAAGGGCTCTCCTTCCTCAGAAGGAAACATTCAGTTGATTGCTCGCGATGATAGCAACCGGATTTTTTCAGGATATGACAAAACATCATCGATTCAAGAAATGATATCATACAGATAGTCCACTAGGTATTGTTGCCTTAGACTTGGCTATTTCATTGATTGTCGATTGATCTCTATACCTCCAAGGTGGCAGGTTGATTATCCGAGCGTTTGTGTAGTTGTTAGTGGAAAAATGTAGAAATGTTGAGACAACGGTTTGTGGTTTCGGAATTAGTTGAAGACCTACTCGAAAATGGTTCTCTTCACTGATGAGACCAGACTTTTTCATTGTGATCAACATATTCCTATGTCATAGGACGAAATGATGTATCCCTCGTTTCAGTGGAAGAGTCAAGAAATTGGATATGATAGTGTTTATTATTCAAAGTTAAAAATAAGTAATTAATCGTTGCTCGTCAATAGAGGAGGTGCCTATAATTACTCAGATGACAGCTCACCGAGTCAATATAATCCATATCATGAAGCAAATAAATATACTCGATTGACTTCATATATGACAAATTAGGTAGCGATATATTTTAAGCTTATTTCATACCGAAATTAGCGTTATCAGTGTTGACACAATAATAACATATATCAATCCAACGGTTTCCTCGATCATGGCCCATAAAGGCTGGACGATCACAAATGCAGTATTACGAAATGCAAAAATTAATTCCACTGTACATTCTACGTAGAAGTCGTAAAATACGGTTATCGGATTGATGGCTTTTCCAATCATTATTCGCGAATGTTTTCAATTTTCTCATTTCAATTCACTATATAATGAATTTAGCGCTGAAAGCATTCGCTTTGCTGATATTGATGTGGTGAGCCACCATTTTTTTTGGCAGATTTACTAATGTTACTGTCTCAGAGAAAAAAATAGTTATCTATCATCTTCACAATACCCTCAATGTCTTTGTTACCTATAAGAGAATCAATTTATTTCCAAATTAAAAGTAGGAATGATTGCCAAGCCAAATACTTTTCTTCACATGAAAGATCTGCAGCTGCTTCAGCAGAATCTGCTGAGTAGAATGTGTTCATGCATATGTGGTTATGACGATGAATATATCGCTTTTAAGTCCAACTGTCGAGTAAATGCGTATTGGGTTTGAATCAGTAAATTTGATCAGCATGCAGATTAATCCTCTGCCTTCCCTTAATAGGACATCAAGGCTAGAAATAGTAGGTTTCTCCCTTGATATATCAAGATGAAAAATCTTGTATCCATCTAACAATTCCTTCAATCTGCCTGGAAATTGAAGTCGGCGCAATAATTAAGATTTTAATGGATAGGAAATTGAACTTCGGACCGACAAGGTTTTTCCAAACTCCCAGCCTGTTAGATGGCAGGAGCGTGTCCAGGAATCCTAGAAATCAGGAGGCCTTTCTTAGATTGCAGTTAACACTTAAATGTGGAAGTTAGTTTCGTAATTTCGTCACGGGTCGTTGCTAGCGAAAGGTTCTTTGACAGAGATGGGATGAAAGTATTTACGAGTTAGTTGAGTTTCGACGTTGAGTAATGAACTTTTGTATCGATATAAATTGAGGTAGATATGATGCGGAATGAGGGACTGACTGAACGTAGAGAACGAGAAATGCTCCAATCCGGCAGTTGTATTTTGAAAACTTCCAATGGATTCTGGAGGAAGTTACAAACTTTGCTCGGTTTGGCAGACATCTCTTGTGGGTATTAAGGGGCAATGTTAGGGTTCTTCAGCTTCGTTTCACTTAACACGACTTTAATTGGGTTCGATTAGCGAATAATAATGGGGTTGATAAAATCCAGTTCTTTTCCAGATGATTCTGAATGAGTTTCACAGCATATGGTTCTCTCAATGAGAAAAATATGTTGTCGTATTCAGAACGCTTAAATGGAAGCTTTTTTTCCATCAAGAGCAACAACAGTGAAACTGATAAAACCTCAATACCAATCATTTGAAGAATGTCAAGAATAAAGAAGAAAAGTTGTTGGCATCTCGATATAGAGTGGTGTGCGGAAGTCAAAAAAATCTTGGTTTCGAAGTATTTTAAGGAAGCAAATGCTTTCAATGATGCTTTGATAGGGATCAATTTTGAATCCAGACAGAGTTGTAGTAATTTCGATTACGAATCGATGAAATCAGTTCACGCGATTCATTGGTAAGCTAATTGATTCATTATTGTAAGTATGTACATGTTGGGTCACGCCAGACATAATTATATGACAAGTTCAAGGTTGTACTCTGTCGAAAAATTAATGGTCAAATTGCCTGAGGAATAGGGTAGGTGGGCTGAAAACGATTGCTACGATTTCGGGTAATAAATGGAACGAGGTCGAGTGTTGTGTTTAGTGGAGGAAGATAAATACAGGTGATTTATTGTGATATGGCTTTACCCCTGGGATGGATCGATGTTTATGACATTGGATTGGAAACGCCCGAAATCCGATTCAATTCAAACAAGAACTAAAGCAATTTCATGCACATTGGTTACTATTTTTGATGTTCAATGAAGGGATATCGAAAATCAGATAAGGATTGCTCATATTTATTTATCCATTCAAGTAACTCAATGAATGCTAGTTTACAAGCGAATTATACTCTAGACTGGACCTTCTCGTCAATTTATGATCCTGCTGGTCTTTGACCAATCGAGGGGCTGGAAAGACAAGAGCGATACCATGTCAAAAACGCTCGAAAAGAACTGGTTTTACTGACGAAAAATCATTTTGGTCAGACATGATATTGCTGCATAAATTTTGAAGATAAATGAAAATTTCCAGATTCGCTTATACGAGGATGTATTGATATCTAGTTGGCCTAGACCAGTCCCATGCATAAACAAAATATTGCGATACCATATCAACGAACAATAACTTATTAGAAGTGTCAGTGTGGAGTTCGAAGTCAAAAAAGTAAACCAGAGTTACGCAATAAATAAAAAAAAATCGAGTATCGAGCCATCATCAAGTACCTGTATTTGAAAGGGTTAAGAGGTAAGCAGATTTACGAAGATATGCTTAATACCCTTGGTGATCAATGTCCTTCGTATGCGACCGTGAAAAATTGGACTGTAAGAGTCAAAAGAGGTAAATTTTCCATTGAAGATGATGACCGAAGGCCAGTTTCTGTGTCAGTCCCCGAAAATATCTATGCAGTTCATGACAGGATTTTATCAGACCGTCGAATTGGGCTAAAACGGATATCTGAAGCACTTAAGATTTCATACGAACGCGTTCATCATATGGTTCACGTCAATTTGGACATGAGAAAAATTTCTGCAAAATGGATCCCCAAATGTTTGAATGTTGTCCAAAAGCGTGCAAGGGTAGAAGCATCGCGTTCGATCTGTGCTCGATTTGAAAACGATGTAGACTTCTTAAACCGAATTGTTACTATGGATGAGACTTGGGTACATTTCTACTATCCAGAAACAAAGCAACAATCGATGGAATGGCGACACTCTGGTTTTCCGAGACCTAAGAAGTTTCGTGTCCAAAAATCTGCTGGAAAAGTTCTTGCTTCAGTTTTTTGGGATTGCCATGGAGTAATCATGATTGATTTTTTGGATAAGGGTAGAACAATAACTGGAGATTACTACTGACAGTACTGGCCACTCTACGGGAAAAAATTAAAGAGAAAAGACGCGGAAAGCTATCCAAAGGTGTTTTGTTTTTAGGACAACACCCCAGTACACAAATCTCATGTTGCCATGCAAAAAATTCGTGATTTAGGGTTAGAATTTCTAGAACACCCCCCTTATTCAACAGATTTGGCTCCGTTCACCAATCATCTCTTTTCTCAACTGAAAAAAAGTTTAAAAGGTCTTAAATTCTCTTCCAACGAGGAGGTAATAAAAGCTGTGGAGGACTGGTTTGCAGAGCAAGAAGATACATTTTTTTTGAAAGGTCTAGAGACGTTGCTGGTTCGCTGTGATGAATGTATTCAATTAAGAGGAGAATATGCTGAGAAGTGAAATATTTTGACATTGAAATTTTTTTTTTGGTTCTATAGTAGGCTAAGAATTTTTCAATATATCCTCGTACAACAATTAAGTATTCCAAAAATTCATATCTGGTGAATTCTAGTCGTAGGTGATACACTGTTTAGCATTCGATTCCAACTTTTAGAGTAAATGTCTAATATTCGAAGACAATTATGTTTTTTAGTTATTCATAATTAGGAATGACTTCACTCCAATCTTTTTTTAGACTGACTTTTTTTTGCGAAAAAGTATTCTTCTATTTCGAGGATTGTTATGAATCCAATATCAGGGATTATATTTCCCAAAACTGTCCATGCATACAAAATGTAACCAATTTGCGAAACGATGGATTGTTGGTGCTCCAGCTTCCGTTGCTTCCATCACATTTTTCCCTATGAATTCCAAATGAAGCTTGGAAACTGCCAATTGGTATTGTTCCTGATTTACAGTCAAATTTCCTAGTTTAAAATCCTATTCGAACTCAAATTATAAACCTGAAATCCAATCGACATTGCATAGAGAATATACAGAAGGTTCAGAATAATAATATTCGTTGATGAATGAGTTCGAATGAACTGTCAGGCGAAAGGCTGGTCATGTCAATCATGATGTAAAGGAGGGTTAAGTTGACTCTCAGAGCTCTGCATTCCAACCTAATCGTTTAAAACAACAACAGACATTTGGACCATATAATGACGATCAGGTCTTCAGGACCAAACGGACGAGCTGCCAAAAAAATCGTTATCATCATGAAATCAGGAAATTGTTTTCATCTGGTGGGCTATCAGGGTTAGATTGGATATATTAGGTGAATCAAAAACATTTTTCAATAGGAGCATAATTTTTATACCGAAATTGGCAACGTCGAAGCTGCACAACGCACAAACCCCTATCCAATCCGACCACAGCCTAAGCAAAATTCCTTTCTTTTCGTTCTTTATTCTTTATTGTGAGGAGATTGATTTAAAATTGGGGAGCTTGTCAGTCAGAAAATTGTTGATCTTTTTTGTTCTATATGAACGAATATGGGAAATATTCAGTGTACCGGAAACAGATGTGCTGCACCCCGAGAATATTGCAAATATTTTTCAATATCGATACTCTCGAGGCATTTGGGATCTGTATTTATAGAGTAGGTGGTATGGCGATAGAGCGAGAAATATTTAATTTCGTGTTTAGACGGGTCATGCCCTAGGGACTGAAGGACATATAAATTTATGGCCGAATATCGGCCATTGCCTCCATCCAATATGAATTATCGATGTGGACAAAATGGTCAGATTTGACGTTTCGTGATGATGCAATGACTCGAATGAATTGGACCACATCCTGGATATCCGAAGTTGAAGAATAATGTGGTAGCTACTAGCTGCTAGAATATGTTGAAATAGTGATTCGATTAGAGAAGTTTCAATGGATGAGACAGAAATACCTACTGACTGTTATTTTATTATCATCAATCAGAGGCTGTGAAGAAATACCTGATTGATTTTTCTGGAATAAAACTTGAGTCGTCTTTGGATGTGAAAATGAAATGTAATCGATGAATCCCTTGAATATAAGTCGAACAAAGTAGCAGAATTGATTGTTTTATTTTGGGGGTATAGAGAAAGGAGAAAACCATGAGCTTCAGGACTGATAAAACTTGGATAGTTCCTGCTTCAAGATGGAATTCGGAATTACCAAGGGAGTCATCAGAAGCTGCCTCGAAGTATCGTTATGGCTTTTTTGGTGAAACATTCAGATAAAACTACCGACGAACTTTTGACTTTCAGCCATCTAGAGAGAGAGCGAGAGCGTTTCTGTCTAGCTTGAAATAGCTATCTTTCAGTGTGAAAATCTTTAATAGGGATGTTGAAACATGTTACAAATTCATATGAATTGAGGTTTTCCACATTGAAGGTACTTTTCGAAATACTAAAAAAATATTTTAGTGATCTAATTACTCTCATTAAATTAAATAAAATCGATTTGAAATGTGTAATCTATTACCGTTTATCACGTGACTGCAAACACGAATGAGAATACGTGATGTCACTGTACTGTAAACAAGCTAACCTATAACCTTACTCTCACCAGGAGTACGAACTTACGAAGAACAGAAGAGAGTAAAACGTATCACCAGCGAACTATTTCACGATTATTTGTTATTACGCAAACGATTTGTTCGCAAGAAATCACACAAGATCAGTTCGCTTTGACAGACGGCGAAGTCTGTTTACCGTATAGTGACGTCATCATAATCACTTCGTTTCAGCGTGAATTTTGAAAACTAATTTTATTTACGCATTTTTTATTGGTATTTGCTATATTTTTTCCATAAAAATATTTTTTTCGTGTTTGTATAGGGCTTATCTACAAATTAAAATCATTTTCGAAAATAGTCAACATCCCTATTCATGCTTGAATTTCGTGTACTATAGCTACTAGCTTTGTCTGCTCGCAGGTACATGGAGAATTGATAAGTACCATATCTTTCTCCCTACAACATTAATTATTGGTTTGATATAGGTAACGTGAGATGTCTTTGTTGAAGTAGTTATTAGACCCTGTTTCCAAACAAAGATATACAAGACGTATGATTGATTAACTTTTGAAGGTCAATGTGTTATGAGCTTAGTAGTATTGGCAATTTTCTTCACATGCAGAATTTTTGTTTGGATCCCTCAAATTGAGCTTTTTAAATGATCAATTCTCGGTGCTTTCCTGATAAGATGTATTATTTATACATTGTCCATTCTGTGATAGAATATGAACTTGAAGAAAGTTTTGCGGTTTTCATAAATGATATTCAATAAAAATAAAGCAACCAATCACTGAATAAGAATGACTTTTAGACCGCAAAGATAGATAAGTCCTCCAGAAATAGCTTATCGCAGGTTGTCCAAATTAATAGTGCTGTAAATTCATAATTTCACAGCGAATGAAGAAAAAACATGGTCTCCTATTCCCGGTTCATATTTCACGAGGAAATATAATTTTCTTCTGGAAATATACGAGAGACTGAACACGAGTGTATACTGAAACTTCATGAAACGCTCCAATCACCGCTCGCAAAAATTAGTCTCTAGCTTATCTTACTCAGTTTTCCTTCACGTTTCAAGAGCCAATGCCGAGGTCAACAAGTACCAATGATTGAAACCGGAAATGCGGAAGTTCTGTCTCAGTTTATGCAATTCCTGAATGGAAGTTTGATATTTCAGGGTACAATAGGAATTGGATTGGTAGAATTTAGAGCCAGTGCATCCGATTTCCGGTTCTCCATAATCGAATCTTCCTCCCCTTTTTTTCAGAAGGATTAGGACGTTTCTTCGAAGAGATTTCGGTATAGAGTCCGAGATCCGTCTTCCCATTTCCTCATGGAATTGCTTTATTCAATGAAGCATTCTTCAGTATTGATGGATTAATAAAGGGCATCGAAAGTTTGCGTTTCAGTGAATGTATGGGTATCTTTTATGATTTTTCTGGAGGGAAATCATTGAACAAACATCAGTGTGAAACAGAATAATATATTTTAAATGACCAACTGTTGTAATGAAATGAAAATCTTGACCTGAACCGACAGGATATCAATTATTCATCAGAACCACAAACCAACAAATTTCCTGTTACCACAACAAACATTTGTGGAAACTATTCCAGCGAACAAAATTTGCACAGGTATTCTCGGTTTGCTCCTTGGAATATTATTCCTATGCCTGCATAGATAATTTGCATAATGATTGGTTTGAAACAACCCCAAGTCAGGTTTGTCGCATAGCTCATGAGGAAATAGCAGCACCAACTTGCAGGTCAAGTGAACAATTATGAAAACTTCGAGAATGTCGTTTTTTGATAACAGTTATTATTACCTGACGTAAGAATAACAAATAACACACGAATCCACGTCCATTTCCGCTTGTTTTTTTGCACACAAAAATCTCACGAAACAATGTTTTAATCAATTTGTTGACGTATTCACTAAATTCCTCTACATCGGATAATGCTAATAATGGTCATAGATTGAAGGCTTATGAACATATATAATAATGATATATCCGGAACTGGAATCATCAAATCCTCAATCATTATGTGATATTGAGAGCTATTTTTATAATGGTCGTAAATTTTAAGTATTCTATTCCGTTGAATTTCATATTACCAATGCTATTAGGTACTCAATTTTATCGTAGACTGTCTCATACTAGCATCATGAGAAATACACAATAACATGAAGAAATCTTGCTTTTAATCTATTCAGGATGGAATAAATTCTAAAACGCCAGTGGGTGCCAAATTAGAAGCTCAAAAAAACTTGCAGCAACAAGGTATACAAGGAAGTCCTACATTCAGTTCATCAAACAGCAAAAAATGCTCCATAATAGATATGCTCATTCTCATGGCAAGGGCGCACCCAGGTTTTAATTCGAAACTCTGTAGACTGCTTTCCTTCATACGAAACAACCCTTTAGCAAGACCTATTTTTGTTCGAAAAGCTTGAAAATGAGAATCTCGCAATTTACCAAGTTGTCTGAAAAACGGAAGCAGATGTGGAGGCCTGCGATGTATAACTCTTATTTATTAATTTCCAGATTATGCTGAACATTGATGACCTCTTCCTAATAACTTGGCATTAAGAATAACAAAACTGTCAAATTAACACTCGTATATTCTTTTTAATGGGTTAATCAACCTCTTGTAACTGCTCAAGCGCCAAATGTACGATGTGTGACAACACAATTTGGCAACAAATAGGATACCCACGCATGTTTTACAAATATAGACCGTTTCTCAGAAGTGCGTTGAATATCCGAGAATACATTTGATAATATAAAGAAGGATGATAGAAGAATCAACATGATTGGCGAAAGCTTTATTCAATGTGAATATGAATTTCGAAGTCAAACAACACATTACAAAAGGTGCAAATGAGACTTTTTTACATTGCATAAATTGTTTTTAAACAGAAGTGTGAGAGGTGGCAATACAAATAGTTTCGATTTGTTGATAAATAGTTTCCCCTATTTATTGTTTCGAGGTCAAAACTAAACAGTCCCGAATAAGAGTCTCAGGGCAAAAAAAATTTTATATCTTTATTTGTGGTTCATTTTACACATCGAATGAAATTATACTTATAGTTAACACCACCTATCTATGATAGTTCAGATATAAAGTGGTATTTTTCTCAAATAGAAATTTCAAGTGGTCAAAGCTCCCGTTTTTATGCTCGAATCTACTTGAAATATTGTCGATCAGCATTGTCCAAAGTTTCCGTATGTGAAATGAAATCGAATTCGAAAATCCCAACTTTTGGGGTGAAAAATGACCAAAGGGTAAGACCGCCCAAAAACTTTGTATTTTTCATCCACAAGAACTCCCTAGCGCTTGAATAGCTGCTTTTGAATATGGATTGTCTCCGATTCATTCGATTCATCCAATATAGCCATTTGGCTGAGCAATACCACCTGTACTCTGGCTGCTCTGAGCTTGCAAACAAAATTCGAAAATTTATTATGAAAATAATGAAACGAAAAAAATTTGGGCCATATATTATATGGGAAAGTTTGGTATCGAAATATAGGTTTTTGAGGACGCTGAATTCAATAGAGAATAATCGGAAGCCATATCTATCATAGTTTGGAATTTCAACTGCGAAATGATATTTTTTCAAAAATCGAAGTTTCATGTTGTCAAAGCTGCTTTTCCTGTGATCCTATACACTTTTTGTTTGTATATTGTAAATCAGCATTGTCCAAAGTTCCTCTAGGCATAATAAAATTAATTTCGAAAATATCAACTTTTTGAGTGAAAAACTACAAAGGTGTTAGACCCCCCAAAACACCATATTTGTCGATACCAAGAAATCTCTGGTGGATCTTACTGCGTTTTTAAATTTTGGAGATCCAGTACTCATTCGAATAATTCAGAAAACCTATCTGGCAGATCAATATTCCCTATATTTTGTGTGCTTTGAGCCTCTGAACAAAACTCGAAAATGAATTATGGAAAAATAAAACTGAAAGACTGGACTCAAAGAAAGTCTGTATGGACGAACTTGGAATCTGAATATAGGTTTTCAATAAAAAATGATTCGAGTCTCTATCTGTCATAGTTCAGATTCTCAGCTGAAAAATGGTAATTTTTTCAATAATCGAAATTTCAAGTTGTCAAAGCTTCCGTTTTTTTGATCCTATTCCCTTTTTGTTTGTATATTGTTGATCTGCATTGTTCAAAATATATCTAGGCATAATAAATTCGATTTCGGAAATTCCAAGTTTCTGGGTGAAAAATTACAAAGGGGACACCCCAAAAACACCATATTTTTCGTCACCAAGAAATCCCTGGATGATCTTACGGCGTTTTTCAATCAGAAAGATGTAGTACTCGTTCGAATCATTCAGAAAATCCATTTCGCTGACCAATATCCGAGCCAATATCTCATATACTATGAGTGCTTCGAGCCTCTGAACAAAACTCGAAAATAAATTATGGAAAAAGCCAAACTGAAAAAATTGACTTGAAGAAAGACTGTATAAACGAACTTGGTATCTAAATATAGGTTCTCGAGGACGCTGAATTCAATTAAAAATAATTCGAGTCTCTATCTGTCCTAGTCGCCTGTGAGATGGTATTTTTTTTGAAAAAAATCGAAATTTCAAGTTGTCAAAGCTCCCGTTCCTGTGGTCGAATCCACTCGGCAGTTAAATACTGTCAAGCAGCATTGTCCGAAGTATCTCTGTGCGTAATAAAATCTAATTAAAAAATCACAATTCGTTATATATCGGCCATAATGATCATATTCAGAGCGTTAAAGCATATTGCTCTGACTCGATAAAATACGGAAGGTATATCAATTGATATGGGGAATAATAAAAACGTTAAGTTCAGAAGTATCTAATATAATGACATCCGAACTATCTCTAGATGTAGCAATATTTCGACTGAATAATTTACATCGATTTGTACTCTGATGTACCTACTTCAAGCTGAATAGAATTGATGAGTTTTTAATCTTCATAATGATAGAAACGAGAAGAATAATTATTGTCATTGAACGTATCGAAACATTGATGAATATAGGATGAAGAGGTAGAGATAGCCGCCAAAAATAAGAAGGATACATCTGTGTTAAATTTTAAGAAGCTAATAATGTTCATAAATAATGGATTATATCTAGAAGAAGGAAAAATTATATAATAATTTTTGTTTTTGCGGTTTTTCAATTAGGAAAATAATGCCTAAAGAATCTGATATTCGGGCACTTCAGATTAACCTGAATTAAATGTTGTTGAGATTATTCAAACCGCATAACTCCAGATAAGAAAATATAGTTTGCACAAATCGGAAAAGTCTCAACTCACCGAAAATGCGCAGAATTCCTCAAAACCTATTTTCCTCAACAAACCACTCAACACTCATCCAATCCAACTGTGCACCAGAAGGAAACTCCAACAATTTCAAAAAAATCAACAGATATCGGTGGCTATCGGAAAACTCGAAAATTTCCCGGAACAGCAACACAGTGCGTTTATGCGTTCGAAAAACGGCGCGAACCGGCTTGGATGGAGCGCTGCGCGTGTCGCTTGCGGGAGACGAGAACACGACTGGCTCGGCAGCGTACCCGCTAGGACATCTGGCGACGCGCCGGACGTCGCGGTGCTCTTGCGGACGCTCCGGGATTGATCAGAGAGGGTACGGGATCATCTGATGCCCCCTGCAGCACCTGCACTGATCCCATCGAAAATATTCACCTCCCGCATAACACAATGGTCCTTCGAGTCGGATTCGCGATCTTGACCTTGGGCAGTGGGGGAATCGCCTGAGGTCGAGAGTGTAGAATAAATCATGATGATGATTTCATTACCCATATTCATGAGGATACATCGAAGGGGGCAATGAAACGAGCGATGCAAAGTCTCTCGGGCTACCTGAACGAGTGTGGTGACTGGAAGACATCAACTTCTTGTATAGGCCTGAAAATGAAGAGCACGAGATTCGAATTGCGCGCTTTGTTTGTCAGTCATAATGTCACATGAATAAGACGTGACAGATCGAAAGATGACAGTAGGGAGTAAGTAAACATGTAGCATTACACGCTAGAACAACGCGTCCTGATTGTATAAAAATTGCAGTGACAGTGAACGTCATCGTGCTGTGATAACACAGTTTCTGAGGCCTTATTTTGGAGCTATTGATTTTGATGACATGTGGTTTCAGCAGGACTGTGCCACATGTCATACCGCCGATTTGATGACCAGAATTCGCCTCCACGCTCTTGCAATTCAACGCCTTCAGATTTCTGGATGTAGGGTTATCTGAATTAAGTCACAGGTTTATGCCAACAAGCCTGCAACCATCGAAGCATTGAAATCCGAAATTAGACGCTATACCCTCGAAAATGAATCCATAAAGCCCGCAACGGACGACGAGCGATAATATAATATATATTATATCTTTGCATTGACATATCGTCGTTCTAAGATGCAAATTGCCCAAGTCCATTTTTGATGAAAACCAAGGTTTTAGTGCCTTCTAGTGACAAACGCACAAACCAATGATCTGACATCGGCCCAGGTCCCAAATTTAACGTTTACGCGCCATAATTCCATAGAAAGAATATAGTCAAAATATATATAATCCAAATTGCCTATATCCATTTAATAGTGAAAAAAAAAATGAAAAGTTCAATAAAGTTACATATAATGTAAGTAATAAGTTCATATGATAGACAAGAAATGTTGAAGCATATTTAAATTTGGTTTGCTTCTAATTAAAATTCAAATTTACAACGTTTTTTAGCTCTCCTGCAAAACTGTCATTTTGTGAGTTAGGCAATTTGCATCTTAGAACGACGATATGTCATTTTAGTATGGAAAAATATCGTAATATATCGCTTGGATGAAAATATAAATATATTTTTCCATACTAAAATGACATATGTAAATGCAAAGCTATAATATATATTATATTATCGCTCGCCGTCCGTTGCGGGCTTAAGTGTTAAGCCACAACTTTATTTTGACATTTTCATGGAATGCAATTTTGATTTTTCGAGACCATCAATATTTCAGGTTATAGTTGTCAAGGTTACTCGATAGAGTTTGACATTTATCAAAAAAATCATCTCCTTGCCTTTCTGTTGGTTTCTTTTATATTTTAATGCGAATCTAACTTCAAAAGAGTATTTGTCGAGATAGGCAAATCTTCCCATGAGGCGAATCTACATAAAAAGCGAATCTACCTATAAGGCGAATCTACCTATTACATGAATCTACTTAAAAAGTAGATCGCCGGGACCAAACTAGTTCAAATTAAAATGTGACACAAAGAGAGTGTTTGAGTCTTATTCGTAGTTCTAAAACGATTTTGGTATCAAAATGAAGGTTTTCGAGGCCGTTGAATTCAATAAAATATATTCCAGAGTCCTAGCTGGCATAGTTTAGATTTTCACCTGTCAAATTGCATTTTTTCAAAAAATCGGAATTTCAAATCGTCATAGTTCCCGTTTCTTTGACCGCATCCACATGTGGCTTGCATATTGTTAATCAGCATTGTCCAAAGTATCTCTATAAGGAAGAAAATCGATTTCGAAAATTCTAAATTTTCGGGTGAAAAATGCATAAGTGCCATCAACACGAATTCCCTGGAAAATCTAACAGTGTTATTCGATCGATTATGTCTTCAACCCTTCCGAATGATTCAGAATGCTCAATTGGTGATCCATATCTCCCATACTTTGAGTGCTCTGAGCTTCAGAACAAAACTCGAAAACGAAATATCGAAAAAATCAAAGCGAAAAAATTGATTAGTTATGGGGGCTACATGGTCGATTTTGGTATCAAAATGTAGGTTTCCGAGTTCGCTGAATTCAATAAAATATATTCCAGAGCCCTAATGGCATAGTTTGGATTTTCATCTGTCAAATGGCATTTTTTTAAAAAATCGGAATTTCAAATCGTCATAGCTCCCGTTTCTTTGACCACATCCACATGTGGCTTGCATATTGTTAAGTCCAAAGTATCTCTATAAAGAATAAAATCTATTTCGAAAATCTCAAATTTTTGAGTGAAAAATGCAGAAGTGGTAAGACCCCCTAAAAACACCATATTTGCCATCAACCCGAATTCCCTGGAAAATCTAACAGTGTTGTCCAATCAATAATGTCTTCAACCCATTCGAATCATTCAGAATACTCAATTTGGTGATCCATATCACCCATACTTTGAGTGCTCTGAGCTTCAGAACAAAACTCGAAAAAGAGTTATCGAAAAAATTAAAACGGGGAAATTCATTAGTTAATAGTTATGGTCGATTTTGGTATCAAAATGTAGGTTTTCGAGGTCGCTCAATTCCATTAAATATATTCCAGAGCCCTAACTAGCATAGTTTAGATTTTCAACTGTCAAGAGGCATTTTTTCAAATAATCGGAATTTCAAATCGTCATAGCTCCCGTTTCTTTGGCCGCATCCACACGTGGCTCGCATATTGTTAATCAGCATGGCCCAAAGTATCTCTATAAAGAATAAAATTGAGTTATATTATGAATTGGGTCCATTGAAGTATCACCGTACCGAAATAAAGAAGAACACAATAACTCTATCACGCTCTATCCAGCATCCAGCAGAAACCATAGTAGCTAAATAAATTTACAACACAGTAAATCGGCCTTACCGAATTGCGGTAAGTGATATTCACTGCTCAATCCAGTTAACCAATCGAACGTTTTATTCACCGTATTGAATTCATATGTCAGCGATCTATTAATATATTATGGATTACTATAATGAACTTACTTGGATCTGCATTGTCCAAAGAATCTCTGTGCGAGATAAAATCTCAACTTTTTGTGTGAAAATGATGAAGGGTTATACAATTATCGTCTACAAATAACCATTAAGAAACATACAGAGTTCTTTATCTTACAGGTGTAATGACGTAAATCGTAGATAACTAAATTTTTTTCCCTACCGTAAGCTGAAACAATTTGAAGAGATCATCTTTGTTGAGTTTTATGAGGTCCTGGATAGATGCAGTTATATCCAACTCGGGAGTACATAACTGAGTGATTCCCTCTAGCTTATTGCCCCTCTCTCTCTCTATAATTATCACAGTTAAACGTATCTCATTGCTAAGGCAATATAATCGGTGTTTACAATCCAGTATAAAATGTTTTAGTTCCCGTAATTAGTCCCTTGATTTCGGCTATTTTCGCACAATGTCTCCTCGATTGATTTATCGAGCAGTGTGTACAAACAGTGATCGGAAGTTATCAAATAAGCTGCAGTGCCTGGGGCAATATAGGATTGAGTATTCGAACATTCTGTGGAGATGGATTAGAGCAATTAACCGGTTTAATTATATGTGTCGAATTCCTTTTACAATTAGGTACCAAGACCGGCTTCATCGTAATATGTGATATTCAAGACGATCTTACTAGAGCAGCGCTTCTCAACATTTTTCATTCCATGATGCACCTAAATATACTCCATTCACAATTATAAAATCACAACTCTGGCCTTGGAAATTTGACACATTCCACTCTGTATCGAAGTAATGACGTTTTTCAAAATATTTTTATGTTCCAAGTCGACACTATGTTGCCCTTTCTACATTCTTAGCGTATTTCTCAGAATGTATATTTCATTTTGGAGAACACAACAGAAAATTGTGAACAATATTCTACATGTAAAGGAGTTTTTGGATTTATGATTGAAAATATTTATCTATGTGCTTTGTTTTCATCATGAGATTGTATGTGATATGATTGTGAGGGTGCATCACATTTCTTTTTCTAATATTTCTTTATTTTAAATAAATAACAGTTTTATTCATTCATCACAAAGAAAATAAACATAACTTTATTAACGAATTTGTTTACAGAGAAACTAATAATTTCAATTCAATAGTAATTGAGTTTTGGTTATTTTTGGTTATGAATTAATAAGCAATAATGTCAATTCCTGAAAGCTTTATAGATATACATTTCATTTATTTGATCTTATGAATAAGGAGTTTAATATTCAGACTGTATAGTAATTTATTAGTTTGAGAAATATTTATACATTACTACCACAGTAGGTTTGTACAAATTAAATGGAATAGGTCAAACATATGCTTCACATTCATCATTCACCTGTTCTAAAATAAGACACAAACTCCTGGAATATGGAAAAAACCGATGTATTCTGGTTCAATATAGCCTATTTCTACTTTCGGCAAAGGATTGATAGGAATGAAAGCTCCAGTGACACATTTCAATTCATCGGAATCTGAATTCAACTACCGTTGAATGCAATATAATAATATTTCTTTTTTTTTTCAGCGTTTTCGATGTGTTTTTTTTTCTGAAACGTGAAAACGATCAACAATTATCATTTAGAGACCGATGATGGCCATCCAGAACCCGTTTAGGTACTTACGAAAATCGTGCAATTTCATTCTGCAAGTTCTTTCCTCATAATTCCTCGAAAATCTTACCTGAACCATATTTACGGGTCGCTTTCGTTAGAAGATCGTATAAGGAAGCCTTTTTTGTCCATTTACACATTCCAAATAAATTTTAAACACCAAAAACGATACCGAAACTAACCGAAACTAACGATTCGAACTAACAAAATGTGGAATATCTTTGATACTTTTACTTTGAAGTAAACAAAGAAACTGGCAAAGTCGTTTTGTCATTATCGATATTTTCTGTACGCGCACAGACTTTTCATCAGGTGCATCAACTCCTGAAAACGAAACCATGACCTCCTATGGGATTGAATAAAAGTGAATGGAGTATACAAAAAAATTGAGGCCCTTTATTTTGGATAGTTGTAAAAAATGTCAAATAACTGACGTGGAAAGAAGCTTGTGAGGAATTGAAATAAGGTTTTAATTTGATTCTGTTGACTTTGCAAAGTGAATCATAAAATGTAATACGATTCTCAATGCAAAGTATGACTACCACATGAACTAATTACTCCCCAGGATCCTGCTCAAATTGTTGCCAAGGTGAGTTGGAATCTTGGAGCTGTTGAAGATTTTCCAGCTGTGGTTATGGGCATCAATGGGTGCACGATTAGATTTAGGTCAGGGGATCTTGAAGATGCTGCTAGGTGTGAAATATTCGGATTTTTTTTGGCAGTACCTACTGATCACTTGGTGAAATCTGTATGGCAATGGATTATCATGCAGAGAAACGAGAGTTTGGCCAATGGTTGCATGAAATTGTGGAACCACTCCGATGATAACTTCATCAACATGTGTCTGGGACGACATGATTCTCAGAAGTACTAATGAGTCAGTCCTGACGGAGAAACAAATTTCACCCTTAACTCAAGAACCTGTGGCACCTCGAAAATGTTGACCTGACATTCTGCAATTGCTGTGGCTGTCTTTTCACTGAAAGGGTTGAGTCTTCTACTTCACGTGTTCTACCACTTCTGGGTCCTAGTTAGCAGTTTCAGTGGCGAAGTATCTTGAAAGTGAATGTGATATCATACTTTGGCCAACATTGAAAAATTGGCTACTTGCACTTGTGTCCGAAAAGCCTGATAAAACATAATGAACATTTTTATTGAAAATGAAGCACAGACTGAAGAGCAAATCATTGAAATGTGCATGGATTCGATACCATATTTGCATGAAGTTCTGAGGGAGCTGTCACAGATATCGTTTGCCGAGCTGCCACACCTCCACAATCATCCGGTGGCATCCAAAAATAGACCTTCCCACCGTACCCCCGCTTCCTGGATTTTTATCACCACCTATTCAATTACCCATTCACAATAGGTTTCAATCAATGCTCCCCAACAAAGTACACATCTCAACCTACCCCAACCTGTCCCGACCTATGTATACACTCCAGTTCGGATGGATTTCTGTGTGTGTGGCATCGGAACATCCGTTCTACTTGGAGTGGGGGATTGGAGCTGAACAAACTAGCTATTCAGTAGGACGGTCTTGTTTAACTATCCGTGAAGTATTGATCTAATTTCGTCGGGAGTTACTTTTATTTCACATTTGAATCGTGCCGAAAGGAAGAGATCCGAATATAATAGAAGTTTGTGGACCGCACAAGCACTGGAGCAGAGGAAGGTAATCAAGCTTGAATAGCCACTTCTGGATTTGATACTGGATTGTTGGGCACGAACCTCTCTTGATATTTTTTCAGCATGCTTCGACGGCATCTGATTGTTGGGAAAATATTTGGCTCAAGGATGGAGAAAACTTGATTTGACTTTTGGAGAACCGCTGGCTGAGTGCCTTTTTTCCAATAAGTATCATGAGTGAGTTTCTTTCATGGCTAGCTGAAGACATTCTTTAGGTGTAACCTATAGGTTGATCGCAGGTAGAAATAAAGCAACTTCTAAGCGGAGAGCGGATATTCAGCAACAACAAAAAATTGAACAAAAACAACAAATTTGATTTTCAACAAAATTTAATATTGTTAAAAAATTGAGGCAATAGGTTGACATATATTCTAACTGTAGATTCCTCTCATCAAACGAAACACTTTTCACCGATACCATTTTCCAAAATTCGGTTTGGTTTGAAAGATACAGGGTGTCGAAAATCCATGAAAAAAAACACTTTTCTATTTATATCTTCGGAACCGTTGTTTCGAATGAACTGAATTTTGGTTTAGTTTTTACTCTATTCATGGTGCATATTCCACAATCGAAACCTATTCAATATTTTTACTTATATAAAAGATACAGGGTAGTCGACTCATCAATACACGCCAAAACATCATAAAACCACTTTAAAAAAAACGGTTCATATTTTCGAATCAATCATTAAAGAAACAAAAAGTATTCCTATTTTTTCTCAATAAAACGCGTCGTTTTCGAGTTATTTTCAATTTTACCCAGAGAAATTTGACGAAAAAATCATTAATTTCAAGAATAATCTGAATGCGTCTCTGAATTAAATATCATCGAATATTATTCCTTCTCTGGTCTTTAAACGAGTTTACAATGTTGTTACAATATTTATCAACTCTGTCGAGATATTTTACTCATAAAATCTCACAAATGTGGGAGATAAAATTGAACACCAAGGAGTGCACAGTTTCTATTGAAAATTGATAGTTACCGGTCCATAATGAAGTTAAATATCGATGAAATACAAAATTCGGATATGAATGATGAATCTCGATACAAACTTCTTATCAAATTGAAATTAATGAAAAATAATACGATACTTGATAATCTGTGGCGATGTTTCTATCTAAACAAAATCCTCTTGGAATTTTATAAACTCGACACGGTTAAAATTATATTAATTCACTTCACATAATGATCACATTAGAACAATAATTCACTGAATGTATTCAGAACTTCCCATAATATTTACAGTTTCTTCAGAGACTCTGGTTTGTTATTGTTCATAGTTGGCCTCCAGACAACCAATCTGTCGATTTTCGCTCTACGCATGCGTGGTGAAATTTGGCGGCAAAGTCGATTTATGATGGAAACAGAATTCATAGTTATTTATACAACGGGGTACACAAGTGTATCGTGATTTATACTATATTTCGTAAAAAATCCTACCCCTCAATGAAAATATCAGCAAGATGACAACATCTTCTTGGAATTTCTGTGCAAATATTCACAGAATCGATACAAATTAGATTAGGTTAGGTTGTTTAATAATGAATCAGAATGAAAACTCTTTCTTCATGAGATTGTTTGGGAATTTCGAGGAAGATATGAACAAGTTATTAGTGTTTACAAACTAATCTGCAGAAAAATCGAGGAAGGAACTTATTTTGGTGGGATAAATGTGGCTTTTTAGTTGAAGATATAATCCGATGAAACTAACTGTTTTTGTTGAAATTATCGTGTTTGCAACATTTTTATTCCAATAAGGTTAGTACTTGGGTATTCCCTAAATGTATAAACTCAATTTCTATCGAGAAATATGAACTTTGCATCAATTCCAGAAGATCATTTCAGAGACGTAGTCAGCCCAATTTTTTTTCAAATGGCTATATCTTTTTAACACAGCCAAATTCGGAAAAATGGAAAATGAAAAAAAGGTTTCTTTTGACCTCAAGAATCTTCAGTTGAAATATATGTACAAGTCAAAGACTCACCCTGTATATTTTCCTAAATATTCAAACACTAAGAAAAATTTAAGAAAAACAACCCCACTGCTAAAGCATTTAACTGAAAAGAAAAAAAAAACAAGACCTACACAATGAAGTACAATGAAATTGTGTGTGAGTAATTTAAGGTGCTCTTCGCAATGTTTTTTTCGTCACCTACCTCAGCAATTAATAAAATGTATAGCAGTCGGACACAAACTGATATCCTCCTATTTCAAATTCCATAATATAGAGTAGAATCATTGAGTTTGTATATACCTAGAGGAACAACTCCCTTAAACGAATTGAAGCTAAAATTCTCTTTCGAAAGGTTTCTGTCATTGAATGAAATGCAGCATAGACATCTCAAAAATGTCAGTATACTTTCCACTCATATTCCCCAAACTTCCTGCAAACTTCGTCCCCAAGCGACATATGCTGCGGTAATTCTAATTCCGAAGATGATTCCTCTGGGTATGGAAATTTTAGCTCCGAAGTAAAGTTGGTATTCCACTATCCTCGATTCCAATACATTATTAATCTAGTAGAACTTTGTTGGATAAATAATGTCTCAACTAATGGGATTACCTCCTTACAGGAACTTAGTCTAGCTATGCGACATTCAGTTAGTTTTATATGACCGTATATAACGCGTTTGGGACGAAGAAGGTCTCCTTTTCAATTAGCTGCATTTTCTCACCTGCTTCTTGGTATTCTCGTCGAATTCAGATATTCATATTCATATATATGCATATACATGCATAAACAAAATATTGCGATACCATATCAACGAACAATAACTTATAAGGAGTGTCAGTGTAGAGTTCGACGTCAAAAAAGTAAACCAGAGTTACGAAATAAATTGTAAAAATCGAAAAATTGGAGTATCGAGCCATCATCAAGTACCTGTATTTAAAAGGGTTAAGAGGTAAGCAGATTTACGAAGATATGGTTAATACCCTTGGTGATCAATTTACTTCGTATGCGACCGTGAAAAATTGGACTGCAAGCTTCAAAAGAGGTAAATTTTCCATTGAAGATGATGACCGATCGGGAAGGCCAGTTTCTGTGTCAGTCCCCGAAAATATCGATGCAGTTCAGGACATGATTTTATCAGACCGTCGAATTGGGCTGAAACGGATATCTGAAGAACTGAAAATTTCATACGAACGCGTTCATCATATTGTTCACGTCAATTTGGACATGAGAAAAATTTTTGTAAAATGGATCCCCAAATGTTTGAATGTTGACCAAAGGCGTGCAAGGGTAGAAGCATCGCGTTCGATCTGTGCTCGATTCGAAAACGATGTAGACTTCTCAAACCGAATTGTTACTATGGATGAGACTTGAGTACATTTCTACGATCCAGAAACAAAGCAACAATCGATGGAATGGCGACACTCTGGTTCTCCAAGACCTAAGAGGTTTCGTGTCCAAAAATCTTCTGGAAAAGTTCTTGCTTCAGTTTTTTGGGATTGCCATGGAGTAATCAAGATTTATTTTTTGGATAAGGGTAGAACAATAACTGTAGATTACTATTCGACATTACTGACATCTTTACGGAAAAAAATCGAAGAGAAAAGACGCGGAAAGCTATCCGAAGGTGATTTGTTTTTACAGGACAACGCCTCAGTACACAAATCTCATGTTGCCATGCCAAAAATTCGTGATTTAGGGTTAGAATGATTAGAACACCCCCCTTTTTCATCAGATTTGGCGCCGTCGGACTCTCCTCAACTGAAAAAAAAATCAAAAGGTCGTAAATTTTCTTCCAACGTGGAGGTAATAAAAGCTGTGGAGGACTGGTTTGCAGAGCAAGAAGAAAAATTTTTTTAAGGTATAGGGACGTTGCAGGTTCGCTGTGATAAATTTATTCAATTATGAGGAGAATATGTTGAGTAATAAAATATTTTGACATTGAAATTCTGTTCGGTTCTATAGTAGGCTAAGAATTTGTCAATATATCCTCGTATATGTTTGGCAGCCAAAGCGAAGGTCATATTCCTAGATAACCGCAAACAAACCCACATAAATTTCATAAAATTATGTTTCAAATAAAAAAAAATTGGCTTCAATATTAATTTAAATGTGTTTTATTTCGAACGAAAGTCCTATCACTCTAAGAATTGGAGCATCATGTACTAGAAGACATTCGCTTCCTGGCTAGTTTTCTCGGAATCAGAAGTTCGATAGCCATTAGTCCTTGTGAAGGATTCAAATGGACCAACTCCAGTCAAGCAGCAGGCGAGCACAACTTCCGAATTGCTGGAGAACTTGTCGAACCACTCGTACCAACTGCAAACCCACTTCGAACGATGACACACTCCAGTTAGCCCAATAACAAAACGATTGAAGTCAAGACTGACAGTCATGGCCGATTGAGCCCCGATTGTCAAGTCTGTTTGAGCGTCAAATCGCCAAATTAAATCTCGATTAAGTGAGACGGAGTGTTTCGTGAATGGCATTAACGTTTTCCGGTCAGCGCATAAAGAAAAAATGTAAATATGGACGCTGTCCGGCGGTGACCCATAAAAGGGCGATCCGAGCAAAAAATGGGCATTAATCCTGGCGGAATTGGAACCGACATTAGTGAAATGTCCGTTTATCGATCTGCCGTTTCGAGCCGACACATATCGGGCCCGAGGAGAGTGGTTGTTCCTCATTCCCTTTCGCAGCAGGAAGAATCAATTTTCGCGGATTTGAACGGATTTCGTTTTTCCGCTGACGGTCCTGGAGTTTGTGTATGTCGCATTGCGTTAGTGTGACCGGGGCTTTAGGACTAAATGAGATAGATGATCCTTATTATATTTGCGGTGATTTGTGGCTTTCGTTCGTTTCGGCGAAATAGATTTCGTCCGAGGCTTATTCGGAAAAACATTGGAGGGGGACTTTGGGCAGCAGCTCCTAGAAGAGTACCCTCATTTCGTGAATGTCAAATTCGTAGAACATTATATGAACTGCTCCAAAAGAGTTAGGGATATCGTATTCAATCGTTTTTAAAAGTATGTAATCTTCGAGAAAATAGATGAAAAATCACTCAAAACTCAATAACAACTTGAATCGATCCAATAACAATCAGTATGAGACATTTCGTCAATCTGGTCGCCTTTTTTCTGAAGTTTGGTTCTTTGCATATGCTTCATGAATGTTCTTGTTTTGAAATGAAGTCAGTTTATCAACGGCTTCGATTTGAAACGAGTTTTCCGAAAATGCCAAGACGTAAATTAACAAACGCTGAGGCTTATAGGGCTATCGGAATACTACAGGGTGGCCTAACTCAGGTTGTTGTAACGGAAAGGCTCCAAGTCAGCCAAAGGGTGATATCTCGACTTTGGAATAGGTTCAGGGAGACAGGTTCGGTGTTGGAAAGACCAAGGCTTGGTGGGCGACGAAAAACAACACCTGCTCAGGATCGTTTCATCACCGTTTCGGCGAGAAGAAACCCTACATCTACGTGTAGAATGCTACGGAATACTCTTCAAAATGCAGATGGGGTCCAAGTTTCCATCGAATCCATCAGACGACGTTTGAGAGAGGTGAATCTAGGTTCTAGACGTCTATTAAGAGGAGTTCCATTAACACGTGACCATAAGCGTCAAAGACTGAAATGGGCAAGGCAACATATCAATCGGAACGATCAATGGCGTAGTGTCCTTTTCACTGATGAATACAGATATGAACGATTTTCAGATTCTCGAAGGATAAGAGTATGGACAATCCCACGCGCACCCCGTAATCGTCGCTATGTCCAAGAAGTCCATCCATTCTGAGGGGGGAGTGTTATGGTATGGGCCGGGATATGTTTCAACGGGCGCACAGATCTACACATTTTTCCTGGAAATATGACCGCCCTACACTTCATTTTCGTAGATCCTGTCTTGGGAAATGTATGTAATGTAATGTTAATATTTTCCATCTTCAGTACATAATTTTCTTTGTTATTTTTTCATGCTATGTATCCATACTTCCTTTCTGGAATTCTTTTCCACTTATGCTCGAATGAGTGGAATACAGTAGATATTAAATTGAAATTTTTTATATGACTATAGAATTAAGGACAATATTGTGTTCTTTGGAAAATAAATCTAAATCTGAATCACTATAGGCAGTATGTCATTGACAATGTTGTGCCAAATTTTCACGCTGCTATTGGTGAAACTTTTCAAATTCTTGACGATAACGCTAGACCGCACCCTGCAGCCATAGTTGAGAATGCGCGCGAGGAACTTGGTATTTCACATTTCCGGATACCTCCGCACTCACCAGATTTGAATTGCATAGAACATGCATGGGACATGCTCCAAAGAATATTAGGTAATCATCAACCTACCCCAGAATCCTTAAATGATCTGAGAGAGCTTCTGCCCCGTTTATGGAACCAAATTCCTCAAGAAATGTTCAACAACTTCGTGTGTAGTATGCAAAGAAGATGTCAAGCTGTTATTGATGCCCGTGGAGGCCATACATTGTATTGACAGTCTTAATATTGCTTGAATTCTCTGGGAATAAAATTTCGTTATTTTACTCGATTTTTCTTAACCACACTGTATACGCTGCAGACCTACAGGCTAAAATTGATTTGCAACTTGAAATCATATTAATATGAATTTTCATCACAAAAATTTTATTTAACTATATTTTTTTGCGATTTGAGTCAACATCCTTGAACTCATGTGGAGCATTTTATCAAGTAGCAATTTGTTTCAAATTATAGAAAATTGATTTTTTGAGGGCACTCCAATGAGTTTTATGAGAAAAATTTTCATAGACTCTTAAATTCAACCCGATTTTTTCAAAGAGAAGAAATTGGAGTGACTTCAAGACATCCTTCAACTTCAATTATAAAAAACAAGCTTTCAGGAGAAAAATTGAAGGCGGGAAAAATGAAAGGCACTTTTTGAATGGAGAATCGGTGCCGTAGCCGTCGGCCAAAGTATAGCGTCCTTTTAACATAGTTCTAATTGGAGATCATATAGGCTATGATAAAATGTCGCCACACAACAAGGTATAAGAAGATATCATTTTGACATTGGCCGGATTCGAACAATCATTCTCCCACCGTGCAGAAACTCATAAAGAAACATTTATGGCATTTCCGGTTGAATCCCTAATTCCATCACGAACTCATGAAGATGCAAAATTTTCTGAGAACTCGTAATTTGGATTCACAACCCCCTATTTCCACAGAGATGAAGACAGAATCACTCCGCCCTTTTGGAATCCCGCTGGTTTTAATATCACCGGAACTCCCACACCTTCCAAGATAGAGCAGCCCAGGAAGTTATTTTCCATCCCAGAATGTCCATATAAAGCCTTTTCGCAGTCACGGGCCCAGTTATCGCTCAATTCGGGATGGAATGAAAGGATATTACGCACGAAGGACCCAAAGGTCCTCTTTCCACATTTGGATTTAGGCATTCGCATATCAAGGCAGATGGAATTTTAATTTATTCAAATCCTCGAACTGTCTGTGAAACAGGAGGAAGAGGTGAATCAGAGCAAGTATATTTTGATGTATCCTGAGTTTTTTGGCGGTTCATGACGCGTAACATCAACGAATAATGATGAAGAAGTCAGTTTGTGAAATGGTAGACTGAAGAAAATAGTTTCAGTGATAGAATTACCAGATTTTGGATGTGAAACTCATTGACTAATATTTGTGTTTGGAGATTTGGAGAAATTCAAACGCATGAGCCAGTGATAACAACTGATCATTTTTTTATCACCAAGTTTGGGTAAATGTGAATGCCCAACACCAGAATAATGCTTATTTTGACGAATGATCGCCTTTCCATTAAGACGATCTCGAGAGAAGTCTTCAAATGAACTTCGCAGTGAAGGCACTCAGGTTGGATCCATAAAGACGTATAGCGGATTAGAATCATTACGCCTGGAGATTTATTTTGGATTAAATCCGTGATCCTCTGACTTATCTACATAACATCACGGATGGAAGTTACACCAGTCGCTTAACGAGCGTCTGGTGGAGATTTATCAAACATTATGATCCGAAAGCTCCGGAAACCTGATGGGTACAAGGAAGCATAAGTCATTGTTTTCACTTTGTTTAGCCCTGGATTCATCTTCGGCTTCGCCCGCTTTGTTATGAGAAAAAATATTTGAATTGAAGGAACTCATCAATTTGCCTGTCATGTATCTCCTCCACAACACTTCCAATGCTATCCGATGAGGAATGAACTCTTCTGATTAGGAATCAGGCATGAAGTCTTCAAAAAATCCCGGTAAAATATTTTGGGGTGAATATTGACCATTACCGCAAAGGAGTATTTGTCATAATTTCCCGAACTCTTCGTTCTTGGTGAATTCACAAACCGAAAAACGAACAAAGGAACAAACAAATAAACGAACAAACAAACCAGTTCACCAAAAAAAAACTAAAAATCTGAAAGACGGAACAAATTCAAACAAACAAACGAAACCGAAAAAAAAGTCTTGTCGTTTCTTTATTTTAGAATTTTCTGTTACTCATTTTTTTCCTGTATTTATATTTCATTTGATAGTTTTAGGAGTTTGAGTAAAATAGCGTAAGCTGAACTTCGCTTTATGATTGTATTTCAGTTAACCAACTGAAGTATGGTTCAAGTTTATTTAAGTTAAATTTTCCGAAATATAATCTTCTGAATGAAAATAAAAATAGGACTAGTGGACTGTACCTATATGTATATAAAATTAATTGAAACCCAACACAAATGAAAGGATAAATGTAGCTAAAATAACAGAAAGAATATATTCTTACCTATATCAGCAAAACAGTCAACAGGATCCTGTCGATGACTCCTATTCCAATGTAAAGAGTGATCGAGCTCGACAAACGAACATGGAATGAAACTGACGTGAAAATCCGTTGCTAAAAATGTCAAATTGTGTACATTTATCCTTGTGGTATTTTAAAATAAGCACGCCACTGGTAACAGTTTTTTTTGTACGAAATAATTCGCACAAATGAAAGTTTTAAATGAATGTAATTCGATTCAATCGAAATCACTACAAACTGTGAATCACAGGAAAAACTGAAACTTGCCGAATTCACGAAAGGAAGAAGAAAATGAGCAATTAACGGAAGCAGAATTATTCACGATTAAGTGAATCAATGAACTAGTAAGAATTATGGAAATGAAACAAATATGTAAAATATGATGCTATCCACAGCTGACGCGAGTTCTTTTCGCACCTAAACAATCACAACTTCATATGGAAATTCCCCAGTATGGAGGAATTAATTCAAAAGGAATCAGAATTCAGAATGATCAATTTGAAACCAAATATTGTTTCGAAACTGCCTTGACTAGTGTAAACTCCTCCTAAAATCTGTCTGTCCCCTCCGGAATCACCCTGTATATTTTGGATTATTGAAAAGATCGATAGGAATCATCAACAAAGAGAAACTGGAATGGTGACTAGGCTGGAGTGATTAAAATATTGGCATTGTTGACGTAAATGTTAAGAGGTTGAATGTAAGATGGTTATGAAGAAATAACTTTTAATCATAACTGAGTCGCAAACGGAAATGTCAGAGAATCGATTCCCAATGTTTGCCCTCCTATTGGAACACCTTCCTGGAGCTAACGAAACAGGAATTGTTCATTCCCGGAGCGTTTCATGGCAATGAACACCCCGATATCGAAAAACACGCCATCGAACATCGAAGTTCCTGCATTCGTAATGAGCCGAATTCGTCCACTTTCTGTTCCGCCGCATTTCCAATTTTCCGTCGATTTGTTCCATTAATGAAGGAACCATTCGGGGAACGGAAGCAACACGGAGGAAATTTTCTTCATTAGCGAGAACCTTGATTTTTGCGTGCCACTTGAGTGCCCATGGCATGAATTGTATCAATTTCGGGGGTAAAAAGCGAAGCATCCTTAAGGAACCGGCCACGCCCACCAATCAGGATCTGATCCGGCGATCTACCGTCAGAAAATTCGAAACTTAATTATGGCTCCTGGAGAATTAATGCGAAATTTAATAAAAATTTTCTTGGCTACATTTTTTCATCGCGTGAACTTTTAATGAGAAATGTAATTGGATTGGATTCGCGACCCTTCTACGCCTCTGGTGATGCGGACTTTTTTTCGTCATCTGCTTGGTATAGACTTGGGCGTACATTTTTGCCATACATAAATCATATGGATTTCACGTATGGCAGCATTACTATTATCGTGGTTAAATTTTAGCTGTGCATGTAAAAAAATATTACATCGAAGAAAAATAGATTGATATAAAATTGAATTCTCGTTATTTATACGGAATTTAAAATTTTGGAAATTTATGAATATTTATTTTGCTAGATATTATTAAGTATGATGGTGCATCATAAGTCAAGTAATTTAGATATCTGGGATATTTTCTCGCTAGAGAATGTGATTTTCTTTCCGTACATAACTTCAACTATACATTTTTGTAGTGTATCAATGCTTTCTTTCGTGTCACCCATCCTATTATACCATATATGAGTTGAGGTACGACCAATGCATCATATAATAGTTTTAGGTATTGAACAGAGGTTATGCTATATTGATTTTTTATATCAAGATGCCGAGACACGAAAAATAAAATAAATAAATGAACGAATTGAAAAACTTAAAATTCAGAGAAAAAGGAAAAAACAAAATTCATATTATAACTGAAGCTTTATGAGAATTGTTTTTCAGATTCGAAAAGATCAGAAAAGAATCTAACCAAAAGAGTTATAGACTTATTAAAATTTAGTTATCTATCCCAGAAATAGAAAGAATATTTCATAATGAATTTGTGGCACTACATAGCTATATTTGAATATGACTCTGATCGACTCAGAAATTATTATCAGTGCTTAATTGAACCGTTCTTTTGTTGAATGCATAATTATGTAATTGATACCTACGGGGATGTATTGATATCTGGTTAGCCTAGACCAGTTCCATGCATAAACAAAATATTGCGATACCATATCAACGAACAATAACTTATTAAAAGTGTCAGTGTATAGTTGGACGTCAAAAAAGTAGAGCAGAGTTACACAATGAATTAAAAAAAAGGCCACCGAAATTGTAAAAATCGAAAAATTGGAGTATCGAGCCAACATCAAGCACCTGTATTTTAAAAGGTTAAGAGGTAAGAAGATTTACGAAGATATAATTAATAGCCTTGGTGATGAATGTCCTTCGTATGCGACCGTGAAAAATTGGACTGCAAGCTTCAGAAGAAGTACCTAAATTTACCATTGAAGATGATAACCGATCGGGAAAGCCAGTTTCTGTGTCAGTCCCCGAAAAAATCGATGCAGTTCATGACATGATATTATCAGACCGTCGAATTGGGCTAAAACGGATATCTGAAGCACTGAAGATTTCATACGAACGCGTTCACGTCAATTTGGACATGAGAAAAATTTCTGCAAAATGGATCCCCAAATATTTGAATGTTGACCAAAAGCGTGCAAGGGTAGAAGCATCGCGTTCGATCAGTGCTCGATTTGAAAACGATCTAGACTTCTTAAACCAAATTGTTACTATGGATGAGATTTGGGTACGTTTCTACGGTCCAGAAACAAAGCAACAATCGATGGAATGGCGACACTCTGGTTCTCCAAGACCTAAGAAATTTCGTGACCAAAAATCTGCTGGAAAACTTCTTGCTTCAGTTTTTTGGGATTGCCATGGACTAATCATGATTGATTTTTTGGATAAGGGTAGGGCAATAACTGGAGATTACTATTCGACATTACTGACCAGTCTACGGGATAAAATTTAAGAGAAAAGACGCGGAAAGCTATCGAAAGGTGTTTTGTTTTTACAGGACAACGCCCCAGTACACAAATCTCATGTTGCCATGCAAAAAATTCGTGATTTAGGGTTAGAATGACTAGAACACCCCCCTTATTCATCAGATTTGGCTCCGTCAGACTATCATCTCTTTCCTCAACTGAAAGAATTTTTTAAAGGTCGTAAATTTTCTTCTAACGAGGAGGTATAATAAAAGATGTGGAGGACTGGTTTGCAGAGCAAGAAGAAACATTTTTTTTGAAAAGTCTAGATACGTTGCAGGTTCGCTGTAATAAATGTATTCAATTAAGAGGAGAATATGTTGAGTGATGAAATATTTTGATATTGAAATTTTGTTTGGTTTTATAGTAGGCTAAGAGTATTTCAATATATCCTCGTACATTGACCGAGAAAATGATTAAGTACTACATTCGTGGATAGCACATAGGATCCTCACTCATATTATTTTTATTACTAAAGAATGACAAATACCATGAGACAGACAACGTGGGTAAAAGGATCTGGCAATTAATTTTCAGGTGAAGTTACCCCATACATTAAACTGTCTAAGGGTGACAGTAACCTCGTTTTGTTCGGACGCTCGTTATTCATTCCGATAATTGAATAAAAAGGATAAAAGTAAATAACTGCAACACAAATTCCCTCATATGTTTTTTTGTGGTAAACTTTTATCGGAAGATTTGAAAGAAAAGATAAGTGGTCAGTACATCATTTTTATCTATTTTCCTTTCTGCGAAGGAAAATGAATTATTACGTACCGAAAGTATACTTTCTCTCTTCAGCGGTGAATGGAAAGATATTTCGCGCAATTTATCGGCTCTTTCCACGAAATTGGCGACAATGTTCATTCAGAGGTTGATTCAACTTTTCAGGGAAATTCAAGGATGACCCATTTAGAATTTCGAGTCAACAGAACAATTTCTGAATTGGGTCAATGAGGATAGGAATAGAGTGTCGTCTTGAATTTTCGTGACCTTTCAGTTTATTATTCTATTTTTGAGCATACATCCGAGCTTGATATTCTCCATATCAAAGTGAATAATGGCTCGAAAATTATGCTTCTCAGCGTGTGGCCTGATTTTCCCTATTCCCATGAGATTCAGACATAATGGAGGGAAATTTATGCGAAAAAATATACTTTTTTCCCTCAGCCATAACGGAATGAAGCCTGTTCCCATTTGCTGACACCTCCAGTATCACTATATGTTGTAAACTTCTTCAGAGGTTTCACTTCAGGTCAAAACATCTATTGGCTTCTTTTCATTTAGTTTTGAGTCAACTGTGATTTGTGCATATCCTGCGTATTTCTACGACTAGACGTGCTTTTGGCAATGATGAAAACAATATTTTTCATTTCTTCAGGATAGTGTATGAAAAAATTCAGTCAATTCCTACATTGGGCTATAAAGTTTCCCAGCTAGGAGTTGAGTTCTTGAGATTTGCACTTAACCCAGATAAACAGGCAACTGGAGGACTGAAAATGAAACTTTGTTTCCATTGGAAGGATTCTCAAACTCACTTTCCTCTCATGATACGTCAGTTGACGTGAGAAAAGTTTCCAGACAATAATAGAATTGATAGGCTACTCTCCATTAGCACTGAGACCTCAACGAAATCCTTTCATAGCAAGTTATTTCTGAAGGGTTCAATGCAACAATCAGGTTTTACATCCATTGTTCTTGAGCGCTTGTTTTTCTCATCATATGATTTTGTTATTCTTACTGGGTTCAAAATAATTCTTGGTTCTTACAGTTCCCAAATCACGTAGGAACTTTTTCGAATGAAAATTCTTCCTTCAGCACAGCATCGTGTTGAAGTTCTTTTCAATTATTGCTTGCTCAATCATAACATAACTAGGTAGGTTTGCTGATGAGTTGTGCTCATTCAGAGAAGAGCAGGCACTCTGACTTTCAATGCTCTTATTCCTGTACCTTCCCTAAATATTCTAAGGCTAACATAATGGGCTACCCTACTGATAACTAGATATAGGGGATTGAGGTATGTGATGCAAACACAGGAGAGCCCTGTACCTTGTCGAATATCTTCATCGTGCTTGTTTGCTCTGCCAGTAAATCAATCTGATTCGAATGATTTGGACGCCGTTTTTCGGCGACATAATGCAGGTTTTCAACGTCCATATCTATTACGGGGATGTATTGATATCTAGTTAGCCCAGACCAGTTCCATGCATACAAAAAGGCGATACCATATCAACGATCAATAACTTATTAGAAGTGTCAGTGTATAGAGTTCGACGTCGAAAAAGTAAACCAGGGTTACGCAATAAATAAAAAAAAAAAGATGTCCACCGAAATTGTGAAAATCGAAACATTGGAGTATCGAGCCATCAGCAAGTACCTACCTGTATTTAAAAGGGTTAAGGGGTAAGCAGATTTTCAAAGATATGCTTAATACCCTTGGTGATCAATGTCCTTCGTATGCGATCGTGAAAAATCGGACTGCAAGCTTCAAAAGAGGTTAATTTTCCATTGAAGATGATGACCGATCGGGAAGGCCAGTTTCTGTGTCAGTCCCCGAAAATATCGATGCAGTTCATGACATGATTTTATCAGACCGTCGAATTGGGCTAACACTGATATCTGAAGCACTGAAGATTTCATACGAACGCGTTCATCATATAGTTCACGTCAATTTGGACATGACAAACATTTCTGTAAAATGGATCCCCAAATGTTTGAATGTTGACCAAAAGCGTGCAAGGGTAGAAGCATCGCGTTCGATCTGTGATCGATTTGAAAAATCAGACAGCAAGCTTCAAGAGAGGTAAATTTTCCATTGAAGATGATGACCGATCGGGAAGGCCAGTTTCTGTGTCAGTCCCCGAAAATATCGATGCACTATGCAGTTCATGACATGATTTTATCAGACCGTCGAATTGGACTGAAACGGATATCTGAAACACTGAAGATTTTATACGAACGCGTTCATCATATAGTTCACGTCAATTTGGACATGAGAAAAATTTCTGCAAAATGGATCCCCAAATGTTTGAATGTTGACCAAAAGCGTGCAAGGGTAGAAACATCGCGTTCGATCTGTGCTCGATTTGAAAACGATGTAGACTTCTCAAACCAAATTTTTACTATGGATGAGACTTGGGCACATTTCTACGATCCAGAAAAAAAGCAACAATCGATGGAATGGCGACGCTCTGGTTCTCCAAGACCTAAGAAGTTTCGTGTCCAGAAATCTGCTGGAAAAGTTCTTGCTTCAGTTTTTTGGGATTGCCATGGAGTAATCATAATTGATTCTTTGGATAAGAGCAATAACTGGAGATTACTTTTCGACATCACCCACCACTCTACGGGAAAAAATTAAAGAGAAAAGACGCGGAAAGCTATCCAAAGGTGTTTTGTTTTTACAGGACAACGCCCCAGTACACAAATCTCATGTTGCCATACAAAAAATTCGTGATTTAGGTTGGGAATTACTAGAACAACCCCCTCATTCACCAGATTCGATTCCGTCCAGTCCTGAAAAACTTCAAAGAAGTTAAAAGCTCGTAAATTTTCTTCCAACGAGGAGGTAATAAGAGTTGTGGAGGACTGGTTTGCAGATCAAGAAATATTTTTTTCGAAAGGTCTAGAGACGTTGCAGGTTCGCTGTAGTAAATGTATTCAATCAAAAGGAGAATATTATGTTGAGTACCTAATAAAATATTTTGACATTGAAATTTGTGTGGTTCTATAGTAGGCTAAGAATTTTTCAAGATATCCTTGTAAATGCTGCCAGAACGATGAGATTATATGGCTGAATCGGCATAGTTGGCATGGATTTTGGATTTTGGAACTGTAGCACCCAGAAAATGGCACATTTTGTTTCATTCGACTTCTACTGAAAACAGCATGAAGAAACTTTTCCTAGGAAGCCCTATACTGAAAACTAGTAAGCCTAGCGTGCCTCGCATTGCGATTTCCTCTCGATCAAAACCCCGCGTAGTTTCACAAAGCCTTGTTCCAGCCGGAGTGCACAAAACGAGACGTTTTCTACTCGATCGTTCACCGTGATCTTGATTTTCTCTCCACCCCACGCCGATCGTTCGTGCTGAAAATACCCTGGAGATATCGCATCATCCCGCTGAACATACGGAAATGCGAAAGTGAGTTTGCAGCATGAGCGGGAGTTGGAACCGCGACAGCTCCTCTTCATGTATTTCCGGCGCAATCTATCAGCTTTACGTGGTATCTTAAGTGATTTCGAAATTATGGGCGGTACACGAAACCGATCTTTTGATCGAAAGATAATTGCTGAAGAGCTGCCGTAATGAAGTTCGGTTGAGGCAGATGTGAGTAAAATTAATGGATCCTTGGTGCCGTCAACTAGAATGCTAAAGTTTGGCACAGTTTCTGAACTATTTCTTTTGAAGAAATCGGCGGAAATCTGACTATTTTCGTATTCAGGCGTCTGAATAAAATCGTCTTTTAATATAAGGATTGTAAAAGTAACAATAATTCTTTATTTAGTTAGATAAAAGTTTTGATATATACCTAAACTGTAAATATAAATGAGATGTAACTGTCCTGTTGTGCTAATGATCTGCGAAATCGAAGCACAATAAACTTTAAATAAAAAAAAGTAACAATAATTGAAATACATATTTGAAAATGGAGATTTCTTAATGATTTACATAGAAGATTTTCTATCTTTCAGCAAGCATAACTTTCTTAATTGGGATCTTTCCTTCTTCATTTAGGTCGAATTCTCTATCATGTCCTGTCGCCAACTGTTGGAATTCGTTTATTATTCTAAGAAAATACACTGCGCAAAAAAATTAACGCACATTCTGAAAATCTCAATTTTAATGAAAGTTTACTCCACATTGACTTTATAACTCATTTTTTATGTTCTCTCGGGAAGGTTTTGAACGAAACAAGACACATTAAATGGAAGGAAAATTCAGGATTTCACCGAATCTTATGTGAAAGAAGAGAAACGAACTATTTTCAAAATACTGAAATGCTGATAAGTGATTTAATACTTGGTATTTCCACCCCTTGCGTTAATTACAGCTCGGCAACGACGGTTCATAATCAAATTGAGTGATCTTCAAATGGTCTAATAAAAAGGGGTTTTCGGGTTTGGAGTTCGAAAAAACTTTACTTTTAAAATGTTCTGATCTAATCCTTTCCAGATTTCTCCGAATTTGATTCCCAAGTCATTAAGAGTAGTTGGATGATTTTCTGAACTTCTCAGCCTTCTATTGAGGTTGTCCCAAACCTGCTCAATCGGATTGAGATCTGGACTTCTTGCTGGCCATTCCATTCGAGAACCTCTTCAAGGTACTCCTGAACGATGCGCGCACAATGAGGTCTGGCATTATCGTCCATAAAAATGAAATTTTCACCAATGTATGGGGCAGATGGCACTACATGCTCTTCAAGAATGTTCCTTATATACTTATCAGCATTCATAGCTCCATTATCAACGACCACTGGGTCTGTGCGAGCAGTCAAAGATATTCCACCCCAACCATAATCGATCCTCCCCCGAAACCAGTAGTATTCAGGAAATTGCACTGAGCATATCTTTCATGTGGACGTCTGTATACAAGGGAACGTCGATCACAATGGTAGAGGCCGAATCTAGACTCATCTGTGAAGAGAACTCTTTCCCAATGGATATGCTCTCTCGCAAAATCCAAACGCGCCCTTCGATGGGCTGGGGTAAGAGCTGGGCCTCTTGCCGCGACACGAGGCCTTAAAATCATATTCTCTGAGGCGATTTCTTATTGTCTGAGTGCTAATTTGCACCTCATGAGTTTGCTCAAGCTGATTTTGAAGGAGGCGAGCGGTTGCAAACTGTTGTCTCAACGAAGAAACTCTCAAGTAACGTTCTTGAATGGCAGTTGTTACCCGTGGTCTACCCTGTCCTGGTCTTCGGACATTCATACCTGTCTCCCTGAATCGCTGCAACATTCTGGACACACTTGTATGGAAAACTCTAAACCTTTCTGCAATTCTTGTGTATGTCCACCCTTCTTCTCGCAAAACTACCGCTTGGGCACATTCCTCTTTGGTCAAATTGCGTGATTCGCGTTGCAAAGCGATCGAGTGTAGAAAATCAAACGAAAGAAAAACTATTGATCACTAGAATTGATCGAGAATAACTGATTTTAGGATGGAGCCAATACATTCAAAATCTGATAATATCATCTTTTCTTTATTCCTGCTGGGAGAAAACATCTGTATTGAAGAAAAACGTTGAAAGTGGATAACGGCATGCATAATTCTGATAAAAATAATTATCATTGAGAACACCTTCAGTTGTAGAATAAATTTGAGATTTCCATAAGGTGCGTTAATTTCATTGAGAAATCTTCGATCCCAGCGAAAAATTGATCAAATCAGGAGGCTGAAATCTTTCATTTTCAGGAGATATTGTTGCCTGAGCATCTAACCAGTCCAAAATTTCCTCACACGTATATGCGATAAATCCAGATTCACCTACTCCACTAATAATAACCAACCCAAACGTTCCAAAACACATCAAACGTTCATGTAAAGGTCTGAGCACGCAATGTCATAATCATTATCTGACCGTGCTTCCAATTCCTCACTGTGATTTAGGGTAAATGCGATGTTACTGTTATTCAGATAATTTCCACTTGTTCCAAGACCTTTATATGATGGAAAACATTCGGTTTAAATGTGACATTCCATGGAAATTCTCGTGCTATCTTGTTCTCCGTTTCCTTTCACCTACACCAAACATTTAACATGTTTGTGGCATGTCCTTCGCAGATATTGTTGAGGCAACCTTTCCTGCTATTAATTTCGACTTTATGGACTGCTTGCTCGAAAACATCTTTCATATTCAAATCCAAAGAACTTGAATTTATTAATATGAAGAACAGTATTTTTTTATTCGGTCAGTAATATTCCCAAACCGATATGCCCAGCCCAGTGACATACTTTCAATATCCAGAATATTTCATCCTAGACTTTATTACTCTGAGATAAATTGAACGGTTAAACTACAATGGTTGGTTGTGATCATGAACTACTGATTTCTTAACGTTTATTCATGAGATGATGTTTACTTATAACACTTTCACAGCGAGGCAGGACATTAATTTCATGAGTTAATAAATTTTTTCTTACTCTTGACAGAATAAATTATGTAGATACTTCTAAAAAGATTCAATCGAAAACACAAAGAAGCTGTATGTAATATGAAATTACAATGAGAAATTTCAGTTTAATGTGATTCCTAATTTTTTTTCGCAAGAGAAATCGTGAATGAGGTATTCCAGATATTGAAGATGTTTACAATATCTTTGAGCCTGATTCATATATTGGAAAGGTAGACTTAGGTTTTGGGTCCAATGAGTACCACCGTCCGAAAATGAAATAAAACTAATAGCTCTGTAATTTCGAAGTTCTCAGATGGTTCTCACTTGAACCAAACCCCAACAGTAGGAATATCAGGAAGAAGATATTCCGCTAAAGAGAAACCGCCATCAAAGGTTTATCATTATCTATTTCGGTGAATTTCCCACATACGAGGATATATTGAAAAATTCTTAGCCTACTATAGAACCAAACAAAATTTCAATGTCGAAATATTTTATTACTCAACATATTCTCCTCTTAATCGAATACATTTATTACAGCGAACCTGCATCTTTCAAAAAAATGTTTCTTCTTGCTCTGTGAACCAGTCCTCCACAGCTTTCATAACCTCCTCGTTTGAAGAAAATTTATAACTTTTTAAACTTTTTTCAGTTGAGGAAAGAGATGATAGTCGGACGGAGCCAAATCTGGTGAATCAGGGGGGTGTTCAGTAATTCTAACCCTAAATCACAAATTTTTTGCATGGCAATATAAGATTCGTGTGCTGGGGCGTTGTTCTGTAAAAACACCTTTGGATAGCTTTCCGCGTTTTTTCTCTTTTATTTTTTCCCGTAGAGTGGTCAGTAATGCCGAATAGTAATCTCCAGTTATTGTTCTGCCCATATCCAGAAAATCAATCATGATTACTCCATGGCAATCCCAAAAACCTGAAGCAAGAACTTTTTCATCAGATTTTTGGACACGATACTTCTTGGGTCTTTGAGAACCAGAGTGTCGCCATTCCATCGATTGTTGCTTTGTTTCTGGATCGTAGAAATGTGCTGAAGTCTCATCCATAGTAGCTATTCGGTTGAAGAAGTCTACATCGTTTTCAAATCGAGCACAGATCGAACGCGATGCTTCTACCCTTGCAAGTTTTTTGTCAACATTCAAACATTGGGGGTCCATTTTGCAGAAATTTTTCTCATGTCCAAATTGAAGTGAACTATATGATGAACGCGTTCGTATGAAATTCAGATATCCGTTTTAGCCCATTTCATGTCATGTACTGCAGCGATATTTTCGGAGACTGACGAAGAAACTGGCCTTTCCGATCGGTCATCATCTTCAATGAAAAATTTACCTCTTTTGAAGCTTGCAATCCAATATTTCACGGTCGCATACGAAGGACATTGATCACCAAGGGTATATTAAGCATATCTTCGTAAATCTGGTCACAACTTAACCCTTTTAAATACAGGTACTTGATGATGGCTCGATACTCCAATTTTTCGACACAATTTCGGTGGACATCTTTCTTTTAAATTTATTGCGTAACTCTGGTTTACTTTTTTGACGTCGAACTCTACACTGACACTTCTAATAAGTTATTGGTCGTTGATATGGTATCGCAATATTTTGTTTATGCATGGAACTGGTCTAGGCTAACTAGATATCAATACATCCTCGTAAATTCATCTCCAAGAGAGCCTCCTATAAGTCATAGGATATCAAGACGATATCACAAGTTCCAGCCAGAAAACACAATTTTGCACATACAAAACGTGGAAACAGCGTTTGACCAGTGAATACCAAGAAGAAAAAGCCCCTAGTCAGTGCATTGTGCGACATTTGTACGATGATGTATAATAAATAGGGAAAATTAGTATCAAAATGATCATCGTGGCTTTCTGAAGGCTTCATGTTGAAATTGTCTGTATTTCATTTCCAAATCTTGGAATTCTCTCATCAACCTAACGACGATTTGCACTTGAATCACCCAAGCGCTCTTAAAACGCGTAAATTTTCCCTTGACGAAGATTGCTCAACATTTTTCAGTCTTTTCAAATCCTCCAAATATCTTCGTGGGCCATCAGCACGGTTGGTTCGACTCATAAACGCGATCGTTGAAATTCCGTAGGCACAATGAGAGATAAAAGTAATAAATCTTCGGGGTAGGAGTGTAGCGTTCCTGTAATTTCCTTCAGGAATTACTCCTGGTCTTGATATACGGCCCAGCTGGTTAGGCATATTTGAATGAATTAATCTTGATTAGGTGGACTGCTCTGGATTACCGAGCGAAATTTCTCACTCCAAAACTGTTCCCCGTCATCTTACCCTGGATGCTCATCGATTGATAAATCTTCTTTCCGACACGGTATAAGTGAGGACTGGATTCGGAGATTTATACGGCGTGAATCAGAAATTATGAGGACTAATCTCATTTCAACCGTCTCGCTTTCAAGATAGCTTCGCAAATTATAAATTAGATTTATGCAGGTATCTTTTCTTTCAGTAATGACTGCTGTATTCGAAATTACTCCACTGTACCATTCGCATTCATCTCATCGTGCTATGCCCCACATCTTTGAAATTCGTCCTTAGTATGGAGATGCGTCAAATTATGGCAGTAATAACGAATAACCTCAGAGTGCTTTCAGCGGTATCTGCCACTGTTATTTCAGATGTACTGATATGTCATAGTTTTTGTGTGTTATATCCAACTCTAATGCCGAGGGTTTTGGCTTTGGGGAACCAAACACATGCAGGATCCTCTGCGTTTTTCCTCTTAAGGAAATGACTTTGGAAACCACACATACATAGACCAATAAAGGAAATATTCCCATCATATCAAGTGTTTTATACTGCTCCACAAGAGTTCGGGATATCGTATTCAATCGTTTTTAAAAGTATGTAATCTTCGAGAAAATCGCTGTAAAATCATTTAAAACCCAATAACAACTCGAATCGATCCAATAAAAATCAGTATGAGACATTTGGTCGAACTGGTCGCCTTTTTTCTGAAGTTTGGTTCTTTGCATATTATGCTTCATGAATGTTTTTATTTTGAAATGAAGTCAGTTTATATACGGCTTCGATTTGAAACGAGTTTTCTGAAAATGCCAAGACGTAAATTAACGAACGCTGAGGCTAATAAGGCTATCGGAATGCTACAGGGTGGCCTAACTCAGGTTGTTGTAACGGAAAGGCTCCAAGTCAGCCAAAGTGTGATATCTCGACTTCGGAATAGGTTCAGGGAGACAGGTTCCGTGTTGAAAAGACCAAGGCTTGATGGGCGACGAAAAACAACACCATCTAAGGATCGTTTCTCCACCGTTTCGGTTGGAAGAAACCGTACATCTACGTGTAGAATGCTACGGAATACTCTTCAAAATTCAGATGGGGTCCAAGTTTCCATCGAAACCATCAGACGACGTTTGAGAGAGGTGAATCTAGGTTCTAGACGTCCATTAAGAGGAGTTACATTAATATGTGACCATAAGTGTCAAAGACTGGAATGGACAAGGCAACATATCCTACCAACTCAGGAATAGAGAATCCAAGCTGTGTGACTCTCAACAATAAAGAATACTTGGTAGCAAAATCAATAAAATTCCTGGGAGTGTAAATTGATCAAGAGCTGAACTGGAAGGCCCATGTGAGCTACCTAGGTGAAAAACTGGGCCCTTCAATATATGCCCTCAGAATAATATCCAAATACCTAAATAGAAAAATTCTAAAATATATAAGATATACAGATATCACGCCACCATTGAATCAAAACTCAGATTTGGTTTAATGTTTTATGGATCTGGAAACATCTCATCCTTATTCAAATTACAAAAAAGAGCTATCAGAATAATATGTGCCATTGGGTACAGAGAATCATGTAGAGGACATTTCAAACAGCAAGGAATACTAACCATGTATGCGCTGTATATTCAAGAATGCTTACTATTCATGCATAAAAACCAGGAACTTTATGAACAACATGAAAACATGAAAAATAGATATGACACAAGAACAATGTCGTACAACTTCCCAAAGTGCAATCTGTCAACCACTCAGAGACAGGTAGAATATCGGACTTTGAAAATGTTTAACAGCCTCCCGCCGGAAATACAGAGGACAAAGAGTCACAAAATATACAAGAAAAAAATTTATAGTTTATTATTAGATAGGGAACCTTATTGTTTGGAGGATTTTGTAGGGTAGACTCTTGAAGTCTGTGACACTGTTTCATTTCGTTTTGCCTTGCTATTATTTATAATGTATGGTAGAATTATTTGAAATAAAGACTGTTTATTATTATTATTATTATCAATTGGAATGATCAATGGCGTAGTGTCCTTTTCGCTGATGAATCCAGATATGGACGATTTTCAGATTCTCGAAGAATAAGGGTATGGTCAATCCCACGCATACCCCGTAATCGTCGCTATGTGCAAAAGTCCATCCATTCCGAAGGGCTATAGTGTTATGGTATGGGCCGGGATATGTTTCAACGGGCGCACAGATCTACCCATTCGTCCTGGAAATATGACCGCCTCACACTATAGGGGCATGTCATTGACAATGTTGTGCCAAATTTTCACGCTGCTATTGATGGAACTTTTCAATTTCTAGACGATAACGCTAGACCGCACCGTGCAGCCATAGTTGAGAATGCGAGCGAGGAGCTTGGTTTTCCACATTCACCAATACCTCTGCACTCACCAGATTTGAATTGTATAGAACATGCATGGGATATGCTTTAAAGAAAATTAGATAATCATCAACCTACCCCAAAATCCTCGAATGATCTGAGAGAACTTCTGCCCCGTTTATGGAACCAAATTCCTCAAGAAATGTTCAACTTCAACAACCTCGTGTGTAGTATGCAAAGAAGATGTCAAGCTGTTATATTGATGCCCGTGGGGGCCATACATTGTATTGATAGTCTTAAAATGCTTGAATGCTCTGGGAATAAAATTTCGTTACTTACTATATTTTTCTTAACCACCCTGTATACGCTACAGACCTACAGGCTTAAATTAATTTGCAACTTGAAATCATTTTGATATGAATTTTCATCACAAAAATCTTATTTCAACTATATTTTTTTGCAATTTAAGTCAATATCCCTAACTCATGTGGAGCAGTTCATTTACCTGGTTCGTTTCATTAAAATCGCAGAACGTAGGCTTCTTACGAACTGGAAGATCCCAGTTTGGCCCAAGGGGTAAAGCATGGAGAGTTTCGAAGGCAGTAGTGGATCATTCCATCGTAACGGATTTGAAGTTGCTGCGAATTCTTAGAGATCTGAAGCACTATAAAAGTATGAAAGGCCTATTTCAAAAGGAGGAAAAAGGCACGAATGAGAGTTGGGTATGCAGAGCGTTGGTATCAAACTTCAGAATTAAATGAACGATTTACTTTCCAACAACAAGCGATAAAGACTCAACCCTTTGGAAAATATTCCAAATTATCTCGTCAAACAACAGAATTCTAGAGTTTAAGCGAGAAGCGTGCAAACATTCGAAAAGGAGTTTAATCAGGAAAGATAGTATGCTGGGGAACAGAAGAAAGATAAATAATACATAATGAAGCTCCGTATCTCAGTTGTAAACGCCACACTGATTACATATACCATGCGAAATTACGGCGTAACGCAAACATAATATAAGAAAATGATGTGAATGGCTGGAGATTTATATCATTTAGCCTGCTTTTATCAGGGGATTGCACACATACCGCTGACATATTAACGTTACCATTATTAAAGATTCCCGAGGGAGCGATTTTATTGTCTCCACACTTGACGGCGGCAGAGCTCATGAGAACGTCCATTATAACATGTTTCACTCCGATCTTGCGGCCAGGGCTACCTCGTGTTCGTTTTCGTTTACGGTTTTCCCTCCATCCTGGATACTGGGGGTTTCGTAAAGCGTAAACTTCTGGCATCGGCTGATTGATGCATATCGAATATGAACTAGGTTGAAACTGAAAGGGTTACTGCTTTAGCGGCATTCGTGCTTCTACAGTTGTTTGTGTCACGTTTGATGGTGAACTTGGTTGGACGTAATGGAATGAACCTGATTTGGAAGGAGTTAATCGCTTTAGGTACCTTCGACCATTCATTGTGCGTCACATTGTTTTATTTTGGGCTACACTCAACGAGAGTTGAACAATTTGCTTCAGAATTCAGAACTTTTGTTTCATGTCCTTTAAGGAATTGTCAATAGTAATATCCCTAGGACATTGATAATAGACGGGATTTTATTCTATGATCAATGAGCTTGAGAAATTTTTTGACAACTTATATAGTACTTCTCTTGCAAGAACTTGCACTAAATATTCCACATTGTCTTCACCGTTGCTTCTTTAATGTCGGTTCCATCTCTTTTCTCATATTGACCGCCCAATCTTTTAGTATCAACTCCAATTCTTTTGAGCTTCTATGTTCATTTAATTCATATTCTCGTTCGCATCAAAATTTCATAATTATTTCTCGAATATAAACTGCTCCACATGAGTTAGGGATATTGACTTATTGCAAAAAAATATAGTTAAAATATGATTTTTGTGATGAAAATTCATATTAATATGATTTCAAGTTGCAAATTAATTTTAGCCTGTAGGTCTGCAGCGTATACAGGGTGGTTAAGAAAAATCGAGTAGAACAGCGAAATTTTATTCCCAGAGAATTACAGCATTTTAGGACTATCAATACAATCATCAATAACAGCTTGACATCTTCTTTGCATACTACACACGAGGTTGTTGAACATTTCTTGAGGAATTTGGTTCCATGAACGGGGCAGAAGCTCTCTCAGATCATTTGAGGATTCTGGGGTAGGTTGATGATTATCTAATCTTCTTTGGAGCATATCCCATGAATGTTCTATGCAAATCAAATCTGGTGAGTGCGGAGGTATTGGTAAATGTGGAATACCAAGCTCCTCGCGCGCATTCTCAACTATGGCTGCACGGTGCGGTCGAGCGTTATCGTCTAGAAATTGAAAAGTTTCACCAATAGCAGCGTGAAAATTTGGCACAACATTGTCAATGTCATGCTCCCTATAGTGTAAGGCGGTCATATTCCTAGGACAAATGTGTACATCTGTGCGCCCGTTGAAACATATCCCGGCCCATACCATAACACTACCCCCTGGGAATGGATGGACTTCTTGGACATAGCGACGATTACGGGGTATGCGTGGGATTGTCCATACCCTTATTCTTTGAGAATCTGAAAATCGTCCAAATCTGGATTCAGCAGTGAAAAGGACACTACGCCATTGATCGTTCCAATTGACACTTATGGTCACGTGTTAATAGAACTTCTTTTAATGGACGTCTTTAACCTAGATTCACCTCTCTCAAACGTCGTCTGATGATTTCGATGGAAACTTGGACCCCATCTGCATTTTGAAGAGTATTCCGTAGCATTCTACACGTAGATGTAGGGTTTCTTCTCGCCGAAACGGTGATGAAACGATCCTGAGCAGGTGTTGTTTCTCGTCGTCCACCAAGCCTTGTCTTTCCAACACGGAACCTGTCCCCCTAAACCTATTCCAAAGTCGAGATATCACACTTTGGCTGACTTGGAGCCTTTCCTTTACAACAACCTGAGTTAGGCCACGCTGTAGCTTTCCAATAGCCCTAAATTAGCCTCAGCGTTTGTTAAATTACGTCTTGGCATTTTCAGAAAACTCGTTTCGAATCGAAGCCGTTGATAAACTGACTTCATTTCAAAATAAGAACATTCATGAAGCATATGTAAAGAACCAAACTTCAGAAAAAAGGCGACCAGATTGACGAAATGTCTCATACTGATTTTTATTGGATCGATTCGAGTTGTTATTGAGTTTTAAATGATTTCACAGCAATTTTCTCGAAGATCACATAATTTTAAAAACGATTGAATGCGATATCCCTAACTCTTGTGGAGCAGTATATTTGGAACTGTAGGTTGTAGGTTCATGAAATTATCTGCATAATGAAGTCGTCGACAGAATATATGGATAAGGAAAAAATATTTCTTTAATATTGGGGTGAGGTCAGATTTAAAAATATTGACGTGTAAGTTTGAGATCACTCAAATCAAATCCCCCATGGTAATGATTCTTCACATGCCTAATTCAAACCAACTTGCTATCTATCCAACAAAACGAATAGGAAGCATTCAATTTATGCAGTATAAATAAAAACAAATGAGTTAATCAGATAATGAGTGCGAGCACTGACATTGAACTTGTTTTTATCAAGCGGAAATATCTATAAATAGTTGAAGGTTCCCATAGTTATACATATTTTTACGAATTCAATTACCCTAAAGTCACCTATATTGTTATGTATTCATGAATGATTATTGTTTTTTCCTAAATTCAAGTCTATGAGATACTTTTCATTTTGCTATTCGTTTCGCAGTCAGTAATTACAGGAAACTATAGACAATTGAGAATTCGGATATTTTATTTCATTATGAAAAACTTACTGCGTGAAAAAATCACAATACCGCCATTAGCTATGCACAGTTAGATGAATTTGAGTGCACCATTCTGTAATGTCGTCAAAATTGAATCAATTTTCTGTTTGTTTCTTTTATTTAAGTTGTTGTGTACAACATAAAGTATTTGGTCACTCATACTTCACCATGCCATAAGTGGAAGTGACAACGTCTGTGCTGTTCCAAAAAAGAATGTGTTGAAGCTGCTGGACAAAAATCACTCTCTTCTTGAAGAAATAAAACCTTTCTCTGCTATTGTCACTCTCGTTTTGACGCATTATGTTGTTCCTCCAGCTGCTTCTTGAGTAAGGTTAAAAAAAATCCGTGAAAGGATGAGAATCTGGCCTTACAATGACGAGCTCAATATATTTCGTAAACAACCATGCAATTTCCACTTGTAACTGGCCGAAAAAACCTGGAAAAAATCGGGATATCTTCGCTGCGGCTAAGATCCCAAAAGGAGACACAATTTATACACCCGAGGAGGTGTTTTCCTGCTAGGAAAAACTGTACGTTCCCGTGAAATACTCAGTTCGACCCGGCCGTGAAAATATAGAAAACGTGTTCAGAATAGCATCGAACTGAGATGGAAAAAGATACGAGAAATTGGAAAAAATGTCCCAAACCCCCCGTTCTATTCCCGGTCTGGCGATTTGGAGAGGGATCCGATATAGGTTAGGAATCTGCGAGGCTTCACCCTCTTTATTCGGGGGAATCTCGGAAGGAAAGTGACGAACGAACGTTTGGGCGGATTCCCATCTATTTTCTAAGCGATATCCTTGCAGTAACGAGGCCTCAGAGGGGTCCCACTGAACGTCAGGGGGTTTCTTGGTGAATTTTCACGGGAGTTTTTATGTTGGACGCGGTATAGAGAGCAATTCCTGAGAATAATCATCCAACATCATTGAATACGTGGAATCTGGAGTGTCCATAATATTCGAAATGAAGCATCTCGATAGCAATGCTTGAAAAAATTTGCAGTTTTTGGAAACAATGAACTTCATAGCTCAAAATTTATGGCTAATTAGAACAAAATGATTATTCATACTTGTTGCAGTTCAGGACAAAACGCATAACCATAATTGGGGATCAAAGGACCAATATTTCCTGAAACTATCAACATCTTTCTAGCAGTTTCCTTTTAGCCATCTGCTCTTTCCCTGTGGCGATATTGCATGATAAATGAATATCCGGGTAAAGATCTCCCTCCTATTCAGTGGAGACGAAACTTTCGAGAAAACTGTAATAATCTGGTGCAACTTCAATCTGGATCGGAACCCAGTCTTCTATTTCTCAATTTCGAACTTTTCTGTCCTTTGGGTAGAAGGTATTGCTAGAGGGGCTGGCTTGTGAAAACTTCAAACTCTATAAACAGTGTATATGTACTAGGTTTTCACCTTCCTTTGAATCGATGCAGTTATTCAATAAGAAACTGAACCCATAAAGAGTTGGATGTCGGATTTTAATTTCCTGATACATACACTGCGCCAAAAAATTAACGCACATTATGAAAATCTCAAATTTATTCTACAACTGAAGGTGTTCTCAATGATAATTATTTTCATCAGAATTATACATGCATATGTTATCCACTTTCTACGTTTTTCTTCAATACAGATGTTTTCTCCCAGCAGGAACAAAAAAAGATGATATTGTCAGATTTTGAATGTATTGGCTCCATTCTAAAATCAGTTGTTCTCGATCAATTCTAGTGATCAATAGTTTTTCTTCCGTTTGATTTTCTACACTCGATCGCTATGCAACGCGAAACACGCAATTTGACCCAAGAGGAATGTGCCCAAGCGGTAGTTTTGCGAAGAGAAGGGTGGACATACACAAGAATTGCAGAAAGGTTTGGAGTTTCACATACAAGTGTGTCCAGAATGTTGCAGCGATTCAGGGAGACAGGTATGAATGTCCGAAGACCAGGACAGGGTAGACCACGGGTAACAACAGCCATTCAAGAACGTTTCTTGAGAGTTTCTTCGTTGAGACAACGGTTTGCAACCGCTCGCCTCCTTCAAAATTAGCTTGAGCAAACTCATGTGCAAATAAGCACTCAGACAATAAGAAATCGCCTCAGACAATATGATTTAAGGCCTCGTGTCGCGGCAAGAGGCCCTGCTCTCAACCCAGCCCATCGAAGGGCGCGTTTGGATTTTGCGAGAGAACATATCTATTGGGAAGAGGCCGATTGGGAAAAAGTTCTCTTCACAGATGAGTCTAGGTTCTGCCTCTACCATTGTGATCGACGTTCCCTTGTATACAGACGTCCACATGAAAGATATGCTCAGTGCAATTTCCTGAAAACTACTGGTTTCGGGGGAGGATCGATTATGGTATGGGGTGGAATATCTTTGACTGCTCGCACCGACCTAGTGTGGTCGTTGATAATGGAGCTATGAATGCTGATAAGGATATAAGAAACATTCTTGAAGAGCTTGTAGTGCCATTTGCCCCATACTTTGGTGAAATATCATTTTTATGGACGATAATGCCAGACCCCATTGTGCGCGCATCGTTCAGGAGTACCTTGAAGAGGTTGAAGTCTCTCGAATGGAATGGCCAGCAAGAAGTCCAGATCTCAATCCGATTGAGCAGGTTTGGGACAACCTCAATAGAAGGCTGAGAAGTTCAGAAAATCATACAGCTACTCTTAATGACTTAGGAATCCAACTCGGAGAAATCTGGGAAGGATTAGATCAGAACATTTTAAGATCACTCATTTTGAGTATGAACCGTCGTTGCCGAGCTGTAATTAACGCAAGGGGTGGAAATACCAAGTATTAAATCACTTATCAGCATTTCAGTATTTTGAAAATTGTTCATTTCTCTTCTTTCACATAAGATTCGGTGAAATCCTGAATGTTTCTTCCATTGAATGTGTCTTATTTCGTTCAAAACCTTCCCGAGAGAACAAAAGAAATAAGTTATAAAGAATAAAGTCAATGTAGAGTTGACTTTCATTAAAATTGAGATTTTCAGAATGTGCGTTAAATTTTTCGCGCAGTGTATTTATTAATTCTGTAGTTCATTATAAAAATCAAACGACGTTCTTGAAGAAGTGTAAATCTTCAATTCGAGACAACATAAGTTAGAATCGTGAGGAATTCGTTAAGACAGAGGTGTTGGTTTATGTCAATGAACATTTATATGGAGAGATGTCGAAGCAGAATTACAGGTTGTTTTTTTGGAGGAGGGCTCATCTTATCTGTCCAGATCCTTGGAGATAGAACCACAAATTATTGTTGAACTAACACATCGAAGCTCAAACGAAGTCTACTTCAAGGTGATGGGGCTTCGAACCGCACTTATTGAAACAGTTGTCTTGGTAGATAATGCCACTGAAAACCCCTTAAGATGCCTTTTCCTCTTGAAGTTCACGTAGAATGAAATTTCGGGATAGTTACGATTTTCAATACTTCATTCAAGTTTCGATAAGATCAGCAAGCTTTCATAGTATTCAGACGGTGAGTCGATAGAACTTATTTCTCTGAGATTACCAAAGTTCATGAATCTATATGCGACGTATAACTCCTTTGAAGTTTCCCATACCTTAATCGTGCCGTTTTCAGGATCTTCCAGCGCAAATCGATATTCGAATGCCTGTTGAAAATATGGGTGGTCTCGTCAAGAACTTACCTCGTTTCCTTAGCCATAGGTAAATTCATATAATGTTCAACTTGGGGGCGAACCCCGCATCCCAAATGCATTTTCCCTGGAATCGAGTCACGATCTTCGGTATGGAAAAGATTGCCTGCTTTTTTTGAATTCGTCTGGGCGCTTTCGACGTAGCGAGTGGTAATATAGGGGTGCCTGAACTGAACAAATAAATATAGGGAAGATTCATGAATAAGGCATTTTTGCACCTTCAAAACGTACACAAAGATCCGCTTGTATATTCTGATGGAGAGGAGGAAGGAATATCGTTGTCTGAATTTTATTCAGCATCAGTTGTTCTTCTGAGAATGCGAATGTATTTTGAAGATTTCAAGGAATGGGCACTTGATTCGTACAGGTCATTCGATTAGGAAAGTATTTTATTGGTTATTTCACCGATATGTATAGCAATGATTCATAATGATTCGATAAACTTGTATAATGATATAAAATATACAGGGTGGCCCACCCCAGACGCGGTTCTCATTTTGAGGCAGTAAATGAGGACATTTGGAAAATTGTTTTCACATATACAGGGTGTTCGATGACAAAGATATAGACCATAGTTACACTTTTTTCAATGTAATACCCTATATATGAATTCAAAAATTGAATGGCAAGCTCAAATAACGATGAGTTTATTGAGACCATGTTATGCCTTAGGAGAACCATTTAAGAGAAAATGGAGAAAAGTTGGAAAAAAGGAGTATTTTTAATTTGCAATTGATGAATGAACCATTCAAGCCAACGAGGCAGACAATGTTTTTTCGTGTAGACATATTGGCTACCCTTATACAGAAGAAAAAAATTTAACTCTGGAATATACTGACTTATCATAATTAATATTCAAACATTAAATACAAATAATGGTCAAAAACTTTCTTATTTCAAATGACACACCTAGTATTTCTGTACCTTGTTGAACGTAAAAATTAATATCGAAACTATATTCATTGAGTTTCCCTATACCTAAACCTAATAGTTTTTCAGTAATTTTCGATTTTTAATTCAACTTGTTATCCTACTATTATGATTAGCGTATATAGTATATTCATAGAAATACTTGGTGATTTTTGTTATTTGGTTTTTCCTTTGTATTTTATGTAGATCCGTTATTGTCATAGTTTTTAAGAATGTGAGTTTACTATTCCAATATCGTTGATTTACCTGTTTCAAAATATTTCTTCAAAAGATTGAAAGATGTTCACAAAATAACTTCAAATACTACCTACCTTACTACTGAATGTCCTTATGCGGGTGAAACTCGTTCGACTCGGTACTCAACTCACTCTCTAGCCAGAGGTTCACGATCATAGATCTCTTTTGAAGATCTCGAAAAGTCTTGAAAATATTGAGAATGTGAAGAATAGGGAAAATATTGGACAGGAGCACAGGTTCATCGCCTGAGCAAATATTTTTTTGAATGAATCGTGTGTTACATGATTCTTTGAACGTATGGCTTAACTTCAAAACGATCGGAATGAAGAAAAATTTAAGGGCATGTACCGAAAAAGATTGAATGATAATGACACTCAATACCTCCTAGGCGAAATTAATTTGAAAATAATTGAAAAAAGAATTGATATTCAGAAAGACAGTAGATAATCATTTATAAAGGAACAATAAATCTTGCGTGACCGTAACACCTTTATTGAGATCTTCAGATGAGTTTTTCAGATTTCAAATAATATTGTAGGCATTTCCCCACAAATATTTTCAAGTATTTCTATGACTATTTCCCTCGTCTTAATTTCCACCAATCAGAAACGCGCAATTTTGAATCACAAATGGTTTCTAGATGGAAAAACTGTATGGCAGCAAAATTGATAATACATACATAGATGCATCCAGAATAATCTGTTACTCATGAAATAGTCTTGCCAAATACCATTCGTGCATCTAATTTTTCCTGTGAAAAAAATCGAAAAAACACAGTGCAAAGTAATATTTTGTTAACAAAAAGCATTCGTGCAGGTGCAAAAATCCTCGTCTTCGACTCGGATTTTTGTTGCCACCTGCACTCATGCTTCTTGTTTAAATATTACTTAGCAACGTGTTTTTTCGATTTTTTTCGGAAAAAGTGGACGCACTTATGATATTACTTATGAATATCGCTAATCATAATAGTGGTTTAACTAGTTGAATTAAAAATCGAAAATTACTGGAAAACTATTGGGTTTAGGTATAGGGAAACCCATTGAAGATAGTTTCGATATTTTTACGTTCAACAAGGTACAGAAATACTGAGTGTGCCATTTGAAATAAGAAAGTTTTGACCATTATTTGTAGTTAATGTTTGAATATTAATTATGATCACTCAGTATATTCCAGAGTTAATTGTTTTTCTTCTGCATAAGGGTGGCCAATATGTCTACACAAAAAACATTGCCTGGTAAATTTATTAATTGCAAATTGAAAATACTCCTTTTTTTCGATTTTTCGCCATTTTCTCTACAATGGTTCTTCTAAGGCATAAAATGGTCTTTATAAACTAATCGTCTTGGGTGTGCCACCCTGTATATAAGAACTTCACTACCCCCCATTTCGAAAATGAAACGCTTGGAGTCCCATGTTTATGGTATTTTTTTTCTGAAAATTAGGGAGAGAATCTCCCCTCGTCGTTTTTACCTCCAATTCTGGGATACGCTGTGTAATGGTGCATCGAAGTTTAGACCAAAAAGCGAAATCATACAAAAAATATATAATTGATTCATTGATTCGATTTTGTAGGTCGAGTGATATACGGCTAGATTATTATCTGATTAAATCAGATTAAAAGCCCTCATCAAACATTTTCATCCACTGTAATCACTTCTAATCATTTTCCGCACTGTTTTGCAAGCGGAAAATAATCAAATGAAAAAAAGGTATCTGCTTCACTCTTATCTAATTTCCAAGTCTGATACAGAGTGATCCACGATCGCTGTAACCGTGGCATCTAATTTGAAATGAATAAATAGTTCCAACTACATTCCCATGGTTATTTACTTTTATTTGGATTTTTTTGAGTCCCCATAAATGAATACTTCACAATCGATGCCGATGGTCAAATTAAGATAATTGCCATGTTGATGAAAATGTCCTCGATATTACCAGTGTCATAAAAACTTGCTTTTATTTTGGAGAGCTACAATTTAGGTATAGGAACATTGGATCTTTTGAAATGAAATTTGAATCTCTTTCAATGTATCTTACGATATACTGGAGATTCCCTTTGAACTGGCACTTTTTATCGGTTTAGTATGTCTCGGAGAGGCTTCGGATTTTGAACAACCCTGTATGATGAGGCTCGTATTTCATTATTCGTAAAAAACTTCATAGGATTTGAAGTTCTGAAGAGATGAATATTAGTTGGCATCAATTATGCATTGCACAAAAAAGTTATATCGATCAATTAATCGGAACCCTAAAGAGATAGGGATGAGGAAGTGTATACAGAAATATTCAAGCTACTGCAGATCGAAAAAACCATAATATTGAGGGTCTTCCATTCGAAGTAACAAATATATCTGTTTATTTGTGGTATGGAGTGATCTTATTCTAGATCGATAAAGCATTGCTTCCTACCAAACGAACCAAATTCCAAATCAGAACGTACGATGCATGTTGATGATGCTACCATTTTTAAGTATTTATTTCAGAAGTCGTGTTTCGAAAATGTTGCTTTAGCTTGATAATAATAGACTGGCAGAAAATATTCTAGACCGCCGCATTCGCCATTTCGCATTTTCGATGAATCCGAATCATTCTGAACTTCACTGAACCGATCTCGCCATCCACTTCAGTGATTGATTGAAAACACAGGATTAAAACATTTTCGGATATTGGACATGGCCAAATAAACCGATGGACTTCCAGTTTTACCGTTTATCGCAACGGCAATTTCCGCTTACGTCCTCCCGGATTGGCTGCCAAGAAAATAAAACTCTCACGTCTTGCACCTACATCTTCGGCGTTCGCTGCGACTTTTTCAAGGACGGCACTACAAACTGGCAGACCTTAGTGGTGATAAGTTAAGTTCGGGAAGATTTATGTTTTCGCCTGTTCCGAGGGTCCTCACTAACAACTGCACCATACTGAACTGTCAGCTTGACGTTTGTCTCTTTCAGGTTCGGGCATTAATCATTTCCGGGCTTGGATTCATTTCACAGATGACAGGCACCTCCAGAGGGCATTTAGAATAGGGAGGGGTGCAGTGAAAATTCTTATTTTCGAATTGAGGAAATATTTCAGTGGATCTCCGCATTACCGTTCGTGTGAACTTTCAAGATATCACATGAGCTCTTCTGCAGGCAGAATACTACTCTGTCAAGAAAGTACCGGGAATTTTCAATTAAAACAACATTTTTACATTTAATCGTCAAAATTTATTGGGTCGCCTTCATTTGCTCCAATACATCTATGCCAACGGCACTTCCAATTATCGAAACATTTTTTATAGGCGCTTTCCGGGATGGTCTTAAGCTCTCGCGCCGAATTTTGTTTTATGGCTTCAATCGACTCAAAACGGGTGCCACGAAGGGGCAATTTTAGTTTTGGGAAGAGGAAAAACTCGCAGGGAGCCAAATCCGGCGAATACGGTGGTTGCTGAAGCACGTTTGTTGAGTTTTTGGCGAGAAAGTCAGTTACAATCGTAGCTCGGTGAGAAGGCGCGTTATCGTCATGCAAAATCCATGAGTTGTTCGCCCACAAATTTGGCCGCTTCTTACGGATACGCTCACGCAAACGTTTCATGACGCCTAGGTAATACTCCTTGTTTACCGTCTGACCCTCTGGAACGAATTCGCATGAGCATGAGCATCACCTTCATTTTCGAGCGGCTTTGGCGTGGTTTTTTCGGTTTCGGCTCAGTTTTTGCCACCCATTCCGATGATTGCTGGCTTGTTTGCATATCGTACTCGTAGACCCAGGTCTCATCACCAGTTTTAATGCGTTCCATGAATGTAGAATCGGAATTACAGCGATCCAGCATGTCTGAAGCAACCTGTTCGCGATGACGTTTTTGAAGAAAATTCAGGTCTTTCGGTACGAGTCGTGCGGCCACCTTTCTCATGCCCAAAATATCAATCAAAATCGTACGTGCGGACTCGTGGGATATCTTAAGATCATGTGCTATCTCTCTCAAGCTGGTACGACGGTTTTCAGGCACCCTTTCCTTAATTTTATCGACGTTATCTTCGGTCGAAGCCGTCGATGGGCGCCCGAAACGAGGCAAGTCTTCGACCACTTCACGACCGTCCTTGAAGGCTCTGTACCACTGATATGCACGAGTTTTCGATAGAGCATTATCACCAAAGGCCTTTTGCAACATTTTCAATGCATCGGCACACGAAAATTCATTTGCAACACAAAACTTTAAACAAATTCTTTGCTCAACGTAATCACCCATCTTAAAAATCGGCACGCACTCTGACATCGACTGACTCAACCAGCTGTTGCGATTTTACCTGCCTCATTGCCCCGCCAGATTTAAATCGATAATTTCCGGTACTTTCTTGACAGAATGTAAGTTGACCAAATCGCTGAAAATACCCAAATATCATCCGAATTCACCCCAGAAACTTTCGGTTGGATTTTTGAAGGCCAAAAGGATTGGCTGTATCGCCAGTTACATCACCGGTCGTACAACCCTCCCAAACTTCATATTTATGCCCCATACACACGAGGATCTCCGCCCATTTTTCAACACGCCCGGATTAAGAACAGAGAACAGATTCATTCCACGGCGTGTTGTGCTGGAACGGACCCTCATCGTAAAACAGGAGATGGCTGGGAATTTCGGTCCGCCTTCGGTGGAACAAATCATAATTTTGGAAGAGCCGGTTCATCTGACCCAGCTACCATAATGGCCCTTCGGGGTAAATGATCGAGTCGACCCTCAGCGTCCATGAACTTTACGACTCTATTTTGTGTTTTGTTGATTTCGATTGGCGTCCGTTCACCACTGGTATTGTGTTCGTGTCAGGACACAGGCGATATTGATGAATGGAACGGTATCTGCATGGACCATCGTTACCAGATATAGCTTTCGGCGTATTTAACATCCCAGTTGCGCCCCCAGAGAGAAAGGTTGATTGATCATGTTTGCCTACACGGAATCGTCTGTTTATTCAACGATATACAGGATGTTTGTTCCTCAATCATGCAGTGTCAAAAATTAATAAAAGCCTCATAATCTTGGGACAAGGTTAACATCATATGACCAGTGAATTTTCAGAGGACCATGTCCCTTTTTTCCCACAAATTTACAAAAAATGTGACACTCAGTATGAAAAAAAATTTATACAGGGTGAGTCTTTGATTTGTACATATATTTTAACTGTAGATTCCTCTCATCAAACGAAACACTTTTTTCCTATACCATTTTTAAAAATTCGGTTTAGTTTCGAAGATACAGGGTGTCGAAAATTTAAGAAAAAACACCTTTGTGTTTATATCTTCGGAACCGTTATTTCGAATGAACTGAATTTTGGTTGAGTTTTTACTCCATTTATGGTGCATATTCCTCAATCAAAACCTATTCAATATCTCTACTACTATAAAAGTTACAGGGTAGTCGACTCATAAATACACGCTAAAACAACATTGAACCACTTTAAAAAGATAAACGGTTCATATTTTCGAAAGAATCAATCATTTAAGAAACTAAAAATATTCCTATGTTTTTTTAATAAAACGCGTCGTTTTCGAGTTATTTCCAATTTTACCCGGAGTAATTTGAAGAAAAAATCATTAATTTCAAGAATAATCTGAATGCGTATCTGAATTAAATATCATCGAATATTATTCCTTTTCTGGTCTTTAAACGAGTTTACAATGTTGTCACAATATTTGTCAACGTTGTCAAGATATTTTAATAATAAAATCCCACAAATGTGGGAGATAAAATTGAAAACCAAGGAGGATTTAACACGCACAGTTTCTATTGAAAATTCATAGTTACCGGTCCATATTGAAGTTAAATAACGATGAAATACAAAATTCGGATATGAATGATGAATCTCGATACAAACTATTTATTAAATTGAAATTAATGAAAACTAAAATGATACCTTATAATCTGTGTCGATGTTTTTATCTAAACAATATCCTCTTGGAATTTTATAAACTCGACACGGTTAAGATTATATTAATTCACTTCACATAACGAATCACATTAGAACAATAATTCACTGAATGTATTCAGAACTTCACATAATGTTTTCAGTTTGTTCAGAGACTCTGGTTTGTTATTGTTTATAGTTGACCTCCACATAACCTATCTTTCGGTTTTCGCTCTACGCATGCGCGGTAAAATTTGGCGGCAAACTCGATTTATGATGGAAACGGGCGAAACGGCAGAATTCATAGATATTTATACCACGGTACACAAGTGTATCGTGATTTATACTATGTTTCGTAACAAATCCCTAACCTCAATGAAAATATCAGTGAGCTGACAACATCTTCTTGAAATTTCTTTGCAAACATATACAGAATGGATACAAAATAGATTAGGTTTGGTGTTGAATAATAAATTCTGATGATCTGAATGAAAAGTCTTTTTTCACGAAATTGTTTGGGAATTTCGTGGGAAATATGAACAAGTTATTAGTGTTTACAAACTAAACTGCAGAAAAATCGAAGAAGGAACTCATTTTGGTGTGAGAAATGTGGCTTTTCAGTTGCTGATATAATCCGATGAAACTAACTGTTTTTGTTGAAATTATCGTGTTTGCAACATTTTTATTCCAATAAGGTTAGTACTTGAGTATTTCCTCAATTTCTATCGAGAAATATGAACTTTGCATCAATTCCAGAAGATCATTTCAGAGCCGTAGTCAACCCAATTTTTTTTTTCAAATGGCTATATCTTTCAACAGAGCCGAATTCGGAAAAATGGGAAATGAAAAAAAGGTTTCTTTTGACCTCAAGAATCTTCAGTAGAATTATATGTAAAAGTCAATGACCCACCCTGTATATTTTGTTTCGTTCATACTGTGAGATTTCATGTAATTTGTTCGTATGCTTTCGTTTTGAAGATGGAATATTAGCAGGAAAAATGATACTGTGAAGATATATTTTCAATAATGGTCTTTATTGTGAACAACCGCTCTAAATAAATTACTCATATCCAGACACTCTTTCATAATGCGCTATAGATCTCTCCAAATCTTCGAAATACTCCGCCGGATACTGCTTGCAACCCACAATTGCTTCTTTGAAGTCCTGTACCTGCGAACTGTAATCTTCCGTACCTTCTGCAGCAGAAATCATGTGCGTCTTCAGAAAATGGTAATACTTGGGGTAAGAATTCCTCATATACACATCCATCTCTGGGTAAATCTCGTCGAAAGTCATTTCAGGTTTGGAAAATCGCACAGATTCTTGGAATTTGGATGTACTAGGTTGGGGACCGCCGGCGTCTTGTTTGGTCATGTCGGTGCTCGATAAAGTTTCGACCAGATCCTCAAGAGATGGTGTGGGAGCATCCTTAGCTTTGATCCTCGAGATCCTGTTAGACACTTCAGAAATATATGTTACATTGACGTATCGATAAGTTATGGGAGACTTGAAATTCTGGAAAGAATATCTGGAGAAATAAAAAGCTAAATGAATGAAAAATCTGACAATAGTATCTAACATTACTAGCAAGGTAAGAGGGTTTTTACTGGCGAATGGAGGATATAACTGACGAGGCGAAGGCGAGTCAGTTACCTCCTTGAGCCAGTAAAACCCGATACCTTGCGTGTATTGTTTTATATTTTATTTGTTTCTCATTTGTAAAAAGGTTAGATAAATTCCAAAAAAATCTCAATAATTTGTCGCGAATGTCGTAAGCTATGGAAGCGTTGCCATGAACATGTCTGTTTATTTTTCTTTACATTTGTTTTGGCGAAAGCACAAATGAATGTACCAAAAGAAATTATTGAGGCAGCCAGCAGTGTAGCTTCAAGTTTATTACCTGCAAAATCAGCTTCAAGGTACTAGCGAGAATACGACGACTTCGAAAAGTGGCAAAACAAAAATAGTGTGATTGGGTTAACTGAAGATGTTTTGTTGGTCTACTACTATACTTGAATCAACTATTAGCTAGATTCAGCCCTAATACTTTATGGAAAAAATGGTCTATGCTGAAAAGCTGCTTGGAAATTAAAGAAAATGCCCCTGTTCGCAGGTTTGTTTTCCTTGAAAAATTTATTGAAAAATATGACGTTCTGTTGTCATTTGCAGATTTCAAAAGGTAATAGCGTTTCTGAAACGAGAAAATGAGCGTTATACGCCAGAAAAGGCCAAGGTATTAAGTAAAGAAGAGGCTGAACAATTTCTTTTACATGCTCCTGATGACCAGTGGTTGCTGGCGAAAATTGTAACAATATTTGGGATTTCTGGATGTTATCGATGTGACGAAATTCTCTCCTTGAACATGAATTATGTAGAAGATATGGGAAAATACATTATTGTGACATTGCGGCAAACAAAAAATTTGAAAACAAGGAGATATCCTTAAACATGAATGATGTAGAAGATATGGGAAAATACGTTTTTGTGACATTGCGGCAAACAAAAAATTCAACAACAAGAAGATTCACCATAACCGATGATGGCTGCAGCTTCAAGCCCTGCGTGTTATACAGAAAATATATAAATCTACGGCCTCCTGGAACAAAAAGCCTAAGATTTTTTTAGACATACCGACATGGAAAGTGCATTTCCCTTGATGCTGGCCAGCAAACTATTGGTGGTGTCCCAAAGCAAATAGCGAAATATTCAGATTTAAAAGACCCAGAGTTGTACACCAGCCACTCTTTTCGCAGAACTGGAGCCACTATGGTTGCGGATTCGGGTGGAGATATTTTAGCACTAAAGCGTGCAGGAGGGTGGAAGAGCACCGAAATTGCGATGAGTTATGTCGTTGATTCGGTCAACAAAAAAATCGAAATGTCTAGCAAATTATTTGGTATTAAGGAGAGTACAAATGTTCTGCAGTCCTCGAGTTCAGCAGTTTCTGAGTCAACAGTATCAACTCTTTCATCATCAATAATCTGTGTTACTGGAAATAACAATTGTACCATGATTTTCAACATTTATGACGATAAAACAAAATTTTCTAATGTAAATTAATACTACTAACTTGTAAAAATTTTGCAAGTTAACTGTCAGTTTTACAAGTTAGTGACTTGATAAAATAAACTTTCTTGATGAATATTGTGTTTTTGGAAACTAACCATTACAAATGAGAAACAAATAAACAAATTTTTTTTCTTTCTGACCTCTGATATCGAGAACCTAGAACTGTATCAGTTACATGCTGTAGAATAAAATGAACTCTGATTGAAATGAAATGATGCCAATGATGGTAGTATGAGATCAATATAACAAATTCGAATCACCCTCCACTGTGAGCTGGTCGATATTATCAATTGGTGTCTCGACCACTTTGGCAGGTGCTACAGGACTCTGTGTTGATTGGTCGTCTTCTAAAGGATAAACTCTCACATTGACATCTTCATGGAAGGATACCCTCCTGACTCCCTGAAATCAATTTACTTCTGATATATGTTCACGAATGATATTGGAGTCCCAAACTCTTAGGCCGGTTTTGACCTTTCACAACTATAACTAAAGCATTCAGACCTAAACTTGTTCTGAGATTTATGGACGAAAATTCAAGTATATAGTTAGGTTCACAGAGAAATAAATTCCAATAGATAAGGTAATCAACCAAATGTTTTTTTGTGGCATAAATGGTGAAACCTTTTTTTATACTCGCTCACTTTGTAATCGCTGCTCATTCTCCTAAAACTACTTCTACGGCTATATTCTTTCGTTGGAGGGGCATCATTACTTGTAGATGGTTCATCAGCAAACCTGATCCAATTCGACTAGAATAAAAGTAAAATCAGTGAATTCACACCCTGTTTGAAAATTCCAGAAGACGAGTGATTTAAAGCCACTTTAATCGTATCTGTGAAACAAGAGCTTTCCATATGACAACTCCAATATACACTGGTCTATTGACTTCTAAAAATGAGCTTTTGATACCCTATATTGATTAGTATTCAAGTCACCCACATGACATGTATATTTATACGATAATTTCAACTGAAACACATTATCTTAATTCACGTAAAAAATGTCTAGGTACCTGAAAGCTGCACCATTTGTATAAAAAGACACAGAGCTGACTTAATAGTACCTTTGAGTTCAAATATGATATTTTACTCAATTTCAGATTGAGATTTTACTCAATGATATCACTCAATATGAGGTACCGAAATTACAGGCCCCTGTTGATCGATTAAGGATTTCAAGAAGAAAACAATGAGATATTTACTCACTTTTGAATCGGTACTGGACGTTTTTAACCCCTGTTTGGATGTACTTCCTGTTGGTGAAGATTGGACATTACTCAAAGAAGGAGCATCAGAGCTCACATCGCTAATCGAACTGATCTGCGAAAAAATGTAAATTTTTCAAAAGTGAAACTTTGAGCTGAACATATAGAAGGTTCCTGTTGATACACTGAGTCTTGATCATGAGAGGTGTTACTCAAAAAAAGGTTGATCACATTTTGATTAAAAATAAAAATTTGTTCCTCACGCTTGAATCGGTGGACTCTCTCGAACTTCTACGACTGTCATTTGCATGTATTGTTTCTAAACTGTCAACAGATTCCGAGAGGCTGATATTGTTTCTGGAATTCACCTGGAAAAAACACCATGTTATTCAATTTGAGTGTGTTGGAAAAACCTCACCGGTGGGAGTGAACCTTTGCGCATGACAGGGTCTTCTACAGGTTCTTCTTGATTCTCGATACTTGGGTCATGAATTTCGTGAAATGGAAAGAAATATCTCAGGGAAAGGCACATCCTTCGGTTCACTCTTCACGTTATTTGTTACCACATATCTATAACAGCAAGATGTTGAGACAAAACTTTGTTTTCATTATTTTCTGGGCATGCACTATGAAAGATGATATGAGAAATGAAAAAAGCTCCAAATGATATTGCAAAAATTCTTTTCACAATGATTTTGATTGAGCTATGTTTGACATTTAACCTTCAAATAGTATCCACATAGTCACAGAATTTCCTACCTGTGATTGAACCAATTCATAGCATTCAATATTTCATACACTTTTTGAGCAAGAAATTGAGAAATATTTCAGGTTCTCTAGAATAGAAATGAGGACTTCCCTACAATTTTGAGATGATTCAGGAATATTTCCTGATATTGAAACATAGGTCGATCGACGATTTTGGGGCGAAATGTCGATAGGAAATCGCCTATTTTTCCGTTCTTCGTCGTCCAGAAGAAGTTTCCCGTCGATATGAGAAATTCCGTGCAACTTTCACGACTTTTGGCGTGAGTACGAAAGGCAAATTTGAATTGGACCAAAATAAATAAAGCGAAAGTAAGTACTAATCGACCTTTTTAAACACTTGATAACGAAGTTTTGTTTAGGTATCTGGCAGTTTAGAAAGATTTTGAAATGAAATTTCGGTCCCCCAGAAGTTTGGTTAGATTCGGTATCGTTTTTGGTGCTTTCATTCCTATCAATCCTTAGCCGAAAGTAGAAATAGGCTATATTGAACCAGAATACATCGGTTTTTTCCATATTAAAAGAGTTTGTGTCTTATTTTAGAACAGGTGAATTATAAATGTGAAGCATATGTTTGAACTATTCCATTTTATTTGTACAAATCTACTGTGGTAGTAATGTATGAATATTCTTTAAACTAATAAATTACTATACAGTCAGAATATTTCACTCCTCGTTCATAAGATCAAATAAATGAAATGTATATCTATAAAGCTTTCAGGAATTGACATTCTTGCTTATTAATTTATAACCAAATAACCAAAACTCAATCACTATTGAATTGAAATTATTAGTTTCTCTGTAAACATATTCGTTAATTTAGTTATTATGTTTATTTTCTTTGTGATGAATGAATAAAACTGTTATTCATTTGAAATGAAGAAATATTAGAAATAGAAATGTTATGCACCCTCACAATCATATCACATACAATATCATGATGAAAACAAAGCACATCGATAAATCTTCACAATCATAAATCCAAAAACTCCTTTACATGTAGAATATTGTTCACAATTTTCTGTTGTGTTCTTCAAAATGAAATATACATTCTGAGAAATACGCTAAGAATGTAGAAAGGGCAACATAGTGTTGACATGGAACATAAAAATATTTTGAAAAACTTCATAACTTCGATACAGAGTGGAATGTGTGAAATTTTCAAGGCCAGAGTTGTGATTTTATAATTGTGAATGGAGTATACTTTCAGGAATGAACATCCAACTCTGTATATGCCAATCTGTAACATCGTTCTGTCTAGTCCAAATCGTATTCTATCTGAATATTCTACTTCAGTGCACATCAAGATTTCCATACGCATTTTCACTATATTCAAGCTTAACAGTATTCCCGTGTTAGAATACACTGAAGACTCTCGAAATCTCTGTTTGTAGAACAAACACGTGAATAAGGACGAGTATATTAAATATCGATTCGAACTTCCGTATCCGAAAGCCTTTTCGCCTACATGAGTTGATACGATAGGACGAAAAACTTCAAATTTCTCAATTCGCCTACAAGAGAATGCCAGATCGAACAAAGAACTGGAAATTAGATTTCAATTGATCTGAAGAACTTCTACATGTGTGAGGATGAACGAAGTGTTCCGAGAACTTTGATGTCTGAGAACTTGCCTTTGTTGGGCCCTTTCTCCGTTCATGTTTTTCATCGTTATCGAGTAAAGTGGTTTTGGTTCTTGACCAGATGCCAAACTTTCGACTGATAAAATGCTCACTTCGATAAAACTCATCTGGATGGACGACGTAAGCAGCTCAATCCAGTAGTTTCAGCGCCTGAACTCACATAAAAATAAATATTACAAGCGAAAAAGGTCTTTGATGTCTGCAATGTGTAATAATGCTTCGATTGAAGTGTCAAAAGATTATTCATTCTTATCTACGAATTCGGGTAGTGGAAGGAACAGGGCATACAGTGTGTGTTGTCAAAAAAATGCGAAAATTTCAAAGAAGTTAAATGCTCTCAAAGAAGAGAAACTTTTCGTTGTTGAAAGCAATGGACCATAATTATCAAGTAATAGCTTGACTAGAAGAAAATCTTATTGTCATCACTGGGAAGTCCTTTGAGATCTCGTTTGAGATTAAATCATGTTTTTTCCCATAAGTTCAGTACTTTTCGAATTGAAATTATCTGTGATTGCAGGTTCGAAATTCATATGAGCCAGTGGAAAATATACGCGATTTGAAATCGCTGAAACGAAATTTTCCTAATGAACTGACATTATTCAAGGGATATGACGAAAATTCCCAAAAATAGAATCCGTGGTCTATCGCCAATTTCTAGAGTCAACTTATCATTCCCATCTTCAGGGCTCATCTGTTATTTTGAGTCGGATGAAAATATTTTCGATAATTCATCCGAAAGTATTTATAGAACTTGAGTTATTTCCACAACTTGCTCGCAGGACTACGATAATGTTGTATGTAATCATTCATTTTGCCCAAAACACGACCTACGCGAATGATATCTGATACACATGCATTATGGGGAGAGTTCACAACAAATTCTGAGTGAAAGTCTTCGGGAATGTGACTATATGTCAACTGATAATTGTTTAAATGTTCTCAGAAACTCTCGTTTGTATGAAGTTCAACGATTATACTCAAACTTCGCTAAGAAAGCATCTCAGGATAACAGACAAAATGGATACAAACTTCTTCATTTAAGGTCGATTCTAACGTGAGATGCTCACGCCAAAAGTTGTTTGAAAAATTTGGCCACCACCTGACATGTAGAAATTTCCTTTTTCTCAAAAATGTCGAGGCTATTTTCGTTCACTTTCAATTCATCTTTGGAAACGTTATACATACGTTTCAAGGGAGAGGTTCATTGTTATTGAGCTCATTGCAAATCTCCAACCAAATAACCCCCAAAGCAACAGATTCGACCTAATGCTGCAAAATTTTCTGATCCAAAGCACCTAATCCCAAAATTTGCATATTGCTCATCCTACTATCTGTTCCCGAAATTATATGTCCCGTGCTTACGCATACAGTAAAGGCACTCGAAACGAATGGAATATACCCTGAATATTTTCCAGAGTTATTTCAGGCCAACTCGCTTTCTCAGAAAGAAGTAATCAGGTTAGATATTCTTAGTTGCCGATGTAAATCCACCGATAATATTATTCGGGAAATTGAATAGAACATGGATAGAATACGGATCAGTTCAATGGGTTGGTGAAGGAGTTTTGAATAAATTGAGGCTTATTTGATGTTGTTACTTCTCTCGGTATATTCTAGGGAATTTTGAGGGGTTCTTTAAATACGTCATCGTTTTCTCCTGGGTTGTATCTATACGAAATGAATCGATAGCCTAACAGAATCACTCCCTGAATAAATTCAGAGTGGTTGAAGTAATTTGGTCATTAAATATCACTCATTCATTATTCTTCATTTCAGGGCTAACAGTTGTCACCAGTTAATGTGATTTTTTTGTATCCACATCAAGCCTTTTTTGAAGTTTTATGGGTAACCAACTATTGATGGTTCAATAGTGTTTTCGACGTCACAACTTCCTCAATCAAGTCTGCCTCAAGCCATCAGTGTTATCAAGGGAATACCAATGTCGCGCCATATAACATCTGCAGATCTACAATCGTCAGATCTTTCACCCACATCTCTCTCTAGGTGCAAGTTTGATGATGATTGAATATGTTAAGAGAAAGTGGCAAATTAATACAATAGTGAATACTCGTACGTCCATCATACCAATACAGATGGCATAGTTGTCAGTTGATGCAATCAATATAAAAGCATGATTGAATGTATCACCTTTTTTTCAATAACCATCAAGAATTCTACGTCATTTTCGGATAGACAAGAATCCAAAATCACTTCAGCTGACGATTCAAGTATAATCAACACTTCTCCTAATTGGAATTATGTTATTATTACAAGGAAATAATCCCCTTAAGATGCTGGTAACGTTCAAGTTATAACTTGGTGTTCTTAATACAAAATATTTCTCCTTTGTGACGAATTTGCTTGTTATGTTATATCCAAGTCCCCTTTGAAAATTTTCCATTAAAATCATGACACTTATGCCGGGAACTATACAAAGGATAACAGCGAGAGCAATGTCAGGGGCAAATTTTCATTTCAGGAGCTTCCTTTCATCATGTGATATATAATGTTAATTGTTGTTGTGTTGCAAAGGTTAATGAGAAAATGAATAAAGGGTTTGAATTCGGAATATTGAGCGTTTAGGCACTCGGAAAATTATTATGATGATGGATTAAACAAAGAGTTACGGAGATTATAAAACTATTTTCAGTAGAGCGAATAGTAAACGAATATGGGATAGTTCTTTGAAGCTGTTCCACAAAAGAAAAAAGATATATTGAAAAGAACTTGGTATCGCCCAGTATTTAAGTTCCTTAACTATATGGTATGCCGGTATTTATGTGTAGACTCAAGGTTGTGATTTACCGATACATAGTAGAAATAAGGGGAAGTTGAGATCATTTAAAACGTATCTGACCATTTAAAAGATCATAGAAAGTGTCAGTCATTACGAGATAATTTTTTTTTCGAATTTTACCAAATCTGCATCTCATTTCCATGGAGTAACAATAAAATTCTAGTTGAATCTTCGATTTGTCTCTTTCTTCCTCAAGAATAAATTTTAAAATATATTTTATCGATATTCTACTTTCCCTTTCAAAAATGACTCAATGACGAACCTATTTTTTTTACTTACCTACTTGCTTTGTTGTTCGCTTTTTGGACTCAATGTTCCTGAATTTCTTTTCTATGAGTTTATAGGCATTACCTGAACTTGAATCATCTCGTGATTATAACAATAAAGTTACCTAAAATGTGAGGATTCGAATAGAAGAGTTGTCTCTTTCCCTGAGCTGAGTCCTTACACTGGGGAAACACGCAAAAACTGGCTCTGTGTTGATGCCTTCATTCCATCAGCTTGAAATTACACCCGATTCTCTTCCATAAAAATTAACGGGATATAATCAAAAATTGTAACGTGGAAATAAAAAATAAAAGCGATATGGATGATATATATCGCGCATTCTACCTCCACCAAAGCCTACCCAAATAATAAACCTATCTCCTGAGGACGATAAAACACCATTAGTGCAATTCTGTGTGGAGCAAACCTACCGGAACAGCTCTTTCAACATTTGCGCCCGGCTTTATAAAATCGACAGGATTTATAATAACACACCGGCTGAATGTGAGATGAAGTTCATAAAGCCTCTTTTGGGCCACTGAATGTTGCACACTGCGGTTAATTTGTTGGCTTTATCAGTTATTGCTGTTGGTGACATGGCGCTATTAACCAGTAGATTAACAATGTAGCCCTGAGTTATATTGAATATTGAATATAATAAATATAACAGGATCAGCATATTCCGAATATAGATTGTATTTAGAAATGCATCAAGGATTTGGAATTCCTCTTCAGAATATATTGAAATGGAATTGTTTGAATCTGAGAGGCTCTTTAAAAAAAATATTTTAGTCAGTAAATATATAGATCAAGAAATTATATTCAGAGGAGGAGTTGTTTTTCTCCGTAACACATAACAATTCCATCGAATGAAGATGTATGTCGTTGAAAATACCGAATTTTCAGACAATATAAGATGTAACAAGGACATGCAGCTTGACGCGAGTCTGAAGTGGTTTTGAGTGGCACTTCATTGTTCTTTGAAGACGGACTCGTGAAGGTGTAACCCTAGATGAACTGAATTGGAGAAGCATTCTATCTTGTTTTGAATCCTAATTGAACGAGTAGATGCGCAAGCTCCAGCTTCATTTTATGGGGCTTGCAAATGTGTCATTTGTGAAAACTTATGAATAATGAAATCTCTCTCACGTAGGGCATCATGAAAGCTGAAAAGCCTCCTTTGAAGTAATTCATTTTGATGAAGGGATCCAATAGCATTAAGAAAATACTTTTTTCAACATGAAAAGAGAAAGACATTTCTTTCGAAGGCAGTAAAATCAAGAATCATCATTGTTTTCACGAATGAAAGTTTACGTATCTTCCTGTATTATTGGATTGTTTAAACCGGTTAATGATCAACCTGGAGTTCATTCTCTGATATCTGAAAATTATTTACGCGTTGTTTCATTCTTTTTCTATCGTAAACTTAATGTTTCATTCAATGAGGAGTTTCTTCAACATTATCATTCAGCATCAGTAGATACTACATACAATTGCACAAGTTGGGTAACATCAAATCCTGCATACAGAAAATTTTCTTATGAAATATCCAGAATTCATACTAGGTAATCCATTATTCACTATTCACAATGAAGGTGAAGTGAACACCCAGTATTTTTGGGTTGATTTGAGGTGTTTGTTTGATTTTTCCAAAACATATAATCATGGACTTCAAAGAATAAAGGGTGATTCAGTCATGAAATCCACTGTGAACCTCACGAAAATACCCAAAAACAACCTTTTTTTTTCATCACCCTCTATTTCAATATTAACTCCGTTCTTTCACCACTGTACTTGGTATAAAACATCAATACGACTGAGAGTTTTTATCCACTTTCTATGACCAGATTTTTCTTTATGTAATATGAAACTTATTTATTTATGCTATTATATTCTTATTCCAGCAAAAAATCTGGTGATAGGAAGAAGATTAAAACTCTCAGCCGTATTGATGTTTTTATATCAAGTACAGTGGTGAAAGAAAACTCCCACCTCAACGGAGTTAATCTTGAAATAGTGGGTGATGAAAAAAAGGTGGTTTTTAGGTATTTTCGTGAGGTTCACAGTAGGTATATTTCATGTCTGAATCACCGTGTATTCTTTGAAGTCCATAATGATATGTTCTGAAAAAAATCAAACAAACACCTTAAATCAACCCAAAAATACAGGGTGTCCACTTAACCTTCATTGTGAATAGTTTCTATAATAATGGATCACCCAGTATGAATTCTAGGTATTTCAGGTTTTTTCGATGTAATAACAACATATCTAGTGAAATAGTTCATTTTGCGAACGTTCTCGCTCTAGAACTGACAAAGTTTATACTTTCGAAATCGGTCATTGATGGGGTTTCATATCAACCTCCTCTGTTTATTATGAGAACGGATTGATTAATCTTTTTGAATTCAAATACTACATGTTTTGTGTTTTTTTGACAGGGTTTGATATTTTTGCAGTGTTATCTGAAATAAGATTTTCATCTGAAATAAAAGTCACAGGAAATGTAAGCGTGGGCCTCTCATTTCCTCATTTATTACAATGAAAGTTATACTAATAAACGATTAAAAATGCCATACATCTATACTATCTCAAAGAGACAGATTCAAGATGATGTTTCTATATGTAGTCGACTCCACTCAGTAAAATGCTTGTTTCTTCATCATTCTAATTATTGACACGATACACTGTTATGAACTGAGAAGCGACTGATTAAATAGGAATGTCAAATAGGAGTTCTATACTATTATTAGTAGATCGGCTCGGAAATACAGCGTTGAAATTGCTCAATGCCATGAATTGAATCGCAAATAGGTTTAGTTCGTCAACGATGAAAAAGGCTTCTCTCAAACAATCGACAGGCTTCAAACGCACCCTGAGAGTGAACCTATCTAATCGTTATTGTTAATTTCCGATTAACAACTAGCAGCAGCAACGACTGAGAAGCTCAGAGTGTTTTGGAGAGCTTAATTGTTTATCGTATATATTAAATTTTATTTGCATTCTTTCTGTTTTGTCATTTTGCATTGTCAAAAGATCCATGTAGCAACAAGAAGCGTATCTTGATACATGATTTGAAATTCGAATTGTCGAAAGAATACAATTTCGCATGTGAAAATGTGAACTGTAATAGATGGATCCTTGAATTATTTTTTTTTCAAATTTAGCTTATTCGAAAACCTTCATTTTGAAAGAAGACCTGACCGAGGACCTGACCAGACAAACCTTTTCCCACTTTTTTTAATTATTTTGTCCATAATTTTATTCCAGTCTTCTGATTTTCTGTTGTAGAATGTTCTTGTCTGTCCTGGCTTCACAAAATTCATATTGAGGGGAAATAAACGATTGTTTTCAGTAGTTCGTATTCTTCTAGCGATCAAATACCCAAATTCAAAGCTCCTGGTTCCATTCCTCCAGAGAATGTAACAAGAAGTTATTGCTCGAACGATAATGGGCAAAGTTGCAATGGGGCAGGCGGGAAGTTCAGAGATCAGAAAGATATATTTTTCGGTTAAACGAGTAGAATATCAATAGTTTCCAGGCTATTACAGCCGTATCGATTTCGCTGCGAAGTAAAGCGAAGGAGCGAGATTTGATTTGAAAATTGAAATTTATTCGACGATATATTGTTTTCTGTTCACACTTATTATTGTTCTTTTATTCGATTTTATTGGTTTGGGTTGAAAAATTTTTAAGGACTTTTCTAGACTTGAAATAACTGGTTTTCACAGAAATTTCACCATATTTATATCATTTTGGGCCAGTAGTGTCCATTTTTATTTATGGAATGAAATAGATAAACTGCAGCCCCTTACTAGACTTACTCCCCCATTCCTGGGTACGCCAGTGGTTAATGCTGTGATTTCAAGGGAATTGTGCAAATATAGTGTTGTATGTGACTACCCAAATTATGTTAACATCCGAAATTGACCTCTGTTCTCAGCACGTCTCAACTGAACCCAATCTCAGTACGTGACAAGTTTGATTGAATGTGAAATTGACTAGAAATCCTATGTAGATTTCAGCGTTCGGCATAATGCCCATGGAATCATGGAAACAATCCCTTATGCTTGTCTTCCATGAAATCCATGTGTTAGCAACAGACATACAGAGTGTAACAGCCAAATGGAATAAATTCGATAACGAATAAATGAGGGCGTGTTGGGAAAAACGCTCGGACACGTCGATTCGTAATTTCAAATGCGCATATTTTTCAAGAAAATAATATTTTATAGGGTGTTCCATGTGACCGTGGCCAATACCAACTTTATTTTTTGGATTTTTCAGAGAATTCTAGACACAATTCATGCACAATGTCCTATACCTATCTTCAACTATTTCGGAAGTATTAAGTGTTTAAAAGTGTCACTTTTAATGGCAGTTGTACAAAAATTATGTTTTGAGTTTTGAAAGCAAGTTATGAGTCTAAAATTACTTCTACAATTCACAAATGCCTGAATTACATAAGGGGAACTGCAATAACTCGTCAGAATGCATATCGCAATATTCGAATCCGAGTATTGACACATTAAATCCATCCACATCTGGTAAATCCGCCATTTCGACGATTCCTTGTTATTAATTTCATAGGTTCCTAGGTCGAAACCACAGAAACCCAACTCCCGTTGTTCCCATCATCCCAGAGAGACATTAATTAATTTAGTCATCGTAAGCATCACATTGATTAAACTTGGCGATACAACTGAATCAGCCGCCTCTCGAGAAATTACTCGTTCATTCGATTCCCACCGTCCCAGCTGTCTCAAAATCAGTCGGAATGAAATGAAAACGTCTGAGGCGTTCGATACAGCATCGCCCAACTCTGTGGAGTGATGCAGGTTGGCGATGTTCCATGAAATCGAATTAACTTTCAGCATTCTTCTTCGCTCACCGCTTGACCTTAAGGGCAGGACCGCACCCAACCTTGCGGTAAATCAGTGCGGTTATTCAATGACCAGAGAAAACTTGCATGCCGCATCTATTTTGCTTGAAGCTACTTGAATCCTAATAATACGACCCTCAACTCGAAATATACAGCTTTTCCTCCATGAGACTTGACGACCGATAGTATTATTATTATACAGGGTTTCCCACTAGTGCCGCAGCGGACGATATACGCGTTAGGGTACGTACATGCCGGAGATGCAAGGATGAGCGCGGTGGAGGTCGCAGTCGCGATCTAGTTATAAATCGATGCATTATGTACGGCCAGGCATCGATTTATAACTAGATCGCGACCGCGACCTCCACCGCGCTCATCCTTGCATCTCCGGCATGTACGTACCCTAACGGTCTGAGTTTGGCAAAATTTTTTGATGTAGACCTGATATACTCTGAGAAGGGCACAACCTAAAAATATTTTCGAATATATCGGGTGGCCCACAAAAGAGGAATAGAGGGTGACTTTGTTTTTTCAAATGGGACACCCTATATTCAATAGTCTTTTTCAATTCTCTGAAACTTCCTACATGCTTTCGTATATTTTTCACATACTTTTATTCGACAGACACACGAACCCTTGCACATACCAATAACAGCTTCATATGGATTGTAAGACAAGACTTCAAAGTATTCTAGCCAGCTATAATAAAGCATCTCCACCATATGGAGTGTCCACAAAAAGGCTACCAACATGACGAATTTCAAATCGACTTTTCTTCATTTTTCCAAATGCAATGCATATAATTTTTTTCATCATTGTAATCAACATTCATTTCACTTCATTTTCTGTCGAATACATGATATGCATATCTTTAACAGAAAAAAATTTTTAAAGTTTTTCCTCTAAATCCACATTTACTTCCGAATCCAAAAAAAGCAGATTTGGCTTTTCTGTGGTTATCGAGAACTGTCAAATTATTCTATTCAGAATTAACATCATTGCAGCTTCAATTCATATCATCACAGTTTTTACGGATTGGATGAATACTCACACAATGATGTAAAAATTCAAAAAATTCCAATGAGTTTGAATGTACAAGTTATGAATGCTACAAAAAAACTAGTTTCGAAACTTTAGGATACAAAAAAGTGTCCGCTCTTATCATTATATAACTTACTTCGAAAAAATGATATTCGTAAGTTTCACAGGCACGCACGCAGATCTTCGAGCTCCCAAACTTGAAGCTTGTTTGAAATTTTTGCAAGATTCGACTCTTCAAGTAGAAACAGAAAATTATCAAAAATATATTTTGAAAAATGGGCACAGAAAGCAAGTTTCTGTCTTCAGTAACTGATTTCATCACATTTTTGAGTAGATACATCAAAACTTTCCAGTTTCTCATTTCGCTATAATATGATACTATGAATTGAAGCTCTAATGATGATTATTCTGAGTGAAATAGTTTGACAGTTCTCAATAACCATAGAAAAGCCAAATCTGCTAGTTAAATTGGAAGGTATATGTGAATTTTGGGGAAACATTTCGAAAAAGCTCTTAAAAATGCTATTCTGTTAAAAATATGCATATCATGCATTTGACAAAAAATGAAGTAGAATGAATGGTTATTACAATGATGAAAAAAAATTATATGCATTGCATTTGAAAAAATGAAGAAAAGTCGATTTGAAATTCGTCATGTTTATAGTCTCTTTGTGGACACTCCATATGCTGGAGATGCTTCATTATAGCTGGCTAGGATACTTTGAAGTCTTGTCTTTCAATCCATATAAAGCTCTTAAAGGTATGTGCAAGGGTTCGTGACATATAGTTGGATAACATAGCCTCTACAAGTATAATTTTTTTTTCAAAATGGCCAATATTTCGAAAACTGTCGAATAAAAATATGTGAAAAATATACGAAAGCATGGAGGAAGTTTGAGAGAATTGAAAAAGACTATTGAATATAGGGTGTCTCATTCGAAAAAACAAAGTCACACTCTATTCCTCTTTTGTGGGCCACCCGATATATTCGAAAATATTTTTAGGTTGTGCTCTTCTTGGAGTATATCAAGTCTGCATCAAAAAATTTTGCCAAACTCAGACCGTTACCCGTATATCATCCGCTGCGGCACTAGTGGGACACCCTGTATGATGGGATCGATTCGCTATAAAAGAACCATATAGAACTGAGACCATATTGATCTACTGAATGAATTCCCCAATCAACCATCCTCATGAATCGTATGATCTCCCTAGAAGCTTTCGACAATCAAGATTCAGCTTGCATAGGTTTAAGTTCCTGAACTGGACGTGAACCAATTAACAAAGTTTGTCTTCCATGAGGAATCCAGAAAGTTTGGAATGTTCAGGTCATGTATTGATGCCAAGAATTGTTTCAATTTCGTACAACTGAAATGCTAGTTTGCCTCTAATGTAACAGCAGGTAACAAGTAAATAAGGAAATATTCAGGAACAGCAAAGTTCATCGAATATCACAGCATTGCTTTGGTGAACATTGTACTCTGAAATAATTGGATAGTCGCTAACTAACACCTACAGACAAGGTAATTTGGTTCTCGAAAAGCCTCAACTACCACTCGAAAATCAATGCGATTTGTCTACATAGAGAAATCAATACCCATCAACATATTTACTAAATCACGAATAGGTACATTCAATATTGACTTTTTGCCATCAAGTTTTCGCACCAAACGAACGTAATATCCTTAGTTTTCTCAATCAAATTATCGTGTACTTGACGTTGCTTCCACATGTGTGAGGATGTGGCAAGCAAATCTTGGTGACGGACCTGAATCATGTCATCCACACGAAACACAGTTCCACCAAATTTCGTCTGTGTTATCATGATCAGGACGACCTTAAACTAAGCTTCGTAACTCGGGACCAGAACGAAGTGAAAGTGACAGAATCATGCCACGTTTGGCTCTGTACATCAGTAAAAGTGGCGTGAAATTTTACGATGCCTCGGGTCCAGTTCTACCATCACCAGCTTACACTCAAGGGTCCTTCTATATCAGTTTTCTCAGCATAAAGTTTCACAGACTTTTCCAGGAGACATCAGATCTCATAGCGTGAAAATATTTTTACAGCCATGAGAACGTTTCCTTGTTTGATATGATGGCTTCATAACGTTACCTTTGCCTCTTTATAAATAAATCTGTCATTGTGATTTGAAATTACAACGTGGCACCAAGAATTCTATTTGTGTTCAGTATTGAATCGTTTCTCAAAACAAAATTTTAAACTCAATACAACAATCAACTCTGCTAAAGGACGTCGGATATAGCCTCATTATATTCCTGAAAGAACAATTCACGTCAAAACTTAAAGTCCTGTATTTTTCATTTCACAGGTAACATTCGATTTTGATGAGATCCCTATTCAGAGCTCCTCCTCTGTTCCCTATTTGGTATACATATCGGAGGGGTGAATTCCAAGGGTGATAATGAAAATAGCACCTTTATCTCATGTTTTATTTAAAAAAGAAAGCGGGTGATGCATATTTGAAGGGAAGGCCATACATTTTTCATACGCTGACGCCTACGCGGGATTTGACAGTGTAAATAATTGATCATTCTGTTAAATATTGCCAGCTTTTTGGATCAACTCAACATCGGTAGCTTCACGATGAGAAAACAAATTAAGGGATGAATTCTGATAAAATTCCTCTGTGTGTGAGATTGATTCAGTTATTTTCGCCCTGAATGAGGGGAATCCATTGAATAAAGCACGATTTCCTGTACAGGGTGAGTCTTAACTTCGGTATCAAAGTAACAAGCCGACTCACGATAGAATAAGACTACTTTGAAGTGATAAACCTTTCAGGTCTTAAAAAAATCATTATTTTGGAACATTTACGTTTTTTCAGATGACTAAATAATCAGTGAAAATACAAACAAATACTGTTCACAAACAGAGCTTGTAAAAAACCAAAGAAGAGTAGTACTTTGTGGAAAGAGATATTTATTTTTAATTGCAGTAATCGAAAAAATCTTCCTGGTATTCTCTCGGAATATCGAATTTCTGCCTCAATTCATCTGGTAAATAGTATTTCCCAAATGTATCTATTCAGTTTTAATCAAGGAACTACCCCGTTAAGGTCTTTACAGACGAATTCAAAATCATCTACAAAATGGTGAATGCGCCAGTGCAAAACGAGGACATTTTCATGCGTGCTAGTTCAGAGGCCCCAAATTTTTTAAAACCTTGATTTATAGCGAAGATGAGCAAAAATTCTAATTAATGGTTGCTGGAACTTTTTTTGTATAAACATTTTACATATAGTTATCTTGAAAAATGAAATTATTGAAATTTACATTTTCCAATTATTGCTCTATTTCGTTTTTTTATTCATGAGCAATGTTTTGCATCATTCTGTTCATGGTTTGAATGAAAATTGATAGTATAATTTAGAATTTCACATAAAGCTAAAGGTGTATGAATTCAATGAAAAAGAATTAATCTCACTCCTCTGTCCGAAAGTTGTTGAAACTTTTTCGTGCTTGTGTTGAGAAAAACAACAGAAAAACTTCACGATTAGGTAATGACCATCTTATAATGTATAATGAGAATCAGATGACTCAAACAGTCTCAAAACAGACATTGTTTTGAGCGTATTTATCTTCGCAGTCTCCAACATTCGAGTAGGTCACATTAGCATTCTTTCTCGATTTTTCATTTCCTAATTCGTTTGATCATTGATAAAACCGCGGTCGTGTAAGTGTCAGGTATTAATGACTCACACAGAGACCCTTCTTATGTCGATTCGGTTATTTTTCTCTTTTCGCGTTTCATTTGTCAACATTGAATTATGGCCGTGTCGAGAAGAGAATGGATGCTCGGATCTTCAGTGCAGAATCAAGTAACGGATGTTGTTTTTGAGGAAGAGTTTTTCAGTGCACGAAGATGCAGAGGGGAATCATCTGACGAAATGGATGTTTCAATTTTCAGGTCAAAGCCAAACTGGAATTCCTTTTTTTGTATATATACTCCATTCACAATTATAAAATCACAACTCTGGCCATGGTTTCGTTTTCAGGAATTGTGCGCGTACATAGAATATCGTTTATGACGAAATGACGATGCCAGTTTTTCTGTTTACATCAAAGTAAAAGTATCAAAGATTTTCCACATTCTGTTAGTTCGAATCGATTGGCGATTTTGGGGCGAAATATCGATAGGAAATCGCCTATTTTTCCGTTCTTCGTCGTCCAGAAGAAGTTTCGTGCAAGTGTCATTTTTTCCTTTCACGAGTTTTGGCGTGAGTACGAACGGCAAATTTGAATTGGACCAAAAATCGATTTATATGCATAAATAAAGCGAAAGTAAGTACTAATCGACCTTTTTACACTTGATAACGAAGTTTTTTTTAGGTATCTGGCCGTTTTGAAAGATTTCAAACGAAATTCCGGTCCCTCAGAAGTTTGGTTAGTTTCGGTATCGTTTTTGGTGCTCAAAATTTATTTGGAATGTGTAAATGGACAAAAAAGGCTTCCTTATACGATCTTCTAACGAAAGCGATCGGAAAATATGGTTCAGGTAGGATTTTCGAGGAATTATGAGGAAAGAACTTGCAGAATGAAATTGCACGATTTTAGTGAGTACCTAAACGGGTCTGGATGGCCATCATCGGTCTGTAAATGATTATTGTTGATCGTTTTCACGTTTCAGAAAAAAAACACGTCGAAAAAGCTAAAAAAAGAAGAAATATGACTATATTGCATTCCACAGTTGGTGAATTCAGATTCCGATTAATTGAAATGTGTCACTGGAGCTTTCATTCCTATCAATCCTTTGCCGAAAGTAGAAATAGGCTTTATTGAACCAGAATACATCGGTTTTTTCTATATTCCAGGAGTTTGTGTCTTATTTTAGAACAGGTGAATGATAAATGTGTAGCATATGTTCGACCTATTCTAATTTATTTGTACAAGTAATGTGGTAGTAATGTATGAATATTTTTTAATCCAATAAATTACTATACAATCAGAATATTTCACTCCTTGTTCATAAGATCAAATAAATAAAATGTCGTCAAGTCTTGAACTTTCAGTTCAAGAGCATTAAATCTTCACAATCATGCATATGAAAATTATGTGAAAGGTGAAAGCAATGCAATTTCTTTCCATGGCGAAAAATAATATATTTCAACAGTGATCTCTTGTACTTTTCATGCAAATAACTAGAAAAGGAATCCTTTCTATCAATTCATATAAACGTTTATTATTTTCTTCCATCACATCTTTTCCAATTCATTCACATTCTGAGAAATACGCTAAGAATGTAGAAAGGGCAACATAGTGTTGACTTGGAACATAAAAATATTTTGAAAAACGTCATAACTTCGATACGGAGTGGAATGTGTCAAATTTCCAATGCCAGAGCTGTGATTTTTTAATTGTGAATGGAGTATACATAAAACTTTGTTTCTAGGGTGATTGAAAAGTATTGAATGAACTTTCTATCGTTCACCATAAATGTCAATTCGATCAGTCGTACTTCAGAAAGAAATATTGATTTTATACTCTTCTGGGACATATAATTAAATATCTCCAAAACTATTAGGTTTGGACCAGACTTTACCTCTTTTACTTCAAAAATATTGCCTATCATATACAAAATTTTCGTTCAATTAGTGTGTTGTAGATATACTTCTTCAAATTTTAAGGTGTTGTTGGTTTAAAGGGATGTTATACTCTGGCCGACGGCACCGATTCTCCATTCAAAAAGTGCCTTTCATTTTCCCAAGTTCACGCCCTCAATTGTTTTCCTTGAAAGCTTGATATTTTTTTTGTTCTCCTGGAATTTCAGACAGTTCTCTGCAATTCCACACTTTCTGGAAGTCTTTTCAGTATTTCCATAATTTTCTGCATTATTGATGCGCCAATCCAAATGGATTTTTTTTTAAAATATAGAAAATTGATTTGTCGGGGGAACTCCAGATGAATTTCCTGAAAAAAATTGATGAACAACCGCCGAAAAACGATTATGAAGTCAATTTTCATAGAATCTCAAATTCAACTCAATTTTTGTCGTGCGGAACAATAATTATTCCAAAGAGAAGAAAATGAAGTGCCCTCAGGACATCCTTTAATTTCAATTTGAAAAAAAATCAAGCTTTTAGGTGAAAAATAAGGGGGTAAACTTGCAAAAATGAAAGGCACTTTTTGAATGGAGAATCGGTGCCGTAGCCGATTTTTTCAGGCGAAAAATTATTTTTTTATTATATATCGCAATCTGAAACTCTTTCATCTTCAGGTCAATTAACTTGCAAGCAGACGTCATATGTCAGCTGAACATTACTCGTGATCCTAGTAATTCTGTGTTGTATTTTTCCTCCCACATAGCTATCCCGTCAGAGATACCACTTAATACAGCCCTACAGTCAATGAAATTAACGCCGTTAAAATAAATTGAGCCAGTTTGGCGTGAGAGGCTCTAGGCCTGGGAAGGCTGAATCGATCGAACGACTGAGGATTCATCCGCTAACTTTTAGTTGGGGTGCCAGCCCAGCCGACAAATGCGCCCTTCTGCAGATGTATGTTCCAACAAATGAATGTCGTTGTACTCCATTTTGTTCTTTGGGATGACATGGCATTTAGGATGGTGTATCTCATGGAGATATGTTTGCATTTGGTGAAAAATTTGCTGTACAGACGATCAGGTCACTGCATTTTAATTCTTTATTCCGTCAGTTCGATATACAGATCAGAATATAACAAAAGAAAACGTTAAAAAAGCAAAAATATTCAACATTCAATTGAAAAACTCCGGAATATTATAACAATTCTTCTCCACAAGTAATGATTCAACCTTTTTTTTTGAAAATGAAAATATTAGAAGCATTCTGCACTTCCACAGGGAGTGCATTGAAAATTTCACAATCCATAAATTATGCGATGAAATTTAATGAACAATATTTCAATCTGTTGATTGAAAAGACTTCTCAATTTTCAATGAAGAGGGTCGCAACCAAAATGTTCATATACAGCTTGAATTTTTGGTTATAACCATGTTCCTTAAAACTCACTTGAAGACAACATTACAGCCACAGGGTATATCCTAACGCTATTTGAAAAAAATTAAAATGAATTCTAACGTGAGGAAAAAATTACATCTATATTGAATTTCCAACAAGGCAGTGTTTCAGAAGAAAGATAATTAGATGCTGAACAACTGTATGTATGATCAAGATTCAATACAACAGCTACAATAATTGAAAAATAATAATCATCAAAACAGATACATAGAACAGTTATTCTAATGAGAAAATTTCTAACATTCTCTTTAGAATCTGGAAGGTCTGCGAATGGAATTCATGGAATCTCGTAGAATTTTGGTGCCAGGTATGAACCATTTCTAATTGCCATGTTTTTCCAATTAACAGGTAGTTCAATTTTTTTGTTTGTTCTGTTTTTTGTATTTTGTACCTGACAAACATATAATTGATGATTCCTATTTGTGAATTCAGATATAAGATCTAACTATTAAGTAGTTATCCATATCGATAGATGTAGATCGGGTGATTTTATAGAAAAAATGTCAAAGTTTCATCAATTTCCCTGAAGAAATGGAAAAATAAAGAAAACATGAATACCAAGATATTTCGCATTGATCTCTTCTTCTTTCTTGATCCGTATATTCACATCAGGACATCAGTGAAAAAAGTTTTATCGAGTTCAAAATTGCCCCTTTTGCAGGATTTTTTCGTGATTTCCGCGAATTTTTTGAAAATACTTCTACATCGCCTAGAGAATTGAAATTTTCCCCACGTATAAATCGATTATTCTTCTTTTCGACCGTTTAAAAACTTTCTCACTGTATTGCAGCTCCGCTGCGATTTCAAGATTCTTTTGGCCCCATTTTTCAGACAGATTCCTTCGGGTCGGTCCACAAAGTTACCATTTTAGTCAAGTACAGAAAGAATGAATAGAATTGAACCAAGTACTGTTTCCTGTGTTATTCCAATCTCTATTTCATGAGTATCACTGAATTTGTTTGATTTTGTTGTCTTTTGTGCAAATAAGCCTCGAATAATTCAAGAGTAACTCCCACTGTATATATGAAGTATAACTTGAGTGTATCCTGTGATACATTGCCACATATGGTCATAGATTCACTTGAAGGTTAGAAAAAGAACTAGGAGAAGCCATCTTGCTTTATTTTTTCCCTACTTTATATTTCTTGACTCCATCGACTAGGTGAACTCATCAAATTCTAATTTCTCTGGAAAATTATCACCTTACCCTATTTAAATGCAAATCAGTAAAAGTTCCACCTAATTTCCAAACACAAACTGCAGGAGGAAATGGGAAACGAACAGGGTCAGAAGTCCCTGTTGATTATTTTTATTCTTGCAACATAACTTTTCGGACAGAAACTCGAATCATCAACAAAACTTATCACAACAATTGACTGCGCAAATTATTTGTCCCCCTTTTCAGATTATTCCGCCTTAGCTTCTTTTTCGCCATGAATATAAATTAGTTCACGTTCCAGTCGAAATTTTCGAAGGCGAAAAAGGAAATTGTTTTTTCATCCGAGATTATGGAGAATAATTTACGGAGTTTTTCTAGAGCTCCTTCTCAGAATGTTTGTTCGTAGGAGAGATTCGTGGAAGGAAACCAGATAGTTAATAATTCGTTTTGATATAAATTTCGCTGAATGAGGTTAAGTTCCAAAAAAAAAGTTTCATGAGGTGTTGATTTCAGGTAAATATGAAGAAGGAACATCAAAGCAAATAGTGGAAGAGTTCCTCTTTTTTCAATCACCTCGAGAAAATTAATGTCTCTGGTATTTCATCAACTAAGTGGAAAATGATTTTGTTCAAACAAGAAAATATTTTCACTCTGCAATAAATAATGTTGTAATTCAAGATCTCGAACTGAGTTTACTGTAACATGCTGTACTCCAACGAGATTGCTATTTCATTGATTCATCCTATTATAGAAGATAGACTTTAGGAAGAAGAGTTCACAGAAATCACTGGTGAATTCAGACCAGTTGGATTCATGGGGAATTTACATTCAGATTGTTATTTCGCATTCGATTCTTCTATTTTACAATTTGGTCTGTAAACGGTTCACTCAAATAATCAAGAAGTTCTCACTGTACTCAAATGTTCAATATCGAAATGGATTACGGAAATTGTTGAACTGAATGCGAAATTCGAAGAAGTATGGATTCAGATTTCATTTAAAACCAAAGCGGAACATTATCTACGAATACTGTTTACCCCATTAGGTATGGAGTTTCAGATCATAAAGATTACTCGAATCTACCCAGTGGAAAATAATTGAAACATAAAGCGGGATTTTATGCACGGCAATTCAGGATGAAACAGAATTTGGTATGTAATCGTTCTACAACGGGAATAAGAGCTCCCATTGTGCCAGAGAACAAATAAACCACTTCGTAAGCACTTTTCCACCTGCTCCTTTTATGGATCTGTAACTTTGACCAGTGGGTGGAATTAGAAATGGAGATAAAGTGGCTTCGAATCGACGCTTCTGACTGAGAATATATTTGAATTCGGAAATTAGCTAATAACTTCCATGATAACAACTTTTCTAAGGCTTTTCCTTGAGAAGTAACAGGATTTCGAAAATAAGGAAAAATATCAATTTTATTCTTGAAAATGTTGAAATGCTGACGAAATGGCATTTGCGGACAAATTCTATCAATAAAAGTCAATAAATGTGCATCAAAACGTTTCCCCATTTTTGAAAGCGTGTAACTTTTCAAGCAAATACCTAAGGGTTCTAAGCAAAAGAGAGGATTGAAAAAGGGAATACACTAACTATAATCTCGAAGAAAATACAATAAAATGGTATACAGATGGTTCCAAAACCGCTACAGGAGCTGGCGCTGGGATTTACGGGTCAAGTACCAAGTGTGCACTATCGTTAGGCTCCTGTACAAACGTCCTTCAAACGGAAATACTCGCAATCGGAAGATGTCTAGATATAAATCTAGAAAGAAACTATCAGAAGTGCGATATAGCTATTCATACAGATAGTCAAGCTGCTATTGAAGCACTGAGCTCCTACGTTATTGACCCAAAGCTGATTTGGGAGAGCCCAAACAAACTCAGTGAGGTAGGCAAGAAGAATAAGGTCTTTTTAATCTGGGTTCCCGGTCATTCGGGAATCGTATGAAACGAAGAGGCCAATACACTGGCCAGAAAGAGCGCACAAACGCCACTAACTGGCCCAGAATCCTTCTGTGGTATAGGAAAATGCACCTATAAGAAGGAGTTCATGCTGAAGGAGAGAACCGAAAGAGAAAAACACTGGCGGAATCTCCCAGGGATGGATCACTCCAAAAAGTTCCTCCGGAACTTTGAAACTGCTAGATCCAAAAAATATCTGGATCTCAGTAAAAACCAACTTCACTTATTCACTGGCTTTCTCACAGGACATTGTCGCCTGAAGAAGCATCTGTTGAGAATGGGTTTATCGGACACTGATGAGTGTAGATTCTGTGGGGAGGAGGAAGAAACTCCTATTCACCTGGTTACGGAATGCTATACCATTGCAAGCCAAAGGAAAGAGTGCTTTGGACAAGAAACTTGTAGAAGTGGGGAGTTATCCTCCTTGAAGCCATCCCAGATAATGGATTTCATCAAATCTCTGGAACTGGAGGGCGAGCTGTAGGAGGCGCGATGATAACAGCTCTGATAGGGGACACAATAGACACCTTAAGGTCTATTGTGTGAACTGTAACCCCTTTTCACTATAACTATAACTAAGGGCTCTAGTTCGCATGGATGACACCGTCTGATTTTCAACAAAAAATCATCTCCTCGACTCCTATAAATTTTCGTACTCTTTGGTCCCTGTATAACGATAGATGATAGATATCGAATATATCTTTTCATAATCTAGTTCGTCGTTTCAATAATTGTTCCTTTCATCCAGATTACTCGACTCAGTGTTGAAAGTACAATAAATCCCATTGAAAGATAGTATTCGGATCTGAAGTGAACTGCACAAAAGCTCAGTTTAACGCTTCACGAATTCACAAAAAGTATGCGTATTAACGAGCAAGCCTGAAATTCGAAAATTAAATTCCTGGAGTTCCGCTTCTTCAATAATCCTTTAGCAGGAATAATTCAGCCACCACAATCCTCTATGAATTAAAACATCACCGAAATATTCCACAACATCTGGTCTAAATTTAGACGGAAGAGAGGCGTAAGCGATGAACAGGGATAAGTTTCAATAAACTCTAGATAGTATTCTTCACAGACATTTTGAAAGGCCTGAAAACTTAATTTCGTTGAGTTGGGTAGAAGAGGTCAGTTATCGTTTCCGTTGCACTGAGAATTCCAGGGCACTGAACGGAATAACTTAGGAATTCAAATTTAGGTTTACGTTTGTTTGGAATGGACTACAGGAAACTATGAATCTCAATTTAGAGAGATGATGAAATTTAGAAAGGATCTGAGCTTTAGTTTTCAGTTCGAGTACGTACTGTTTGTTCTCCATTTCAATTTCGAAAAGTGGAATAAACTCAATGAATAATTTCCAGGAATATTCTTGATTATTGGGGATGTATTCAGAAGAAGTAACTCCTGAGGACGGCTGGCAAATGCTTGCAGAACAATGATGATAATAGATCATGGGTGCCAAATATCTCAAGGCGGTCCTGCTATTTTAAGGCGTTTCAAGCTTAAACAAAACTACAAAGAGTTTCGTTGCTCATCCTGCTTGATCACGAAAGGAAATTTACAGCTTACTTCATACCAATAAATGATGATTACATTCTCATTACCAGTATATGATATTAGGTACAGTTCCTCCTTCTGATATGAGGGTTGCATATCAATAGTCCCAATTATCATATTACCTACACCCTTTGAACTGGGGCTCCAATCCTACCTAATAACGGAGCAATATTGCACAATAACACAATTGCATGATTTGAATGTGAATATGCTGCGAGTCTGTTAATGCCAGGAACATTGCATCCCTACGTTATATATAGTTACACCTATATTGGTACAGAGAAATGGAACAATGGGCCTCGTTGAGATACGCTCTGCTCTCATAACCTATTATGAATATTGAGGAACCCTTGCTCTTTATGGGCCCATTCTGATAAGATTCATGAGCGCATGCACTCGTATGCGAGAAAATATAGTGATATATTCGCTGGGGCTTTCATTAGTCTTCATGTACAAGATTCGAAGTGACTGATTCGGAACTAATTCTGTACGTGTACATTCATGTCGTCCTTATGATCTTCATTCAGAATTCCAAACCTATTTCAAGTCATCTTCAAATGAAATAGTATATGATTATTATAGAGAAACGATTTGCCTCCGCTTTAATGTGTTTCGTTGCATACTGCTCCACAAATGTTGAGGAAGTTCAGAAATTTGGTGACTGTCTCTTGAAAACCAAATGTTCATTTCTGGGAAATCAAATGTTTGATCTCTTATATCAGTATATCTGAATGGTTTTGTGGATCCTGGTTTGATGACCCTTCCAGTTTCAAGCAAGTGGATTGCTTGACATTTGAATTCTGGATCAGTTATTTGTTCATGGTTTAACAATCAACTTTGATTCGAAATCTGAAAATTTGTTTTGCAATAATGACAAATGTAAACATAGTGCAGATGAAGCCAATAAGGACTGAACATGTAGAACATTTACTTCGTAGATATTCCAATTCTCTGTCGCAAAATGTCAAGCGAAGTGAAAACCCGAGAATTTATAGTGAAACTTATTCAAAATAATCAAAAATTGAGCTTCAAAAGAATCGCAAAAAAGGCTCGCGTTCGTCCGGAAACTGTATCAAGAGTTGTTACGCGATTCAACGAAGATCTTACAATTAACCGCAAGGAAGGTACCGGGAGGAAAAAGGGGTTTCATAGCCCAAAAAAATTGAAGAAAGCCATCAGCCTTTTTCAGAAGAATCCTAACCTTTCAGGACGGAAAGTGGCCCAAATAGTTGGTTGTTCGCAGTCAACCGTTCAGAAAATCCAGTCGAGTTGTGGGCTTAGAACATACAAAGTGCAGAAAGTACCAGACGGGAACGCTGTGGAGGATCAAGAAGCGAAGTCAAGAGCAAAGAAATTAAAAAAAGAGCTCTTGAAAAAATTTTCCTGTTGCGTGATGGACGACGAAATCTATGTCTTGGCTGATTTCTCGCAACTTCCTGGTCAGGAATTTTATACTGCAGATTCTCGTGGAAATGTTGACGAACAATTTCGCGTGAAGAAACAAGCGAAGTTTCCTAAAAAATTCCTGGTTTGGCAAGCAATTTGCATTTGTGGGAAAAGGAACAAATTTTTCGTTGGCCAAGGCTTTGTTGACTCGAAGAAATACATCGAGGAATGCTTGAAGAAGCGACTTTTACCATTTCTACGTGAGCACGATGTGTCAACAATCTTCTGGCCAGATTAAGCTTCATGCCACTACAGCAAGGCCACCAAGGAATGGTACGAAGCTAATGAGGTTGTTTTTGTCCCCAAAGAGGCCAATCTACCAAATTGCCCAGAACTCAGGCCAATCGAAAGATATTGGGCCCTAGTAAAAAGAGAATTGAAGAAGACTAAGAAATCAACGAAAACATTAGCGGAATTCAAGCAAAAGTGGAAGACATCATCCCAGAAAGTGACTGAGCACTGTAAGAAGCATGATGAGAAAAATCCATGAATTTTGTAAAAAATAGTTTTGGTTTTTTTATTGTAAAAACAGTTCTCATTAGAATTAGAAGATGATTCGAAAATGAGTTTGATTTTCGGAATCGGACCAGTGGTTCAAAAGATATAAGCGTTTTTGGTATTGTTAAGGCAGAAAGTTATTCCTGGCTCGTCTATCGATATCAAGATTCCGACGAAAAAACCTAATTTTTTTTAAAACTGCCGAAAATAACCCCTATAAAGTAGGTATACATATATTTGAAATCAGAAGAAAGAGCTCTACGGAGTGTGAAAATGAATAGAGGTCGTAAAATAACAGTTTTCATGAAATTTGTAGGTTTGCGATGCTTTTTATGCATTTCTTGGTACTGAATTCTGAATGCCCGTGAAAAATACTACGAATTTGCTCATTTAAACGTTTTTGTGAAACCAATATTAACAGAGATAGCTATCGAGTAAAATATAAAAATTCAGGGAATGATACGAATGAAAACAATGAAGATATAAAACATTTCATTGGTCTGGGAAAATGGAATTTTACAAGAACTAAAACTCGTCAACTGATGCATCTGGAATTATAAAATTCATTATTTCTTCCATACTTCACTCTGTACCTTAATGAAATCCAACAGACAAGTTATTATCACATGCTTCCTGCGCTCAAGGCGGCCAGCATCCACTCACTGCAGTTCCGTAGTAATTACGAGCGAACATGACAGGACTGACACAGGATTACGTGTATAGACCGTGCTTTTCTTGCTGAAATTGGAAAAACATTCTTTTCCGTTGTTGAATCGGATTTTTCTTCATGAGATTGCTTGTTGGTTCTTGACAAATCCGTTTATTCTCGAAATTGAATCATTTTGATTGATATTTCATGGATGATCTCCAATTTTTGCTTATTCAGTACGATACAACTTACCAGATCCTCCGCCACTTTGCAACTATGACTCGTACGCTCTTACCGGGAATTGATAATCAAAGGTTGAATTCTTTGGTTGTCGAGTTGATACAACAGTTCCTAGTAAAGTTTGAGTTCTGTCAATCTTTGGGTTTGTTCGGCAATGAAAATTGTAAGACTCGAACAAAAAAATTCACGAAACTGAGAAAAATAAGAACATTAATCGAGAAAGGATACAACAAAGTTATTCCGGGGTCGACTTAAATCAGTCCATAAAACTCTTCGTGGAACGAATATCCGGCTCAGAGCCTGGAGTATCCAATTTATACGTCCCATCAATACGTAATAAACCAGCTAACGAAGAAACCTAGCTGTGGGCCACCAAAATTTACATAATTCCTATTTCCTCCCACATTCTACCGATAGATTCCGAACGATTCTACCCTGATTGAGATGAAACGCCTACATTCAGATATTGGCAAACTTACCTAGTCATCTGGAGTTCCACCGAATTGAAAGGTTGCATTTGCACTGGCTTTCCCCAGTAGCACTATGCAAATGCCATGGAATCTCACTTGATACCTCAGAGATTATAACTTCATTACCGTGACAGAAGCGTTTTATTGAATTTAATTAAAGTTCATAGAAGGATGACTATGGAGCCTTAACATCTTCCCGTGGATTTCGTTCGAAAGTTTTAAGAAGATCCAATTGCTTCAGTTCGAAGAAGTTTAGAAGAGACGGATTATGGAAGTTTAGACTTTCTGAAGAAATTATATTGGTTAATACTTTCAATATGAAATTCTTAAAAATGTTTCCCTAATTGGATATGTGAATATTGGTTTTTCAAAATAGTCCTTCCAAGGACTAGCGGAAATTGGTACAGCTTTCTTTCGTTCATAACAATAATAATGACTGTTTGGCAGCAAATTAAGGTCCGTTTAGTGTAAAACTAAATGGATTTATCCTCATATCTCCAATCATTTGACAAGCAATTTTATAATTGGAAACAAATTCCAAAAATAATGGAATTTATTTACCTTAGAATTCGAAGAAGAATCTAGTTTCATTCCAAGGTACTCAGAAGTGAAATTATAATTGAAAACTGTACCTATTACTGAAACCTACTTCCTATGTTTTTAGTCAGCATTCAAATGATAATAAGACATTTCTGTTTTATTGGGACCCGGGCATAAACCCTTAATATTATAATCCATTCATGTATCTCAGAAATTTCGACATCAATCATCGATTCAGAAAATCCCTCTTTAGAGTCACGAAGTGAAGCCCTCAAGCTGAACCAACCAGGAGACAAATGGTTCCATTTCCCCCACTCCAAGTCCCAATTTTACACGAAATATTATCGTTCATACGAACTCCGTTCGTCGAGGACCTCTGAAACATGGCCATAATCCTTCATTTACAGCCACGGGAAATAGGTCAAAGCCCGGCAAATAACTTCATAGCAGTCTGCGGTAATTTTCTCATAATCTCAATTAATTACAACACTCAACGAGTTCAGGCGCGAATTTAGGTCCTTATCGAGTCATGTTAGGCGCAGTTAAATTGGTCTGCGCCTGCAATTAGGCAGGATCACTTGGTTTTATTTTCTCAAATTTGCAGCTGCACAGGGCCTTTCACGATGTGTTCAGTCGATCGAGTGTATATAGTTCATGATGTTCCTTAATTATTTCTATTCGCATGTGTGAAATACTTTATCTGGTTGCCTTGAAGGAGAGATCTCAATCATTGAGGTTATAGTCAAAAATCCGCAGCGAAATAGATAACCCTATGAATAATGCTGAAATTCCAGAAGAAGGATTCATATTTTCGTCCAGGATGATTAATATTTCAGATGGATCTGAAAAATGTCCTGTACGATCTAAAAATAGTTACTTCTCTTGGGATTTTTGAATTTTTCATTAGGTTATCTATCTCCCTGCAAGAATAACTTTCTTATTTGAGATCTTTTCTTCTTCAACTGCGTCGAATTCTTTATATAGTTCTACCACACTCCCCAAATGTTGAAATTCGCACAATTAATTCTGGAAGAATCTTTTCTGAAGAGGAATAAGATTTTTCTGTCAATTCTTCTTTCATTTGATCACCTTTACAACCTTCCTCACAAAATGTGTGTTTTTTCACGAAGAGAAGATTGGATTTACTAACCATTTCCAACAAAGTCCATTATAAAAATCTGCGCAACAGAACATAACATAATTCATTCAGCTCACACAAAATTCCTAACTATTGAAATCTAAGGTCAAGATCTTCGTAGGTTCTGTCAGATATATCCTTACGTATAGCTCCGACTGGTCCCTAGATTCATGCACTTCCTAGGACACATTTACCAATTACTCTTTCCTACTGAATGATGAAAAGACGTTCACATCATCTGTAGCAACGATAGGCTTAGTAACATTGACAGTGCTGCTTCACAATAATTTTTTGATGCGCCCACCCAGGGAATCTCGTGTCCCAGAATTCATCTGTGCGGACGCCCAAAGGATTCATTCCGCTAATATTTCCAACCCTTGTTCAACTGAATGATACATAAATTTGGCCATTCCTTCTGGCGAACTATTTGCAGCAGTCCAAACCGAACGCATAAATAATAAAAACAATAAACTGTACCGAGGGAAAACTGGGTCCTGCTGAACTGGCTGGCAGGATTCAGGCAACGTAATCGTGGAAGAATCCTGCGTGAATTATGAACGATGCCGCATTCACAGAGGTGGCTGTTCGCATTCGGTTTCCAGGGTGTTTTTGGTAAATACGAGATGAGCATGTGTGTGAGGCTTGTGGATTCATCAAGTATTCGCAATGTCTGTCTTCAGCTAATTGCTTCCAATTTTCTAAAATGCGATAAAATACTATAACGATCAAGGGGTCGAGAATTTTGACCAATGGTGATGCAGTGCCGTAAGAACGTTCTGATCTCGTCGAGGTCAATTTGAGATGCAATTGCTGAAGAATATGAAACTTTTTGTATCACGGAGATCTCATTATCTTGTTTTTTTCGTGAATTTCGTATAAACCCAAGAATGACCGAAATTATGCAGATCGTGCTTCATTTGAATTCAAGAAAGATGCACCTTCTCATCATGAACTTATTCAACACGATAGCGTACCAATTTTCGAATTCTTTCAGCGCAATCCTCGAGATATATCAGAATCTGGGACTTTTCCTGAATTTTTGGCATAAATTATATCTCCTTCACCGCTTGAAAAAGACTGACCGCAGTTTAAATCTGCGCAACCATTCATATCTGAAAAATTTCTATTGCTCCATCGTTCCATCCAATTTCGAAGTTTATCAAATATCTCTCGAAGTTTCAGACGCCCGAAATGCGCTCTATTCATTTACCGGTATAGAGGTTTACGTCGAACTTGCTGGCTTTTACAGATGTACGAATTAGAGCCAATTTCCGAAGAGTGCTCCTAGACGGTCTTCTCGTTTGGTGAATCATTGCATTGCAGGGTTCTCTGTGATGAAAAGGAGATGAGAAATAGCGGTACCACTCAACAATATCATTCAGACGAATCATGGAAAGTTGTATAATTTTGGGGTGAAATAACTCGGTTTGCCGAGATTGGACGAAATAAGGAAAGTTTGATATTGAAATTAATTTTTGGAGATGAGAGGTGTGCAATTCAACTTTTATCATATCAAAAGTTTTTGTTCACAGCAAATACTGACGAATGGTTGATTGCCCTTAATTGAATCAGGCAATTTGGTGAAAACGGTCTTGAGTTCTCAAGTTCGATCCAATTAATAAATGTAGCCGGGAAAATGAGAAGCAAATGAGATAGGCTTTCCGAAGAAACTTGGACCTCCAATTTTTGACAACATATTCGTTTAGCGAATTCAACATACCTTCAGAAGAAGAACAATATACGTAAGAGTGTTAGCATTCGATTTATGATATGAGCATGTGAAATGTGAAATGTTCTTTATTCTTGATTGGGAAATTGGTTCAAACCAAAATCATTTGTAACAAGTATTTCACGAATCAATAACACCCTCACTTTTGATGGTATAAACATGTCAACCAAACTCGTAAAACAATCTTCAAAAGGATAAAACAAAAAAATTCATCGTTTGCAAGATATTACCTAGTTCATAAGTTATTAAGGTTTTTATTTTTCACTTATACATTATATGTTTATTTTACCTTAGAAACGGTTGCTATAAATACACTCATTATGCCCGTGGGCATTTTAGCGGGCATTATGGATCATAACGCCCGCTCGTTGTGCGAGAAGCAAAATAAGCGGGCGTTATGATCCATAATGCCCGCTAAAATGCCCACGGGCATAATGAGTGTATTTATAGCAACCGTAGGAGCAATCGAATTTTATTGTAATTAAATGATATATTCGTGAAAAATAAAATCTTGTATGCACCTCGAGCGTTATTAGATCCTAACGCCCGGAGGGAAACATTCGGCCCGAGGGCCTTTGGCCCGAGGGATGAATGTTGCCCGCACTTGGTACATAAATAACTATTGAGCATATCGAGAACTTTTAAAATTAAATCAGGACCATATCAATCATAACTTGAATTTTTCAAACAATATTTTACAACTTTCGGAGCTTCTAGTCCATAAAGTTCAGAAAAACAGCAAATCTTCTTTTAACTCAACGTGATAGTGGCTCGCCAAAAAAAGTTGCAATGTTGGCATGTCACATGGATTGAACTCAAAATTTGTTGAATCTATGCAAAATCTCTGTTGAAATCTTGTAGATTGCATTTATTGTAAGAAGAAATTTTGAAAAAATCAAACTTAATATTCTGTTTCTAGAAAACGAAACGTTTGTGGTACCATTTTAAAGGGACTTTTTTCCTTAAAATTATGCGAGGAATCTCCTCTTTTCGTTTGTACCTCCAATTAAGGAACATCCTGTATTATTATTAGTCATTAACTAGAAAATCCTGGAAGATGAATAGTAGGTCAGAGGTTCGGTCAATCAGCCAAGTATGCGAGTGAAATATTCAACTTTGTCCAAGACGATCATTCGTATCTGAAAAAAAATTCTCTTCAACTGAAAGCGAATTTTGAAATTCAGAATCAACAATAGTATAATCTACTGTCATTCAGTATCCTTCTGGATTCCGATAAGAAATTTTTCTCTGATGAGATGGGTAGTGCATCAGAAAAAAGGCAGGGATTTATTTTATTTGAAAGTATACTTGCGATATTTACCGTAGAGTGGTTCAAGAGTTCCCAGTTCAATAACAGTTGACTTCACTGATGTGGAAAAATTGTAGATGTGAAGGTTTGAGAGACTTCTTGATGGTTTGAATGGGTGATTGTTCAAATTGTTTGTTTGTTGTTTGAAATGACCAAAGACTGTATAGCCTAACGAATCAGGATAATCTGTATCGTCCAATCCTCTGCTGTCAGATGAACGCCCAAATTCATTTTCTGTAGAAAGTTGACAAATTAATCATTAGCTCGTTTTTTCAGTCGATGATTTATACGTTGATATATGAGTTAATGAAGATGCCACTTTGGCTGACCTAGCAGAGTTTCACTAGATAATTGATTTCATGTCAATATTACTACTCATAAATGTATATCCGATACGTTTATTAGGTATTAGAAGTGGACCTACTCGTATATTGCAATAATTGGATGGTCACTTACATTTTACGTCTTGCGAATTTGTGTATCATCATAACATAAAAATTTCTTCTTATATTAACAACATAATGAGCACCCAACATAGTTAATAGAATACTGATATCTAATTGAGTACATATAGTTTACTTTGGCTGTACATCATACTTTAAGAAGAAAAACTTTGTTTATGTAGGGAATACATTTCTTTCAATGACCTGTGGTTCTGACTCTTCTCGAAAATTTTGTATGAAAATAAAAATTTCCTTCAAAATGAACCCAAGATCTCTCAAAACTATCCCCTCTCTTTCCTGTTGATGGAATGGTGCACAATAGCTGCTATTTAATTTTGACCACTACAGATCATTATAATCTGACCAGAGAATTCATTCCTTCTTAGCATTCGTACATATACAGAGTGTAACAGCCAGATGGAATAAATTCGATAACGAATAAATGAGGGCGTGTTGGGAAAAACGCTGGGTCAAGTCGATTTGTAATTTTGAATGCGCATATTTTTCAAGAAAATAATAGTATATGGGGTGCTCCATGTGACCGTGACCAATATCAACTTTCTTATTTCAAATGCAACCCTCTGTATATTATTTATTTTTTGAATTATTCAGAGAATTCTAGACACAATTCATGCGCAATGTCCTATACCTATCTTCAACTATTTCGGAAGTGTTTTCAGATTTATTGCAAAAATCAACGTTTTGAATAAAAATTATTTTATTTCACAAATTCAGTACATTACACTTAAAACCTCATAAGTAATACTGATTATTTCTTAATTATTGAAAAAAACAAAAAAAAACATTAATGTCAATGTAGGAAATGTTCAAAATGCTCGCCGCGAACGTCTTAGCAACATGCTAATCTGGTGTAGAATTGTCTTCTAACGTTACTCAACACTTAATATTTCCGTGAAGTTTAAGATTATGCCTAAAATTTTCTGTAGAATCCGAAAAATAAATAATATACAGGGGTTGCATTTGAAATAAGAAAGTTGGTATCGTCCACGGTCGCATGGAACACCCTATATAATTTTATTTTCTTGGAAAATATGCGCATTCAAAATTACAAATCGACGTGTCCGAGCGTTTTTCCTAACACCTCCTCATTTATTCGTCATCGAATTTATTCCATTTGGCTGTTACACTCTGTATGATGAGCAACAAAAATGAATAACGGATCCAGGATCCTACATTTTCGTTTTTGTGTCACGAATATCTGACTCGATTATTAATCCGGTACCTTCGAATATAATTTGTATGCTATGCCCAATCGTTTCATATGTTGAAGACAGTTATCTGATTTGGTTTATAAATAGCAATATTTTACAACATTCTCAATGATCAATGATGAAGGAATTTATGGAAAAAACAAGCAATTTCCAAATTCTCTACTCATTATCCAGTCTCATTTTGATAAGAAAAATTCTTAATTTAATAATCATGATGGATGAGTAGGTGGAATGGATAAAGCTATATAAAGCTTATACTGCTTTGATATCTTCTCCATCTTAACATCGATTATATCTTCTATGAACTAGTTCCTATCAAAACCTGTTCGATTAAAAATAGCAGCGAATATGCATATAAACACCCAGAAGCATAAACATTCGAGAATGAGGCATTGATCAATTTCTCATGTAGATTGGTGTTTTGAAACTGAGAAAAGGGTGCATAAAATTATAAGAACCAGTTTTTTTAAGGGAAATCTACCAACTGAAAATGAAACAACCATTTTCAGCAACTGTGTGAGCAGAAAATTTTATATAGAGAAGATATTTTTGTTCAGTTTTTATTGAAAACACGTGAATACAAACACCAAAAAAATATCTTCAGGAACTAACATCCAAAATATGTACACAATTAGATTCATAGGTGTTTATTGCTTCAGTACCATCGGTATTTTAATTGATGTCACTAGAACAAAAGCACCTTTCATATTCTATTGCTTTTTATACTCGAGTACATGAAGAGAGTGTGGAATTAACTCATTAACGTAATTCAATATTGGTCACGCAAATATAGAAGATGTGAGAGAATTTAGTCTTTCGGCATATAAGAAAACCGCGAATATTATAATTTCCCAAGCTTTCGAGAGAGTGGAATCCAATAAAATAACAAAATAAGTATTAAAAAAATTAGTTCTCACAGGGTGGAACAGAAAAAAATAGTTCATGACAATATTCCAATTTGAATCCATCAGTTCTTATTTACAATATTTGTGTGAACATATAGCGAACTTTTGATTTGACTAAAGCGTTTTTTGAAATGGAAACGAAACATTGGACCAGGACATCAGAAATTAATGTTTCTTTTATATCAGAAACACAGTCCTACTAGCTTATTGCGAATAGAATATGTGAATTTTTATATGTTTGAATTGAATTCGATTTGATACTAAAAACAAAGTTTCCGAAAGGCGTAGCAGGTTAGTAGCTCAGAAACTAGGACATACTTGAGACAATAATATCTTACGATTTGTTGGATTTTTTTCAAACTCATCCGGAATTCTATGGACATCCCTCCAGGCACTCACGGTATATTTGTTTATTGCTTCATTCATTCAAAGTTCTGAGAACACTGAATTTGATTTTAAGCGATGGCTTCCTGATGTTCAGGAATTTGAACGGATCCTAATATCAGCAGAGGAAGTGAAAAACTAACCGCCTGTTTTTTTCGAGTAGCATTGTGAAAAAAGTTTCCGTCTATTAGTTTTACTGAGCGTAGATGAATAGCAAAGCATGTGCATGTTATGTATTCTAGTCGATCTTCACGACGTGAGCTAATAGAGTGATGTCAAGAACTACTTCGACAACAGAAGCAGGTCAGGTAGATTCCTAAGTGGAATGGATCGTAGACCAATTTTCATCGTCCGCACATCTTAGCTTTCACACTCGTCCACCATTGCCTTCATTAAAATAATTTGAAGATTCATTTGCTATCGTATTATAACGAAAAGATCGTTGAAGAAAGATCAATTTGAAAATATAATTTCCCATCCTGGTTTCCATTTTTTGTTATTGCTCCAAAATTTGAGTAGATACAAAAATCCAATAGCCCCGCTGAAAAGCAGTAAAAAATGTGCCCGAAAGATGTGTTCATTTCGAGAGCGTAGATCCTATAATACGGAAGTTAAAGTCAATTATAATAATGGACCAAATACCAACATCGCCCTGTAGCTCAGAAACTAGGCGGCGTAGTAACTTGGGGTTTTCAGCAATTTATGTTCCTCGAAAAAAGAGAACATGACATGTATAATACTTTTTCTTTCTCTATCTCTCATAGTTGAGAAGCTGTAGTGGTAAACCATCGAAATCTAGCCAGCCTGTATAGTGACCAAAATTATGAATTTATTCCATTTGGTTTTTTCACACTGTATGTATAACATTCGACCTCACGCCAAACCCTCCTAGAATTATGCACAGGAATAGGAAATATAATATGAATTCCTTCAAAATGAAAAAATTGTACTTTCAGGCAGGTATTCATTTAAATTCAACAGAACTACATTCATTATCTATTTTCAATTTGATGCATGTTTCTGTCCAGAATTGCCAACTCTAGACCAGCCATTTATTTCACAAGGTAATTCATTGCATCTAATTCGAAATCGATATCCCATTTAATATCTTCAATATAACTATTTTCCTCGTATCACCTCAAACCTTAACGGTTCGTCGCTTAACGTCACGTTGGAGTCTCCATTTTGAAAGTGGTCTCTTTCGGCAATCCATAGTTGAAAAAGGAATCAACTTCGCATTTCGTGATGAAAATGACCCCAGTTTTAGGAGGAACATCGATCAACAGTTGAGATCCGTTTTTTCTAGCTTATGGAGCAATTATTCTTCCTCATTTCAATGTTGCAAATTCTATTTCATTAAAAGTCACATTCTCTACACTTTTGGTTGTATACTTTTATGTTAACTGTGTAAAATAATAAAGATTCAACTAATAATGAGGGAAAATTAAGGAACTTTCATCCTTAATTAGATCTCTTATGGCTTGAATAATTTGCAATCCTATTTTAGGACGCTCTGAAGAGCGATGAAGTTTTTGGTATATCTTCGAAATATTCTGATTGAATATTTTCTACCGAATATCTATAAATGAATAAAAAAATTCATAAAGAGTTCAATCAGAAAGTTCCGAATATTTATTAAGTAGTGCACGGAAAAACAAATATCTGTACCAGATTCATCAAAATTCGGTTTCATCCAATGTTCTAGGTTTTTCCTCATACTTCTGGTAGAAAGTGACCAGCGTTACCGTTATTTAACCTATAGACTGTAACTAAGTGGTACATTTGTGAGTTTCCAAATTAAATTTAAATGCATCGACACACTACCAATTACGAACTAATGAATTAATTCGGATGATTCAATGGTGTCCATATCTAAGACGCCTCCGTCTTTCTCTGAAAGTGTAAACAAGATTGTCTGTGTCTTGTGGGGATCTATGAACGAAAGTATGTCGTGGCGGATCAATCTGTGCGTTCTGTAACCAATTATCCTAAGAAAGTGCCAGAAAAGGATCTGAAGCAGAAAATATGAGGAACAAAATCAAAAACGAAAATTTCACATTCGTATTTCGTTCTACACATTTTCAAGCCAACTACAATCATCAGTTATCATTAACAATTCAAAATTGAGCTTCAACTCAAACGGGGGGTTTATCATTTTGCCATGATGTCTGTATTTTTTCAATTCTGTGCCAGAAATGGCTACAAGCAAAGTTTTGTTTGAACGATTTCTTCGACAGCTGATGTAAAATTTTTCTTGACAGCTGCTGCCGAATTATCATTGACAGCTGTCAAATATGTTTTCGTTACATTCTCGAACGCGAATCTACCTACAAGATGCACGTCAGTGCTTCAAATGAAACATTTTTTTAATCATAGTCTGTCTAAGTTAGTGATATTGTCTAACAAATGGTTCAAAAAGTACCAACAGTCCAAAAAATAGAACAACATTCTTATTCAGAAGACTCAATAAAAAACCAATTTTCTTAACGGTGTTCGATTAGTTTGTGGGAAAAAATTGATAATCCAACCAATTCCGTTCGAAGAAAACGAAAAACCGCAATCCCATGCGGCGTGGTACTCATCTAGTTGCACCTGTACCATCAACACCAAAACCGCAGTTACAGTTCTCCCATACCCACCCATCACCAACCAAATTGATAAGTTTATAGTGGTGAACTTGAGCGCGGTGTCTGATCTTAGTGAGCCGATTCTCTTGGCACTGACCGTTCTTTGATCTCGAGAAAACAAAACTATGCCGCGATCTCTGTGTACTCTTTCCGGGATGATTCGATGGTGACAGTGAATTTCTTAAAATCAGTGCGTGCTCCCATTACTTTTTATATGTGTCAAGACAAGGGAAGAGAACCAAAGCAATGCTTTTGTGTTTTTTTGGCCTTAGCATCCTGATAACCCAGGCGGTCGCTACAGTCAATCAAACAATTGAGGTGATACCGGATTCCTACGCTAACGCGACACAAAACACGCTATGGAGAACATTATTAGAAGACTGCAAAACGCCTACAGCCCAGTGCGTGGAGAAAAATATGTACAAATATCTGAAACAAGTCCTAGAGTACCCCAAAGACTACAGTTTAACAAGTTTTCTAAAATTCGCCAAAAACTCCTTAAATTATACGCAAGCAACAAACGATAACAGTTCGGAGGATCGCGAGGAAGAGCAAGGTAGTCAGCAAAGGAGTTCCTTCGATGAAATGTCGAGGACGTTCCAGGAACAAGGAGTCAAATTTATGATGACCCATGACCTTGAGCTGCAAATGCCTGAAACGTTCTTCGAAGGAGCTACTTTGAAAATTGCTCCAAGAAGTTTGGAGGGAAATGGGGCCCTTGTCAAAATGGAGTGGATCCCAAAGCAAGTACCGGAGAATGCAGTAGAAGGCAGAATTTTCTTCAAGAAATTGAGTAAGTTTTTGTTTAGCCAATTATCTGCGCTAGAAAGGATAAAATGGAAATAGTTCTGACAAAATAATGACATTGAATATCATGTTGGTGTTGATTTTACGTTTTTGTTCCTCCGAAGTTGTAATCATCACAAGGAAATTGTAGATTCACTTGTCACTTGTATAGACGAGTCAATCACTTTAGAAATCAACTCGCCGAGTTTTTTTCATCATGAATATTTGAGAAGAACCAAAACAATCCACACCAACGGCATTCTCAAGCATCTGACATTGGTCAGCCCAAATATGAAAAATTTTGCGAAAGGATCTTGTCCTGCACCCTCTAAATTCAATTTGGCCCAAGAACTGAAGCCACATGACCATAGGAGAAGCCATTCGTTCTCGTAATATTGGAGGAAGAAGACCATCTTTGGTCAAATGATTTCGTCAACCAACAGAACAGCGTTATTTAATAGGTGAAAACCCCCATTTACTTGAAAAAACACCACTTCATCCACAGAAATAAGTGTATGGTGTGGTTTTTATGTCGGTGTTGTTATTGGATCGTTTTCTATTATCGAAACGACCGTTACGTTACGTTACAGTCAATGAAAAACGATACTGAGACATGTTACAACGGATTTTTTCTGACAATTCCATGATACCTATATGGTTTCAACAAGAAGGCGCCACAAGCCAGACCGCGGATGTATCTCACGAATTTTGTTGAACATTATACAGGGTCTTTCACGAGGAACCTCACCCATATTTATACGGGAAACTACTGAACGTATTTTCATGAAATTCAGCACTTATAAGTATTTCACGATGCTGATGAAATATAAAATATTTTCAAGGCATGAGCACCTCCGGTTTTTCCGGAAATGACGTCAACTTCCGTTTTTCAAATTAGAACACCATTTTTTTATTGCAGAAATAGATTCCTTAAAAAATTTCAAGTTATTTTGATGTAACATTCTTCAGTTTTGGTTGGAAAATTCTCTGTGAGCGGGAAAATTCGAAAAAAAAATCGAAAATAGAGCTCCGCTGAAACAAGAATAACTTCGAGGTTTTTGGATGGAAAATTTTCATTTTTGGGATTTTTCAAGATGTAAGATTGATGTATCCACTTCAAAAATCGAAATCGCGGTTCATGATACAGGGGGTGAAAAAATCGCTTTCAAAGTTAGGGATGACAAAATCGTGACAAATCAATTTTTTCAAATTAGAACCCCATTTTTTTATGGATATTTTCTGAGTTAATATCCACTTTAGGGCAAGGGTGTGATGCATACACTCACATTATTTTTTAACGTAGATTCAATATCTGCCATAAAAAAATGGGGTTCTAATTTGAAAAAATTGATTTTTCACGATTTTGTCATCCCTAACTTTGAAAGCGATTTTTTCACCCCCTGTATCATGAATCGCGATTTCGATTCTTAAAGTGGATACATCAATCTTACATCTTGAAAAATCCCAAAAATGAAAATTTTCCATCCAAAAAACTCGAAGTTATTCTTGTTTCAGCGGAGCTCTCAGAGCTTCTCAGAGAGAATTTTTCAACCAAAACTGAAAAATGTTACATCAAAATAATTTGAAATTTTTAAGGAATTTATTTTTGCAATAAAAAAATGGTGTTCTAATTTGAAAAACGGAAGTTGACGTCATTTTCGGAAAAACCGGAGGTGCTCATGCCTTGAAAATATTTTAGATTTCATCAGCATCGTGAAATACTCATAAGTGCTGAATTTCATGAAAATACGTTCAGTAGTTTCCCGTATAAATATGGGTGAGGTTCCTCGTGAAAGACCCTGTATATCGAGTAAATCGACCTGTCGATTGCCGGCCTAGATCGTGTGATTTAATGCCTATAGACTTATTATGAGACTACATTGGCCCATCGATCTAAGCAGGCATGGATCTATGCCAACAAATTAATTGATATGGAAGTATCGAAATGAACTACCATGATTTAAGGAAATTAAGAAAAACTAAACATAGGATTCCTTGGTTTCATTAACACCAAACTCTTATTTTTTTCAGAGAAAAAGATCAGTCAGAAACTACTCTACGCCCTGCTGGCCATCCTCATAGTCATCAAATTACTGGCTGTGAAATTCCTCTTCTTCCTCCCCATGCTCATGGGAGTAGCCGCAGCCAAGAAACTCCTCATCAAAATACTCTTCTTCGTCTTCCCGGCCATCAAGCATCTCTTCAAACTCTGTCCGTACGTACCACACGGAACTAAATTCCACCATCACAAACACCAGATAGCCCACATACATCACCTAGGGGGAATCCACCATCACCCACATCATCATGATGATGGCGTCGAAATCATACATCCCCATGCTGATGGACCACCAATTTTAGCAGGAGGAAACTCTCTTCATCATTTCGTTGATATTGATCCACCGCATTCACCATCATACAAGCCGCATGAACATGATTTGGAGTATTATGGTGGAGGGCCAGGATTTGGAGAGGAGTGAGTATTCCTTTCAACACTTTAAGAAGTGTCTGGATGATATTCTCGAAGATTTTGGAACATTTGATCGTCGTTCTGATCTTGAAAAATTTAATGTTCACCCTAGGAACTGAAGCCAAAAAATCCCTGCTTTCAAATGAGGTACATTTCTGCTTAACGGTGTTAACATTAATACTTCGACCCAAATAATTAATTGTTCTTTCTATTGGGAAGTTATAATTGATGTAAGAACAGTTTCTGAAATGTGACATTGTGTTGAAGAACAATACAAGCGTTAGTTCAAATTCTTAACATTCCACGTTCCTTCCTAATGTCAAATAGTAATAAATGTACCCCAGATGACCACAAACACTGAAATATGAATAAAAAATTGATTTGAAAACTAGCGAATATCATTGAGACCATGTGTGGTTGACCTACTGACCAAAAACGAATTAACATTTGCGGTTAAACCTTTTGGACATTGGCTATTGTTTCGAATTCCAACGTCTCTATTTGTATAGGTGAGTAAAGAAAATAGGACACTGAAAGTAGTGCTTTATAAACAAAGACAAATTTCTCTAACATGAATCGAAACAGCAATAAAAATGGTTTTATGGCCCACACATTTATCAATTTGGTAATAAATTTTCCAACTCTTTTCTCGATGTGAAATGAAGATAGATCATTATTGATTTTGCGGAAGTCATATTCTCTCATATTTGGAGGAAGAACAATTTATGTTCTGGGATTTTTCTCGATGAGACGCGCGAATATTATACTGTCCTGGGTAGGCGATCATTTGAGATAGATAAAGTTGATCATAACCAAGAATATTGAAAAAATTTCAAACTAAATCTTGTATTCTGAGTCGTTATAATGATGGCCACAGGAATACTCATCTCAAAAGAAAGTTATACATTATAGTTGCTGTCAAAACTCATCAGTTATTTCAAAATACCCAGAGCATGAAAAAATCTCACATCAAATGTCAATTCGTGGTGATTGTCACATCGCTGCACTATATAATTTGGAATTACTACTATTCATGATCATATAATAACAGTAATCATGGCTCCATGAGTGAATTTGGGCGTATATGACTGTCTTTGAGTTCCAGTTAACGACTCTCATTCGTCTGGTTTTCGTCTGCATGCGAAAAAACTGGAAATCATTATCAGGATGGCAAACTTTCTCTCTCGAATATGTTGTACATTTTTCGTCTCCAAATAATTAATGCAATAACTTGACTTTTCTCAATTATCATAACATTATCGCTACTTTCAGTCAGATTGATAAGGCTTCTGAACATATTAATTAATGAATCCTACTATCTGAATATTCGGTGTAGTGGATAGTTAACAACCGGAAATAAGGGGACACCTGAAATGATTTCATGGTTTGCGCAAAAAACATAAACTCCTTTCGTATTCAAATTTTTAATCATAGTCTCCTTTTCCACGATCTCTTCTTGATTGAATTGGTACAAACAGTTTTAGGTACATCTATACTCCATTCACAATAATGAAATCACAACTCTGGCCTTGGAAATTTGACACATTCCACTCTGTATCGAAGTTATGACGTTTTTCAAAATATTTTTATGTTCCAAGTCAACACTATGTTGCCCCTTCTACATTCTTAGTGTATTTCTCAGAATGTTCATTTCATTTTGGAGAACACAACAGAGAATTGTGAACAATATTCTACATGTAAAGGAGTTTTTTGATGTATGATTGTAGAGATTTATAGATGTGCTTTGTTTTCATCATGATATTGTATGTGATATGATTGTGAGGGTGCATAACATTTCTATTTCTTATATTTCTTTATTTCGAATAAATAACAGTTTTATTCATTCATCACAAAGACAATAAACATAATAACTAAATTAATGAATTTGTTTACAGAGAAACTGATAATTTCAATGCAATATTAACTGAGTTTTGGTTATACATTAATAAGCAAGAATGTCAATTCCTGAAAGCTTTATAGATATAGATCTCATTTATTTGATCTTATGAACAAGGAGTAAAATATTCTGACTGCATAGTTATTTATCAGTTCGAAAAATATTCATACATTACTACCACAGTAGGTTTGTACAAATAAAATGGAATAGACACAAATCATTTGCCATTATAAATAATGACAAATGAAATGTGAATACGAACTAGGTAGCTGCCTTCTCAGCTGATGATTTTATATCATCATTTTCTTCTTTTAAAATGGAATAGTTCAAACATATGCTTCACATTTATCATTCACCTGTTCTAAAATAAGACACAATCTCCTGGAATATGGAATAAAGCGATGTATTCTGGGTCAATATAGCCTATTCCTACTTTCGGCAAAGGATTGATAGGAATGGAAGCTCCAGTGACACATTTCAATTCATCGGAATCTGAATTCAACTACCGTTGAATGCAACATAGTCATATTTCTTTTTTTCAGCTTTTTCGACGTGTTTTTTTTTCTGAATCGTGAAAACGATCAACAATAATCATTTAGAGACCGATGATGGCCATCCAGAACCCGTTTAGGTACTTACGAGAATCATGCAATTTCATTCTGCAAGTTCTTTCCTCATAATTCCTCGAAAATCCTACCTGAACCATATTTTCCGGTCGCTTTCGTTAGAAGATCGTATAAGGAAGCCTTTTTTGTCCATTTTCACATTCCAAATGAATTTTGAGCACCAAAAACGATACCGAAACTAACCAAACTTCTGGGGAACCGGAATTTCGTTTGAAATCTTTCTAAAGGGCCAGATACCTAAAAAAACTTCGTTATCAAGTGTAAAAAGGTCGATTAGTACTTACTTTCGCTTTATTTATGCTTATGAATCGATTTCTGGTCCAATTCAAATTTGACGTTCGTACTCACGCCAAAAGTCGTAAAGGAAAAAGTGACACTTGCACAAAATTTCTTATATCGACGGGAAACTTCCTCTGGACGACGAAGAACGGAAAAATAGTCGATTTCCTATAGATATTTCGCCCCAAAATTGCCGATCGATTCGAACTAACAAAATGTGGAATAAATTTGATACTTTTACTTTGGTGTAAACAAAGGAACTGTCAACGTCGTTTTGTCATTAACGATATTTTCTGTACGCGCACAGACTTTTCATCAGGTGCACCAACTCCTGAAAACGAAACCATGACCTTTTATGTGATTAAATAAAAGTGAATGGAGTATATGTATAATAAAAAGGTAATCAGATTGAACTGAATTTCCACTTCACTATTCGTTCAATCCTAGTCTCTGTCCTTTCATTATGTGGAAGAATGAGATTTTTTAGTCAACAATAAATTTAATTTCTGCAGAGAATAGTCCCAATAAGAAAAAATCTGAAAAATGCTGACCGAGGAATCAATTCTGGCGGAGTATTTGAATAATCTGGTCATTAACCTGTATTCTACCATTCTTTTTTGATTGTATTCACTTCTATCGACGGATATCTAACAGAACCTGTCCTTCACTTCTACAGCATCATAAGCAACCGGAAGGACCCGTACCTCGAAGACAACGAGATCTCAGGTCAAGGTCATGGACGACCCACTAAGAAAAATCCGAACAGACCACTCACGCCTGCTGAGATAGAGAACATGTTACTGAAAGCCGAAAAGGAAGCCTTGGTAATTATAATATGTTTGTTTTCTGCCTATCTATTGATTTGTGGTATGTTTTGATTAAGCTATCTTTCTTTATTTGTTCAGAGAATTAACACCATGTGAAAGTTTGATATCAGTTTCTGGACTTTCTTTTTTTCGAAAATCTGTATCTCTTCGTGGATATTCGGATTTTTTTTCGAGTAAATTTAATCGACGATCGTTTTGAGCCAGAATACAATAAGGATATGAACAGAACAGTCGCATTTTGTGGAGGTATGGAGTTGTTCTTTCGCGATTGAATTCCCTGATTTTTCCGAAGGAAAACCAATGCTACTTCTTATCCGAATTGACTGTTCAACGTTGCTCCAATGTAAAGACCCACACAGTCGATTGTTGTTTTATTTAGAGATAATATGCATGAAAGCATGATCCGTTTGTTGAAACTACTCGTAGTCAATTTTATATTCAACTACAAACAGGAAATTCCACATAAGCCAAAGTTCTTGTTCATGAATGCTAATCGTATGTTTCCCCTTCATAAATAACATCGTCATAGTTGCCTCCCGATTCCATGAAATATTCATTGCGGATATAATCCAGTGGGCCATATAATGGTTTTTTGTATCGGAGGAATGTGAAAGTTTTGACGTTTGTTGCAATGATTTCTCTTCTTCGGCTGGCACAAACCGTCTTGGCGTAATTCAGTGCGTAACAGAAGTGCATGAGAAAAATGCATCTCTGTTTCTATAATACAACAAAATTACTATCATTCCGTTATGGGAGTCACACCTCCCATTTGGTTGCTTTATACCTAGGAGTCCGTCAGAGCATGCAACGTTTTCAAACAAAGAATGTTCATGTCAGGAATCTATTCTTTATGATAATTGATAATCTCAACAAGTTCATAGATCTTTTTCTTTTTCAAATTCAATTTCATTGAAGTATATGAGGAATATAACTGGGAAGAAAAGAACAAGACCATAGCCATCCTAAATTTTCCGCTAGCATTTCAGCTCCCAAAAAGACTCTTTCGACTGATTTCTCGAAATTATTCCACACAGATCAAGGCCAAGTTACAGCAGGAAAAAAGACGTATCCAAGAAGAGAACGCCCTACTCCAAGAGCAACTCCGTCAAGCTATCAAAATTCAAGAGCAACTCAAACTCCAGCAGATGAATATCATCAGCAAAACGAATCCTCTTCTCAGGAATTCTGTACCAACTCTGCCCAGTCCGTTCCTTCAGAGTCCTCCTCCACCTCCAGTCGACACTGTTTTCAAACCTTACCCCTCGCAAAACCAGCAGATTAACAAATCTATTTTGAAGTTCACCGGTCCTCAAGCAAACATGGTACCAAATTCTGTAATGTCGTACCATGGAGGTGTTAGTGAAGTGCATCAGGGAACAGCAACATTTTCGAAACAAGGAATGGGTAAATCCCAAGCAACGACTAAAGCTTCTGACAAATCCAGTGTATCGGCCTCGAATGTGGAGAAACTGCAGGGTGCCACCAATAATATAGATTCAGAAGCGCACAAGGTTGTTATACAGGAGGCTATACAGAAGGCAGCCAGTATCACCTACGATCCTTTCTACAGTCCCATATTGATGAAAATTGATAAAATTCTTGTTAATTTGGGCTATTCCGACGAGCCCTGCAAAGAGAGACTGATCTGTTTCATGTACAAGAGTCCGGAGAAGTACAGTCCACATAGCAACCTCCTTTCCAATGAATTGAGCAGGTGAGCCCATTTTTTACTTCATCAGTAATTTTAATTTTTTAATTTTGAGCAGTGATTCATTAGAATACCTAGTCAAAAGCCTTTTCTTCTTTTTGATTGTTTGATAGGGTTGATGCAATTTGGTTTTCCTTTCTGCTGATTTGTGTTAAAGACCTTGGGGAAAATGCTCCTTCACTTTGAACTCTTTATTATCTCACATATGAATTACAACGGATCAGATGTGTTTTTATGAGATGAGGTATAATTGCGAAGATATATGCGAATAAATAAAATGTATTCAACCTAAAGAAACTTACTGCTACTTATTAATCATTCTTCCACGCTATGAGCTTTGTTTCAATTAGTAATTCATCTGAAAAAAACAGTATTACAGTCATTTATAGTCATGTAGCTTCTTCATTCTAATTATGTTGGTTATTAGAAAGTCTAACAAGGTGAATTTGTATGATATGTGAATATTTGTAATCAAGCTCCGAGAATATTCATTGAAGTATACGGTTTTGTTTTTAATTATATCCATCTCGATGTAAAATTCGAATCTAGAATCCTGGCTAAAAAATTAAACGTTCTTGGTTCTCAACATCTAGTTGATGCGATAGGTACAGTTCCTTTCTTTCTGGAGATTTTGGATAACATTTTCAGCAGTATGAATGATGATGAGAAATTAATTATTTTTTCCCAAGAATTAAATTCCACTTTTAATTCGTCATTAATGGTAACGGTTACTGAAATAACAATTTAGGAACTTATTCATCGGTTCCACTTTCAGATCTGCTGAATGAGAGGTACTCAGTTTATGGGTAAAGCATAAATTCTTTCGGATGATGTAGGATAGCTCATAAATTTGGTACAAATTAAATGTTATTGGCACACATTCAGTCGAAACAACATGAGGAGAATAAAATGATTAAATACCAGAAGGTTGATATCGAAAATGTTTTCGTACGAGTTCAAAGAATTTACGGTACCATAAAAAATTTCGAACTTAACGATGACAAAGTCGGATAGTTCAAATCCACATCAGTGTTGCTATATTACAAAATTTGATTAGCAATCGTATTGAAAAAATGCATGGAATACGAGATTTGATTAAGATAACCCAACAAATCAATATTGTGGAAATATTCTTAATGAAGATCGATATCTCAGCTCCTTTCACTTCAACTTCTGACCAAATTTTAGGTCTTTGGATCACGAACCAGCATTGGAGTGAATCCAAAGTTACTTGGAGGAGTCATAAAATCTTCCACATTCGTTCCTCTGATATTATGTCGATTTCGAAGGAATTTTTATGTGAAAGTTCTCATGAATTCTTCAAGTCACTTTGGATCGACCATACCTATCCTTCCGTTCGAGTAGATATAGGAAACCGAGTCCAGAACACAAAAACTCAATTTGTTTACAAATACAAATGATAATTTTCAAGGCTTGGATCTGTTGCACCGGCTAGATTGCAATTACGACCGGTTTGTAGATAATCTGGTATCTTTCCTCCTATTCTGAATCCGCATCGACCACTTTCACGAATTGCTTTCTTTTTTCTCTTGCTCTCCGTCTGACCCAGCCGGCTTGATGCCTACTCGATCTTTCACTAGATCAAGGTTGTCTTTGAGATCTTCTCAATGGGTTAAACAACGGACAATCGAGTCATGTGGGCCAATATTCGGGCTCACTTTCGCTGGTACCTCGAAAACTTATCGGTTTAAGTTTCCTGTGACTAATAACTTGTGTAAGAATTTATTGAGGTCGAGTAAAAAATTCTTTTGAAGTTTTTAAAACTATATCCTTATGAATATATGCCAAATTTTCTATTTGGCGAGCGTTTGAACAAAAAACTTGTTTGAATTGCATTGTGTAATGTCGAGTTCCTGAACTATTTTCAGGTATTGAAATGTTAAAATTGTGTATACTCTGTTTCAATGCAGTAATTGAATTCTTAATCAATGTTCTTATCCAAATTTTATATAACTTCTTGCAGGTGATAAGTTTGTTATTGTTCTTTTCCTAGTTGTATAAAGCTCCATATTATAAGAACTTTCAACATTATTATTTTTAGTATTGCTCTAAAGACAAAAATAATTCAACCAGAAATCAAAAAGTCAATCAAATTTCAAAAAGCTCTGTCGAAAAAAATCTACGATTTCATAATTGTATGCCCATTACCATTTGCTTTCAGACTAATTTCCTAGGTAAATATCACACAGTTCAATGCAAAAGGTGTCAGATTTGTTGTTATTCTAAAATTTGAATAAGATGGACCCAAATCTAAATGAAGTAATGAACAAATGAACTCATCGATGATTAATTCTTTCAGGGACGCTAAGGAACTTCATAAACCTACCAATCCAAATGCAGCCGTATTACGTTTCTACAGATACTTCCAAGCAGCCAGAGATGGTCAAAACAAGAACGACTGTATAAAATTATATACTGGTTGCAACGTCTTAGGAAGTGAACTGTGAGGAATGCTTGAAGTACGATTAGAAAATGTAGAGTAAAGCTAGTCTCAACTAATGAAACGATTCATTGATAGTCAATAGTTATCAAAGCTTCATTTATAATTTTTTACTCAATGATTTTTGTGCATTCTCATAATGGGTAACCTTGAGTTAGACGCAGAGAATGTTTCGAAAAATTCCAATATTGAGGAACGATATAGTAAAATTTTTTGTAGATAGTTTCAATGGGTATTGATAAATTTGTGAAATAAAAAATAATAGTTTAAGGTATCGCTCATTTTCATATGGTGATTTCTAATTTAATCTTAAATATTTATTTATTTATTTGATTATTTATTAGCTAATTTTAGGTATTATTTATTTTCACTGAATTAGGAATTTATCTTAAGATGTGCCATTGTAGGGTTCGGTTTTTTCAATCTTGACTTTCAGCCACGATTAGGATCAGATTTGTGTTATCCTCATCATTTCCATTTGTTTTGAGGATCATGCTATTATACTTAGCAGGATAAATTTCAAATTTTGATCCTTAGATGTTTGTTGAAATATAAAAAAACTGTTAAATAATATGGAACTCATGATTTGAAGTATTCTGTGAACATTTCTATATGAAGGGGAGAGAATCCTTTTTCTGTTTTCCACTTTCAATCATGGAGTTCTGTAAACTTGAGGTGTATTGTTATGAAATAAATCTTGTGATTGAGGAGGAAGTTTTTTATTCAAACCATAAATTCTTTCGAAAGCACATATTTTCATTTCTAGATCTAGAAAGCTTTTCAGGGGGGCATGAAAATTTTCAACCAAATGAGCCAAATTGGATACATTTGAATGTTAAGTCCTATTTTCAAACTAGATAAACTAAAACTGATGACAGTGTCTCATCGCTAGAGGGTGTTTTGTGTGAATGTGCATCTTTGAAAAGTGGATGTAGGTAACTTTATGCGTTTCTGTGAGAACATTCCTGTAGCACTATTTTATGTACCATTCAATAGATTCAGTTTCTTTTCTGAAATATACAGAGTGTAATAGCCAAATGGAATAAATTCGATAACGAATAAATGAGGGCGTGTTGGGAAAAACGTTCGGACACGTCGATTTGTAATTTCAAATGCGCATATTTTTCAAGAAAATATTATTATATAGGGTGTTCCATGTGACGGTGGCCAACACCAAATTTCTTATTTCAAATGCAACCCCCTGTATATTATTTATTTTTTGGAGTGTTCAGAGAATTCTAGACACAATTCATGCACAATGTCCCATGCCTATCTTTAACTATTTCGGAAGTGTTTTCAGATTTATTGAAAAAATCAACGTTTTGAATAAAAATTATTTTATTTCACAAATTCAGTACATTACACTTAAAACCTAATGAGTAATACTGATTATTTCTTAATTATTAAAAAAAACAAAAAAACATTAATGTCAATGTAGGATATGTTCAAAATGCTCGCTGCGAACGTCTTAGTAACATGCTAATCTGGTGTAGAATTGTCTTCTAACGTTACTCAACATTTCAGGCGTTTTTGCTCACTTTCTTTATATCAAGAGGTAAATGGGAAATAAGTATTGAGTGTTATGTATCGAATTTGTGGAATAAAATAATTTTCATTTAAAATGTTGATTTTTGTAAAAAATCTGAAAACACTTAATATTTCCGAAAAAGTTGAAGATAGGTATAGGACATTGCACATGAATTATGTAGAGAATATTCTGAAGAATCCAAAAAATAAATAATATACAGGGAGTTGCATCTGACCCCCCTCATTTACACCCCCTCATTTATTCGTTATCGAATTTATTCCATTTGGCTGTTACACTCTGTATGATCATCAATATTTATTTATAGAACAAAATTTGATTTCAAATGGAATTTTGAAAGTGGAGATTTATGTGTATTTCCGTAGAGCTTAAGGATACCATGCCAAAAATACACAAAACTTGATATTTTGCCTGAAATCTTCACTATCCAAATCAGAATTTTACTTTTACCATTAAGGTTCCAATTCTGTTCTTCACCACTTAACTGATAATACGTACACACAACCAAAACTTATATGGAATCACCCAGTATTAAGATGAAATATTATTTTGATATCTTTTTCGTTAGAAGCAAATAAAAAGTGCATGTGTTTACTCACAAAAACAGTTAGGTTCATAAGCACTTGATAAGATTTGGCTTTGCAGTGTCGATTTTACCATTTCGTTCGAACCTCGCAGTTAATTTATATTTTGTTTTTTTTGCGAAGTTTTAAAAAAAAATGCCTTATGTGGGGTTATCGGAAGTCCAGAGAGGAAGAATTAATACTATGGCAGAACAAGGTATGTCACAAAGACAGATTGCAAGAACGGTGGGGGTTACACAAGGGGTTGTTTCAAAAACCTATGCAAGGTTTCTGGAGTTAGGAACCCTAAAGAATAGGCCGAGAAGGAGTCGTGGAAGAGTAACTACAGAAAGGCAGGATCGCTTTTTAGCCCAAACAGCAAGAAGAAATCCCGCAGTATCTCATTCAGAGCTTCAAAGGCAATTTTTGCAAACTACAGGTGTTAGTGTTTCTGTCGAAACTATCAGAAAAAGACTTCGCGCTCGGGAATTATTCAAGAGAAGAGCGTTAAGAGTTCCAGAACTATCAAGGCAAAATAAAGTTGACCGTTTTAATTGGTGTTTAGAGCATGAAAATTGGACTATTGAAGATTGGAAAAATGTCCTATTTTCGGATGAGACCAGTATTGGCCTACGATCAGACGACCGGCGTGTTCGCATTTTAAGGTAGAGGGAGGAAAGCTAGGCTCCAAGCTGCAAGACTGATCCCTAAATACAAAGGAGGTACTGTAATGTTTTGGGGCGGAATTATGTTTGGTGAGAAAACTCCTTTAATTCCCATTAGACAATCCTTGACAGGGCCTAGGTATGTTGATCTAGTGCTACAACCTGTAGTGAGGCTCTGGCGAGGTGCTTTTGGAGATTATTTCTTATTTATGCAGGATAATGCACCTCCACATACCAGCAGAGTTGCAAAAAATTTCTTCGAAACAGAAGGTGTGACTGTTTTAGAGTGGCCTACTTGGTCACCGGACCTTAATCCTATCGAGCACTCGTGGGATAGGATCAAAAGAAAAATTAGAGATCGTCAAAATAATCCTGGTAACGCAGAGCAACTTATACAAGCGGCTTTAGAGGAATGGACAAATGTTACAGAAGAATAAATTAACAACTTAATAGAAAGAATGCCTCGTCGAATTCAAGCTTGTATCAATGCCAGGGGTGGTAATACTGATTATTGATTTGTTAAAATCGTTTTATTTGTTGTTCAATTCTCAGTTACATAAAAATTATTTTTAGAGGAATTTACACTTTTAATTTTCTGTTCTATTATAAAAATAATCTTTTAATAATTTTTATTATTTTTGTAATAAACTTGTTTTGGGAAAACTGCTCTTCACTTTTCAGCGACTTTTTTTTAATTAAAATTCGTTTTTTCCAAATAACAGGGTGATTCCATATAAGTTTGGTTGTGTCTACACGAGGAAACTTGTAACTTCAACCGTTCGAAGATGATTTCAGTGTGTTTCTGCTGTGATATTAAGGACTACTCTTCAAAATAGGAAAAAAGTTATATGTTTCCAGTATAAGAGATGCCATTTCACTTCAAATATTTCACACCTCATTCTACACTGCCAACAAAATACAGGGTGCGGCACGGAGGATGGATGGTTTTAAAAAAATAATAAAAGCGTTAATTTTTACTCAAAAACACATTTATTGACGGAATCAGATTCTCAAGGAAATAGCATTAGAGACAGTCAAGTGTGGAAAATCACATCAGGCATGTGGTGGCCGAAATCGGTGATGCAGTGCTGGAGGCGCTCTTGGAATTCGCGTAGACTCTCTCCAACATCGCTCTCTCAACTTGGGCAACTTCCACGCGAATAGCCCTTTTCAATTCGTCCAGAGGCTAGAGTATACGAGACCAAGCCCCGAACTCTGGACGAATTGAAAAGGACTATTCGCGTGGAAGTTGCCCAAGTTGAGAGAGCGATGTTGGAGAGAGTCTACGCGAATTCCAAGAGCGCCTCCAGCACTGCATCACCGATTTCGGCCACCACATGCCTGATGTGATTTTCCACACTTGACTGTCTCTAATGCTATTTCCTTGAGAATCTGATTCCGTCAATAAATGTGTTTTTGAGTAAAAATTAACGCTTTTACTATTTTTTTAAAACCATCCATCCTCCGTGCCGCACCCTGTATTTCTTAAGAATATCTGATTCTGTGAGGTTTTTGGAAAAACTATTGACACCATTTTATTCTACGTAAGAAAGTACTTTAGGGTTAAGGAAATGTCTGCAATTGGATGTACCTACTTCCATTTTTATCAGAAATGTTCTTGAATCAAATATTTAGGAAAATTGACTTCATCTATTCATAAAACCTCAAGAATCTATAGTTAAAATACCAATATGTACAAATCATAGCTAACGCTCACTCAAAATTTTCTGATGTATAATATCGAGTAGTTCCTTCCTTTTAGATGTAACAAGAACCTCAATTCATAATATTCAAATTTGAAATTATCCCGATCGAACAGTTCGAGTTGGGCGGGTTATCGTTGGAAGTGAGACAAAAAGTTGCTTTCCAAAAATATATTTACACATTCGCATCAATAAATAAATTATAAATAATCAACGATAATCACTATTGTACATATGCAGAATAAGCAATATTCTGAGCATCTTCATTGAAAGATCTAGCAGCGTAGGAGGTTGGTTCCCAAGGAGCATGCGCAGCGATCTGTGGTGGAGCGTTATCAGCAGCTATTTTCTTGCAGAGTTGGAAAACGGCCAACCCGACGGACACAATGAATGAGAAGAAAGACAATTGAAGGGCGTTCCATGCTTTCAATCCAAGTACACCAAGAGCTAAAGGTACCAAAGTGATGGCCTTGAGGAGAATGAAGGTCAAAATTGGAAACAGAATCTTCTTCAACTTGGATTTCCTAGCTGAAATTTGAGATTCGAATGATATCTTCAGTTAGAATTGGTAAAGTCCTGTGAATGATGCTATGAAGTTCCATACAGCTCTTATGAACATCATTGTGCTTATGATATTGGATATTTGTGACAAATAATTTTTACCTTCGACTACTTCTGAGCCAGCGTTGAACTTCAGTTTGACGTCGAGCGAGTCACTGTCCAAATTCCTAGCATCAACAGTTACTTCGGAATCCACAATTGGGAATTTGAAGGTGACATCGTGGCTTTTGATGTAGTTTTCGATCTTGTCGCCTACTGAAGCTTCACTTCTTGCCGAAATATCGTTGGACCTGTAGCTGTTCTTGTTTATTTCGACGCTGTCTGAAAGCTGAAGGTTCTCATTCAGTACAATCATTCACTAAGCTGCTGGTGATCAACTTTGTGGCGAAAATTTCGGTATAAAGACTGCACTGGAAAGTATTCCAATAATAACAGACATCTTGGAATGAATCCTGAGATGCTGGCTTAGATCGAATCAGATTCTCTTTGTGCAGATTCAATGAAACTTCCATGCTACAATATTTTTGCAAGATAATCCGCATAGGGCTCAAATTTCAGTGGCCAACAGTAGAGAAATAGAGCAGAGAGTATGAGTGAATGAATTGTTAGAAATGAAATCATTTTTAAATCAAACTAAACTTATATTTGGACGTGTATCGTTGGTGTATTTCAAATTCTTTTAAAGCCTCATTCGTGAGTTGAATCTTTCAAGTATTTCCTCCATACCAGAATGTTTGATTAGCTAAATTTGGAAGAAGTAAAATCTAAAAAAAGGAAAAACTATTCGGAATACCTTGTAGTTGTCCAACTGGAAGATGTTGTTGAGGAAAGAGATAGCTTTCAGCTTCAGGCAAGCGATTGGATCGTCTCCATCGCACATGCTCCTCATCTCCGCCATGTTAGCCTGTGGAAAGATGTCCTCCCATTGTGGCTGCTTGGCAGGTGACGCCTTGGCTGTGGCTACCAGAACAAAAACAACTAACAAACCAAAGTACCTCATGATTTTGACTGTTCGAAAAGCCGATAACTAATGAGGATAATGAACACACCCCAGCCATTTATACCTCTATAATTGAACTAGTTCAGATCGAAGAAATCGAATACAATCAATTGTTGGTTTCGATATGGTAAGCCATAGGATGAAGAATTGGGATTCATGAATGCGGGTGTCTTCCTTGAATACTGATGAGGAAGAAGCTTGTGAGTGAATTTCAGTTCCGTTTTAGGTTTTGCATCTGGGACACAGGACGTTTCAGCTGTTGGAATGGGGTTACTTTCCCTGCTTTCATTGGAGAAGTAACTGTCGAATTAATTTTTCGACTAGTTCAGTCAATGATTTCGAAAGAATTTATAGATTCAATTTTATTTCGGGGAGAGAATTCACCACCTGCATGTAAGATAGATTTTTTTGAATGGAATATGTTCTCTGAAAGCTCAATTATGTGAAAGAGATGATTTCAAGGGATCTCAAATCTTTTAATTCATCACAATTTCACCAAACAACTGGATAACAAACATTAGATTAGAAAAAACACGAAAGCTGATTATAGTAAGGGAGAAAACGCTTTCTGACAAATTCGATTTATTTTATCTTGAACGACTTCTTTAGAAATGTGCCATATTTTTCAAAAGCTGCGACTGGAGAATCTTGATAATTCCTTCAGAAAATGATGGATGAAATTATGTCGATTTAGATGTAGTTCTGTTCTCACTACAGATGTTTTTTATCGATTCCTGTTGAATCTGTGTTTTTTTATTTCTAGGTGGATTTTTTTTTTTTTTTTTTTATACGCATCTCTCGGGAAAAGACTGAGCTTATAACACCTTTTCAAGCGTCCCGAGATGAATTAATTAGAAATCGGTTTGTGCGTGTCTTGAACTGCTGTAAGTTGTAATCAAAAGGAAATACATCTTGTGGTAGGGTATTCCATAGCCTTGCAGTTCGGTAAAGAAAAGCCTTTTGATACACTGATGTTCTAGCTGTAGAAAGATGCACGGCAAATCGGTGACTACTATCGATCTAGCAACTGTTGATAACGAGATATTTCTTCTTTTCGAAAGCAGGGAAGGGAATTTGAATAAAAAATTCGAAAAATCAATATCATACAAACCATGAGGTTTAAGAAAAAACTGCAAAAATATTTTTTGTTGAAAAAGATATGTACTATTATATACCAAATTTTTTTTTCAAGTCTGTCACACGATGTAGGGACTCTTTCATCAATTATTCAGAATATATCAGCAACACCAAAACCGGCAGTGTTGATATTTTCTCAGTAGGATGTATTCAATTCATGATTTTTTCAACTTTATTGTGACACTGTTATTAGGGATTTCTTCTAAAATGGAGTATTCTGTTAAAAAATGACCAACTGCAGAAATATCCTGTATACACTCTTCCATCAGAAAGGAAACCTATTATAAAAAGAAAATTTCATGTCATTAACACGTTGAGTGCCACCATAACTTCTGAAAAAACTGACCCAGTGGCCACGATTTTTTTTTTGCATAATCATCTTCTCTGGTGTTCAATTGAATGAAATTAATATATGGAACATCAATTTTCTAATTTTTTTATGTACTTTTGAGTCCGATTGTTGGTGATGATTCAGCAGATGAATAACATCCAGATGAAGATACTCCGAAATGGATACAGCTCTGCCAAAATAAAAAAAATGAGGAAAAATGCACAAAATATAGATACGGCAAAAGCAGGCCATGCTCTACTCTATACATCACTTTCCACCTGTAAACGTGAGACCCCTGGAGAAATACGGGATTTAGATATGCGTCGTTGGTCGTGAGACCAGAGTGGTCTCACGCGGCTCGCCGCTCCCAAAAAAGTGTGATACCTATGTGGTCTCACATGGCACTCAACGTGTTAAGGGTCTACGTCCCTGAAAAAAAGGGAGTCAGAAACGATTCATTTTTTTCTGATTGATGAAGGGATGTATGAGTGTATAAAGATAAAAATAATGAAAAAATATTTTAGGAGTATTGAATGAATGAAATGGATATTCCCCATCATTCATTTTGTAACATTTCCACCATCGAAACGAACAAATATTTTTGTGTATTTTCTTTTCAGTATTGAAGTCCAACATTTAGTTAAACAAACGTCTATCTTTTTTTCTCAGAATTTTTTTTCAAATAATATTACAACAATGTGTTGTTTTCGTGAAATGTATTTCCTTGAATTTTTTTATTCGAAATAATAAATATCCATTTTTATCAACAACAATTTATTAAGGTTTGATTTAGGCGTCGATTAGTAAAAATTAATTGTCTCCTACAATTGTGGATTCCAAAATGGAATTGAATTTCCTTTAAATGGCACGGCTCGCAGGTATCTTCTCCCAGATGACTGGTGAAGGAAAGAGAGAGTATTATGCAGCCAGTGTGAGATCTAGTGCAGGGTAGGATATCTTGTTATATTCCCTGCGCCCCAACATTTGTTCCATTGAGCTGAATAATCCGAAAAAAAACAAAAATTAATGCACTGCACTGCCATCTGGCGGTATACGTTTCTTATTTTGAAGGCTATTCTTAAGATCCAAATGATACTTTTATAAGTACTGACAGCTTTCTCAACGAATTGATAGCAGCTGCTGTTGAATAAATAGTCCATGACCATGAAACCGAATCTATTATTATATATTGATAAACATTTTTTTTGGAATTCATTACATGTTTTCAAGAGTTTCTTTTTCCATCATAAAATACACTTTTTAGTATATAGCTCTCCATGTATATGTGATCCTATTATTTTTTTATCCATTACTTATTCTTTTAATGAATCACTAATATACAATTTACGGTAGGTATAGTATTTGGCTTTTTTTCAATTGGATGATCTTTCCTTAGTCATAGTGATTTGAGATAGAGAAAAACTAATCCGATATACAGTTTGTTTCACTGGTGGCGACAATTTAGTGTTTCATAACGATTTCATATTTCTTCTTCAAAAAATGTCAAATAATCGATTGGAATCACTTAGACATTTCTTCATATTCTACTGCATTTTTTTTATAAAGAACATCGATTGTCGTGAATAAATCATCAGATGGTTTTCATTTCAATAGTTTATTCAATAAATTAACAATAAATAATCTTTCTTCGTATTTTTTTACAATTGAGCGTTGTAAGCCATTTCTTGAGCAGAAAATTGTCTACCATAAGGTGCTGGTTCAGCCCAGCCAGTTTGTGGAATATGTTCAATGTGGTGTTCGTGGTGGTCATGGTGGTGGGGGTAGTGGATGACTTCATAGTTGACAACCTGTAAAATGAAAATTTTAATGAATTATCCAGAAGGAATTTCAAATTAGATTCTCACTTTTGGTTTGGAGAATTTGAAGATCAAGAGAGCTCCAGTGAGAACCATGGAAAGAAGACCCAAGGTGAGAGCTTTCCATGTTTTGAGAGCGATCAGAGCCAAAGCCAAGGGTACCAACACGGCGGTCTTGAATTTGAGACCCAACAAGAAAGGAACTATGACCTTCTTCACCAATTTTGAACGACCTGCAAATTAATGATGATTACTCAATTTGAAATTTGCTGAAAGGAAAATAGTTACCAGTTACTGCTAATGGAACTTTCAGGTCTTCTGCTTGGAATCCTCTGGGTACTAAAGATCCCAATGGCCCATCGTTGCGGAGGATCTGAGGAACTCTTGCTACCAATTCGTGAGACTGGATGAAGTCTTCGAATTTGTCAAGAATATCGTCAGATAATCCCCTTTGTTGCTGCAAAGTAAAAATAAATAAAATTTGTCGAAACTAACTTGTAAGCAAAACTTACCTCTGGTTCTGGTACATCCTTCTTAACAATGACTAAATCTTCGGTTATCTTAATGACGGGTTTGTTAGAAACCTCATCAATCCACCTCAAAGATTTCGGCTTGACACAACTGACAGATAAATCTTGAATACAACCTTGGAATATATCCTGAACTACCTCCACTGCAGATTGGTCAGCATTGCAAATGCATATGACGGCTGCTAAAGCCAGAAGAGATTTCAAACTGACCATTCTGTTTAATTAACCAAATGACAATGATACTCGATAATATGAAGTAGACAATTTATATCAAGTAGACGACGGAAATTCGAACCAAATGAAGATTGGGGTTATACGTGATTGACATTTCTTCGGAGTGGCAAGTGAATGAAATTTATGGATTAGAATTCGGTTTCTTTTCTACGGGTCGTGAATTTCGTACTGATGCGAGTGAAATTCGTCAAGATGCTCGGCTCTATTTTTGGGCGTTTTGAGGTTCCGAATTTAAATATTTCAATCTGGAAGATCTACTACCCATTCGGGCCATTCACAAAACCAATAAGGACGATCAGTATCACCTATACTTTGAGTGCTGTGAGCCTCTGAACAAATACCGAAAATAAAAAATGCTAAACAAAAACAAGAAAAAATCGAGTTAAAGAAGGACTATATGGACAAGTTTTGTATCAAAATATAGGTTTTCGAGGATGCTGAATTCAATAAGCATTATTCCGATGCTCTATCTATCATAGTTTAGATTTTCACCTGTCAAATTGCATTTTTTCGAATTTCAAATCGTCATATCTCCCACTCTTGCGGTCGTATCCAATTTTTGTTTGTATATTGTTGATCAGCATTGTCCAAAGTATCTCTAGGCATAATAAAATCAATTTCGAAAATGTCAACTTTTTTGGTGAAAAATGCATAAGGGGTATGACCCCCAAAAACACCATATTTGTCCTCGCCAAGAAATCCCTGGCGAATCAAAAGGCGTTTTTCAACCTGGGAGATCACCATCCTTTCGAGACATTCACAAAACCCATTAGGACGATCAGTATCACCTATATTTTGAGTGCTGTGATCCTCTGAACAAAACTCGAAAATGAAAAATGCTAAACAAGAAACAAGAAAATTTCGAGTAAAAGAAAGACTATATGGACGAAGTTGGTATCAAAATATAGGTTTTCGGTGACGCTGAATTCAATAAAAAATGTTTCGAAGCTGTCATAGTTTAGATTTTCACCTGTCAAATGGCATTTTTTCGAATTTCAAATCGTCATATCTCACACTCTTGCGATCGTATCCAATTCTTGTTTGTATATTGTTAATAAGCATTGTCCGAAGTATCTCTAGGCATAATAAAATCGATTTCGAAAATGTCAACTTTTTGGGTGAAAAATGCATAAGGGGTGAGACCCCCCCCCCCAAAACACCATAATATTTGTCCTCGCCAAAAAATCCTTGGCGAATCAAAAGCCGTTCTTCAATCTGAAAGATCTACTTTCCTTTCGAGCCAATCACAAAACCCATTAGGACGATCAACATCACCTATACTTTGTGTGCTGTGAGCCCCTGAACAAAACTCGAAAATGAAAAATGCAAAAGAACTAATCGAGTAAAAGAAGGATTATATGGACAAGTTTGGTATCAAAACATAGGTTTTCGAGGACGCTGAATTCAATAAAAATATTCTGAGGCTCCTTCTATCATAGTTTAAATTTTCACCTGTCAAATGGCATTTTTCGAATTTACAAATCGTCATATCTGCCGCTCCTGCGGTCCTATCCACTTTTTGTTTGTATATTGTTGATCAGCATTGTTCAAAGTATCTCTAGGCATAATGAAATCGATTTCGAAAATGTCACTTTTTCAATGGCATTGTATTGGTAACTTTTAAACCATAAGAGTTAGAAGGTCGGTCAAATTAATTTTAAATTCGACAGGCACATAGATAATTTATTAAAAAAACTGTCATCTACAATATACCTCCTATACAGATTGAAAAACGTGACTAACGAACAGATTTTGATCAACACATACTATGCTCTGTTCCACAGCTCTATGTCGTACGCTCTCATCATCTGGGGGGATGAGCCTGAAGGAAACCTTGTATTTCTGAAACAGAAGAGGGCAATAAGGGTATTAGCGGGAATTAGTAACACCACCTCCTGTAGGGAATATTTCAAAAAATTTGGAATACTTACCTTTTATTCGCAGTTAATAGGTATTGGTTTGTCTATTATATGTTCACAGGAATAAACAAGAATATTTAAAATGTGGGGAATTCCATGAGTATGCTACACGTGGAAGGAAAGATCTATGTGTTCCATGTCACAGGATAAAGCATGCTCAAAAGACTACCAACTACTTAGCAATAAAGCTGTATAATCACCTTACCACGGAATTCAAGGAGAGCACCGGGTTCAGACGTCGCCTTCACGATTTTCTGGTATCGAGGGCCTTCTATTCTATTGAAGAATTCTGGTCCGAAAGGATTTAGCGGAATGAAATTATTATTTTTCGAATTTTTTAATCTTATATATTATGTTTCTTTGACTATTAATTAATAGCTTTCTGTACTAACAATTTGTGAATAAATTTTGATTTGATTTTGATTTGAAATGGAGAAAAAGTTGCATTCATAGAAGCATTGTCAAGCAGTTCAAACAAATCGAGATTATCAGGGCCGGTTTTTGAGATATCATAAGAAAAGTAAATTCTGTCATTTTGATTTTTATTTTTTTCCCACTTTATTTCAAATATTATCAAAAAATGTTACGGGAATTTTTTATTCGACAGTAAATTATCTTCAAAATGACATAATCAGATTTCGTATCCAACGTTTCGTTCTTCCTGGGCCACCCTCAAACTTATTTTTTTCAATACGGACCTGCATATTTTATGACACTTTTCGAAATAACTTTTAACGCTGAATTCAACGATATATCATACAATGTCATTCAAAGTTGATTTTACAAAATGGTGGAAATTTCGAACACTTACGTCATTAATGTTCATCATTTACCTTCGAATAATCATTTCATTTGTCTTCCATTAAATGATATTTTCGTTTAATTATTATGAATTAGGTTTTTCACCTCTTGAAATTTGTAAATAAATAATACGTAACAGAATCAAAGCAAGAAACAAGTAATAATTATTCACTAATTTCAAGAGGTGAAAAACCTAATTCATAATAACGAAAATATCATTCAATGAAATACAAATTGAATGATTATTCGAAGGTAAATGATGAACATTAATGACGTAAGTGTTCGAAATTTCCACCATTTTGTAAAATCAACTTTGAATGACATTGTATGATATATCGTTGAATTCAGCGTTAAAAGTTATTTCGAAAAGTGTCATAAAATATGCAGGTCCGTATTGAAAAAAATAAGGGTGAGGGTGGCCCAGGAAGAACGAAACGTTGGATACGAAATCTGATTATGTCATTTTGAGGATAATTTACTGTCGAATAAAAAATTCCCGTAGCATTTTTTGATAATATTCGAAATAAAGTGGGAAAAAAATAAAAATCCAAATGACATAATTTACTTTTGTTATGATATCTCAATAACCGGCCCTGATGATCTCGATTTGTTTGAACTGCTTGACAATGCTTCTATGGATACAACTTTTTCTCCATTTGACCGACCTTCTAACTCTTATGGTTTAAAAGTTACCAATACAATGCCATTGAAAAAGTGGCCACCCTGTATACAAATATTACCGTAAAGAATTGACTCAATTGTTCCATAGGGTTTGAATTTTGAATCAACTCAAAATATCGATCATTATCAGTATTCCGACAACTGCAAAATAATGACATTGTTTAAACGAATTCCACTGTAAAGATTTGTGGAAGATTATAGGATCTTCTTGTTTGTTGAAACATATTTTGGAAAGACTGATTCTCGTTGGCTTGGAGTTCAATTCATGAAAAAATTTCACTCAATATAATGGTATCAAGAGCTTTGATTCTTCTCCTGGTGAAGATTGTAGATTTGAGGGGGGTTCGTTACACTACGACCTTAAGGACTATTATAGGTACTATTACGTTCTTTTGTCGTCTCAACTTGTTTCGTGAAAACTGTCTAGAAGATTTCACAATGTCTAAATCAACAGATTCTGAATCAAACATGAATCGTAGGATCAAGCACTCGTAACAAACAAAGACGAAATAATGAAAATAATTTATTAAATAAATAAATAACAAATCTATCTCTCATCTATGCATAAGCAGAGTAAGCTAACTTTTGAGCATCTTCGTTGATGAGGGACCTTGCAGCTTCCCAGGCATTGTGGGCGACAATTGGTGGTGGTACATGATCTCCAACAACCTTCCTGCAAAGATTGTAAACTGCCATACCAATAGCGATGACGAAAGATACGAAGGACAACTGAAGAGCATTCCACGTCTTGAAACCAAGGATACCTAAAGCGAGAGGGATCAGGGTCATGGCCTTGAGAAGGACAACGATCATGATGGGTCCAAGGATTTTCTTCAACTTCGATTTTCTTGCTGTAAAGAACACTGGGATTAGTGAACGGAAATTGATGGAAAAATATCCAGTTTACCTTCAACACCACCGTTGTTTAGGTTCAATTTTAGGTTGATTTCGTTGCTGTCTAGGTTTCTTCCTTCAACAGTGACTGCACTGCTAACTCCTGGGAATTTTACGGTTACATCGTGGCTTTTCAAGTAATTCTCAACATTTCCTTCGATCGAGCTGCTTCTCCCAGAGTGTTGGGGTTGGTAGTCATTTTTACTGATTTGGATGAAATCGCCCAACTGAAAAGAAATTCGTTAGAAGTTTTCTAATGTGTACACTCAAGAATTTACTTCGAAATTGTCTAACGACGGTTCTGAAGCTGCGCAACAACCAATAGCGACTAAAACTACAACGACAACTGTTGACCGAAACATTTTGAACTACAAACTGAACCTACAGTGGATCGATATTGATTGATATGAATTATTAACTGTTTGTTTTTTTATATGAGACTGGGCTTACTGTAGGTGGGAGGAGGAACTGAGAAAGAAGAAAAGTTCGTTTCTACTGACAAAAAGAAATGCGATTCCACTTATTATTATGGGCGACATGCTTACTCTAAATATTCGGTATTTTCATTCCGGAGTTCGATCGTTCATTAGGAAGTTGATGAGTTCTTGGGTTGAATATCAATTTCGAAATGGGAACAGAGCTTTGGTAGTTCAACTAGTGGTGCAGTTAATTGGTCAGATTGGATGGATCATACTGTTCATCGATTTTTTGAGACATCAGCATTAAATTTATGCAGGATCACCCAAAAATTACATCAAAGATATATTCCCTAACAATTCAACCTTCTGGCAGACAAATAACCTTCGTTTTTTCCTAAATACCAACTCAAAAAAGGTTTAACCAAGTGCGATTCTAATTCTCTTCAGATCAAAAAAATCTTCTTGGATCAAAGTTCTGTTGTTAATGAAATATTGGAATTTTTCTCGACCAAACTTCCAATGGAGCTTGATTGCATTATTTTCATCAGAATGTAAAATTTCATATTCATCGATTCCGTAGTTTGGAAATTATCAGGAAAACAGAAGTCAAATTTTGTTCATTGAGGAACTCAAACGAGGGCTAATGAGGGTCGAACCTAGCCTGAAAATTTAATGTTTTAGGTTCTTTCGTTAATTGTGTCTGGGCGGACATAATTGAATTGGACCAAGGATTCATCATTAGTGAGGTGAACTTTTTCGTTTGAGACGTTCAAAACCAGCCAATTCAAATGCGAAAATTACTATATAAAGGGTGTTTCGCTGCATGTTTTGCTCCTCGTCGTGTCATTTCTTGATTTGGTGACCAGAATTGGCCTCCACGTTTTTGCGATTTAACGCCTTTAGGCTTCTGGCTGTGGGGTTATCTGAAATCACAGGTTTATGCCAATAAGCCTGCAACCATCGAAGCATTGGATGCCGAAATAAGACGCTGTATCAATGAAATACCACCACATGTATTCAATAACGCTATTGAAAATTTCTTTAAGAGGATACGCATATGCCAGCAAAGCCATTTTCAATATATTTCTTTTCATACATAATTTCCCAATGTATATTTTCTAAATCAATGAATATTTCAATATTTCGTCAGAGAAAACCCCTCAAATTGTTTGAATGACAACTTTTTAATTATTGCGTTTTTGTAAACATAAAACTGAAAATAATTCCTGAAAATTCAAACAGATCAAGGTCAGTCAAATAAAAACGGCACCTCATCAAATTTAAATCCTCAACTCACTTTTAGCATTAAATCTAGCTCATCGGCCTGAATAACTGTAGAAAACAAGAGTTGAGACAAAGCATGCATATCAATCAAAATCAGCCGTACTTTGAAGGTATGCATCTTTGATCCATACCGGACATTATAGCGGAACTCATCCATATTGAAATATATGGTTGTCAACACCTACTGTTAATGATTTACAGGGACGTAACATTAACAATTTTTCAAGTCATCATTGCAGCAGGGGGCTTACAATAAAATTTGAATCAAGAGAATTTTGATTTGTCTGATTGTTGTAGTTGAAATTAGTTGAATCAGCATATCAGTGTTATACTGATAGTACTCAAACTATTGAGAAGCACACGATTTAGTGAAAAAATCAAAGCCAAACATTGGTATTGATTTTCAGAAAATAGGGTGTGTTGGGAAAAACGCTCGGACACGTCGATTTGTAATTTTAAATGCGCATATTTTTCAAGAAAATAATATCATATAGAGTGTTCCATATGTGACCGTGGCCAATACCAACTTTCTTATTTCGAATGCAACCCCTTGTATATTATTTATTTTTTGGATTCTTCAGAGAATTCTAAAAACAATTCATGCACAATGTCCTTTATCTTTAACTATTTAGGAAGTATTGAGTGTTCTCAGATTTATATCAAAAATCATAATAAGTAATACTGATAATTTCTTAATTATTAAAAAAAAAACAAAAAAACACATTAATGTCAATGTAGGAAATGTTCAAAATGCTCGCCGCGAACGTCTTGGCAACATGCTAATCTGGTGTAGAATTGTCTTCTCACGTTACTCAACATTTCTTTTCAGTAATGGTTTTTGCTTATATTTTCTTCATATCAAGAGGTTAATGGGAAATAAGTATTGAGTGTAATGTATCGAAATTGTGAAATGAAATAATTTTCATTTAAAATGTTAATTTTTGTAAAGAATCTGAAAACATTGAATACTTCCGAAATAGTTAAAGATAGGACATTGTACATGAATTATGTCTAGAATTTTCTGGAGAATCCGAAAAATAAATAATATACAGGGGGTTGCATTTGAAATAAGAAAGTTGGTATTGGCCACGGTCGCATGAAACACCCTATATAATTTTATTTTCTTGAAAAATATGCGCATTTAAAATTACAAATCGACGTGTCCGAGCGTTTTTCCTAACACCCCCTCATTTATTCGTTATCGAATTTATTCCATTTGGCTGTTACACTCAATCACAAATAGAGAACAATATTTTTCGATGAAAATAATGTCGAAAAATGAACAATGTTTCAAACAAAAATAAAGAAACATAAAGGCATCATTCTACAAACCCTCATACCTCAGAAATAACGTACGCATATCTCAAATGTAACATGATAATATTCGAATTGCCTCGAAAGTCGAAATAGAACTGATTCCTCCCAAACAACTAACTTGATAGAACCTCGATTAACAGGATTCGAGCTAGTTAACCGATTATCCAAAAATTATTAATGGAAATGCTGAATAGAGCATCGATAATTGATGTACAGAGTTGATTATCAATCACTCAATTTCCATATACCAATCAAGTGTCCTCACGCCTAATACACCTCTGCATTCCGTTCAAAATCTTCATTACATTACGCTAATTGTAAATCAATTCATGATCGCTCCCACTGACCCAAAGAATATCCAATAAAACCGCACCCACGCAAAATTTTTACTCATTGGTTTCAAAGACTCATCCACCGAACATCATGTGGAAAATCGTGTGTCTTTTGTTTGTGGCTGGTGCCTTTTCCGCGAGTGCGCATGTTCCGAGAAGTGGAAATGAGTTAGTTTCTATGGTGGTCAGCAATTGTTTGGATATGGATTGTGTGAAATTGAACGTTTTGAGGTACCTGGACGGCTTGCTGCAGATTGAAGGGGATTCTGCAAGGGGTGTCAAGGTGATTATCAACTCAGAAGAGCAAATATCATAACAATCAAAAAGCTAAATGTTCACACGAACAGAGTGTCTCTTATACAACACAGTGCGTCCTGATAACCCTTTAGGATAGCAACACATTTTTGGCCTTATCATCTAACGTTTTCTTCTCGATCCCTTGTGATCAATGATCATTTCACAATATTTCATCCACCCTTAAGAACTTAAGAAGATCAATTTTGTACGACCATGAATGTGTCTTAAAATTCCTCTTTTCGTCCTATTGCAGGATATTGACGGGGCCATCTTCAAAAGGGTAGCAAAAGTTTTGAAAAGTAACGAGTTCAAATTCCAACTGCCCCAGGCTCTTTTTGGAGGAAGCCAAATTGTATACAACCCTAAAACTGGACTTGACATCAACGAACACTCACAATGTAAGGCTTTACCTGATACATACCAATGAACTTTTCAATTAAACAATTTTATTTCAGCTCGAGGAATCTTGAAAAAGAAGCTTTTGTTCCCAATTCTCCTCCTGATGAAATTGAAAATGCAACTACTTATGCCAGTCTTGCTTGGTATCATTGGTTTGAAATCGATCAAAGCCCTCATCATCAGTAAACTGGCCTTAGGTATTGTGCTTGGATTCCTGATCTACCAGCTGTGCACCAAAGCAGGTAAAGTGTCACTTCAATCTTTAAACCTGAACTTACTTTCCTCAAGTTCATAACTGAATGGAATTTTCTCTACTAGGTATGCCGATGCCAATGTCTATGGCCCCAATGGCTCCATCTGAACCACCAGCTTCCCTGTATGGACCACCAAGCACTGCTCCTCCATTAGACTCATACAACCCTAACTACGACCCATCTGCCAGCCAAGGTGGACCATATGCAAGGATTTGGACACCAAGCAATGGCGAAGCACAACAAGTAGCCTACTCTGCTTATTACCCTGGATCTGGATCGTCATCAACCACCCAACCATGAGGACAACCATTTGATTCGGTTTCCCCATCTAATTTATTTTGAAAGTTCTTAAATTATTTTGTATATACAAGTATTTGAATAAAAGAATTATTTATTTATTGGACAGATTAATATACCTGAATATTCCATTATGTGACAACCCTTGCCAAAAGTTGTCAAACATTATCAATATTTTCCTCTTACGTTTCTGATAACTGCGTACCATGTCTTCGGAACCAAGGTGGGGGGTTAATTATAATGATTCAATTATCAAAATCTGATTTCATCTACAGACTTCTGGATTTGGATATTTTTTCCGTTAGTGAAGTAGCCGATGACAGGTTCGATGGAATAATAATAGTTGCAGCACCAAGCTTGGTAGGAGGTATCAAAGAATTCGGAAGAGTTCTTACATTAGCCATGGACCTTGATAACGGTTTACGCACCGAAGCTGGAGTGATTCCAATCCCAGAATTGAGAGCTAAACGGATCGTTTTTTCACCAACTGGATGTGTCGATGAAGATTATGACGACGTGAGATGTTTCAGGAAAGCAGCAAATATAGGAATCCAACGTGCCATCAAGGCAGGTATCGGAAAGCCTTTGGTTTATCTGCAGGGTCATCCTCAATTCAATAACTCACCTCTTGTAACACTTATCGGCATCCTGGAAGGACTCTATATTGTAAGAAAGTTGTTACTCTTCATTGCATACTCTTCTCATTGATCCATTTCACTTTTGAGCCTCTGCAAGTTCGAGAGATGGCTCCTCATAAAATCCACAACATCAAGTCCATCGGTATCTTTACCAAATTTCAAGACGAAGTGGATAACCTGATTCAAACAGCAATAATACTGGAAACAGGAAGAAGAGTTGCTTGTGACATTGGCGATGCTGATCCTGAAAGAATGTCACCTCCACGAGTGGAAGAATATGTAACGTCTTTATTCTCTAAGGGTGCTGTCAAGATAAACGTAATCAAGGATGTTAAAGAGTTTGAAAAGGAGTATCCTCTCTTCGAAGCTGTTAACAGAGCTGCCAGCAATATAGAACGTCATCAGGGCAGGATTATGTTCTTAGAATATGTGCCTAAAGTAAATTTTTCGGTTTTATTCTATTCACACTTATATACTTCTCCTGGGATTGGTATTCGAGTCTCAGCATTATTTTTCGATGTAGGGGGAGGTTAAAAAAACTCTTTTCCTTGTTGGAAAAGGTGTGACCTATGACACCGGTGGTGCCGACGTCAAAATAAATGGAGGAATGACAGGTATGTCGAGAGACAAATGCGGTGCGGCTGCAGCTGTTGGCTTCCTGAAAATGGTTGAACTACTACAACCGAATCATCTTAGGGTCGTTGTTGGAATAGGAGTAGTCAGGAATAGTATAGGATCCAATTCTTATGTTCAGGACGAACTTATGAAAGCGAGATCTGGCGCTATGATCAGAATTGGTAATACGGACGCAGAAGGAAGAATGATAATGGCTGATGTTTTGTGTAGGGTGATTATTGCCTTATTTGCAACGAGAAGATTTACTATTGAAATCGATTTTGTTAGGTCAAAGAGATGGCACTTGAGGCAGTAAATCCTCACATATATACGATCGCTACTCTGACTGGTCACGCTGTACTAACTGCTGGATTTGGTTATAACATAGGTAAGAATAGGTATGTCCACTCGATTTCATGCATAAAATTTTTTTTACGAACTTGAAGTGCCTGTAAACTCATTAGACGCTGTTGGTTCTATTATGTATAGGAATGGAGTTTACGTTTCGTCCCAGCTTCGCTCACAGAACTCATCAGATTGGCTTCTTATGAGCGAAGCCTGCCAGTGACGTAGGTGTTGAAGTTGTGTAATTCATCATAGCATTTTGAAACAAAATTGTTTGACGTTGATGGAGGGTTATCCTTTATTCATAAGGTTAAGCGCATGTTTTCAGTTATTGATAATGGCCCAGCAAGAAATGAAAAACACGCAGAGAAGCTTCGACTTATGGGAGAGGAGATAAGTGATCCTTACGAAATCTCTGTGCTTCGTAGAGAAGATTTTAACTTCGTCAAAGGGCAAGGAGTAGGCGATGATGTCCTTCAGAGTAACAGCAAACCGTCCTCTGCCACACATAGAGGTCATCAAGGTAAATTTACTTCTTATTCACATATAAATAAACAGTTTCCATAATTTCCAACTGATTGACTTTTTGTTTTCAGTGCTTTCAAAGTATACAATAAGTGTTTTTTTTTATTTCAGGTCCTTTTGCATTTCTCATAATGGCTACTGGGTTAGAAAAACATGGATCTGCTCATCCTAAGCCTCTGAAGTATAGCCATATAGATATTGCTGGTTCCACCTTGACCTATCCTAACCCTGGCACAGGTGCACCTGTTTTATCACTAGCAAACGCTTATCTACTCAGCACAGAGAGCTGTTCAGCCAGCAAATGGAACTGAAGTGATACTTCCAATTTAGTTTACAGCATCTCTGTATGAGATGATTACCTAGGATGTATATAAACACTGTTCTCGCCGAATGAATAGAATAAATTTTTTCTTGGTTGTCTCAGAATTCTATCTTGATTGCTTGATGTCGACTGGGAATAGCACTTTTACGGGTCAGATCGGGAATTCACCTACTAGTTCAAGAAAACTGTAATGAAAATTTCTTAGCAGCGCCATCTATGAAAAATCTAGTGAGTCGGAATGTGAGCAGAAAACTGCGATTAGCCATCTAGGGATTTTTTGTCGAACCACTGATAAAGAAACCTGTAATAGGAATGAAAGTTAATGTTTTCTTCCACTACAGGTTAGGTTTCTTCTATTTCCTCATGACAGAAATCTGCTTTCAGCCATCTTGTGTTTTCTATGCGTACCACTCATAAAGAAACCTGTAATGAAAAGGTTCCTTTACCACCGGGTGAGCTTTCTTCTATTTCCATGGGACTTTATGCGGTAGTTTCGCAATTCATCTCCTAGGATCATTTTGTTTGTGGATATCATTATCTATAGACTCCCTCCAATGTGTGCGATATTAGATTACAAATAGAATTTCATTACATTTCGTTCGTTTCCTCAAATCCGAAAAGGAAACATAACCTAGAAGTTCGTTCTTCCTGATAACAATGACTGCGAACAATGGGTAAAAAAAATGATTCGTAGCAATTATTCAAATGATTCTCATATAATTTTATTTTAGAGTTTTTTCTCTGGACGTAGTACCTGTGGATGATTTGAACGACCCCCAATATGATGGAATACTCTTAGTGGTAGCACCAGATCAAATAGACTCAGTAACTGAATTTTCGGGGGTGATAAAAGATGCCATTGCTCTCGATGGAACCCTAAGGGATGAGGTAGGAATTCTTGCCATTCCACAATTCAATGCCAAAAGATTGATTTTTGCACCCACTGGAAATATTGACGTCGATTACGATGATGTCAGGAGCTTCAGAAGAGCTGGATCGAATGCAGTCAAGCGTGCATACAAAGCAGGAGTCAAGAAACCACTAATTTACATTTTGGGACACCCGGACTACAAGAATGCGGCACTAGTCACACTTCTCGGTGTTTTGGAGGGGCTTTATGTGGTAAGGAAATTTTTTAACACTTACTTTCGGTGACAATATGCAACGTGCCTCACTTCCTTTGTTTACTGTTGAACAAAGAGAATAGTTTACAGGTAACTCCTTGCGTTATTTGTACCTGAGCATTCTTCGGCGGTAGGTGCCGCCATAGGTATCGCTATCGATTCAGCATTGCGGATACGACATTACGACCCCTATTGGGCTGAGGGGTAGATACGAGTAGGTAGTGAGAAGATATTTCAAATAGAGGTCCCGTCAGTCGGGAACGTGAATGAGTCTAAAATTTTAAAACAATTTAGTAATTGAATCGACAATTAGTCAAAAATAAAACAATATTCGATTTGGCGCTCGTTCACTACATTGTAGGTAGATTCGTATGTATTTTCCAGGTGAAAAAACCAAGAATTGAAGAAAAGCTGTTTTTTCTCAATTCATCAATCAAGTAACCCTGTTTTTTACACCACGTTAGGTTAAACTTACGAAATACATTAGCAAAACATAAAGTTTGCGTTAGATCTTTGTTTGAAAAAAAAATATGCATTCGCCCCAAAAATCATAGTTCACATTCCATAGCGCATCTATCTAGGAATACTATCCGAAGAACAGATTAAAAAAATTCCTTGTGTAATTTCTTTGAATTTTCGAAATTGTCCAATATCTCGAAAAGAAATTAATACATACATTACGCCACATGCCGTATATACAATGAAAAGTGTTTCTAGGCAATTTCAATAGGTATGATCAATTAAAAAAATCTAATGATGAATTTGTTAAATTGGGTTGAATGAACGAGTCCATATCATGCCACAATATCATCTATAGGCGATGATTACCTATTGTTTACTAAGTATTTCTTAATTCAGATAATTCCTAATTTGTGATAAAAAAGATACGACTATGTGTCCATCAAAAAGAGTCGATTGATCAATGGAAAAACCGAAATCATTTCCAAACATTGTTTCATGATATACTTATACGAAGTGATTTGAGTTTCGAGATGAAATTTACGTATTCAAATTGCAATCTTTCACTGCATTTCAGAATACTTCGAAAATTTCTAAATATTTTTCATTCATTGCGCTATACACTTGAATTCAATTGTGGCCCAATGACACAAAAACGAATTCTGATTTTCAAGATAGATTTTTCTGAGAAAATTTAAAGATATGAAAAAATTCATAATGTTTTATAAGGAAGCTCTCTTTGTGGAGACCACAAAAGATTTCTTTTAGATTTCGAAGATGCATAGTTCAGGGGGTATTCCAGAAAATATTTTCAATTGATTTCTCAAACTTGAACATACCAATCCATGTAGAGGATGAATGAAAAAGGGCCCAAAAGCTCCTGAATAACGTCATTGTTTTAAATGTCTCATTACTTTTTATCAAATTCTCCATTGTTTTATAAAAATGCAGCATAATACACACTCTCCAATATTTTATTTCATCTAATCAATATACGAGATAGCAAATATTGAACTTTCGTTCTCTATTATTAAAATCAACATCTAGAGTACACACATTAATCGTAAATCACGATATACATCAATATTTATATCCAAATGAGACTGCTATCAACCACTCGAAATGTGTCATGCATCTCTATTGTGAAAATGGATATCCTTATCAAGAGAGGCGTGATGTTAGCGTAGAAAATTATAGCTTTGTCCGATATTTACCCATTGAATATATTACTCGATGTTTTATTCATTTGAGGCTTTAATTTACATTTTTCTTTATGAGCTATTCGAATGGAATCATCCACTTTATTTTGAATTGGAAGGAATTCATCAATTCTTCTAGGTACTGAAATGAACCTAGTATTTGAAGACTAGAATTTATTCACTTGTTCAGCATTTTATTTTTGTAAAATTGTCTCTAGAAACCAGTTAATATACCTACCCTTCTCCAAAAGAAATACTATATTCAACAGTGACCAATTCTGCCATGAATTAATTTACTTCCAGCCCATCCAAATACGTGAATACAATCCAACAAAATTACACAGTATCCAGAAGATTGGAGTTTTCACTCAACAGTCTATCAATAAAGAAAACCTCATCAACATAGCGAAAACCCTAGAACATGGACGAAGAGTAGCTTGTGACATTGGCGATGCTGATCCTGAGAGGATGGCACCACCAAGAGCTGAAGAATACATCACTGAGCTCTTTTCTGATTCCAACATCTCCGTTTCGGTAGTGAAGGATATTGCAGAGTTAAGAAAAGAGTATCCACTCTTCGAGGCAGTCAACAGAGCTGCCAGCAACATAGAAAGGCACCAGGGTAGAATAATCTTTTTAGAATACAAACCAAAGGTAACAAATCTCTTATTCAGAGACGATAGGCTAGTGATGTTTTTGAATTTCAGGGTAATGTAACAAAAACGGTATTCTTGGTCGGTAAAGGTGTCACTTATGACACTGGTGGCGCGGACGTTAAGGCTGGAGGCGTCATGGCTGGTATGTCAAGGGACAAATGCGGTGCAGCAGCAGTTGCAGGGTTCTTCAAAGTTCTGAGTCTGTTGAAACCGGACAACATAAGGGTCGTTGGTGGTCTCAGCATGGTCAGAAATAGCATAGGATCCAACGGGTACGTTTCTGATGAGCTGATTACCGCCAGATCCGGCAAACTTGTGAGGGTTGGCAACACTGATGCGGAGGGAAGGATGGTGATGGCAGATGTGCTCTGCAAGGTAAGTCTTAAAGGGAGATTTCTTCAAAAAAATGTATTCCGTTGTTTCAGCTTTGTTGAAATGTTTGTTAAGGTAATTTCAGTTCGTGAGCACCAAATTGTTTAGTTGATACTAACTAGTAGAGCTCGTAGATCTACCTATTAAGTATACTCCATTCACAATTATAAAATCACAACTCTGGCCTTGGAAATTTGACACATTCCACTCTGTATCGAAGTTATGACGTTTTTCAAAATATTTTTATGTTCCAACTATGTTGCCCTTTCTACATTCTTAGCGTATTTCTCAGAATGTATATTTCATTTTGGAGAACACAACAGAAAATTGTGAACAATATTCTACATGTAAAGGAGTTTTTGGATTTATGATTGTAAAGATTTATCGATGTGCTTTGTTTTCATCATGATATTGTATCTATGTGATATGATTTTGAGGGTGCATAACATTTCTATTTCTAATATTTCTTTATTTCAAATAAATAACAGTTTTATTCATTCATCACGAAGAGAATAAACATAATAACTAAATTAACTAATTTGTTTACAGAGAAACTACTAATTTCAATGCAGTAGTAACTGAGTTTTGGTTATAAATTAATAAGCAAGAATGTCCATTCCTGAAAGCTTTATAGATATACATTTCATTTATTTGATCTTATGAACAAGGAGTGAAATATTCTGACTGTATATTAATTTATTAGATTAAAAAATATTCATACATTACTACCACAGTAGGTTTGTACAAATAAAATGGAATAGGTCAAACATATGCTTCACATTTATCATTCACCTGTTCTAAAATAAGACACAAACTCCTGGAATATGGAAAAAACCGATGTATTCAGTATTCTGGTTCAATATAGCCTATTTCTACTTTCGGCAAAGGATTGATAGGAATGAAAGCTCCAGTGACACATTCCAAATAAATTTTGAGCACCGAAAACGATACCGAAACTAACCAAACTTCTGGGGGACCGGAATTTCATTTGAAATCTTTCTAAACGGCCAGATACCTATAAAAAAACTTCGTTATAAAGTGTTTAAAGAGGTCGATAAGTACTTACTTTCGCTTTATTTATGCTTATAAATCGATTTTTAGTCCAATTCAAATTTGCCGTTCGTACTCACGCAAAAGTCTTCTGGACGACGAAGAAATAGGCGATTTCCTATCGATATTTCGCCCCAGAATCGCCGATCGATTCGAACTAACAAAATGTGGAATATCTTTGATACTTTTACTTTGATGTAAACAAAGAAACTGGCATCGTCGTTTTGTCATTAACGATATTCTCTGTACGAGCACGGACTTTTCATCAGGTGCATCAACTCCTGAAAACGAAACCATGACCTCCTATGTGATTAAATAAAAGTGAATGGAGTATAGTTATCCTTATCGGTAGGTCTCTGCACATCGCTTGATTATAGGCGAAATGTCAAAGTTTGATCCATTTTCCCGATTAAATGGAAAACCTATTAAAAATATGAATACCAACCTATTTCGCATTGACCTTTCCTCTTTCCATCCTTGTATTTACATCACGGCCAGGATATCTGTGAAAAAAGTTTTATCGATTTTAAAATTGCTATTTTTGCCAGAATTTTTTCGCGATTTTCGGGAATTTTTAAAAAATAGTTCTACATCGCATTGAAAATCGAAATTTCACCCACGTAGGAATCGATTATTCCTCTTTCGTGCGTAATAAATTTCCTCACTGCGATTTTAAGATTCTTCTGGAAACACTTTTTCGACAGATTTCCTGTTTTTCAAACTTCAGTAAACAGTGAACGCAAATGGAACTGAATAGCGGCCCACACACGAACACTTCGGAGCGAAGGTTTGATGCGCGCCGTTCCAAACTTCCGTGTAAAAGTTTTGGTTAGTTCGATCAACGCTCCAAGGTTAGGCGTTTCACTTTGGCGCGGCGCTCTGGCGTGTCGCTCTGATGTGGCGCTCTGGAGTGACGCTCCAAAGTTTTGAAATTTCTAAAACTCAACGAGCCACTCCAAACCTTTCAATTTTGGAAACTTCTACCCCACTAACCATCACTTTTGAACGTGACATTCAATACTGTCACATCAGAATGTAGATATTTTGTGTACGTTAGTGGGCAAGCGACACTCCAGCGTGTGTCGTTCAGGAGTGACGCTCCGGAACGCCAAATGCTTGATGCGCGCTCCGAAGTGTTCGTGTGTGGGCCGCTAATGAAGATGAATTTCGCAGATGTGTATTTCTGATGTTGAAGCCTTTCATGGTACATATTTGTAACGAAATGGCGTAAGCTTCGAGTGAATCGTCCCCCCTGTGCATATAAAATACTCCTAAGATCAAGATCCGCATTACTTGGTCACAGGGGCAATGGAAAAGCAGCATTATGGGCGACTCATTACGCAGTTGACATTGACAATGATCTTTCGCATTCCTTCCCGAGAGTAATTGGGAATAGAGATGACCGTCACTTATATATCACCTTTTGAGAGAACGGTAATTCCTAACTGTTCACGTCCACTGTACGACCTTACAATTATTTCAAACAATTTATTATTATCCGATTGAAAAACGCTACAAGTTGATAATGCTGATTAAAGTTACTGTTCCATAGACCATTCCACGTAATTATTATGCATAGCATTAAAAATCTATTACTTCATATTACTCAATGCGAAATTGAAATATTTGTCCCTTCTTGTGGTGAAGTGGTTGTTACTGGTGGTAATACATTATGCATTTATCCGATTTTTTCGAAACTTTCGAAATGTCACACGTGGTTCGCACATATACCGTATTAATTATGTAAGAGTAAACGTGAGTTGCGACTGCATACACAACACGTGATAATGTAGAATGGTATTTGAAAAAAATCCATTACCGTTAAATCACGGTATTATCGACGATAATGGCTGATTGCAGATTCTAACGACTTTTGTCATTTGAATTGATTTGAATCGCTGATGATTCCGGATTTGATGCTAATGGAATTGGGGACTTTCCCCCATCGATCCATACTGATATCCCGAAGCTGTCCAAAGTTATTCGAGCTATTCTTCATTCGGGATGATCTGAAAGTAGAATATAGCTGCTTATTTTCATGTTGTGGTTTTCACGAAAAGGAATATCCTGTAATGTTCAGAGAACATCGTGAGAACCAAGGGCAAGCAGGTAGGAATTGAATTTCTGGAGGTTATATGCCTCGGGGAACACCTCCCCAGGCAATGTGTTCCAAAGCCTCGCTGTTCGTTGGATGAACGAGTCTTTGAAGAGAGATGTTCTGCAGGTCTCTAAAGTTACCACGAAGGGGTGTGAATACTTAACTTGACGAGTGAGTCTGGAAGAGACTGCCAGAGGGGGAACGATTGCTGATAATTCAGAAGAGCATCGCCCATGGAAATATCTATAAAATAGAGACAGATCCCCCACTTTTCTACGGTGTTCCAGAGAAGTGAGCGAGCTTGTAAGCGATGCATCACCGACGAGACGAATTGCCCTTTTTGTACGGAATCCAAGAGTTTTAGGTTGTGTTTAGGTGCAGCACTCCAAATATGGGAACAGTATTCCAGAACAGGTCGAATCTGTGCCTTATAGATCATAAGCAGCTGACCTGAGGTGAAATAGCTCCAGGCACGAAACAGAAAACCAAGTTTTTGGGATGCACCTTTAGCAATGGATCTCACGTGATTCTCCCAAGAAAGGTTACTGCCGACAGTAATGCCAAGCATCGAAATGGATGACTTCAATGGTATGGTCACTCCCGATAATTTTATGCTGGGCACAGTGAGACCGGCTTTTCTAGAGAAAAGACATGCTTGTGTTTTGTTTGCGTTGAATTCTGCCAAGTTGTTAGATCCCCAATCGAGAATTGTTGCCAAGTCCATATTTATGTTGTTAACATTTCTTCCTCGTTCGTTTTTGATTTGGCGGCTGGTATTGGAGCTCTAGAAGAAAAGGCGGTATGGAGGGTACTATCATCCGCGAAGCTGTGCACTGGATACGAAGTTGCTTCCAGCAAATCGTTGATGTGAAGAAAAATAGTGTTGGAGCCAGAATTGATCCCTGCGGAACACCAGCATTTATGGGTAGAGAGTCAGACGAAACTCCATCGACCACTACATGGAGAGATCTGTTTGAGAGAAAACTAGCTAGCAGAGAACATAGCTTTGGGGGCACGCCATAAGATGGAAGCTTGGCGAGGAGTCCCTGATGCCAGACTCGATCGAATGCCTTGGAGATATCCAGTGCTACGGCTAGGGTTTCACTCTTCCTCTTTAATGTTAGAAGGATGATATTTTCAGGAACTGTTATCGAAGCTATGTTGTACGTTTCACACTCTGATTTTGAGAAAAATCCTACGGGGTGTTTCTAATCGAACCGAGATCATTTGAATGAACCAAGAAGAGCGTGGGGGACGAAACTAGGCCATGGGGGACACCTGCGTTCTAATAAGAACTATTTGAACTGTCTAGGAGAGCTAGAAAACCAACTAGGCTAAGCGCCACTAGAAAAAATACAACGCATATAAACATTTCCGAAAACGACGTACTTTTTTTCGAGATACAATCGAATGGGCTAGAAAACAAAAATCATGGGACAGGTCCATTGTTTTCTTGATGATAAATACGTTCATGAATGCATGGTAAACATGTTTACCTGTGAATAATCACCCACCTTATCAGGAAGTTAACTTAGACTAACCCTGGTCGTTTTAAAAAAACCGTTTTTATAGTTCACGTTTAATTATCACGTGCAAGAGGTCGCAGCATCGAAATTGCTGCCCTGCGGTACTAACTGTACCTAGATTCTAATTGAATAAAAATGCGGTTAATTGTAAGGTACGACGCACAATGCGCAGTAATAGTTGAAAATGCAAATTTCGATTTTTCACTTTTTTATGGAAATCATATCTACTTGACATGACGCAGGAGAATGTAGGGATATGGAAATTGCTGGAATTGAGGGAGTTCACCGTAATTTTTTCCTGATTTCATTAAAAGCGCCAAGGTTGCGATATGGTCTTCAATGAAGGAAAGATCGACGAGAGAAAGGAGAACAAATCCGATGATCTTCACTTTCTAATCCGGAGTGCATCTGAATTCCAAAGCGCGTTTATGTGCGTTTCTGAATGCGTAGTTGAGCTGGTCAGTGCTTCCGGATGAAAATAAAAGCACCTAGTCAGCCCAGGTCTACCAGTTTGACAGTTGAACTGGTCAGTTACAAGAAGTCTAGCTTTCTCCTCGCACTGGCTGAATGCACTGATCGATTCTATTGATGAAAATTGAAGTGGAGGGTTGAATGTAACGTAACAAACGATCACTGTTTTGTATAAGTGCCAGTTATGAGAATTATTTTGAGGTTTATGTTTCGTATACTTTCTCGCAAAATTTGATGGAGGAGACACACCAAAATTTATTTTGTTGAAAAGAAATCAAAATTGAATGAAATATAAAAAATATGAAGTGTATTTCATTTTTCCCCTCATCCTATTCTGTGATTTTTGATTCAGCGACTTAGGTATGTGGATAAACAACATTTGCACTTTTAAGGCAACAAGCTGTCTGATGAAATTACCTACGATTACGATATACACTGCCATTCATACGAAACTAACGTATGCCCAATTTTATGGTACCAGTATTCATCAGCTGAATTTCAAACATAAAAAACTCCTAAGTACCCATAAAAAATGTCGGGGCCCACTCCATACTTTCATTAACACGAAGTGGACGATTTTCAATAATTTCAATATTGCAGTCGATAAAAAAATACTGCCTATTTAAGAACGAGTCGAATTTCCTGTTCGCCAGCATTGCCAGTTCCTTTTCGAATTTGAACTCTCGGTTCAACGACCTGCCAAATTGAACCCGATAGTACTATCAGAACATGCTGCAAAAAGTGCGTATGGGCCATAAAAATTCCGAAGTCGGATCTTGAAGCGGCTGTATTAATTGGGCAGACCTGGGAGGAATGTGTTTCCGCCACTCGTTTTAAATTATTCGAGCTCAAAATGTATCCGACGAGATGTTTCGTACTCGATCTTGCAATTTTAATGATGATGGGGGATATTAGGGAGGTTAACAAGATGTAACTCGTTTCAGTTCAAAGAGATGGCGCTGGATGCTGTCGATCCTCACCTCTACACTGTTGCAACCCTGACAGGTCATGCCTGGTTGACTGTTGGAGTGGGTTATAGTATAGGTAAGTGATTGGTTTTTCTTATTCGAATATTTCATTTCAATTCACATAAAACAATATTGCCTGGAGTAACCAAAAATCATGTGGAGCGGAGTATACGGAAAAACAAGTGTATGCTGTCGTTTAGCTCCCACTCTAGTGTTTTTCAGGCAGAAAAACTCCAATCGAAAGATGCGTAGACATAAACCTGAAAAGAATCTATTAAAGGTGTGACAAAATGATCCACTTTGATAGTCGGGCTGCTATCAAAGCACCGAACTCCTACGTCATGGATGCAAAGGTGGTATGGGAGTGCAAATGCACCAATAAGAAAGACTTTGGAGAATGAATATTCTGAACACAGATTATTTTTTCAAATGATCTTCTTGAACCACCAGTGGCATATTACAATAATATTCTAGAGGAGAAAAAAGGATCAGTTTTTATTAGAAAAAAGGATGATGAAGTGTAATTAATATATTTCTGGAATATCATGCGTATGTCATGAGGAAATTGTATGTCCCCCTTCACTGCAAACATCGACAAGAAGTGCAAGACATTGACGCATTTTTCTGTGATCGAAGGTCACACCCACACTCTATTCACACATCTATATTAATCAATCGATTTCTTTTAATTTCCAACTTCAAGTTTTATGCAAAAATTACTGCATGATGATTGCGGAACCTGCTAATGATTGTCTGGTCTTGGTCTCGGTCCAAAATCCGCTAATTCTTATACGAATTTTCGCCCATGGCCTTTCTATGATGATCTCGATCCCGCTGCTTTAATGGGTGCGGATTACCTTTCTGCGAAGAGAAATTGTGTCGTTGGATCGATTTCGGTCAAGTCCTTTCTATGTTAGTGAACTCTGCGACCAGTGGCGGCGCGGAGGTGGGGTATTATCCGTCAATCTTGTGATGGGTCGAAAAGAATACCCATTTCACTTTTGGTATATTGCCGTTGATTCAATTTTATGCTCTCACATCGTGGCTATGGCCGTCTTAAGGGGGCGATATACTCTGGCCGACAGCAACGGCACCGATTCTCCATTCAAAAATTGCCTTTCATTTTTCCAAGTTCACGCCGTCAATTTTACACCTGAAAGCTTGATTTTGTTTTTAATCTCCTGGAATTTCAGACAGTTCTCTGCGATTTCACACTTACTGGAAGTTTTTTCCGTATTTCCATAATTTTTTGCATTAATTGAGCGCCCATTCGAATGATTTTTTTTTAAATATAGAAAATTGATTTGTCGATGGCACTCCTATGAATTTTCTTAAAAAAATTGATGTACAACCGCCGAAAACGATTATGAAGTCAATTTTCATGGACTCTCAAATTCAACTCGATTTTTTCAGGCGAAAAAATAATTTTTTTAAAAAGATGAAATTGGAGTGCTCTCAAGACATCCTTTAACTTCAATTTAAAAAAAAATCATGCTTGTAGGTGAAAAATTGAGGGCGTAAACTTGGAAAAATGAAAGGCACTTTTTGAATGGAGAATCGGTGCCGTAGCCGATTTTTTCATGCAAAAAAATAATTTTATCGAATAGAAGAAATTGTAGTGCCCACAAGCCATCCTTCAACTTCAATTAAAAAAAAATCAAGCCTTAAGGTGAAAAATTGAACTTGAAAAAATGAAAGGCACGTTTTGAATGGAGAATCGGTGCCGTCGGCCATAGTACAACGTCCCCTTAATGAAGACGGCTCTGACGTAGTTGTTGATTTTTATTTTCTATATCTCTGGTAGTTCAAACTAACTGACCTTCATAGGGTAAAAATACTCGTTATTTCAGTTTATGTTTATGGCATGGTCAGTTCTGAATTTTCATATTCCAAAATGATTGGTTCTTTCAAAAATAGAGAACCTTTCTCGTTTTCAAGTACCTTAACTTATAATCTTTTCAGTTGATTTTAGAGTCGTTCGGTTTGATACCAAACAAAATCAATAAATGGAGTTCATATCCGTAGATACACAGAAGAATTTTTATTTTCCAAAGATTTTCGACAACCTGTTGTCTTTCATACAAAGCCGAATTTTGATAAATGGTCAAATACTCGCTCTCTTCAGAGGCGTCCAAAAATAAGATTCACAAGCTGATTTTTCATAATGGCATACCCCTATTTTCATTGCATGTTTGAATTTACCAAGTAATTGTCAAAATATTGCCTGTGATCAAACAAATTTGTGTTAGTTTGGGACTTAAGTGAATTTATGTGTCAAAACTGCATTGTGTTTGAGCAAAAAAATAATTCTTTACTTCAGAATCATTCAAGATGTTATTGCATGGCCCAATTATTTAGTGGTCCTGTAGACCGTCAGGTAAATCAAATAGGGAGCTTGAATAGAAAAAAGTAACATACATGAAGCACGCCTCCTTGGGTAAACCTGTATGCGATTTTTCATCAAAAAATCAGAAGAATAAAACGGAATTTTTTAGGTAATTTCCTTCGTACACTCTTCTAACTAAGCTCAGTTCTTTCTGCGAAAAACTATCACCACTTTCATGAGTGTAAGTTCCATTCCCGGAATTCCTCCTTCACTGCTCTGTCACTCTGAAGCAACGGTATAATGCTAAAATCGAAATCCTCCTCCTTTCCACTCATATCTCAAAGTTTGCAAAAATAGAAGTGTCTAACTGTTAAAAACGCAACAGTCAAACAACCTTCCAACAACGGTGCTCTACGTGTACTATCGACAAAAATATTTTCCGCTATTTGGCCTCGTTTCATCTTGATCCCAGGTTCATTATAACAGAATCGATGGCATCTGTAAGTAAGTGCGGAATCACGTTTATATGGTACATTAAACGTTCATACGAACACGAATGTATTCAGGTGTTGTTTTTATGCGGAAAAAATGCAACACCCACTTCTGGGAACGTCTCATTAACGACGTTCTTTGATCTCTTCGGGTTTCTTGGAGACGGAATTGGGTTATGTTATTTCGAGGTATCCATAACGGTTGTTTCATTCACTAATGGCCAAGTTCCCTTTTGATCTTGTTTTTGCAAATTTGATGTCTTGTGCAGGAGCTTCTTTGTTCTTTCAGAGTGAGAACAGTAAATATATTCACTGTTATATCAGAGATCCATATCAAAAATGAAGGGCTTCTCAATCAGGATATACGTTTTTGAAATCAGAAGATGGAGCAAAAATGCTTTTGCGAAATGCTTTCATCAGCTTGACCTATATCTATTTGTCTCTGAATCTTTCAATATAGTTTTCGCAAACTTCAAGAGATCCGATGAGATCGAAAATTTTCACACGTATAAGAGACCGATGACTCTTCAATAATTCCATTATTTTGGCCTAATATTCTGACCAGGCACACCAGGATAAAGAAAAATAATATTTTTATGCGTACCGGCTCCTCCACCACTTTGTCACGCAATTAAAATAAAATTTCCATTTCGTATTCCAGAAATGTGGAAAATGCTCTGATAAAATTTGAAAAACAAATGAAAATAAAACTTTCCTGCAAGAAATGTGGATCAAATAACCCAAAACGAAAAATGCAAGGAAAAAATACATCAAAAGGACAAAATTTTTCAAGCTAGAATAAAGGACCCCCCACACTTACTTAGGAAAAGCGGGTCCAGTCAATTTTCCCCATTTTTACATATTATATTTATATCAACCTTAAGAACAATATATCAGATTTTCACGAAGGTCTTACATCCGGTTTGTTCTATAGGGCGTTCCAAAATTGCAGCTACGGAAAAATGAATCTTTAAATTTTGATGATAATTCTTCTAATTTTCAGAATTTCATCATAATGCCTTGGGTTCTGAATAACAAGATATCACAGATATCCAAACACCGCCCACCACGTTAAGTTTCGTTATACAGGCTGTTCCATGAAGCTATATAAGTAACTGAATGTAACTTTGTTAGTGACTTTGGGACCACCCTGAGTTTTTCAAAATATGATACCATGATGTATGTCCACCTCTGTAGGAAGTTTCATCAATGTACAAAGAACAGTTGCAAAATTATTCAGGTTTAAATTCGGATTTCATACAATTTTACAATTTTTCTTTAAAACTTATCTGTAGTTGAGATTGCTGTCAAGGAATATAGGTTTTCATTCAGTATAATCATTATGATAGGTATTGACGGTCGGTCCAAAGGTGTTTTTATTCAGGAATGTACAGGATGGACATAATTTGGTGTCACTAATCTCCTCATTTCGCTATCTCAAAATCTGTTTATATAGAAAAACAGTATTATCATTCCAGGTTGTTGTATCTTTGAGCACTCTAAGGATGCATATTTTTTTGAATATTATACCATAAAAGTATGTCGACCTTTGTGAAAAAAAATTTTGAAAAACTCAGGGTGGTCCCAAAGTCACTAACAAAGTTACATTCAGTTACTTATATAGCTTCATGGAACATCCTATGTAACGAAACTTAACGTGGTGGGCGGTGTTTGGATATCTGTGATATCTTGTTATTCAGAAACCAAGGCATCATGATGAAATTCTGAAAATTAGAAGAATTATCATCAAAATTCAAAGATTCATTTTTCCGTAGCTGCAATTTTGGAACGCCCAATAGAACAAACCGGATGTAAGACCTTCGTGAAAATCTGATATATTGTTCTTAAGGTTGATATAAATATAATATGTAAAAATGGGAAAAATTCACTGGACCCGCTTTTCCTAAGTAAGTGTGCGGGGTCCTTTGAAAATTTCAAGAAGAGAATTAATTTAAAAACTTGTCGACCACAAATAAAATACGTAAATATTGGAGGAAATTTCAATTCGAAAGATTTCGACTCGAAAATTCAGTGGGAAGGTGATCAAAAGAATTTTGAAATAACACCGATGTTACAGATCTGAGTTGCTCACCAGTTTTGCAACGATTAATGATCCTTAAACAGATTCACCTGTGTGACGTTCTAGTGACTAGAAACAATATCGCAACCTCGCCAATGCTAGTACATCAGTTTAATTGGGTATAGATACTAATTTTATGGCCATTCAATAATTATGTTAATTTGAGAATGCACTGTGTTGCCATAAATATTGCTGAGTAAGCAGCAGTATATTGGTTTTTTCTGTACGGACGGGACCTTGACTTTATATTTTTAAATAATTTATGTGAATAGTACAGTACTATAGAATGTGGCTTTTTATTTTAATCCCTGATTTGAATAAATCGTCACATATCATGAATATCTGCCGCTTTGTTTATATCGTTCGGGTGTATTTATTGGAATTGTTTGGAGCTGTATGAAGATTCTGATAGGTTTGAAGCTCTTTCATTGCGAATAATCGACTCTGCAACCTCATGAATCGTTTTATGAGCGAATATTTGTGTTACGGGGTCGATGCATTTCTCTTCTAAACCACGAAATGCGGATATGTACTGTCATTGAGCAGACCTAACACATTTATAATTTTGAATAAATTCTTAAGCTATTCCTCATTAAAAACACAAAACTGACAAGAATGAACATTCAATGCAAGAGAGAACGCAGTCGAAATATATTTTGGTGGTATTCCTTCATGATTTCAAGGGTAGAAAAATCCCTAAACCTTGTTTTGCAAGAAACTTTTTTCCATATTCATATCTTACCATAAAAAATCAACTTCGTTTGGCTTGATCCAACAAATAAGGTCTTCTGTAATAGGCTGGAATTATTTCCCAAACAGAATTTATTTATTTTTCGAACAGGAATCACTTTCTAATTTTTTTGCCACAGTTCAAATACAAGTAGAACATTGTTGGAACAAATTAATTATTATAAGTTGTACCAACAGAATTTCCAACACTGTATTACATGCCCCGAAATGATATTATTTATTACGATGGTGGCAATAAACCTCGCATCTCTTCTGTACTCTTTCCGTTCAGCTCCAAATCTCCATTTGGGCAGAACTATTCAACACAAATCTTTCAATATCAGTTACAAAGGTGTGTAATCTATTCATCCACCTCTCCCATTTCATACATCATATAGAGGCAACACCTACAATATCGATTATTCTGCTAGATAAGTATCAGAAAACAGATCCAATTATAATTCTGGTCAAATCGCGAACGGATAAAAAATTTTATGGCCGCGTTATATAGGAAGTTGATGACAGCTTTTTGGTGGCCAAATTACAGACTTATAAATCGTATAAGACTGGCCGTTAAGGTTATTGACACATATGGGAAACAAAAGAAAAGCGCGATGGGCCACGGAGTTGAACAAACTTTAATCCGCAGATCTGATTTCCTAGACAGAATATGCTTGTGTCCGGTCAGTTATTAGAAATGGCCGTCATCGGCAGAGATCACGTTCTGTGGACTGGCTGCTTTTTATCGGCCTTCTCACGATGAAAGTTTTCGAAGACTGCAGATTTTTTCATCTCTAGGGAATTAATAATAACTCGAAGAGGGATAGTTGAGAAAATATAAACTGCTCCACATGAGTTAGGGATATTGACTTAAATTGCAAAAAAATATATAAAATAAGATTGAAATTCATATTAATATGATTTCAAGTTGCAAATTAATTTTAGCCGTAGGTCTGCAGCGTATACAGGGTGGTTAACAAAAATCGAGTAAAATAACGAAATTTTATTCCCAGATAATTCAAGCATTTTAAGACTATCAATACAATGTATGGCCTCCACGGGGATCAATAACAGCTTGACATCTTCTTTGCATACTACACACGAGGTTGTTGAACATTTCTTGAGGAATTTGCTTCCATAAACGGGGCAGAAGCTCTCTCAGATCATTTAAGGATTCTGGGGTAGGTTGATGACAATCTAATCTTCTTTGGAGCATATCCCATGCATGTTCTATGCAATTCAAATCTGGTGAATGCGGAGGTATTGGTAAATGTGGAATACCAAGCTCCTAGCGCGCATTCTCAACTAGGCTGCACGGTGCGGTCTAGCGTTATCGTCTAGAAATTGAAAAGTTTCACCAATAGCAGCGTGAAAATTTGGCACAACATTGTCAATGACATGCTCCATATAGTGTAAGGCGGTCATATTCCCAGGACAAATGTGTAGATCTGTGCGCCCGTTGAAACATATCCCGGCCCATACCATAACACCATCCCCTAGGAATGGATGGACTTCTTGGACATAGCGACGATTACGGGGTATGCGTGGGATTGATCATACCCTTATTCTTTGAGAATCTGAAAATCGTCTATATCTGGATTCATCAGTGAAAAGGACACTAAGCCATTGATCGTTCCAATTGATATATGTATTGCCCATTCCAGTCTTTGACGCTTATGGTCACGTGATGATGGAACTCCTCTAGATGGACGTCTAGAACCTAGATTCACCTCTCTCAAACGTCGTCTGATGGTTTCGATGGAAACTTGGACCCCATCTGCATTTTGAAGAGTATTCCGTAGCATGCTACACGTAGATGTAGGGTTTCTTCTCGCCAAAACGGCGATGAAACGATCCTGAGCAGGTGTTGTCTTGGTCTTTCCAACACGAAACCTGTCTCCCTGAACCTATTCCAAAGTCGATATATCACACTTTGGCTGACTTGAAGCCTTTCCGCTACAACAACCTGTGTTAGGCCACCCTGTAGCATTCCGATAGGCCTATTAGCCTCAGCGTTTGTTAATTTACGTCTTGGCATTTTCAGAAAACTCGTTTCAAATCGAAGCTGTTGATAAATTGACTTAATTTCAAAATAAGAACATTCATGAAGCATATGCAAAGAACCAAACTTCAGAAAAAAGGCGACCATATTGACGAAATGTCTCATACTGATTTTTATTGGATCGATTCAAGTTGTTATGGAGTTTTAATAGTTATTTAATCAACTAGTTTATTAATGACAGCGATTAATGGTCGAAATATTTTAACGCGTGAGCGGAGCGAGCGCGTTAATGTTTGAGACCATTAATCGCTGAATTAATATACGAGTTGATTACAAGATTTTTTCGTCGACCTCATGACGAATTCTGTATGAATTCTCGATTGAAATTAATTTTTATTTTGCATAATAGACAAATTTGACGTAATGTAAAATTCTATGTTCATTTCGATATATTGATATTTATGCTCCCTATGGAACAATTCGAAAAATCCATAGAGGGAGTATTGGACATGTTGTGACATTCTGAATATTTACATTTAGTTCACATTTATATAATTACCTATGATATCTGATAAGGAACGTGTGAAGAAAGTGGATGTTGAAGTATTATCTACTTTGCATTGTATCACCTGAAATTTCATCTGCAGTCTATTATATTTTGAATGGAGTTGTCAATATACCCTTCTGTGACAGACCTTGATTTCCAACCAAGCTCGATTGTGCTCTGACTGAATATTTTATGTTCGGTTGCCATGAAAATCATGCATTAATAAGAAATCATGCATTAAAATAGGTCATTAATGGATGATTTCGAGTGCGTTAAAATGAGCTTTTATTCTATGGTCGACGGAAAAATATTTTACAGCGATTTTCTCGACGATTACAAACTTTTAAAAACGATTGAATACGATATCCCTAACTCTTTTGGAGCAGTATTATTCAAAATGACAAATATTACCTACACTCGCTAATTGTTCAGCTGATTTCATCATTCTTGAAATCGTTCCAGTATATTTCATAGTAAAGTTTGACAAGTATCCACCTTTCATCTTGAAAAAGAAACCATTTTCTTTTTTCTCAAATTCCTCTTAAAATCCAACCTATGTAATAATTGGACCAGCGTCCGATAAAAGGCGGAAGTCAGCATAACATTTGTGATAAAAGTAATATTTCAATTACCGCTCTGATTATGAGCACTTGAACTCGTCGTGTAAGGTTTCAGTTTCTCACAGTAGCTTCCTTCCAGTTTTGGACAATGGTCCTGCGAGAAAAGCCAAACATGCCGAGTGCCTGAACAGTAAGGGCGAAGAAATAAGCGAACCTTTCGAAATTTCCACAATAAGGAAAGAAGACCTCGATTTCCACAGAGGCCAAGCTGCCGGGGATGATATTCTTCAATGCAACAATCTACCTTCCTCAAGAACTGCCAGGGGACATCAAGGTAACTCACCACTATGTCCCCATTTTCAAATCATAAATACCTCAATGTTTCAGGACCTGGAGCTTTCCTTATGCTAGCTGCTGGACTAACTGAACACGGTTCTGGAGATGCCGTTCCGCTGAAGTATAGCCATCTGGATATTGCTGGATCAGCTGGAGATTTTCCAAACCCTGCCACAGGGACGCCAGTCCTTGCATTGGCGAACAAATATCTCCTCTGAGGAATAGCCAAGCTACTTAACTATCGTTTAGGAAACCTGTCGATATTCGTACTATTTTTATATTTTAATTATTAACTGATGTTGATTCAGTATTTCATCAATATATTCCTGGGAAAACACTGTGGTTTTATTTCTACGAACGAAAATATTACAACCCTTTCTCTACTGCTGACTTTGGTTAGAAGAATACATTGAAATTAAAATATTGATGAGTAGTTATAATTATTAGTTGGAGCTTAGTTTTCAAAATTGAAAATGTCTTTCCAAATTGGAAACTAAGTATACATTCCCTTTCATTGTAGTAGGTAGGTATAAGTTCAGATATTAGTTGGACATTTCTTTGGAATAATACGCAGGGATTTACTGACTGTATTGGAATTCGAAGGGATAAAACCTTGTATCTCTTCATTGCTTCGCTGTGTATTTCGCAATTAAATAATGAACTAGTTTATGTCCAGATCGTTTATTAAAATGTGACATTGATCCCTGATTGAATGTATTCTGCAACGCAGTCGACAGGTTATTCTTTTTGCACTTCCTCAATCATCTCATTCTAAAGAGCCAATAACATTCAGATATCCAATAGCCTTAGTACTTTATACGTCTATAAATAAATGACCTTATGACTCAACGAATCTAGCAGGCGTTCGAATAGAGCTTTTTATAGTCAGGGAAATTAGTTTAAGATCGCATTGTAGTTTGCTGAAACAATTGGGGGCTTTATTGCCAATTGGTACAACAGCTTTGAATATTTTCCCGATTTCTTTCATGGTTTGGCAATAAACGATAACAATAGAAATTCTACCTACATTAATCATTATGTTTTTTCAAAATAGTAGTACAATTTAAAAAAAATCTGTAATACTCGTTGTTGAGATTGAAAATTCAGAATGTATTGAACCAAATACAAATTAATTCAAAGTTGTCATTCGGAAAAAAATTATATTCTGATTAATTGGATATGATGTGATGTGTCGGCAAAAATTTATGCAACATGAGAGTTTTTCTGACGTATTCCGACCAAAGCCATAAAATGATATTCACAAACTCTCAGCCTTGACCAAGTTTGAACCCACAAGATTAAGTGACATAAGCAACCTGCTATCAAATAACTTATAATTGCATGTTCTGAATTCCTGAGTTCAACACTTACCAGTTTGCGTTGATTCAATGTCAACCTTTTCTCAAAAAGAGAATTAACACTAAAGGAATACTTATATTTTCGCACTTTCGTCACTCTCAGACTTAATCTAAGACTATGAATGAACCACTCATTTTTTTACTGAAAATCAGGCATGGAATCCCCAAATTTTATTTTTCCATTTTCATGAACCCAATAAAGTAAAGAGTTCTGCAAAAATGGACAAAAACAGAAATAAATAGAACCAGATGAAACGACTAATAACAAACAAAAAACAAATCCGAGAATAAATTGATTGAAACATAATTGAACAAAAAGCAAAATAAACCAATACGAACTAAAATAGAACAAACAAAATAAAAAAACCGAACTATCACGAACCAGTAAAAGAAAAAATAGACGAAAGAAATTGAATAAAAATAATAGAGCCAAACTCAATCATTCTTTTTGCATTCGTATACAGAGTGGTCCACATATAGCAGTCCAGCTGGGTATTCACGTAAGTATGACCTCTTCCTCGGTGTCAAATCCTGAAGAATCTTAAATGGCAAAAGGGGTCAAGGACATCGATTTGAAGGTTTTGCAAAAGTTTACACAGCAAAAATGAGAAAAATTAACAAAATCGTACAGAATGAGTAGTTATACTATGTTGCTTTTTACTGTTGACGGAATAGTTGGATTAGAAATTTTTGTTGCTAAGATCAAGCAGATGAAAAAAAATGTGAACACAAGGAATTGATTTCAGTGATCTGGAATTGAAGCCAGTATCCCCACAATAATTATCCAATTTTTTTCACATTTGAAAAATGCGATTGGGAAATTGTGATGTTGATCTCATTCTGAAAAAAGCAGATTCTTGCAAAATATAATTATTGGAATATAAAAATGATGAAAAACTTGTTTTGCCTCTCACTACCAGGCAGGATAATGAAACTCAAATATGTTTCTTACATAATAGTTGAATTTCTGTATAATGTAACGACTTAAACAAGGTGGAATTGCAAAATATTTGCAAGAGAAGCCCTTCAAGTGAAGTATTACACATTCGATCCAGAAGGTGAAGGATATTTGAAGGTTATGTAAAAGATTACTTCTCAAGAGTTGAAATGCGATAGTCATGCAATAGTTAGCTCAATAAAACGATATTCGATTTTCAGATCAGTTTGAATGAACGAAGAATTACTCAGGAAATGTTCAATTTATATAGGGTGGTAACTACATTACAGTAAATATCTGATTTTCATTGAAAAATCCAAAATATAGACATGAGTTTTGAGAACGAAAGCTGTGCGCCGAAAAAGTTCGCAGCACATTAGACCGCAAATTTTTTTAACACTCGTTATTTGTCTGTTGACCATCTTCCATATTAATATGAGATTGATTCTACTGTTGGAGTGATAATTTTACAGAATCTTCGATGGAAAATTATTAGCAATCATCGAGTATTATTTCCTGAATCGATTAGAACTGTATGTTAATAGAACATTGACACGATGTAGGTTACACATACAAACATACCAAGCTTTGCAGGACAAGGAAAGCAATAAACAGGGTACACGCGGAAGACCTACAGACAGGTCCGGCTAGGCTTTTTAGACTTGGCATTTGAGTTGTCGGAGAAAAGCAATTTAGTTTGATCCGACTCTAATTGAAATCTGATTTTTATTCATATTTATTTCGAATCAAATTATTATTTTGATGTATATTATATTTGACAGTGGAGGCACTATAGGTACTTAATTTGACCACAATTTTTTTTTTGGGGCAAATATGATATTTTCCATGCTAGATTAGGAGATAGATCTCAATTTCTTGTACCTATACCAAATCAGAAGGGGCCAAAAATTTGAAAATTTCGAAATTGGGCCAGGCCGTCTCTGTTGCATTCACGAAGAGTGCAATGCTGTACATGCCCGGCATTGTCTGGCCACAATGGCCAGGTTAAATACGTGTCTCACATGATGCATTATCACTTAAGCGAGCTCCACCTATTTTCAGCTAATCTATGTGACTGCTATGTCCTTAGAATATGTTTCTATTGTGCCTTTTGCGCTGCATAATAATGTTGTTCTTATTTTCCCGCCTATGTTCAGTGCGGCTCTTAAAGAAAAGTAAGAGTGCTCTATGGGTTTTAAAAGAAAGTGTTTTGTTTCCCCTGGATAAACAGGGTTTAGATCAGATAAGTTGTAGACTACTTCAAAATTGCTAGATCAGGTGTTTCAAGGGTGTTTCAAGCAAATCGTTTTCAAGAATCAAGAAATGTTTTGATTGCCCCTTTTTTTTTCGAATGCGAATCAACTACAGCAACATTCCTGTCAGTCATAAGATTCATTCTTCAAAAATTCGAAGATAATTATGAAATACTTGAAATTTCTGTTTTTTTCGATCAACTGAAGGGCTCGGAAGATTCTTCGAAATATTCCTTAAAAAATAGATAACGATTCTACTTTCGAAGAAAGCGAAAGGAGATGGGTCCGACCTTCTCAAAGGAGGCAAAGTCGGTAAACAGATATACCATAAAAATATTGCTACTACCTAAATAAAAAGGGTTGAATCTTTTGTTAGTTCTTGCTGTCTAATAAACTAGGTCTCGCCGTGTTTTTCAACTCTCATAAATAAAATACGCAATAGTCGGCATTTTGAGGTTCAAAAAGTAAAAGTGAGCCGTTTATTGCATACAAGAAATTCTTTCATCAAATTCTGTCGGCTTCTTCGTTAAAAATCAATTGACGTAAGGACCAGGACCACCTAAAATACACCATAAAAGTTATGCGGACTTTATGACCAGTTTCCTCAAGAAGTAAATAAAGGGTGGCACAATTAAAACAGTCCATATATTTCATTGTTATGGTGGAGAATACGATATTGGAATTTTCTTCGAGATAATTTTGAAGTTTCACTCGACGTCAAAATGAATGGTAAAAACTTGTTCGAAACAGTTTGAATCATTCAACAATTTGAATTGTGCCTTTTTCCTCATCGTACCAATTTGGTTCATGTAAATATTGTAAGGGTTTTAAATCTGGAATGCTGCTGTTGGTTATTAGGCGAAATAGATAGTTCGAAATTTTGTATTTCGATAATTTAAAAACTAGTGATTAGATCGAGATGAAATTTTGCTTTCGGAAGGGTAATGAAGTGTTGAAGTAACGAGAAAAATTTTGTCTAGATGGCGTTACCGGAACCATATAAAGTTCGAGCAAATTTTAGAAATACATAACATTGATTCTTTAATTATTATCTAACCGGCGTCATAGACGATTTCTTCGAAAGCTGCTGTAAATTTTGTTGACAGCTGTCTGAAATTTGTTCAATTGTCACTGGTTTATGTAAACTGCGCAAAAAAATTAACGCACATTATGGAAATCTCAAATTTATTCTACAACTGAAGGTGTTCTCAATGATAGTTATTTTTATCAGAATTATGCATGCATATGTTATCCACTTTCAACGTTTTTCTTCAATACAGATGTTTTCTCCCAGCAGGAATAAAAAAAGATGATATTATCAGTTTTTGAATGTATTGGCTCCATTGTAAAATCATTTGTTCTCGATCAATCCTAGTGATCAATAGTTTTTCTTTCGTTTTATTTTCTACACTCGATCGCTATGCAACGCGAAACAGGCCATTTGACCCAAGAGGAATGTGCCCAAGCGGTAGTTTTGCGAAAAGAAGGGTGGACATACTCAAGAATTGCAGGTTTGGAGTTTCCCATACAAGTGTGTCCAGAATGTTGCAGCGATTCAGGGAGACAGGTATGAATGTCCGAAGACCAGGACAGGTTAGACCACGGTCCACGGGTAACAACTGCCATTCAAGAACGTTACTTGGGAGTTTCTTCGTTTCTTCGATTTGCAACCGCTCGCCTCCTTCAAAATCAGCTTGAGCAAACTCATGAGGTGCAAATTAGCACTCAGACAATAAGAAATCGCCTCAGAGAATATGAATTAAGGCCTCGTGTCGCGGCAAGAGGCCCAGCTCTTACCCCAGCCCATCGAAGGGAGCGTTTGGATTTTGCGAGAGAGCATTTGGAAGAGGCCGATTGGGAAAGAGTTCTCTTCACAGATGAGTCTAGATTCTGCCTCTACCATTGTGATCGACGTTCCCTTGTATACATACGTCCACATGAAAGATATGCTCAGTGCAATTTCCTGAATACTACTGGTTTCGGGGGAGGATCGATTATGGTATGGGGTGGAATATCTTTGACTGCTCGCACAGACCTAGTGGTCGTTGATAATGGAGCTATGAATGCTGATAAGTATATAAGGAACATTCTTGAAGAGCGTGTAGTGACATTTGCCCCATACATTGGTGAAAATTTTATTTTTATGGACGATAATGCCAGACACCATCGTGCGCGCATCGTTCAGGAGTACCTTGAAGAGGTTGAAGTCTCTCGAATGGAATGGCCAGCAAGAAGTCAAAATCTCAATAGAAAGCTGAGAAGCTCAGAAAATCGTCCAGCTACTCTTAATGACTTAGGAATCCAACTCGGAGAAATCTGGGAAGGATTAGATCAGAACATTTTAAGATCACTCATTTTGAGTATGAACCGTCGTTGCCGAGCAGTAATTAACGCAAGGGGTGGAAATACCTAGTATTAAATCACTTATCAACATTTCAGTAAATTGAAAATTGTTCATTTCTCTTCTTTCAAATATGATTCGGTGAATTCCTGAATTTTTCTTCCATTTAATGTGTCTTATTCGTTCAAAACCTTCCCAAGAGAACAAAAAAAAATAAGTTTTAAAGTCCATGTAGAGTTAACTTTAATTAAAATTGAGATTTTCAGAATGTGCGTTAATTTTTTTGCGCAGTGCATATCTGAGTACAAGGTGAATCTACCTACCAGGTGGATGGACGAAAGCTTAAAATCTCCTGACTTTTTCACTTTATCGTCCTATTTAATTCTTTTTTCCTTTGGGATTGAAGGTGGCCTCATGTCATGAAATATACAGGGAGTTCCGAAAAAACAACCCTTTTGTTGAATGTAATGAACCAAAAACTCGAAGCTGTGTCGTAACAGTTTCCTTCTCCCTCTTCAAAACGCTGCCATTGTCGGATGTTCCTACATACCAACATACATATCGAATTTATCGTTCTTAGAAATACAGACACGAATGGAGCTCCTGATGTCCAGCATAAGGTAGCAGTTACCTACTTGGAGTATTTCCTGGTGACTCGCCAATTAGACCACTATCACGCCCACGATACGCACCTACGACACGTTTAGGCAGCCATGACATTGTCTTGAATCGCAAATTAAGTACGTCAGGTCTTACCAGGTCATTGGAAAGGTGTAAGCAGGTATCTAAGTGTATTTTTGTGTGGTTGCGAGACGGGTAAACATCGTAAAATATGTTATAGTAGCTTCATGACATATTGCCGCCATACATGCGGAATGGATTGAAGTTATGGAAGCTTTATTTGTTACTCAAGTCTCTAGAGGATTCTGAGGCGTTTAACTTGTTGGAATTATCGTAAAAATGGAATTAGGAGTTATTGAACAACAGAATTATTTATCGTATAAAAAACTCAACATCATCTGAAATCTACACAGAAATACAGGAGTTTAGACGAGAAAACAAACTACCAAATAAAACCCAACAGCTCTAAAAATGGCAATCCCTTGAAGGCAGGAAGGGATGGCACAAAAAACATAAAAATTCATGGGAACCATGTGGTATTAGATCGCAATCAGCGGCAGATATATCGAAAGAATTCCGACATCAGGAACTCGCCAAAACCGATTATAAAAAATAGTGAAAGGACCAAACTCCCTCGTGAAAAAGCAGGTAAAAAAGTGAAAGGGTTCTTAAAAAATGAGGAAGGCGACAGAAAGGTACATTTTTTGCCATCGTTAAAAACTAATAGCAGACCCTTTCGGCAAAAAGGGTTGCACCCCTCGTCAGACTAGGTAAGAATTTCGATGATTCCCATCTTTTTTATGTTTTTATCTCTGAAGGGGTGTTTATTGCCGAGAGGCTATCGAAAGAAAGTGTTTAATGATGCGGATTATTTTCTACAACAGATGTTTGCTGCTTTTGTTGTGAAAAATAAATCGAGGTGAAATTAGATTTGGACAGATTCGATTAGATAAAAATCAACATGGTAACCTGCAGAAAATGTAAATCGGAATAGAATAACAAAGGGAAAATTCATTAGATTTTTCCTTTTTTTAATTTATGATTGTTCCATTGTTAGCTCATTACTTCCTGGGATATGGCTTGCTTCATTTTCAACTTTGACCAAACGCCCAGATCTGTTTTAGAAGCCAAAAAAATACTATTATCTTTTACTCTCTGAATAATGATCCTATCTTTACTTGTATCCGAGATGTTTTTTAAGCGTTGTTGAATGAATTATTCGGACATTATGTTCTTGAGAGGTACACCCTATTGAAGAATCTAATTTAAGCGTGAAGCTGAACGGACAGGAAATGAGCAAGGTGGTAGATGGCCAGTCAATAGAGAATGTGATTGAATCTTCATGGGGGAGGGTTCTCAGCATTCGTATTGAGCTATGGTCAGCCTCACAATATTGATTCACGATATTTTTAACTTTTAAGGAACTAATAACTTTCATCAGCTAGCTGCTAGACAGATGTCCATCTTGGGCAACACAGCTGTCATTTTATCGATCAGATTCTTTTAATTTCGCTGGGTCAGTTTATTTCTTTTCAATTAGATCGTGCTTTTTTGTGAAGTAACGACAATTTTGAACTTTGCTTTTGTTCGTCACTATTTTCCTATTTCTCGAATCATCTGCCTTATAGATATGTAGTACATTTGTAGTTTTTTTCAAATGAAATAACTGAAGAAATTTAATTGACATTAATCCTATTCAGTTTTCTATATTTTCTTCATTCTCATCTGAACATCTTAAATCACATGCAGTCATCCGATGGTTAAAAACGTCATTGAAATAATCAGGTTCTCCATAAATTCATAGCAAGAAAAACATTAAAAAACCTGATGGTGTCCAGCATGCGTGTATATGTACGCTTCAGGAAACAAAATGTAAATCAATGTCTATCATTGATAAATGTTTATGAATGAAACAGTCGAGGAAGTCATCCGTAAAAGACCGAAAAGGAAAATAAAACCAGTGCTTGAGTGAGGTTTCACTTTCACTAGTATGCATCTTATTTAGAATTGAATACAAAGCACCTTGTTAAAATTGAACCAGGATATGGCTAAAATAATGTATGCATCCACACTTTGCAGCCACAGAGCGGTCCAAAATATACCGGACATACAGAGTGTAACAGCCAAATGGAATGAATTCGATAACGAATAAATGGGGGCGTGTTGGGAAAAACGCTCGGACACGACGATTTGTAATTTTAAATGCGCATATTTGCAAGAAAATAATATTATATAGGGTGTTCCATATGACCGTGGCTAATACCAACTTTCTTATTTCAAATGCAACCCCCTGTATATCATTTATTTTTTATATTCTTCGGAAAATTCTAGACACAATTCATGCACAATGTCCTATGCCTATCTTCAACTATTTCGGAAGTATAAAATGTTTTCAGGTTTATTGCGAAAATCAAAATAATAAATAAAAATTATTTTATTTTATTTCGGTACATTACACTCAAAACCTAATAAGAAATACTGATTATTTCTTAATTATTAAAAAAAAAACATTAATGTCAATGTAGGAAATGTTCAAAATGCTCGCCGCGAACGTCTTGACAACATGCTAATCTGGTGTAGAATTGTCTTCTAACGTTCTCAGTAATTGTTTTTGCTTACTTCATTCATATCAAGAAGTAAATGGGAAATAAGGATTGAGTGTAATGTATAGAATTTGTGAAATAAAATAATTTTCATTTAAAATATTTCCGAAAAAGTTGAAGATAGGTGTGGGACATTGTACATGAATTATGTCTAGAATTTTCTGAAGAATCCAAAAAATAAATAATATACAGGGGGTTGCATTTGAAATAAGAATGTTGGTATTGGCCACGGTCGCATGAAATACCCTATATAATTTTGTTTTCTTGAAAAAAATGAGCATTTAAAATTAAAAATCGACGTGTCCGAGCGTTTTTCCTAACACCCCCTCATTTATTCGTTATCGAATTTATTCCATTTGGCTGTTACACTCTGTATGCTTTCCAATATATCTCTTCTTACTTTGTGGTTGTCTCTGTTATTATCTCAGAGTGTCATGAGAGCAACTATATAATACTTCTATATAGGTAATTCAATAAAAATAATGAAATAGTTTTAATCTAATTGCGATCATAGGCGATTTATTAGACAGCCACTGTCCATTTTTTTGACATTCATCAAAGAATTCGAAGACTGGCATACTGCCACTATATCACTGCTTGAAGGAGTTGGGTTACTGCACACACCAATTGAGGGCTCATAGGTAATATTGTGATCAACGCATTGAGAATTTGGGACTCAAAGAACCAGATTTATCCCAAAGTTATTGTCTGTTACAACAACGCCTGAAAAGCTAGAATGGCGTATTGAAGCTTGAACCTTATTTCAAGATGGCAGATAAAAAGAATCAGCACTGCCTTGCCTAATGGTGGTTGGAACACATCGTAAAGCCTGACAAGAACACACTCTTTCAGAGTTCTAGTCTAAGGTTTCTGATGGGTTTGAGAACCTTGAAGTATCTCGAAATCATGGGATCAGATGTGAAATGCCAGTAGAATTATCGACAGCTAAATACACTGCGCAAAAAAATTACCGCACATTCTGAAAATCTCAATTTTAATGAAAGTTAACTCTACATTGACTTTATAACTTATTTTTTATGTTCTCTCGGGAAGGTTTTGAACGAAACAAGACACATTAAATGGAAGAAAAATTCAGGATTTCACCGAATCTTATGTGAAAGAAGAGAAATAAACAATTTTCAAAATACTGAAATGCTGATAAGTGATTTAATACTTGGTATTTCCACCCCTTGCGTTAATTACAGCTCGGCAACGACGGTTCATAGTCAAAATTAGTGATCTTAAAATGTTCTGATCTAATCCTTCCCAGATTTCTCCGAGTTGGATTCCTAAGTCATTAAGAGTAGCTGGATGATTTTCTGAACTTCTCAGCCTTCTATTGAGGTTGTCCCAAACCTGCTCAATCGGATTGAGATCTGGACTTCTTGCTGGCCATTCCATTCGAGAGACTCCAACCTCTTCAAGGTACTCCCGAACGATGCGCGCGATGGGGTCTGGCATTATCGTCCATAAAAATGAAATTTTCACCAATATATGGGGAATATGGCACTACATGCTCTTCAAGAATGTTCCTTATATACTTATCAGCATTCATAGCTCCATTATCAACGACCACTAGGTCTGTGCGAGCAGTCAAATATATTCCACCCCATACCATAATCGATCCTCCCCCGAAACCAGTAGTATTCAGGAAATTGCACTGAGCATATCTTTCATGTGGACGTCTGTATACAAGGAAACGTCGATCACAATGGTAGAGGCAGAATCTAGACTCATATTCTGTGAAGAGAACTCTTTCCCAATCGGCCTCTTCCCAATGGATATGAACTCTCGCAAAATCCAAACGCGCCCTTGGATGGGCTGGGGTAAGAGCTGGGCCTTTTGCCGCGACACGAGGCCTTGAATTATATTCTCTGGGGCGATTTCTTATTGTCTGAGTGCTAATTTGCACCTCATGAGTTTGCTCAAGCTGATTTTGAAGGAGGCGAGCGGTTGCAAACCGTTGTCTCAACGAAGAAACTCCGTTCTTGAATGGCAGTGGTTACCCGTGGTCTACCCTGTCCTGGTCTTCGGACATTCATACCTGACTCCCTGAATCGCTGCACCATTCTGGACACACTTGTATGGGAAACTCCAAACCTTTCTGGAATTCTTGTGTATGTCCACCCTTCTTCTCGCTAAACTTCCGCTTGGGCACATTCCTCTTGGATCAAATTGCGTGTTTCACGTTGCATAGCGATCGAGTGTACAAAATCAAACGAAAGAAAAACTATTGATCACTAGAATCGATCGAGAACAACTGATTTTAGAATGGAGCCAATACATTCAAAATCTGATAATATCATCTTTTTTTATTCCTGCTGGAAGAAAACATCTGTATTGTAGAAAAAGGTTGAAAGTGGATAACATATGCATGCCGAATTCCGATAAAAATAATTATCATTGAGAACACCTTCAGTTGTAGAATAAATTTGAGATTTCCATAATGTGCGTTAATTTTTTTGCGCAGTGTAGTTCGGTAAATTTAGCTTCTTTTCGGATTCCAATGATTCAGCATTTTTCTAATCCTCATCTACGCCACTGGCACAGGAATCAAAACTGAATATCCTCGTTGCACATTCCTCCGATTAAAACGAACGAATTTATGGTTATGCAAATTCGAATCGAACGCATCATCATAAATAAACAACTCAGAAACCAATAATTAAAAATTTTCCAGGGACGATGCGTGAGAGTGGCCAGTAGGAGCGGCCTTGGATCTTCCTTGAGAACAAAAACGAAAAGAGTGACTCGAATTTCAAATCAGTTCGTTCAACTCCCGAATCTGGATGCTCATAATTATTACAGAGAGGAGTTCATGAATTTTCGAACAGCACATGACGGGGAAACCACGTCGAGAAATTCTCTCGGCGAACTGATAGAAGAAGCCTGTTTGAACTTCTTCGGGAATTTGTACGTTGACCTCTGAGGGACGTTCACATAATGTGTGAAACCGAAAGTGAAATGCCCAGTGGCAGTGCATCTATCCGAGAAAGAGATTTCTCAATGCACAAACTGCCAGAGTTTTGCATTAGTGGAACTGGTGAAAGTGAACAGCTCAATCGGAAGTTGTGCATGAAAAAGCATTACACTCCTCTGGCCAATTTGTCCAGGAAGGGGTAACTGACAATTCACATACACTAACCATAAAGAATGGGACTTCTGAGTATCATTCGACAGTTTTCAGATAGATAATTAGGTGTTGTTCCATCTATGGGAGGATATCCACAATGTTCCAACCTAGAGCCACATATTTTAATTCAATACGACGAATTGTAACTCCAAATGTATTTATTTCTGCATATAAAGTCATAAAATTTTAATCTTCAACATAAATACATAATAAAAATGTGGCAAATTGAATCCAAAACTCGGTTTTAGTTGAAAACCTGAAGATCAATATATCTTGATTGATTGTGAATATAATATTGCCGAAAGTCTTCATTGACTCAGGAGATGCAAGGTACAATAACCCTTCATCAAGAGAGCATGATGCAATGGCATTTCAGTTTAGGTATTTCTCTTGAACGTTCTCTTCTTGGGAACTTGAGTTCCATTTAAATGCAAATGAACCTCATCATGCATCTATTTATCTTCGACACTAATTGCTGCGAATGTATGAAATGATGAAAAATTTCGAAAACTTCGACTAATTCAGGAGTTATTCGTTCTTCGGAGAGCTCAATCTGAATCTGTACAAATTATTTTTTCACCATACAATCAGATTTTTGTAAGACATCTATTCTATTGACAACGATGTTGTTCACCTCAAAGGATTACGAAAGATGAAAATTTGAAAATGCTTGCAACGAAAAGATTGCTTGAAAAAGCCCTGACCAAATGGAAAACACTTTTTTTCTTTATGGGTCCATTGTCTTAAGGAAGAATAATAGGTTTTGAATAGTAGGATACTAGTAGAGCATCTAGATCAACCTATTGAGTAGTTATCCTTATCGGTAGATCTCTGCAAATTAGGTGATTTTATAGAGGAAATGGAAAAATGATGGTAAATATGAATTTACCAAGCTATTTTGCATTGACCTTCCCCCTTTTGATCCGTATATTCACATCACAGCCAGAATATCTGTGAAGAAAGTTTCATCTAGTTTGAAATTGCCCTTTTTACCGAATTTTCTTGCGATTTTCGCAAATTTTTTAAAAATACTTCTACATCGCCTACAGAACCGAAATTGGATCGATCATTTCTCTTTTCGACCTCATAAAAATTTATTCACTTTATTGCAGCTTCGCTGCCATTTCAAGATTCTTCTGGACCCAGTTTTTCGAGAGATTCGCTCGGGTCGGTCCACAAAGATACCATTTTAGTACAGTATAGAACTTGCAGTTGTTTTTTCGCTTGACTTTGCCAGAAGAAGCGAACAAGCAAAATAGATTCACTGGTGCTACTCTCAAATGAAATGAAACAAAGATAGATTTCGAACTGTTTATGGGAACGATATAACGTTTCAAGGTATTTTTAGATGGAGGACCATGTGTTGATTCTTATTGAATTTGTTGTCAATATGAGAAGAAAGATCTCAGTGAAATGAAGACAAATTACCAATGGCTCTCCTGAATTGGATTACCTAATAAGCAATCCTTATAAACACTGTTCTTGTATTGTTTCTGCACCAAGTTAATCCGATCATTAGCCTGCTACTAATACACCGTAGCTGAAAAGAAGATTTTCCTCACAATCATTCCATTAATTAAGATTACAATTTAGATGGTGTCAGCTCTAAAGTTCATCACACACGAACGTTTCATATCATTGAGCTATCGTGAATTCAGTTTCTCCGTGTTTCCTGTGTTATAGAACACATGAGCAAAGTATATACATACCCATTTTTGAAATAACTTATTCTGAAATAAAATCACAATTACATTTTACAATTTTGTTTTCGAACCATTATCAGAAAGTATCAAAACCATTTCAGAAAAGGTGAGTATATAAATCTCTTAGACCTGGAAGATAGTCTTAGTCATACTTTAGTTATCGTTCAGGAAGTGAGAATTTCTAGTAGGTGAAGTACCTACCTGGCTACTTCAATGGAGCGTAATATTGTCTTCACTTTTCATTTTGCACCGCTTCAAGTTAATAACTCTCGAGTTATTTCATTTTATGCACAACTCATTTTCACTATGACTTTGTAGGATGCATAATGATGACTCTCTGCAATTCTACGATATGTTTAACCTGTGTGGTTCTCTTGTCAGCTATATGTTCATTTATATTAACAACCATGCCAGTTTTTTCGACAAATTTATTGGTTAAGATGGTGTAAACTGAAGATCGTATTTTGAAAAACGTTGTATGAAAGTTTATGGGGCTAAATTTGAGCATTTGTCAGATTAAACTATTGAAGACTTATCCTTGATTTCAGTGGCGCTTTACCACATGTTCAGTGCTTGGAAGTAGAAGAGGCTTTTTTTATGTTGTGGTTTGCACGAAAAGGAATATCCTGTAATGTTCAGAGAACATCGTGAGAACCAAGGGCAAGCAGGTAGGAATTGGTGTTCTTCTTGAATTTCTGAAGGTTATATGCCTCGGGGAACACCTCCCTAGGCAATATGTTCCAAAGCCTCGCTGTTCGTTGGATGAACGAGTCTTTGAAGAGAGATGTTCTGCAGGTCTCCAAAGTTTCCACGAAGGGGTGTGAATACTTAACTTGACGAGTTAGTCTGGAAGAGACTGCCAGAGGGGGAACGATTGCTGATAATTCAGAAGAGCATCGCCCTTGGAAATATCTATAAAATAGAGACAAATCGCCCAGTTTTCTACGGTGTTCCAGAAAAGTGAGCGAGCTTGTAAGCGAGGCATCACCGACGAGACGAATTGCCCTTTTTTGTACAGAATCCAAGAGTTTTAGGGTGTGTTTAGGTGCAGCACCCCAAATATGGGAACAGTATTCCAGGACAGGTCGAATCTGTGCCTTATAGATCATAAGCAGCTGACTTGAGGTGAAATAGCTCCTGGCACGAAACAGAAAATCAAGTTTTTGGGATGCACTTTTAGCAATGGATCTCACGTGATTCTCCCAGGAAAGGTTACTGCCGACAGTAATTCCAAGCATCGAAATGGATGACTTCAATGGTATGGTCACTCCCGACAATTTTATGCTGGGCACAGTAAGATCGGCTTTTCTAGAGAAAAGACATGCTTGTGTTTTGTTTGCATTGAATTCTACCAAGTTATTAGATCCCCATTCAAGAAATGTAACTGTGACAGAATGTTGAAAATTTATAATGCCGAATGATCTTTCGGAATCTCAGGGAAAACCCCCTACCTGGTCTACCTTAATCGTTCATCAATTCAATGGACACCCAGAACATGCACAGTACAAAGATCGTACGATGTGCGTACATTCACTTTAACAAGGAGGACTTTACTATACGAAATTGCACACCCGAAAGCGCTTTACGGCAGTATATCTGCATTCCCAAGATTTAAGGCAGGCTTTATTACGGAAATTAGGACCCGCCAGAAAGAGACACGACATATTGCCAAGTGAAAATTATGGGTTACGTGGTCAAGGAGGCATAATTTCGGATGGAGATTAACTCGAGTAGGCTGTGCAAAATGACCCAAATGACCGATTGCATCGTGAGTCAAAACGAGGAATCCGGCGAATGAATGCAGACTGATCTTGCATGGTGCAAGAATTCCGGGAAGTAATTTAATCATTATGAGTTTTGAAAGATTATCGGAAAGTCCTTCATGAGGATACTTTGTGGGTCAGGTCGACCGGATTAGGAATACTCAGAATGACGAATTTTCAGAAATTGAGAAAGTGCAATGAGTAGGTATATCGCAAAATTTGGATGAAATAGTTATCCCAGTTTGTACGAATGAAGAGAGTTTCGTTATTTTCGATAGCACAAAATATCCAAGGGCTGAAAGTTCCAATTTCTGAAGTGGTGATTGTCAGGTCGGGACTTCGATTTTTTCTGACCGGGGCAAAAATTCATGATTGAGCCCCCCCCCCATTTGTTTAATATGTATCTACATATATGAATTCATAGAAAAAACAAAAATAAATAATACAAATGAATGATGAATAATGAAAATGAAAACTAATGATGAGGAAAATATCACAAGGAAAGAAATTGGACTTTTTTCTTCACATAGCATCACGCGGCGTGATTTTCTTCGCGCGAACGCATCTATCAGCTCCTCGAAATCTGTTTCGGAAGCAGTTTTGTATTCTATAGCTGAGAGCGAGAGGCCATAGAGACTTTTCTGACTCATTAATGAACGCAAATAATTTTTTATTATTTTCAATTTGCTGAAACTGCTTTCACATCCTGCAGACGTGGAAGGCAATGTGCACTATATTCTATATAATGTCAGCTATACTGACATTATAGGGAAAGCATCTTTCAGATCTTGCCTGTGAAGAATTTGTAGCAGGTCTAATGAAGTCGATCTTTCACTTATTTCAGGAACCAACATTTTGAAAACCGCTAGTTCCTAACAAAAATCAACTGCATTCAAGTCTCTTCAATATTTTTGCGCTAAAAGGGTCCCATTTTCTGCAGATCCTGTTTTTGCATGTTTAAAAGGGCATGGCCATTGAGGAATGAGAATGTCGTATGTAGACTCTCTGCGCTTTCTAATCTTTTTTTGATTTCTGACAATAATCTGTCGAAAACAACCTTAATTTCCGTTCTTGACTCATCATCGCACATTTCGTCAACCTGCTTTTTCTTCTTGGACAAGTTTATTTCTAAGAATTGGCTCCACATCCAATTCTCTGAAAGAAATGTAGTTTCGAGATCCAGTTTTCAATAAGTTTTTCTGTCATTCCTTGCAAGATCTTCATAAGACTTTGCATCAACGATAATGAACGTGAAATAACTATATCTCCTTTCTGAATTTCCACGTTGACCATATTGATCTCTCGCAGAATATTATCCCAAATTGTTAGGTTCAGTATGAATCTAAAATCCATCACAGCATGAAGCAAATGACCAGCTTCATATTTGTATTCTGCGACTAGTGAGGATTCTTTGATTTCTTCCACAGCCTTCACAACTCCCGGTAAATTATTGAGCAAGGCATTAACAGCATGATGTTTAGTCCATCTAGTTTGGCTACTTCCTTTAAAATTTGTTTTCGTCCACTTTTTCATAATTGTGCATCGTGTGGTTGAACTAACAAAAAAACAATACCTACAGTTTTTGTACAACACCTAATAAATTTACTGCTTCTGAACATGATAAAGACGAATGGACACCCACAAGATTCAGAGAGTGTAGAATTCTGGATTGGACTCCTCTATATATATATTCCAGCTTGTCAACTTCTAAGAAGTCAATAAAACTTTCCTTTATTTTTAGGCATATAAGTCTCTCATATCCAGATTACATTCTCTTCAAATATAGTTGGCCCCCTTGATCTCATTAAGAATGCTATTCCGAACTTTGGTGGCCATTAAATCGATAATTTCATTTTGCATATTTTTGGGAAGATAGGATGTTTGTCCTTTTTTTGAGTGGTCAAGATGGCACTTCAGAGTCGGTTCATATTTAATAATAATATTTTTTTCCGAGAAAATAAAAAATAAAAAAAATTTAACCTCTGGTTGTTTTTAGCGCCCCCTTAAGCTGGCGCCCAGGGCAAGCATCCCGCTTGCCCCACCCTAGATCCGGGCATGGTGATTGTTTTCCTCGTGTCGATAATGACTGTTATGCCTTTGAAATGTATACTACTACATAGTATTAACGTTAGATAGAGTATTTCTTAGACAACTCTCGCATCACGAATAATTGTTGAAAATTCTGAAATATCTCGCTAAAATTCCAATTAATCTTTTTCGAAACATTGAAATAAAAAGAAATTACGAAGAAAATCTTGAGATTTTGCGAAATACTGATTTGTGAATTCGAATACGCAGATGGCACATCAAATGTTATACTTATTATTCACAAAAAAATTCATTTATGAAATGAACTCGGGAATAAAAATCAGAATTGAATGAAAATGATCTTGAATCTCAATTTTCTCTATTCTAAAGAAGTAAAATCAGACTTCCTCTTCCCCCTCCCACCTGGTCGGCTGCAAGTTCGTACACCAACGGAATTTTAATGCACTCGAATTCTGAGATGCGGAAGATGTCCAAATAGACTAGGTTCAATGATCCCCGAATGCAACATAAAAATACACGTGTAGGATATTATCCTCACGATCAGCTATATTTGGAAACATGGAATTGAAAACCATCAATTAATTCATATTTACATTGTTTAGTCGCAAAATTTTTATTTTTTTTTCAAAATCTTAAACAAGCGGAAAATTAATGCTATATCAACAGCTGGCTCCCATTTTCCTTCATTTTCAAAGTGAATATTCTCATTGAGGTATCATTTTTGTCATTAAGAATTCAAAAGACTGTGTTCAAATGCACTCCACTCTGGGTAAGGCAATTTTTATTGTTTTTGCAACAAAATATCTCTTTTTGCAGCCTGAATGTTATAGTGATAGTAAACTTCATTCATGCTCTACAATTGAATAATATTGTTCCCATTCGTCAATTTGAAATTCACAGTAAATCGATATATTAACATATACAACAGATTAAAAAAGAAATAAAATGATAATAAAACATCAAAATTGAATCTGAGCCTTAAACAAAAACACTCAGAGGTATTAGTTAAAATCCCATCATTGTCGTAAAATGCACCCTTGAGTCAATGAACTTTCACAGAACTTTTGAAACTTCTTAGGGACCTTTGAATTGAGATGGAATTATTTCATCATATAGTTCGATTGGCATATAAAACGGCACTTTTGAGATAACGCAGCACAATGTACCAATATCAGCAGAATATCCAAAGCGGTTTCTACAATTGTGATAATTTTCAATTCTTTCCTTTGAAATGCATCACTCAGTATTTGGAATACTATGCATTTACGATCCTATCTATATATAATCTTTCTCCTTAGGATGAATCAAGCAATCAACCCTTAAATTTTGTGTATCTTAATAACCATCCAGTTCCTTTAGAGATTTGAAATTCTATCAATAAACTTATAAAGACAATGTCTATGTAGAACGAACAGCCTGTGTATCCGACATTCCTCAACCTCCGATTCACATTAATGGTTCCCAGTAGGAAAAACGAAATGCACGAACTACACCCATCGAATTCTAATGCACCCAAAAATTGGAACCAGGAAGGTGTTGTAATAGAAGAGGTTCAACGACTTCTGATATCGCAATAAAGAATACGATCCGATAGAAAGAAAGAGTGATCATAGCTTGGCATTGACCCCTCTCCATATTACCAAAACTGGTAAAGAAGAAGCCTCACCTTATATGGTTCACATCTAACCAATTTCGGATATGACAAATTATTCAAAATGAAAAAGAAATCCAGATGGGATAGATTCCGTTAGTTTTGAGCATTTTCAAAAACAGGGTTGACGATTTTCAATTTTTTAAGACCACACAGGGTGATAGCCAAGTGGTAAGCCAGAATTAGTAAATTAGTACCATTGGCGTATCAAATAACTGCCAATGATGGCTTAGTGTTCGATTGGCGATAATTTTCAAATTGTGAATAAATATTGTGCACAATAGTGGAATTCAAAGACTATTCCAAAGAGATTTATGGGAAGTTTTGAAAGAAATCCTTCTCGCTGCTTCTACAACTGACTCTCTATCGTTTTCTGTTGATGTCAAAGGGAGAATCACAAAGGTATGCGCTCTTCCGCCATTTTGGGAGATATTCAAATTGCCTACCAAGAATAGGAGTTCACTGATCTTCAGTTATTGCAACATATTGGGAAGGTACCTACACATGAATCACGAGAGAATAATCTCCAATGAGTATTGACCTTTTAGTTGAAGTATGAATTATAATTCTGGTACTGTTTTGTTAAGCCTAACATTTAATAAAAATCATTTGTCCACTCCTTTGAAATATATGATCAAAATATTACCTTTATTGATTCCGTTGACATAACAAAAAAAAAGAAGAATGTATAGGACAAGTCGAATAAAATGCAAATAAATCTATGTATACAGGGTGTTTGGAGGGTGAGTAGCCATAGGTAAATGGTGGATAGGTGATGCTCTTGGCTACTTGTTGCGCCTAATAAAATAACATTTTGCCCAAAGTTCAAAGTGTTATCATTTTTTTGCCATTTTCTAGAAATTTCCCATTTTTCTCATTAAAATCTTGAATTTTTTTAAATTTAATGCTCGAGGTAACTATAAAATGATTTATTTTTTTAGTCTAGTCTTGTCTTATTCAGATTGAATCATAATTTCATACAAACGTCTTCAAAAAACCTGACAGCGTCGTATCAAACATCAAAATAATGTTGTGTCCACTTTACAAAGTGAAATGAAAAAAAAATTACATAGTGTGGGGTTTAAAATGGTTTTAAAAATTTCTCTAGTTAATACTCTTTGTAATGGTATGCAACATGTACCATTAATAATCAGAAAACTCGACAAAAAACAGTTTTGTCTTCAAGGATGCCTTAAAAGGGTGACGACAAAACTATTCCATTGAGCAGGTAAAATATTTTTTCTCATTCTAACACAGCTAAAAATATAAAATCATTTTATAGGCACCTCGAGCATTGAATTTAAAAAAATTCAAGATTTTGATGAGAACAATGGTAAATTTCCAGAAAAATGGCGAAAAAATTATAACACTTTTGAACTTTGGGCAAAATGTTATTTATTAGGCGCAACAAGTAGCCAAGGGCATCACCTATCCACCATTCACCTATGGCTACTCAACCTCCAAACACCTTGTATATATGCCAAAAGATTTTTTGAATCGAACATAAGGTGAACAGATAAATAAAATTATTCAATGTTGTATATTTTGAAAAAATCGGAGATTTCGAAAATGGACTGTTTCGATTGCTTATAACGTCTGGTATTCAATGAATAATTTATAAAAATAGACGAAATAATTTCGATAAAAAGGTTAAAAATATCCTCAGCTGTTCAAAGTCAGAATTCGGAGGTTGATACAGAAAATTAGAAATTGTCTAGAATATTCGGGAATAGATGAAATTCGACCACCTGGTTCAATTTCCAGTATAAAATCCAATTCCACACAGATATGCATTTAGAAGTGATAAAACTGCAACCCAAACCCATAATTTGAGAGTTATCTCCTTCCCAATCGGCATAAGATTCCCCAAGAATAAAAGGATCGAAATTAAATTGTCAGGTATATCAATGATTTGTGGTTTCTCTCCACCACTTAGTAGATATCTTGAAAAGCAACATATTTCCTCTTCCGTCGGCCACACGGCCAGTCAGGTCTTCCGTATTCTGCAAACCAAAAAGGTTATCTCGCTGAATAGGAGATGCGCGTGGCATATGGCGTAGGATCCCTGTTTACTTTTGTTCACCTCTCGGACGATCTTTCCGCTTTCGTTTTCTCCCATTATCATTTTCTGTAAAAAACGATGCCTAAAAAACAGCATGTGGCTGGGCGGTTCTTCCGTAAAAAATACACTTGCGTATTTTTTACCGCCGACGGAAGGTACTCCTAGGGGTAGTCAAGGGCGGTCATATATCTTGATTCTGGGGGGGGCCATTTTGTACAATTACATAAGGTGTCACAATAGTATCTAGTATTCCAGAATTTATTCTAAGTGCATTGCCACCTTTGGGGGGGGCCATGGCCCCCATGGCCCCCCCCTTATGACCGCCCTTGGGGGTAGTGCGGTTTTTTATCGGCCCGTAAATCGCTGAAATTCAATCTTATTCCATCTGTTTCAGCACTTCCTCTTTCCTTTTCGGTCGGTAGTCAGCGATGGTAAGACACACTTTGTACGTGTTTGTTTACGCTGTACCTGGAATGAATTTCTTTGCCTATCTTGGGACTCCCATCATCGGCTTCTTGTTCTTTGAAGGATGGGTTTGTATATAATTTTTTATATGGGCAGAATTCCCAGAGTTTTTTCTGCTACGTGGAAAATTCCGTTGAATTAGAGAATTAGAGAAGATGATAATTTCAATAATTTTCTTTCGATTTTAATCAACTTTATAAATCAATGCCCGCTGCTAGTGTGCTGATAGAAGTTAAATATCAAGGACGTAAAGGACCCCGCACTTTTTTTTATGGCAAATGGCGTTCCGTCAAATGTTCTAATTTTTTGGTATAATGTAGTACTAGACCTACTGATCAAAAAGTGTCTATGGCGCCAACTCAATCCTATGACTAGTTTTTGAGATACAGGGCGTTGAAGTTGAGAATTACCCACTTTTACTACGCGCGTATCTCGAAACAGAATTGAATGAATTTTCTCAAGAAACACTTCATTCCATCTCTAGGGTGCAACCAAATGAAGGAATATGACCGAAAAAGGTACGAATACAAAGTTATCCATAATTGAATGCATGCCCGATTTTGAAGGTATAAAATATGTCAGTTCCAGAGCGAAAACGTTCGCAAAATGAACTACTACACTAGATATGTTGTTGTTCTATCGAAAAAACCTGAAATACCCATAATTCATACTGGGTGATCCTTTATTATAGAAACTATTCACAATGAAGGTTAGGTGGACACCCTGTATTTTTGGGTTGATTTGAGGTAATTGTTTTATTTTTCCAGAAAATATCATCATGGACTTCAAAGAATACAGGGTAATTCAGTCATTAAATAAATTGTGAACCTCACGAAAATACCCAAAAACCACATTTTTTTTCATCACCCTCTATTTCAAGATTAACTCCGTTGAGGTGAGAGTTTTCTTTCACCACTGTACTGGATATAAAAACATCAATACGACTGAGAGTTTTTATCCACTTCCTATGACCAGATTTATTTTCATGTAATATGAAAATTATTTATTTATATATATACCAGCAAAAAATCTGCTCATAGGAAGAGGATAAACACTCTCAGCAGTATTGATGTTTTTATGTCAAGTACAGTGGTGAAAGAAAACTCCAACCTCAACGGAATTAATCTTGAAATAGTGGGTGATGAAAAAAAAAGGTGGTTTTTGGGTATTTTCGTGAGGTTCACAGTTTATTTCATGACTGAATCACCCTGTATTCTTTGAAGTCCATTATGATATGTTCTGGAAAAATCAAACAAACACCTCAAATCAACCCAAAAATACAGGGTGTCCAGTTAACCTTCATTGTGAATAGTTTCTATAATGATGAATCACCCAGTATGAATTCTGGGTATTTCAAGTTTTTTCGATGTAACAACATATCTAGTGAGATAGTTCATTTTGCGAACGATTTCGCTCTGGAACTGACATATTTTATACTTTGAAAATCGGGCATGCATTCAATTATGGATAACCCTGTACTCGTGAAGATTTTCGGTCATATTTCTCCTTATAGTTGCTCCTTGGGAATGGAATGAAATGTTTTTTGAGAAAAATTGAACTTCATTCGATTCTGTTTCGAGATACGCGCGTTGTAAAAGAGGGTAATTCTCAACTTCAACGCCCTGTATCTCAAAAACTACTTATAGGATTGAGTTGGGGCCCAGGGATATTTTTGATCAGTAGGTCGAGTACTACATTATACCAAAAAATTAGAACATTTAACGGAACGCCATTTGTCATAAGAAAAGTTCGGTGTCCTTCCAATTCAAATATTTTATACTAGGGGCAAAGAAAAAAGTATTCCAACCCATTGGAAAGAACCTTGTCAAGAAGTCCAAGTATTAAAAGATCCAGTTATGGACCAATTCAAACATGGTTTGAGGTGTGACCAAGTCAAACAAAAATTTGGGATATGTTTTGAAAAGGGAAAGAGCCAATGACAAAAGGTCTTCGATGTCAGTATCCAACTAACTATCCGCTAAGACGGTTCATTATTTCATATTTGCATGAATTGTTTTCCTTTTACCATTCCACTAGTTAACTGCTTCAAAATTTTCCTCGAATCTGATTGGTCCAACTAGCTACTTGAAATTCAAACAACGGATTCTTAGAAGTGACCGAAATGTGTTGAGAGTCACGTAGTCAACTCAGATGGTGTTTTGGCCAATAGAACCTCAGCTGAAGCATAATTCCAACTTAGTCAGAAGTTGGATATGCCAAGTCAGCAAAAATCTAGTTGAAACATATTATTTCATTTATTAGAGAAAGGAATGTAACTTTTTGTTCCACAGGGACAACCCATTGTAAAAAAAGAGTTTTTTCGATCTTCCGAAAAAGTTCAAAACGCTTGCGCAAAGCGCCAAAGGGGTTTGGATTTAGGCGAAATGAGGCTTTCACTTTGTCAATTTATTTGCCACAACGCTCGTATTCTCTATATTTATGATTCTGTGGTGCATCTTCTCATTTTGTGGTCGTCAAGGCGACAAAAAAGTGACGTCTGGGCCATTAAACTTCAACATTGCAAACTGACGTTAAAAAGACGCCATTTTTGTCGAAACCGGAAAATAATTTTTCATTTCAACTCTATTTCAGAATCGGGCCCATCTCTTCGTCCAATAAAACTGAACCTGTTTCCCGAAACACCGACCAAATTACACGTATTGGCACTCTATCCATCATAAAAATTCCTCGGCCACAGATCCACATTATGGCCTGCAGCAGGTTCTCGATCCTAGAAGTTCGACCGGGCCATAGAACGTTGCAATACGGAATTGTCGAATATCCGCGGGGTCATCGAACCCACAATATTTGACAGTCACCGCGCGACTCCAAATTTGTGATTTGCATAACCATGGGCCATGGGCAGCTAGAATGTGAAGCATCTCTGACTGATAGATTATTGACTCTTGCCCAATGGTAAACAATGAAGTTTATGGCCATCTTGGGGCCCACGAATTGGTGAGTGCAGCTGACTCGTGGAAGACCTCAAGTTCAAGTTGAGATGAACTCGAGGGGAAACACGTGGAAAACTTTCTTCCTATACTATCACGTAATGCAGCAACAGCTCGTTGATATGCCTTGTGCAAGAAAGGAAGAGGGTGGCCTTGAGATTTTGGTAGATGCATAGAATATTTTATCGTTCTTCTTACTATTATGGAGCTTGATTGGGTGGAACCGCTTGGTACGATGATATCTTGGGGGGCAGCGATAAAAATGCCATTTAGGAGCTGCAATAAAGAGCATTTGACCATACGATTTGGCTGGATCCTTCTTTTCCCCATTTCTCACCTTCAAACAACATGAGTGGCTTATGTGAAGGAAAATTTGTGTTTGCGACTTGAAAACTCATATTCTTCACTAATTTCAAATACTCTACGTTATTTTCCTCACAAAAATGTACCAATAGATACAGCATTCTTGAATTGTGTAAAACACGCAATGTTTATAAATAAAATCTCTTATAGCATTTTTTTCCGGAAAGGAATATTTGCTTAAAAAATTGAGGCCATCGCCAAATTATATCCTTGTCGCCAGCCATATGTTCCCTTAATAACGGAGCATTTCTCTTCCTCATACGAATATATTAGCAAGTCAGCCTTTGCGAAGACTGTGCAAATAATCTTTGTGAGTGGTGTCTTGTTATTGATTCGTTTTCTCGAAATATTTTGGCACTTACAGCCACCTGAATTTTAGCAAGCTGGTTTATGACTAGTGACCCTGTTTCAGCGGGGATGAGATGATTAAAGCATGGAGGAAATTTGTTAGCTAGTTATCATTTCTTCAAAATTGTAGTTAACCAATTACATTGAAACTAATGAAGGACTACCAAGTATGGGCCAATAAATTCTGGCCTTTCATTTCTCAAAGCGATGTATTATTGCCAATAGATTTGGATTTCCCAAATGGTCTATGTACTTAGGGTGAATAAGCCAATTCTCTACGTGAATTATCGCCTTAAACCTCAAAAAAGGCCAATAATACCTGCGCTATCCTTTCTCCAGCCATTCACCAACAATGCACCTTAACAAAACCACAATATATTCTTACATGATTCCACAATCGGATTTAGTTAATCCTATTTTAAATCCGTTGGAGCAAATTTCAGGAACCATATTGTCATATGGCGAACTGTATAACAGACTCAAAGTATGTTGGATATTTGGAAAAGGTAAGAAAACCTCGAGGAATTGGAGTGATTGAAAGGTCCGGTTTCCTTGATATTTCAGATTTTATGGATGGCACTTCGAATATCACCTGAAGATTTATAAGTTATAGGTTTCAATATTGAAATTTGGGATTTGTAGGTTTCAGATGTGCCTTCTTGAAACTCCAACAGATGTCTTAAACAAGAAACCCAGAAGTCCGCCATGCAAGTTACCATGTACTTATATGTTCCAGGAGCATTCCTAGAGATCACTGAAAACTGGTAAGGTACGAGTACAGTCCATCTAATTGTCGGTTCCCGGTCAATACTGAGTACTAGAAACAGCTGAGAGTAGAGAACACAAAGCGCGACTGTCTTCCTTATGTTAATTCACCTGACGTCACAGGTGAATGACTTGTCTACGTCACTTTAGTTCAATGGCAAATCGCGACCCAGATCTTAGTAACATCGACAAGCTCAATTTCTTGTTGAGCTATTGGCTGAAATGTCCAACGATGTTTTGCCATACTAGCCGTCATAGGCGTATCTCTCGAATGGTTTTGCTCACGTTGTATCAACTGAATTTCAATACCATAGCATTGATCCTTGATGGGCGTATATTCCACGAAGGGTGATGATGAGTGCATAAATGAAAGAGTTGGAAGCCGGACATTTTTGGTCAGCAAGCTACGTGATGATGAAACGTAATATCTCTCGAATATCATGATATTGAATCATGGTGAAATATTTCCTTGGAAGAACTGTGTCATTTCCATAGATTGTTTTTTCAAAATGACCATCGTATGATGACTTGATACATTATTTCAGAGGTCCACTCAATTTTTGGTGCAAACAATATTTCCATACAAATTACAAGGAGTATGTTGTCATTCACCAAAAAAGCAATTAAACCTATGCTATAGAAATGAAAATGTAGTCTTTGAACATTCTGAGTATATATACTCCATTCACAATTATAAAAACACAACTCTGGCCTTGGAAATTTGACACATTCCACTCTGAATCGAAGTTATGACGTTTTTCAAAATATTTTTATGTTCCAAGTCAACAGTATGTTGCCCTTTCTACATTCTTAGCGTATTTCTCAGAATGTGAATGAATTGGAAGAGATGTGATGGACGAAAATAATTAACGTTTATATGAATTGATAGAAAGGATTCCTTTGCTAGTTATTTGCATGAAAAGTACAAGAGATCACGGTTGAAATATATTATTTTTCGCCATGGAAGAAAATCGCATTGCTTTAACATAATTTTCATATGCATGCTTGTGAAGATTTAATGTTTATTATCCTCTTGAACTGAAAGTTCAAGACTTGACGACATCAATTGTTGATTCTAATCAAGAATTCATTAAAAAAAATCAACCCAAAGATATAAGATGAATTGATGGGTAATTACAAGAATCAAAAATAATGGAACATTATGTCCCTCTATTGGGATCCAAATAGTTGAAGGGAGTTCTGATGCAAGAGGAACTTCTTCTTGGAACTTTGTTTTGGTTACAAATTAATAAGCAAGAATGTCAATTCCTGAAAGCTTTATATAGATATACATTTCATTTATTTGATCTTATGAACAAGGAGTAAAATATTCTGACTGTATAGTAATTTATTAGTTTAAAAAATATTCATACATTACTACCACAGTAGGTTTGTACAAATAAAATGGAATAGGTCAAACATATGCTTCACATTTATCATTCACCTGTTCTAAAATAAGACACAAACTCCTGGAATATTGAAAAAATCGATGTATTCTGGTTCAATATAGCCTATTTCTACTTTCGGCAAAGGATTGATAGGAATGAAAGCTCCAGTGACACATTTCAATTCACCTACCGTTGAATGCAATATAGTCATATTTCTTCTTTTTTTCTTTAGCTTTTTCGACGTTTTTTTTTCTGAAACGTGAAAACGATCAGCAATAATCATTTAGAGACCGATGATGGCCATCCAGAACCCGTTTAGGTACTTACGAAAATCGTGCAATTTCATTCTGCAAGTTCTTTCCTCATAATTCCTCGAAAATCCTACCTGAACCATATTTTCCGGTCGCTTTCGTTAGAAGCCTTTTTTGTCCATTTACACATTCCAAATAAATTTTGAGCACCAAAAACGATACCGAAACTAACCAAACTTCTGGGGGACCGGAATTCCGTTTGAAATCTTTCTAAACGGCCAGATACCTAAAAAAAAAACTTCGTTATCAAGTGTAAAAACGTCGATTAGTACTTACTTTCGCTTTATTTATGCTTATAAATCGATTTTTGGTCTAATTCAAATTTGCCGTTCGTACTCACGCCTAAAGTCGTGAAAGGAAAAAATGACACTTGCACAAAATTTCTCAAAATCGACGGGAAACTTCTTCTGGACGACGAAGAAGGGAAAAGTAGGCGATTTCCTATCGATATTTCGCCCCAAAATCGCCGATAGATTCGAACTAACAAAATGTGGAATATCTTTGATACTTTTACTTTGATGTAAACAAAGGAACTGGCAACGTCGTTTTGTCATTAACAATATTCTCTGTACGCGCAAAGACTTTTCATCAGGTGCACCAACTCCTGAAAACGAAACCATGACCTCCTATGTGATTAAATAAAAGTGAATGGAGTATACATAGATGATAACTTATTTTGAACATTTCGCAAAAACATTTGAGATCACACTCGACAACAATTAGATGGATTTATATGATCTGCTTGCGATGTTACAGTGGTTTTTTGTATGAAACTAATTTCCATGAAAAAAACGTTTGGAATATTCATACATAATTAGAATTTGCATTTATATCAATGACTTTTTTCAATTCATTTTGTTAGTGGTATTTTATATGGTATTAGTATCTTTCACTTTCACTAATTTAACCGTTCTTTTTATGCAAATAAGGTTTATATATCTACTCGGATTTTATTCATCATTCACTGAAAAATCATCATCATCATCCTTGAGTGAATATTTACTTTCTGACTACAAGTAATAAAATTTTTGTATCTTCAATTTTCATCCTAGAATGGGTCCCGGCACCCGGCCACAAGTTAGAGCTTTTCGCTGACTTTCTCAGAAGAGATCGATAATTCTCGGGAAGGGAATTCCTCCGGATCAATCATCATTCTAAAAATAGACACGATCCAAACCAATTTCGTCCGTGAATGTGAATTTAACCGATTACGAAAGATCGGTATCCCAATACAACGATAGGAGGTCGCTGAACTAAGACGATTGCATAATACTCTTACCTTTGGGATGAACTCTTCGGCAAGCCGGAGGATCATGAGGTGGCTGTCGAAAAATCGCCGGAAATCAGTGTGTGGGTGTTCAGTTACATAATATCAGCTGTTTGAATCGAGAGTAGCTCTAAAATGGAATTCTGGTAGATGTACGAGGCCGGTCGAACAATTTTTCGGTCTAAAAACTGTTGAGGATAGAGAGGCTTTTCAACAATTACTCTTTGGTTTTCCGAGCCCCAGATGCGACAATTTTGAGTGTTGACGAAGCCACCGAGTTGGAAATGGGCCTTATCACTCAAGATGATTTTTCGATGGAATTCCGGATCATTTTCATGCATTTCAAGGACCCAATCAGCAAAGACACGACGTTGATGATGATCGGCCGGCTTGAGTTTTTGTGTTAACTAAACTTTATAAGCCTTAAGACCCAAATCTTTATGCAGAATACGGTGTAATGGTTTGTGGAATGCCTAATTCCAAAGAACGACGAGGAATGGACAAACCTGGGTTTTCTTCAACACTTTCGGCTACAGAAGCAATATTCGCAGCCGTTTTTGAGCGACGTGTACGAGTTTTTTTTTACTAACTTGTCCCAATAGCTCAGATTTTTCCATCAATTTCTGTATTGCGGTTCGAGAAGGTGCTTTACGACGACCCAAAAATGTTCGAGTTCCACGAACCGTCTCTGCCAAATTTCCACCATTTTTATAGTAAATTTCAATAATTTCAATGCGTTGTTGAAGCATGCATCGTTCCATTTTTGTTAATGGGGTAGTTTCTACTTGTCAAGTATTTATAAATGCATTCATAGATTCCACAAAGACTTGACAACAGCGGCGTGTCTCTCAGTTACTCTGGGCTTTGTCCCCTACATTTCAAACTTCAACCAATCATATTACAAATTGAGCCGCTGACGTCACAGCAGAGGGACGTTTGAATTCACACGTGTTGAAATCACATTTTCAATATCGAATAATTAATCAGTTCCTCAAAATTCAGAGTGAATAAATGGTTACAAATGTGTTATAAACTGCCCTTCTATGCGTCATGGGAAGTAAAGTGTATATTTTGAGGTACTGGAAATCCCCATTGTCGCATTTGGAGCTCGGAAAACCCTAGAGTTATTGTTGAAAAGCAACAGCTACGGTGAATGATTTGCGCTATTGGGGGATGATTAATGACTTTATGTGGCCGGAATTGGATGGTATCGATCTGTAAAACGTTTACCTTCAACAAGATGGCGCTGCGTGCCACACAAGCAACGAAACCATTGAATTTTTACGGGCTTCCGAACCGTGTTATCTCTCGAAGAGATGGACACAATTGCTCCCGAGATCTTGCGATTAACACCTTGCGACTTCTTACTTTGAAGCCATGTGAAAGAGAAGATCTACGCCAAAAGCCAAGCGTCGATTCAAGACCTTGGAATTCGTGAGACTATCGAGGAAAGGGCAGCCACTTTGCGATTTGGTTAGTGAAATTTTCATGAAAAGGACATGGCCCTTTAGTCGTGGTGGTCTTATAATATTTTCCATCATCAACAGGATACCTAACTTTTATTGGAAAACCCTCGACTTCGCAAAATCAAGCTTGTTTCTACGTGAGATCTGATGAGTTATGAGATTGTTGGACTCATATTTCGCTCATTTTCTTTCGTTTCAACGTAAGATTCAACCTTACTCCCTTATTCGATTATATGTGAGATAAGAAATATCGAAAACATCGAATGTGATAAGAAAGAATACCAAATGGAAGAAAATTCGAAGAGACAAGGCAAAAAGAGCCATAGATCCTCATTCCTCCAGCCATAAATCTTCCTCTGTCTCATTTCAATGGTGGGAACAATTCCCCATCGCACACACCGAATCGACAGACCATAATCGCGATATGGAAACACATGGATATCCAACCGTCGTCTTCCCCTCTTGGCGCTCATCTCCAGAGCCGAACCCGCGAACATGGCAATGATCATCGACCGCTAGGTCTTCGACCCTCCGAAGCCCTGACCCACTAACTTCGCGAGGTTGTTGATCCGCCATTCTAGTTTCACATCTTCTCTTTCGGCCACTTCAGATGCCCCCGGTTGCATCCGACAACCAAAGTCTTGCAGCTCGCGGAGATGGTGACCAGGAGGAAGTTTGAGTTTAGCGAGACTCCGCACACCGTGGGAACCGAGGTTCGACTCTCTGAGGACGTCGGAAAGCCGCATATGGCGCTGATTGGTCTCCTGGACAGAGCCGGTTAACGAATTCTGGGCCGGTTTTGGGTATGGAAGGATTAATCGAAAAATTAAGAGACAGCTTCGTAAAAATAAAAGTAATTGGGAGTAAGTACTCGATCAAGGTGGCAGGGTCCATTACGGGTTTTCAGCGTGATGGAGCTATTCCGAGCATTTTCAAGGGACAAAGGTATTTTAATTGGATGTAAACATTGATTATAATTTGGCAAATGCTGAGACATCATCATAAGTAACGATGAACCATGAGAACAAATGACACTTCCACGACGAGTAGGACTTGATATGAGCTTGAAGGACATCCAGGTGAGTCTGAACTTCCTTCATGCTAAGGCCTCATGTCTTCTCTTTGAAAAATATAGGATATTTATCCAAATTATCAACTGCAAATATCATTTTAGAAAAAATATGCTATAAAATGGTCAATCAGACGAGACCTCAGGTATATTTCACTCCAAAATTTTTCTTGGGGAGGTGGTTACCCCCAGTACCCTCTCCCCGCATACACAGCCCAGAAAAGACATACTTCTCCGCAAGATTTCTGAGAGATGTACATTGTGGCTCTTTTGACGAGTCCCAAAGATCTCTATTTGCTGATACTAAGTGAAATTCTCGACTCATTTTTTCTGCCAGTTCCCAAAGTACTCTCTGATATAAACAGAACTGAAAATTTTCAGGGTGACTTTCTGCAGATATCACGAATTAGATCCGAATAAAATATTCTTTCTGCGAGCTCTCAAAGATATCATGGAATGTGACCCAAACAAGTATAAGCTGATCTGTTGAGTAGATGGGAAAGCTCGATTTTGAATCGCTATCTTATATTTTTAGATTGTAAATCCAGTCATCAGAGTTAAGAACCTTTGCATGTAATCGAAGAGTTTCTGTGATATAATAGCTATTTATGTTACAAGATATTCAGTAATCGTATTATATTTTGATGTAATCACTATAATGTTTTTGAAACAACATAATTTTCATTAAAGTTGATATAATACTCATTCTCAGAAAATACAAATACTGATGTGACAACCACGCCTACAAATTATAAATAAAAACATAACCTTCTTATTTGTCATTATTCGACATTTCGACGTCTTCTCTGCGTACTATAGAATGGCGTTTCTTATACAGGGTGGGGCAGAAAAACCTATCCGATTTCAAAACGTTATAAAATTAAAACCACTCAGCTTGTCAAAAAATTTTTTTTATTAACATATCGCAAATTTTATGCCATTTTTAAATTTAAGTTTTGAAAAGCACATCACTCAAATGTCGTCCTTGGGAGCGGATACACTTATTTAGGCGCTCGCGGTAGCTTTCCATGACTTTCACCGTCATTTCCACAGGAATTTCTTCAATTGCCCGAGCAATTTCCCTTCGTAAAGCAAGAAGGGTCCTTGGTCGATGCTGGTAAACCTTCGATTTGAGGTAACCCCAAAGGAAGAAGTCACATGGAGTGAGATCCGGTGAGCGCGGCGGCCAGCCAACATCACCTCTCAGAGAAATGAGGCGACCGGGAAACAGTTCCCTGAGAATGTCCATTGATCGTCGCGATGTGTGGGCGGTTGCAACATCCTGTTGAAACCACACATTTTCCACGCCATTTTCTTCCATTTTGGGTCTTAGAAAATTTTCCAGCATGAAACAATAGCGCTCGCTGTTGACCGTTACGGTTTGCCCATTTTCTTCAAAAAAGTAGGTCCAGGCGACTTCTTTTTCAATGCTGAACTCGTCTGTCTAAAATTTGACACCCACACTTTAATCGTAGCGTGATGTGGAACAGGATCATGACGCCCGAGTCCGAAATGAATTCGAAAAGCACGTTGTGTAGCAATTATCGAACCGCCGCATTCGATAAACCGCTCAATAACAAAAGCACGATGTTCACCAGACCAAGGCATGTTGACTACTGACAAATGGCATAAAACCAGCTTTCTAACGGTTTTCACCCCACTACTCTACCTGCTCTCTCTTCTGAGAAAAAGAAGATGATTTTCGATGGAATTCCGGATCCTTTTCATCCTTCTCAAGGACTCCAATCAGCAAAGACACGACGTTGTTGATGATCGGCCGGCTTGAGTTCTTGTGTTAACTAAACTTTATAGGCCTTAAGACCCAAATACGTCGTCATGACGTTTGTGGATTGACTAATTCTAAAGAACGACGAGGATTGGACATACCTAGATTTTCTTCAACACTTTCGGCTACAGCAGCAATATTCCCGGCTGTTCTTGAGAGAAGTGCACGGGTTTTATTCTCAACATCACTAACTTGAAATATCGTTCCATTTTTAATAATGGCGTTGTTTCTACTTGACGAATGTCAAAAAATGACAGCTTCAAAAGTGACTTCTACAGAAAGAGTGGGCTATTCAAAATATCACCTCTTAATGGAAAACCCTTTAGTTGGATAAAAGTAAGACAATGAAGAAGGTCAAAACTGCATCTGCATGGTTAAAAAATTGAGTTATTCGCAATGTTTTCGTTTCATGGTCAAGGATGGAATCTCTATTGGTTATTCTCCATTTCTTTCTCGAATATAAACAGTTGAGATTCACAAATTTCTTGATGCGTTCTTTCTAGCAGAAATGTCCAACATACGATACCAAACCGTTTCCATTGAATCGAATACAGTGACGACCGATTAAGGCCCTTTTCAATACTTTGATATCTACATCTGCCCACTGCAAGAATACAACCTTTGGTCATCTAACAATTCCCTAATCCGTCACTAAAAGAACACCTCAACCGGACATCTACAAAATGGCACACCTTCTCATCATTCCAATTAACACAAGCTTCATGCACTTCATTTCGTCTAAATCCGTGTATTGACCACCGGCCGAACCTTGTAGGTGACCGATGTCATCTTTCCTGAGTCTTTATAAAATCATTTGTTATGGGATTCTTAATCCTTTCTTTGGCTCGTGTCGGTCACTCGTGTTGTCTAGGGAGGGCACCTGGGCCACCCGCTGTATGAAAGTGTGTGCTGAAATTCAAACCTTCCGAAGAAAGGGTTGGAAGGGTATCTTCGATACAACAATGTGTAAAATCGGGCCATTGACCATTTTATTCAAACGGCACTGGCTACTTTTGGAAGAGTTTTAGATTTTGATCGTCTTGATATCGATACCTGATATTTTGTTCCGATAACTGATGGATATAAGTCGCGTGCACGATTGACAAGTCTATATGACATCGGAGTTGAAACAAAACATTTGGTTGCATCTAAGTAATCCCCAATTCTTATGATTATTTGAAAGCTGCCTTTTCGGTTCCATGATGAATCATTCGTCAGAACATCTCCTTTAATACCAAACAGTAGTGTTCGTGAATCCTCAAAGAAGGCAAAAAGCCTGTAGGTATAAAAACTTTCAAGACAAAAGACAAAATGTGGTAGAGTTGTCCCCAAACATTTTCACTCTGGTGAAGGAAATATTCCGATCCTCATTTGAACAATAATTAATGATTATTAGGCTTTTTTTGTTCATACGATTTTTCAATATCGTAAGAGAACCAGCTATGTTGAGGGATAAAACTTGATTTTCGGTTTGAAATAATCCAAAAAGCCGTGAAAATGCAAGCTCTCAACAAAATATTCTGATCGATATGAGTCTCTTCAATATGTTGTCCAGAGAAGTCTCATAGATCATTTGCCTCAACTGTGTTCTGAATAATAGACTTTCCTCGAGAAAAAAAGTCCTCTAGAATTTTCAGTTCATTCGAATTTTAGTTTGGTGAAGTAAGACACCATTCCTCTTAAGGCCTGCCACGTCAGTTCCTTATATGAACCTGCATAAGAACGAGTTGAATATTCAATCTGTGCGATCATACCAAAATGAGAATCGTACCATGTTTGGTATGCGATATATAAAATATTATCCAAGATCAATTTTTCATATTTTGGTCATACACAGACAATGGAATCATGTACAGATATGGGGATTATCTTCACTATATCCTGCAGTATTCTGTGCTGCCTGCCTGAAATTATATATTCTTGAAATTTCCTGATCGGAAAATTCTCAACTATTCTGTAATTAAATCACTCTCAGTAGCGTCTTTCAAACAACTATCGACATTCCCATCCTAGTTCTTCCGCATATGTATACCCTTTATTTACAGCAAAACAGCTACTTTCGCTGTATACTTTCACAATGGCAAATTGCTTTCGAGAAAGTGCACCTTGACGATATCACTGGTTACTGGAATAACAACTGTATCGAAGTTTTGAAAGATGATTGATTTCCAATTGGACAGTGTCTAGGATATGCAGGACTTGGAATTTTATCAGCATGATCACAGGATATTTTGCCCAATATAGGATTGATCTCTTTCACTTGTCGAAATGATGAATTGCGTGAAAACAGTAATCTACATATTCGAATCTGCATCCATTACATTATTTTTCCATAACGGGCGCCAATATATAATTTTTCGCATGTATTTATATACTTATGCACTAGTCAATCTTCATATTTCGAACCACAAATGATTGAATGAATTGCTGTCTTTTATTCTTGTTTTTATCGAAATGAAGCTCGAGAAAAAAATGTTCTCGATTCTGTTGGCAGCAATGAGGAACTTATGGAGCTGGATTCTTGCAAAATGCGACAATTTCTCCTATACATTATGCTGTTTACTGTCGAGATCCTGCATTTAAATTCAAATGAAGTAGATTGTGATATGAGCCAATGAATCAACGAAATAGTTTTTTTCCAACTAGTGGGAGAAGAAGTAGGTATCATTTTTTTAGAGTGATAAAACACATTTAAATTAAGATTGAAGCCAATTTCTTTCTATTCAAAGGATATTTGAAAATTATTTCCGACATATGTCCAACACGACACTTATTATGGTCAAGTGGCTTCAATTCTTGAACGAGTTGGCTCTTGTATGGGTGTAGACGAAGATCTTTTTGCAGAATTTTCCACAAAGAGTCCAACTTGTTGTGAACGTCGACGAATAGACAAATCTGGTCAATCTGGATCTTTATTAACACCTATCACTTACAGAAGCGATATTTTCTTCTATACGTACAGTTTTTTGTCTTGTTGCATCGAGTAGAGAAAAAGTCTTCCGAAATCTATCGATAGTTCAACGAATAAGCTGCTCTGATAGACGATTATGTAAACCATAAATTTTACGAAGTGCTCTATAAGTTTGGCGAATGGAGCACTGATTTTGAATATGAATTCCAACAATTTGTGTACGTTCTTGCAGCGTGAGACTTTCCATGATAATTTGTCAATGCTTACTGAATAAAAATGTCAACACAACATGGCTTCTACCTTCTGAAAAATCACAGTTGTCCCTATCGAAAATTTCATCACTCTAAAAAAAAACACCCGATCCTTTTTCGCACGAGACAGCAGTTGAAGAGACGATAGAACCTACTGTAAGTCGATATTTTGAGGAGCTTCCAGGAAAATCCTTGCGAAAATGTTGAAGATAAATTGGAGAATAAATGGAAAAAGATTCCTTTGTCCATTTATATTCATGTTTTCTAGAAAAATACATTTGTAGGATTTCTGATGTCCTTCAATGCAATGCAGATAAGCAAAGAACCTTAAGACTTTAAGAGTCTGGAAAAGGCATCTTCAACAGGCTGACTATTGAACCCAATGAACCATCTTCGAAGCCACATTTCAAGATGCAATTTTATCCGCTGACGAAAAATTAGCTGCTTTTATCATATCTAGCGATTCGTTTGTGCCACTAATAAGAATCTGGAAGCTCGATGAGAACCAGTTTCATGAAATGAACCACAATTTCTCCTCAAACGCATCAAATCAACTGAAGCTCCTCATTCACCCATAACATCAGCAAAAATCATTTCAAGGCCGCCCACGACTGTCTCTTCCTCCAACCTGCACCACGTACACCCGTGCACTTGCCCCCAAAGCGCCTTCTAGGTCAAGAAAGAAATTTGCGAAATTCGAGGTCCCCCTTTCACCTCTCTCCTCGCCGTCGTCGTCATCGAGAGCATCATCTCCTGGGTCCAACGTGTAATTCATCGCAAAGATGTACTTGGGTCAACAACCGCGGTTGCTTACCCTTACCCCAGTGAACCATCGGCCACTCGCACACTGACCGCCACTCTAGGTCGGACCCCCCTTGTGGCCCCCCACCTCACCCCCCGCCCTCGAGGAGTTCGCAACGCGGAAAAGGCGACAGATACGCGACCTGGCCCACATACCACCAGGAAGCGGTGCGTCGCGATGGAGAGGCGTTCGCGGCTTCGCAGGGTCGGCTTCAGGCCAGGAGAGGATCGCAAGACTGCAGCAGGAGGTGCCAGGCATCTCGATTAGGAACTGCACGTCCATGCGATCGGTGAGCAAATGCTCCTTACAAATTCCTTCAATACGAACTGAATGGAAAGTTTCCTTACTTTCCTTCCATAGAAAAACCAAGAAAAGACAATAGGAAAATGTTCACTCAAACGAACTCCTCATGATTCTAACTAAAACCAGTGATCTTTCTTTCAACCACTCACATCACAATTTCCACAATTGCCACTCCTAAATTTGGGTGTATTTCAGTTCGGATGAAAGAGATCAAAGATGTTTCCCGGGCATTTTCCTCTTCTTCGAATACGTTCCTGGTCATGTCATCGAACCTTGGCGTTTGTGTGTATATGTTTGTGAGCTCAGATCAGCTGAAACATGCGAGGCCGTTGACTTCCAGCAACTAGGTCCCAGTTTAGTCGGTATCTACGAGGAGTTTTTTTGAAAGGCTTTCCGCATTTCCCATGGCAATATACGATCTCTTTCGACTACCAAAATTACTAACGGTCCTTTGGTCGGGCATTACGAGCAGCGGGCATCAGCTGTTGCTGGTTGATGAATCATCGGTGAAAGACATTTGTGAAGAGCCAGTAGAACTAAGGAAAGAATGAAGTGAATGCATAGTTTTTGATGCAACTGTTATGGACAATTCTGTGATTGAAAGGAAGTCAGTTTTGAGTAATTTATTTCATCTACAATTGCGACTATACCAAACAATCATTAAGAATGGCCGAAAACTGCTATCTCATTATGTGCTCATTCGAGAAGAGAATTCGGAGTGAATCTAAGAATTCCCATTTTATTCTACATTCCTTGGGACGGAAGTATAACGCACAAAAAAGCTCATGTGGAAAAATATAAACGAAATGAAATTGCTGCTCAAGATTTCGAAGTGGCCACCAAGACTGTTAATGCAAGCTTGACCCCGCTGAAAGAAAATAATGATTTGTTTTCTAAATCTGTTTGTTGAATGTGCAATTGTCTATTGTGGCAAAGTTCTGCATAAACCAATTGTATGTGTTGTCCCTTCACATCAAAGTTCAGTAACAGAAACAAGGAAGCGAAGAAAATTGTTTAGGCAAGGTGACATAATTCATTGTCTTATTCCAATTTCCCATAAGATTAATGGTTCCTATTTTGAGAATTTCCCATAAAAAGAAAGTGGCAGTTATTTGCCTTTTTTCGGAATAAAAAATTCATACAACGTCTCATTGGCCATCACCTTGCATTTATTACAAAAATATCCACTTCCATATTGTATAATGTGTAAATTAGCCTTTATGATTCAAACTATAAATTTTTTCATTGTAGATCAAAATTCATATTTAATTTAGTTTTGGATACAAGTTAAGACTTCATTCATATTCAACGTTATTAAAGGGAAATTAGAAGACTGTTTCCTTTCATTCTTACTTCAAAGAATGAAATCGTACAGTACATGAAACAAAAAATAAAAATGTGGCCTAGACAAAACAAGTTGCAAAGGTGTGAAGCACAAAACAAAATAACTTCAATAATCAGATACAAACAACAAGAAGATAAAATATAAAGAAAATAATCAAATTTTGAAACATGCAACGTAAATGTATGTGGACATGATTAACCAGATCATTAATCCAGCTAATCGTCGCTTGGGACTATCCTTCACAGGATCCAGAAAATCGTCTAGTTTGGCATTCATTTCGAATTCAGTGTCCTAGAGCAATAAAAGTCATTTTAGAATTATGGCGATGTAATGAAGTTGATAGTACAGAAAAAAAGATATTCTCTCAAATCTGGCTCATCTGTCAGTTTGAATGGTCAAAAAAAAAATTGGACAATGGTTTTACATTTCCTTAAAAAATAATTGAAAATTAATCCGAGAGTTTTTCATATTTTACCGAGTAAATAAAAACCCATCATGATATCATTACCACAAGCAAGAAAATCCAAATGAATCAATGTGTTCTAAAATAGGGAAACTACTTTGTCCCATCATCTAGGAAATGATTCATACAGTTGATAACTTGAGGTCTCTGAATTAAGTGATAAATGTAAATTAAAACAAGAAATAAATATTGTTGGAAGTTTTCCAAACCTCTTCGAATATAATAAAGAATCAGACATATATTATGAGCACTTTGCTAGAATTCATTGAAAAAAGAACTATATTTTTCAGGTACGTCAGTTGAACATAAGCTGATCTAATAATTGATTGTTCCTTTCTCATTTTTGTGGTGAATCATAAAAGAGTGAAGGGCTTATTTCAGTTGACATTTGAACGGAAAATATCAGGGCTGTGGTTTCACTTTCGATTCAGCCCACGCTATGTGATGATTTGCACAATCAGTTTTCACAAAGTTCGTACTGGGAAATCCATTTTCCATATGATTAAGTTTCGAATGAGAGCAATTCTCCGATACAAGGACCAATTTTGGAGGATTTGAATGATAAATCGCCAACAGTTGCACTGTTTCGTTATTTTTTGGAGATTCACCATATTTCTCAGAATTAAATATTTGAATGAAAATATATTTAATTCCTGTCGAATACAACTGCCTATGGTTCAACAAGGAATACAACCTACTTATAAATTAAATATATACGTATTTTATTTCTCGTGTAGTGAAATTTTTGCGATTCAAATCTAGCCTTGCACAAAGCAAACCCCATTTCCTTATTGCCGTATGGTTTTCTCAGAATCCTGTCATTGACATTAAACCATATTTATGCGATCCTTTCCAAGTACCTGACGCTAGAAATCTTTCAGCCCCTGCTATCTCTGATATCAGCAGTGTAGGCGATCCCTTACACCTAACAATCACTTCTATATTTTCAGCATAACCACATAATTCCTAATTTTTCATATTCCTTGGACATATAGAGACCTCCTTGGATTAACTCCGGTTTTAAACTACTAACTGGAGCAGAATGAGCAATAAATTCTGCTAATGGATAAGATACAACTGAGAAGTGAGGGTCATATGCATTAAGGCCAGTGGTGACTCGTATAAACCCATGCAATTCCTTCATTTATCCAATGTGTAATTTTATTGAACTCACAACTAAACTTCTTTTCAACGGATTGTATGTTCCCTGTTTATTATCAACCTAGTATTTTTTGTTGGATTAAATTTCTTAATTAAATTAAGTAAGTATTCGTCAATGTGAAGTTGTTTAAAAAAAGGACCAGGAAGAGATTTTAATTTTAAATCATACCAGATTATAAAGATCCTTATACAATGATCATACATATATCTGAAATAATACGAAAAAAAAAGTTAAAAATAATAATGATTTTCTTGACAATATTTGCCAAAACTTTTTACATTTTGTGGGGTCACTAAAAAAGTGTCTCACTTTCCTTTTTTATGTTTCTTCTCTGAAAGATCTGCACATTTACTGAATGTTCTGGTATGCTGATAATGGGGAAGATATCAATCAAACCAATTTGAGGTCAGTGTATTTACGAGTTTCAACGCCTATATACATACTATAATAAATGTTTGGTGACTCAGAGTTGTGCATTCTAGGTAGTACGACAAGAGTACCATTGAAATAAACTCAATGGAAGCAATTAGATTATTATGTGAGTGAAGAGGTTGTACTGATATAATACCACGCATTGATACCATTTTTTACAGGTTTATTATGATTTCTTGAAATATAATTCTGTAAGAGCCGATGAAAGGTATATTTTTCACTTATACCCACAACCACACAACTTACAGGCTTAATTATGTAGAAAATGTGCAGGAAGTTAGAGCTGAATAAATTATCAGGAAGTGTTTCTTACGAATATAGGCAGTAATAATTAATGATTATCATGCTATTTATTTCTGTTTCACTTCTATGTCTGATATATTGGATTCTGTTCGAGAGAGTTCTTAGGGGCCATTATATTTGTGTTCAACACCAGACAGCTGTTCAATTCACTAAATCATTTCAGTTTTTCATCATGGAATTAAGTAGAGTATGAGAATACAAAGAATTATATAAAAAATATTGTCGTAACACATTTTACAGATTGTATTGAATTTTTGATCATTTATTGAAATATCAAATAAATATATTGACGAATTTTCAATTCAACTAATGTGTTTTATATTCAAAATTTGTTTTTTATCCATATTCCTTTGGAATAAAAACGAAAATTGAAAAAATTCGGATTATTCGTTTATCGAATCACCTATTTGACCTTATAATATATGAGACTATTCTTTCTAATTTATCTGATTAATTTATATTTTTTTGAGTTCATTTTTTATTCTATTGTGACTGTATTCGAAATAACTTATTCAAGGATTACATTATTTGGACAAAATTATTTCAGAGTTGTTTAACTTTCATTACATTTTCATGAATTTTCGATTATGTTTTGAGCTTCGTAAGCTCAAACAATTTAATTAACGAAAATGTGATCGGAATTTTTATAAAATAAATTAATCCGATTCAAATTTAAATTCTGATGAATTATGGCTTGAATTCGATCAAATTTTTTTAAATTCATTATGAATATAGATTAGGAAATTTCTTCCAAACCATTCAGAAATCCTTTGATTGGATCAGAAATTTCGTAAAAAATCGTAAATAATCCATTTTTGAATTTTGATTGTCTTCTTATTTTTATAGACATTTTTCTTAGATTATTTTTAGAAAATCTGTCTTATTCCTCTGAATCTGATCACAAAGTTGGAAATAGATCAGCTAAAAAAGATCTGAATGTTGAGTGGGAAATTGGTTTTGATCTTATTTCGTGATATATATTTATTAAAATTTGGGGTATCATTAAATCTTCCATTTTTTAATGTTCTGGTGAATTTATCTATTTTTATTCAATTTTCAAACGAGTTATACCGAAAATAAAAATAAATTTTTCAATCAACTGAAATCGAAATGAAAATCATCAATGCTACATAGACAAATCTGAGGTATAATCGACTCATACAATTTTTGACTGTTGTGTTAGTTTTAGTGATGAATTTATTAATTTTTCATTCATTTGTTTTGATGAATTATATCGACCATCAAAATTTAATTTCCAAAATACTTAAATTGTTCTTCAAAAATGAGGAATTTAATTTAGGGTACCTATCATTGAATTTTCCAATTTCTGAATGTTGTGATAATTTAAGTGGTGCATTTATTTATGTATTCACTTGCCTCTATGAAATAAATCGACAAACAAAATGCCCTAAACCAAACATAAAACGACTTTTGCCCATTCCCGCACTAAATAGAGCAAATCAAGCGGAAAAATATCACTCGCCCAAACGCCACATTTTCAAAGATACAGCCCGAAGAACAGAGGCATCAATAGCCACTTCCCGGTAGTGATCTTGAAAACGCCGGTACGAAAATAGACGGGCACACGAAAGGCATCATCTCCGAATGAAGATCTTCACCCTCCGCCCCTCCAGCACCTGTTAGGTACGGACCAATAGGCAATATTCGGAGGTGCAAGGGCCCATCAGCGTCAACCTGAGTGGGTCACGGCCCAAGCAAAGCGTCCCGACGTACCTATCCCCACCCGCGCACCTTGTGCCTTCGCATTCGCATTTAAACCTGGAGCGGCAAACGAGAAATCATTCCACATCCATCGCTCGTGATACGCGCTACAGTATTACAAGTGTTCCTCTTTTCCTAGTTTCATTTCATTCATTCAAAACACGATTCTAAGATGGCAGGTTTAGATCCCACCGAAACTTACTAATTTGCATCAGTGACGATACTTGATTCAAAAGTTCATATCTGCCAACATCATGGACGGAGGAAAATTGGACCCCACCAACCAGTACTAACCGGCGACCTTCGTGTAGCCCACGTGTGTGTACTGTTTGTTTACATTGACTTTGAACTGAAGAGATGGCAGCCTGTCAACCCCACACCGATCCTACCAGGGTATACTAATGTGGCACTTTAAGATGGGAGATGGTGGACGTCCAGAGACTTCCAGCTGTCGCAGGAAAAGATTTCGGTGAGTACCAAGTTTTTGCCCAACCAAACTTCATGCCAAATTCACAACACTCCTTCGAAATGTACTGCTGCCACTCCAACTTCAGTTTCCTCAATACAAGAGCTCCATCACTTGATCTTCAGACGATCCAAGTTGCCTTCACAGATTTGCCTCTATCTAGATTATGCCTAATAGTAAAACAATGTTGCTCCATTTGATCTATTTCCATAAGATTTTCTCGAAGAAATTCTCCAAAAAGATTCCCTGCCTCTTTCAACTGCACCAAGCACATCACCAAGAGATTCCAAACACTAATCTTCTCTTTTCCTTCTCAAAAGTGCAGTGTTTCGAAGAAACTGAAAGATTTACAAAACGTCAAGATTTTCGCGATTATTTTTCTCAGGAAACATCTTTCACTGCTTCTGTTCCCTCTTACATCTGTTGTAATTTGTATTTCCTGGGTGTAAAGGGCTTTATAATGAATTTACACAATCTGTTCGTCATATGTTAACTTCCGTATCTCCTGCGGTCAGGTTATTGAACCTGCCAATCGCCCACTTCTAACGCCCTCATATGGCGTCTTCGGCTATGCTTCTGCCATCTCGAAATCGCGGTCCGATCATTTTCGAAAAGTAATGTTCCGCTGGATTGAAATGCAGACCGTGTCGTTGCCGAAAATAATCCGCTTTCGGTCACTGCCTATGTAGAATTTATTGAGGTGGGTTCAACTACGCGGCCAGAGCATTGACTCCTAGCTCTCATCATCGGATGGTTCGGGCTCTATCGTTTCATCAGCGCTAATCTAATAGTAATTACAAATATTGGAGTCTCTGCCTTGTCTGGCAAGTCGACCCTGCCTTTCTGGACACTTGGTTTCAGCAATTATAGATCAATAACTCCGCGTAGGTACCCTTGATCTTGAACCGATGATCTCATGGTTCCCAATTTGACCAGATGACTCTAGATCGATAAACTCTTTCATTCTGCCATCACAACATTTTCCAAATCACGTATGATAGAGTTGACCTTAACCCACTTCACTTGGGTCTTGAACCCTTCTATGAGAACCTCATGGAACCAGAGAGGTTATTCCCGCAAATGCCTTTCGCGACCATTCATTATTATTAACATCAAACCCACCAGACAGACAAGATTCCATCTCCTACCCAGCTCAGCTTTATGTACTTCATTTACTGTGTCAAGTTTGTTGATCCCTAACATTTTGTTACATTGACCTCTCTTAGTCCCAGGAAGTGATTTACATTCAGGAGAACCTGATGCCGAACATCACTCTTATTTTCTATCGATACGCGGTTGCCATAAAGGCTTCAGCAATCTTCTACCGGATATTTCATCGTCTTATCGCTTCTGTTTGTTTTTAACTACTCGCAACTTATTTATTTGGCCGAGTTATGAATCTCATTAACGTTCAATTTCCGAGTTGCAGTGGATTATTGTTGAGTGATAGGTCGTGAAGAATCATGTAGCTAGATCTACCGGAAATGATGCAACAATGTAGCTTCACCTGACTATCTATCACCTAGTATGAAATTCAGATAAGTGCATCGATCATACCGTCGACTGATATTTGAAAAAACACATGTGAATTCTTGATTTTGTTTAGAACTTGAAGGGTAAATTTCAATTGCAATAGATGCATCAATTGATCGAAGATATGTGAAATATGGATAGATTATACGTCGTTGGCGTTTCCTTATTGTTATTGGAAACCTCCAAGGCTAGTATGCTGCTATGAAATTCATTTAACGATTCTCATAAACATTTATCTTAGTTGACCTAGAGGATACAAAAAAGTTTGATTGAAAAATATGCATGATACACCCACATTATTTTCATCAACTTGACTTGACAGTTCTACTAGTGGTATTCAATTCTTATGAAACCCATGCTATATTCACTGCATATTTCCATTCACATCTCAATTTATTTCTAGAAGTTGAGTGAGCAATCTAAATCCTCAGTTACTTTTTCATGTCGTTGTCACATTCATGAACTGCATTACTGAAAATCAAATCAAAAAGATATGGTTCTAATTGCGCCACTAACTTTTCAATTATCAATTTTAACAAGCTGTGGAAGCAGCTTCAGACGCTGCATTTAATAACGTCATTTAAAATATTTCACACAATTTAACAAATTACAGCGCTCCTCACATGCAAGTATTTTAATCATATACTATTAAATTGTGAGGAGTTTTTGTGTTGTTCCATCCTTGGTTTAACATAATGAATGATCATTGGGAGAAGAAACAAATAAAAATGGACGAGAATTGAAGACACTGAGTTCTTTCAGAGCTCCACTTAATCAGTCCTCCTAAGTCCCCAATGATGTCTTGCTGTGAATTAACTTGTTTAAGATTCAAAACTAATTGAAGTATTTGAGTTGAGGTAAATGAAGTTTATATGGGTGATAAAAAGCTTATAGATGAGACGAAGTGTTCTCAATGGACAATTTTCTCAATTATCCATCGCAAAATTTAATATAAGTGATTTTTCTTTTTCTGTTTGTTTATTTACTGACTCATTTTTTCTTTTTCAGTTAAAATGTTCCACATCCAATAACTGATCACTGCCACATGGAGTTACCACCAGTTCATCCGATTATATTCTACACAAGACTGAAGCTTGTTGATTTTATATGATGTATTTTGTTATTTTAAATTATATTTGTAGTCTAAGTTCCTCCGTGAGATTCACATTCAGCAAAACTGTTTGTTCGTAAATCTAGTGTATATATAAACTTCCCTATGAATAATGTCCAGGTAAAATTATTTTATCTTAATTATTAAATGATTTTTATTACATATTATATGGTTGTTTAGTTTTTTACCCGTACCTAATGCAGAAAATGGAAACGATGATTTCTTCAAATCGATAATAAATGGTTTAACGAAGTATGTGAATGCAATAATGAATATCGTGTTGATCATTATTCACTGAGAGAATATAATCTCGATGATGTAATAGTACAATTTTTATGGAAGTTAGGTCAGTTCTGAAAAACAAGTGATTATGCTTGGTATTGAACGATATCATTGAATTGCACAACATTTATGCGATCAACTCGATGTGAACATTCATTTAATTTTTTATGATTCCTTCTTTCAAGAACTTCTTTGTCAGAAATCAAGATTTGCCCTTTTGGTAACATTTTTGTTTGAAACAATAACTATTTACTTATTTATTTGTTTGAGCTATTTTCATAGTATTTATTAAATCCATTGTTCAGACCCGATTACTATCTCATCGATTAATCTTACAAAATTTTGTCAATACTAAGTGGAAATTATGGTAGGCCTTGGATATCAATTAATTTCATAATTATTGTTGTATCTCTGGTCTTTGTAATCACATTAATACAATATAGCGTCGTTTATACATAAATTTTTGCGAAATATCTAGTTCATTATAGCTTTTTTAATCCCTCAGCTTTTCGAAACACAAAAGTAGTTCCATTATTCTTCTGGAATTAATTGGTATTCCTCTCTGTGATCAGCTGATATCCTTCAAAATCGATCGGATTGGATTACGCAATTCCTGAGCGAGATTACGCGTTTAATGAAGTAATACTCACAAATATCTTCCTACAGAAAGACAACTTTTTTTCGAACAATTATTCATGTTTTTGAGGAATACTTGGATGGCCCAAAAATAGGGTGCTGTGTAACTCCTTACGTTTGAAGCTCTTTTCTCCATGCACTGGGATGAACCCAACTGAAAAATGCAAATGTAGCATTCAGATTTACAATCTATTGTCCAATCACTTCCACTGTCGGACTGTCAACCAAATCAGTGTGAAAAGGCAAAAAGGACATGACGTCTCCCTATACTGCCTGTACACAATAGTCTTTATTTGGCAGCAACTATCCATCCGAAGATTCTTTTATTGCTCTCGATTCCGACCAAACTGGGAATATGTATCAAATTTGGTTCGATGCCAAATTAGTAAATGTTTCAGGCTACTATCAAATGTCAAATATGGTACGGCATGCGGTGGATGTGAACACGTGCATGTAAGTATCATAAGATGTTGCCGGATTTGTGCTTCCTTCATTAAATTCGAGGATAATTTTCGCTGAGCGAATTATGATCTCTAAATTGATCATTCTCACTCTAAAAATTGTATGCCTTCTTCAGTTCTTGATATTCTTTGGGATTACTGCAACCTTACAGAACCTGAATCTATTTTCTCCTGGAAGGAAATAGATTCAACTTGTCAGTAGCCACTAGCTAAATCAAAGGAAGCTCTATATAAAATTAGAGAGTTACTGATTTCTCATCATCGGGTGTTGTGTGGGATTTGAACTGCAGCTTGTTTCGATGATTCCACTCATTTATCTTCTTCATATCATCATTCGTAGAAAATAGGGGACTCTATGACGCTCAAAGGTGTCTTATTGGTGAAAAATGCACCAAAGTATTATCAAAAATGTTGGGTCTTGGTCGCACCCATTAGATCATCATTTATATGGATCGCAAAGAGCATGGGCCACAAAACTGAGCCCTGAGGAACACCTGAGTTCAAATTGAAAGTCCCTGTTCTGACACCTTCCTTGACCACGTGGATGCTACACCAGAAAACTCTCCCTCCACATGAACAGACTTCCAGGTAAACCACAAGAAACCAGCTTATCGAACAGAGATTGATTCACAAGATCGAAAGCCTTTGATATGGCCGAAACAACTACTCTTGATTCTCAGTAGCTTTCGATTGTTCTTGTACAAAGCTGTGCCACACCACAGCAAATTTGCGAAACTTTCATCGTCTGGTTCCATTAAGGTCCATAATCTCCAGGTATCTAATCCATATTTGCATGACTTAGCCAGGATGAATGAGTACCGAAATGTCTGTATATGCTGTACTTGTGCACTCTCTGGTGATTGGGAAGTGATCCTGCTCGAATGAAAAGGTGTAAAGTTTGCAAAGAACATGTCCTAGATTTCTGGAGCATTGTACACTATACACTTGGCTTGTAGAGATGTCCTTCTTGTTGCAGTACCTGGCAACAAGACTGGTACAACCACAATGAATGCATTCTCCTTGAATAAAGGAGGACAACCTGATTGACAGAATTTGCTGCCAACTCTCAACTCTCTTTGCCATTCACGAACACTATAATTATCCAATAGGATAATCTGTAGTTTGGAATTCACATTCAGTTGACTTTATAACTTAGGTTGATCTGCTTTTGAAGAATAGTGATGGCAACATGGTTTTATCTTCGCGACCCTTCACCTTGAAAGTGAATCAAGATCTGTGGATGTACGAAGTGACTGGTGCGGATGCAGTATCCTAGGAATATTGCATTCTTGTCGACAGAAGCTGTCAGGATATGTTGATTTCCAAATATTTTCACACTCACTTGAGTAATTACTGTCATGTAGCCTTCCGCACTATGGGTAATAAGCTACTTACCTGTTCATTATCACCAGAAGGAAACTTGTTCAACCTCTTGACTAGCTTATCTCTGTTATGAGCTGAGAAATTCGGAAGGAATCCCCGTAGAAAATCTAATCTGCTCAGAAGTCGACACAAATGAGTTGAGTTGCCTTTTAAGAGTATGGACTGCGAGTGCTTGCCTTCTATGAGCCATATGCTTAGCTTCAATGCCATAACTTAGGCATTTCTTGATGTTTGACAGAGAGAAGACCTGAACATATCAGGGGAAGTATATTGAACTGATGCTGGTTCATTCCGTAAAGAAAATTAAGGACTACAATCAACAGTCACCTCCTTAGCTTCTCTCATCCTGATGAAAGTACCCCTACTGTGTACAACATATATGTGTATCGGCTCAAGAAACTGTTGCAAATTGATCAAATTCACCTTGGCTGCTATGACCTCCATGGTGTTAGACCCCACAGACCTCCAGCCTGTACTGTTTTCCTTCTTCTAGAGTTTCTGTTTACCCCATTTTTTCTGGACTCTTCAAATATTTAGAGGAACATAGACAGACGTGCAAGAAGGGAGCATGCTTTGGCACAACCATTGCCTAGTTTCTCTTCAGGCCAAGACCATAGTCACTTTTGGGAGTTTATGGCACAGTCCAGATCTATATGTCAATGATTTTAATCATCCTTGATCTTTCATAATCGAGAAAGGAATTGAGGTTCATCTTGATGAACTGAACAAGATTCATAGGAAAACGAATTCCCAAAAGTTCACCAAACGAGTAAGCTGTCTGAAACATATCTAATCGAAAACTATTCCAGCCGAATAATTGCCAGGTTAACGACGTACTCGTTGAGTCAGTCTACCTCATCGGGAATTTCAAGGATAGACCAAACTCCATTTCAAAAAATAAATAAATCCTATTAATCAGCCGAATTCTATTCGGCGAATATGCAAATGAAGATCGCGAAAACGAGATGTCCAAGAATCAGGGGAGTACAGAGCACAACGGATAACGACCAAAACAGAATAAAACTCGTCTTGATCTTCGACAAGGCTGCGTGCTGCCTCAAGTTCAAGGCTTTTGACGTAACTCGTACCAAGGTTGAGATTTCCTATTGACTTGCCGAAGCAATGTAAATAAGGAAGCTGTATCAAATTGAACAGGTGACGTAGTTTCGAAAAATGAAAGTTATGAGATGGTGTCTACTGTGAAAGCAGTTAAGGAAGGTCGATCACCAGTGATTCGAACAAGGAAATGGAGGAACTAGACACTGGTTTCATACGTGACACTATGGGTTGGTGTCATTGCTCCCCGGCGTTTTCGAAAGACGCTTCATTTCTTGAGTGTGGTTAAGAAAAAGGGCACGATGGCATCATCAACAAACTCGTTAGTCTTGAATATTCCGAATATTCTTCTGCTCCCCTAACTTCATCGCAAAATTTCACACAGGGAAGAAGTTACAGCCACTTTTCAAAAATGCTCACATACCAAAAACCCCCCTGAAAAATTTCCTAGATCCACTAATAATATAGGTAAATGACTAAAAAGTATAATACTTACTAGATGGCCCGGCGAACTTTGTTTCGCCTAAATGATACCTACTTACGGTGGATTCCACAAATCTCTAATAATTCCAATATGGACAATGAGCCAATGGAAATTGAACCTTGCAGCAATATTGAATAATTTACTGATTCTGTCTCTCTCTGAGTCTCTGACACTTCGTAATATGTCGTGAATCGTCATTTATAACTTCATGTGAATACTTTCGATCATAAACTCACAATTTCATGACAACTGTCAAATGTCATCTGTCAAATATCATCTGTCAAATGTAATCTGTCATCTGTCAAATACCATCTGTCAAATGTCATCTGTCAACTGTCATCTATCAAATGTCATCTTCAACTGTCATCTTCTCCATGGATATGAGCTGTCACACAGAACAGAAACACAAAAATAATATGTCAATTACTAATTATGGGCAATTCAGTTATTTCCGTATTTATTAGCCAAACAGAAATTCAAAAACATTCCAGAAATATGGAGAAAAGGTAAAAATGGACAACTCACGATTGATGCTGATCGTAAAAATCCGATTGACTTGACATTTCGGTAAAAATTCACTGTTCCACCAACTTGAGATGTTTACCCGCTTTTTGATCTGATAATAGCCTTCCATGTTATTATTAGTATGTTCTATGCATATTACACAGTAATTGTATACATCGCCATTTAGTGGAGATAATATCAAATATAATACCTTCACGTCTACGCTACAGTGTCTAGGTAAGAGCCATTAACCGTAGCGACACCTAGTGGCCTCATTCAAAACGATGAAAAGCATTTCCTACAGAAGCAAATTTCTCATCGAATTTTTCAGAGTTTTAATGTATTTTATGTTCGACTGCTTCATAAACACTTGATTCATGAATTCGTTTAGCGTCCATAATTTACTACTTTATTGGACACCACTTTATTGGACTCAACTGTCACAGTGTTCTCTCGATTTTGCCATTTTCTTCGTTTCACACCACTTGTTATAGGCCGCATACAAATTTTCATAAGCACTTTTAGTGGGTAGGAGAGATTCTTTGGCACTTGCGGCTGAATTTTTTAAGCTTTACTTTCCTACTATCCATTTTTTCGATTAAGTATTATGACGTTTGTCACAAAATTAACAAAGTAATCAACTTTGTTCAGTGAGGTTGCTAAGGTCGCTGATGGTTACTAAGGTAAGAAAAGCAAAAGCACACTCAATGTTCTCTTGAAATGAAGCGACGAATATATTAATTACCATTTCAGAAAATAAAATTTCTGCATTACAGTCAAACATAAAACTTTGTATGCAACTCATACATAATTAGGCTTATGGACTTGCCCAAATTATTGGCCTCGCTCGCTTTGCTCGCTCTGCCATAAACTTTTGGACTCGTCCATAAAGACCTAAGTTATGTACTTGTTACATAAATAGCTATTATAATAACCAGGCCGTAGACGAATCAATAAATGAAGTTTCATAACAAACAGTCCATCCGATCTCGAGTTATAAATGGTGTAACCAACAACTGTGTTTTATACATATAGATTATGATTCCTTGGTGTTTTTACTGAAATCCAAACACTTAGTTCTTTTGAGTATGGATGAGTGCGTTATATTCTCATTTTGAATACTGAGAAGAAATCAGAAAACCCAATCCAAGGCACAACCTGTATATCGCATCCCATGAAGCAGGCTTTGAATACCTTCATCAGAGCTGGGAGTGTCTACCAAGCCGACATGTGGAAGGATCACGATAATCAGGAAATAAAAAAACAGAGGTGACCCCACTTGTTACAGGGGTCGCCTTGACCCATCTCCATCCATATTAATTGCTTCTGGAATACTTTTATCTACGGACCATGTTGGGCGTACAAGAAAAATGGATAACTCAGACTTGAAAACCACTCAGACCTGCCTTACAGCCATTTACGCCCGATCTATTTCGAGTATTTCCACGGATAATCTTCATGAATCATACTTGAAATTCAGGTTTGGGGCTTGTATTAGTTTCTGGGAAATGATCACTTATATGGGCGACGGTGGCTTGGATACCCTTTCAACTGAATCTAAGCTGTGGTTATATTTTTCAAAACTGTTTATTTATGCTGGATTCACGTTCCTTTCTATTCAACTAGGATTAGGAAAATCTAGTTCATTGTTGTAAAGTGTAAAGAACTGAATTATAAATTACGTATTATTTTTTTTTATTTTTCCCAGGTACAATTGATTTACAACATTTTGCAAAGCATAGGCCTTCATTGGCTCAGCTACCTCACTAAGAAATTGAGTAGATTAACACTCGATTTAAGTTTTCAAAAAATTCTTTCCAAAGATGTTTTTTTTTAAATAAAACAATAATAGCGAAAAATCAATTCGGAATAGCGTCAATATCAACAGAATAAAAAGGATATCATTGAAAACGAAAGGAACCTGAGGCCACCCAAAAGAAAGTGAAAATATACCTGATCAATGACCATCTCAAGAATAAAGATGAAGAATGCGGAAGAAATGGTTCTGAAGCCAAAGGGGTGCTAATGGCATCCCTTCACGGCAGGTTATTCAACCCTTAAAACGTCTTCCTGGTTCAATGCGTTGGTGTCCAGGTACCAGTTTTTCGGCCATTTTTTAAACATGTTTTTTCATTCAGTTCACTAGAAATGATGGTAAAGTGAAAAAACTCCACATTTTCTAGTCGAACTTCAAAGGCCATTCAGATTATCATTAAAAAATCGGAAATATATTATCATTGAAAGGTCTCTAGTTTTTTATTGTATTGAGTGAATGAGAAGAAATTTTTTTTACGTAAAAAGGGTAAATCGTTTAAAATCGAAACGAAGAAACAGAGTGTAAATCAGTCATGTACCATATTTAGAACTCCATATAAAATATGGTCGTATATCAGAGAATTCAGATACCTACCTACTTGAGATCTAGTTAATTATCCAATAAAATAGCAATTTAACTGAGCGTGAAGATTTTCAATGCTCAGCTCAATTGAAATTTAATTGAGTATTTAATGTGTAGTAACTACTGTTGGGGGTATAATATATTTTGCAATATTGGATAAGGATCAGGTAGGTTTAATATCATCCTTTGGCTGCAGGGGTGTATGGTTGTATGAATTTATTAGTTTGTAAAGCGTAGTTGATATGGCGTATTCGATATACTAAAATGGTAACTCTGTAGACCGACTCGAGGGAATCTGTCGAAAAAGGGGGTTCAGAAGAATCTGTGAGGAAATTTTTATACTGTCAAAAAGGGTAATAATCGAGTCATACGTGGATGAAATTTCGATTCTCTAGAGTCTAGAGGATGTATTTTTAAAAAATTCGCGAAAATCAGGACAAAATCCGTCAAAAAGGGCAATTTTAGACTCGATAAAACTTTTCTCACAGATATCTTGGCCGTGGTGTAGATAAACGGATCGAAAGAGAAAAAGTCAATGCAAATTTTCTTTGTTTTCATATTCTCCATAATTTTGCCATTTCTTCTAGAAAATTGATCAAATTTTGACATTTCGTCTATCAAATCAAGCGATGTGCAGAGACCTACCGATAAGGATAACTACCTACTAGATTTAGTGGCTTTACCAGTTATTCTTTATTCGTTATGATCAGAAAAGTCGAAATTACCTACTAATTTGTGTTCACGAATGAAGTTCATTTGAATCTCATTTCCTCTCAATCCTCTCATGACAAATGTGATCGAATTGTTAAAAGAACACTTGGAGTGTGAAAATATAGAGGCACTTGCGAAGAACAAGGACAAAATTGCCAAATTTCTGAAATTCCATCAATTATGGTGCATGATTGCCTGCCATCTTTGATACTAGAACTAAACATGTCTGAAATGGAGTCATCGAAATTTTTGATCTTCGGGATGGTTTCGATTTTCAACAAATAATTTCAAGATCTTTTAGCTCTCGCTGCAGTTTCACCATAAATGTACAGAGTCAGGAATTTCTACGAAAAATGTAATATCCATTCTTTCGTGCGAAATCGGGTAGCGAATACACGTAAATGATAATCATCAATAAACGAATTTGTAGGTTGCTCTTTTATGAGGAACAGAGGCGCGCAACACCATAGTAATTGACGTTTATGGGATCAGGAGTGATGTGAGTGCATCATCATGCAATTTTTCCAACAGCGGTGCAATCTTGCCAGTGCCGGAATACAGATCTGCATTTACCAAGCCGAAGAAATCTGCTGAATTATTTTCGTACTTGTTGGTTATATTTCGTCCGTGATTAATTAACTTGTACAAGACGTATTATGGACTAATCATCCTTTGATCTGCCCCCAAAAGATCCTTATTACCATTAAGTATGGTACACCAAGCCAGTTCAGTATATACGATGATTGAGTGAACCTAGAGCTCCTAAAGAGACTCATGGACATACAATACCACAAATTCTAGCTCTGTTGGTGACATGCATTAACAGGAACAGAGCTTTTCAGTTTGCCAGAAACAGATCAGCAGCTCCATTTGTGAAACCATAACCTTTTTGTGACTTGGGAAATTAAAGATGAAAAATCTTAAAAATGAGAGGACTTACAGAGAGCACTCTCAAGGAGTCTTTCATATTTCCAGCACTTTCCCGGTCTTCCTCATGTGGCATTGATTTGATCTCAACAGCGACTAAATCTAGCAGAAGAGGATTAATGTGGATTCAGTCGGAAGTAGAAAGAAATTACTGAAGACCCATAGAACCAAGAAGAGTGACTCGAAATAACAAATAGGTGTCCTTTTGTTGCAACCAGATGAGGAACTGTAACTGTATGAGTATGGCACTGCCTACAATTCTGAATGACACTCTTGAAATGGGACATCCAAAAACCATCTCATTCGATTTATATAGATTTTAATGGTTTTTTCAATGGTTCCTCAAGCAATAGCAGCTTGATCTAAGAAGGGTAGACTGAAGAATAATAATTTGTTGTCCAATATTAGTGGTACCAAACAAAGAACACTTGGTGACTTGAGAAACGGAGTCCATATCTGTCTACCCATCCAGAGAGAAGAAGAAAGGGTGGAATCAAGTTCGATATTCATTAGATTATCGCACTATGCGCTCCTCACTTATTGCCGGGTACATATATTTTTTATTTTACTGGGTCTGAATTAAATCTTAATAGGCAGATAGTTATCATGCTATATGATTTTTTATTAATTGTCGACTCGATACGGCATTCCATCGAGATGATCTTCATAGGACATAATTATCGCGAATAGCGCGCAACTTGCATACTCAAGTTGATAATTTCAGACCGGACTCATCTCAGCTGGAAAATGAACTTGTTTGTGGGTGCCAAGTCGGGTTATTCCGACGAGAAAATCCATTTCCTTGTGATTCATTTCGTGGATGTTCAGATACTTCGATATTTAAATGGAACACCCTATATACAGGGTGAGTCTTTGACTTGTACATATATTTTAACTGTAGATTCCTCTCATCAAACGAAACACTTTTTTCCCATACCATTTTTCAAAATTCGGTTTGGTTTCGAAGATACAGGGTGTCGAAAATCCATGAAAAAATTACTTTTCTGTTTATATCTTCGGAACCGTTATTTCGAATGGACTGAATTTTGGTTGAGTTTTTACTCTATTCATGGTGCATATTCCTCAATCGAAACCTATTCAATATCTCTACTAGTATAACAGTTACAGGATAGTCGACTCATCAATACACGCTAAAACACCATAAAACCACTCTAAGGGCCGGTATTATAAAGACCAACCGAGGATTCAACCGTTGCGCCAACAACCAAATTCCTCACTATCTGGTAGTTGGCGCACGGTTGAATCCTGGATTCGGCTTTTATAATACCGGCCCTAAAAAGATAAACGGTTCATATTTTCGAAAGAATCAATCATTTAAGAAACTAAAAGTATTATAATTTTTTTTCAATAAAACGCGTCGTTTTCGATTTATTTCCAATTTTACCCGGAAAAATTTGACGAAAAAATCATCAATTTCAAGAATAATCTGAATGCGTCTCTGAATTAAATATCATCGAATATTATTCCTTCTCTGGTCTTTAAATGAGTTTACAATGTTGTCACAATATTTATCAACTTTGTCAAGATATTTTATTAATAAAATCCCACAACTGTGGGAGATAAAATTGAACACCAAGGAGGATTTAACACGCACAGTTTCTATTGAAAATTCATTGTTACCGGTCCATATTGAAGTTAAATGTCGATGAAATACAAAATTCGGATATGAATGATGAATCTCGATACAAACTACTTATTAAATTGAAATTAATGAAAAATAAAATGATACCGTATAATCTGTGTCGATGTTTCTATCTAAACAATATCCTCTTGGAATTTTATAAACTCGACACGGTTAAGATTATATTAATTCACTTCACATAATAATCACATTAAGTAGAACAATAATTCTCCGAATGTATTCAGATTTCAGAACTTCACATAATGTTTACAGTTTGTTCAGAGACTCTGGCTTGTTATTGTTCATAGTAAGTTGGCCTCCAGATAACCAATCCGTCGGTTTTCTATCTACGCATGCGTGGTGAAATTCGCGGCAAAGTTGATTAATGATGGAAACGGCAGAATTCATAGATATTTATACTATGTTTCGTAAAAAATCCTTAACCTCAATGAAATATCAGCAAGCTGACAACATCTTCTTGAAATTTCTGTGCAAACATTCACAGAATCGATACAAATTAGATAATGTTAGGTTGTTTAATAATAAATTCTGATGATCTGAATGAAAAGTCTTTCTTCATGAGATTGTTTGGGAATTTCGAGGAAAATATGAACAAATTATTAGTGTTTACAAACTAATCTGCAGAAAAATCGAAGAAGGAACTCATTTTTGTGAGATAAATGTGGCTTTTTAGTTGCAGAGATAATCCGATGAAACTAACTGTTTTTGTTGAAATAATCGTTTTTATTCGAATAAGGTTAGTACTTGAGTATTTCCTAAATGTATCAACTCAATTTCTATCGAGAAATATGAACTTTGCATCAATTCCAGAAGATCATTTCAGAGACGTAGTGATTAAAAATTGCGCGTTTCTGATTGGTGGAAATTAAGTCGAGGGAAATAGTCACCATAAAGAGTGATAATTGACAAAGGGTGTAATTTTTTGTAATTTTCGAAAAAGTCGAATACCTCGAGAACCGATGAACAACTGAACATAACTGATATATTGATACAACAGAATAATTCTTCCGGAACATAGTTGAATAATTACATCTTCTGACCTAACCTAAGGAAACAGACCTAAAGGAAGGTATCCGGTCTACGCACAAAGTGAGAGTTGATTCTCATTTCACCACAGACTATGAAGTAATAAGTGAGATAGTATCAAGCCGTGGAATTCTGTTTGCCGTAGGTACATCATTGATACTACAATAACCTTGAAAAGGAGGCTTTAAAATAGGGTGATTTCTTTAAGCCTATAGACAAGCAGAAATGTATGATAGAATTATTATTTGGATGGAAAAGGAACCAATTTATGGAAGGAATAGGTTCGCAGAAATTGAAAAAAAGTTATAGAAACTTGCATATTTCATGTGAACTATAATAAGCTTTATTGATTCATGATTCAATCAGATGTTACCATCAAATTTAAACAATTTGTTTAAAAATTAGTCGAATACTCAATATTATATAGGCATATTATGCTGTTCATCAATTTTTCCCATGCATGTTCTTAATATCACTTTCACTGACTGTTTGGATCGCAATTTCGATCCTTCTAACTGAATAAAATTCTACCTTGGAGATATACGTCATATAAATCTTTAAGCTCTTCTTAGTCCACCTAGGAATGTTCAACCATCCTGAGAAATATTCAAATAAAAAAAAAGATATATTCTACCCAGTCAAGCCTCCAAACAGGTTGATGCAGTTCCAACATCTCCTTACCCCCTTCCCCTATAGACTCCCTGAAAAAAACTCGGCTTCTAATAGACAAACATTGATTATCTAGCCAACACAAACGGGTATCAACAGTCGAATCACATGGGGTACGTTATTACCACCTAAGAACGTGCGATGACCTTAAGATGCACCAAGTTTTTTGTTCTGTTTGAAGTAATTTCAAGGTCTCCCAAACCAGTATAGACGAAAAAGCACTTCCTCATACCTTCGAAAATAACTGGCCCATGTGTGTTGATAACTATAGGAGTAATTTATTTTTTTTTATGATGCATAACAATCTATTCCGTAATGGGATTCGTCTGAATGGTAATGAACGGTAGAATCTGAACCCTTAATCAGTTTTCATGGAGCGGATTCACTTTTCTTCGGTTCGATTTTTTCATTCGTCTTTTGGTCACCTTGAAATAACTTTCGTCTAGGGCATTCGTGGTAACCGGCTAGTCTGGTGTTTACTATCGGTTTTATTGTCTGGGAAAATTCTGGTCTTGCTTTTTGACACCTTTCACTTCGGATTTTAGTATGAACCTATCCAGGGTTGAATCAGCCAGACGAGGTTGGTACCCAAGAAATCCAATGAAAGTGAAAGCACAAAACTTGTTGCATTTACCATTTATTTGAATTCTGACTCACTTTACTCAACGAAAATACACTACTGGAAAAAATTAAAGGATCAAAAAAAAATTCCAAATTTTTCGGCAATTTTCAACATGCCGCAACTTTGAGAGGAATGGACGTACAAGGAATTCAAAAAGAAGAAATTGTAGCTCCAAGTGTCTAGTTATTGGATTAGAACTTCAAAAATTTTAAGTTTCAGTGGTTTTCGAGTAATGATAGAAAAATCAGCAACAAAAAAATTCTCGAAATTTTACCACTTTTTTTTTTGTCTACGAGCGTGGTAATTTTATTTTTGCATAATCGTTATAATGATAAGATACTTCGTTAATTCAGCTTTAATTTATTTTTTTATTGACCTCAATAGGTCCACTTCTCGTCGAGATATCGTTCTTCAAATGGAAAAGGATCCGTTTGTCTTTGATTATCGATTTCTCAGCAACCAATGATCGCACAGAAAATTGAAGGGGGGTTTCAAGACCTGAAATGAACTCCCATTAATGAACAACCATTGCTTATTCATAGAAATTTTTTTTTCTTAATGACGCATCAATATGAAAATTTAACAAAAAAAGGGCTTTTGGTGGTTTTTTGGAAAATCTACCGCTGGATCGAAAATGTTGAGGAAACCAATAATGTTAAGTGTGACTTTCACAGTTCAATATGTTGATAAAAACCTTACGAAGAGCCAACTCAATTCAGCGAGCCGTTTTTTTGTTTGACTCGATTGAATTTTTGAAAAAAAATTAGGATCACGTTTTTTGCTCTGAGAAGCTCGTAATCATCAGAAAAGGCAAAAAAGAATTTTCTCGAGCTTTTTCCACATTTTAATTGCAGATAGTTCATAAATTTCAAAAAAATAAAAATAAAAAAAACAACAAATAACATTTTTACTAATTTAATAACGGGTATTGCCATCCCTGTTTTCAATAACGGCTCTCAAACGTTCAGCCATGTTAATGTAGGCGGTAATTTGAGGCTGATGAATGATTGAAGGATTCACAGAAAATTCCGACGGAATTTCGAATTTACCGAATTTTGAGCAGAGAATCGCTTGGTTGAATTGTTGACAATCAATTCCGTAAATTCGAAATTCCGTCGGAGTTTTCTGTGAATCCTTCAATCATTCATCAGCCTCAAATTACCGCCTACATTAACATGGCTGAACGTTTGAGAGCCGTTATTGAAAACAGGGATGGCAATACCCGTTATTAAATTAATAAAAATATTATTTGTTGTTTTTTTATTTTTCTTTTTTTGAAATTTATGAACTATCTGCAATTAAAATGTGGAATAAGCTAGAGAAAATTCTTTTTTGCCTTTTTTCAAGATTACGAGCTTCTCAGAGCAAAAAACGTGATCCTTATTTTTTTTCAAAAATTCAATCGAGTCAAACAAAAAAACGGCTCGCTGAATTGAGTTGGCTCTTCGTAAGGTTTTTATCAACATATTGAACTGTGAAAGTCACACTTAACATTATTGGTTTCCTCAACATTTTCGATCCAGCAGTAGATTTTCCAAGAAACCACCAAAAGCCATTTTTTGTTAAATTTTCATATTGATGCGACATTAAGAAAAAAAATCTAAGAATAAGCAATGGTTGTTCATTAATGGGAGTTCATTTAAGGTCTTGAAACCCCCCTTCAATTTTCTGTGCGATCATTGGTTGCTGAGAAATCGATAATCAAAGACAAATGGATCCTTTTCCATTTGAAGAACGATATCTCGGCGAGAAGTGGACGTATTGAGGTCAATAAAGAAATGAATTAAAGCTGAATTAACAAAGTATCCCATCATTATAACGATTATGCAAAAATAAAATTACCACGCTCGTAGACAAGAAAAAAAAAGTGGTAAAATTTTGAGAATTTTTTTGTTGCTGATTTTTCTATCATTACTCGAAAACCACTGAAACTTAAAAATTTTGAAGTTCTTATCCAAAAACTAGACACTTGGAGCTACAATATCTTCTTTTTGAATTCCTTGTACGACCATTCCTCTCAAAGTTGCGGCATGTTGAAAATTGCCGAAAAATTTGGAATTTTTTTTTGATCCTTTAATTTTTTCCAGTAGTGTATACCGATTTTTCCAATTCTCTGAACAACAATTATGCCAAAATATCGAAAACGAACAGAGCCTTCACTAATATGGCTTTGTCTCTCACTAAATTTTACTTTTCATAATGTTAATTTTTCTGGTCAGATTCTCCAAAAAATGTGTGTAATATTTCATTATGATGAAAAAGCAGAGAATACCGAAGAAAATGCAAATTTCAGCATTGTGTCTTTCCAAATGGCATCCTAACTTTGCAGGTGTTACTATTGTATAAATGTTGCTTTTGGAATAATTAAACCGAGATTTAGTTTGCACCACATGATTTCCAAAGAAGTGGACGAAACTGAATGTCATTCCAAGACTATTACGAATGACATCTACGTATCATTATTCATCCGACACAATGATTCTGATATAAAATCGCTTGGACTTGAGTCCGAAAGACTCTCCGGCTATCGCGAAAGGAATCTATGGGAATAAAATCCCTTATTTACGGTATACTTTTCGGTCCTTTTAGTAGGTAAAAACATAAAAAACCTCCACTATCCATCACTTTCCCTTTTGTACGAAATATTCTCGATATCTCGAATGCTATCTCATTCAGGGCCTTTTTTATTAATGCCAGGTTTATATCGAAAATGTCAGGTGGGTCCAGGGGCAGGAGGTATGGTAGGTAGTGGCTGAAATTAAATCCGCCGACCGCTCATGGTTCTTGAGATCTGATGGCGGAAGTTAGAAGTAATTTGCTGCAATAGATGCAGAACTGATGGATCGAATGCATTTTTTGCGATTGGCAGTATATTGAACTGTGTGAAGATCCGCATGCCAGAGTATGAGAGCGAATTTCAGATTCGTTTTGAGCGAGAATGTGGGAATTCCTTGAATATGGGCATTATTCGGAATACAAGCAATTTCAGAATTGATTAAATCCGTATTTTTGATCTTCCGCAACAATAGAAAATGGCAATTCATTATCTCGTGATATAACGAACCGTCTAAAGCAAATTATGAAAGCGCGGTCACACGTTCAGGTACTGAATCCGCCCAACGCTTTTTGATGGCTTCACGATTAAATCAATTTCCAGATCTTCTAAGGGCGTGATTCCTAAGATTTTCATGTGTTTTATAGATTAACAAGCAGGCCGTCCCAGCTTTGCCCGGGTAGAATTTTGTTTCACGCGGCGGTTTCATCTTCAACCTGCCATATCTTTTCATGTACTCGTTGTAATTGTATGATGTGAAGGTCAATTTCGTTCTGAATTAAATACTTGGGATAAATAACGTATAAGGTTGGATGAGGAGCAATACCCAATTTATAAAAACACACAACAAATTTTAATCATTAACTCCTTGCTATACTATCTATATTTGACCAAAAAAAATTCAATTTTGAACAGCTTCCTCTGGGTGTTGCAGTTTCTCTATCAGTTAGTATTTTATTGTCATTATAGTACTTTTTCTGCAAGAGTTTTCACCAAACTTTCCACATTGTTTTCACTGTTGATTCTTTAAATTCGGTCCAGTGTTTTTTCTCATATTGATCACCTAATCTTTAAGTATCATCGCCAATTCTTCTCAGCTTCTATGTTCATTTGATTCATATTTTCGTTCGAGTAAAATTCCAAGGATGAACCCCAGATATACTTGTGACTGTATGTTCTATTTATGGAATTTTTTCCTTTGATTTGCGCATTTATATACTCCATTCACTTTTATTTAATCACATAGGAGGTCATGGTTTCGTTTTCAGGAGTAGGTGCACCTGATGAAAAGTCTGTGCGCGTACAGAAAATATTGTTAATGACAAAATGACGTTGCCAGTTCCTTTGTTTACATCAAAGTAAAAGTATCAAAGATATTCCACATTTTGTTAGTTCCAATCGATCGGCGATTTTGGGGCGAAATATCGATAGGAAATCGCCTATTTTTCCGTTTTTCGTCGTCCAGAAGAAGTTTCCCGTCGATATGAGAAATTTTGTGCAAGTGTCATTTTTCCTTTCACGACTTTTGGCGAACGGAAAATTTGAATTGGACCAAAAAAATAAGAAATATGACTATATTGCATTCAACGCTAGTTGAATTCAGATTCCGATGAATTGAAATGTGTCACTGGAGCTTCCATTCCTATCAATCTTTTGCCGAAAGTAGAAATAGGCTATATTGAACCTGAATACATCGGTTTTTTTTCATATTCCAGGAGTTTGTGTCTTATTTTAGAACAGGTGAATGATAAATGTGAAGCATATTATGTTTGACCTATTCCATTTTATTTGTACAAACCTACTGTGGTAGTAATGTATGAATATTTTTTACACTAATAAATTACTATACAGTCAGAATATTTTACTCCTTATTCATACGATCAAATGAATGAAATGTATATCTATAAAGCTTTCAGGAATTGACATTCTTGCTTATTGATTTTTAACCAAAACTCAGTTACTATTGAATTGAAATTATTAGTTTCCCTGTAAACAAATTCGTTAATTTAGTTATTATGTTTATTTTCTTTGAGATTAATGAATAAAACTGTTATTTATTTGAAATAAAGAAATATCAGAAATAAAAATTTTATGCACCCTCACAATTATATCACATACAATATCATGATGAAAACAAAGCACATCGATTAATCTTTACAATCATAAATCTAAAAACTCCTTTTTATGTAGAATATTGTTCACAATTTTCTGTTGTGTTCTCCAAAATGAAATATACATTCTGAGAAATACGCTAAGAATGTAGAAAGGTCAACATAGTGTTGACTTGGAACATGAAAATATTTTGAAAAACGTCATTACTTCGGTACAGAGTGGAATGTGTCAAATTTCCAAGGCCAGAGTTGTGATTTTATAATTGTGAATGGAGTATAATATTTAGAACATAAGCATTGCCAAAACGTGACATTTTGAAATTAATTTCCAACCAATTCATTTTATCAAATAGCTAAATATTATGATTATATAATATGTAGTTACATAATCACGTACATAAAGAGAACAAGAGAGCAAGTTTAATAATCTGTTGTTTCAATTTCGTTGGAATCTTCAATATTCACAAAAACAGGGAAGTTGTTACATTGACGATTCCTCTTCTGAAGAACCTTTGTACGGCGTGAGACCCAACAGGAACCGATTCTCAACATGTCGAATATACGATGAGATAACCATATCCTTTGATGCACAGAATAATTGCAAACTGCATTCTCTTTAACGTCGAACTTGGCTGTACCAGCTCGGAAGTGATGGATGCGATCAAACTCAGACAATTATTGACATTGCAGCTTGGAGATTCCACGTTTCCAGATTAAGTTTTCCTATTCCATTTTCCTGAAGTAATTACCTATCGATTTAACAATTTATTCCTGATATATCGAGAGCGCGTAGTGGCATTCTATGCATAATAATTTAGGAGATGTAGAAGTCGATTGGTACGAGATGTAATGATACGGCAGGGTGTTTAAGCAATGGTAAATAATTCTGAGATGAATCTTTAATAAAAAGACCGATGCTCACGATTTGCAACAGGTCGTATCATCAGTCAGACGTTTAGTGTTTCTCCTGAAATTTTCCACACGAAGGTGGTCCTCCGGATGGATGCTAGTATGAGAATTTATCAAAAGAAGAATGCAGGTTGCTCCTAACATCACAGAAATACATCAGATTCACCACACATTCTACCTCTTCTTTTACAAATTTAGCCGAATATAGTCAACATCCATTCTGTATTTGGCAAGATTGACCACTATGAATATGAAATACAAGTTTACTTCATAATTTCTCTTTTGAATCACTAGGTTCTGCATCAGTATTTGTGAACAAGTGGTATAGAAACCGTCTTATTCAAATTCACAGACGAATTGAGTCTAAACAAGGGAAGAAATGAGTTGCTGTTCTTATGGCTATGATCTTTCCTACAGTTTCCACATGACAGTTTGTATACTCCATTCACTTTTATTTAATCACATAGGGGGTCATGGTTTCGTTTTCAGGAGTTGGTGCACCTGATGAAAAGTCTGTGCGCGTACAGAAAATATCGTTTATGACAAAACGACGTTGCCAGTTCCTTTGTTTACATCAAAGTAAAGTATCAAAGAAATGCCACATTTTTGTTCGAATCGGCGATTTTGGGCCGGAATATCGATAGGAAATCGCCTATTTTTCCGTTCTTCGTCGTCCAGAAGAAGTTTCCCGTCGATATGAGAAATTTCGTGCAAGTGTCATTTTTTCCTTTCACGACTCTTGGCGTGAGTACGAACGGTAAATTTGAATTGGACCAAAAATCGATTTATAAGCATAAATAAAGCGAAAGTAAATACTAATCGACCTTTTTACACTTGATAACGAAGTTTTTTTTAGGTATCTGGCCGTTTAGAAAGATTTCAAACGAAATTCCGATCCCCCAGAAGTTTGGTTAGTTTCGGTATCGTTTTTGGTGCTCAAAATTTATTAGGAATACGTAAATGGTCAAAAAAGGCTTCCTTATACGATCTTCTAACAATCTAACGAAAGCGACCAGAAAATATGGTTCAGGTAGGATTTTCGAGGAATTATGATGAGGAAAGAACTTGCAGAATGAAATTGCACGATTTTCATAAGTAAACGGGTTCTGGATGGCCATCATCGGTCTCTAAATGACTATTGTTGATCGTTTTCACGTTTCAGAAAAAAAAACACGTCGAAAAAGCTAAAAAAAAAGAAATATATGACTATATTGCATTCAACGGTAGATGAATTCAGATTTCGATGAATTGAAATGTGTCACTGGAGCTTTCATTCCTTTGCCGAAAGTAGAAATAGGCTATAGTGAACCAGAATACATCGGTTTTTTCCATATTCCAGGAGTTTGTGTTTTATTTTAGAACAGGTGAATGATAAATGTGAAGCATATGTTCGACCTATTCCATTTTATTTGTACAAACCTACTGTGGTAGTAATGTATGAATATTTTTTAAACTAATAAATTACTATACAGTCAGAATATTTTACTCCTCGTTCATAAGATCAAATAAATGAAATGTCTTCAAGTCTTGAACTTTTAGTTCACGAGGATAATAAACATTGAATCTTCACAAGCATGCATATGAAAATTATGTGAAAGCAATGCAATTATTCTTTTCCATGGTGAAAAATAATATATTTCAACAGTGATCTCTTGTACTTTTCATGCAAATAACTAGAAAAGGAATCCTTTCTATCAATTCATATAAACGTTGATTATTTTCGTTCATCACATCTTTTCCAATTCATTCACATTCTGAGAAATACGCTAAGAATGTAGAAAGAGCAACATAGTGTTGACTTGGAACATAAGAATATTTTGAAAAACGTCATAACTTCGATACAGAGTGGAATGTGTCAAATTTCCAAGACCAGAGTGGTGATTTTATAATTGTAAATGGAGTTTTTTTTATAGAATACTCTTTCTTAATATGGAATTTGAATAATTTTGGACAATGCGTATATAACAGAATTAACCAACGTGAAGTCCATCATTTGAACATTTTCACAGCCAGCATTCAAATATTTGTCGACTTCCAGATTAGCCTCAACATCACAATTTATCTTTCTTCCCACAAAGCCAGTGTCCATCAGGAACACTAACGATGGAATGCCATTTGTTTTGTGTGTAGGCCGACTAGAAGATATCTCCGAGAACGTCTTTAGCAAGCATGAATAACCATCTCTACGCATAAGTTTCACTCTTATGCTGTTGAATTGGATGTCAGTGACTTCTCGGAAGAAAAATTCGCGTGAATCTCCGGGTCAATATGCGTGACCCTTGTAATGTACGCGGAATACTTGATATTATTTTTTATGGCCACTGTGTATAATGCGGAGGGATTTTGGGATGCGCTTTCGTGCATCGCTATCAAGATTGTCTCGGTAGAAATGGACATTTTGACGTCAATTCACTTTTATTGCTACATCCTTCGTTCCTTTGTTCATAAAAATTGAAAGAAATAGTTATTATTATTTTTGGAAAATATACCCACACCATTGAATGGTACATAAAAATGTGCCACAGAAATGTTTTCAGAGAAGTGTAGAGGAAAAAAGTTACAGACACTTTTTAAAAATGCAAAAAACACCCTCTAACACTAAAATGATAAGACACCCACTACCCACATAAGTTTTTGTTTATCTAGTTTATAAATAGAAGTTTACATTCTAATGCGTGCAATTAGGCTCACTCTAGTCAGACGTATGGCCCATTTACTTCGCCTTACTCCCTACTTTTGGGGATATGTTATTCTGTGAATAGTTTTGTTTGCACAAAGAAACTACAATTTATTTCTTCATCAAGCTTTGTAGCTCTTCATGGTGTTTCATAAGAAGATGAATATTTCCAATTCCTCATTCGTCATCGGAATCAAACCATAAACAATCATTATTAGAGATACCAACATGCCTTTTCGATATTCATCCTTGTCGATGCAGTTAAATTTTTATGAAATTCATATATAGATAGACCAGAGAAACCACCTGTTCGAATCCGTATAAATGTATGCCATATTCCATAAACAATATTGAGAATCACTTTATTTGCTTCGGTATATAGTTCTCTTGCAGTTCTGATTTGTAAGATTCCCATAAATAGAGCAGTAGGAACGACGTACGTATTGAAAGCAGCAAAAAACTAAAGATCAGGTTACCATGTTGGCACAATGGCATAAATGAATTCGTACGATAGCTACTGATTTCACTAGCCGATAAATATCGTTCACAATTTTTTTTTAGATGAGGCAACATGAGGAACAATACACCTTGCTATTCTTTTCTGATTGTGAGCTTTCGAAAGATCTTATTTACTATTGTAAAAAGTGGAACGTCGATGTAACCTAGAGATTCCTTGAACGAACTAGTTTTCCACGTTGTTTCGTTAGTAGGGAAAACTAGTTCTATACTATACTATTTTGGACCGACCCGAAGGAATCTGTCGAAAAAGTGGGTCCAGAAGAATATTTAAATCGTAGGGAAGCAGCGAAACATTGGGGAAATTTTATACGGCCGGAAAGAGGAATAATCGATTCATAAGTGGCTGGAATTTCGATTTTCTAGGCAATGTAGAAGTGTTTTTAAAAAATTCGCAAAAATCGCGAAAAATTCTGCAAGAGAGACATTTTTCTTCTTCATGAAATTTTTTTTACAGATATCCAGACTGTGCTGTAAATAAACGTATCGAAAGAGGAAAGTCCAATACGAAACAGCTTGTTATTAATATTTTCCATTATTCTCCCATTTCTTCAGGAAAATTGATCAAACTTTGACATTTTGCCTATGAAATCACCCCATTTTCAGAGATCTACGAGGATATATTGAAAAATTCTTAGCCAGTATAGAACCAAACAAAATTTCAATGTCAAAATATTTCATTACTCAACATATTCTTCTTTTAATTGAATACATTCATTACAGCGAATCTGCAACGTCTCTGGACCTTTAAAAAAAAAGTTTCTTCTTGCAATGCAAACCAGTCCTCCACAGCTTTTATAACCTCCTCGTTGGAAGAAAATTTACGACCTTTTAAACTCCTTTTAAGTTGAGGAAAGAGATGATAGTCGGACAAAGCCAAATCTGGTGAATAAGGGGGATATTCTAGTAATTCTAACTCTAAATCACGAATTTTTTGCATGGCAATATGAGATTTGTGAACTGGGGCGTTGTCCAGTAAAAACGAAACAACTTTGGATAGCTTTCCGCGTCTTTTCTCTTTAATTTTTTGCCGTAGAGTGGTCGGTAATGTCGAATAGTAATCTCCAGTTATTGTTCTACCCTTATCCGAAAAATCAATCATGATTACTCCATGGCAATCACAAAAAACTGAAGCAAGAACTTTTCCAGCAGATTTTTGGACACGAAACTTCTTAGGTCTTGGACAACCAGATTGTCGCCATTACATCGATTGTTGCTTTGTTTCTGGATCGTAGAAATTTGCCTTAGTCTCATCCATTGTAAAAATTTGGTTTAAGAAGTCTACATCGTTTTCAAATCGAGCACAGATCGAACGCGATGCTTCTACCCTTGCACGCATTTAGTCAACTTTCGAACATCTGGGGATCCATTTTGCAGAAATTTTTCTCATATCCAAATTGACGTGAACTATATGATGAACGCGTTCGTATGAAATCTTCAGTGCTTCAGATATCCATTTTAGCCCAATTCGACGGTCTGATAAAATCATGTCCTGAACTGCATCGATATTTTCGGGGACTGACACAGAAACTGGCCTTCCCGATCGGTCAACATCTTCAATGGAAAATTCACCTCTTTTGAAGCTTGCAGTCCAATTTTTCACGGTCGTATTCGAAGGACATTGATCACCAAGGGTATTAAGCATATCTTCGTAAATCTGCTTACCTCTTAACCCTTTTAAATACAGGTACTTGATGATGGCTCGATACTCCTATTTTTCGATTTTTACAATTTCGGTGGACATCTTTTTTTTTTAATTTTTTCCGTAACTCTGGTTTACTTTTTTGACGTCGAACTCTACAATGTCACTTCTAATAAGTTATTGTTCGTTGATATGGTATCGCAATTTTTGTTTATGCATGGAACTGGACTAGGCTAACTAGATATCAATACATCCTCGTACTTCTTAATAGATAGATCTAAGATATCTACTAGTTATATATTTCATTACAATAAATGACAAGATCTATCGATCAAATTGTCGAAATATTTCGCTTTGAGAAGAGTTGAATGCTCGAATAAGTGAGCTAGAAACAAATCTGGTCTACCAGCAAAAAGTCTGCTAAATCCGAAGACCATTCCCCGAAACGAACACAAACCATATCTAGTGGATTAGACAAAAGCCCTCACAATTCGTGTTCGGACTTCAAATCATCCACAAAACCGTCTACGGACCCATCTCGACATCGTGGACCAAATTTGGATGCTTGGCACCAATGTCGTTATATCTTCGGTAGAACGAAAACAAAAGTTGTTGTATAGTGATTCCTTCGAAAAAAGACGGCGCTTTTGGCAGTCGTTGGCCATATAAAATGGATTCCTGATCTAGAAGTCATAATTTCTACCCACTTTTGGAGTTTGGTATGTAACAATGTCGATGGTGTGGTGGCTCTGGTTTTGTGTGCGGAAAAATGTGGGAGGGGTGTCTACTGAAAGTTAACACTATCAAATTTGTTATTTAACATCGCGAGTGTACCCACATGCTTTTGGTGTTTAAGTTGGTGAATGCCTCAATGATGGAAGCACCTGTTCTTTTAATGATATAGGAGAACCTAACGAACAATAGGAGAAAAAATTCCAGTTTCTCTGATCGAAGTATTTCTGTTTGATGCATTTGGAATGTGGAAAAAATAAACTGCTCCACATGAGTTAGGGATATTGACTCAAATTGCAAAAATATATAGTTAAAATAAGATTTTCGTGATGAAAATTCATATTAATATGATTTCAAGTTGCAAATTAATTTGAGCCTGTAGGTCTGCAGCGTATACAGGGTGGTTAAGAAAAATCGAGTAAAATAACGAAATTTTATTCCCATAGAATTCAAGCATTTTAAGACTATCAATACAATGTATGGCCTCAACGGGCATCAATAACAGCTTGACATCTTCTTTGCATACTACACACGAGGTTGTTGAACATAAACGGGGCAGAAGCTCTCTCAGATCATTTAAGGATTCTGGGGTATGTTGATGATTATCTAATCTTCTTTGGAGCATATCCCATGCATGTTCTATGTCATTCAAATCTGGTGAGTGCGGAGGTATTGGTCAATGTGGAATATCAAGCTCCTCGCGCGCATTCTCAACTATGGCTGCACGCTGTGGTCTAGCGTTATCGTCTAGAAATTGAAAAATTTCACCAATAGCAGCGTGAAAATTTGGAACAACATTGTCAATGACATGCTCCCTATAGTGTAAGCATAGTATAGTTCTTATATAGTTCTTTATACTATGGTGTAAGGCAGTCATATTCCCAGGACAAATGTGTTGATCTGTGCGCCCGTTGAAACATATCCCGGCCCATACCATAACACTACCCCCTCGGAATGGGTATGCGTGGGATTGTTCATACCCTAATTCTTCGAGAATCTGAAAATCGTCCATATCTGGATTCATCAGTGAAAAGGACAATACGCCATTGATCGTTTCAATTGATATGTTGCCTTGCCCATTCCAGTCTTTGACGCTTATGGTCACGTGTTGATGGAACTCCTCTTGATGGACGTCTAGAACCTAGATTTGCCTCTCTCAAACGTCGTCTGATGGTTTCGATGGAAACTTGGACCCCATCTGCATTTTGAAGAGTATGCCGTAGCATTCTACACGTAGATGTAGGGTTTCTTCTCGCCAAAACGGTGATGAAACGATCCTGAGGAGGTGTTTATATTCGTCGCCCACCAAGCCTTGGTCTTTCCAACACGGAACCTGTCTCCCTGAACCTATTCCAAAGTCGAGATATCACACTTTGGCTGACTTGGAGCCTGGATCCTGATTTAGGCCACCCTGTAGCATTCCGATAGCCCTATTAGCCTCAGCGTTTGTTAATTTACGTCTTGGCATTTTCAGAAAACTCGTTTCAAATCGAAGCCGTTGATTAACTGACTTCATTTCAAAATAAGAACATTCATGAAGCATATGCAAAGAACCAAACTTCAGAAAAAAGGCGACCAGATTGACGAAATGTCTCATACTGATTTTTATTGGATCGATTCAAGTTGTTATTGAGCTTTAAATGATTTTACAGCGATTATCTCGAAGATAACATACTTTTAAAAACTATTGAATACGATATCCCTAACTCTTGTGGAGCAGTTTACTATTGATATTTCTTCGATTAAAGATATACTGATGGTTATTTCGAAATGTAATTATTACTGAACCTTCGCATTGAGGTTTTTTCTACCTTAATGTGAAATGAAGTAAATAATCTGACGAAAATCAAAAGAGTGCTTTTCGAATGGAAAAACTAATCAGAAAGTTTACTCTTCTCCTTTTTTTGGTATCAGTATTTCACTGAATAGTAGCAACATCTCAGTGCTCTGAAAATGCCCAGTTCACCGAAAAATCTGTTTTTTCGGAGAAATGAAGAAAAAGGGGGCCGAAAGTCATCTCATTTGTAGAAATTCATGGTGACGATGCACAAGCTGAACGAACAAATCACAAGTGTTTTGCCAGGTTTAACAGTGGCAAAAAATCGGTAAATTGCTTGGATAGAAAAAAGTTATGTTGCTTTCACGCACCTCTGGTTTACCCTGTTTATATTTTCTGCTGGAGATGGATCACTGAAGACACAGACTCAAGAAAAACGCCGCTCGAAAGGTATCCACACACTTATGGAATAAAAACGGCATAGCACGTGGCCATATTCAACAAAAGATTCGGCTGACATATCATGAATAATGCACGTTGAAAATGAAAATCCGAGTAGTTGCATCGTTTTTCTGTTCACCGATTCCACGTGCTCACTTCGTACCTGCTGAATTTCAAATCGGATTGAAATATCTCCCAGTGGAGGCTTTGTTCGAATGCCCGTTTCGAGATGTTTGACTGTATATGGAATTCATTTGTGCCCTTGCCAAATTCAAATACTAATAAGGGTCCAGTAGCCGAGCTACGACCAAATGAGAGGATAAAAAATTGGTGGAGTTGGGATATGGTTGGGTTCGAGAAGTTTTTGATCGACCAAGAGCTGCAATCCATTGTTGTGTGATATTTCCATATTTAGATCGTTATATTCGACAAAAATTGTCAGCACTGATTTTCAACCTGAAAATTATTTTTGTAGGTTCGAAGTTTATCACAATGAGGAATCAATTATTTTCTACTCGTGAAGTTGAAATATCAGACGAATATAGTAAGATATGATAAAGGGCTTCAGTAATATAATATAAATTTTTGATCAACTTCAAATCATTTAAGCTGAAAAAGTATTACCCTTATCTACGCTCTTTCCCGATGCTCCTAAGGTAGATAAATCATGGAAAATTTAAATGAATCTGATATCCATCTTCTGATGAAAGAGGGTGAATTTTGAAGTTGGCTTCTCCCGAAATTTGCGTAGTTGGCTAGTGCACCCCTGAAAGCTGTTTTACGGTCAGCCCCTAGCTACGACTCTGTGTGAATAATGTGAGATGAAAGGGCCATCTGTGAGAGGATCGTGTAAGTTGAATATTACAGGTGCCATCGGAATACGGAATAGAGCTTACAGAAGTCTTCAACTTCGAACTAACTTTCGTATCCTAAAAGTACAGAATCCTTCACCTGTGATTTGAGCGACATCTTCATTGGAAGCCAAAACCAACTTAGTAGTGATGAATGAAGTATTTTGCAGCCCAAAATTCATTTATCTCCTCGAAATTGATCCAGTCCATTTTTCCATAGGATTATTGACGATCAAAAGAGAAAAGTCACAGGATGGATATCATAGACATTTCACTCTTGAAAGATCGAGAGTATTCAAGATGTTATGATAGATGCCTTGTTCAATTTTTTTGAAGGAGATTTATTGCTGCTAGAAGCCATAGAGAAATATCCAGTTATGTCTAGAAAATCCTAAACACTGATGGCTTCTTCCATAAGTGTTCTTTAAAAATATGTATATTCAAAGAAGTATTTCATTCAGTTTTCTTTCTGTAGAGGAAGAATGACCAAGAAAGCTTCCTTTCACTTTTGATCTCATTTGATATTTGTATGCCAAAACTTGTCTCTCGTCAAACCTGAAATTATTTGATTCTGTTTCGTTCGCGATAGGAAAAAACTCGAAATCAACGTATAGGTATTATTCCAACTGTTCAAAACCCATTTCAGTCTATGATGTTCACATAATCCGGTCATCCATTCCTAAGGGAATAGAGTCTGAACGATTTCCTGGGGATATGTCCCATCAGCCCTAAAAATCACCTGAAAATCCAGCGGCTCGCACAATACGCCATCGACAAAACACAGGAACCAATCGATTTTCTGCATAAAAGGCCCCATTTTCCACCCATATATCCACTAGGTTAGCTATTCATCCAAAAATTTCGGGCATCCTCTCTGGCGTCAAATTTATTCATGGCGTTAAGCGGAGCAGAAATTCCGAAAATGATTTTTTCACTGCCGCTCGACACACCGGAATTATGCGCCAGCCGTCCATTTGAAGGAGAAATTGAGTATAAATCGCACCATAGCATGAAAAAGGATACTTATACTATGGACTCACACACCAGACACTTATGCTGTGTGATCGGAATGTCTGGAAAAATTCAATTTGTGAACTAGGTCTACAGAGTGAGGCGTAATGAATAGCTAATATGCTTAAAATAATGAGAAAAAGTAAGGTCACATGAGTGCCAAATCAAAAACATTCAATAATGCAGGAACAAAAACTGCAAACGAGGATTGAACCAAGTATTGCAACAAGAAAAACATTTTTCGCTGTTTTTTCTCATTCAGTCAAAATCTGAAGCTCCGACCCTGTTTCTCCTCAGGTGGTTCTTGGGCCCTATAAAACGATTTCGAGGAACAATACCTCTCACCGAATGCGCGTAGTCCAATAAGAAATAATTGAATGAATAAATGAAGGAAAATAAAATCGAACAAAAGAAGGTATTCGACGCGCCTCAGAAAACGGTTGATCATAAAATCCTCATATTGGAACCACTCATAAAAACAATAATACTGAAAGCATGTTCCTCCCATCTCCCTAGGGATTGGCCCGCTGCTTCCCGGGAAAATTTTCCGATCGATAATTGATCAAGGCAATTTTGACGCTCTGAAAACATTGGCGTAGCTAGGTGGAGTGAGATTGGCCGGATGCGTAGAAAAATTTACTACAATACCTATATACACTGCGCAAAAAAATTACCGCACATTCTTCAAATCTCAATTTTAATGAAAGTTAACTCTACATTGACTTCATAACTTATTTTTAATGTTCTCTCGGGAAGGTATTGAACGAAACAAGACACATTAAATGTAAGAAAAATTCAGGATTTCACCGAATCTTATGTGAAAGAAGAGAAATGAACAATTTTCAAAATACTGAAATGCTGATAAGTGATTTAATACTTAGTATTTCCACCCCTTGCGTTAATTACAGCTCAGCAACGACGGTTCATACTCAAAATGTGATCTCAAAATGTTCTGATCTAATCCTTCCCAGATTTCTCCGAGTTGGATTCCTAAGTCATTAAGAGTAGCTGGATGATTTTCTGCACTTCTCAGCCTTCTATTGAGGTTGTCCCAAACCTGCTCAATCGGATTGAGATCTGGACTTCTTGCTGGCCATTCCATTCGAGAGACTTCAACCTCTTCAAGGTACTCCTGAACGATGCGCGCACGATGGGGTCTGGCATTATCGTCCATAAAAATGAAATTTCCAACAATGTATGGGGCAAATGGCACTACATGCTCTTGAAGAATGTTCCTTATATACTTATCAGCATTTAGAGCTTCATTATCAACGACCACTAGGTCTGTGTGAGCAGTCAAAGATATTCCACCCCATACCATAATCGATCCTCCCCCGAAACCAGTAGTATTCAGGAAATTGCACTGAGCATATCTTTCATGTGGACGTCTGTATACAAGGGAACGTCGATCACAGTGGTAGAGGCAGAATCTAGACTCATCTGTGAAGAGAACTCTTTCCCAATCGGCCTCTTCCCAATAGATATGCTCTCTCGCAAAATCCAAACGCGCCCTTCGATAGGCTGGGGTAAGAGCTGGGCCTCTTGCCGCGACACGAGGCCTTAAATCATATTCTCTGAGGCGATTTCTTATTGTCTGAGTGCTAATTTGCACCTCATGAGTTGGCTCAAGCTGATTTTGAAGGAGGCGAGCGGTTGCAAACCGTTGTCTCAAAGAAGAAACTCCCAAGTAACGTTCTTGAATGGCAGTCGTTACCCGTGTTCTACCCTGTCCTGGTCTTCGGACATTCATACCTGTCTCCCTGAATCGCTGCAACATTCTGGACACACTTTTATGGGAAACTCCATACCTTTCTGCAATTCTTGTGTATGTCCACCCTTCTTCTCGCAAAACTACCGCTTGGGCACATTCCTCTTGGGTCAAATTGCGTGTTTCGCGTTGCATAGCCATCGAGTGTAGAAAATCAAACGAAAGAAAAACTATTGATCACTAGAATTGATCTAGAACAACTGATTTCAGAATGGAGCCAATACATTCAAAATCTGGTAATATCATCTTTTTTTATTCCTGCTGGGAGAAAACATCTGTATTGAAGAAAAACGTTGAAAGTGGATAACTTATGCATGCATAATTCTGATAAAAATAATTATCATTGAGAACACCTTCACTCGTAGAATAAATTTGAGATTTCCATAATGTGCGTTAAATTTTTTGCGCAGTGTAGATTTGGAAAGAAAATTTCAGTAGGCTTCGTTGAATTGCAGGAACAATGACGAGAACACATTCAAACAACAATCACACATGCATACAAAGTCCTTGAAAACGATTGCAATATTGTGGTGACCATAAATTTCGAAATCATTTATGAAGCTCCAGTATGAGTGAATTAATCCTATGGCCTGTTCAACCTCAGTCAAATTATCCACATCCTTATTGTTTTCAGATTTGCCTTTTATTCCGGAATAGAGGGATTATATGTGTTCGAGACCGAAAGTGAACAGGAAGAGGTATATACGATATCATGTGATGAAATTGGGTTGGAGCTGTGCTGTTCCCCAAAGGACCAATTACTAAAAAAGAGACAAAAAATCTCAGAGCTTAAGATTTAAAGATGTATAAAATATACCCGTTGAGATATCCGTTTCCTTTTCAGTTTGACATACTGTATAGATATTGGCAGTTGAATCTAATTGAAATTCCATTATCCATTCTGCCGAATATTTCGCAGAATATATTCCTTCCCATTCACGATTGCATACATCCTACTATTTATTTTTCCAACGGATACGATAGAATTTCCCGCTCTTCCAGTTATATCGCGAAAACATCTCAACTATGCAAATAAGCTGCTTCGGAAATCTTACCCAAACAGCCAACGAATTCATGCAAATCCAAGATATGTCAACAGAAGAGAAAATCTCCTCGCCAAGAGCGCGAAAGATATCCGTTTCAGACACATAAACCTAATTTGGAGCCACTTTCAATGATTAATTCTCGCGATAGTCCATTCGAAATGAGTAACATAACGGGGTTCCTGGATTTATAAGGATTTTTCTCAGTTTTATTGGATTCTCAGATATCCTCAGGATGGAAACTGGCGCTTTTGTGATTCCAGGGAGCAGGCCCATTTCCCCAAAAGTAATTGAAAGGATTCTGGCCATTAACTCACTGAAATAACTATTTCGATTTCGAAAGAGAGAAATATCGATTTGTTAAAATTAAGCATCATGGCTTGTGTAAGGAAAGGCAACAAGGAACAGATCATTCAACAAACAGATCGATCTATTCCTCGCTCCTAATCTCAGTATTAGCAGAGGAAATGTTAAACGGGGCACCATACAGTTCTACGTATGATGCAAGAGCACAGATGAAAACCTCAGCAAAAACTCTTTCTCCCAGTATAAGTGTAGGGATATTGAATAAGTTTTCAAAAGAAGCTGATATTCATATTGAAGGGCATCTTTTTTTTTAGAAGACAATTTCTTCTTCCTTTCTCCAAAGAAGTTGGCAAAGAACTTTGTTATTTACTCAATTTCAATAAAGAATTGACAGATTCGAGCTATTCACAACCATACCAAGAAAACGTATCAGAGACGTACTTCTCCCTATATTTTTCGAACATAACCATTCGGCCGTTGTCTAAAAATACACATTCAAGGTTATAAAGACTAAAAAGAGAGAGAGAGATCCCAAAGGTAACACTACTCCCTAAATTCTGTTGCAACTGGCGCCCAAGCAGCAAAATCCAACAGTATGAACCGATAGGTTTTAGTAGGTATCCAGAAGAAAATGAACTCACAGTATCTTGTAGTCAATGTTTGGCTTCTGTTTCATGTGCCATTAGTACGAAATAATCGAGGTCATGGAAGGCTTTGGGTGGTGATTTCAGAGATCTTCTTCGTGGAATGGCATCAAGTTATCTCCGAAATACCCCGTCTTGGGATTAAATATATGAAGTATGGAATATTCCTTTAAGGGCTATGAGCTCCCATACCAGCGACGCAATTTCAGTTTTATGGGAAACGAAATCTATACATACGGACCTGACTCGGCTCATCGTATCAAATATCGCACTAACATTCGACTTTAGGAACATTATTCTTTATTGAATAGCGAATTTCTCCGGAGCTCTTCAGCGAGATAAGGGAGAGAAGAAGAAGAATGGCGTTTACGCTGTGAATATTGATTCAGCCCCGTATCTTTGTCTCACAGCTTACCAGTAAGTGAATGTTTTTGGTTTTTGCTTACATCACTTATCTTGTGAATAATTTATATTCATAAAACTGAAGATTGCACCCTTGAGATTATTGGTGCAGACAATTATGAAAGTTTACGTGAAAGGAATTTTGAATTTTTTCATTCTTCAGTTGCGGGGTATTGCAATTCGGTTTGTGTGCTTTTATTTCCATGACAGGTTGAAAAAAGTATCAGGTAAATGGACCCCTGTATTGCCAGCTCAACAAGAAATACACTTGACAAAGAGACTAGGCTTTAGAGGAAGACAAGGCAATGTTCCTACCATCTTATATTCAAGATGGCATACTTCAGGTTTCTAGTCTATGCATTCAACCGATGCAATTTACAAGGTCTAAAAATATTTGAGGTGAAATTTCCGAACGGAATTTTAGGAAGGAACACGTAGTTGAAACTAATTTCCCACAAAATCTCAGGTTGGTGTTGGAATCACGCCAAGGTAAATTGAGATATTAAGTTTCAATATTCTTGAAAGGAATTATAATCCCTGAGAATTATTAATGCTTTTTACTTTCCTATTATGCTTTTAGGGAAATTTGCAGCTGAATACATCCCATCAACCGTTCATTCTAGATTCTTGACACGAAAACCAGACATCAGACCCTGAATATTTGAAGGGAATAGGTATTATGGTTGCTGAATGTTTTAGAGGAAAATCTCGGGAATACTTTGCTTGTGAGCTACGACTCAAGAACAGCGAACTTGAACAAGAAATTACAGGAAAAACAAGGTTTAGGGCAGGCTTTATATACCCCTTGCAATCATAGTGGAACGTCACCATATTTTTTTGAGGGCCTTTTTTCTCGCATGAAATTTCTATACTCCATTCGATTTTATTTAATCACATAGGAGGTCATGGTTTCGTTTTCAGGAGTTGGTGCACCTGATGAAAAGTCTGTGCGCGTACAGAGAATATTGTTAATGACGAAACGACGTTGCCAGTTGCTATGTTCACATCAAAGTAAAAGTATCAAAGATATTCCACATTTTGTTAGTTCGAATCGATCGGCGGTTTTTGGGGCGAAATATCGATAGGAAATCGCCTATTTTTCCGTTCTTCGTCGTCCAGAAGAAGTTTCCCGTCGATTTCGTGTAATTTTTTCCTTTCACGACTTTTGGCGTGAGTACGAACGGCAAATTTGAATTGGACCAAAAATCGATTAATAAGCATAAATAAAGCGAAAGTAAGTACTAATCGACCTTTTTACACTCGATGACGAAGTTTTTTTAGGTATCTGGCCGTTTAGAAAGATTTCAAACGAAATTCCGGTCCCCCAGAAGTTTGATTAGTTTCGGTATCGTTTTTGGTGCTCAAAATTCATTTGGGATGTGTAAATGGACAACAGAGGCTTCCTTATACGATTTTCTAACGAAAGCGACCGGAAAATATGGTTCAGGTAGGATTTTCGAGGAAGTAAACGGGTTCTGGATGGCCATCATCGGTCTCTAAATGATTATTGTTGATCGTTTTTACGTTTCAGAAAAAAACACGTCGAAAAAGTTGAAAAAAAAAGAAGAAATATGACTATATTGCATTCAACAGTAGGTGATTTCAGATTCCGATGAATTGAAATGTGTCACTGGAGCTTTCATTCCTATCAATCCTCTGCCGAAAGTAGAAATAGGCTATATTGAACCAGAATACATCGGTTGTTTTCATATTCCAGGAGTTTGTGTCTTATTTCAGAACAGGTGAATGATGAATGTGAAGCATAGGTTTGACCTATTCCATTTCATTTGTACAAACCTACTGTGGTAGTAATGTATGAATATTTTTTAAACTAACAAATTACTATACAGTCAGAATATTTTACTCCTTGTTCATAAGATCAAATAAATGAAATGTATATCTATAAAGCTTTCAGGCTTATTAATTTATAACCAAAACTCAGTTACTATTGCATTGAAATTATTAGTTTCTCTGTAAACAAATTAGTTAATCTAGTTATTATGTTTATTTTCTTTGTGATGAATGAATAAAACTGTTATTTATTTGAAATAAAGAAATATCAGAAATAGAAATGTTATGCACCCTCACAATCATATCACATATTCGGATTCCAGTAGAGGGATATAATGTTCCATTATTCTTGATTCTTGTAATTACCCATCAATTGATCTTATATCTATGGGTTAATTTTTTTTAATGAATTCTTGATTAGAATCAACAATTGATTTCGTCAAGTCTTGAACTTTCAGTTCAAGAGGATAATAAACATTAAATCTTCACAAGCATGCATATGAAAATCATGTGAAAGCAATGCAATTTTCTTCCATGGCGAAAAATAATATATTTCAACAGTGATCTCTTGTACTTTCCATGCAATAGAAATCCTTTCTATCAATTCATATAAACGTTAATTATTTTCGTCCATCACATCTTTTCCAATCCATTCACATTCTGAGAAATACGCTAAGAATGTAGAAAGGGCAACATATTGTTGACTTGAAACATAAAAATATTTTGAAAAACGTCATAACTTCGATACAGAGTGGAATGTGTCAAATTTTCAAGGTCAGAGTTGTGATTTTATAATTGTGAATGGAGTATACTCATTTTATTTGTTTTTAATTCAATGGTTTTCAATGAAAAAATTGAAAACTGGGCGCCATATTTAAGGGGCTGTAACTGAGCAGGGTGGCATCAAAAACGAGAAGTTTATATGAGAGACCAACCCTGTTTTCTGACAAGGAATTATCCCCTAAATGTTTTCGCAACTATTCATTTACAAGATATACTCCAGGAACAATTTCACCCACATCGATTCCTTTCTCAAAAACGCATGAGACCTTCAGTCTCATCGCCCTAATTCGTCTAATATCCCCGAGATACGTCTACCTGCGTCGATATAGAAATCTCCATATTCAACTCCTGATAAAAATTTCATCCGCGAATTTTATCCAAGTGTCGTGAATATTTCACGATATATTTATCTTCGGGTGATTCAATCTGCCCTTTGGGAGTAATTCGGTCTACCTTAAGCCCAAAACCACTTTAAATTCCAGGACGTTCTTCAGTTGCACAATATTTAGCAGCCTACAGCGTCGGCAGGTTCGATTTAAATACAAATCTAATTACTCACTCGGTATTGGGTTAGGAAGATATTGTTAGCTCGCTGGAAAACCGGGAAGTGACTAGAATGGAAATGTATCGAGGGGGATGCTCTGTTTGGTTCGCATTTTGGAGGGGTTGCATGTCTGGAGACTTGGAAGATGCAGGCGAATTCGATGGTGATTAAAATTCATGATGGGAGTTGCAAATGATGAGGAGATTAATTTGATCGCATAACTTTGGAGATTATCGCCTAATAAGTAGTTGACTACTAATGCTTACTCGAAAGCAGAAGCAGACGTTAATGGAAATAATATTAAAACAGTACAGTATCAAGACGGAAGACGAAACTGAGTTAGCTAACCGAAAGACTGATGCTGATGGCACTCAGTAACTTCCTGTTTTGAGATAGCAACTTTTAATCGGAAACACATGTTTATTCTGAGAGCACTAAGCTCGAAAGAATGATATTTAGTTTACTCACATCGTCGACATAGTTATGTTTATAGTTATAAAGGAGTTACCGTTCACTGCGACCTTAAGGTCTATCTATTGTGCCCCATAACAGCTGTTCTCACGCACATTTCAGCTCGGCTTCCAGTTCCAGAGATCTAATGAAATCCAATAACTGGGAAGGTTTCAACGAGGCTAAGTCCTCACTCTTACAAGTCTCTTGCCCAAAGGATTCTTTCCTTACTGAAGCATTCAAATGAACAGTCAGATTCAGATCATCTCGAACCGATTTGCCAAAAACTCTTCCGCAAAAACGAAGGCTATTAGAGTCAACATTGCTTAAGGTTTGAAGGAATCATCTCAAACTTCTACCACTATAATTCACGATATGGTCAAATGTGAAACTTTTTCGATCTAACTCCTTTTGAATCAGGACACTCTGTATTCATAGAAAAATAAGCTGAGCGAAAGGGGTATAAGGAAACATTATTTAGCCGAATATTCAATACCATGCGGCTATAAACGCAAATGTTGACGCGAATGGACATAAAATTTCGATATTCAAATTGCTGAAGCACTTTTACGATGTCGAAGAACCCAAGGGAGTCCTACGATATTCCTGCTCTATTCTAGTCTAGGCAATAAATCTGAAATATGAACAAGAAGAGGAAATTACTTCTTCGTTTCGAATCTCCTGGGAGTTTTTTCACGTTATCTTAAAATTGATAGGGACACACCGCAACTCCTAGGTCGTTCCATATATTTTGTGGATGTTTGGAAAGAATGAAAGTTATGTTTACTGCTTTTTATATGAAACTTGTGGGAGTGCGGCTGAAAGAACAGGTGTTGATTTTTTGGAGATACAAAACTGGTAAGTTTTGAGGAAATGTTTATTTTTTTATTAAATTATTTATATTATCGATTACCTACCCAATTTGGTCCCATTTCAACCATTTCTATTTGATGTACTGGTGAAACATCTATATTTCTAACAAACTACAATCAATTGCAAATGAAACATCGAAATGTATTGAAATGAATCTTTGAACGAATTTCAAAAGCACAAGAAACCAACTTATTTCAAAATTCAGAGATGAGTGTTGTTCAAACTTTTGGATAGTTGGTTCTTCCTTTAACCATCTTACGTTCAAATACAATCTAATAACTCTATAGTCACAAAGGACCCCGCACTTTTCTTATGGCAAATGGCGTTCCGTCAAATGTTCTAATTTTCTGGTATAATATAGTACTCGACCTACTGATCAAAAGTGTCCATGGCCCCAACTCAATCCTATGACTAGTTTTTGAGAAACAGGTCGTTGAAGTTGAGAACTACCCACTTACACTACGCGCGTATCTCGGAACAGAATCGAATGAAGTTCAATTTTTCTCAAAAAACTTTTCATTCCATTCCCAGGGAGCAACTATATAGAGAAATATGACCGAAAATCGTTAGGAATACAGGGTTATCCATAATTGAATGCTTGCCCGATTTCGAAAGTATAAAATATGCCAGTTCCAGAGCGAGAACGTTCGCAAAATGAACTATTTCACTAGATATGTTGTTGTTACATCGAAAAAACCTGAAATACCCATAATTCATACTGGTGGATCCATTATTATAGAAACTATTCACAATGAAGGTTAAGTGGACACCACCCTGTATTTTTGGGTTGATTTAAGGTGTTTGTCTGATTTTTCAGAATATATCATCATGGACTTCAAAGAATACAGGGTGATTCAGTCATGAAATAAACTGTGAACCTCACGACAATACAAAAACCACCTTTTTTTTCATCACCCACTATTTCAAGATTAACTGCGTTCAGGTGAGAGTTTTCTTTCACCACTGTACTTGATATAAAAACCTCTCTTCCTATGACCAGATTTTTTGCTGGAATAAGAATAGAATAATATAAATAAACAATTTTCATATTACATAAAAAAAAACTGGTCATAGGAAGTGGATAAAAACTCTCAGTCGTATTAATGTTTTTATATCAAGTAGGTACAGTGGTGAAAGAAAACTCCCTCCTCAACGGAGTTAATCTTGAAATAGAGGGTGATGAAAAATAAGGTGGTTTTTGGGTATTTTCGTTAGGTTCACAGTTTATTTCATGACTGAATCACTCTGTATTCTTTGAAGTACATGATGATATGTTCTGAAAAAATCAAACAAACACCTTAAATCAACCCAAAAATGCAGGGTGACCACTTAACGTCCATTGTGAATAGTTTCTATAATAATAGATCACCCAGTATGAATTCTGGGTATTTCCGGTTTTTTCGATGTAACAACATTAAATCTTGTGAAATAGTTTATTTTGCGAAGTTCTCGCTCTGGAACTGACATATTTTATACTTTCGAAATCTGGCAAGCATTCAATTATGGATAACCCTGTATTCGTAACGATTTTCGTTCATATTCCTCCATATGGTTGCTCCCTGGGGAAAGAATGAAATGTTTCTTGAGAAAAATTGAAGTTCATTCGATTCGGTTTCGAGATACGCGCGTAGTAAATGTGGGTAATTCTCAACTTCAACGCCCTGTATCTCAAAAACTAGTCATAGGATTGAGTTGTCGCCATGGACACTTTTGAGCAGTTGGTGGAGTACTACATTTTACCAAAAAATTAGAACATTTGACGGAACGCCATTTGCCTATGGAATGTGCGGGGGGGTCCTTTTCAGTTGACCACTACGGTTTGCGTACCTGCGCATCCGGCAATTTGTATCAGAATAAACTGGGATTCCGAAACAGTATTCCATATCTCTATTTAGGAAACAGACAGGATTCTGAATTTTCACGACGTTACCTCATTGCTCATACTCGAAAAAATAATGATGTTTTCGGTCACACAGGATGTTCCATTTTTGCTTGGTGGGTCCCAACTTTGTTTTTTTAAATGGCAATCTGGAGTTATTATTGCTTTCTCGGTATCTACATGAAGAATAAAAGTACTCCACATATATCTTCACCACGTAATCATTAACGATTTCCTAGATATTCAACCTAACATGTCCCTTTCCCAATTAAAATTGAAAAGTATATGAATATTATTTACTTATTGTTGAGTCCATAAGTGTTTTCTCTCGCAACTTCCAAAATGACGTCGCTAATGCATGAACAGCTCATGAGTAGTCCAATGAAGATATTAAATACATACAACCTCAAACAACGACAGCCATTTTGGCAGTACGGAGGCAAAACTGCCCAGACATTATGGGGACTCTAAATGACTGCTTTCATTGGCTTCTCTTCATAGAATTCCTTATGATAAGCCCTGAATAAAAATCTTTGAATATTCACAATATTCTGGTAAAATAAATCGTATTACAAGGAAAAAGGGAACAATGGCACCACGTCCCGAGAATCTAACCAATCGTAACGGAAAGTCTTCACTGCCTGCAGCCTGACGAACCCCGTTTATAACGCTGCAGACGCTTTAATAAGTTCCTCTAATGGTGAAATGTATTCTCAACTTCTCGTTGAAAGAGCAACTTTACATCTTGCCCATTCAAGAAATTTCGTAGAAGGAAGGGTATTCAGACTTTCTAAATGCATGATGAACTTTAATGATCGAAATCGTAGAGCTGACGACACGTGTTTCTGAGAAGAAAATGATGGCTTTCAGGGCTTTCGAGATGCTTAATTGCTGGAAATTTGGCCCTGTCGATGCCTGCGAAAGGAAAGGGAGATTCGTTGAGATTTGGTTGACAATGTGGTGTGCGACTTAGATTATTCCGCGTAATTTAAGCAGCTCCAAAGTTTGATGCAGATTCTGGCGTCAGAAAGTAAAGAAATTAACATTACAAGAACTCAATAGATCTCTTTCGAATTCACTTAGCTGGCGATAAATTCCGCATACACGTGCTCTAGGCTTTTAAACAACATGTAAACATCGACTTTGGATCTCCTCGAACAGCTTATTTTTTGTAAAATTTCAAAAAGTTGCTGAATACGACTACAATATTCAAGTATCGAAAATTGTGTACATGACTATTTCCCTCGTCTTGATTTCCACTAATCAGAAGCGCGCAATTTTGAATCACAAATGGTTTCTAGATGGAAAAACTGTTTGGCAGAAGCTGTCAGTAATTTTTTCGGGTTTACCCGCGGCTTGGATGACTGAACACATGGTGATTGCACTGATTAGATTTTATTGTTTCGATCAAATTGAGAATATCGGCAAGATTTCGTTTTTTCCACTTCAGGTGGCGCTTTTCACTAATTATGACTGATTTTTATTAGTTATTTCAAATATTCGAATTTATTCTGGTGAACATGTTGTGTCAATAGCCGATAATTTTGTCAAGCAATAATTTGGGAATATATTCTTGACATTTTAATTCATATCAGGAAAAGTATAAGTATTTCACCATATAAAAATGTCATTCTATGGTCAAGTCATAATCACGTCATAATTGACTTTGGCAGATCAGCTGTTGATTAATCAATCAAATCGATCAAGGGAAAAAGGACCGTAATGACGTTGTATGACATAATTAGTGAAGAGCGCCACCTGAAGTGGAAAAAACGAAATCTTGCCGATATTTTCAATTTGGTCTAACGTCATTCCATTCAAAATTTGACGAGTGCTTACACCAGTATTCTAGGCATCTTACCCGCGGCAAAACATGACATATACTCCATTCACTTTTATAAAGTATCGCGGTTTGCCATGAAATTTTGACACATTTCACCGTATATATTTTGAAAATGTTAGGTTATGGTCATTACACTGTCAGATACGCCCACAACGTTGCCGTTTCTGCTAAAAAATCATAGTAATTACGTATTTATCAAAATGTTCCTTTGGGAAATTAATGAATTTGAGAAAATATTATGTTAATTCAGAAGACATTTAACTACATTTTTGCACAACCTGAAATACTCCAGTATGAAAATGTAGTAGTTCTACGAAACCTGCGCCACAGTTAAATCTTCGAAGAACTAACTCCATTTACAAAGTTGAAAAAGAGTAAATAGAAAGTAGACCTGGCAATGTCGCTTAATTTTCACGAGTGCCAAACTGCGTCTGTTATAGGGGAAAAAACTTGATAAACCTAAATCATGGCCAACCGCGATACTTTATAAAAGTGAATGGAGTATATGTTGTCATCGAATATTATTAGTACAAACATAATGCATCCAGAATAATCTGTTACTCATGAAATAGTCTTGTGAAATACCTTTCGGGCATCTAATTTTTCCTGTGACTATTTCACTAATTCCATTTTTAGTGAGGAAGTTTCCTTAGCATCACTCGTTTCTCATCGATAAAACATGGAAACGGGCAAAACTAACAAGTTGGTTTTCAAGCGGTAAAATTTTTGACGTTTCTCAAATTCATAGATAGCTTCGAAAATGAATACCATAGAAAAAACAAACAACGTGCCAAATGTGACCATATTACCATATTTTCTCGTGAAATAGTCATGTCGAATACCACTCGAGATGAAATTTAAGCAGGTAAAATTTCTCTCTTGTAATATTCAAGTTTGTTGCTTTGCGGCAACTCGCCTGACGGCTCGTGATTTTGATACAATTGTCATTCACGAAATTGCCTCAGCAACAAACTTTCATGTTACAATCGAGAAATTTTGCCGGCAAAATTTCATCTCTTGTGGTATTATATGTATATGTTAAAAATTCATATTAATATGATTTCAAGTTGCAAATTAATTTCAGCCTGTAGGTCTGCAGCGTATACAGGGTGGTTAAGGAAAATCGAGTAAAATAACGAAATTTTATTCCCAGAGAATTCAAGCATTTTAAGACTATCAATACAATGTATGGCCTCCACGGGCATCAATAACAGCTTGACATCTTCTTTGCATACTACACACGAGGTTGTTGAACATTTCTTGAGGAATTAGGTTCCATAAACGGGGCAGAAGCTCTCTCAGATCATTTAAGGATTCTGGGGTAGGTTGATGATTATCTAATCTTCTTTGGAGCATATCCCATGCATGTTCTATGCAATTCAAATCTGGTGAGTGCGGAGGTATTGGTAAATGTGGAATACCAAGCTCATCGCGCACATTCTCAACTATGGCTGCACTGTGCGGTCTAGGGTTATCGTCTAGAAATTGAAAAGTTTCACCAATAGCAAGGTGAAAATTTGGCACAACATTGTCAATGACATGCTCCCCATAGTGTGAGGCGGTCATATTCCCAGGACAAATGTGTAGATCTGTGCGCCCGTTGAAACATATCATGGCCCATACCATAACACTACCCCCTCGGAATGGATGGATTTCTTGGACATAGCGACGATTACGGGGTATGCGTGGGACTGTTCATACCCTGATTCTCCGAGAATCTAAAAATCGTCCATATCTGGATTCATCAATGAAAAGGACACTACGCCATTGATCGTTCCAATTGATATGTTGCCTGGCCCATTCCAGTCTTTGACGCTTATGGTCACGTGTTAATGGAACTCCTCTTAATGGACGTCTAGAATTACACATCTTATTGGAAAAAACTTCAATTTGAAGTGAAAGATGTGCTTAGAACTTCTGTCACTTGAAAACTCCAGAAAAACATTCATCTTTGCTTTCATGGAGTGGTGACTTGAATGACTATTTCCCTCGTCTTAATTTCCACCAATCAGAAACGCGCAATTTTGAATCACAAATGGTTTCTAGATAAAAAACTGTATGGCAGCTGTCAGCAGTTTTTTCGGGCTTACCCGCGGCAAAACTTGACAGTTGTTGTCATCGAAAATTATTAATACAAACATAATGCATCCAGAATAATCTGTTACTCATGAAATAGTCTTGTCAAATACCATTCGGGCATCTAATTTTTCCTGTGAAAAAATCGAAAAAACACAATGCAAAGTAATATTTTTTAAAAAAATGCTTGTCTTCGACTAGGATTTTTGTCGCCACCTGCACTCATGCTTCTTGTTAAAATATTAATTAGCAACGTGTTTTTTCGATCTTTTTCGGAAAAATTGGATGCCCATATGATATTACTTAGAATAAACCCTCACGATTCCTATCTCCAAATTTAATCATTTACACCCTGCTATACTTTTTATGTTTAACCAAAAAAATTTTAAATTTAAACAGCTCCTCTGGGTGTTACAGTTTCTTTGTCAGTTGTATATCTTATAACGAAGTAACATTTTACTGGATGTGAACAAGAGTAATCCAGAATTGTTCTACAACTTTTTCAATTGAGTATCATTTCCATTACCTTAATTTAGAAGCACCTTAAGTTAAAATTTCCATTGTAAACTCCTCAGGGAATATTCCGCCTTGTCAAAAAAATTCTTTCAATTCCGGAGTTTACAAAGCCAAAGTTTTCTTTTGCCGTCGAGTAAAATTGGAGGAATACAAATGAGACTTTGTTGCATCCCGGTTCGGAATGAACTTTTCAACGTTTCGAAACAGGGAAAATTATTCGATATTCCATTGTAATTCAGCTCTAATATTTGCTTCTAGAAATCGGAACTGTAGGTCGAATTTTAATTGTTGGAAATAAACAATAGTAAGCGAAACTTCCGAGCTCTACCATAATTTCGGATACGATGCTGTTGTTGACATAGCGGCGTTATTTTTCCTTTTCGCATACTTCAATGAATGCTAGAATTATCTGGCTAATTGGTGGAAAATTTGCGACTGCTATTTTCCGGCATGCTGAACTGAACATTGTTATTTTAGCCGGAAATGAAACCAGAAAAGTTCGCAGTTCGATTCCAGCTAGAAATTGTGAAAAAAGTTAAGTGGAAATATGGGAAAGACATAAAGAAAACGATTGGAATCAAATCATCAATTATGAATCATTCACTGATGAATCATTCAATTGAAGCAACATTTTTAAGAATTCGCAGTCATTAACCCTTAAAATCGAATTTTATTTATTAAAATGGGGGTACGGATCTGATCCCGACCGACATCTTCTCGTGGCAAAGACAGCTTTTACAATTCTTTGCCTTTTTGTCCCATTAGGTTGGGAATTGGAAATTATGTGTAGGTAAATACGAGGATGTATTGATATCTAGTTAGCCTAGACCAGTTTCATGCATAAACAAAATATTGCGATACCATATCGACGAACAATAACTTATCAGAAGTGTCAGTGTAGAGTTCGACGTCAAAAAAGTAAACCAGAGTTACGCAATAAATAAAAAAAAAGATGTCCACCGAAATTGTAAAAATCGAAAAATTGGAGTATCGAGCCATCATCAAGTACCTGTATTTAAAAGGGTTAAGAGGTAAGCAGATTTACGAAGATATGCTTAATACCCTTGGTGATCAATGTCCTTCGTATGCGACCATGACAAATTGGACTGCAAGATTCAAAAGGGGTAAATTTTCCATTGAAGATGATGACCGATCGGGAAGGCCAGTTTCTGTGTCAGTCCCCGAAAATATCGATGCAGTTCATGACATGATTTTATCAGACCGTCGAATTGGGCTAAAACGGATATTGAAGCACTGAAGATTTCATACGAACGCGTTCATCATATAGTTCACGACAATTTGGACATAAGAAAAATTTCTGCAAAATGGATCTCCAAATGTTTGAATGTTGACCAAAAGCGTGCAAGTGTAGAAGCATCGCGTTCGATCTGTGCTCGATTTGAAAACGATGTAGACTTCTTAAACCGAATTGTTATTATGGATGAGACTTGGCTACATTTCAACGATCCAGGAACAAAGCAACAATCGATGGAATGGCGACACTCAGGTTCTCCAAGACCTAAGAAATTTCGTGTCCAAAAATCTGCTGAAAAAGTTCTTGCTTCAATTTTTTGGGATTGCCATGGAGAAATCATGATTGATTTTTTGGATAATGGTAGAACAATAACTGGAGATTACTATTCGACATAATTGACCACTCTAGGGAAAAAAATTAAAATAAGAAGACGCGGAAAGCTATCCAAAGGTGTTTTGTTTTTACAGGACAACGCCCCAGTACCCAAATCTCATGTTGCCATGCAAAAAATTCGTGATTTAGGGTTAGAATTACTAGAACACCCCCCTTATTCACCAGATTTGGCTCCGTCCGAATATCATCTCTTTCCTCAAATGAAAAAATGTTTAAAAGGTCGTAAATTATCTTTCAACGAGAAGGTAATAAAAGCTGTGGAGGACTGGTTTACAGAGCAAGAAGAAACATTTTTTTCGAAAGGTCTAGAGACGTTGCAGGTTCGCTGTAATAAATGTATTCAATTAAGAGAGAATATGTTGAATAATAAAATATTTTGACATTGAAATTTTGTTTGGTTCTATAAAAGGCTAAAAATTTTTCAATATATCCTCGTAAGTCTATAAGATTGCACATGTTCCTTTTAAGACGTCAATGCACATATCTTTCGAGTCATTTTTCTTCGTGTCCAATCCCAGCATTGATTAGATAATGAAGAATAATATCTTTGACAATTTTTCTCGGGAAAAGTTCGCGGCACACTGTATATGACGGTGCGAAGACACAGCTGGCCAACAAAGTTTATAATCATTATTTGAACCTCTCTTTGTCCGAAGTTTTGGATTGTTAATTAAGGCGAATAATTAGGTTTTTTTTTGTCTGAAGTTTTTTGGGTTGATAGCATAGTCGATGCACATCGTTGAACTTAGGTAAATCTTTTGGAACTCTCTAATTCAACATTTACTTATTTCGAATATAGGGTTGATGAATTGTTTCGTTTTTCGAGCTCATTACCTGAATAAACTTCAATTTTGAGGGTGTTTGTTGGAGAATAATCTGGTAGGGGGATTTTTGTCATATGAGAATAGGACGAGTTCACATTTTTTTCAGTGGTTGGTTTTCTATCTTTATTGTATCAAGAACTGAAGGTGTTATTTCATGTGGAAGTTCTTTAATCTATTAGAATCATTGAGAAAGCTCATTTAGCTAATCGATACCACCCATACTTTGAGTGTTTGAGATTGTGAACAAAACTCGAAAATGAATTATGGAAAAAATAAACCAAGAAAAATTCTAGTCAAAGATGGACTATATGGACAAGTTTAGTATCAAAATATAGGTTTTCGAGGTCGCTGAATCCAATAAAAAATGATTCGAATCGCTATCTATCATAGTTCAGATTTTCACCGGCGGAATGGCATTTTTTCAAAAAATCGGAATTTCAAACCGTCATAGCTCCCGTTTCTTTTGTCACAACCACATGTGGCTTGTATATTGTTAATCAACATTGTCCAAAGTATCCCTTCAAACAATAAAATCGTGTACAAAAATCCCAACTTTTCAGGTCAAAAACGCATAAGGGGCGAGACCCCCTAAAAACACCATATTTGCCATCAACACGAATTCCCTGGAAAATCTAACAGTTTCATTCAATCGATAATATCCTCAACCCATTTGAGTCTTTCAGAATACCCAATTTGGTGATCCATATCGCCCATACTTTGAGTGCTCTGAGCTTCAGAACAAAACTCGAAAATGAAATATGGAAAAAATTAAAACGAAATAACTCCTTAGTTATGAGGACTACATGGACGATTTTGGTATCAAAATGTAGGTTTTCGAAGTCGTTCTATTCAATAAAAGACTTTCCAGAGCCCTTTCTAGCATAGTTTATATTTTCACCTGTCAAATGGCATTTTTTCAAAAAATCGGGATTTCAAACCGTCATAGCTCCCGTTTCTTTGGTCACAACCACATGTTGCTTGAATATTGTTAATTAGCATTGTCCAAAGTATCTCTTCAAACAATAAAATCGTTTTCGAAAATCCATATTTTTAGGTCAAAAATGCATAAGGGGTAAGACCCCTTTAAAACACCATATTTGCCATCAGCACGAATTCCCTGGAAAATCAGTTTTATTCAATCGTTAACGTCTTCAACCCATTTGAGTCTTTCAGAATACCCAATTTGGTGATCCATATCATCCATAGGTACTTTGAGTGCTCTGAGCTTCAGAACAAAACTCGAAAATGAATTATGGAAAAAATAAAACATGAAGAATTCGTATCGAAGAGGGACTATATGGACAAGTTTGGTATCAAAAGATAGGTTCTCGAGGACGCTGAATTCCATAAAAAATAATTCAAGGTCCTATTCATGAAACTTTAGATTCCACCCCCAAGATGGTATGTTTTCAAAAAATGGAAATTTCAAAGTGTTAAAACCCCCGTTTCTTCGATCGTATTCAATGTTCATTTGTATTTTGTTAATCAGCATGGTTTAGACTTTATGTATATGTACACTGGGTACTACACTAATCATCCAATAAAATACCACCCATCAAGATTGATCCTTGTTTTGCGTGTTATTCAATCTTAAAACTGGGATTACGAAGCATAATATATTCGCCCGGTTGTAATGATAGAGATTATAATAATTAGTTTCAAACTCAGGCGCGGATCCAGGGGGGGGGAACTGGGGGAACGTTCCCCCCCCCAAATGGCCCCTGACCACCTAATGATTTACCATTGCCTAAAATACCAGTACCTTTTGGCATTTGAATATCTAAAAGTTCCCCCCCCAAAATTCGGGCCTGGATCCGCGCCTGTTCAAACTATGACATTTCGTTTCTGTAATCATATACAATATATTCATTTCGATGCATGCGTGAACATATGAAACTGTGAATTATTAAATCCAGTTAATTACGACTCTATGAAAAATTCATGGCTCACCGTTTATGTTCTGAAATTCGCGGTTGGATTCCAGCGGAATATAAAAGTATGAAAAAATTTCATTACTGCTAAGGTTCACACATACCCACCATGACACACTGAAATTTTATTACACGGAATATGCGCCAGAAATTCAATTAGTTCTTTTCAATCGTGGTTTCGCTCGAATATTCCTCAATTTTTCGATACAACTCTGAAGGGTGTTACCATTTGGAAAACTGCATTAAAGCAGGCTCATATTGCTGAGAATCTTCACGTCAAAGTGGCACAGCTTTTGTACAGAGCTCTTATAAAGAAACGCGTGAATTGATCTACTACACTGCGCAAAAAAATTAACGCACATTATGGAAATCTCAAATTTATTCTACAACTGAAGGTGTTCTCAATGATAATTATTTTTATCAGAATTATGCAGGCATATGTTATCCACTTTCAACGTTTTTCTTCAATACAGATAGATGTTTTCTCCCAGCAGGAATAAAAAATGATGATATTATCAGATTTTGAATGTATTGGCTCCATTCTAAAATCAGATGTTCTTGATCAATTCTAGTGATCAATAGTTTTTCTTTCGTTTTATTTTCTACACTCGATCGCTATGCAACGCGAAACACGTAATTTGACCCAAGAGGAATATGCCCAAGCGGTAGTTTTGCGAGAAGAAGGGTGGACATACACAAGAATTGCAGAAAGGTTTGGAGTTTCCCATACAAGTGTGTCCAGAATGTTGCAGAGATTCAGGGAGACAGGTATGAATGTCCGAAGACCAGGACAGGGTAGACCACGGGTAACAACTGCCATTCAAGAACGTTACTTGAGAGTTTCTTCGTTGAGACAACGGTTTGCAACCGCTCCTTCAAAATCAGCTTGAGCAAACTCATGAGGTGCAAATTAGCACTCAGACAATAAGAAATCGCCTTAGAGAATATGATTTAAGGCCTCGTGTCGCGGCAAGAGGCCTAGCTCTTATCCCAGCCCATCGAAGGGCGCGTTTGGATTTTGCGAGAGAGCATATCCATTGGGAACAGGCCGATTGGGAAAGAGTTCTCTTCACAGATGAGTCTAGATTCTGCCTCTACCATTGTGATCGACGTTCCCTTGTATACAGACGTCTACATGAAAGATATGCTCAGTGCAAAATCCTAAATACTACTGGTTTCGGGGGAGGATCGATTATGGTATGGGGTGGAATATCTTTGACTGCTCGCACAGACCTAGTGGTCATTGATAATGGAGCTATGAATGCTGATAAGTATATAAGGAACATTCTTGAATAGCATGTAGTGCCATTTGCCCCATACATTGGTGAAAATTTCATTTTTATGGACGATAATGCCAGACCCCATCGTGCGCGTATCGTTCAGGAGTACCTTGAAGAGTCTCTCGAATGGAATGGCCAGCAAGAAGTCCAGATCTCAATCCGATTGACCAGATTTGGGACAACCTCAATAGAAGGCTGAGAAGTTCAGAAAATCATCCAGCTACTCTTAATGATTTAGGAATCCAACTCGGAGAAATCTGGGAAGGATTAGATGAGAACATTTTAAGATCACTCATTTTGAGTATAAACCATCGTTGCCGAGCTGTAGGTAATTAACGCAAGGGGTGGAAATACCAAGTATAAAATAACTTATCAGCATTTCAGTATTTTGAAAATTGTTCATTTCTCTTCTTTCACATAAGATTCGGTGAAATCCTGAATTTTTCTTATATCTTGTTTCGTTCAAAACCTTCCTGAGAGAACATAAAAAATTAGTTATAAAGTCAATGTAGAGTTAACTTTCATTAAAATTGAGATTTTCAGAATATGCGTTAATTTTTTTGCGCCGTGTATTTTGCAGAAGAATGAATGTCAATTTCTGTTATTGATTTCTCAATTTTTCATGTATAACAGGGAAGTTTATGAGGGTAGGAGGGTAGTTGGGTCTTCAAATATATCAGAAAATGGTGGCATCAAAATACTATGTTCTCATGCATTGTCTACTATAATAGGAAGAACCTTTAAATCTCCGGAAAAAAATTATCAACCATTCATTCGAACAAGACAGAAAAACCCTATATTAGTTACTTGTACCCCTCTGTATATTTTCATCCATCAACAGAGATTTCTCACCTCGCCTCAAAGGAAGAAAAGTACAAAACAAGAAAAGACCATCAGATTCCATACAGCCCAAACTATAAAACCATTATTTCGAGGTGAACATTTTCTGGTTATCTTAGATGACTCCTAAGCCCTGGTTTTGCACAAACACATCAAGTATTACTCACCCGAATTTGCACTTCTATGTAGAATGATCTCAGAAATGGCTACAGCCATTGTGCTTTTATACGGGATTTGTAATTGAATGTAGAAATTTTTGCTATTTGGGCCCGCTTCTAATTGTTCCCTACATTCAAATTGTACTTCCGCTTCCCGCTTTATGCCGCATAAATATCAAACGAATGGGGCATTTTAATGAACACTGAAGTAACAAAAACACGAGCCAGAGGATTTTGGGGGTCTTGGAATGTGGCTTTAAGACAGAGAAACACCGTTTCCTTGATTAAACGAAAATGGAAATTTCTAGCGAAGATTGAGGTATTTCAATTATTGGAACTCGATGTTTTGGAATTTTAGAGGATTGTATAGCTGATATTCTTACACCTTCATTTCGTTTTGTACCTTTCGTAATTAAATGAAACGCTTAAAAAGTGAAAAAAAAAATAACTAGAAGTAGAAGTCATTAGAGCAAAAAAGTGGCAACCTCATGTAATAGAATCTGATTTCTTCGTAATAAGCTTATTTTTGTTTCTTGAAATTTTTTTTGTTCGTAAAATAAAGTTGTTTTTACATTATTCACATTGGATTCAGAACTTTCTATGAAGTACAAAAAATTGATGAGAATAGTATTTATTAACCCAGTGAATTCCAAAAATGCGATACTTTTGTGGTGAGTGTATTCAATACTAAGAAACTTAAACATATTTTTCCCTATTTTTGGAGAAAACTCATCTCAGAATTCATTCCTCGTAACCCCGAAAACTTAATAGACCTCAGAGCTGGATGATGCTTAATTTCCTAATAGAACAATATTCCTCTGGAAAGCTCTCCCAAATCCTTCGGCAGAGAACCTGTCTGATCAAAAGAAACTTCCTCCACTTAAGCCCTAAAATTTACACAGCGGATTTCGAGATTCTCTTCCTTCTTCCATTAAACCAGAGTAATGAACATCCAACAGATCCGACACTGCTGCAAGGATTTTCTAGGGATGCTAGATCTACATCGATGTGTCCACAAAAATCAATTTCTTGATTTGAATATATTGACGCAGTATCGGTCACTCATTTCATAATTCTTAAGAAAAGATAGGAAACTAGGATTCAATTAGAAGCAGTAATTGATTTATCATTTTTCTGATGACAAAACACTTAACTCGTAAGGTAAGTTGGGTGGGCAACTCAGAACAGAACAGAACTACACCCCCATATTGGTAAGACATTTCAAGATCAGTATTTACCAGACCTTCTGCATTGTAATTTTGGAGCAGTACTTCTTAATTTCATATAGTCCAAACTCGCTATCCATTATTCATTTATGTCTTTTCTTGTGAGAGGTGATGCATGGACGAAAAACTGAATGTAATGGGGTGCTATCGGGCAAAAGAGAACAAACATGAGGCCTATTTTTGACAATCCAACGATATTCAGAATGATTTTGTGAAACACATGCAAATCTTCACATATCTGAAATTCGGTATTCTACCAAGATGCATTATGTCGAAAAAACCTCGATGTATATTATCAAAGGACATCCCTAGGATTCATCGAAGGACATCCCTAGGATGAGCACTTTCGGGTCTTCATTTCCCCCGCAAAAACTCCAATCGTCCTGCCCATTTTCACGGTACGATTGTCTCATCTCCCGAGTTAAATTTTGAATTAATGTTGCATTCAGAATAAAACTATCCGAGATGCTCCATGAAATTTTCTTGGTTTGAGGCCTCTTTCGGTAAGACAAGAACTGAAGTTTTGTCGTCAACGATTCGAGTAATTTAGTGAATTTCCTTGGGGAGAAGGGGTGTTCGAAATGCTCCCGGAGGCGTATTAGCTCAGTGTACTCAACTTTTTTCCCTTGTCTCGGGAACTTTGTTTGTGGGATTCATATAGGGAGGGAAGTGATATCTAGCAGCCTCTCTGTGAGGAGATGAGTGGAATATATCTGAGGTTAGAGGGTTTCGAAGTGGAAGCAACTGTCAACAGTTGTTGACTGGATTTTCACTCTGTTCTTGAAGTAAGCAAAGGGTAATGTGTGAGACAGAGAATATTATTTTTGAATTTTATTCTTATCCTCATTACAAATTCGCGAAGGATTCGGTTAGTATTAAAAGGATCATTTCTTATCCTGTGGCTCCAGGTCAGAAAATAAGACCGAAGTAATGAAATTATTGTAATGTTATAGGTTCTTGATACATGTGCCAATTTTCAAATGAGCTCGACGTCTTGAAGCTCATGAAAACAGTCATCATGTTAGGGAATATTTAAACCGAACATATCCTCACCGGTGCATCGGAAGGGGCGGTGAAATTTTGTGGCCTCCCCGTTCACCAGACTTGAATTCTCTGAATTTTTTTTTACTGGGGTTTTTTAAAAAATGAAATTTATTCGAATCTCGTAAGAGATGATGCAAAACTAAGGGACCGCATTCGTATTTCAGCAGCCAAAATAGCGGGGAGAAGTTTGTATGGTTTGAAAAGGTCATTTCTCAATAGATGCAAGGCATGTATTAGCGAAGGCGGTGGTCATTTGCTCTAATAAGAATCCTGAATTTTTATTATTGATATTTTTATAAAGTTTCTTCACAATAGATTTGTTGATGTTGAAAGTCCTGTGCGTTATTACATTATACCATTGCAATTAATGAATAATTTCACTTTATAAGTAATTTAAGGACTAACTGACATTTTTCAAGAGAATGATTCAATATGTTACAGCAGAATCTGCAAAATGAAAGGATTCGTGGAAAAGGTGACAAAATCAGTTTTTCACAGAAATGCTCCATTTTCGATAAACATTCGAATATCTTTTTCCGTGAAGAAGGTTATCACCTGTATTTCACCTTTTCGGAATCCTCACAAAATGGGCAACTTTTCAACGTAATATGCAGAAAAGGTCTAGTGTCTTTTTTTTATACCACGTCAGATAGAATTCAGTACAAAAAAACACTTCCTTCAGAACATGTATTTGAATTTTTTTTTTCAGAATTCCTGTATAATATTTTGTGCTATTTTTCATTGCATGAATTGAAGTGATCATTCAACAATATTTACGGAAAAAAAATGATTCGAAAAGTATTCAATTGTTGCTTCCGCAAGAGACGAAGCATTTTAAGTGTAAAAATTCAACATTTTCATAAAACATCAAATATCTCGAAAACTATGAGACTTTCATATGAATGATTTTTTCAGATCAGGTAGAGCACATTTTGATCTACTTTCCGTTTTCGTTTGACGTGGTCTTTACGGGACACCCTGTATATCCTGTTATGAGCATGAACTGTTCCTGCACTAAAGTGTAGGACAAGAAGGTATAGTACTAAAATGCTTCGATGTTTCTGCAGTGCTTTGTAGTTTTCATCACAAAATTCAGCATTCATGAGGCAGCTTAATATTATTGAGTGAGTGAAATGTAACGCACAAAATGCGTATCTTCGGAATTCAAAATCTTGTAGAGAAATATTCAATTATGTTTGTCATGGACCCTGGATATTTTGTTGCTGAAGTTGATCTGGTCATTGATCGGGTTTTCTTGCCAAGCCTTTTTTGTTATAACAATGAACTAGCTTTGAAAGAATGAAGAATTCATATTTCACGTGAAATAAAAATGTGAATTGTTTCAGATAGGAACCTTGCGGAACACCCTAATTATTGTTTTATGTGTCCTTATGAATGATTTTCACTGAAATAGCCTCGAAGTAGTAAGAAACTATGGTGACCTTGTTTGAGACCATTGCACATTATATTTGGAGGATGCCTTGGGGGAAAGAAAGATCGAAAATTGGACGACTGCAGTCAGCCATTCGGAAAGAATTGAATGCAGCATGTGGAGTTCTCTTATATCAGACCTTTTTACAGATATCCGACACTTTCCGAACGCTTTCAGAACATACTGGAGATATGATTTAATCAAACCAGGAAACTACCGAAACCAAACTTGTCCAAGGAACGCTTTGATATCCAATCAAAACTTTCCACGGCTCCGTCCCTCATGTGGCATTTTCACTCCCGCCCAATTTAACTTCCTTTCAGCAGGACCGCACCAAATTTTGTTTTCTGTTCGAAATCTTTTCTTTGGAATTCCGGATTCATTCTAACAGTTCTCTCAGGGGAACAAAAAGATGTAAGTTAGGACCTTTCTATTTGTTCATCGGTATGTTGGATCAGGTATCCATCATGGTTCTCAAGTGTTGCAGGCCTGAGAGCTTTGTATCCGCAAATCGAATTGAATTTGGATCGCTGATTTTTCGAACAGGAACTTTTCTCTGATGGAAGTTGGAATTGACACCAAATTCGATTTTCACGCTATTCGGACCTATTTTCTCATTCTTTCTTATAAGGAAGTCAATAAGGGAAGTACATTTGGTAGGTGGTGGTGATTTGCATCTTCCAATGATCAGAAATCATTGTTTTTTCGCAATTCTCCGAAACTGTCGAACGCCATTACAAAGTGAAATTGGCGAACTGAAAAATGAATTCTCCTCGAGTGAAAAAAGGCCCTAAGGGCCCAGACGTGAGAACTACTTTCTACCTTCCAGTAATCCATCATTGTCCAATATGGGAACATTATTTCGAAAATAAAAGACTCAATTCCCGCGTCCAGTGCTGTAGCGTGATATATTGTTTGTAATGAAACATTTTCACATCGTGCAAAATGTCATTAGAGTGGTTGTTTGGGATTGCTCGGTTCCTTCCAACAGAGAATTTCAGGACAAAAATAAAAGAGTTTTATTAACGCGTTAACTGCGGGATTCTTTCTTCAGGAGTTTTTTTTTTGGTCGAGGAAATGTAAGGATATGACTTTGGGATGATTTGTCGGAGTAATGAAGTAGTGGAATTATTATTTTAACGATGAATATTTTTTTTGATGCATTCGAATATGAACATTAGTTCTCTGCAATAAAAACCTTCATAAGATTTTCCATATCGAGAGTACTTGAAATTCAGAAAAATTTTCTTTGCAAAGTTTGTGGAGCTTCAAATGAAGAATTCCTGAAATCATGTATCTAAACTGATGCATTCAAAACCATCAGATCTAATTTCCAAATACGCTAGCTTTGCTGGGGTCTAATCCCTCGATATGAATAGGCAATTAGGCCGTTGCCGATAAAAACATATCCCTTTCGATCCCAGTTCATACACGTCCCTTACGTGATCTCCACAGTGGGACTTGGCACTTTCGAGTGATCTAGAGCATGCTCTTTAACCTCAAACTTTAATTATCTCGGATTATTAATTGGATTTCAAACTAATTCAAGCCAATCTCAGTGCAATAAATGGATGATATCCTAGTGAGAGCCAAGCAAACGCTGGTCTGCAATCTTGGAACATGTAGCCTGAACTTCATTACACCATTGTTAATAATTGTATCGTCTGAATTTCTGCTAGTGGATCAGCTGTGTACATGTGAACTTCTCTGAATTAATTACATCATTAGGTTTGAAGATGGCGGACTGAGTGACTCGGGGGTTTATTACAGTTTATAGTTTAGTAAGGAGGTGGTAACATTGCATTTCTAAGATGGTTTGGCAGCTATGGAAGGAGAACGCACTGATGCAGGTTCTTGTATTTTGATTGAATTAGTGTGTGGAAGTGTGATTAACCCAAAAAAGGATTAAGAAAACATTCTATTCCCGCACAAAAGACTTTCAAACAATATAAACTAATTAACTCGATGAGGGTTCTGTTGATAGGTACAGAATAAAAAAACTAAAACTGAACTACGGATTATGAAAAAAGACTCAAGCGAGCATATGAAATTAATAATCTAACATCGGAGTTCATATCCAACTCCCAATGTATGCTGAATGCACACAGGGCCTGGTTGATCATGGCTAGAATGAGCCAACTTCTTCAAACTACAATATGAAGGAAACATCGATCCTTGTGCACTGTTTGTACAGGATCAAAGGATCCTTTCTCGAAGTTTCCCAATTTCCGCATAATTTTTGCAGCGAACTTTATATTCAGAAACATTAGTGAATGCTCTTTTGAGGTTCATAAATATTGAATTCGATAAGCTGTTCTTGCAGGAGTTTCTGTTCGTTTTTCTTTCGCGATAGGTAAACAGTATGAGTTTTCCATTAGCACTTTAGAAAAGTGATAGCGAAAGGAGGTACGGGCTAGAATGTTTCCAGGTACTTAGTTCGAGCACATCCGAGCATTCTATTTTTTTCTATAGAAAAAGCTATCTATTATATTCAATCCACCTTTGTCGGCATTATATTAAGGCGTGTCCACACTATGGTGATTTTCCCATTTCTTCGTGTTTTTTAGTCGAAAGTCTTGACACATTCTTCTCGAGTAGTTAGAGACGGATTTATGTCCACATTATTCTTACAGAATAGAGATGAATAATGATAATTAGGAGGTGCTCATAATGTGCAATAATAATTTCAGTTGATGCTTGAGTTCTTACAGTTGTCGATGTTATTTGGTAAAAAAATCCTGTTTGGTTGTTGGCACCAAAAAAGCTTATGATATTTTTTCTTTTGCTCTTGCGAATTTTCCATTCAGCAACAGTTATTGCTTTTCCATCTATCATGGCATGGCAAAAATAAAGCCTCAAAGGGCTGATTTACAACCAAGTAGATTAGTACTTTCTGACCATAACTTGTATATTGATTAATGCAATGCAAATGCAACCTATCTACCATTTACGAGGATGTATTGATATCTAGTTAGCCTAGATACCAGTTCCATGGCGTATGGCGATACCATATCAACGATCAATAACTTATTAGAAGTGGCAGTGTAGAGTTCGACGTCAGAAAAGTAAACCAGAGTTACGCAATAAATTGAAAAAAAAAAGATGTTCACCGAAATTGTAAGAATTGAAACATTCGAATATCGAGCCATCATCAAAAAAACCGAATGGTTACTATGGATGAGACTTGGGTACACATAATCGATGGAATGGCGACACTCTGGTTCTCCAAGACCTAAGAAGTTTCGTGTCCAAAAATCTGCTGGAAAAAATCTTGCTTCAGTTTTTTGGGATTGCCATGCATGGAGTAATCATGATTGATTTTTTGAATAAGGGTAGAACAACAACTGGAGATTACTATTCGACATTACTGACCACTCTACGTGAAAAAATTGAAGAGAAAACACGCGGAAAGCTATCCAAAGGTGTTTTGTTTTTACAGGACAACGCTCCAGTACACAAATCTCATGTTGCCATGCAAAAAATTCGTGATTTAGGGTTAGAATTACTAGAACACCCCTCTTATTCACCAGATTTGGCTCCGTCCGACTATCATCTCTTTCCTCAACTGAAAAAAAAGTTTGAAAGGTCGTAAATTTTCTTCCAACGAGGAGGTAATAAAAGCTGTGGAGGACTGGTTTGCAGAGCAAGAAGAAACATTTTTTTTAAAGGTCTAGACAGGTTGCAGGTTCGCTGTAATAAATGTATTCAATTAAGAGGAGGATTCGTTGAGTAATAAAATATTTCGACATTGAAATTTCGTTTGGTTCTGTAGTAGGCTAAGAATTTTTCAATATATCCTCGTAAGACCGAATATTGCGTTTCAAGTTCAAGACGAAAATATTCGTTTCTGAATGTGAAGTGATACAAACAGAATAACCCAATTAAGAAATAGAAGCCACCTGTAAACCACGACTTTACCTCATCCCAGCAAGCGCCTTCGTAGTGAGAAGGGCATCAAAGCCGATCTAGGGAGAATCAGGAAATATCTGCGTTTCTTGAGCACCATCGAACACGGGTCTTATTCTCGAAGAAAGACGGTTATCGAATTGGAGGAGCGCTCAATTTGGCGAGAGCCAGGAGAGGCTTATGTGTCGGGAGAGAAGGGTAGGATTGGATCATTCGGTTTCCGGATTTGTTTCCATTTTATATCGTCGGAGGTGTCGCGTACATAACAATGAGACCAATTCCTGCATTTCCACCTACGCTGTTTTTCAGTTGGATTTCTTAAAGATGCCACAGATTGTTTTTTAGGGACGAAAGAGAAATGTCTACTGGCACCTCTCAGCATGCATTTCAAAATGAATCTGTTGAAAGTGAAACTTTTTGGGTTTATGTACGCACTACCCAGGCAGAAACCTTGCTATTGATAATTCCACTTCAAAATACTTCGGTTCACTTTCGGATTCCAAAACGCATCTTATTTTCAAGATAATCTGCTGAGACTAAGAACTCCATTATTTCGAAGTTCAGTTTCTCCATAGATTCGAACCTCATTTTCAATAAATCAAGATATATCGAAACTTTCTTTTCAGCAACAATTTCGACCTCCAAAATATCCCTAATTTTAATAATATGAATATTACGATATTGGCAATCTTGTTCTTATATTTCATTGAGAGTATTCTTTCATTTTTTAAGTGTTATTCAATGGAATTTTGAAAGGACAAATCAATTAATTTGGCATGTACCTAAATGAAATCTAAATACGGCAAAATATGAAACAATTTTTCCAATTGAGGGCATTCTGGACTGAAATGTTACATAATGAGAGTTGATAACAAAGGAAAAATTTGAGAGGTAGTGAAACGCGTAGCGTTTTCAATCATACCTATATGTGCCTAGGTAGGTACCTCTCTGAACAACTCTTCATCTCTTCTGTGAGCCTTCCTACTATCAAGAAAATTAGCACTGAGAAATGGCCAAAAATGCCATGCAAAAGAGATATCTGGGAACGGGAATACACTTACTAGAATCTTAGGTAGGCAAGAAAAATAAGGTATCTTCCTTTGGGTTTCTGTCTGGTAATTCTGGAATCGAAGGAAACGAGGCGGCCAATATGCTTTTCAGAAATGGCGCAAGAACAACATTCACTGGCCCATAACATTTCTGTGGTATAGGGAAATGCATCTATGAGAAAGAGTTTCTAGAGAAGAAGAAAACCGAAAGGGAAACACTCGGTTGGTGGAATCTCCCAGGAACGTATCACTCCAAAAATTTCTCGCAATTTTGAAACATTTGGAAGGAAGTCATGAAGGTTTTTTTCCTGTAAGAATTTTTTGTTACTTATGTTATGACATGTTATCAAGCGTGGTTGAATTATGCCCAAAATCAGAGAAGAGTAGGAACCGGACGTCGGAGGGACACAAATGATGTTCGCGATCAACTTCTAAGACTAATGGCCATTAGAGACCGATTTGCGACAACTCGATCTTTGGCTGATGAGTGGTTAGGAGAACAAGGCCATCCTGTAACTGTCCGAACGGTTTACCGCCAGATAAGGTCTTTTGGACTGCAGCATTATCGACCCCATTTAGTGTTACCTCTGACGGTTGAGCATCGCCGGCAACGATTACAGTGGTGCAGAGAACGACAACATTGGAATTTGGAATGACATCAGTTCGTGTTTTCTGATGAATCTCGATTCTCTTTGGGTGCACATCATGGCTGAAGAAAGGTTAGACGACGTCAGGGAGAAATACGTGTACTTCAGTTTGATATTGAGCGTCCTGTACACCGGACAGTAGGCGTTATGGTATATATGATATGATATATGATATATAGGGTGCTATTGCACATGCAAGTAAGTCACCTTTAGTTTTATTCGAGGTAACATGACAGCGCTGCGTAACCTTCAAGATATAGTGGAGCCATATGTTCCCCCTTACCTTAACTGGCTCAAGAATCCAATATTCCAGCAAAATAATGCTTGACCTCATTTGGGCCAGAGTTTGTTTAAATTTTTTTGAAGAGACCGATGTGAATCTGTTGCCATGGCCGCCCAGATCCCACGATCTTTCGCCCATAGAGCATGTTTGAGACATCATGGGTAGAAGGCTTGGAAATTTACCCCAGACCCCATGGACTTTGGCGGCTCTGATACCATCTAGTGATTGATAGGGTAGCCCATGAGGCCATCCTCAGAGTATCTAAAGAAAGGAGCAGGCAATGAGAGAGTCAGGTTTCAGAGAGTTTGGTCCTCTCTAAATGACTACACCTCATCTGCAAACCTTCCTAGTGATGTAATGATCATGAGAGTAAGTACTGAGAAAAACTTCAGTACCTACAATGCTATGCAGAAGAGAGGATTGGAAAAGGGAATACACCAACTATAATTTCAAAGAAAATACAATAAAATGGTATACAGATGGCTCCAAAACCGCTACAGGAGCTGGCGCTGGCATTTACAGGACAAACACCAAGTGTGCACTATCGTTGGGCTCCTGTACAAGCGTCCTTCAAACGGAAATACTTGTCATCGGAAGATGTCTAGATATAAATCTAGAAAGAAACTATCAGAAGTGCGATATAGCTATTCATACAGATAGTCAAGCTGCTATTAAAGCACTGAGCTCCTACGTCATTGACTCAAAGCTGATTTGGCAGTGCCAAAACAAACTCAATGAGGTAGGCAAGAAGAATAAGGTCTTTTTAATCTGGGTTCCCGGTCATTCGGGAATCGTAGGAAACGAAAAGGCCAATACACTGGCCAGAAAGAGCGCACAAACGCCACTCACTGGCCCAGATACCTTCTGTGGTATAGGAAAATGCACCTATAAGAAGGAGTTTATGCTGAAGGAGAAAACCGAAAGAGAAAAACTCTGGCGGAATCTCCCAGGGATGGATCACTCCAAAAAGTTCCTCCGGAACTTTGAAACTGCTAGGTCCAAAAAATATCTGGATCGCAGTAAAAACCAACTCCACTTATAGACCAGGGTCGATAATTTTTGAAACAAAAAAAAATTACAGTAGGATGAAACCCATTAAAAAAGGAGGGGAATATGATCAAAATGAAAGGAAAAATAAATTACGGTCGATCCGAGTCAGGGAAGTGGGAGGGGGTGAGTTTTTAAGGGTGAAAAATGGTTTTCCTCGAATTCCGGAAAAACTACAAGTCCTATGGAAAAAAGTTAAAGGGCAAAGTTGTAGGTAATAGAAAGATCTACAACTTTTGTATTCGCAATTTTTTCACATAACCTCAAAATTTATATGAAAATTTTAAAAAACCAAGTTTTAGGTTTTTTATTTATATCTTTTTCAAAAAAAATTTTTTTTCTACGAAATTTGGTGAAAATTTACCTTATTATATCCCGAATACACTGTAATTTATTTGATTTAAAATATTTATGTTTTCGTCTTATTTTAACTTAATATCAAAAAAGCACCCTAATTTTCAATCGGAAATTCTGACGTCAAAATATCAGCTTTTTTCAAAAAGTTTGGGGGCTTTTTGTTCGTTGAAATATCTACTCTCTAATGGTGTGAAAAAAATATACATTACTATAAGGAGTGTTCTCAGAAAATGCAAAAAATTGAAAAAACTCAAATTCGAAATTTTTTTTTAATCACTATGTACAATTTCATCAAAAAATGTGATTGCTGCATTTTTTTTAGGATAAAAAGTTTATTTATTTAATTCGAATTACATTCATGTCATAGAAAATCTTATACAATATAAATATACAGGTAAATCGTACTATTGAATTTAGATACTCAATTCTGATTACGCATTTTATTCTTGTACTAAAATATCATTCAATTTTAATTTTTTAGGTTAAGTTACGTTAAACATACTATTTATGAAAGAAAATATTTCTATTTTCATTTAAAGTTGATATAGATTAAAATACAGATAGTATTTACCTTGCTATTTAGATTCCAAACAATTCTTTTAATAAAGTAAATTTCTCACAACTCACTCAATCAAGCAATTGTATGCTGAAAATTTCGAAAATTAGAAATCCTATTGGTTGATTTGACAATTTCGTCGAATAATCCTGTGATTTGTTCAATCAACGATTTATGAAACCCACCATTAGAGTAACTCAGTCCCCACTTCTCTATGAAATAACTTACAATGGGTTAAAAATTAACCAAAGGTCACTCAGGTATATGAATTATCTTAAAACAGCAATGAATAGTCATCTAAAAATATTATTTAAACAAGATTCTACAACTTTTTCAAAATATTGTAGATGTCTTATTGAATATTAACTTTATTAACTTATTTTTTTGTTAATTATAGAAGTATATTTCAATTTGCAATTTTTTCGTTTATAAATGAAACAGGAAATCTTACGTTTTTTGAGTATTTAAAGAGTAAATTTCAATAAATACCTCAAAATTGTACATAATGATTAAAAAAAAATTTCGAATTTGACTTTTTTCAATTTTTTGCATTTTCTGAGAACATTTCCTATAGTAATGTATATTTTTTCACACCATCAGAAAGTAGATATTTCAATGAAGAAAAAGCCCCTAAACTTTTTGAAAAAAGCTGATATTTTGACGTCAGAATTTTCTATTGAAAATTGGGGGGCTTTTTTGATATTGAGTTAAAATAAGGCGAAAACATGAATATTTTGAATCTAATAAATTACAGTGTATTTGGGACATAATAAGGTAAGTTTTCACAAAATTTCGTAGAAAAAAATTTTTTTTTGAAAAAGATATAAATAAAAAACCAAAAACTTGGTTTTTTGAATTTTTCACCTAAATTTTGAGGTTATGTGAAAAAATTGCAAATACAAAAGTTGTAGATCTTTTCATTACCTACAACTTTGCCATTCAGCTTTTTTCCATAGGACTTGTAGTTCTGCCGGAAATCAAGGAAAACCATTTTTCACCCTTAAAAACTCACCCCTCCCACTTCCCGAACTCGGATCGACCGTAATTTATTTTTCCTTTCATTTTGATCATATTCCCCTCCTTTTCTAATGGGTTTCATCCTACTGTAATTTTTTTTCATTTTTTACCATTTTCGAAGGTTTCGGCCCTGGTCTATTACTCACTGGCTTTCTCACAGGACATTGTCGCCTATAAAGAAGCATCTGTTGAGAATGGGTTTATCGGACACAGATGAGTGTAGATTCTGTGGGGAGGAGGAAGAAACTCCTATTCACCTGGTTATGGAATGCTAAGCCATTGCAAGTCAAAGGAAAGAGTGCTTTGGACAAGAAACTTGTAGAAGTGGGGAGTTATCCTCCTTGAAGCCATCCCAGATAATGGATTTCATCAAATCTCTGGAACTGGAGGTCGAGCTGTAGGAGGCGCGATGATAAATGCTCTGCTGGGGCACAATAGACCTTAAGGTCGCAGTGGACTGTAACCCCTTTTCACTATAACTATAACTATAACCATGAAGTATACGTAGCTCGAGATAGTATCCCTCAAGAAGAAATAGACCATCTTATTGCTTCAATGGCAAGACGTATTGGGGAGTGTATAGATAACCACAGTGGTTAAACTCATTATTAACAAATTCATTAAAAAAATGTAACCTTTCGTTTTTTTTCTCCAAATTTTTATCATTTACTCCTCGCAATACTATCTATGTTTCACCAAAAAGAATTCAAAATTTAAACAGCTCCTTCTCAGTATTGCAGTTTCTTTGTTAGATAGTATATCTCTTTTCTCTCCACTGCAGATAATAAACCAGAAGCATTCCGCATCTTCCGAAGCAGATGATTCAGAGCGAACAAGAATCCTGGCACCGAACGTATGTATTTCTATTCGTCAATATTGACAAGGCAATTCAACAGAAATCCTACACTGACCCCCTGCGAGTATCCATCAACCTCCGCGAAGTGCACTTCACTGTCTGGTGATCCATCTCATCGATCTGGCAGCAGACCTCTTTCAGAAAGACCAATCTGGTTTATTTTTTAAGCGTCGACCACCAGCATTCCCGTATTTCGGTTATGCCCGACCGGAAGTTCAAACGGCCGATTTAACTCGACAATCCAATTTCGTCTCGAATCCTGTACATCCATTCTGGCCGGATCGAGGACAGGAGTCGGGATCGAAATGGGAGCAGTTGCAGCCTGCATTTTCTCGGAATCGTGGCTGTGCTGGGTATCGAAGATGATGCTGCCACTTAGGGGTGGCACCCTGCGGGCGTATATCGATCTTTTGGGTCCAGGAGATCGACGACGAGCTTGTAATAGTTCATTTGAATATCAGAAATAGCTGAGAGTTCCTATAGGCTACTTTCAGTTGAATAAAATACGAAGTTGCCACGTTATTTCACTGCTTGTAGTATCATGGTTACGTTGCGGATCCAAGGAAGAAGTCGACATCATTCTATGGTATTGACACTTCAGCCATGCCCCCCCCCCTGAGATTTTGATGGGCTATTCGTTTTTCAGCACAACAGCCTCAATATTTCAATAATTTTCATTTTGCCCCCCCTGAGAAAAATTTCTGCGGGCGCCCATAATTCTACCAATTGATTGTTGAGAACTTTCTCTATACTTGCTACACGTAATTTCTTCCAACTGAATGCAAAGGGTTTTCACTTTGTTGGACCTCGTTCATTTTTATCCCTTGAAAGGTAGGGGAAATACATAAAAAATGACATAGAATTTTATTTCAGAGGCATAACTTGTTAGTAGTGATTCACAGTAATGTCATATTCTACAACTATGATCTCTGGTCCTTTCTTCACAAAATCTAATCAACCTTAATGAAGAAAAAGTATCAAAAAATAAAATATTCTCAGATAAATTGGGATAAACGCAATTCATTTTGTCCGAATGCTATGGACAAAATGACATACCGGCATTAGGCAACTGTATTTTTCTACTTCTAGTTACAAAACAACTGATAAAGTTCACCAATGAAACGCTTGGTGCTTCTAGGAACATCAGCACAAGATGCGTGAGCCCAATGCAACCAATGCATGCATCGTAACCAGTCTTTTCCAGTGCTAATCCTGGAGAAGACTGGTTTTTTCCCGATCTGAATCGGGAAAAAAAGGCCATAACAATAGACAGTTGGACAATCGCCTTCATCATCTCGAAAGTTGCTAGAAACATTTTCTTCTTCATTGTCTTCTTCAAATAATGCCCTAGGGACGTGTCTCCTTTTCTTTGGAGGAGGTATGGGCTGATTTTTTGATTTGATTGCAGTCATATTAGGTGTAGAAGTTGAAACTAAGTATGAGTTTATCGTGTCTTCGGCTCACGTTTGCCTTGTCCACTTATAAATCGTCCATTAGGGATTGGAGGAACCTCTTCATAGGATCATCAATGCATCTTAATCTGTTAAGACATTGCCTTTATTAGCCGCAGATGAATATTTTGTTATGAATATGTTAAGACAAGTCCTGGCTCTTTGTTTGGTGATGGAGCCTGGGATGAATGGTCTCGGTGTTGTCCGGTAGATACCGTTAATTCAGCGGAAATACCTATGTCATTTTGTCCGTTCACTGTATATGTCATTTTGTCCATAAAGCATTAGAAAACTAGAAATATATCGAATTGATACAAAAAGTATATTTAACATAAAAAAGCTTCGTAAATACAATGACAAATAAGTAAAGTTCGAAATGAATGCAACCTAAATGAAAAAAAAATGGTGAAAACTGGTCATTTCTTCCAAAAATTTGGCGCAATAAAAAAAACTCGTGACCTATTATTTTCTGTTATTACTCATAACGACCGAATGAACAAGAGTAGCGCCTGCGAGTTTTCAGAGGTTAATTGAACCCACTCGGGTCGTGTGATTTGGTAGGCAGTTCCGCATTTGATACCTCCAAACTCAAATTATGATACCTATGTCATTTTGTCCATATATGTCGTTTTGTACGTATTTCCCCTAGTAGTTTTCACGAACTACTCCTCTGGACCAAGAATGGAATATTTCCATCCCTGGTGTTCGAACAAGTTGTTTTACAAGCTCACTAGAAAAATTTACAGATTTCGCAATCCTTGCAACCATCAGAGACATTGGAAATGATAACACCACATGTGAATATTACCAACATTTATTTGCATTTGAACTTAAAATAAAATAGTATTTTCATTAATAATAATGAGCAATAATAATTGCAAGAAACAATCAACATTCCCAATTCCTAACATAAACATGTGAGAGGAAACTTGTCACCGTATTTTAAAACAAAAATGTTCTTTCTAAAGTGAGTATTCTTAAGATATAATAATAAAAAATAAAGATATGAATAATTGGATGAATTATCCTGTCATTCCTGTCCAATATTTTCGAAGTGAGTTTTGATTTTAGCAAATCTGGGTTTTCATGAAATTGGCTTTAGATAGAAGGATTCAGTTTTCACTAAAATTCATGAATCTTACATGTACTCGGAGTTAACATCATCAGAATAAGCTGAGACCTCGTCCAATATTTTCGAAGAGAATTTTTATTTTACCAAATCTGAGTTTTCTCGAAATTGGCTCGAGATAGAAGGATTCTGTTTTTACTAAAATTCATGAATCTTATATGTTCTCAGATCAACTCTCATCGGATGAAGCTGAGTCCATTCTGTCCAATATTTTCTAAGCGAATTTTTATTTTCCCAAATCTGGGTTTTCATGAAATTGGTTTGAGATAGAAAGTAGAAAGATTCTGTTTTCACTAAAATTCAGGAATCTTATATGTACCTTCTCGGAGTAAACATCATCAGAAGAAGCTGAGTCCACCCCGTCCAATATTTTCGAAGAGAATTTTTATTTTACCAAATCTGAGTATTCTCGAAATTGGCTTGAGATAGAAGGATTATGTTTTTACTAAAATTCATGAATCTTATATGTAGGGGAGGACGGGGGAATTCCACGCATCTTAGGGAAAATGCTCACAAAAACCTTCCTATGTACACACAAACTTTCATAATTTAACTGCTGAATCATGAACCCATTTGGAACTTTTTCATCACAAGGAAAAGGTTCAACTACCTATACCAATTGAGAAAAAAAATAATTCTGAAAACTGTCTTTTCGCGGTCTTCCCCCACGTACTGGGTAATACCGCGCATGCGATGGTATAATTATGCGCATATATTGAACAGCTGAAAAACTCGAAAAAATATTTCATTATTTAGGTAATAAACAAGTACAATGTAAATTAAACAAATTTCCAGGACTGTACAAAAAATATTATTGAAGAATTACCCCGCTACAGCTGCGCGTTATTCTCCCAGTGTGAGTCACCTAACCTAACTAATCACTGACATTAGATGACGAAATACAATTATGTAATTGTTCTTTTGCATTAAATAATCTACACATATGAAGGAAAATAGTCATGCAATAGATTCATTAGAAATTAATAATAGAAGTACTTTCCACGATTCCAGTTTCTCTCGAAAATTAGATCATAGCATCGTGAAACGAACAATCGGCTCCCTGGTCTAAAATAAAAACACGAATATCTTTAAATTACGGGAGGATGTTGGCAAGGCAAATACGAGATGGTGCGCTGTATCCACAGAAATATAATAAAATATTTATTTATTCATATGTTTATTATATTTCTGTGGCTGTATCTAAATTTTGAAATAACTGAACTGAGTTGTAGAATATCAATGCGCAGAATTCCTCCGTGCGCGGAATTCCCCCGTCCTCCCCTACTCGGAGGAAATCAAATGAAGCTGAGTCCACTCCGTCCAATATTTTCGAAGTGAATTTTGATTTTAGCAAATCTGGGTATTCATGAAATTGGCTTCAGATAGAAGGATTCTGTTTCTACTAAAATTCATGAATCTTATATGTACTCGGATCAACTATTGACCTATTCTTCAAATACCGAAATATTTGCCCAATCTGGCAACGTTGCGGCGAATTCGACGGACCACTCACCGCGGCCCAGATCTCACTTGATGAAACAACAATATAAACACTCGAAGTGATCTATCCTTCAAATACAGGAATAATTGCCCAATCTGGCAACGTTGCGGCGAATTTGACGTACCTCTCACCGCGGCTCACTGGTCGCCGTCGCCGATTCTCGAGCATACATTAATTCTCACGAATTCCTAACCAATCAGATTCACTCGATTCCGAGTGCTTCCGAATGCACCCGAGAGGACGATCGTGAGAAGAAGCCGTTGCCCGTTATTCAGATCGCGCGTTTTGTCTTTTGTCGTTCTTCATAAACGAATCTGATAGTGAAATAGTTGAAAACGGTTGGAACTTGGAACTTCGAACAGTTTGATTTATATTATGGTAATTACCCCCCATGAGTATCAAAGTCCTTAGAGGAAGTTACGCAATGTGGTGCACATAAAAAAATTTCATAAATTGTGAACCTGATTTTCAATAGTTATTACCCCCCCCCCCCATGAAAAAAAGCTATATCCGCCCTTGCATTTAGAACAAGCTATAATAAAAAAATCATTCTTTAAAACAATCTTTTATAAAAACAACCCTCATCCGCCATTTTGAAGCCGCCATCTTGAATTCCTCAATTTTGAAGAATCGTAATTTCCGACCCAGAACACCCCTAGATACACATTTTGAATAGAATCGGATCATAATTACGAAACTCGTCCGGCCTATTCTAGCCGCCATCTTGAATTTTTCAATTTTGACAGAAGAATCATCATTGTCGAACCCAAAAACCCCTAGATACTAATTTTGAATGAAATCGGATGATAATTACGAAACTCATCCGCCATTTTGGAGCAGCCATTTTGTTTTTTTCTATGAAAAATATTTCATGATGCATTGTCACCAGAATTATGTACACCTGCCAAATTTCAAATCAATCGGACGATTAGAAGTGTGTCATATTTAACTTGCAAGATTTGATTAGATAGAGACAGACAGACAGACACCGGGACAGGTGAAACTAAATAAAAGCTTGTAAAAAAGCACATATGCGCTTTCAAAAACCTCAAAAGTGAGAATTTAAGTAGGTAATTTAGCATATGTATTTTGAAATATGGCAATATAACTGTGTGTTGTATCATAGTTTTTTTAGATGGGGGAAATGTAAGAAATATCAATCATACAGAACACCATGAATTATTCTCAAATGATCATATGTAGAAAAAGTTTCCTGGTTTTCATCAGTAGAACAAAGAGAACACAAAATATATTGCTTCTTCACCACTTTAGCGGAATCATCATTATGGATTGTCCTGTTTCTAACAGATACGCTGGTAAACTCTTTCCCACATATGCCGCAAATGCAAATAAGTGGATTCACTCTGCAATAAAGTCGAGCATTTATTTGAAACGTCCATAATGAGAAATTGTAATAGATTTTGCTAGATATTCTATTCAATAAAAATCAAACTGTTAACTGTTCGAAGTTCCAACCGTTTTCAACTATTTCACTATCAGATTCGTTTATGAAGAATGACAAAAGACAAAACGCGCGATCTGAATAACGGGCAACGGCTTCTTCTCACGATCTTCCACGCGGGTGCATTCGGAAGCACTCGGAATCGAGTGAATCTGAATGGTTAGGCATTCGTGAGAATTAATTTATGCTCGCTTCTCGTATGCTGGCGCAATACACCCTATGTCACCTATATCACGCGATAACTTTCGAATGCTTTTTTGGTCTACTAGCGACACCTTTGTCTTTTGACCTTGAACGAAAACTCGAAACTTGCCTGTAATATACGAACATAAACATTTCCAATGTTAAAAATATGCTGCTATCCATGTTACAGAGCTCCTTGTGCTTGAAAATTGCCTTTTCATTGAACTGGATGTCCATCAGGGGATTGTGAATTGAATAAATTCGTAATTTCTTGCCACGCTTCCGTCTTTTCACGCCAAGTAACTGCATTCGTTTTTTATTTTCAATGGTGCCCTTGAAACTATTCACCAAATTTAAAAGTTTATTTTTCTCATTAGAAGAGAAATTTGGAGCTCTTGTTGATTTCTTTTCAACACTATCCATTTTGAATTCACACTTCACAAGGAAAAACCGAAAAACACAAATTATCTGTACGATGTTTGTACGTTGTCTGTTATTTGTTATGTTATAGGTTAGTCATAGATCATAGAAACCGGCATAGAATTTCTTCTTTTCAATTCTCAAGTAGGTCGAATGTATCAATATTTGAATAATCATACAGCGTTGCCAAATGGCAGTGATCCTTAGCTAAATTTCTGTTAAGTGGTACCGGTGCAAATGGAAATATTTTTGAGTGGAATTTAAGTCTAAGTGGTACCTAGCAACGAGGAACTTTTAAGGGTAAGCGGTGCAAACGGGCGTTAGAGGCCGATTTGAGCATGGGCGAACAGTGTCATAAGCGGATTTTGTTGCCAGACTGTGCAAATCCGTTTCTTCAGTGGATCAAATAACGAAATAAGTGCCCAATCTGGCAACGTTGCGGCGAATTTGACGGGCCGCTCACCGCGGCCCAAATCTCACTTGATTAAACAACAATATAAACACTCGAAGTTCTAATGAAGGAAATAAAACAATGATCTATCCTTCAAATACCGGAATAATTGCCTGCGACGAATTTGACGGGCCGCTCACCGCGGCCCAGATCTCACTTGATTAAACAACAATATAAACACTCGAAGTGCTAATGAAGGAAATAAAACAATGATCTATCCTTCAAATACCGGACTAAGTGCCCAATCCGGCAGCGTTGCGGCGAATTTGGCGGACGAGAATCGGCGCAGTTCGCCGATTCTCGTATGCTGGCATATGCTGGCCCAACACACCTACGTTAATGAATCACGCGATAACTTTCGAATGCTTTTTTGGTCTACTGGCGACACTTTGTCTTTTGACCTTGAACAAAAACTCCTAATTTACCTGCAATATACGAACATAAACATTTCCAATGTTAAAACTCATGAAAACAACTGGAAGACGTTCCAAAATGTTGCGTTTCACTTCTCACAACATCTGTATAACATAAATTTCATTTCCTTTGTTCACAAGAATTGAGCTAACCCCTTTAAAAATGTTGTATAAAATGATTTTGACCATATGGGATCGAACTTTTGAACTGCAATATTGTTCCATATGCCTTACAATTCTCGTTCTTTGTTTAAAATTACCCTTTGTAGTGATTTATGGTTCGCTATTGAAAAGGTTGTTCAAAATTACCCTTTGTAGTGATTTATGGTTCGCTATTGAAAAGGTTCCAAACCAATGAATTTGGGTCGAGTTCAGGAGATTCATTTGGTTTCGAGACAATAACCATGTCATATAAACATTCGTTCAGTTCTGAGTAAAGGCTCATAAAATTAAATATATGGGACGTTCATTGCAGTTCAAGTTGCACTTGGGAAACACATGTCAGGATCAAATATCAAACCGTCCAAGATTTCTCTCATTGGTCTGTAGATTCAAGAAATGGGTTGTTTTTCCCCCTATAGTCAAAAATGGCGAATGGGAGCACTTTGTTGGCTTAGCGAGGCGTTTTTCGGTTCTGACAACCAATCAATTGTTGATATTTCCCACTTTTATTCAGAGGAAATGAACATCCCTTATTTTCCAGCTTGTCTTTAAAAACCTATGTTACAGAGACAAGCACTCAGTAAAGTCAGTAAAGTTTCAGTAGATTCAGTAACAACAATACCCTGCTACCTTGCTATACATTTTCATATAGAAGGTACATTTCATAATTCCTCCTTGCTATACATTTTCATATAGAAGGTTGAGTTTATAATCGTCAGAAAAGTAAAGTTTTAGTATTAGTAATCATAACACCTTGCTACCTCAGCTACCTGGCTATATACATTTTCATATTGAAAGTACATTTCATAATTTCTCCTTGCTATACATTTTCATATAGAAGGTTGAGTTCATAATCGTCGTTCAGTAAAGTGAAGTCAATAATCAGTAGAGTTTCAAATCATCGATAATTAATCAGTTGTAATTCACTTTGCTCCCTTGCAATACATTTTCATATAGAAGGTAGAGTTCATTATTGTATACATAATAATCGTCTCGTGCTTGTTACCTAAGTTGAGGTAACAAGACTTGGGAATCCGGAATAAAGAAGGGGCTGACTGTCGATGTTTTCGATACATCTTTTCCATCCTTGCTTGCGTACATTACCAAACTGCATAATCTACTATGATCGAGTCGACAATGTGTGTTTACCTTTAGAAACGGCGGTATCGAAGTTGAGTGCTGCGAATTGAACTCGTTGAAACCAGCGCGATGATTGGTTTTAACCTATTTCCATTCGTCCATGTTGTTATTCCTTCTCTATGGACGAGCCGAAATTGGATTTCCGGAATCGTGGTTGTTTCATTTCTGTGAAACCATATTTGAGCGTGGATTCTTGTTTAGGTTCACCGGACACGTTTGAATCTGGAGTTCGCCATAATTATTTCATCGCAACCGGCGGTCATTAGAGAAAGTGCAGCAATCGTTTTAATTTTTGTAGTTTTGGGGGTGTCTAAATAGGACACTCCTGGTTTTGTAGCTGATATTGCTGGCTTCTTTATCAATTATTTCAAAGATCGAAATGGTTTGAAACTCAAACAGATAAGCTATCATACAAGATGGAGTTTTCCAAGTGTGGTAACTTGATTGAATGTTATACTATCTTTTTGGTGATCTATGGTATCGTTCTGAGATGATTTCTCTTACTGGTTACTCGTTAAATAGGAATTGGACGATCTGACCTGAATTTGAGGACATCACAGTATTAATATATTGAATAAATAAAAAAAACTGACACGTTGATTCTTCTCAGCAATGGCAATATTCTTTTCACACGACCTGCATATAGCGAGAAGACAAACACCTGAACAATATACTTCCGAATCTCTAGACACCTCGAGAGTTAGTTCCAACTCCATAGTAAACACGATCGTTTTGTTTTATTTCTCAGCATCCCACTATTTTGTTGCTGCGTACCCTCTGATAACCGATATACTTTATGGGATCTAGCGAACGACAGTCGAATCCAATGTTGTATTTTATCTTCATGAACATATATTTCTGATTATCGTGTAGAAATATATCTGTGAACTCGGGATTAGAGTGGTTTATGATACGGAGTGGGCTTTGTTTGTGGATATTTTGTGTTCAGAAATAGGATTTGGTCACGTTCTGTAGATGTGGGATTTGGCTGATGGAGTGGTCCCGAGTTGAATGCGAATTGTTTATACTCCTGGGTAATCCATATTTTGAAATATTTATTACAGGAAGAATAGTTCGCAGTTTTGCTTCAATTAGTCTGTATCCATTTCAGAATTTATATAGAATAATAATATATTATTTTGAAATGCGAAAAAATTGTCACTCCCGGTGGGAATAGAACTTGCGTCTTTCGATTTGAGGCCAAGTATTCTCACCATTGAACTATTAAAGCTCCTATCCTTCCGGAATTCGATGTTCGACAGAAATAGATTTACCACCTCAAACTTCTCATTGACCGAACAGTATGTATTATATTATTCCTTTTCTATTAATTCTCTTTTATTTCGACATAATAATTTTTGGATTTGATGAAGATCATTATAAAAATTATTTGCATTCATAAAAATAATTCTCATGAAAAAATCAAAGAATGTTTGGTGGGGTAATGTGGTATTCGTGTTGTTGTTATTCATAGCTCAATATCAGAGAATAGCAATGAAATTGACACGAATATGCAATTGACTATATCCAGGATCGAAATTCCATACTCATCAAATACAAATATCTTGGAAATAAACACGAACAAACATTGCACAGGGACATAATCGCCCATGTCCAACACGACGCATCCGAATGGTTCTGTCATAACTAATTGGATTTGACACAATTCCACAAGTTTACACAGCATATATTAACCAAATAGGTCAACAAAACGTTGCAATCATAGTCGTATTGATGTACCATTATTTATTACACCGAATTGAACTTAACAGTGCTTCAGCAAAACATATTCGGCCTTTGAACGCATGTCGAAGCAATTTCACAGACCGCTGGTTCCTGCTTGTTGTTTGGAGTTGGCATACCGAGCGTTTTCACCGTTTATCGCAGGATTCTTAATGTGGTTTGTTACTGGGATTGTTCGAGTTTGTATTCGATTAAGTATGTTCTACGTGGAATTTGATTACCAGCAACAACCTCTATTTCGACTACTAAATAAATGGATAAAGTCTATCGCTCTGTAGAGTTATTTGATACTGCAAGGAAGGCCATTCAGAGGAAAAAATGTGAAAACATGAAATGGTTAGTTCTTTTTTTATCCAAATCGGCCTTCAATTTGGCTGGAGTTAACAAAATAATTCTGCTGTAAGATGAAAATACTCCTGAACGTGTTAGCGTGAATTGTACCATATTCCTGCTGTGGAATTTGCGTATAGCGAGAAGGAGAGGCAGTTGTTTGTCTGGTGGATTTTTCAAATCGAAAAAAATAACGATGGATCTCCAATACCACCACCACAACAAAACCATAAATATTATACGTGGTAGGTAATAGATCTTCTACCGTAACAGTAACAGCAACGAATCTATAAGTTCAATTTCAAAAAATAAGGGATTTAATTTCGATTAAATGGACATAGTTGTTAAATTTCTCTGTAATTTCTGAATTTCGTGCGTGGGACGCCTTAAACAGGGTGAGTCTTTGACTTGGAGATATATTTCAACTGAAGATTCTTGAGGTCAGAAGAAACCTTTTTTTCATTTTCCATTTTTCCGAATTCCGCTCTGTTGAAAAGATATAGCCATTTAAAAAAAAAACTGGCTGACTACGTCTCTGAAATGATCTTCTGGAATTGATGCAAAGTTCATATTTCTCGATAGAAATCAAGTTGATACATTTAGGAAATACTCAAGTACTAACCTTATTGGAATGAAAATGTTGGAAACACGATGATTTCAACCGAAACAGCTAGTTTCATCGGATTATATCTGCAACTAAAAAGCCACATTTATCCCACCAAAATAAGTTCCTTCTTCGATTTCTCTGCAGACTAGTTTGTAAACACTAATAACTTGTTTATATTTTCTTCGAAATTCCCAAACAATCTCATAAAGAAAGACTTTTCATTCAGATTTATTATCAAACAACCTAACCTAATCTAATTTGTATCGATTCTGTGAATGTTTGCACAGAAATTACAAGAAAATATTGTCAGCCTGCTGATATTTTCATTGAGGTTAAGGATTTTTTACGAAACATAGTATAAATATCTATGAATTCTGCCGTTTCCATCATGAATCGACTTTGCCGCCAAATTTCCCCCACGCATTGGTTATCTGGAGGCAAACTATAAACAATAACAAACCAGAGTCTCTGAACAAACTGTAGTGAATGCATGTAAAGTTCTGAATACATTCAGTGAATTATTGTTCTAATGTGATTATTATGTGGAGTGAATTTAATATAATTTTAACCGTGTCGAGTTTATAAATTCCAAGAGGATATTGTTTAGATAGATTCATCGCCGCAGATTATCAGGTATCGTATTATTTTTCATTAATTTCAATTCATCAAGTAGTTTGTATCGAGATTCATCATTCATATACGAATTTTTTCTTTCATCGGCATTCAACTTCAATATGGGCCGGTAACTATGAATTTTCAATAGAAACTGTGCGTATCAAATCCTCCTTGGTGTTCAATTTCATCTCCCACATTTGTGGTATTTTATTATCAAAATATCTATACATCAACGTTTGGATTTTAGTCTCGACAAAGTTGATAAATATTGTGACAACATTGTAAACTCGTTTAAAGATCAGAGAAGGAATAATATTCGATGATATTCAATTCTGAGACGCATTCAGATTATTCTTGAAATTAATGATTTTTTCGTCAAAGGACCCCGCACTTTTACTACGGGAAATGGCGTTCCGTCAAATTTTCTAAAATTTTGGTATGATGTATTACTCGACATACTGATCAAAAGTGTCCATGGCCCCAACTCAATCCTATGACTGAGATACAGGGCGTTGAAGTTGAGAATTACCCACTTTTACTACGCCTGTATCTCGGAACAGAATCGAATGAACTTCAATTTTTCTCAAGAAACATTTCATTACATCCCCAAGGAGCAAGCATATAGAGGAATATGACCGAATATCGTTACGAATACAGGGTTATCCATAATTGAATGCACTCCCGATTTCGAAAGTTTAAAATATGTCAATTCCAGAGCGAAAACGTTCGCAAAATGAACTATTACACTAGATATGTTGTTGTTACATCGAAAAAGTCTGAAATACCCAGAATTTATACTGGGTGATCCATCATTATAGAAACTATTCTCAAGGAAGGTTAAATGGACACCCTGTATTTATGGGTTGATTCAAGGTGTTTGTTTAATTTTTTTAGAACATATCATCATGGACTTCAAAGAATACAGGGTGATTCAGTCATGAAATGAACTTTGAACCTCACGAAAATACCCAAAAACCACCTTTTTTTTTCATCACCCTCTATTTCAAGATTGAATCCGACGAGATGGGAGTTTTCTTTCACCACTGTACTTGATATGAAAACATCAATACGGCTGAGAGTTTTTATCCACTTCCTATGACCAGATTTTTTTTTATGTAATATGAAAATTATTTATTTATGTTATTCTATTCTTATTTCAGCAAAAAATCTGGTCATAGGAAGAGGATGAAAACTCTCAGCCGTATTGATGTTTTCATATCAAGTACAGTGGTGAAAGAAAACTCCCACCTCGTCGGATTCAATCTTGAAATAGGGGGTGATGAAAAAAATGTTATTTTTGGGTATTTTCGTGAGGTTCAAAGTTCATTTCATGACTGAATCACCCTGTATTCTTTGAAGTTCATGATGATATGTTCTAAAAAAATTAAACAAACACCTTGAATCACCCATAAAGACAGGGTGTCCATTAAACCTTCCTTGAGAATAGTTTCTATAATAATGGATCACCCAGTATAAATTCTGGGTATTCAAGACTTTTTCGATGTAACAACAACATATCTAGTGTAATAGTTCATTTTGCGAACGTTTTCGCTCTGGAATTGACATATTCTAAACTTTCGAAATCGGGAGTGCATTCAATTATGGATAACCCTGTATTCGTAACGATTTTCGGTCATATTCCTCTATATGCTTGCTCCTTGGGGATGTAATGAAATTTTTCTTGAGAAAAATTGAAGTTCATTCGATTCTGTTCCGAGATACAGGCGTAGTAAAAGTGGGTAATTCTCAACTTCAACGCCCTGTATCTCAGTCATAGGATTGAGTTGGGGCCATGGACACTTTTGATCAGTATGTCGAGGACTACATTATACCAAAATCTTAGAAAATTTGACGGAACGCCATTTCCCGTAGTAAAAGTGCGCTGTCCTTTCTCCGGATAAAATTGGAAATAACTGGAAAAAGACGCGTTTTATTGAAAAAAAAAGAATACTTTTAGTTTTTCAAATGATTGATTCTTTCGAGAATATGAACCGTTTGTCTTTTTAAAGTGGTTTTATGGAGTTTTAGCGTGTATTGATGAGTCGACTACTCTGTTACTTCTATACTAGTAGAGATATTGAAAAGGTTTCGATCGAGTAATATGCACCATGAATAGAGTAAAAACTCAACCGAAATTCAGTTTATTCGAAATAACGGTTTCGAAGATATAAACAGAAAAGTGTTGTTTTCATGGATTTTCGACACCCTGTATATTCCAAACCAAACCGAATTTTGAAAAATGGTATAAAAAAGTGTCTCGTTTGATGAGAGGAATCTACAGTTAGAATATATGTACAAGTCAAAGACTCACCCTGTATAGACAGTTTAACTCTCATTGACAGAAAACTTTCGAAGATTACAACGGATCTGGCCAAACGACTTGATTCGAAGTAATATTATGAAGTATAAATACGTTAAATATCTTCTTATAGTCTGCACATACATGAAATTCACTTAATACTTCATGAAAGAAAATTGTAAATTTCAATAAAGTGTTATATAAAAAAACTTCAGAGTATTCATTGTAACTGGCGCATTCGCCAATTTGCACTAGGAAGGAATCTTAGATTGGCAATTATAATTATCGATGCAAAAGCTGCACTATGCTGTCAAAACAAACTATTTAACTCTATAAAGATTGTTTTTAATTCATAATGATTGTGCCGAATAAAGTGTTGTAATCGCATGAGACTTGAATTGCTTCACAACCTGAAATTTAGCGTTTTCTCTACTGGATATCCTCACAGCGCTTTCAATTCCGCCAAGACCACGCAAGCTGCGAAATAATTCTCCCTGTTTTTTCGCACAGCCACTTCCCCCAGGTCATAAGACCAGCGGACTCCATATTTATTATACACTGGACTCCGTTCTAGACGGGCGAAATAAAAAGCATGAAAATATTACTACATCCAATGTTATTAGACCGAGATCTGACGCAACTGGAACGTTAGATACCCACCCGTCGCAACTTTTATTAACTAATCCAGGCTGACCATGGTAGAATGTCCATAAAAAAGGGTAGTTCGAGACGGAACACAAAAGAAAATTCGGAATCATGTCATTCGTACGGTATAACTAGCTGGCCCGTCGTGCAACTTGTGATTTATTGAATAAGTTTCTGAACTTTGTGACTCGAATATGTAACGGAGTTTCGGAGTCCTGAATGGGATGATATGGAATATGCATTTTTGTACAATGGAGTTTGAAGAACAATGGAAAGTTTTTACGAGACGTCCGAGGACAGCAAGGGGTAGATACTGGTATACACAGTACAGTGTTCTGATGAATAACGACCATACGTTTTTACACATTATCCTTGACAGAACCTTGAGGTCAAAAGGCATCGCTCAAAGCACTGATATAAAATTTTGAACTCTTGACAATTTAAATTAATTTAAACCCTGAAAATGAATAGAATGTAAAGCATTTCCCCAGGCTATGGATTCGCGCCCCAAATTTTCATCTCTATACAGGGTGGCCAAGAGATTGACGTCAAAAAGAAAAAAACAGGTCCCTCGATTCATGGGCTATTCGAATCACCCCCATATATGTTATGCGATTTTTCACGGTTTTCGAGTTATGAATTTTTTTATGAACCTTGGGAATTTTCGACTTGACCATCTTAAAAAGGATATACAGTACAAGACTTCCCTGTGAAATTCTTTTGTAACTTAATCTCCATAAATGGTTCTTTTATACATAAAATAACCAGATTCGTAACTTTGATAAAAATTATGGAAATGTTGGTCTCAAGTGAAAAAGTTCCGTGAATTGGATTATGATATGAATTTTCGAATCAAAATTAAAAATGTAAAGAGGCTAATTCACGGTTTCTTAGAATGCTTAAAAACTGCGCTCAACAGTCAGCGTTTATAATCATTAATAAAAAATGGTACTTAACACTCTACTTTTGCTAGAATTAGCCTTCAAAGTCATCGAGATGGAAAAAATCAAAGAACTAGACATTTACTACAATTTTATTTTTTGCCATTTTAAGATTTTTCTGATCGAGTTATAATAGAAAATGCTGAAAAATAATGAAAATTAGCTTCAGATGTTGGTCAGGAAAAGTTCTAGATAAAAAAAAGGTATGGCAATAAATCACACATCATAATGTAAATAAAAAGAAATTTATTTATAAAATTTACAGTAGGTTTTCAAAGTGGCCACCTCTAGCCTCAATACACATTCTACACCTTCTTAGAAAATTTTCTTTCAATCGCATAAAACCTGCCCTGTTCTTTCTTAGGACACGTTCGGCTTCTCTTAAATTAACCAAACGAAAAAATCGATGGGATTAAGGTGGCTCTTGACCAACATCTAAAGCTAATTTTCATTAATTTTCAACATTTTCTATAACTTGATCAGAAAAATCTTAAAATGGCAAAAAATAATTTTGTAGTAAATGTCTTGTTCTTTGATTTTTTCCACCTCGATGACTTTGAAGGCTAATTCTAGCAGAAGTAGATTGTTAAGTACCATTTTTTATCAATGATTCTAAAAGTTGAGCGCAGTTTTCAGGCATACTAAGAAACCGTGAATTAGCCATTCTACATTTTTAATTTTGATTCGAGAATTAAGATCATAATCCAATTCACGTAACTTTTTCACTTGAGACCAACATTTCCATAATTTTTATCAAAGTAACGAATCTGGTTATTTTATGTATAAAAGTACAAGTCATGGAGATAAAGTTACAGAAAAATTTCACAGAGAAGTCTTGTACTTTTTTTTCAATATCTTTTTTAAGATGGTCAAGTCGAAAATTCTCAAAGTTCATAAAAAAATTCATAAGTCGAAAACCGTGAAAAATCGCATAACATACATGGGGGTGATTCGAATAGCACATGACACGAGGACCTGTTTTTTTCTTTTTGACGTCAATCTCTTGGCCACCCTGTATATTGGAAATGAACGAATTCAGGAAGTAGAAAACCATAAATAACTAGGTCTTATTTTCGTTCTGTGAGTTTGTTTAGGATCAAGATGGCGCTCTAGTCTGGGCTTGCAGAATGCGATAACTGTCTTGTGATTATTTTCCCAAGTATTATATTCGAAGCCGTAATGATCCCTTTAGGAGGATAAAAACGAAATGCGATTAAACTTAGCGCCATTTCGAAACATATTTTCTTTATTGGGGTAGAGGTGTTAACTCGCAGAATGTTCGAGGAAAAAAATTGGACCATACGATGTGGTGGCAGTCTCCGAGAACGAGGGGGCAATTGCAACTGGAGTATTATTTGAGTAAAAAAAATTATACGGCAATAAGAAAACGTATACTCCATTCACTTTTATAATGTATCTCGGTTTGCCATGATTCAGGTTTATCAAGTTTTTTTACTCAAAACTGATGCAGGTTGATACTCGACGTTGCCAATGCTAAATACTTACAATCTATTTACTGTTTATTTATTTGTTTCATAACCCACTAAAATTGAGTTGAGGATTTTATTTTGGATCGCCAGATCTGTTTGTAACCCCTTTATGAATAAATAAACAAAAACTCTTTTTCAACTTTGTAAATGGAGTTCTTTTAAGGTTTAACTCTGACACAGGTTTCGTAGTAGTACTACATTTTCATACTGGAGTATTTAAAGTTGTGCAGAAAGATATTCAAATGTCTTCTGTGGGTTTATTTTTTGAGGATTTTGAGAAGTGGGGAATTCCACTGTTTGTTTATAAGTTCTTCTGTCGGATTATTCGAGTACTTTGATTCTTTTTAAGAATGAACTATCACAATATAACGGACTATTCTGTCCATTATTTTTCAGTAAAATTTCAACACTCGATTCTTGATTTCCGTACAGAAAGAACATAAGTAACTGAATATTCCAACCATGTTTATAAACGTGAAATATTTCCAGTTTCATCGGAAAAAAAAGTTTCCTCAACATTCGCCAGGTCTTTGGAATTATTGAATTCACATAATATTTTCTCAATTTCATTATTTTCCCAAAGTAAATAAACATTTCGATAAATACGTAAGTACTACGACTTCTATGAAGGAAGGTCAACGTTGCTTATCCAACTCACAAAAAAATGACTATAACCTAACATTTTCAAAATATACACGGTGAAATGTGTCAGAATTTCATTGCCAGCCGGGATACATTATAAGAGCGAATGGAGTACAGTCTGATTATTCTGATAGGTTTTTGGGGAACAGTACAAAGAATTCGAAAACTAATCAGCTGCGAAATATAGATTTGGCACCCAAGGTGAGGATCGTATTCCGTAGATGACTGACACAAAGCTTCATTCACTCGTAACTGAATAACACCTCTTGAAATTGAACTATGATGGCTATAATCATAATCCAACCCTGGTGCTCCATTTTTCTCAGGATCAAAGCTTATGAAGGTTCAGGCTCTTTAAGGTAATATTCATAAAGACCTCATTTTCCTCTGTACAGCTGTTCTCGCATACAATAGTGTCACAGCCCGTCAACTGGAAAAGAAATTTTACGTTCAATGACTTCGTAATGTACTCGGATTAGCTGTTGGATAAGGAAATTCCATCTGGATGGTTTAGCGTCATACAAAAGAATTAGATGATGAGTTCCTTGACGATTTCACGGGGTGTAGAGATGAAAATGAAACTCGGCAATTCCAGGTGTGACAAACGAATTCTGATGAGAAGAAAACAGAATAATTCTGTTTACTCTTTCTGGACAGATAGATTATCCTTCAACTTCAACCATTAAACTACCTAAACGGATTGTTTTACTTAAACTTCAGTAATTTATTCGTTAGATCAACAATTTTCGAATGTGCTTCTCTCCTTGGTAAATAATAAAACATTTGATTCTACAAAATAGTGCTAAAGATGAAATCGATGCACTTTCGCAAACTGGAATATGAAAAATGCCTTGAGAATCCGGATAAATCAACATTGGGAACACTAAGAGAAGAATTTATGTATGAGAATTCCTTTTAGTGATCCCAATGGATCAAACAACATAACCGGTGTTGTCTACTGAATCAAACAAAGAAGTTCGTTCTCACAGAACATGTTTTGATGATGATGATAATCAGAAGTTATTACTGAAGAATTAACATGGCTACCAAAGAAATTTATAAGCATAAAATTAACATGTGCGAGAAATAGGAGACCCTTTTTGTTCAAAATACATGTTATTCTTGTTTCAAATATTTGTCAAAGTCATAATCATAGTAGAGCAATTGTTTCAACGATCACAAAGGCTAGATTATCCTTAAGTTTGATTATACCAAATTTCACTAACATAGAATTGTCCTGGACGGCACTGAAGGCGGAGGGACTCACTGAGGTCCTTCGAACCTGAAAGCCGAATTGCGCTATGGCCCTTTCAGCATCAACAGCCAAGATTTGCGTCATTAATATTCAGTCAAGCGACAATGTCGATGTCGCCAGATCATGACGACTGTTATTGGGATTTAATAACCCAAACTTCCATGCCAGCTCCGCGTTTATGTCTCATGAATTGCATCAAGCCGTTTTGTATTATTTCGTAACCCGAACGGGAGTGTACACGGTAATTCCAGGTTCTATGGAAATTGGGCACTGGACCCTGGAGGCCCGGAATTTAGTCGTCATAACCCGATCCTTTAGCACACTGCCGTCTGACGTAGGTATTATGAAGTCTCGTCAACGCAACTTTAATATCTCTGGCGGGCTGGTGTGCACACCTGAGATACTCTGTGAGGAAATTTGGCGCAGCGTTGATTAGTTTTGCCCTTGACGTATCCGTCATAACATAAGAACTTTTGTGGGAGTAATAGCGGAGATGAGTTTGTATGAAGTTGAATTGGGGAATAAGCCAGTCTTGTTATTATTATTAGTACTTCACATGGTTCCTGGATCTCAGAACAAGAGGATATAGTTCACGAAACACATACCTAATCCTTTGTGATAAATCTTTCATTATTTCCAAATTGTAAATCACAACTGCAGCTATAGATGTTGATTACATCGAAGTAAAATACTCTAGTTTCGTTTTTTTATTTATTTTATGATAACAAGATCCTGAACAATAAGGAGAGGAGTAGATACACGAGGATTATGATCAGAGTCCACTTTTGGTCGAAACTAAACTGTTAGTACCAACTGGTAGAGTTTTTCAAGAGCTTTCGTTTGATTTTTACCATGATCATCAGAAGCCAACCTAGTTTTTACTCAACAATATCTTAGTCAAATACATAATATAAATGTATAGTTTTCAGCGTAATTTGTATGCATGTTTTAAGTCTCACAATTCAAATCCTGCGATTTGTAGTTTTTGTGACTCTTATCGTTATTCCTGTGTACTCTTCATATGTATGGAAAGTAATCATAAATTTTTCTCGAAAAGATATGAAAATCTGTATAATATTGACAAGCTTTGATTAAAAATATGAATTATAGAAATAGATACATAAAACCCATGTTATTTTTATAAACAACTTCATGATATTCTCTTGAGAATCTGAAAGGTCTGCAAATGGAACCTGGAATCTTGTAGATGTTTGGTGCTAGGTATCCAAAATTTCTTAGGGATATGATTTTCGAATCGAAGCTATGTTTTTGGTTGGTTTTCTTCTTGTGTTTCGTCCCTGACATACATTGACATTGAATTGATGATTCCTTTTTTATGAACGTAGGAGTAGATTTTCGATGTATGTAAATTCCGTATACTAGGTGTCTTTGTTGAGTATAGAGGTTTTGCTGGATATAATCTCTCAACAGCATATATTTCTTTTGAGAGATATTTATGTGCGATTTCAAATTCAAATCACAGTGTATTATTATAAAGTCCTCTCCACACAAATATACCATATCGGAGTATTGATGCGGTCAGGGATGTATAAAACAGTCTTTTCTTAGGATGTTTTCAATACAGTAAAATGTAGGTATCATATGTCTGAATCCATTTGAAAGAGATTCTCTATGAAAATTCCATTGGAGATGTTGACCGCAAATGAAGCCTAGGGTTTGAGGACTGATTCTTGGGTTTGTTCATTTCTGATTTATAAAGATGTAAATTTGTGGCAGAAAGTCATTGTCAACACATAATGCTATAAATTTCATTCATGTTCTACTCAAATTTTCTTCAACACAACTGTTATCTTTTATGATCAGAGCTGTATCATCAGCATACAGAGTGTGACAGCCAAATGGGATAAATTCGATAACGAATAAATGAGGGGGTGTGAGGAAAAACACTCGGACACGTCGATTCGTAATTTCAAATGCGCTTATTTTTTAAGAAAATAAAAATATATAGGGTGTTCCATGCGACCGTGGCCAATTCCAACTTTCTTATTTCAAATGCAACCCCCTGTATATTATTTATTTTTTGGATTCCTCAGGAAATTCTAGACATAATTCATGTACAATGTCCTATACCTATCTTCAACGTTTTCGGAAATATTAAGTGTTGTATTTTTCACAAAAATTAACATTTCAAATGAAAATCATTTTATTTCACAAATTCGATACATAACACACATTACTTATTTCCCATTCACCTCTTGATATGAAGAAAGTAAGCAATAACGCCTGAAATGTTGAGTAACGATAGAAGACAATTCTACACCAGATTCGCATGTTGCCAAGACGTTCGCGGCGAGCATTTTGAACATTTCCTACATTGACATTAATGTTTTTTGTTGTTTTTTTTAATAATTAGGAAATAATGTATTACTTATTAGGTTTTAAGTGTAATGTACCGAATTTGTGAAATAAAATAATTTTTATTCAAAACGTTGATTTTTGCAATAAATCTGAAAACACTAAATACTACGAAATAGTTGAAGATAAAGTTGATATTGGCGACGGTCACATGGAACACCCTATGTAATATTTTTTCTTGAAAAAAATGCGCATTTAAAACTACAAATCGACGTGTCCGAGTGTTTTTCCCAACACGCCTCCATTTATTCGTTATCGAATTTATTCCATTTGGCTGTTACACTCTGTATGATGAAATTGAAACTTCCAGTTGAATTTCGTTAGAGAACTAGTAGAGCCCTAGATCTATCGATTAATTAGTTATCCTTATCGGTAGATCTCTGAAAAACGTGTGATTTTATGGGCGAAATGTCAAAGTTTGATCAATTTTCCTGAAGAAATGAAATAATTATGAAAAATATGAATACCAAGCTATTTTGCATTGACTTCTCTTCTTTTGATCTGTATATTTACATCACGGCCCCAATATATGTGAAAAAAGTTTTATCGGATTTAAGATTGTCCTTTTTGCTATATTTTTTTGTGATGTTTGCAATTTTTTTTAAAATACTTCCACATCTTCTAGAGAATCGAAATTTCATCCACGTATGGATCGATTATTCTTCTTTTCGACCGTATAAAAATTTCCTAACTGTATCGCAGCTTCGCTGCGATTTCAATATTCTTTTGGATTCACTCTTTCGACAGATTCCCTCAGGTCTGTCCACAGTGTTACCATCTTAGTATGGTATAGAAAGAATGAAAAGAATTGAACCAAGAATTTTTACCTGCGGTATTTCCATCTTGATTTCTATTTAATCACTGAATATGTTCCATATTCTTGTTTATGAATTTCACTCAGTTTATCTTCTGAGAAGAGTTTTTTCGGGATCAGAGCTGAAGATTCCTTTTAGAACAGAATTCCCTACCACTACATCTTCCCATATTCCCCTTAATCCATAAAAACAAAGCACCAGATCCCTTAACAGCCCCATTCGCTCCACCCATATTCAACAAGTACAATAAAAATTACGCAGCAGAAACGAAATTAATTTTACGTAACGGTACTCAACATTTATCTTCCCAGGGCGAAGAGCAATGATACTATGTAACAAAGACGCTGCTATGTAGCTCATAACGTTTCCATCGTAAACCGGCTATACAAGGGTCGTAAAGGGTGCGAAGTTCTGGAGAAAAACCACCCATCTTCTCACTGTAATAATTTGGAAATCCCGGGGAGCTTGTATCAACAACATGGTTGAACGGGTAGAACTGTTATTTACGATATTTATGGTTTCTGAAAGATAGACAGACTTGTCAGATGCGATGATCGCCGGGAAAAATGGCAGCGGAGGCGTTCGACTGTGAATCGCTAACTTTTCCTTTCCCGATTTTCCGGAGGCCTTTGTTTCCTTAGGGGGTGAAAAAGTGAGGTTTTCGAATCGTTTGTTCGTGATGAAAAGCGATTAGGGCGATGGGCTTTCGTTGGATATCGTAAAGAACATAACAGAATTCTACCTCCCAGAACATTCATCGAACAGTTTCGAAATTTATTGCTAGTTCTATTTAATATTCGTCACTTGAATATACCTATAAAAATTAAATAGTCCAGCGAATTGAAATGAGCACAAAATCGATTTTTCTGAGCATTTTTATCCTTTCCTGGCGCAATAGGAAATATGAGAATTATTCAAAACGTCGTGAACCAAAGTGATTGAATTAGGGTACTGCAATTGGTCCTTGGTATACGTGCAAAATTTTGAGTCAATTGGACCTCTTGAAGTAGTTGGATGCACCAACAGACAATTTTAGACTGAAATTCCTGTGAATTTTGCATGGTATCCATGTGTTTTCTGAAAATAATCGAATAAAAGAATGTCATCCATTGCAGTAACAACTTATCCGAACCGTTAGAACCTGAAGAAGAATCCGCCCAGCTGGATACTCTCAGAGCGAAGTGGCGCAGTAAGGAGCTGCATGGAAGATTCCACGCCAGCATGAACCATCCTGAGGTGGATAAAACAAAATGTAATAGGAGGGCTAACTTGAAAGTAATAAAATAAATATCCCTTTCTAAAATTAGGACTTGAACGTTTCTTCTTTTCCGTAATAATTCAGTGATATTTTTAACACCCTTTATTTTACTCGGGAAATCTCCCGAGAGAAAGCCCAATGATTTAATTGATCGATTTAAACTTCGGGAACTCAATACCCCGGTGATAAAAAAATTATTGAGACGGTTATCAAGGCCTATACAGGATATCTGGCGAGACGTTAACGATTAAAATTGTTACTTTTTCGGTTCGAATTTCGTCTGCAACAGTGAAGATAAGGAAATTAGGGTTCCGCTAACTAAGTGTTAGTTTATGCTACGTCTGCTGGGGGACCATAATATTTTTACGATGCGGCATTTTTCAAAAACATTGCGTGGGAAACCCTTTTATCTCTATAGAGATACTACCCATCCGCGATACGGTGGCAGGAAAGTCTTCAATTTGATTGGTTCATAAAAACAAAGATGGAAGAAATATTGATTTGATTGGTTTTGAAGCATTGACGGAAGAAAAACCTTTAATTTGACTGGTTTTTGGAGGAGACGAAGAGGGGAAAATCTTCGACTCGCTCCGGGGACGAAATAGGCAGTGGCTGGTGGAACCTCGAGGCGGAAAGGTTTCCAGTACTCGCGAATATGGTTACGAAAAAAATTTAGGTTGATTTGGAAGTTGCGGAATGGAGTAACTGCAGAAGTCTCAAACGGGGAGATTCTGAGTTGACTCGTTTGATATGTGTTTGATATGTTTTTAGTACGGTTTTAGAATTAATTTAGTTTTGCAGTTATTCGGAAGACGGCGTTGGAATAGCTCATAAAAAGTTCTTGGTTTTATTTTTGAAGTCTTGGAAAATCAGTCTTGAACAGAGACATAAAAAGTGTTAAGTTAAAATTAGTAAAGTCTCTAAATTATTTGGAATTATTTAAATCGCGTATCGTCGGTATATTCGGGAGTGAAGGTTAATTTTTGTGAAAAACGAGTGGGTGCCGTGTCTTCGTACCTAATCTGTCTGTTGCAGGAAAGAAGCAACGTCGTAGAACATCCTCCTAGGTTCATCATTTTTGGGATTATTGGTCCAGGAAAAAGGTCAGATAAATTGTTTATGCTTAGCTTGCCCGCCCAAATTATATTTATGGTCCAGAGTCCTGAAACCTTTCACAAGTCATAGTTTCATAATTTTTGTATCCTCGTTAAAGCGCATTATTATTTTTGTAATCACCCTTAAGAAGTCGAAGGTTTAAGTGGAGTTTTTTTTTCTGTTGAGAAAACTCAGGTTTATTTGAAAGATTCCGGGGAAACTATTGTTGAGTTTCCCCTTTTCTATGTGAAGTTTAAGAGGGATTATTTTCCGTTTTCTTGTTTGGGTATAGAAAGTTTACTTGGTATTGTAAATTCTGGTGGTTATTATTTTTGGGGTTATTTTGAGAAGCCCTTTTATTTCTGTCGATAACTTGGATATAATAATTTGATATAATTTGGAATTCACACTGATGTTGATTTAATTTCGATGAATAGATCTGCCTTTGTAATTTAAAGCTAATTCAACAGTTATACTTGAGGGGATTATTTACTTTCGAATTAAGAAATATCTGAACATTTGATAATTTGAATCATTTGATTTAAGTAACACATATCTAATTTGGTGAGAATTTGTTTAGTTTGATTTGGTTTAATATACGTCTTAAATTTAATCTAAAAGGTTTTCATTTACCATCCCTCTCCCTAGAAAATAATTTTAAACACCAAGACCTGACCCAAGTGCGTTGGGCCGATCCCACACTTTCTTCCGTCGGAAGAAAGAACTTCAAAATTTTAATTAACATCTTTTACTTTTCTTTAAGTAATAACACCCTTGATTGGTGGAAAGCCGCTCTTCCGTCCAATCACTAAGAGGGTGCTTTTTACATATGGTGACAGCGGTGGGATTGTTTAATTTTTCGGGGAAGAGTTTTTTTTTGTGTAATTTAAAATTTGTTGAATTTTCCGGTAGATAGAAAGTCTTTTTGGTTTTGTGTATGTTGCATCAGTGTGAATATAAAGGTTACTAGAGTTAAATGTGTTAAATTTTCCAAGGGAGGTTTTTAGAGAGATTTGTTTTTGAGAAATTTAGAGAAAATTTTGAGGTGTAAGGAAATTTTATCGTTTGTTTCATGGGTGATCGACGCAGGGTGTATTGACTTGTTGGAAGATTTCCGGATGAAGGTTTTCAGGTACTCATTGATTTTAAATTGAATTGGATTATTTTCGTTTGAATGTATACTTATGCCTATGAATTCGAGTTTATGTTTTAAGAATTGCGATTGGTAGGAACAGAGTTCAGGTTTGAATTAAAGTAAAGAAAAATTATTGATCTAAAGGTTCTTGTTTTTGAGTTATTGAAGAATTGAGTGAATACAGTTGGTTTTTCTTTGAATAAATTCAAGTTTTCTTTTCTTTTGGAATTATTATAGGACAGTTCATATTTCTGTGATGTTCTATCATTTTAAGTGAAAGATTTTTGATAGAGTCAAGTTGAATATCAGATTTTAAGAATTTAAAGAGGTTTTAGATTCATTGCGGTCTTATAAGGGAAAGAAGGCATAAGTTTTTCTTACAGGACATTTATTTTTCTTCCAGGACATTGTTTTTCTTTCAGGACATTGTTTTTCTTTTTCAGGACGTTGAATTTTCTGATTGTTGAATGTGTATGATAAAGTTTTCTGTTTCAGGAGGGTTATGAATTTTTCTTTTGAATTTTGCTTTAATTGATTGCTATCAGTGAAAATTTTTGATTGATTTTATTTCAGGGCGTATTACATGAAAATTTTTCTTTTGGTTATTCTATCCATTTATTTGATTTTGTTTGAAGGTGTTGGTTTTTCTATTTGCGATATAGCGGATCAAATTTTGTTTCAGGAGGTCTATTTTTGTTTTTTTGAAAATTATTGTGCTTTTATCGATTGATTGAAATTTTTGATTGATTTTCTTTCAGGGCGTATTGCGTGAAAATTTCTGGTTATTCTATCCATTGTTCCGATTATTTGCGATTTCGTTTGACGGTCGAAAAAGTTTGCTTTTATAAAATAATATCATTTGGTTTTGTTTTGAGTTTGACTTGGAGAATAAGTGAACTTGGCTTTCCTTGCTCTAAGTCGACTTTGAAATTTTGGGAAACATTTTGATAGAAGGAAAATTTTTAATTTTTTTTCAAGTTGGGTTATTTTGAAGGTTCAAGAATCGGGAAAAGTTTAAATTTGGTTAAGATTTTAGTAAAAGAGCCGCTGATCGTGACCTTTTGAGTCCCAGAAAAGTTAAATAGAATTATTCTTTATTTCAGGAGGTTTTGTGTATTTTTCTTTTTCAGGAATCCGACACTTGGTAATTTTCTCGTTTTTTTGGGGTTGCATCAATTTTTTTTTCAGAGTTTTCTTTTGAGTTTTTTTTGGTGTGTTGGTCTGTTTTTGAACTCGTTTTCAGGTGATTTGTTTTATTTTGGGTGTTTCGAGTAAGACTGTATGAATCGGAATTGTTAGGGTATCATTTTGCTATTTTTTTTATTTGAGAAATTTAAAGTCGTAATCCTGAGCGTATTTCAGTCCTGTTGAAATTGAAAGTTGAAAATCTGAAATTATTCATTGCTTTGGAAAGTAAATAATTTATTGAGTACATTGAAAAATCATATTTTGGTTACGATAATTGGGTTCTGGTTAAATTTTTGAAAAATGGCTCAACCAGTTGGTGCATCCAACATGAATGTTCCCGCGGGTCACATAATACCTAGGTACTCGCCAGGTATGCTATCGACTACTTTAGAGTGTTTTTATGGGAAAGACGCAACGAGGTATTTTGAACAATTAGAATTGCTGGGAAAATTATACGGATGGGATGAAAAGGTCTTGCTTATCCTTCTCAAACTTAAGCTCGAAGGCGAGGCTTATAACTTTTTCAAATCCGATGCCACCTTTGACATCCTGAATTATAATGATTTAAAGAATAGGTTTGTTAAGAAATTTACGAAGATTAGGTTGCCGGGAGAAAATCAATGGATTTTGAGTCAATGCTATCAGCGTCAGGACGAGGATGTGTCCTCGTTCTGCACTAGATTACGCACGGTGGGAGCAAATTTATTGAGCGAGGATCTGGCCGGAGCGTTAAGGGATGAAGAACCTGGAATAAGGAAGAAGAACCGGGACTTAATATTGAATCAGTTCAAGATAGGACTGAGAAGGGACGTAATGAGGGAAATTGGGATTTACTTATTGAAGGAGGAAAACTTGGACCTGGAAAGGGCAGAGGAATTAGTTAGGCTACAAGAGACCACCAGTAGAATGTTGCAAGGGAGGTCGGTAAATATGAGGGTATCGACAGTTGACACCGAAAAAGTGTGTCAACTGTGCGATAAAGAAGGTCACACCGCGAAGGGGTGTGGAAGTATTAGGCAGAACCGAAGAAATGGGGAAAGAGACAGCTGGAGGACATGCCATTCTTGTGGCCAAACAGGCCATTTCGCGAGGGATTGCTGGAATATCAATCAAGAAGGAAAATTGACACAGGGAGTGTGTCATAATTGTAACAAGCAGGGACATTGGGCAAGGGAGTGCCCTAACAAAAGTACGGATAGAGGACAGGAGCCAAAAACGTACTTTGGCATCCAATTAGGGAGGAAGAAAGATAAAGAGGAACAAACCTGTATGGAAGGTGAGGAAATAGAGGAGATTACCGAAGTGGTACAACGAGGAAGTACAAGTTTAGGAGACCACTATCCCAGGAGAGACTGTCACGAGGACAGTGGAAAAATGGAACATTTTTATGTTCAGAGGAGAGTCCAGGAGGACATTAAGGAAAAAGGAGTAAGGGTCGAGGTTGATGAGGCGTTCAGGGATACCAGTGTTAGCACCCAGACGGAGGGTGCAGAGGGAGCCGACAGCAATGGACTGTCGAAGGGTGACACCATAAGGGAATGGAATGGTGACGTCACCGGGTCAAACGAGAATAACGAAGGGGAGCTTCGTTGGGATCGCAATTCACCTTCGACTCTAGGAATAGATGGGAACAGGAAGAAAGGCGGAGACTGCGCCGATGGTTTAGGAACTAAGGAACATGTTAGAAGGGAATTAACCATAGAGGAAGATCGTACCTGGGAAACCGACGTTGTGTTGATATCTGCGTTTAATATCTCCGCGCGTTCGGAAAAGGTGGTAGAGGCCAAACTGAGGAAGGAGATAAAGGGGACGGACATAGTCTGCGAACCCATGGAGTTGGGTATCGCTCAAGTATATGTCGCAACCTGTCCCACGAAAAACAGGGAAAATACGGTGAGGAAGAAACAGAAACTCGTAAAAACAGTGAGTTACGAGAAGAAACGATCGGTAATGGAAACCATACCATTACGACGATCTTCGAGGGCAAGGCGCCCTCCGGACCCAGGGAAAAACTGTCTAGGAATACGGGTAGCGAGAAGGCAACTCTTCAATTGCCTTCCAGGAGAAGTGAGGCGACTCCTGCCCATTTCGTTAGATTCCAAGGATAAACTAGTCAGGAACTCGGGTAGCGAGAAGGCAACTCTTCAACAGCCTTCCAGGAGAAGCGAATCGACTCCTGCCCATTTCGTTAGATTCCATGGATAAATAGGACCGGAATTCGGGTAGCGAGAAGGCAAGTAATCGACGGCCTTCTAGGAGACATGAATCAACTCCTGCCCATTTCGTAGATTCCAGGGGCTCACTGGCCCGGAGAGCCACCGTTTGAAAAGGGTCCCTGTTCTGGGTTACGAACACCCCCCCCCCCCCCTAAATCATTTTTAATTTTCGAATTTCGCAACAGTTGAATTAAGTCTTTAAGTTTTTTTTTTATATATTTTTTCGAAAGAGTGTTGCGGAAATTATTTTTGAAATAATCTTGGTAAAATATTGCGTTTTGTGTTCCACAACAAAAAGCAGATCTGATTGTATTATTTGTGGTATTCTTCCTCGGATGATTAGGAATGAATCATGTAACTTATCATAGGAGGACGAATAGGGAAGAAAAAGGGATTCATATTTATGTTGAGTTATGTCTTGAGTTGTGAAAAGGATTTCGTAATACTAATTAGCAAAATTGTGGAAGTTTTAATTTTTGTTGATGTTGTTGTATTTGTAAATTTTATGTGAAACAGGTTTCAAGAGGATCCAAATCAATTAGCAGTATGGGAAAGGTACTGACCTAAGCCAGAGGAATGACCTTATTCGTAAAAGTAAACAGTGCTGAGACGCTAATCGCGTACGCGTGTGCGAAGATAAACGACGAAGTAACAATTAAACAATGTGTCGAGATAACTTGAGTGATTCCGCATTGCGGGATGCATAGACGTAGCTTAATCGTGGCCGAGGGTATAATTAACTTCATTTACCGGTTGAAAGCCGTGGAAAATATTATCGTCAGACGAGTAGCAGGAGTGGAGACCACTGATCAAGGCTTCTCAACGATTCACATGTTCAACTCAGAAGAAAAAAAAAATGGCCCACAACACAGCCAGACAATTATGGGGATGATTCACTTATATCACCTGTTCATGAGCGGACTCATGGGTTTCTATGCGACATTCCGAATCATAAAGTACAGGATAGGAATTACATCAAACGACTGCACCTATATTATGAGGTATTTGGATATGAAATGATCCTCTTGGCCAGCCTGTGGAATACTTTGACATTTATTGGCCTGTGCTTCATCCATGTGGATTATGAATCGACACAGAAATCGACAAGAAAACGCGACAAGAAGTACCGATACCGAGGCGAACTTAACAACAACAACAGGGAGATCACCCGGGTTGTACCCTGTTTTGAATACGAACGGCGCGCATTGGACAGAGGGAGCAAACGAAGGTCGCGAACCGGGTATGTGTTCAGTGTAATTGACATTCCGCGCAGCATAGTAAACATTGACATCAACACCAAAGTGCGGTACGCTAGTTACGAGAGACTAGGTCGTCGAGTATCTTCGAAAGGTCGTTCTCGAGGTGAAGGTCAGTCCCTATCTCTGGAGGAAATAAATATATGAAAGTGGTCAGAGCCGGACTAAGGAAATTGTGTTGTGGCCGCGGGTGAAATTTTGAAATTCGAGAAATAGACACTTATAGACTCCATTTAGGAGAAGTGAAAGGTGAAAGGCAGGATTTGCCTAATTTTTCTTTTTTGAAGGACTTGATTTATGAGCATTATGTTATGCTGCATCGAACTTTGTATTTTTTTTTCTTTTTTTGATATTGTTTGTCTTGGACTTGGATTAATTAGTTGAGCAAGATTGATATTTAGTTTTAAGGCATGTTGCATGAGAGTTAGGAGTTCTAAGTTTGGTATAATCAAGTTGTATAACTGTCGGAATGTTTTTTAATGGAAGACAAGGGACTTTTGGACTATTGAGGAATGACGGTAAGGGAAAAGTTATGGCAACCGATGCCAAAACTTTTTCAAAGGGGAGGATATTTGTAATAGGAGGGCTAACTTGAAAGTAATAAAATAAATATCCCTTTCTAAAATTAGGACTTGAACGTTTCTTCTTTTCCGTAATAATTCAGTGATATTTTTAACACCCTTTATTTTACTCGGGAAATCTCCCGAGAGAAAGCCCAATGATTTAATTGATCGATTTAAACTTCGGGAACTCAATACCCCGGTGATAAAAAAATTATTGAGACGGTTATCAAGGCCTATACAGGATATCTGGCGAGACGTTAACGATTAAAATTGTTACTTTTTCGGTTCGAATTTCGTCTGCAACAGTGAAGATAAGGAAATTAGGGTTCCGCTAACTAAGTGTTAGTTTATGCTACGTCTGCTGGGGGACCATAATATTTTTACGATGCGGCATTTTTCAAAAACATTGCGTGGGAAACCCTTTTATCTCTATAGAGATACTACCCATCCGCGATACGGTGGCAGGAAAGTCTTCAATTTGATTGGTTCATAAAAACAAAGATGGAAGAAATATTGATTTGATTGGTTTTGAAGCATTGACGGAAGAAAAACCTTTAATTTGACTGGTTTTTGGAGGAGACGAAGAGGGGAAAATCTTCGACTCGCTCCGGGGACGAAATAGGCAGTGGCTGGTGGAACCTCGAGGCGGAAAGGTTTCCAGTACTCGCGAATATGGTTACGAAAAAAATTTAGGTTGATTTGGAAGTTGCGGAATGGAGTAACTGCAGAAGTCTCAAACGGGGAGATTCTGAGTTGACTCGTTTGATATGTGTTTGATATGTTTTTAGTACGGTTTTAGAATTAATTTAGTTTTGCAGTTATTCGGAAGACGGCGTTGGAATAGCTCATAAAAAGTTCTTGGTTTTATTTTTGAAGTCTTGGAAAATCAGTCTTGAACAGAGACATAAAAAGTGTTAAGTTAAAATTAGTAAAGTCTCTAAATTATTTGGAATTATTTAAATCGCGTATCGTCGGTATATTCGGGAGTGAAGGTTAATTTTTGTGAAAAACGAGTGGGTGCCGTGTCTTCGTACCTAATCTGTCTGTTGCAGGAAAGAAGCAACGTCGTAGAACATCCTCCTAGGTTCATCATTTTTGGGATTATTGGTCCAGGAAAAAGGTCAGATAAATTGTTTATGCTTAGCTTGCCCGCCCAAATTATATTTATGGTCCAGAGTCCTGAAACCTTTCACAAGTCATAGTTTCATAATTTTTGTATCCTCGTTAAAGCGCATTATTATTTTTGTAATCACCCTTAAGAAGTCGAAGGTTTAAGTGGAGTTTTTTTTTCTGTTGAGAAAACTCAGGTTTATTTGAAAGATTCCGGGGAAACTATTGTTGAGTTTCCCCTTTTCTATGTGAAGTTTAAGAGGGATTATTTTCCGTTTTCTTGTTTGGGTATAGAAAGTTTACTTGGTATTGTAAATTCTGGTGGTTATTATTTTTGGGGTTATTTTGAGAAGCCCTTTTATTTCTGTCGATAACTTGGATATAATAATTTGATATAATTTGGAATTCACACTGATGTTGATTTAATTTCGATGAATAGATCTGCCTTTGTAATTTAAAGCTAATTCAACAGTTATACTTGAGGGGATTATTTACTTTCGAATTAAGAAATATCTGAACATTTGATAATTTGAATCATTTGATTTAAGTAACACATATCTAATTTGGTGAGAATTTGTTTAGTTTGATTTGGTTTAATATACGTCTTAAATTTAATCTAAAAGGTTTTCATTTACCATCCCTCTCCCTAGAAAATAATTTTAAACACCAAGACCTGACCCAAGTGCGTTGGGCCGATCCCACACTTTCTTCCGTCGGAAGAAAGAACTTCAAAATTTTAATTAACATCTTTTACTTTTCTTTAAGTAATAACACCCTTGATTGGTGGAAAGCCGCTCTTCCGTCCAATCACTAAGAGGGTGCTTTTTACAAAAATCCAATATCTACCTGACTGCTGGATACCTCTTCCCTGAGACTGAGGGAGCCATGTTGGCCATTCAGGATCAGGTGATACCAACCAGAAACTACTCGAAGTTCATAATGAAACAACAGGTCGAGAACACTAAATGCAGAATCTGCAATGGATGCGAGGAAACTGTCCAACACCTGTCGAGTGGCTGTTCTCTTCTTGTGCCTTCCCAAATATCTATTTGGGAAGGCACAACAATATGGGAAAAGTAGCCCATCAGATGCTCACCCTAAAGTGGGGAATAACCGACAAATTCGTGCCCCACCATAAGTACACGCCGGTGGGACTGGCCGAAAACAACCTGGCAAAAATATACTGGGACTTCCCCTTCGTTGCGGACAGACCATTGGAGCAAAACCGTCCTGACATGGTTCTGTGGTACAAGCAGGAGCGGCGTCTAATGATCATAGATTTTGCGGTGCCCCTTGACCATAACATGGCTCAAACATACACAACCAAAATTAACAACTATACAGAATTGAGTAGAGAATTAAAAATTTTATGGGGACTTAAGAAAATTGAAATATACCCACTCATAATTAGCTCCAATGGCCTCGTACATGTTAATACTGTGAAGCACCTGGCCGAGCTCCAGCTACCTAATGACACCCTCACATGGATGCAGAAGGCTGTCGTGCTGGGAACGGTGGCTATAATCAGACAAGTAGTTTTTCCCCGGTGACTACTACGCCAGCTCTTGGATTAAAAATCCCGGGCTGTCGTAAAAGAAGTTTCCACTTTTAGTGTGAATTATAAAAAAAAAAAAAAAATCATATCAGCATATCACACAGTACCTCTGTTCGAAATATGACTGATTTTAAATCTCAATTTCTGGGTGAAAAATGATAAAGAGGTTGGACCGCCGAAAAACACCATACTTGACGATAAAAAAAATATATCCGGAAGGTTCTAACAGCGTTAATGATTGAAAAAGTTATTCAAGGCATTCAAATCTTCCATAATAGTCATTTTGGGGATCGATAACACCCATACCATGAATGATCTGAGCATGTGAACAAAACTTGAGAATGAAATATCGACAAAAATAAAACAAAAAAATTCTTCACTTATGAGTGGTACATGGCTGACTTTGGTAGGTATAGAAATATAGGTTTTAAAGGTCGCTGATTCTAGTAAAAAATATTTCAGAGCTCTAACTAGCATAGTTAAGATTTCCACCTAGGAAATTGAATTTTTGTCAAAATTTTAAACTGTCAGAACTTCTGCCCGACTTGTCGTATCTACCGACGGTCCACTGTCACGGCAATGATCGATGTACTCGATGAGATTGTGGAGGGATATAACAGTGGTGAAGATGTTGAGATTTCCTGCATGGACCTCAGTAAGGCTTTTGATAGCGTTCCACATGAGATCCTGTTGCATAAGCTTCAATATTATGGCATCAGAGGCAAAGCCTACGATATATTGGAGTCCTACTTATCAAATCGATCCCAAAAGGTCAAATGGGGAAAGACCTTCTCTAACACCATGAAAGTCGAGACCGGAGTACCACAGGGTTCCATATTGGGACCAATTTTGTTCGTACTTTTCACCAATGACTTACATGTCAATTTAGAAGCCGATAAAATCTGCAGCTACGCAGACGACACAGCAATCCTCAATAAATCGAAACATACTCAGGACAGTAGCAAGACATTAAAGTCCCTAGATGAGGCCAAAATATGGTATCACGCGAATGGTCTACAGATAAATACCGACAAAACCCAGAAGCTCACTTTTACCACCAGAAGGCACACGGATGCTTCTCTAACATACCTAGGAATAACTTTTCATTCTTCGCTTGTCTGGAGTGAATACATTGATGAACTGTGTGGAAGACTCTCGACAGCTATATTTCTGATTAGGAGGATGAGACAGATATCGAGTGTGGAAACCGCTAAACTCACCTATTTTTCTGCCTTTCACAGTCCAATGCTATATGGGATCATTCTGTGGGGACAAGGTTCCTACATTGAAAAGGTTCTCCTGAAACAAAAATGGGCAATCAGAACACTTTATGGGATGGATCGAACTGAGAGCTGCCGGGAGGTTTTCAGGAGGGAGAAGATCCTTACGGTTGTATCATGCTTCATACTTACCTGTGTGAAATATGTTCATCAGAATCGAGACAAATTTCCTACTAATTCTCACTTCCACAACTATAATACCCGCGAGAAAAATGACTTTGCTCTTCCACTCAATAGAATTAAGAAAACTCAGCAAGGTCCAAATTTCATATGCTTAAAGTTGTATAATAAATTGCCTGATACTGTCAAAACACTGAGTGAACAAAACTTCAACAGGAAAGTTAGGGAACTGTTACTGCAGAACACAATCTACAGTTTGGATGAATTTTAAAATATTTGTTTTATTTGTCTGAAATTTTTTGCGTGAATCAAGTTAGTCTTTCATAGTTTTTTGTTGACAAACCGTGGAATTCATTGACGGTGAATATTCATGATGTATAATTACCTTTATATTGTGTGTACACATTCATGAATAAATTATTATTATTATTATTATTACTAATTGTTTATATTTCTTCGATCAGCATATCTGACAGTATCTCTGTTCCAGATATGAGCGATTTTGCAAATTTCGATTTTTGGTTGGAAAATTAACAAGGGGTGAGACCCCCCAAAAACACCATATTTGTCAATAAAAAAATATATTTGAAAGGTTCTAACGGGGTAATTGATTCAAATAGTTATTTCATCCATTCAAATCTTCGATAGTATCTATTTTGCGTTTCGACAACACCCATACCACGAACGGTCTGAGCTTGTGAACAAAACTCGAAAATGAAATATCGAAAAAATTAAACGAAAATATTCATTAGTAATGGGGGCTAAATGGTCGACTTTGGTATCAAAATGTAGGTTTTCGAGGTCTCTGAATTCAATTAAAAATTATCCAGAGCTCTAACTAGCATAGTTTCTATTTTTACTCGTCGAATGGCATTTTTCGAAAAATTGAAAATTTCAAACTGTCAGAGCTTCCGTCCCTCATGCCGTATCCACAATTTGTTTATATTTTGTTGATCAGCTAAACTCAAAGTTTCTCTGTCTCAAATATGAGCGATTTTAGAAATCTCAATTTCTGAGTGAAAAATTACTAAAGTTTAAGTAAGACCCCCCAAAAACACCATATTTGTCAATAAAAAATATATCTAAAAGGTTCCAACGGCGTAAATTATTCAAAAAGTTTTTCCATCCATTCAAGTCACCGATAATAGCAATTTTGCCGATCGATAATACCCATACTACAGACGGTCTGACTTGTGAACAAAACTCGATAATGAAATATCGAAAACTTTAAAACGAACATATTCATCAGTAATGAGGGCTACATGGTCGACTTTGGTATCAAAATTTAGGTTTTCGAGGGCGCTGAATTCAATTAAAAGGAATCCAGAGCTCTATCTAGCATAGTTTAGAATTTCGCCTGTCAAATGGCATTTTTCGAAAAAATCGAAATTTCAAACTGTCATTGCTTCCGTTCGTCTTGTCGTATCCACAATTTGTTTATATTTTGTTGATCAGCTTATCTCAAAGTATCTCTGTTCCAAATATGAGAGATTTTAAAATCTCATTTTTTGGGTGAAAAATGACTAAGCGGTAAGACCCCTAAAACATCATATTTCTCCATAAAAAAATATATCTGAAAGGTTCTAACGGCGTAAATGATTCAAATAGTCATTCTATTCATTCAAATCTTCGATAATAGCAATATTGAGAATCGGTAACACCCATACCAAGAACGGTCTGAGCTTGTGAACAAAACTCGAAAATGAAATATCGAAAAAATTAAAACGAAAATATTCATTCGTAATGAGGGCTATATAGTCGACTTTGGTATCAAAATGTAGGTTTTCGAGGTCTCCGAATTCAATTAAAAAGAATCCAGAGCTCTTACTAGCATAGTTTAGATTTTTACTCGTCGAATGGCATTTTTTGAAAAATTGGAAATTTTTAAATGTCAGAGCTTCCGTTCCTCTTGTCGTATCCACAATTTGTATATATTTAGTCGATCAGCATATCTCAGTGTATTTCTGTTTCAAATATGAGAGATTGTAAAATCTCATTTTTTGAGTGAAAAATGACTAAGGGGTAGGACCCCTTAAAACACCATATTTGTCAATAAAAAAAATGAAATAGTTATTTCATTCATTTAAATCTTCCATAATAGTCTCACTACTTTCATCGAATCAGGTTTTAATAAGAAATTAAAAACAGGAACAGCATTCGTAGACTTATCATCGGCTTATGATACTGTTTGGAAAGATGGTTTAATTTTCAAACTTTTTAAGCATTTGAAATGTGGGAAAATGGTTGGTTTAATAGAGAATATGTTAACGGACAGGAGACTTCGTGTTTTTATTGATGGTGATAGTAGTAGTTTCAAGACTTTGAATAACGGACTTCCCCAAGGATCGGTGTTGTCACCCCTTCTTTTTAATTTATATCTGAGTGATATTCCTGATACTTCCTCCGAGAAATTCATTTATGCAGATGATATTGCTCTTGCCTTCCATCATTCTGATTTCAACATTCTTGAGAATACTTTAACTGAAGATTTAGAAATTTTGAGGAACTATTTTCTGGAATGGCGTTTATGCCCGAGTCCCACTAAAACGGAGGTGTCGTGTTTTCATTTGAATAATCACCAAAAACATAAAACTTTGAGGGTTAGTTTCAATAATACAGTTTTAAATCATAATTTCACTCCCAAGTATCTTGGAATAAAACTAGATTCTTTTTTGACTTTTAAGGCTCATTTGGAAAGTTTGCGTCTAAAGTTGAAGACGAGGAATAATATAATTCAAAAATTAGCTGGTAGATCCTGGGGTGCCGATGCTACCACTCTTCGTACGGCTGCTTTAGCCTTGGTTTTTTCTGCAGCTGAATACTGCTGTTCTGTTTGGTTGAATAGTTCCCATGTCCATAAAATTGATGGGCAACTTAATATTTCTATGAGGATTATAACTGGAACCATTAAATCTGCTCCATTAGCTTGGTTACCAGTTCTTTCTAACATAATACCTCCTCATATTCGTAGACAGGTTGCTGCCATGAAGTCCTGGGATAAATTTCATTCCTTTCCAAATTCATTTCCTATTGTGAGTTATATGCCAGATACAAGACTGGCTAGATTGAAATCTCGAAAACCTCTATGGATAAATGATTTTCTTTATTCTAGAAAAAATCATAAAGAAATTTGGAGTTCGGAATGGACTTCATATGATTTTTTCAATAAAAGTTTAATTCTCGATCCTTCTGAGAAAGTTCCCGGTTTTCATCTGTCTAGGAAAAATTGGTGTCTATTGAATCGTCTTAGGACAGGTCATGGACGTTGTAATAGTATGCTTTTCAAATGGAATGCCATTGATAGCCCGAGATGTGAGTGTGGGCATGAAGAGCAAACTATTGACCATTTGGTCAATAATTGTTCAATATATAAATTTCCAGATGGTTTTAACTCTATTCACTTAGTATCTGATTCATTTTTGGGATGGGTTGGTACCTTCAAAACAATTTGAATATATTAGTTGATTTTGCTTTTCCGTTTTTTCTCCCTCTGGTTTTTGTTTCAGATTATCTAAAAATGCTTTGTCAACCCCTTTGAACAAATGAAGAAAGAATTACATTCGTAGAAGAAGATGCCCTCCAATATGAATATCTGAAAACAAATCCAATAACCCTACACTTATACGGGGAGACAGAGTTTTTGCTGAGGTTTTTATCTGTGCTCTTGCATCATACGCAGAAATGTATGGTGCCCCGTTTGACATTCCTCTGCTAACACTGAGATTAGGAGCGGGGAATGGATCAATATGTTTGTTTGAATGATCTGTTCCTTGTTGCCTTTTCGAGACACATGCCATAATTAAAAACAAATCTGTAACAGCTCCATTTCATAAGAATATATATATATATAATAGCCATCTTTTCAATCGATAACACCCATACCACGAACGGTCTGAGCGTGTGAACAAAACTCGAAAAAAAATGAAATATCGAAAAAATTAAAACGAAAATATTCATTTGTAATGAAGGCTACAAGGTCGACTTTAGTATCAAAATATAAGTTTTCGAGGTCTCTGAATTTAATAGAAAATGATCCAGAGCTCAAACCAGCATTGTTTAGATTTGAACCTGTCAAAATAGAGGTGTACATCACTCGATTGTGAATGTTATCACAAAAACCCTCGTCTTTTTTTGGATTCTGGATATTCATAAAATTAAATGTAAAGCCACTTTTTCGATGAATGCATCAGGTTCAAATACACAAAGAAGGGGGATTTTTTTTTCAAATCGTATCTATATAAGTTTTACTGAAATATCAGATGATTTTTCATATGAGTATCCTTAATGATTACCCTGTTTGAGCGAACTCACGAGATAACGGAGTATATTACCTAAAAGGACCTTTATATAAGGAGGGTAGCGTCATCATAATACCAAAGATGTAGTATACAAAAACACGCGAAACGAAAATGTCTGCAGTTTTCGGTCCCAGCAGTCCAACAAAGGCCTCTCTTCCATAAAAACGGGGCATTCGGATCTTCCGGATTCTCCCAATTCCCCATATCACGGGAATGCTTCTCGCAATTTCGCCGCCCGAACTTTTCCAAACCAAAAGACATATTTCATCCGGAACTGGGTCAAATTTTGCGAAGTAGAAATGAAATTAATCTAAATTCACTCCACGGCGTGCTCTAAGTGAGCGTAAAATATTTAGGTGCAATTAATAAGGTGGCGGTTATATATAAACGTCAAATTTGATCGCCGAACTCTTTTATGATTTAAGCTCGGTATTTAAACTAACGATGGGTTTTTCTGTAAATAAGTGGGCCGCTCGTTTTATTTCTGTACCGGAAGTTTTCCACTAATAACTGGCACCTAAAGCGGGATTAGTTCTGGAAGAATTTCCGACCGAAAATTTCCTGAAAGTGGTGTGATTAATTGAATTTTTTCGACGTGTCTTGAAGGGTGAGATAATGCGAGTCGGGGGACAGCACTTCATTAGCTGTTCATTAATTCTTGAATGAGAGCTTTCGGTTCAATCACTCGAGATTCGGATTTTGTGCCTTGTAAAAAGAAATCTTACTAAGTTCAAGAGATTTTGAGCAGTTCGAATGTGATTTATCACAGTGGTTTGCACAATGTACAGCTTCCTTAGAAGACATTAAGGATTTCGTTATCCAATCAATGTTTTTAGCCCCAAGTCTTTTCAAAGAGCTTTTTTCTTACCCTCATGACCGCTGTGGTCGATTTGTCGATGTGTTGTTTCCAGTAGAGTTTACTGTCTTGTAAACCTAGGTATTCGACCTCTCCAGAAGAATTGAGAATCCAAACATTTAATGATAGCGCTCTAAGATTGAGATTCTTCCTTTCAGTACAAGAAATAAGGGTGATCCTAAAGGGATTGACACTAAGCCCTAAGCAGTAGGGGAAGTACGTACAAAATGACATAGTGTTTTATTTCAGAGGCATAACTTGTTAGTAGTGAATCACAGTAATGTCATATTCGACACCTCTGATCTTTGGTCCTTTCTTTATAAAATCTAATCAACCTTTATGAAATAAAAGTACCAAGAACTAAAATATTCTTAGATAAATTGGGATAAACGAAATTCATTTTGTTCGCATGCTATGGACAAAATGACATACCGGCAATAGGCAACTGTATTTTTCTACTTATAGTTACAAAACTACTGACAAAGTTCACTAATGAAACTTGGTTCTTCTTGGAACATCAGCACAAGATGCGTGAGCCCAATGCAAGCAATGCATGCACCGTAACCAGTCTTCTTCAGGGCTAATCCTGGAGAAGATCTAAATCGGGAAAAAAGGTCTCATGACAATAGATAGATGGACACTGGACAGTCGTCTTCATGATCTCGAAAGTTGCTAGGAACATTTTCTTCTTCATTGTCTTCTTTAAATAATGCCCTAGGGACTTGTCTCCTTGTTTTTGAAGGAGGTATGGGCTCATTTTTTGATTTGATTCCAATTATACAGGGTGTAACTGAATAAGTGTAAAACATTTAAGGAGGTGATTTCTCATCGAAAAAAAGATAGGATATTTCATATAAAGAAACTTCATTGGAGCATCCCTTGTTAAGATACAGCCCCTTAAAGGGGGTACATAAAATTTGTATAACAATTTTTTTCACAAGCACTGAAAAAGTTACAATATTGAAATTAACCTGACGTTTTGTACTACCAAAAAGACACTTAGCCAGTAATTTATTTGGTTTACCCCATGGTTGTAAGGGGTGAAAAACGCAACCCCTAAAATTTATTTCCAATGTAACTTTTTGTCTCATTATTTGTTTACCATTTAAGAATTCATTTCCGATAGCCTGTTTCATTCTAAACAAAAAATGTCTTATGGGTTTTTTGCCCAAAATAAACCAGTAAGCAGCAAAACATTATTTTACGAACAACTACAGAGATACATCGTCATACATGCGAACTGGATTTATTGTTATTTTGTAGTTAGTACCTGCATTAAACGATTAAAGAGTAATAAACAAATAAATTACTGGCTAAGTGTCTTTTTGGTAGTACAAAACGTCAGGTTAATTTCAATATTGTAACTTTTTCAGTGCTTGTGAAAAAAATTGTTATACAAATTTTATGTACCCCCTTTAAGGGGCTGTATCTTAACAAGGGATGCTCCAATGAAGTTTCTTTATATGAAAGATCATATCTTTTTTTCGATGAGGAATCACCTCCTCAAATGTTTTACACTTATTCAGTTACACCCTGTATTAGGTGTAGAAGTTGAAACAAAGTAATTTTAACGTGTCTTCGGCTCACGTTTGCCTTGTTCACTTATAAATCGTCCTTTAGGGATTGGAGAAACATCCTCATAGGATCAGCTAGAGAAGGTTAAGATGCATTCATTCCCTTTATTAGCCGCAGATGAAGATTTTGTTATGAATATGTTAAGACAAGTCCTGATTCTTTGTTTGCTGATGGAGCCTGAGATGGATTGTCTTGGTGTTATCCGGTAGATACGGTTAATTCAGCTGAAAAACCTATGTCATTTTGTCTGTTCACTGTATATGTCATTTTGTCCATATAGCGTTATAAAACTAGAAATGTATCGAATTAATACAAAAAGTATATTCAACAAACAAAAAGCTCCGTGAACACAATGACAAATAAGTAAAGTTTGAATTGAATGCAATTTGAATGAAAAAAATGGTGAAAACCGGCCATTTCTTCTTAAAATTGGGAGCAATGAAAAAAAACTCGTGACCTATTGATTTCTGTTATCACTCATAACGACCGAATGAACAAGAGTAGCGCCTGCGACTTTTCAGAGGTTAATTGAAGCCACTCGGGTCGTGTAATGTGGTAGGCAGTTCCGCATTCCATACCTCCGAACTCAAGTTATGATGCCTATGTCATTTTGTCCATATATGTCATTTTGTACGTATTTCCCCTAACCTTCTGGGTTAAGCTGATCGTTTGCCCATCTATAATTCGGGTTGTGAAAGGCGCTAACTCAAAAAAGGTTCAAGGAAACATAATACTACTCCACAAAAAATTACAATAGAAAAAGATATTTCTGAAGATCAAACACAAATCATTTCATCATCCTCGATTGTCAATTCGAACAGGAAACAAAATACGAGGATGTATTGATATCTAGTTAGCCTAGACCAGTTCCATGCATAAACAAAATAATGCGATACCATATCAACCAACAATAACTTATTAGAAGTGTCAGTGTAGAGTTCGACGCCAAAAAAGTAAACCAGAGTTACGCAATAAATTAAAAAAAGGATGTCCACCGAAATTGTAGAAATCGAAAAATTGGAGTATCAAGTACCTGTATTTCAAAGGGTTAAGAGGTAAGCAGATTTACGAAGATATGCTTAATACCCTTGGTGATCAATGTCCCTCGAATGCAACCTTGAAAAATTGGACTGCAAGCTTCAAAAGAGGTAAATTTTCCATTGAAGATGATGACCGATCGGGAAATCCAGTTTCTGTGTCAGTCCCCGAAAATATCGATGCAGTTCATGACATGATTTTATCAGACCGTCGAATTGGGCTGAAACGGATATGTGAAGCACTGAAGATTTTATACGAGCGCGTTCATCATATAGTTTACGTCAATTTGGAAATGAGAAAAATTTCTGCAAAAAGTATCCCCAAATGTTTGAATGTTGACCGAAAGCATGCAAGGGTAGAAGTAGAAGCATCGCGTTCGATCTGTGCTCGATTTGAAAACGATGTAGACTTCTTAAACCGAATTTTTACTATGGATGAGATTTGGGTACATTTCTACGATCCAGAAACAAAGCAACAATCGACGGAATGGCGACACTCTGGTTCTCCAAGGCCTAAGAAGTTTCGTGTCCAAAAATCTGATGGAAAAGTTTTTGCTTCAGTTTTTTGGGATTGCCATGGAGTAATCATGATTGATTTTTTGGATAAGGGTAAAACAATAACTGGAGATTACTATTCGACATTACTGACCACTCTAAGGAAAAAAATCAAAGAGAGAAGACGCGGAAAGCTATCCAAAGGTGTTTTGTTTTTACAGGACAACGCACTAGTACACAAATCTCATGTTGCCATGCAAAAAATTCGTAATTCAGGGTAGGAATTACTAGAACGCCCTCCTTATTCACCCGATTTGGCTCCGTCCGACTATCATCTCTTTCCTCAAATGAAAAAAAGTTTAAAAAGTCGTAAATTATCTTCCAACGAGGACGTAATAAAAGCTGTGGAGGACTGGTTTGCAGAGCAAGAAGAAAAATTTTTTTTTAAAGGTCTAAAGACGTTGCAGGTTCGCTGTAATAAATGTATTCAATTAAGAGGAGAACATGTTGAGTGATAAAATATTTTGACATTGAAATTTTGTTTGGTTCTATGGTAGGCTAAGAATTTTTCAATATATCCTCGTATATAGCATTGAATTTTCCTGTTGATTAAACTGATTGGGAATACCTTAACCAAATGTTTGAGAGGAGAGACACTGAAATATATTCGAATATTCCACCCAATAAAATCTTCAGCAACACCTTGAAAACTATCTCTGGTTACACTCATCTTTCGCGAACTACCCATTATTCAAAAGGCCTTTGAAACAGAACCCTAAACCGTAATCAATATCTGGAAGCAACATCACAATGACCCTCGATGACAGACCTCAATTTGCCGATACAGCAATGAATCTCTGGTAACGAAACCAAACCCCCATAACCCAATCTCGTTTGATGATGATGTATGCGAGATATGCATCTCTTCCAGAAGGTCTGGCTTCTCATTAACACCACCTCTGGCCAACTAGGTGCCTCATTTTTCATCGTTCATCCAGGATCGTCTATTCATCTCCATGGCTCCTAAAAGTGACTGACGTCTGACGTAGCGGAATGCCTGATTGTGATTAATTTTTGCTGGTTGGGTCGAGCCTGGAAGAAAGATTGGGAATTGTTTCGTCGGGGAGAACGGAATGAGCCAGCTTTCCGGTGTTGTTGGAGATCTGAAGGGCGGAATATAATGGGCCTTTTGAACGATGATTTCGATGGGTTCCGTGCGAGTATTCTCGTTTGAACGATGGTTTCATATATACCGAAGCCTTATAATTGATATAGAAGGAACTTTAATGATGACTTTTGAAGTTCCCTGGGATCTCCAGGAGTTAAACGAAATATCTTCAAATAGTCCTGGAATTTTCTTCAGAAGAGTGGAATTCAGTGATTCAGGTTTGCTTTGAGCGTATTCAGAGTTTACCGAATCGAATGATAGAATGGGAAATGGTTAAAAGGAGGTCTTCATCTCTTTCAACATTGTCATATGATAGGCATCCACTCAGATGTATAGAAATAATTCTTATTTTCACAGACTTTCTGTACCTATAGTCTTACTGGATATTCAATGTCTCTGTTAAAACAAGGTATTGGAATTCGACATTCTCAGGAGTTTATGTCATTTTGGGAACACCAATCTGTTCACTAAGTATAATGCTCTGGATTATGAGATCTGTAGCTCTGGATGCCTGTTTATTTGACAGCTGTGGAAGGACACTGAAACGTCCACTACTCCCTCGGAACAAAAATTTCTATATTCATTCACGAATTTGTTTAATTTCAATTGAAGGATATGAAATATACAAGCGAGAGCAAATGGCAAAAAACGAATACAATATTTAAGTAACAAAAAATGTTTAGCTGAATAAACCTTCACGATTCTTTTCTCATTTGCCTGGGTATTATTTCAATGTCTGTGAACTAATCCCTGTGGAAAATCTGATTCCATTCAATGACAAACTTGATTTTTATTCCCCCTAAGACCTTGAAACCGAATGGATGTTGGACAATCCATCAAGGACTTCTTGCAGCCGACGACTTGGCACTTTTTGCCACCCTTTGAGTGTCCAAACTGTGATCTATCACGATGAATGGAGAGTCTTAATCTGACCGTTAGTGAGCCTTTTGATTCTGCAGAATAGGGCAGGAATAATCCATCAGAGCACAAGGAAAGCGCTTGTACATACAAAGATTAATACTGCATCGCAGTTGGCGGAATTGCTCGTAGATGTGAAGAAAATGACTCGAGGAGGAGACCTCGGAATATTTTTGTTTTTAACGATTTTCCTTTTAGAGTGAATAATAGTATATTCTAAAACTAGTTGCAGAATGGGCTCCTATTCCAGTACGAATGCGAAATTCGAAAACGAGCGACGAAGGAGCGAGTATTAGACGATATTTTCTCTATTTCAGTCAAATTTCGTGAAATACTGTTGAAATTCAAATGAAAAATTCAGATTATACATCCTATTAATGACTTTTGTATTGTACCTTGGCTATTGGTGACTGTTACGAAATTGACATTTCCAAATTGACGTGTGTGGAAAATTGATAGGATCCGAAGCCAGTGCTGCCAAACACGAAACGAAAAATATAACTGAAAACAATGCTGTAATGAGTTCATAACAGCACTGTTTTTAGAACTGCAATGAACTCATTACGATACTGAAATAGAGAAATATTATATACCTACTTCATTATTCGCTATCAATATGACGTATACTCCATTCACTTTTATTTAATCACATATTAGGTCATGGTTTCGTATTCAGCAGTTGGTGCACCTGATGAAAAGTCTATGCGCGTACAGAGAATATCGTTAATGACAAAACGACGTTGCCAGTACCTTTGTTTACATCAAAGTAAAAGTATCAAAGATATTCCACATTTTGTTAGTTCGAATCGATCGGCGATTTTGGGGCGAAATATCGATAGGAAATCCAGAAGAAGTTTCCCGTCGATATGAGAAATTTTGTGCAAGTGTCATTTTTTCTTTTCACGACTTTTGGCGTGAGTACGAACGGCAAATTTGAATTGGACCAAAAATCGATTTACAAGCATAAATAAAGCGAAAGTAAGTACTGATTGACCTTTTTACACTTGATAACGAAGTTTTTTTTAGGTATCTGGCCGTTAAGAAAGATTTCAAACGAAATTCCGGTCCCCCAGAAGTTTGGTTAGTTTCGGTATCGTTTTTGGAGCTCAAAAATTTGGAATGTGTAAATGGACAAAAAAGGCTTCCTTATATACGATCTTCTAACGAAAAGCGACCGGAAAATATGGTTCAGGTAGGATTTTCGAGGAATTATGAGGAAAGAACTTGCAGAATGAAATTGCACGATTTTCGTACGTACCTAACCGGTTCTGGATGGCCATCATCGGTCTCTAAATGATTATTGTTGATCGTTTTCACGTTTCAGAAAAAAATACGTCGAAAAAGCTGAAAAAAAGAAGAAATATGACTATATTGCATTCAACGGTAGTTGAATTCAGATTCCGATGAATTGAAATGTGTCACTGGAGCTTTCATTCCTATCAATCCTTTGCCGAAAGTAGAAATAGGCTATATTGAACCAGAATACATCGGTTTTTTCCATATTCCAGGAGTTTGTGTCTTATTTTAGAACAGGTGAATGATAATTGTTAAGCATAGCATCTAATGTTTGACCTATTCCATTTTATTTGTACAAACACACTGTGGTAGTAATGTATGAATATTTTTTAAACTAATAAATTACTATGCAGTCAGAATATTTTACACCTTGTTCATAAGATCAAATAAATGAAATGTATATCTAAAAAAGCTTTCAGGAATTGACAATCTTGCTTATTGATTTATAACCAAAAATAACCGAAACTCAATTACTATTGAATTGAAATTATTAGTTTCTCTGTAAACAAATTCGATAATTTAGTTATTATGTTTATTTTCTTTGTGATGAATGAATGAAACTGTTATTTATTTGAATTAAAGAAATATTAGAAATAGAAATGTTATGCACCCTCACAATCATTTCACTTACAATATCATGATGAAAACAAAGCACATCGATAAATCCTTTGTAATGAACTTCGTCATTTTTATTCACTCAATGCCTATTTTCATATATTATTCCTTCCATAATTATTCAAGATTTCAATGGAAGGAAAGTTTAATTCAATAAGTTCAATATTGTGAACAGAACTGGAAGTTGTAAAGTCCGTAATTAATTTTCATTCATAAAAGTCCTGTTCTCATTTATCATTTTCCCAATAAAATATCCGCAATTCCAAAGAAAGGAAAATTTAATTCGATAAATGCAACGATATAAACATCGCCGCAAGTATAAAAACGCTCGGGCACATGCTGAGCGCTGCGATAAGGGGCTCGTATCTTGGTTGATTTCACGTTTTTCAACGGCCGGGGATTTGAAAAAACGGAGATGGAATTGTCGAATTTCAACATAGTATGAATTCTTTCGATTTATTTCTGGAACAATCTGACGTCAATCTAAACCAATCAGGGGACGAGATTGTTCCCCTCTTTCAAAATTTTCGAGTTTTCAGCGCGTCATGACCCCACCATTTCCGGAGGTTTTATAAGGGCGAAACGACCTACGGAAGGCCTCTTTTACTCTCTTTGGCTCCTCTTTTGCGCTCTTTTGCTGTTTCACGCTCTTTGAATTATTTTTCGCTTTCCTTCATTTTGAATAGTAATATAATTTTCCAGTTTGATTTGAACAGTTAATAAATTCAGCATTGATTTCTCCGATTTGATTTTCCGTGAAAAATAAAATCAGTGCTAGTGAAATTCGAGACAGGACTCCTATTTAGTTTGTGCAGTGCATACTTCAGTAAACCGGTAAGGCCCCGTTCATATTTCTTATATGGCATTATCCGTTAAATATCATCCTAACAATTGAATCATTGTGTGTTCCACTACTTTTAAACCATTTTTTTTAAATATTTCTTCCCTGATTTATTATTTTATTTCTTTGGTGATACCTTAATCTCTGTAATTATCAGCAACCTTTTTGAGAATTGAGATCGGCGAGATCACAACGGGGTTACGACCGCGCTTCACCCCTTCTTAATTCGCTAAGGGTTGACGGATATATAAGAGACTTCGTTGAGTCGAGTGATTCCCTTTCACTGGGGTTACTCACCTGAACGTTGTTGGTCCACCGCCATAACCTGCCTGTATTTTACCCACATTATTTCCTCGATTTCATACTGTCTGACATTTCTTTGTGTCCTTAATCTCTGTGTTTATCGGCGACCTTTTTGAGAATTGAGATCGGCGAGATCACAACGGGGTTACGACCGCGCTTCACCCCTTCTCAATTCGCTCAAGGTTGACGAAAACACGAGAGACTTCGTCAAGTCAAGGGGTTCCATTTTTCTGGAACTAATTATCGAGGCGTTGTTGGTTCACAACCGTCCCCTATTGATATTTTGCATCCTTTTTCATTTCAAGGTTATACCTTGCGTTATAATTCCTTTGTGTTTCCTTAATCTCTGTGTTTATCAGCAACCTTTTTGAGAATTGAGATCGGCGAGATCACAACGGGGTTACGACCGCGCTTCACCCCTTCTCAATTCGCTCAGGGTTGACGAAAACACGAGAGACTTCGTCCAGTCGAGGGGTTCCATTTCTCTGGAGCTACTTGTCGAGGCGTTGTTGGTTCACAACCGTACCCGATTAGTATTTTACATCCCTTTCATTCCAAGATTATATCTTCTATCAATACTTCTTTGTGATTCCTTAATCTCTGGATTTATCAGCGACTTTTGGGGATTGAGCTCGGCGAGATCACAACGGGGTTACGACCGCGCTTCACCCTTGCTTAATCCACGGAAAGTTGACGGGAATCCAGGAGACTTCGTCAGGCCGAGAGGTTCCATTTTCTGAGACCAATCGTCCGGACGTTGTTGGTTCACTTCCGTACCTGACTTGTTTTCGACCCCATTTTACTTTCAAGATTTCATCTTGTGTTCCGATTCCTTTGTGGGGGCCTTAATCTCCGTGTTTATCAGCGACCTTTTGAGGACTGAGATCGGCGAGATCACAACGGGGTTACGACCGCGCTTCACCCCTTCTCAGTTCGCTTAGGGTTGACGAAAACACGAGAGACTTCGTCAAGTCGAGAAGCTCCATTTTCCTGGAGCTACTTGTCTGGACGTTGTTGGTTCTCAGCCGTACCCGATTTCTATTTCGCTCAACTGTGATCGACGATTCGTATTTCACGGCGACGTCCTTGTGAGTTGACATCGGCGAGATCACAACGGGGTTACGACCGCGCTTCACCCCTTGTTAACTCACTAGACGTTTGCGGATTACTAGAATCACTTCGTCGGGTCGAGGGGTTCCATTCTCTGGAGTCACTTGTCCAGACGTTGTGCTGACACAGCTGTCCTGTTCCCTATCCTTTTTTTTACATCTGAGTGTGGAATACATCGTTGCAAGTGGTTAGATTATATGATATTTTCCGTGGCCTGCCGAATTTTGAAGTTTTGCTTTGTTACTCCCGTACTCCCCTATTTACCGTCCAATTCTCGCACTCTCTCACCTCGCCCGACCGTCTTGCTCACCCGATCACCGTTTATTCTTGAATTTATTAATCATTGTAAAATACCGATATTTAAGTCATTTCTTTTAATTTCATGTTTACTCTCAAATGAAATCAGTTTTAGTTTTTGATTCTTAGTGTTAATATATTTTTCCTCATTGTCATTTCTGCTTGAAGTCAGTAAACTTTGTAAAATTCAATTTGGTGTTTAACTTTGGCAACATTTACGATAGAAACAGAACTTTTAATCGCTAACTTCTTAGATTAAACCGAACCCTTCTCCACTGTATAAAAGCTACCTTGGCAGAAGTGGAGAGTTCAAGGCGCCACAACCTTGTTAAACCTATTGTGGCTGGCGCTCGAGCATTTATTTCCCGTAAAGGTGACTGCGCCCTTGAAGTACTCCCCCTAATTAAGGGATCTTCACAGTGGCGCCCGAGCAGGGACCCTTTTTCTTTCGTGAGAAAATAATTGATACTACATTTTTTTTGTGTCCGAACATTTTCATAAGTGAAGTGTTGCTGATTTCTGAACTGTTTATTTTGAATATCTATTTTTGACATTTTTCGATCACAGCTTTTACAGTGCGACTCTTGTGAACTTTTAATTATTGACATTTTTTTTTGACGATTTCGTGTAGAGGATTTTCAGTGATGAACGTGAATAGGTTGCGAGCTGAGGAACTGGTTTGGGAGTTGGAAGCCCGTGGGACACAGGCCAGTAGAACTGTCCATGAAAACAGGATCCTGCTACGGAGGGTGCTCAACCAGGGAGTGCCGCTCGGGCGAACCCTAAGGAGTACAATTGAGGAGATGGACGCAGCGAGTCGAATCTTGTGTGATTTGATTGAAAATCTCCGAGAATTCGATGAGGAGAACGCCAATAATGAGGGAGCCCGGATAGGAAGCCGTCTGGAACATGTCCGCAACAGGTTGGGGCTGATTGAGCCAGAGACAGTGGAAGAGCGAGAGAGGTTGGAGAATTTGCTGGAAGGTCTGGCCAATGCACATGAAGTGTTAGAGGGCATCCAGTTGATGGCCGGAGTCCGACAGGTGGCGCAGGCGCCGCTGGTAGAGGGCGTCCCACCGCCCAGGATCACAGAAACAAATAGGTTTCCCGGAACTACCTTGCTGGAACAGGAAATTGAACTCATTTCATTTCACGATACACCGGCTGCCGTCCGAGGAGGGCGTCAGGAGTCCCCGAGTGCAATTCGGAATGGAACTGAAGGAATGCACTGTTCAGGTCCACAACTGGATGGGACCTACCGGAGAACAAGTTTACCAACTGACTTCCTGCAGCAAATGCGTGAAAGAGCCTGTGACGCAGTTCGTCGCCGACTAAATTTTACCAGCCCCCTATTGAACTCAAGAACTTATGGAAACGGAATTAGTTCTGCAGAGCCGTTGCCCTTACAAACGAGACCGGTTGTAGCGGAGTCGACGCGACGAATTTCATTCCCCTTTTTGGAAAGTGAACGAACAACTACAACATCAAGAAGTAGTTCAGAACGAGGCGTGGAGGCACCTGAGATACCAAGGGTGGTGGAACAAATCCGACAACAGCCGATGAGTTCTGGACTGGGATTGCCATTACCGAATCGGACATCAAGTTTTGGAACCAGTGGAGAACATACTCGACAGGAACCAAGGCGTGCCACCATAAGCAGTTCCAGAACTACCGGAGAACATGTTTATTCGGAACCGGATCAGGTGAACGTGTGCAGACCTGGAACGACTACAGAACATGTCGACTTGGTACCACATCAAGTGAATTCGAACAGGGTCAGAACTGGTACGCAACAAATCCGTTCGCAACCAGACCAGCTGAACAGGAGCAGTTCCAGAACTGGACTCAGTGTACAGGAACAAGATGGTGGAGGACTGAACAGGTCGAATCCGGCAACGAGGCCAAATCAAACCGATCAGTTCATACCATGCCAGAACTGTGGTAACATCGGAACAACAACGAAAGACGACCCTATTTTCCGTGGCAGTCATTACAACAATTTACCGGAATTGGATGAGAACTGTCGAAACAGACCTGGACATAAAGTAGAGGAGCAGAACTGGGTCGAGCGAAATAAATGTGGGCCATTTTTAACGAATCATAAGGAAGCTGAGAACGGAACTGCTGGAGGAACACCCATTAATTCCCACTGGAATTATCACTCGGTCCCAGTTTACAAATGGAACGTATATTTCGACGGTTCGAGTGGCGTGAATTCTTTCTTGGAAGAAGTGGAACAGTTAGCTGAGACTCGAAAAGTTACCCACCAACAATTATTCGAGTCTATCTTCGAGTTATTGCGTAAGGATGCAAAGGACTGGTACATCCCCCGCCGAGGTTGCTTTCAGGATTGGCCAGATTTTAAGGAACAACTCCGTGAAGCATTCCTGCCTCCAGAATATGAGGAGAACCTACTCGAAGAAATAAGGAAGCGTACTCAAGGTGATGGAGAAAAATTAGTCCTGTTTACAACACGAATGCAGAACTTGTTCTTGAAGTTGAACACGAAGCGACCTTCGGAAGAGGAACAGGTCAACATTATTAAAAGGCGATTAATCCCGTCACTTCAAAAAGCCCTCGCCTTCCAGGAAACGAGAACATATTCGGAGCTATTGAACAAAGGAAAAGTGTTCGAGTTAGTTCAGTGGCAGGCAGACCATTATGTACCACCTCCTGACCGGCCAGGGTTTATGGATGAACGACACCTGGTTTACAAAAATGTGAATCAGAAGTCTACTGGGAACTTGATGATGGACTCGAGCCATAGGACTCCCGTCGAACCATCACGTGTACCATCTACCAAGGAACCTCCGCCGTCCTCCGTAAAGATGACTTTTACCACCGCACCGGAAAGACCTTCGAACGATAAATCAGGAACCATCCGAGAACCAGCAAGGGAGAAGCAAGTGAGATTTGCCGAAAGGCAACCACAATGCTGGCGATGTGGTACGATGGGACATATGAGGCGAGAATGCAGAGCCAAGCCTGTTATATTCTGCTCCCGGTGTGGGAGACAGGGTATACTGTCCCGGGATTGCAGATGTTCGGAAAACTAGAGCGAAACTGTCGGGATGGGAAGACTCGACAGTTTCCAACGCCTACTTCCCCAAATACATCGAAGTACCCATCAAAGGAGAATCGCCCCATGATCGCCGTCCGTATTGAACATCTCAAATTCAGAGCCCTATTGGACACCGGAGCTTCAAGGTCATTTCTTAGCTCATCAGCGGCCGAAAGGTGCCAAGGTTTGGGAATCCTCACAGCACCGGTAAACAACGTGTTGGCAACCGTTGCAAATGGAAGCTGCGTGGCTGTGCAGGGGATTTGTCGTACGTCACTTTCCTTGGGCGATATGGAGATCGATGTTCACCTACTCCTGGTACCCCAATTACCGATAGACATCATACTCGGCATGGATGTATTGGCAAGGCACGACTTCCATATCAATCTAAGGACTGCACAATGCTTCTTGGACGGCCGACTACTGGACCCACCGGATTTCGTGTTGAAACCTCCCGAGAGACCCATGGTGAACTCCGTGGCTTCAGGACAAGAACAAATTTTGGAAGAGTTCTTGAGATCAGAACTTCAGAAATTTTCCGAAGTTCGGGGCACAACCACACTCATCGATCATGACATCAAGATCAAACCCGAAACTCAACCTCTGAAGCAGCGATACCGTCCCTACAACCCGAAGATGCAAGAAGTTATAAACCAGGAGGTGGATAAAATGTTGGAAGAAGGTATCGTGGAACCGTCAAGTTCACCATGGAGCTCAAGCGTCGTCATTGTGAAGAAATCCAATGGCGAACCAAGGTTCTGCATTGACTTCAGACCGGTCAACGAGGTTTCAATCAAGGACGCATACCCGTTGCCGCATATTGCTGGGATATTGGATAAGCTTCGGAGGGCCAAATTTATATTCACGTTGGATTTGAAACATGGATACTGGCAGGTTCCTCTGACCGAAAGAAGCAAGCCTGTCACAGCATTCACCGTTCCTGGAAGAGGACTGTTCCAGTTCAAAGTGATGCCTTTCGGTCTGCATTCCGCCGGAGCGACTTTCCAACGACTTCTAGACCGTGTCATCGGTCCGGAAATGGATCCTGTCGCCTTCGCTTATTTGGACGACATTGTCGTCCTGGGAGAAACATTCGAGGAGCATTTGACGAACCTGAGAGCCGTATTCCGCCGTCTCAGAGCAGCCAACCTGAAAATTAACCCGGACAAATGTGCTTTCGTGAGGAAATCACTCAAATATCTGGGTCACATAGTGACCGAAAATGGTATTGCAACGGACCCCGACAAAATCACCGCCATAAATTCGATGTCACCACCCAAAACCGTCCGAGAACTCCGAAGATTTTTGGGAATAGCTGGATGGTATCGCCGATTTGTGGAAGAATTCACCCGCATCGTTTCCCCACTCACTGCACTTCTGCGAAAGAAACAAAAGTGGAAATGGGATAACGAGCAGCAGCAAGCCTTCGACACCTTGAAGAAGAAATTGACCAAGTCACCAGTCCTAGCCTGCCCTGATTTCAACCAGCCGTTTGTGTTACAGACCGACGCATCCGAAACCGGATTGGGTGCAGCCTTGACACAAGTGTTGGATGGGCACGAGAGGGTTATCGCATACGCTAGCCGATCGCTCAATGATGCCGAAAGGAATTACTCTGTCACCGAAAAAGAGTGTCTGGCCATAGTTTGGGCGATCGAGAAGATGCGACCGTATTTGGAAGGCTACCACTTTACTGTGATTACGGACCACATGAGCCTCCGTTGGCTACAATCCATCAAGTCACCAGCCGGCAGGATCGCCCGTTGGAGTGTTTTCCTGCAACAATTCGATTTTGAGATAAAGTACCGGAGGGGTGCTTTGAACCGGGTAGCTGACGCCCTGTCACGAGACCCGCTGCCCGAGGAACCACAGTCTTGTTTGGTAGGAAGCACTTCATCGTGCTCCTGGTATAAGAGGAAATTTCAAGGAGTCGATAAAGACCCAACCGGACACCCTGACTACCAAATTCAAGAGGGCAAATTATATCGTCATTTCTGGGATCCTGGTGATTTTACCGAGTCGGATATGGGAAGTCCTTGGAAACTATGTGTCCCTAAGGAGAACCGTCCGGCCATATTGGTAGAAAATCATGATGAACCAACCGCCGGTCACCTAGGTATTGCTAAAACGATATCCCGGGTAGCTCGGAAGTATTATTGGCCAGGGATGTTCAGAGAAGTTGCGCAGTACGTCCGGGGGTGTACGAGGTGTCAACGCTACAAGGTTAGCCAACAGAAACCTGCAGGCAAAATGCAGCCGTACACAATTACCGAGCCGTGGAATACCGTCAGCACCGATCTTATCGGCCCGTTGCCCAGATCTAGGAAGGGAAACGTTTTCCTTGTGATGTTCCAGGATAGGTTTTCTAAATGGATAGAGTGCAAACCTCTTAGGACAGCCACGGGTAGAGGAGTCTTCCAAGCCTTTTATGAGCAAGTAGTCCTGAAATTTGGTAGCCCATCAGTCGTGATCAGCGACAACGGTTCCCAGTTTGACTGTCGGCTATTCAAAGGCAACCTCCAGGAGTTGGGAATCAAACATAAGTTTGCACCCGTTTATTCTCCGCAGTGCAACCCGGTTGAAAGAGCTAACAGGACGATCAAAACGATGATAGCTCAGTTCTGCGAGGCTGACCACCGTAATTGGGATGAAAAGATCGGAGAATTGGCTTTCGCCCTCAATTCGGCGAAGCATGATTCTACGGGGTTCTCGCCAGCATTTCTCAACTTCGGCAGAGAAATTCATCCTCCGACAGCCGAGTTTCGAGGGAATTCCGATGATGAAAATCAGCAAGAAGCCGCCGTGGAACGCCCGGAGGATATAGCCCAGTATGCAAACCGTTTACGCCGCCTCCAGGAAACCTATGAATTCGTCCGGTTGCAGCTGTCCCGAGCCTTTTCACAGCAACGCCATTACTATAACTTACGCCGTAGAGAATGGTCCTGTAGATTGGGAGACAAGGTTTGGCGTAGAGAACGCCCTCTGTCATCGGCGGTAGATAATTTTGCGTCCAAGCTGGCACCGAAGTATTCCGGTCCGTATACCGTGACGAAAGTCATCTCTCCCGTAGTTTACGATCTGAAAGATCAGTTTGGTAAACGTATCCGTCACATTCACATCAAGGACTTGAAACCGTGGCACGGAGATGAAGAGGAAAGTCCGTCTGTCTTGAACCCCGAATCCAGAAGAGAAGGGGTTGAGAAGACCGCCCGTCATCGCCGTTAACCAGTTTCTGTCCGTCCGTCTGTTATTCTCCTTCGGTAACAGATCGTTGAGGTAGTCATAATCACGATCTTCGACTCCAGTAAGGACATGGTAATCGACACGATTGAACCGACGAGCTATTACAACGAACCTTTTCAACGATCCAAGTAACTATCCAGTGAGGAAAAGGTTATTTCATCGACGAATAACTGACCCGGATCCATTCAAAGGCCCAGGAATCGATCGCAGATCAGCGGGAGTTCAAAGTGACCAGCCGCCGACACCAAGACGAAGGCATCAAGACGCCGACTCCAAGAAGCCAGACAACACCGGATTCCTCTTGATGGGTTTCAGGCATGAGACGTGTACAGTGAGAGTGAGGGATGAGTAAGTACGGTGTAGGTGAGGTGAGATCTTGAGAAAAAAAAATAAATTCTTCGAATTTTTTTTTGAGGAGGAAAGGGGGGTGTAATGAACTTCGTCATTTTTATTCACTCAATGCCTATTTTCATATATTATTCCTTCCATAATTATTCAAGATTTCAATGGAAGGAAAGTTTAATTCAATAAGTTCAATATTGTGAACAGAACTGGAAGTTGTAAAGTCCGTAATTAATTTTCATTCATAAAAGTCCTGTTCTCATTTATCATTTTCCCAATAAAATATCCGCAATTCCAAAGAAAGGAAAATTTAATTCGATAAATGCAACGATATAAACATCGCCGCAAGTATAAAAACGCTCGGGCACATGCTGAGCGCTGCGATAAGGGGCTCGTATCTTGGTTGATTTCACGTTTTTCAACGGCCGGGGATTTGAAAAAACGGAGATGGAATTGTCGAATTTCAACATAGTATGAATTCTTTCGATTTATTTCTGGAACAATCTGACGTCAATCTAAACCAATCAGGGGACGAGATTGTTCCCCTCTTTCAAAATTTTCGAGTTTTCAGCGCGTCATGACCCCACCATTTCCGGAGGTTTTATAAGGGCGAAACGACCTACGGAAGGCCTCTTTTACTCTCTTTGGCTCCTCTTTTGCGCTCTTTTGCTGTTTCACGCTCTTTGAATTATTTTTCGCTTTCCTTCATTTTGAATAGTAATATAATTTTCCAGTTTGATTTGAACAGTTAATAAATTCAGCATTGATTTCTCCGATTTGATTTTCCGTGAAAAATAAAATCAGTGCTAGTGAAATTCGAGACAGGACTCCTATTTAGTTTGTGCAGTGCATACTTCAGTAAACCGGTAAGGCCCCGTTCATATTTCTTATATGGCATTATCCGTTAAATATCATCCTAACAATTGAATCATTGTGTGTTCCACTACTTTTAAACCATTTTTTTTAAATATTTCTTCCCTGATTTATTATTTTATTTCTTTGGTGATACCTTAATCTCTGTAATTATCAGCAACCTTTTTGAGAATTGAGATCGGCGAGATCACAACGGGGTTACGACCGCGCTTCACCCCTTCTTAATTCGCTAAGGGTTGACGGATATATAAGAGACTTCGTTGAGTCGAGTGATTCCCTTTCACTGGGGTTACTCACCTGAACGTTGTTGGTCCACCGCCATAACCTGCCTGTATTTTACCCACATTATTTCCTCGATTTCATACTGTCTGACATTTCTTTGTGTCCTTAATCTCTGTGTTTATCGGCGACCTTTTTGAGAATTGAGATCGGCGAGATCACAACGGGGTTACGACCGCGCTTCACCCCTTCTCAATTCGCTCAAGGTTGACGAAAACACGAGAGACTTCGTCAAGTCAAGGGGTTCCATTTTTCTGGAACTAATTATCGAGGCGTTGTTGGTTCACAACCGTCCCCTATTGATATTTTGCATCCTTTTTCATTTCAAGGTTATACCTTGCGTTATAATTCCTTTGTGTTTCCTTAATCTCTGTGTTTATCAGCAACCTTTTTGAGAATTGAGATCGGCGAGATCACAACGGGGTTACGACCGCGCTTCACCCCTTCTCAATTCGCTCAGGGTTGACGAAAACACGAGAGACTTCGTCCAGTCGAGGGGTTCCATTTCTCTGGAGCTACTTGTCGAGGCGTTGTTGGTTCACAACCGTACCCGATTAGTATTTTACATCCCTTTCATTCCAAGATTATATCTTCTATCAATACTTCTTTGTGATTCCTTAATCTCTGGATTTATCAGCGACTTTTGGGGATTGAGCTCGGCGAGATCACAACGGGGTTACGACCGCGCTTCACCCTTGCTTAATCCACGGAAAGTTGACGGGAATCCAGGAGACTTCGTCAGGCCGAGAGGTTCCATTTTCTGAGACCAATCGTCCGGACGTTGTTGGTTCACTTCCGTACCTGACTTGTTTTCGACCCCATTTTACTTTCAAGATTTCATCTTGTGTTCCGATTCCTTTGTGGGGGCCTTAATCTCCGTGTTTATCAGCGACCTTTTGAGGACTGAGATCGGCGAGATCACAACGGGGTTACGACCGCGCTTCACCCCTTCTCAGTTCGCTTAGGGTTGACGAAAACACGAGAGACTTCGTCAAGTCGAGAAGCTCCATTTTCCTGGAGCTACTTGTCTGGACGTTGTTGGTTCTCAGCCGTACCCGATTTCTATTTCGCTCAACTGTGATCGACGATTCGTATTTCACGGCGACGTCCTTGTGAGTTGACATCGGCGAGATCACAACGGGGTTACGACCGCGCTTCACCCCTTGTTAACTCACTAGACGTTTGCGGATTACTAGAATCACTTCGTCGGGTCGAGGGGTTCCATTCTCTGGAGTCACTTGTCCAGACGTTGTGCTGACACAGCTGTCCTGTTCCCTATCCTTTTTTTTACATCTGAGTGTGGAATACATCGTTGCAAGTGGTTAGATTATATGATATTTTCCGTGGCCTGCCGAATTTTGAAGTTTTGCTTTGTTACTCCCGTACTCCCCTATTTACCGTCCAATTCTCGCACTCTCTCACCTCGCCCGACCGTCTTGCTCACCCGATCACCGTTTATTCTTGAATTTATTAATCATTGTAAAATACCGATATTTAAGTCATTTCTTTTAATTTCATGTTTACTCTCAAATGAAATCAGTTTTAGTTTTTGATTCTTAGTGTTAATATATTTTTCCTCATTGTCATTTCTGCTTGAAGTCAGTAAACTTTGTAAAATTCAATTTGGTGTTTAACTTTGGCAACATTTACGATAGAAACAGAACTTTTAATCGCTAACTTCTTAGATTAAACCGAACCCTTCTCCACTGTATAAAAGCTACCTTGGCAGAAGTGGAGAGTTCAAGGCGCCACAACCTTGTTAAACCTATTGTGGCTGGCGCTCGAGCATTTATTTCCCGTAAAGGTGACTGCGCCCTTGAAGTACTCCCCCTAATTAAGGGATCTTCACACCTTACAATAATAAATCCAAAAACTCCTTTACATGTAGAATATTGTTCACAATTTTCTGTTGTGTTCTCCAAAATGAAATATACATTCTGAGAAATACGCTAAGAATGTAGAAAGGGCAACATAGTGTTGACTTGGAACATAAAAATATTTTGAAAAACGTCATAACTTCGATGAAGAGTGGAATGTGTCAAATTTCCAAGGCCAGAGTTGTGATTTTATAATTGTGAATGGAGTATACGGTGTTAGTATTAATCCTTTAATTGACAACAATATATCCTGTTTCCTAGGTCACATTGAAAGGATGAAAGTAGAGGAAGTAAAAATAAATTTGAGCTTTTTATTCGCAACCTGGATGGCCCAATTCTGTACTGCATTCAACTACCAGCTTTCGTGGAACGCTGAACAACATTTATAACAGAAAATGTACCGACCATATATTATATGAAATTAATTTACATACCTACAAAAGCTTCTGAAACATTATAAATGCCCCTCGTGTAACGAATGGCAAAAACGGTGAAAATAAGTGAGTTACGAGCCCGGCTGGTTCCATATTTTCAAGAAACGCGCTGAATAAAAATGGAAACAGGAGCTATTCACGAAAAGGATACGCATAACTTTTTTATTGTCTGTGCCTCGTTACTTCAGGCATTTATTTTTCATCGATGAAACTCCGAGATTTGCGAGGAGAGTTGAACCCTTTCTGGTGTTTTCTGGGTATTATGGAGTTCGTGATTAGACTCTGAATAATTTTGCTATTTCATTTCACATGGAGGCTCAGTACTCGAGTCCTTCGAAATGAATTAAGTTGTTCATGAAGTGGTTGACAGAAACTCATTATTGAGAGAGTACCCAGGGACCAGATGCTATCACCCAAATCTGATGTCGTCGAATTTCCATATAGGATGTTTCGTTATATATAGTGGGACCGCCAATGTCGGATTTCCGACACCGTTCCTTCGAGAATGGTGTTCGAATGCTCAACTTCGGACTTATATCACCATTGTCTTGCGAGATGCCACCACAAATTGGAACGACTTCAACTGTGACAGTTTATTACCAACTCCGAAACTTGAAATGAGGTATCTATGGCCGAACTATGAACAATACGGTCTGCCAGTCATCTGAGTGATATATTTCGGAATCCGCTGTGAATAACAAGCATCACAAGGGCCTAGGCCATTGCTCATTGTGGGTGCAGGGATGTAACTGGAATGCAGGACGGGAATGAGGGGACCCTGATTGTATATACTCTTAGGACACATCGGAATTCAAAAATTATTAGGGGAAGTACGTACAAAATGACATAGGGTTTTATTTCAGGGGCATAACTTGTTAGTAGTGAATTACAGTTATGTCATATTCTACACCTATGAGATTTGGTCCTTTCTTTATGAAATCTAATCAACCTTCATGAAATAAAATATTTTCAGATAAATTGGGATAAACGAAATTCATTTTGTCCGAATGCTATGGACAAAATGACATACCAGCAACAGGCAACTGTAATTTTCTACTTATAGTTACAAAACTACTGATAAAGTTCACCAATGAAACGAGTGGTCCTTCAAGGAACATCACCACAAGATGCGTGAGTACAATGCAACCAATGCATGCATCGTAACCAGTCTTTTTCAGGGCTAATCCTGGGGAAGACTAATTTTTTCCCGATCTGAATCGGGAAAAAAGGTATTACCAATAGACAGATGGACAGTCGTCTTCATCATCTCGAAAGTTGCTAGGAACATTTTCTTCTTCATTGTCGTCTTTGAATAATGCTCCAGGTACTTGTCTCCTTCTCTTTGGAGGAGCTAAGGGCTCATTTTTTGATTTGATTGCAATCCTAGGTGTAGAAGTTGAAACAAAGTACGTTTATCGAGTCTTAGGCTCATGTTTGCCTTGTACACTTATGAATCGTCCTTCAGGGATTGGAAGAACCTCCTCGCAGGATCAGCAAAAGTAGGTTAAGATGCATTGCCTTCAAGCCGCAGATGAAAATTTTGTTATGAATATGTCAAGACAAGTCCTGGCTCTTTGTTTGCTGATGGAGCCTGGGATGAATGGTCTCGGTGTTGTCCGGTAGATACGGTTAATTCAGCTGAAATACCTATGTCATCTTGTCCCTTCACTGTATATGTCATTTTGTCCATAAAGCGTTATGAAACTAGAAATATATCGAATTAATACAAAAAGTATTTGTAACATGAAAAAGCTTCGTGAATACAATGAAAAATAAGTAAAGTTTGAAATGAATGCAATATAAATAAAAAATGGTGAAAACGGGACATTTCTTCTAAAAATTTGGCGCAATGAAAAAAAGACTCGTGACCTATTGATTTCTGTTACCACTCATAATGACCAAATGAACTAGAGTAGCGCTTGCTAGTTTTCAGAGGTTAAAAGAACCCACTCAGTTCGTGTGATATGGTAGGCAGTTCCGCATTTGATACCTCCAACTCAAGTTATGATGTCTATGTCATTTTCTGCATTTATATGTCATTCCATACATATTTCCCTCGAAAGACAAAGCGGTTGCTTCGTTGCTTCGGATACTGTGGACGCTTTTTCTTCAACTTATTCTTCAGCTGAACCTTAGTGGCATAATATGAGAGAGTATCAACTTCTTCTTCTCGTACTTAGCCAAACCTTCCGCTTAATTTTTATAAGATAACGTATTTCTGGGCTCGTAGATTTACAAGTGGTCATAAAGGAACAATAAGTTTAAAAATTTTGAAAAAATGGCCAGACTCTATTGTTAGGGTCTCTGAAAGAGGTTCATTCACATCACGTTCAGAGATGAAAGATGTTTTCCATCTTTTATCGCTCTTTTTATAGTCTGTAATTTCTCAGCACTTTCACCGGGAGTTGTATTGGAATTTTGAATAACTGTGTGGGCGAAAGGTTTTTGCGAATGTCTTTATTTATTGCCTTCGAAAAGAGGCTTTAAATGGTCTGGTACATTAGCTATGAGTACACTTGACATGTTTCTTCGAATTTGAATGGCACCATGCAGTGATTTCCCAATCTTTTATACAAGTTTTCCTCCCACACTCACTCGTTAATGGAAAAGGATCGTAATATAGCAGCCGCCTGATCGATGAAATTAAATGAGGAACAGCACAGATTTCGACTCCATCCCTGTTTCGAAGCCGAATTCAATATCAATTTTTATAATGTCGACGATATTGGCTGATGTATTTTAGTGCGCCATTTGTGCTTTTTATATTCTTGTCGGGGAAATACGTATAGCAGAAATGGAAACTTTTATGCGATCTTCCCGAATACATTATTCGGAATACGGCGGAGAATATTCTAGTTTATGGTTCGGTTCCGTTTATTTTTTATTGTTTCTCCAGATATATTCATATGTCGTTGGCTAGAGACAGTGTCGAATTCATGCGAGTATCGAATTTTTTATACTGAATAAACTTAATTTCAATAGTTCTGAATTTGGCTACATATGACATCAGGCCCCAGAAACAAAGTCCAGGAATACTACTCAAAAAACAGATTGAAACAATTCCTTCACATGTACAACACAATGACGGCCATTTTGATGTCAGCCGTTTCTGGACCACTCTGTTAATCTGAGGGGTGTTTAAAATTGCGTGTTTTTTTTAAGGATAAATAAGATATAGATGGCGCACTGAATTCGTCTGGGTATTTTAACATTCGAAAAATGTGAGATGTATGACATTTATAAATGGCTTCGTACACGATACAACAACGCGTTCAAATTGTTGAATTATTTAATGAAAATCAGCGTTCTATGAAAAGTGTATTTAAAAAGTTACGCGAATTTTATGGTTCACATAATCGTCCATCTGAAAGCACCATTGGTCGAATTATCAAAAAATTTCAAGAGACCGGTTCGGTGGAAGACCAAAAAAGTGAAATATACAGTCGTAGCGGTCGTTCACAAAAAAAATATTGATTTGGTTCGTGAAAGTGATGCTGAAGACCCCGAAATGTACATTAGACGACGTTCGCAACGCGTTGGACTTAGTGGGTCCACAACATGACCTATTTTACACAAGGATTTAGCTCACTAGGCATATAAAGTTCAGATAACAAAAAAACTAAAGCTATTAGATCATTTGAAACGTCGTTCATTTGTCAATTTCATCAAGGAACAACCAGCTGATTTTTCTCAAAAAATCATGTTTTACGATGAGGCACATTTTGAACGTGGTGGCTATATTAATAAACAAAATTGTCGTATCTGGGGTGAGAAAAAACCACGAATTATTTATGAGAAATCTACGCATCCTAAACGAGTCATTGTTTAGTGTGCATTATGGTCAGATGGTGTAATTGGACCTTAGTTCTCTGAAAATGCTACTGGTGAAGCTGTAACTGTCAATGGTGATCGATACCGTCAAATGATAATCGAATTTTTGTGTCCTGAATTATTGAATATTGATCTAGAGGACATTTGGTTTCAACAGAATGACGCTACACCTCACTTTGCATCAAATGACACAATTGATTTATTGAGACAAAAATTTCCTGGACGAATAATCTCCAGAAACGGTGATGTCAATTGGTCACCAATATCATGTCATTTGACACCGTTGGACTTTTTTTTTTGGGGTTTTGTGAAAAGCCAGGTTTACAAAAATAATCCACAATCGATTCCTGAACTGAAGGATGAAATTATTCGTGTCATTAGTGAGATAGAGCCTCAATTATGTTAAAATGTCATAGAAAACTTCAACAAAAGATTGGACGTCTGAAGAGCTGCAAGAGGAGGCCATTTGGCTGATATTATTTTCCGTATATAAATGCCATAACTGATACTTTAATTACCAATAAAAAGTTTTCGAAAATGAATGCAAATTATGTGTTTTATTTATTCTGAAGAAAACCGCCCAATTTGAAAAATCCTTTAGCAAACAATCGTATCTCCTGACATGGCTGGGGTTTGCACCAAAACCAACTAATGAAATATTCACTCTTTCCAAGTACATCAGGACTAACCATAATCCAGGCTGCGTCAAGTGGCCTACGCAAATTCCCAAATATCACAATAGAGCGAAGACAAAAGCAATAACACAAACCCTCGCTGAGGGTTCACCGAATGGGCCAGAACACGACAATCCCCAGCTCAAAAATTCCAAGAGCCGTGTAATATGCAAGTCAAAACCAGACGAACGTAAGTTTATCCAGACGAGTATTTTGATATCAGCCAAATTACCCGACTCAAATGGAGTGGAGAGATTCCATCCACTTTCGTTCTAATTATTGTACAAATATACGTGTATGGTGCAAGGGCCTCAAATTCGAACATCCACTGGAGTAATATGTATTTGATAGGGAATTTCGGGTTCTCTTGTAGTCCCGGAATTATGCCAGCTTCAACCCTAATTAATTTCTTTGATTAATTTGCATCCTCCGTGATATCACTCCAATTTATGTGAGGATCCTGACTCGTGCCAGCAAGATTCTGGTTGTTCCGCTATCTATCCAAATACCACATCCAGTTGGAGAAGATTCATCAAAACACATTTTTAGAGTCGATATATGTGAGTTAATAGTTTCGTCTGCACGGATTTCGTACTTGACATCTTTCGTTTATAAGAAGTTCTCCAATAAGAGGTATTATTTTGACATTCAAATAAAAATGCCATTTTTTAGATGACTGTACAAGCGTCCTTCAAACGGAAATAATTGCAATCGAAAGATGTCTAGATATAAATCTAAAAAGAAACTATCAGAAGTGCGATATAGCTATTCATACAGATAGTCAAGCTGCTATTAAAGCACTGAGCTCCTACGTCATTGACTCAAAGCAGATTTGGGAGTGCCGAAACGAACTCAATGAGGTAGGCAAGAAGAATAAGGTCTTTTTAATCTGGGTTCTCGGTCATTCGGGAATCGTAGGAAACGAAGAGGCCAATACACTGGCCAGAAAGAGCGCACAAACGCCACTCACTGGCCCAGAATTCTTCTGTGGTATAGGAATATGCACCTATAAGAAGGAGTTTATGCTGAAGGAGAGAACCGAAAAAAAAAACTCTGGCGAAATCTCCCAGGGATGGATCACTCCAAAAGTTCCTCCGGAACTTTGACACTGCTAGATCCAAAAAATATCTGGATCTCAGTGAAAACCAACTTCACCTACTCACTGGCTTTCTCACAGGACATTGTCGTCTAAAGAAGCATCTGTTGAGAATGGGTTTATCGGACACTGATGAGTGTAGATTCTGTGGGGAGGAGGAAAAAACTCCTATTCACCTGGTTACGGAATGCAAGCCAAAGGAAAGAGTGCTTTGGACAAGAAACTTGTAGAAGTGGGGAGTTATCCTCCTTGAAGCCATCCCAGATACTGGATCTCATCAAATCTCTGGAACTGGAGGGCGAGCTGTAGGAAACGCGATGATAACAGCTCTGATAAGGGGTACAATAGACCTTAAGGTCGCAGTGGAATGTAACCTCTTTTTACTATAACTATATAGATGACTGATGTTCATTTCATTATGAAAAGAAAGGTATGCCGTTAATAAAGGAAAATAACATCAGCCAAATAACCACCACGACCACGACTACAGGTCACAGGACCATATCCTTCTCATGAAATTTCCCATGACTAAATCGCGAAGTGGCTGCCTCATGTTCTCGATAGCCTCACGAATTCCATTTTTGAGGCCTTGAATCGAAGCTGGTCTTCTTGCGTAGACCTGCTCTTTCACATGACCCCAAAGGAAGAAGTTGCAAGGTGTTAAATCACAAGATCTCGGTGGCCAATTGTGATCACCTCTTCGAGAGATAACACGGTCCGGAAAGTTTTCTCGTAAAAGACCAATGGTTTTGTTGTTTGTGTGTTACGTAGCGCCGTTTTCTTGGAAGTTAACGTTTTTCAGATCAATACCATCCAATTCCGTCCATGAAAAATCATCAATCATCTCTCGATAGGGCAATCCATTCACCGTATCTGTTGCTCAAGCCTCATCCTTGAAAAAGTAATTCCAATGACTCCGACGGACCATAAACCGCTCCAAACAGTTCAATGTTGAGGATAGAGGGGCTTTTCAACAATAATTCTTTGGTTTTCTGAGCCCCAGATGCGACAATTTTGCTTGTTGACTAAGCCACCGAGGTAGAAATGGGTCCCATCACTCGAGATGATTCTTCGATGGAATTCCGAATCGAACTCAATCTTATGACTAGTTTTTGAGATACAGGGCGTTGAAGTTGAGAAATTACCCACTTTTACTGCGCGCGTATCTCGAACCAGAATCGAATGAAGTTCAATTTTTTTCAAAAAACATTTCATTCCATTCCCAGGGAGCAACTATATAGAGAAATATGACCGAAAGTCGTTGCGAATACAGGGTTATCCATAATTGAATGCTTGCCCGATTTCGAAATTATAAAATATGTCAGTTCCAGAGTAAGAACATTTGCAAAATGAACTATTACACTAGATATTATGTTGTTGTTACATCGAAAAAACCTGAAATACCCAGAATTCATACTGGGTGATCCATTATTATAGAAACTATTCACAATGAAGGTTAAGTGGACACCCTGTATTTTTGGGTTGATTTAAGATGTTTGTTTGATTTTTTCAGAACATGTCATCATGAATTTCAAAGAATACAGGGTGATTCAGTCATGAAATAAACTGTGAACCTCACGAAAATACCCAAAAACCACCTTATTTTTCATCACCCACTATTTCAAGATTAACTCCGTTGAGGTGGGAGTTTTCTTTCACCACTGTACTTGATATAAAAACATCAATACGACTGAGAGTTTCCATCCACTTCCTATGACTAGATTTTTTCTTATGTAATATGAAACTTATTTATTTATGTTATTCTATTCTTATTCCAGCAAAAGATCTGGTCATAGGAAGAGGATAAAAACTCTCAGCCGTATTGATGTTTTTATATCAAGTACAGTGGTGAAAGAAAACTCCCACCTAAACGGAGTTAATCTTGAAATAGTGGGTGATGACAAAAAAGTTGGTTTTTGGGTATTTTCGTGAGGTTCACAGTTTATTTCATGACTGAATCACTCTGTATTCTTCGAAGTCCATGATATGTTCTGGAAAAATCAAACAAACACCTTAAATCAACCCAAAAATACAGGGTGTCCACTTAACCTTCATTGTGAATAGTTTCTATAATAATGGATCACCCAGTATGAATTCTAGGTATTTCAGGTTTTTTTTTATGTAACAACAACATATCTAGTGAAATAGTTCATTTTGCGAACGTTCTCGTCCTGAAACTGACATATTTTATACTTCAAATTCGGGCAAGCATTCAATTATGGATAACCCTGTATTCGCAACGATTCTCGGTCATATTTCTCTATACAGGGTCTTTCACGAGGAACCTCACCCATATTTATACGGGAAACTACAGAACGTATTTTCATGAAATTCAGCACTTATAAGTATTTCACGATGCTGATGAAATCTAGAATATTTTCAAGGCATGACCACCTTCGGTTTTTCCGGAAGTGACGTCAACTTCCGTTTTTCAAATTAGAACACCATTTTTTTATCGCAGAAATAGATTCCTTATAAAATTTCAAGTTATTTTGATGTAACATTTTTCAGTTTTGGTTGGAAAATTCTCTCTGAGCGGGAAAATTCGAAAAAAAAATCGAAAATAGAGCTTCGCTGAAACAAGAATAACTTCGAGGTTTTTGGATGGAAAATTTTCATTTTTGGGATTTTTCAAGATGTAAGATTGATGTATCCACTTTAAGAATCGAAATCGCGATTCATGATACAGGGGGTGAAAAAATCGCTTTCAAAGTTAGGGATGACAAAATCGTGAAAAATCAATTTTTTCAAATTAGAACCCCATTTTTTTATGGCAGATATTGAATCTACGTTAAAAAATAATGTGAGTGTATGCATCACACCCTTGCCCTAAAATGGATATTTTCTGAGTTAATATCCACTTTAGGGCAAGGGTGTGATGCATACACTCACATTATTTTTTAACGTAGATTCAATATCTGCCATAAAAAAAATGGGGTTCTAATTTGAAAAAATTGATTTTTCACGATTTTGTCATCCCTAACTTTGAAAGCGATTTTTTCACCCTTTGTATCATGAATCGCGATTTCGATCGAAGTGGATACATCAATCTTACATCTTGAAAAATCCCAAAAATGAAAATTTTCCATCCAAAAACCTCGAAGTTATTCTTGTTTCAGCGGAGCTCTATTTTCGATTTTTTTTTTCGAATTTTCCCGCTCAGAGAGAATTTTCCAACCAAAACTGAAAAATGTTACATCAAAATAACTTGAAATTTTCTAAGGAATCTATTTCTGCAATAAAAAAATGGTGTTCTAATTTGAAAAACGGAAGTTGACGTCACTTCCGGAAAAACCGAAGGTGGTCATGCCTTGGAAATATTTTAGATTTCATCAGCATCGTGAAATACTTATAAGTGCTGAATTTCATGAAAATACGTTCAGTAGTTTCCCGTATAAATATGGGTGAGGTTCCTCGTGAAAGACCCTGTATAGTTGCTCCTTGGGGATGGAAAAGAATGTTGTTTGAGAAAAATTGAACTTCAATCGATTCTGTTTCGAGATACGCGCGTGGTGAAAGTGGGTAATTCTCCCTGTATCTCAAAAACTAGTCAAAGGATTGAGTTGGCGCCATGGACACTTTTGATCAGTAGGTCGAGTACTACATTATACCAATAAATTAGAACATTTGACGGAACGCCATTTGTCATAAGAAAAGTGCGGGGTCCTTTGTTCGAGTTTTAGTTTTACGAACCGTCTCTGCCAAATTTTCACCTTTATTATAGTGAATTTTAATAATTTCAATGCGTTGTTGAAGCTTGTATCGTTTCATTTTCGTTAATGGCTTAGTTTCTACTTGTCAAATGTCAAAAAATGACATCTTCCGAAATAGCGGTTTTTCTAAAATAACACCTCTTATTGGAAAACCTCCTATAAGTTTCAAGCAATCGATTGCTATCTCCATTGAAGAAATCGTATCTGAAGAAGATGAAGGGGTTTGGAAAGATTCTATTCATCTCAATTGTATTAATTATTTTCTTTATTGTATTGTGCAATAGAAATCCTTTCGAAAAACGAATCATTTTATTCTCAGATGGTTCATAATAACGGAATGAATTGAAAATACGGATCATATAATGAGATCTTTTCATCTTCATAAAAATTCTAGACCCTCATCCTCTTGAGATATCAAAAATGAGGTATTAAATTATTTTATGATCAATACTGCAGCGCCAACCATAAGCCTCTTTTCTAGAGGAGGGTTGAATCAGCTACTTCAATTCAATCAGCTCGAGAGACTGATAATCTTATGGTTTGCAGCATAATGGGGCAATACGTCAAGATTTCTACTTGATCACCGACAAAGTCCCTTAAATCCCCAGAGTTGGAGCCGAAAGTACGGGATCCATTATTTATCAAATTAGGATCCGAAAATAACGTCAGTGCCTGATTCACGTTACTCTGGGCTGAAAACTCGAAGGAGTAGAGGCTGTTTCGAAAATAATATATTGCGAAGATTTGAAACACGTACGAACCTGTATAGTGCAACAACGCAAGAATAAAATCTTTAGTCTACACAGCTTCTGTGATGATCTGTGATTACCAGAAATCAAACGAGTTTGGAAAGATTATTAGATACTTCCCCTGATAACATGGATGGCTGCAGCAACTGGACATCTCGGTTGACTGCCGAAATTTGAATATACAGGGTGAGTCTTTGACTTGTACATATATTTTAACTGTAGGTTCCTCTCATCAAATAAAACACTTTTTTCCCAAACCATTTTTCAAAAATCGGTTTCGTTTGGAAGATACAGGGTGTCGAAAATCCACGAAAAAAACACTTTTCTGTTCATATCTTCGGAACCGTCATTTCAAATGAATTGAATTTTTGTTGATTGTTTGCTATATTTAAGGTGCATGTTCCTCAATCAAAACTCATGCAATATTCTTCCTGGTATAAGAGTTACATCGTATCCGACTCATAAATACACGCAAAAATGCCATGAAACCACTTGAAAAAGATAAACGGTTCATATTTTCAGAAGAATCAATCATTTTTGAACCTAAAAGTATTTCAATGTTTTTTCAATAAATCGCGTCGTTTTCGAGTTATTTCCAATTTCACTCGATAAAATTTGACGAAAAAATAAAAATTATAAAAATAATCTGGATGCTTCCCTGGATTTGTAATTTCACAGAATGGCTGAACTTTATAAACTCTCTGATTATTTATACAAATTAACAATGTTGCCAGAATGTTTATTAACTTTGTCAAGACTAAAATGTCAATGGAATACAAAATTCGGATATTAATGATGAATGTCCCATACAAACCACGTATTGAATTGAAATTAAAGCAAAATGAAATGATACTCAACACTACATGATCTGTGGCGAAGTTTTTATCTAAACCATTTTCTCTAGGAATTTTATAAACTCGACACTACACGGTTATTATCCCAATAATTCACTTTCACTGAAAGTCGTCACATCATCTGTGTGCATTCTTTTCTGTAAATAAACGAATCGACCTTTGACTAAAGTCTAAGAAATCGACAAATCTCAGTCCATCACGCCGCTATACGCATGCTTCGTTCAACAACCACAGACCAACTGTTTGGTTTTGGAACAACGGTTTGTCTTGCGCACCGTTATAGGCGACTGGAATTAGGATCGTAGCGCTCTATCGCGAGAATCAGAACTACTCCTTCGGCATTTCCAAAGAGGCACGACTAGACGCCATCAGCCAAAAGTAAACAAAACTAGTGCCTTTGCGTTAGTTCATCCGTTAACGATAGGGGACGTACTGCTTCCTTGTTTAGAGAGAAAATCAACACAATCTGGCATCGTCTTCCCGAAAGCTCTATGATAGCTCTGTCATAGAAAATGGATAGATGACCTAGGTTAATGGAGTTATGTTCGATTAGTGTAAAAACAATTCTTTATGAAATGGTTTTGGGAGAAACAGGAAAATATGAACAAGTTATGAGTGCTCACAAACTAATCTTCATGAAGATCGAAGAAGGAACTCATTTTGGTGGGAGAAATGTGGATTTTTAGTTGCAGATATAATCGGATGAAACTAACTGTTTTTGTTAAGAAATATCGTGTTTGTACCATTTTTATTCCAACAAGGTTAGTGCTGGAGTATTTCCCAAATGTATCAACTCTATTTCAATCGAGAAATATGCTTTTCATCAATTCCAGAGGATCGTTTGAGGGAAGTATTCAGCCAAAAATTTTTGTTCAAATGGCTATATATCTTTTTAACAGAGCGGAATTCGAAAAAATGGAGAATGAAAAGAGGGTTTCTTTTGACCTCAATAATCTTCAGTTAAAATATATGTACAGGTCAAAGACTCACCCTGTATTCATGATATTTGCTCAGTATCTGGAACACCAGTTTAGGAGATTTGAACTAAATGAAAGCTTAACCAATATTCTCGCCCATATTTTGGGTACCTTGGCGATGGTCCAAATTTTTCTTTTGATGGTCATATCAATCACTGAAATCTCAGAGCAAATTCGTATCATCATACTCAAAAATTCAGATTTTCCTCTCCTTTCCCAATTCAAAGTGAAAGTAACGTAGACAAAGCTTCTTCGCTATTCCGCCGAAATTCAACGAAACATAAAATTGGACGCTGATGGTGGGATAAAAATGCAATTTCGTTCCAATCTCCCGTTTTGCCTTGGGGGCAATCGATAAAGCAATTGAAAAAATTCAAAAGTTTCGCGGATTATCTGGCCTTACCGAACCCAACTCAGCTTCATTACAGAAATAGGAACACCAGCAATCTCTCTTGCAAATTAAAATTTAACCCCATTGCGGATAAGGGAGGAAGTGGATTGGAAAAGGATACATACAGTCTGAAGTAGTCTGATTTGTTTTTCATTCGAGTTCGTTCATTCTGTCTTTTTTAATTCATTCTACACCGAAAACCCCAAAAATTTGGCCATGTTCATTTGCCTCGAAATATTCACAGTTATTTTCACAGCAGATGTTTGGGTACTGAAGTCAGTTCGTCAATGACCATTTTCCTACATCGTTAACATTCGATCGAAAGCTTTCATCACCTTAATCGCATTTAACTTTTTTTCTTTGAATTTTTCTGGCGTTATTGATTTAACATTTGCCACCTTTCCATTTTTGTCCTGAATTGAATCTCAGTTTGAAATTTAAGGGTATTTTACTTGTGCAAAGACTTTGCGAGTTGCCTATAGCAATATTTTCATCTATTCAAGAAAGAATCTCTTCATCAATGTCTTGCACCACAGATTCAACATGAACCTTCTTCAGTCGATTGAAGATAGTCTGGTAAGGGTATTAACCGACAATGCGTTAAAACTGATATATTCGAACTGTTTACCGGAAGATAATCTTACAGGCTTTACCTAGAATGTACATATACCTAGTTTGAGCAAAGTTATCATTTTGAGTGATACGCCGGTTTTATTCGAACTTTTTACTGGAAGATAATCTTACAGGCTTTACATAGAATGTACCTACATATTATACCTAGTTTGAGCAAAGTTATCATTTTGAGTTATATCGACGGTTTTAAACTTTATTTCATGTCCAAATGTACAATGTAATGGCGAAATATCCACTAAAGTTATGCAGGTTCGGGAATTTTGTGACCATTCAATGATTTTTTCAGTTTCAGGCAAGTTCTTATCGTTTGCGTTCCTAATAAAGGACCCTGCACTTTTCTTATGGCAAATGGTGTTTCGTCAAATGTTCTAATTTTTTGGTATAATGTAGTATTTGATCTCCTGATCAAAAGTGTCCATGGCGCCAACTCAATCCTATAACTAGTTTTTGAGATACAAGGCGTTGAAGTTGAGAATTACCCACTTTTACTACGCGCGTATCTCGAAACAGAATCGAATGAAGTTTAATTTTTCTGAAAAAATATTTCATTCCATCCCCAGGGAGCAACCATATGGAGGAATATGACCGAAAATCGTTACGAATACAGGGTTATCCATAACTGAATGCTTGTCCGATTTTGAAAGTATAAAATATGTCAGTTCCAGAGCGAGAACGTTGGCAATATGAACTATTTCACTAGATAATATGTTGTTGTTACACCGAAAAAACCTGAAATACCCCGAATTCATACTAGATGATCCATTATTATAGAAACTATTCACAATGAAGGTTAAGTGGACACCCTGTATTTTTGGGTTGATTCAAGGTGTTTGTTTGATTTTTTCAGAACATATCATCATGGACTTCGAAGAATGCAGGGTGATTCACTCATGAAATAAACTGTGAATCTCACGAAAATACCCAAACACCACCTTTTTTTCATCACCCTCTATTTCAAGATCAACGCCGTTGGGTGGGAGTTTTCTTTCACCACTGTACTTCATAAAAAAACATGAATACGGCTGAGAGTTTTTATCCTCTTCCTTTGACCAAATTTTTTGCTGGAATAAGAATAAAATAACATAAATAAATTATTTTTATAATACATAAAAAAAATCTGGTGGATAAAAACTCTCAGTCGTATTGATGTTTTCATATCAAGTACAGTGGTGAAAGAAAACTCCCACCCAACGGAGTTAATCTTGAAATAGAGGGTGATGAAAAAAAATGTTATTTTTGGGTATTTTCGTGAGGTTCACAGTTTATTTCTTGACTGAATCACTGTGTATTCTTTGAAGTCCATGATGATATGTTCTGGAAAAATCAAACGAACCCCTCAAATCAACCCAAAAATACAGGGTGTCACTGTCCACTTAACCTTCATTGTGAAAACTTTCTATAATAATGGATCACCCAGTATGAATTCTGGGTATTTCAGGTTTTTTCGATGTACAAACAACATATCTAGTGTAATTAATAGTTCATATTGTGAACGTTTTCGCTCTGGAACTGGCACATTTTATACTTTCAAAATCGGGCATGCATTCAATTATGGATAACCCTGTATTCGTATCGATTTTCGGTGATATTCCTCTGTATGGTTGCTCCCTAGGGATGGAATGAAATGTTTCTTGAGAAAAATTGAAGTTCATTCGATTCTGTTCCAAGATAGGCGCGTAGTGAAAGTGGGTAATTCTCAACTTCAATGCCCTGTATCTTGAAAATTAGTCATAGGATTGAGTAGGCGCTATGAACACTTTTGATCAGTAGGTCGAGTACTACATTATACCAAAAAATTAGAACATTTGACGGAACGCCATTTGCCATAAGAAAAGTGCGGGGTCCTTCAGATAAATTATTGTCTTACGTTCTCACAATCACCTTTGGTCAAAATTTGAATGCCCTAACGGAATCTTTGTGCGGATGAAGCCAATAGGGATATTGGTATGATCAAAGTAGTATGTGATCATAAGAATGTTGTGGATTTCCTTTAAGTTGGTAAAACTTCACCTGAAACTGTGGAATCCATGCATCAGATATGTACCTACAAAAGAACGAGTTTGACAAGTGAGGAAACATTAAGATTTATCATATACAAAAAATTGTAGAAAAAACTGGAAACTTTCGACACAGAACTTCCTCAACTTCTGTGAGGAAGTAAATTTGGCGAACTTGTCCAATCAGATCGAACGAGCCAAGCGTGAAAAACATGAATTTGTTCGATGATGCTCCGAAATGCACTCCTGAAACTTTGACCTACTGCTCTATTGTGAAACTGACATACGGAAGCATCGAAAACATCTCAATTTTCATACTCTTCCAGCCCTATTCGGATAAGAATTTCGGTTTAACGGAGCTTGCCGAGTGGCTGACTCTCCTCTAGGCCAGGTCTTAAGCGTCATCGCATTGACGTTGTTGAGGCAGGTCGGATTACTTGCTGCTCCTGTCTTTCCCTGGTCCCATATTCGACAGGGATTAGGGCAGGGTTGACTCGTGAAACAAGATTCATGTAGTCGTAATAGGAAAAGGTCCTGGCCGAAAGCTCTCCCCCCTGTTTAAAGAACGCGGTTTATTCCAGGGCGGAACTTCCATATGAAGTTTAATAGATGCATGATTCTTTTTTTAGCCTTGCTGAAACCTCAGCTAGAGCCACCATATTGTTTCCGCCTTCTTAAAAATGAAAACTTAATATTAATCATGTTCAAAAATTCTGTTGTCTGTTCGTTTTCATCATCATTTGGATTTTCTTGTTGTAATCGTGACATCTGAGACCGAAGGATGCTTTTATAATGGACAAAGGCTGTTTAATCAATTTCGTCCTCCTCTTGCTGGAGCTCCCATCCTGATTTGAAGACTTCGATAAAGGTCATGGAAATGAAATTTCATCTTTTGCTCATGATATGGAATTGCTCGAACAGGACCAATATTATTTCTGTCTTGGGATTCATCTGGGATCAAAACTTCCATCCCTTATCCTAACCTATTCCCGATCTCCGCAATTCTTACCACCTTCCTCTTCCACATGTTTTCTTTGGATTATCCGAGAGAAAACAAAGGGTGTGAGTGGAAATGCGTGTTAGGAGGATATAGATCGGATCAAGTAGGCTATATTCTGCGACTTCCAAATAAAAAATAATAATTCGTGCCATGTGAGAACGTGCTGGAGAATTTGGTGTACGAAAAACGATATGCAGAGATGTGCGTGTGGTATGTTTTGTCATGGAGTAGTGTAAACCGAGCCATAGGATCTTTTATGTATAGGGTGGTTTGAAATATAGATGGCAAAATAATAACTTGTTGATTTCAAGGTTTTTCAACATCTGTCTTGAAATGGTCATGCTCGACTAGAGCTGAATCAAATGTTAAATGTCGTGACACTTTCTCCTTTTGGAGAGGAAGTTCTTCAAATTTATTAGGGGAAATACGTACAAAATGACTTATACGGACAAAATGACATAGGCATCATAATTAGAGTGTATCAAATGCGGAACTGCCTACCACATCACACGACCCGGGGGGCTTCTATTAACCTCGGAAAATTAGCAAGCGCTACTCTATACCTTTTCAACTTCAATTTGTGCTCAAACTCTCATATCAAAAAAGGTCAAAACATCAGGTATGAACCTCTGGATTGAGCCACGTATCTTGTACAGGTACTAACTGTAAAGGTTCATGGTTGATATATTTCTTCTTATCAAATTTTCCGTTCTTTGAAGACGAAATTCTGTTTGTGTTATGTTTCCATTGCATACCGCAATTACCTGCTTTTTCATTGAATCTGCAGCTTTCTTCTTTGTATAAGGCATGATTATAAAAAAGAAATTGTAGAATTATCGTTCGTTACTTACTTTGGACAAATTTGAGAGTTAATTACATTTCAAAGATCTGATTCACATTGATGTCATTCCAATATGAAAATTATTCCCAATCTGATTTTGATTATTCCCAATTTGAATATGTTAGTTCCCAATTTGATTTTGATAGTTCCCAATTTGAAGTTGAAAAGGTATAGTTCATTCGGTCGTTATGAGTGATGAAAGAAATCAGTAGGTCACGAGTTTTTTTTCATTGCGCCAAATTTTTAGTAAAAATGGCCAGTTTTCACCATTTTTTTCATTTATATTGCATTCATTTCGAACTTTACTCATTTATCATTGTACTCACGAAGCTTTTTCCATGTTAAATAAACTTTTTGTATTAATGCGATATATTTCTAGTTTTATAACGCTATATGGACAAAATGACATATACAGTGAACGGACAAAACGACATATTTTCAGCTAATCAGCTGAATTAACCGTATCTACCGGATAACAGCAATACAATCCATCCCAGGCTGCATCAGCAAACAAAGAACCAAGACTTGTCTTAACATATTCATAACAAAATATTCATCTGCGGTTAATAACGGCAATGCATCTTAACCTACTCTTGCTGATCCTATGAGGAGGTTTCTCCAATCCCTAAAGGACGATTCATAAGTGGACAAGGCAACCGTGAGCCGAGGACTAGATAAACGTACTTATTTTCAACTTCTACACCTGATATGATTGCAATCAATTCAAAAAAGAGCCCATACCTCCTCAAAAGACAAGGAGACAAGCCCATAGGGCATTATTAAAAGAAGGCAATGAAGAAGAAAATGTTCCTAGAAACTTTCGAGATGATGAGACGAGATGGATTAGACTGGTTACGATGCATGCATTGGTTGCATTCGGCTCACGCATCATGTGCTGATGTTCCTAGAAGAACTAAGCGTTTCATTTGTGAACTTTGTCAGTAGTTTTGTAACTATAAGTATAAAACTACAGTTGCTTGTGGCCGGTATGTCATTTTGTCCATAGCATGCGAACAAAATGAATTTCGTTTATCCCAATTTATCTAAGAATATTTTATTTCTTGGTACTTTTATTTTATAAAGGTTGATTAGATTTTATAGTGAAAGGACCAAAAATCAGAGGTGTAGAATATGACATTACTGTAATTCACTACTAACAAGTTATGCCTCTGAAATAAAACCCTATGTCATTCTGTACGTACTTCCCCTACCATCATTTCTTTTTTGAATGAAAACACATCTTGATTGGTGGAAAGCCGCTCTTCCGTCAAATCTCTAAGAGGGTGATTTTTACAATATTATCATATAGCCAAACCCTCTGGTTGAACGTTCAGAAATCGTTATACAAAGTGCTCCCAGCTTTCCATGCAAGCACTAATTTCATTTAACGATTTCGCGTTCATTAATAAACGTCTTCATAGAACATCTAACTCGAATAAAAATGTGACCCGGATAATCCGGAAGCTTTTATGCCCGCAAGGCATTCAGAAAGTTCGTCTGAGGCAATTCCTTCAGATGTTCATCACCAGATTCAGCAGTTAATCTCGAAGGCGCCCATTATTTAACCGGGAACGTTTAACGGCTGTTGGCAAAACGTAACTGCCAAAAAGTGGACCCGAACCTGATTTACGACATAATATTTTCTAATTTAACTTTGAGCATCAACAAAGTTCAGAACGAAGTTATTACGATTGCTCACAATTTTCAGTTCGAAGCTTTAACGAATATTTATACTTTATGACTTGGATTCGGCAACGCCAGCACGCCCCTATGGAAAGTAATGTCTTTGAAATGTTGCCGCCAGTTGATTTCATATAGGTCCTTGCTCTTTCGAGAATTTAATTCCTCTCATTTTGAGAGGAGAATTCGATGGGAACTGCGGCATGGACGTTATCCGAGCTAACGTATTTATTGTCACCAGTTGTTCCTGAAGCTTTTCAAACGAAAAGGGATTGATGCTTCGGGAACGATACACTGTGAATAGCTTTCATAGCAGGCATGGTTTTTGATTTTTCGGATCAGGGTATGTAGGATATTAATCTCATAAACAAGGGGCACAAGGGCAAAAATCTCGTGTAAGAAAGTGAATCTAATCTGAGCTGTTTTAGCAACTGTGCTATTTACAGCTCCCCCTACAGCTCCAGAGTTCAAATGAACTCCAGTATCTCAAAAAGCTCCAAGGAGGTTCTTTCCAATTCTGGCTTTTCATTCCTAAAATGGATATTTTCTGAGTTAATATCCACTTAAGGGCAAGAGTATGATGCATACACTCACATTATTTTTTAACGTAGATTCAATATCTGCCATAAAAAAATGGGGTTCTAATTTGAAAAAATTGATTTTTCACGATTTTGTCATCCCTAACTTTGAAAGGGATTTTTTCACCCCCTGTATCATGAATCGCGATTTCGTTTTTCAAAGTGGATACATCAATCTTACATCTTGAAAAATCCCAAAAATGAAAATTTTCCATACAAAAACCTCGAAGTTATTCTTGTTTCAGCGGAGCTCTATTTTCGATTTTTTTTTCGAATTTTCCGGCTCAGAGAGAATTTTCCAACCAAAACTGAAAAATGTTACATCAAAATAACTTGAAATTTTCTAAGGAATCTATTTCTGCAATAAAAAAAAGGTGTTCTAATTTGAAAAACGGAAGTTGACGTCATTTCCGGAAAAACCGGAGGTGCTCATGCCTTGAAAATATTTTAGATTTCATCAGCATCGTGAAATACTTATAAGTGCTGAATTTCATGAAAATACGTTCAGTAGTTTCCCGTTAATATGGGTGAGGTTCCTCGTGAAAGACCCTGTATTTCGAAGGTAGATACACCACCCGAATATAACATACAAATTATTTGGGAATATTTCAGGAGCAAGAACTGAAATAAACAGTTATAAGTCACTCATTGTTATTATAACATTTTGAAACGGCATACAATATCTACTCTCTAGCATAATTCTTCTAAACTCAGCAAAATCGTGAAGGCATAACATTTGAGAATGATGCAGCCGCAAGACCATGTTCATAATACGAGAAATATCTCAAAATTTAAAATTGTCAAACACAAGACTACCCAATTTGAAAAATCATTCTCTTATTTTGCAGCTAGCTCCTGGAATGAACTGCCGCCAGACGTAGTAGAGCTTTCTCTTTCAAGGTTTAAAAAATTCATTACTTAATTAAAATTCCCTGTGTACGCGTCCAAAATAAACTAGATATTGTTCAATTTTTCAAAAGTGTGTATAGCCAAAGTGGCGACTTACTCCGTTCTGCATCCATGGGTTCCCTGGTTAGTTTTTTTTTGGGAATGGTCTCTTTTTTTTTGTTTCATGAATTTCACAATTAAAACTCTCATATATGGTATTTTCATGCGTCTGCGCTACACAGTGTGTGCCATGGCATATATGCCTTAATAATAAAACTTTATATGAGCCCGATAACTTGTATGAGAAAGGGCATAGTTCAAAATAATAAAAGAGGAGTTTCTTCAGTTTGTCACTTTCAGGCTGCGAAAACCATTACTCAGTCCATCCACAGGTTGCAGGAGTAACGTTTTATGACTTGCTCACCTATGTGAACTCTATCGATCGCACATTGGGTTACTATGTCTTGGCTTCCGAAAGTGTTTCTGTATTAGCTCCGCAGTTTACAAGGTTAATGGAGCGAAATGTTATATACGCTGGAAATTATATAGAAGCAGCGCTGGTGGACTTATAGCAGAAGCGTAGCAGCTAATGAACTAAGCTGATGAAATTGATTAATGGTATGTTATGTTCCTTCAAGATAAGCCTCCTTGACGGGCTCAGATGGAAGACATTGCATCCGTCAAACGCCAATTTGGATGAATATCGAAATGGAATGCAACGAATCGAACAATTCCCAGCGATTGATAGAAATTCATATTCTGCAACGAGTATTAGACGATATTTTCTCTATTTCAGTCAAATTTCGTTGAAATTCAATGAAAATTTCAGATTATACATCCTAGTGACTTTTGTATTGTATCTTGGCAGGTGGTGACTGTTACGAAATTGACATTTCCAAATCGACGTGAGTTGAAAATTGAAAGTATCGGAAGCCAGTGCTGACAACCATGAAACGAAAAATATAACTGAAAACAGTGCTGTAATGAGTTCATTACAGCACTGTTTTTAGTACTGTAATGAACTCATTACGATACTGAAATAGAGAAATTCATTTAAAATGAATTCTCACCTTCTCTTTCATGTCATTCACCGATTGCGATTCCTTCTGAAATTCTGAAAGGGCCACTCAATCAACTGATAGGACGATAAATAATGCGGTATGCGGTATGTAAATCTCTGAGAATCTTAGAGGGAAAGCGCATTCGCCATTCTGTATCTGCGACATATCGATTGCTTTTATTTTGGGGCTGGTAGATATTATTCTCGTGACAAAAATGAGGAAATGTCATCAAAATCGTTCAAAACTCACTAAAACGTTGGTTACAGGGTCCAGTTTCAGTTCTATGCCATCCAGAACACACGTTTAATTTGATGGAAATCAGTGTAATCATTCAGTAAACGTTCAGTAACAAACACAGGGATATTGGAATGATTTATAGGGTGGCCCACTTTGCTTTAGCAGGAAATGAAAGAAAATTTCATACCAATAATTCAATATACATGGTGAGTCTTGGACTTGTACATATATTTAACTGTAGATTCCTCTCCTCAAACGAAACACTCTTTTCCTATACCATTTTTCAAAATTCGGTTTTGTTTGAAAGATACAGGGTGTCGAAAGTCCATGAAGAAAACACTTTCCTGCTTATATCTTCGGAACCGTTATTTCAAATGAACTGAATTTTAGTTGATTGTTTACTCTATTTATGGTGCATATTCCTCGATCATTCAATATTTCTCCTGGTATTAAAGTTACAGCGTAGCTGACTCATAAATCCAAGCAAAAATAAATACTATAAAACCACCTGAAAAAGATAAACGGTTCATATTTTCGAAGGAACCAATCGGTTGATTATCTATACAAATTAACAATGTTGTCAGAATGTTTATTTACTTTGTCAAGACTAAAATGTCAATGGAATACAAAATTCGGATATTAATGATGAAGGTCCTATAAAAACCACGTATTGAATTGAAATTAATGCAGAATGAAATGATTCTTAACACTACATGATCTGTGGCGATTTTTCTATCTGAACAATATCCTCTTGGAATCTTATAAACACTACACGGTTATTATCACATTAATTCACTTTCACTGAAAATCGTCACATCGCCGTTTGCATTCTTCTGGTAATAAACGAATCGGCCTTTGACTATAGTCAAAGAAATCGACAAATCTTAGTCGATCACACCACCATACGCATGGTTCGTTCAACAACCACAGACCAACTGTTTGGTCTGTGGAATAACAGTTTGTCCTGCGCGGCGCTGGCTACGTCGCATTGCGAAGTCACGACTGAAATTAAGATCGTAGCGCTTTATCGGCGAGAATCAGAACTACTCGTTCGGCATTTCCAAATAGGAACCACTAGTGCCTTTGCGGTAGTTCATCCGTTAACGATAGGGGACGTACTGCTTCCTTGTATGAAGAGAAAATCAACACAATCTGGCTTTGTCTTCTCAAAAGCTTTCTGATAGCTCTGTCATAGAAGATGGAAAGATGGGTTAGGTTAGGTCATTGACCTCGAATCCTATGACCTAGTTTAATGGAGTGAAAACAATTCTTTATTAGATAGTTTTGGGAGATAGAGGAAAATATGAACAAGTTATAAGTGCTCACACACTAATCTTAATTAAAATCGAAGGAGGAACTTATTTTGGTGGAATGAATATAGCTTTTCAATTGCCAATATAATCGGACTATACTAAGCTTTTTCAAGGAAATATCGTGTTTGTACCATTTTTATTTCAATAAGGTTAGTACTAGACTATTTCCTGAATGTATCAACTCAATTTCAATCGAGAAATATGCTTTGCATCAATTCCAGAGGATCGTTTCAGGGACGTAATTAGCCCATTTTTTTTCAAATGGCTATATCTTTTTAACGAAGCCGAATTCAGAAAAATGGAAAATGTATGTACAAGTCAAAGACTTACCCTGTAAAAAGGGTGGACCACTTTGCTTTAGCAGGAAATGAAAGAGAAACTCATTCCAAGAAGAAATTTTCATACCAAAAATTCAAAAAATACTGAAATCCTATTTTGACCAACTTATTCAAATCTCTCGAGTTACCTTTACGTTGAAAGCATTCTGATAATTCTAGAAGCATTTTATTCATTCAATTCAATGTAGAAACGCAATATTATCCCAAATGCAATCTTGTCCAACAGAGAGAAAACCGACAGAAGAGATTCAGAAACATGCTCTAATAATTTACGAACCCATAGTTCACGAGAACTATCCATTCCGTATTTTAATCAGATAATTCCGAGTGGCTGCTTCTTCTGTTCTGGAACCCTCCAAATTCCGTTAGCTGAACAAAAACGCCTTCTATGCGCGGCGAATAATGAAAACTAAAACCTTCATTTTCAAACCTTCAATTCGGGCAATCTGAAAAGTTTTCCTGTTATAGCAGTGACGCTGGGCACGGAGACCTAGGAAGTTTGGGCAAAATTGAATTCGCGAACTTTTTTAAATAAACACTACACCCTACTTCCTGAATTCAAGTTGTTGGTCGGATGTCTCTTAGGCACCACTCCACAAATAACGGAATATACTATTATCTGGGACGCTAAAGTGATATAAGTTTACTCTTATTTTCTCTTAGCGTATTTTTCCGCTCCTGAATTAAGTTCATGCTGTTTGGCGGAATGAGAACACATTGTTTCTAGTTTCCCATGGAATTTTATCGGAAAAGTTCAGGCATTCTGAGTTCTTACTGGAATATATGGAAACTTTCGACTTCGAGCGTCAAGCGGTTCCCAATATTGCTTCATCAGTCACTGAGAATAAATGAATATACACAGTCTCTACCAGTAGAACTCAAGAATGATTCTGATTGTTGATGAAACACATTTTCTCTTGAATTGTTAATTCAGTAGGTGTGGTTTCTGACAAGAACTTGTGATATCTCCCTGATATCCTGTGGCTTAAAGGATGCTTCTTTGAGGATGATATTGAACATATCAGTAAAGAGTCAAACAACCACGAAAGTCAGGACTGGGCTTCTTGTTTCGCGCATAAATTGATGAATCCACAGGGACAATTAACATACAGAAAATTCAATTTATTTCCGGTTCTTCAAGCTATATTGGTCTCACTCTTCCTTATACACAGTGCCTCAATTCAGAATAAGTATATCAATTGAAAAGATTATCGACAAAAACCGAAAACAAGAAAAAGTCAGCTGTAGGTATATTTCGAAGCAATTGATAACATCTGAAAAACTTACGGAGGGTGACCACTCTTGGAAAAAAGGAAGAAAGTCTCTTGTATTGACAGTCCTGAGGTTCCATAAAAAGGAATTCTTATAGACCAAATCACATTTTCGCTTTCATCTTCTTCATCCCTGTCTGTATCTGATTTACCCATTCTCCATCAAGACGTCAGCAGACTCTGAGAACCCTGTTTAACATTTGAATAACCACTTCAAGCTTCCAGCATTTCCTTACTCGAATCAAACTCTGGAAGGATGGTCAAATAAACAAAGTGGAGGAAGGGATGCTCGGGATACGTCGATGTATCGAAAACATCGATTTACGTCGATGCTTTGAATCTATATGTGGATGAGCTCTTTATTTCAGAGTGGTTGGAGAGGATTTCGATTATTGGTGTTTTCAATTTCTGTAGGGTTTCAACACCTACGTCATTGGCAGGATCCGTTCAGAATAGCCAATCTGAAGAGCCCTGTGAACGGACACCCCATACCGAATCATCCTTATAACCACACGCTGAAGTAGAACCAGTCTTGGGTATTCGTGAAAATACTTTGGTAAGGGTTATTTGCGGGAGCTTCAACCTGGGTTCTAGGATGTTCAAAAAGTGTCCTTTCGGTTCGACGAATTCTTTATGGTTCTGAGAGAGTGACGAAGTCTGAGAGGAGTCCATCAAATATGCAGATTGTTTGGGATTTTTGGTTTTAGCCATCTACTGAGTCATTCCAAAGGCTGAAAAAAAAAACCCACTCCTTAGTTCTTCTTCATAGCTGCACCCATATCAACTGCAGTTTGTTCGTAACATTGATGGTATAGAGGGGTTAAAGGGTCATTGTGTCATCAGTCAGAGTCTGTGGTTACTATAACACCATATACAGAAGATGATTTCCAGAATCTGTGAAAGCTTCAAGGAGGTTTCACTTCTTCCTTCTTCACTTCCGCTTCTTCATCTTTCTTGTCTGCAGCCTCTTTTGGTTTGGCTTGCAAACGCAAAGCATTTGACAAGCAGGTGATCAGTTCTTCTCGTAGGAAGAGAAGAAAGTTCGGCACTTTTGTAACATGGCTGGATAGCTTTTTTTGTGTTGAAGGAATTGGAAAAGTCGATGAGCTTGCAAAAAGTGCATCAAGGTAACACCTGCATTATCTGAGCCTTTCTGTGGGCTTGGAAAAGACCAAAATGAGCCAGCGGTCCAACAATGGGAGTTGGACAACAGACTTACCCCCTGGAGAAACACTCCTGGACTTACTCAGTCTGAGAAATTCGTGATGATTTTACCGACCTTCAGCAGTAAGCTCCTGAAGCTGTTCCGAGCTGAGCTTCTGGTGATGGTAGGTCTACTGACGGCATGGGAAAGTCAGCAGATGAGATTTGTAGGCTCTGTGGATCAGGAGCAGAAACAGCTGAACACATAGTATGCAAGTGTCCAGAGCTGGCGGGCCTAAGAACCGTTCATATGGGGAACCCGGTCCTGGATACCCACGAGGTAACGGCCAAGGCTCCTAAGGAAGTTGTAGGTTTTATTAACACCACTGACGACTTCTTTGGGTTCCAATAAATGAGTAGGGTGGAGAACAAATGATCTGCATGGTCGTGGATATCGGAAGGCAACAGCTACAATGATCCTGGTTCAAATAATAATAATAAAAAGATGGCTGGAAGGCTTTTTTTAGCTTTCAGCGTTATAATAGCCTATTTCTCTCAGTTTCTAATGGTGAAAGAATCCTCCGAACAATGGTATGAATATAAAAAGTGAGGAAGTGTTACTTAGGATTTTTTTCGATATGCACTTTGTATAGAAATAAACATCGATGTGTGTGAATGATGGGCATCCCTGGGTGGAGGCATGGCAGAGGCCTCATAACTATTTCAGCTGATATTTATCCACGATTAGACGCGAAGAGAGGCTGCAAGAAGAGGCAGTGAAACGGGATGGAGCAGCACCACGCATGCCTACATCCAGGCCTGTAGCTCGCGCTCGCTCACAGTGTGCGGGAGCGCGTATAGGCGTTAACATGCCTCGCTGTCAAACCGCTGGCGAGCTCAGAAAATACGCCGGCTGTCACACGAGCCACTCCGGTGGCGAGGCCCCTCTTACATTCTAAAATTTAGTAGTTAAGTGTTTAATGGGTAGGGCATGATTTCTGGTACTTTTTAAGTTTAATCGTTAATGCCTATAAGGGCCATTGATTCGGGTTTAAACGGGTTTAAAATGTACATAAAGTGATTAGGGACCAAACTGTTAACGTGTTTCAAGTGTATAACCGTAGAATTAGGAATTTCCTCATCTAACCATGGCGTTGGCCAATGTAACCCCTCACGCGGCCATGGCCGTCGAAGATATCCTCATGCTCTTCGACAACTCCACGTCTAACAGTTCCAATAACACTATAGCCATAGCTCATTATCCTAGCGGCTACGGCCTACCTCAAATAGTGGTGGCTTCGATAGTCGCCACTATTCTCATGATTATAGTTGTAGTGGGCAACATGCTCGTAATAATAGCCATAACAACCGAGAAATCCCTCAAGAGTATCCAGAATTGGTTCATCGGGTCCTTGGCCGTGGCCGATTTCTTCCTGGGACTCATAATAATGCCGTTTTCGCTCGCGAACGAACTGATGGGTTACTGGATTTTCGGTACTTGGTGGTGCGACATACATTCCGCAATGGACGTTTTGTTGAGTACTGCTTCCATTATGAACCTGTGTTTGATATCGCTGGATAGGTATTGGAGCATAACTCAGGCTGTGGAATACTTGAAGAAGAGGACCCCAGTTCGAGCTATTGTTATGATCGCAGCCGTCTGGATTCTGTCCGCTCTTATCTGCATCCCGCCACTTCTTGGATGGAAGGTGGAGAGGACGGCCGAAGAGCAGTATCCTCAGTGTCAGGTAGGGAAAAGACTGTTTGGTTTCTTTCCTTCGACTTATTGAAAACCGTGGCAAAGAAAAAGTTGTGGAATTTATTCGTCGAAAAGTCTCACGCAAACTATATTGTACATTTACTATTTTCATGAATACTGGGTGAACGTAAACCAAAAACGTTGTGCTGTCAACGGAGCGTCTTCGAAAGATAATTCATATTCCGAAGAAGTTTTTGACTCCTGAAGAATCCGATGCATTTTCAGAATTAAAAGAGTGCATAACTCTACTAGAAGCATGAGAATACATAGGAGAAAATAGAGAACAGAAATACCATTTGAAGACAGTTGATTGTCAATGTAATCAAAATTAACCAGCATTGAGCATTGGCTGAATTTTTCAGATATTTAATCCGAATAATTGTTGGAGTCTTCATTGTCAATGAGATTCAGAATCGGAATCACGTGAAATCTGCGAATATAAAGAAGTTTTTCATGAGTTATTCTGTTCTGATATCTTGTTTGTGCTCAAACTTTGGTAATAATTCGAAAGGAGTAACTGGAATAACATGAATTGGTAGAGTTTTGATGAATTTCATTGACTATTTCCCTCGTCTTAATTTCCACCAATCAGAAACGCGTAATTTTGAATCACAAATGGTTTCTAGATGGAAAAACTGTATGGCAGCAGCTGTCAGCAGTTTTTTCGGGTTTACCCGCGGCAAAACTTGACAGTTGTTGTCAACGAAAATCAATAACACATAATGCATCCAGAATAATCTATTACTCTTGAAATAGTCTTGTCAAATACCATTCGTGCATTTAATTTTTCCTGTGAAAAAAATCGAAAAAAACACAGTGCAAAGTAATATTCTTTCAACAAAAAGCATTCGTGCAGATGCAAAAATCCTCGTCTTCGACTCGGATTTTTGTTGCCACCTGCACCCATGCTTCTTGTTAAAATATTACTTAGCAACGTGTTTTTTCGATTTTTTTCGGAAAAATTGGATGTACTTATGATATTACTCATGACTATTTCCCTCGTCTCAATTTCCACCAATCAGAAACGCGCAATTTTGAATCACAAATGGTTCCTAGGTGGAAAAACTGTATGACAGCAGCTGTCAGCAGTTTTTCGGGTTTACCCGCGGCAAAACTTGACAGTTGTTGTCAACGAAAAGTAATAATACACACATAATGCATCCAGAATATTCTCTTACTCATGAAGTAGTCTTGTCAAATACCATTCGGGCACAAACAAAAAGCATTCGTGCAGGTGCAAAAATCCTCGTCTTCGACTCGGATTTTTGTTGCCACCAGCACTCATGCTTCTTTTCAAAATATTACTTAGCAACGTGTTTTTTCGATTTTCCTTCGGAAAAATTGGATGCCCTCATGATATTACTTTCGATAATCCAGGCAGATTTTCCTGGTAAAAATATCAAAGTTTTCTCGAACCCCCATTTTATAAAAAGAAGAGATCATCTAGACATATCGACAATGAAATTGTTGTAGTAGCCTTCCCTATATAAAACTCAGTGATACTACGAAGGAGAAAGACTATTTGCTGATTAAGTTTATGAATAAGACAAAAAATGGGTCACCTAATGGACTGACGTAAAGCCAGGAGCATTTTGACGCTCGTTACCATTTAGAATCCAGAGAAAAAATGTTTGACAGATGTCACTAAACATTTTATAACAGCTGTCAAAGCTTTCGTCTATGATCCTGCATAATTATGTTATCAGTAGTAATATCACAAGAGATTGAATTTCGGTGATAAGTCTATCAATTTATTTCCAAACGAGAATGAATTGCTGGGAAACATCACGAGTCCGAAGGACGAGTGGTGCTTCCACAAAGCAACTCATTTGAGTCTGGAAATGAAAGATAGACTTATGAGGTAAATTGAATCTCGTGTGATATTTCATAAGACTATTTCACGTACATAATGAAAGGTCAGTAACTTCATATTCGAGAAAAGCAATAAAAACATATGATGTTCACATCTACAATTAATATTTATTAGTTGTCAAACCCTTGGTATCCATAGTTCAATCACAGATTAGTCTGTGGTTCAATCGCTGAAAATACCGATGTTGTCAGACCAATCATAATTCAGAGACAGTTGGTATTATCGCTATAATACCAGCTGTCTTTGGACTGTGATTGGTCAGTTTTTGAAATGTGTGAAATAGTCACAGGACTATTCGGAATTTTGATATGAATTATTTTATAATAAAAGAAGCTCTTGGCTCATTGTAATATTTTGTACTAAATGCTGGAAATATAGTGAGTTATACCATTTCGTCATCCTGATAAAACAAGCATGTTTTTCCTCAATTTAGCACGCAGGTGACCATTTTTTTCACACCACATATGTTCACTCTCAGGAATAAAACAAGCAAAACATAGAATTTAAGCTAGATCCTTGTAAAAAAAACTATGCATGCGCCCTGAAAATCCTAATTCACATTCGATATAGAGCATCTATTTCGAAATACAATCAAAAAAACAGACTGAAAAAAGACCTTCAATTGGAGTATTCCGACCAAAATAAGGGTTAAGGGGTGAGATATTTTTAATTTTCGAATAATATCTCATTCTTTTCTGAACCGCTACAATATCCTCTACCCGCAGCCAAATGACCACCACGACCAGGACTCTAGGACCACATCCTTTTCATTAAATTTTTCATAATCAAATCGCAAAGTGGCTGCCCTATGTCCTCGATAGCCTCAAGAATTCCATTTCTGAGGTCTTGAATCGACGCTGGGCTTTTGGCGTAGACCTTCACTTTCACACAGGAAGAAGTCGCAAGGTGTTAAATCACAAGATCATGGTGGCCAATTGTGGTCACCTCTTCGAGAGATTACATGGTCCGGAAACTTTTCCCGTAAAAGATGTTGATGATCGGCCGGCTCGAGTTATTGTGTTAACTAAACTTCATAAGCCTGTATGCAAAATACGGTGTAATAACGTTTGGGGAATGCCTAATTCTAGAGGACGACAAGAGATGGACAAACCTAGGTTTTCTTCAACTTTCTAGGCTGTTCTTGACCGACGTGCACAGGTTTTATTGTTTCCATCACTAACTTGTCCCAACAGCTCGAACTTTTTCACCACTTTCTGTATTGCGGTTCGACAAAGAGCTTCACGACGACCAAAAAATGTTCGAGTTTCACGATCCACGCGTCTCTGCCAAATTCTCACCATTTTTATGGTGAATTTTAATGATTTCAATTGAGTTACTGAAGCGTGTATCGTTCCATCTTTATTAATGGCATAGTTTCTACTTGTCAAATGTCAAAAAATGACAGCTTCAGAAGTGACAACTACCGAAATGGCGGGTTATTCAAAATAACACCTCTCATTGGAAAACCACATTCCAGAAAGAATCAGGAATCGAATAAACATCGTTGATCCTATTTCGCTTCTCTGCTCTATCCCATTCAAATTCAATTTCCGATAACTCGTCGAAGATCGAGGGAAATATTGTTCGCAATAAAATATTTACCTTTAATTCCGCTCAAGTATTTATATCAACTCGTCAGGCAGTCCGTACTGCGAGGGGGCCCGTTCAATTTAATTGGAAAACGATAAAATTGGAGCGATATTGGCCGGAGCAGCGTCTGTTATCGGAGGAGCGGAAAAAGGAAACGAGAGACTGGCACCTAATGAAAAAATGTCACTTAGAAATCAATGAGTGCGAGTCGAGAGCTACTTACCTTTCGAAGAAGTCTCTCGAAGGTGGAGAGATAAAACTACTGAGAGGACTCCTAGAACAAACAGTGGGGCGAACGGAGTTTATTGGAAAATCGACCCTCACACTCAGGGAGCTAATTTTCCCTCGAATTCTCCGTGATTACCGTAAGGAGCTTTATCGATTTTAGTTGAGATTATTTCGTGAATAGACAGGGTGGCTCCTTGACTTCTACATGTTTACAACTTAAGATTCCTCCCATTCAGAGCGACACTTCTTCTATGCCATTTTCTCGATTCGGCTGCAAGGAAGATTAACAGGATGCAGGAAATTAAAATACTTTTCGTACGATATCTGATCTAACGAAGGGTTTTCCAATAAGAGTTGTTATTTTTACATTCAAAGAAAAATGCCATTTTTTCAAATAAACGATCCGATTTTATTTCATTATTAAAAGGAAGGTATGCCGTTAAAAATGGAGAATAACTTAAGCCAAATGACCACCACGACCACGACTACAGGACCATATTATCCTTTTTATGAAATTTTCCATAACCAAATCGCAAAATGGGTGCCCTATGTCCTCGATAGCCTCAAGAATTCAATCTTTAAGGTCTTCAATCGACGCTGGACTCTTGGCGTTGATCTTCCCTTTCACATGACCTCAAAGGAAGAAGTCGCAAGATTTCAAATTGTAAAAAACCCCCTTCGAGATTCGGCTTTCCACCAATCAGGGGTGTTATTACTTAAAGAAAAAAAAGATGTTATTTTTAGATGTCACATTATAACAAAAATTACAAATATATAGATATTAACAACACTAAGGACTTTTCACATTTAGAAAATCATGAATTTGTAGAATGAATTAAATGATGATGTAACTCACCGTCTGTGAAGTATATAAACTTTATCATCTAATATGTTCAAAATATTCAACCAACATCAACAAAATCTTGTAATTTTTTTTTTTCGTGGTGTTTGTTACCACAACTTAATAAAAACAAACACCACGAAAAAGAAGAAATTACAAGATTTTGTTGATGTTGGTTGAATATTTTGAACATATTAGATGATAAAGTTTATATACTTCACAGACGGTGAGTTACATCATCATTTAATTCATCCTACAAATTCATGATTTTCTTAATGTGAAAAGTCCTTAGTGATGTTATTTTTAATTTTGAAGATCTTTCTCCGTGAAGGGAGAAAGTGTGGATACGGTCCAACGCACTTGTGTCGGGACTTAGTATCTAATAATTCTCCAGGGAGAGGGATGGTAAATGAAACTCTCGAATTCAAATTTGAGACGTATATTATGACCCAAAATAAAATAAGCAATTTTACACAAGCTATTTATATAATCCAATCACGTCAACAAACTAAATTATCAAATTATATGGTAAATTTCCCAAATCGAATGGAGTTAACAAAACCAAATCAAATTATTACTAATTTCCGAACCGTATCCCCGAGTACCTACACTGAAAAACTTTCCGTTTAAGGCTTCTCCAGTTACTGCCTTTTTCGCTTCCAAATCGAATTGAAGATTTCCTCCGTCGTTTTTTGAAAACACATCAAATTAAAGATTTTCCTTCTTCGTTTTTAGAAACCAATCAAATTAAAGATTTTCCTTCTTCGTTTTCACAAACCAATCGAATTGAAGATTTTTGTTCTTCCCACCTCCCGTGGGTGTGTTATGAAAGGGTGATGCAGTTTCCCATGAAACGTTCGGGTACTGCCACGTTGCAAATCCCTCGATTTTAGCCTCGAATTTTTCTGCTATCGTACGCATTTAGTACAACCGATTTTGTGGAACGATTTTCTGATATCGTCTGAGTCCCATGAGAAACTTGAACCGAAAATCAATAGTTTTAATCGTTATCGTCTACGCCAACATCCTGTACCATAGGGATAAGCACTTCAATGATTTTCGGACCCCTGGATATCAATTTCAAATAATTCAATAAATTCAATGCGTTTTTGAAGTGTGTATCGTTCCACGAGGGCTATATCATTTCGTCTTGATTCCTGCATTTTCGGGAGGTGCTGCTATATACGAAATTATGTTTTCCTATTCCCAACTCCCATTTCCTCTGCTTTCTCTGCTGTGATTTCTCGTTCACGTTTCGAATAAAGAAGTCGATGAATTTGCATTTTATGCATCCGATATCGGCATTATTTTCATCTGGAGAATAGAAGGGTTGGCTGCGATCCCGATTGAAAATGCATTTCCTTTCACAACTGTTTAACGAGCGGGACATAAAGTGCCGCTGCAGCGCAGTTCAATTGAACATTTCGGGCCCTAGTTATAGCTTCTGATCGAAACATATATTTAAGTGGGCCGGCAGGGCAGTAACGGATGAATGAAAAGCATTGTGGAAAGCTATAAATGGGTGGCACTGTAACTCTGGGAGTTGTTACTCGTTTCACGAATTTATTCGTGCGAATTCGGTGTGTCGATCAGTTTCTATAGTTTTGGACGTGAAAAACAGTGAACAGAAGTTTATATAGTTTATAGTTTGGAATTGGGGGTCTTCCCTTTCGAAAAGATATATTCATTGAAAAAAAAAATTGGGTCGAATACGTGCCCGATACGATTCCCTGCAAAGACCTCGAAGTTCATATTTCTCGATTGAAATTGAGTTGAAACATTCAGAAAATACTCCATCAGTACTAACCTTATTGGAATAAAAATGGTAAAAACACGAATTTTTCTTTTACCAAAAACACTTAGTTTTGTCAGATGGTAGCCGGGTTTCATAAACGTTGATCGGGTGATCAAAAGCTTGATCGAGCGATTCTGTGATAAAAAATCCGTGAATTTGAAATTCTATTGGTCGATTCGACAAAAACGTCAAGGTATTCTGTGAATCACTCAATCAACGATCTTTATGAAACCCACCATATATCTGCTATTGAAAAGCCATATTTCTCCCTTCAAAATAAATTCCTTCTACGATTTCTCTAATTTAGTTTGTAAACACTGATGACTTGTCCATATTTTATCCGATTTCCCTAAAATATCTTAAAAAGAATGTCTTTCACTCAATTCATCTGAATTCATTGATAATCAACCTAACCTAACCCATTTTGTATCCATTCTGTGAATATTTCACAGAAATTTTTATGTGTACGTTGCCAGCTTCACCAATATTCACACACCTTAAGATCTATGAATCGACCCTTCCGTAGCCTACATAATCAAAGATTGAAGGGCTAATCAGCGCGATATCCAAACAAAAATGGAGCAACTCTTTTTCAGAGCATTGTTGTTATAAAAGGAGAAAGTGATTGTTTTAGGTGTTTTTCTACGATCTCGTGATTATGAGACTTTCAGTGAATGAATGTAATATTAACTGTGTAGTGTCGAGTTTATAGAATTCAAAGGGGATATTGTTTACATAGAAACATCGCCACAGATTATTTAGTGCTAAGTATCATTTTATTTTTCATTAATTTCAAATTATTACGTGGTTTGTATCGACTATCATAATTAATATCCAAATTTTGTATTTCATTGACTTTCAATTTCAATATGGACCGGTAACAATAATTTCTCAAAAGAAACTGTGCGAATTAAATGCATAATTTAATGATCCCTGGTGTTCAATTTTATCTCCCACATTTATGGGATTTTATTATTAGAGATAGATACATCAAACGTTTTTCCATCATTTAGATTTTAGTCTCGACAAAGTCGATGAACATTCTGACGACATTGTTAACTTGTTCAGAGACCAGGAAAGTAATAATATTCGATGAAATTCAATCTGGGGAAGCATCCAGATCATTCTTGAAATTCATGATTTTTCCCCAAATTTTATCGTATACAATTAGGAATAACTCGAAAACGATGCGTTCAAAAGAAGAACCATAAGAATTATTTTATTTTTGAAATGAATGATTCTTTCGAAAATATAAACCGTTCATCTTTTCCAAGTGGTTTCATGGTAATTTTGCGTGAATTTATGAGTCGGCTGCGCTGTAACTTTTATACCAGGAGACTTATTGAATAACTTTTGATTGAGGAATATGCACCATGAATAGGGTGAACAATCAACAGAAATTCAGTTGATTTGAGATAACGGTTCCGAAGATATAAACAGTAAAATGTTTTTTTATGGATTTACGACACCCTGTATCTTTCGAACGGAATCGACTTTTTGAAAATTGGTATACGACAAAAGTGTTTCGTTTGATGTACAAGACAAAGACTCGCCCTGTTTATGTCGAAAACCTCATTGTTTTCTAGGTCAAAACTGTTCTATTTTGTCACAATAACCTTGAAACCTATCCGTAAAAATAGCTTCCGCATACAAATATTCGTTCCATATTCTTTCTATTTACGAAGGATGCGATAGACCGGGATAAACGACTCGTATGAGATTGGGTTCAATATATTCCTCGCCATCCGCATGAAATACACAGCGTCCAATTCATCATTCAGATTACGTTTTTAGCAAACCTTCTGGATTGGTATGGTAATAAATCCTGAAGAGGAATTGTATATGTCGGAAAGAACGTACAACAACGTCTCGTCTGATTGTTATCAATGGAACGTCGTGTGACTGAGAGACATCATCTGTATTTTTGGGGACTAGCGGAACAGAATTAGGTCGAGTGTGAACGTGGAAAGAAAAAGGGGTAGGTTTTGTTGAGAAAAAGCGTATTTTTATGGGTGATGAGATGAAACAAAAAAATTATTGAGTTATGAGAGTAACACGGTCGACTTTTGGTATCAAAATGTAGATTTTTGAGGTCGATGAATAATTCAATAAGAAATAATCCAGAGCCCTAACCATCATAGTTGAGATTTTTACCTGTTAAATGGGTCAAATGGGTTTTTTCAAAAATCAAAATTTCAAATGATCATAGCTCTCGTTTCTTTGGTCGCATCTACATGAGGTCGGTATATTGTTGATCAGCATTGCCTAAAGTATCTTCAAAAAGAATAAAATCGATTTCGAAAATCCCAACTATACATATATTCAGGTCAAAAATGTATAAGGGGTGTAAGACCCCCTAAAAACACCATGTTTGCCATCAACACGAATTCCCTGGAAGATCTACCAGTGTTATTCAATCGATAATGTCCTCGACCCATTTGAGTTTTTCAGAATACCCAATTTGGTGATATCATATCACCCATACTTCGAGTGCTCTAAGCTTCAGAACAAAACTCGAAAATGAAATATGGAAAAAATTAAAATGAAATAACTCCTTAGTTATGAGGGCTACATGGACGATTATGGTATCAAAATGTAGGTTTTCGAGGTAGATCTATTCAATAAGAGACTTGTCAGAGTCCTAACTAGCATAGTTTAGATTTTCACCTGTCAAATGGCATTTTTTTTTAAATCGGCATTTCAAACCGTCATAGCTCCCGTTTTTTTGGTGACTACCACATGTGGATTGTATATTGTTAATCAGCATTGTCCAAAGTATCTCTTCAAACAATAAAATCCTGTTCGAAAATCCCAACTTTTCAGGTCAAAAATGCATAAGGGGTAAGACCCCCTAAAAACACCATATTTGCCATTAACACGAATTCCCTGGAGAATCTATCAGTATGATCCAATCGAAAATGTCTTCAACCCATTTGAGTCTTTCAGAATACCTAATTTGGTGATCGATATCACCCATAGTCTGAGTGCTCTGAGCTTCAGAACAAAACTCGAAAATGAAATATGGAAAAAATTAAAACGAAATAACTCCTTAGTTATGAGGGCTACATGGACGATTATGGTATCAAAATGTAGGTTTTCGAGGACGATCTATTCAATAAGAGACTTGTCAGAGTCCTAACTAGCATAGTTTAGATTTTTACCTGTCAAATGGCATTTTTTTTGAAAATCGGAATTTCAAACCGTCATAGCTCCCGTTTCTTTGGTGACTACCACATGTGGCTTGTATATTGTTAATCAGCATTGTCCAAAGTATCTCTTCAAACAATAAAATCCTGTTCGAAAATCCCAACTTTTCAGGTCAAAAATGCATAAGGGGTAAGACCCCCTAAAAACACCATATTTGCCATTAACACGAATTCCCTGGAGAATCTATCAGTATGATCCAATCGAAAATGTCTTCAACCCATTTGAGTCTTTCAGAATACCCAATTTGGTGATCGATATCACCCATAGTCTGAGTGCTCTGAGCTTCAGAACAAAACTCGAAAATGAAATTTGGTAAAAATTAAAACGAAATAACTCCTTAGTTATGAGGGCTACATGGACGATTATGGTATCAAAATGCAGGTTTTTGAGGACGATCTATGCAATAAAAGACTCTTCAGAGCCCTTACTAGCATAGTTTAGATTTTCACCTGTCAAATGGCATTTTTTTTTCAAAATCGGAATTTCAAACCGTCATAACTCCCTTTTCTTTGTTCACAACCACATGTGGCTTGTATATTGTTAATCAGTATTGTCCAAAGAACCTCTTCATTCAATGAAATCGGGTTCAAGAATCCCAACTTTTCAGGTCAAAAATGCATAAGGGGTAAGACCCCCTAAAAACACTCTATTTGCCATCAACACAGATTCCCTGGAAAATCTAACAGATTCATTCAAATTATTAGGTCTTCAACCCATTCGAATCTTTCAGAATACCCAATTTGATGATCCATATCACCCATACTTTGAGTGCTATGAGCTTCAGAACAAAACTCGAAAATGAAATATCGAAAAAATTAAAACCAAATAATTCATTATTAGTTATGAGGACTACATGGACGATTTTGGTATCAAATTGTAGGTTTTCGAGGTCGCTCTATTCAATAAAACATAATTCGAATCGCTATCTATCATAGTTTAGATTTTAACCTGTCAACTGGCATTTTTTCAAAAAAATCGAAATCTCAAATCGTCATAGCTTCCGTTTCTTTGGTCGTATCCAATTTTGGTTTGCATATTGATAATCAGCATTGTCCAAAGTATCCATATCAAGCATAAAATCGATATCGAAAATCCCAAGTTTTTGGGTCAAAAATGCATAAGGGGTAAGACCCCCTAAAAACACCATATTTGCCATCAACACGAATTCCCTGGAAAATCTAACAGATTCATTTAAATTATTAGGTCTTCAACCCATTCGAATCTTTCAGAATACCCAATTTGATGATCCATATCACCCATACTTTGAGTGCTATGAGCTTCAGAACAAAACTCGAAAATGAAATATCGAAAAAATTAAAAACAAATAATTCATTAGTTATGAGGGCTACATGGACGATTTTGGTATCAAATTGTAGGTTTTCGAGGTCGCTCTATTCAATAAAACATAATTCAAATCGCTATCTATCATAGTTTAGATTTTAACCTGTCAACTGGCATTTTTATAAAAAAATCGAAATTTCAAATCGTCATAGCTTCCGTTTCTTTGGTCGTATCAAATTTTGGTTTGCATATTGATAATCAGCATTGTCCAAAGTATCCATATCAAGCATAAAATCGATATCGAAAATCCTAACTTTTTGGGTCAAAAATGCATAAGGGGTAAGACCCCCTAAAAACACCATATTTGCCATCAACACGAATTCCCTGAAAAATCTAACAGATTCATTTAAATTATTAGGTCTTCAACCCATTCGAATCTTTCAGAATACCCAATTTGATGATCCATATCACCCATACTTTGAGTGCTATGAGCTTCAGAACAAAACTCGAAAATGAAATATCGAAAATATTAAAACCAAATAATTCATTAGTTATGAGGGCTACATGGACGATTTTGGTATCAAATTGTAGGTTTTCGAGGTCGCTCTATTCAATAAAACATCATTCAAATCGCTATCTATCATAGTTTAGATTTAAACCTGTCAACTGGCATTTTTTCAAAAAAATCGAAATTTCAAATCGTCATAGCTTCCGTTTCTTTGGTCGTATCCAATTTTGGTTTGCATATTGATAATCAGCATTGTCCAAAGTATTCATATCAAGCATAAAATCGATATCGAAAATCCCAACTTTTTGGGTCAAAAATGCATAAGGGGTAAGACCCCCTAAAAACACCATATTTGCCATCAACACGAATTCCCTGGAAAATCTAACAGATTCATTTAAATTATTAGGTCTTCGACCCATTCGAATCTTTCAGAATACCCAATTTGATGATCCATATCACCCATACTTTGAGTGCTATGAGCTTCAGAACAAAACTCGAAAATGAAATATCGAAAAAATTAAAACCGAATAATTCATTAGTTATGAGGGCTACATGAACGATTTTGGTATCAAATTGTAGGTTTTCGAGGTCGCTCTATTCAATAAAACATAATTCAAATCGCTATCTATCATAGTTTAGATTTTAACCTGTCAACTGGCATTTTTATAAAAAAATCGAAATTTCAAATCGTCATAGCTTCCGTTTCTTTGGTCGTATCCAATTTTGGTTTGCATATTGATAATCAACATTGTCCAAAGTATCCATATCAAGCATAAAATCGATATAGAAAATCCCAACTTTTTGGGTCAAAAATGCATAAGGGGTAAGACCCCCTAAAAACACAATATTTGCCATCAACACGAATTCCCTGGAAAATCTAACAGATTTATTCAAATTATTAGGTCTTCAACCCATTCGAATCTTTCAGAATACCCAATTTGATGATCATATCACCCATACTTTGAGTGCTATGAGCTTCAGAACAAAACTCGAAAATGAAATATCGAAAAAATTAAAACCAAATAATTCATTAGTTATGAGGGCTACATGGACGATTTTGGTATCAAATTGTAGGTTTTCGGGGTCGCTCTATTCAATAAAACATAATTCGAATCGCTATCTATCATAGTTTAGATTTAAACCTGTCAACTGGCATTTTTTCAAAAAAATCGAAATTTAAAATCGTCATAGCTTCCGTTTCTTTGGTCGTATCCAATTTTGGTTTGCATATTGATAATCAACATTGTCCAAAGTATCCATATCAAGCATAAAATCGATATAGAAAATCCCAACTTTTTGGGTCAAAAATGCATAAGGGGTAAGACCCCCTAAAAACACAATATTTGCCATCAACACGAATTCCCTGGAAAATCTAACAGATTTATTCAAATTATTAGGTCTTCAACCCATTCGAATCTTTCAGAATACCCAATTTGATGATCATATCACCCATACTTTGAGTGCTATGAGCTTCAGAACAAAACTCGAAAATGAAATATCGAAAAAATTAAAACCGAATAATTCATTAGTTATGAGGGCTACATGAACGATTTTGGTATCAAATTGTAGGTTTTCGAGGTCGCTCTATTCAATAAAACATAATTCAAATCGCTATCTATCATAGTTTAGATTTTAACCTGTCAACTGGCATTTTTATAAAAAAATCGAAATTTCAAATCGTCATAGCTTCCGTTTCTTTGGTCGTATCCAATTTTGGTTTGCATATTGATAATCAACATTGTCCAAAGTATCCATATCAAGCATAAAATCGATATAGAAAATCCCAACTTTTTGGGTCAAAAATGCATAAGGGGTAAGACCCCCTAAAAACACAATATTTGCCATCAACACGAATTCCCTGGAAAATCTAACAGATTTATTCAAATTATTAGGTCTTCAACCCATTCGAATCTTTCAGAATACCCAATTTGATGATCATATCACCCATACTTTGAGTGCTATGAGCTTCAGAACAAAACTCGAAAATGAAATATCGAAAAAATTAAAACCAAATAATTCATTAGTTATGAGGGCTACATGGACGATTTTGGTATCAAATTGTAGGTTTTCGGGGTCGCTCTATTCAATAAAACATAATTCGAATCGCTATCTATCATAGTTTAGATTTAAACCTGTCAACTGGCATTTTTTCAAAAAAATCGAAATTTAAAATCGTCATAGCTTCCGTTTCTTTCGTCGTATCCAATTTTGGTTTGCATATTGATAATCAGCATTGTCCAAAGTATCCATATCGAGCATAAAATCGATATCGAAAATCCCAACTTTTAGGGTCAAAAATGCATAAGGGGTAAGACCCCCTAAAAACACCATATTTGCCATCAACACGAATTCCCTGGAAAATCTAACAGATTCATTCAAATTTTCAGGTCTTCAACCCATTCGAATCTTTCAGAATACCCAATTTGATGATCCATATCACCCATACTTTGAGTGCTATGAGCTTCAGAACAAAACTCGAAAATTAAATATCGAAAAAATTAAAACCAAATAATTCATTAGTTATGAGGGCTACATGGACGATTTTGGTATCAAATTCTAGGTTTTCGATGTCGCTCTATTCAATAAAACATAATTCGAATCGCTATCTATCATAGTTGAGATTTTAACCTGTCAACTGGCATTTTTTCAAAAAAATCGAAATTTCAAATCGTCATAGCTTCCGTTTCTTTGGTCGTATCCAATTTTGGTTTGCATATTGATAATCAGCATTGTCCAAAGTATCCATATCGAGCATAAAATCGATATCGAAAATCCCAACTTTTTGGGTCAAAAATGCATAAGGGGTAAGACCCCCTAAAAACACCATATTTGCCATCAACACGAATTCCCTGGAAAATATAACAGATTTATTCAAATTATTAGGTCTTCAACCCATTCGAATCTTTCAGAATACCCAATTTGATGATCCATATCACCCATACTTTGAGTGCTATGAGCTTCAGAACAAAACTCGAAAATGAAATATCGAAAAAATTAAAACCAAATAATTCATTAGTTATGAGGGCTACATGGACGATTTTGGTATCAAATTGTAGGTTTTCGGGGTCGCTCTATTCAATAAAACATTATTCGAATCGCTATCTATCATAGTTTAGATTTAAACCTGTCAACTGGCATTTTTTAAAAAAAATCGAAATTTAAAATCGTCATAGCTTCCGTTTCTTTGGTCGTATCCAATTTTGGTTTGCATATTGATAATCAGCATTGTCCAAAGTATCCATATCGAGCATAAAATCGATATCGAAAATCCCAACTTTTAGGGTCAAAAATGCATAAGGGGTAAGACCCCCTAAAAACACCATATTTGCCATCAACACGAATTCCCTGGAAAATCTAACAGATTCATTCAAATTTTCAGGTCTTCAACCCATTCGAATCTTTCAGAATACCCAATTTGATGATCCATATCACCCATACTTTGAGTGCTATGAGCTTCAGAACAAAACTCTAAAATTAAATATCGAAAAAATTAAAACCAAATAATTCATTAGTTATGAGGGCTACATGGACGATTTTGGTATCAAATTCTAGGTTTTCGAGGTCGCTCTATTCAATAAAACATAATTCGAATCGCTATCTATCATAGTTGAGATTTAAACCTGTCAACTGGCATTTTTTCAAAAAAATCGAAATTTCAAATCGTCATAGCTTCCGTTTCTTTGGTCGTATCCAATTTTGGTTTGCATATTGATAATCAGCATTGTCCAAAGTATCCATATCAAGCATAAAATCGATATCGAAAATCCCAACTTTTTGAGTCAAAAATGCATAAGGGGTAAGACCCCCTAAAAACACCATATTTGCCATCAACACGAATTCCCTGGAAAATATAACATATTTATTCAAATTATTAGGTCTTCAACCCATTCGTATCTTTCAGAATACCCAATTTGATGATCCATATCACCCATACTTTGAGTGCTATGAGCTTCAGAACAAAACTCGAAAATGAAATATCGAAAAAATTAAAACCAAATAATTCATTAGTTATGAGGGCTACATGGACGATTTTGGTATCAAATTGTAGGTTTTCGAGGACGATCTATTCAATAAAAGACTCTTCAGAGCCCCTTCTAGCATAGTTTAGATTTTCACCTGTCAAATGACATTTTTTTTTCAAAATCGGAATTTCAAACCGTCATAACTCCCGTTTCTTTGTTCACAACCACATGTGGCTTGTATATTGTTAATCAGCATTGTCCAAAGAACCTCTTCATACAATGAAATCGGGTTCAAGAATCCCAACTTTTTAGGTCAAAAATGAATAAGGGGTAAGACCCCCTAAAAACACTCTATTTGCCATCAACACGGATTCCCTGGAAAATCTAACAGTGATATTCAATCGATAAGGTCTTCATTTCATTCAAATCATTCAGAATACCCATTTTGCTGATCCATATCACCTATGCTCTGAATGCTGTAAGCTCGAGAAGAAAACTCGAAAATGAAATATGGAAAACATAAAACGGAAAAAATTCTTCACTTATGAAGAAGGGTACATGGTCGACTTTGGTATCAATATGTAGCTTTTCGAGGACGCTGAATTCAATAAAAATTAATCCAGAGCCCTAACTATTATAGTTCAGATTTTCACCTGTCAAAAAATTTAAACTTCAAACTGTCATAGCATCTGTGCAAAATAAAAGCCATTTGGAGAATCTCTAATTTTGGGTGAAAGATGATCAAGGTCATGACACCCTAAAACACCATAAATAACATTATGCTATTTCAATATTCCTTAAATCCATCAGTTAACACATTTCAGAACAGAATTACTTTGACTATATCCATCAAATCAAATTGCTGAGAGGCAATGAATGAATGAATTGTCAAAGAATAGCAAATTTGTAATTTATTCTCGTCCCATTCCTTATCCAATGATATCGAAGTTAAAGTTGACAGCTAACGCTACAAGCCTAATCCGCATCCTGTCAGGAAGATGGAGATGTAGCGGAGCTGTTACGTGAAAAACGAAATGACATGTCATTTTCCTCGGAGCTACTGGATACGACGAATATTCCACGACATAGTTTGCTCTCAGTAATCAATCTTCTCGCCAAAGCAATTTGCTCATTCAGGGTGGACTTGTTGAAGGTGTACGACAGTTTTCATATGCTCTGCGTGATATTCTAAATTGAAAATGCGGGTTGTTGGATCCATTTCTCTGGAAAAAGCCAATTCAGAAGTCTCTGCAGTGAGGTGACATGGAATTCAAGGTTTCTGAAGATGATACTGAGAGACACTACTGACCATCTTATTGTTAGATGTGGCCTCATTCTGTGGGTGGACATCGTTGAAGGAAAGAATAGAGGTGATGAAGAACCAGAGGATTGCATTTGGTCATGCCAAATGCTGACACAGAAATGGCGCTAGGCATCTTGTCCAAAATTTACTAGGACAATCACACCCTATGAAAGGTGCAGTTCCGGAGGAGAAGTTTGTAAAGAACTGCAGATGGGAATTGAGGAAGTTCTGGAGACGGTGTTGAACCTCGGTCCCCTTTTCCTGCATTTGATTCTCAAAGGATTGAAGCTGACGTTGTCTTAGTACGAGGATGTGTTGATATCTAGTTAGCCTATACCAGTTCCATGCATAAACAAAATATTGCGATACCATATCAACGAACAATAACTTATTGAAAGTGTCAGTGTAGAGTTCGACGTCAAAAAAAAAACCAGAGTTACGCAATAAATTTGAAAAAAGATGTCCACGGAAATTGTAAAAATCGAAAAATTGGAGTATCGAGCCATCATCAAGTACCTGTATTTAAAAGGGTTAACAGGTAAGCAGATTTACGAAGATATGCTTAATACCCTTGGTGATCAATGTCCTTCGTATGCGACCGTGAAAAATTGGACTGCAAGCTTCGGAAGAGGTAAATTTTCCATTGAAGATGATGACCGATCGGAAAGGCCAGTTTCTGTGTCAGTCCCCGGAATTATCGACGCAGTTCATGACATGATTCTATCAGATCGTCGAATTAGGCTAAAACGGATATTTAAAGCAATGAAGATTTCATACGAACGCGTTCATCATATAGTTCACGTCAATTTGGACATGAGAAAAATTTCTGCAAAATGGATTTCCAAATGTTTGAATGCTGACTAAAAGCGTTCAAGGGTAGAAGCATCGCGTTCGATCTGTGCTCGATTTGAAAACGATGTAGACTTCTTAAACCGGATTGTTACTATGGATGAGACTTGGGTACATTTCTACGATCCAGAAACGAAGCAACAATCGATGTAATGGCGACACTCTGGTTCTCCAAGACCTAAGAAGTTTCGTGTCCAAAAATCTGCTGGAAAAGTTCTTGCTTCAGTTTTTTGGGATTGCCATGGAGTAATCATGATTGATTTTTTGGATGAGAGTAGAACAATAACTGGAGATTACTATTCGACATTACTGACCACTCTACGGGAAAAAATTAAGGAAAAAAGACGCGGAAAGCTATCCAAAGGTGTTTTGTTTTTACAGAACAACGCCCCAGTACACAAATCTCATGTTGCCATGCAAAAAATTCGTGATTTAGGGTTAGAATTACTAGAACACCCCCCTTATTCAGCAGATTTGGCTCCGTCTGACTATCATCTCTTTCCTCAACTAAAAAAAGGTTTAAAAGGTCGTAAATTTTCTTCCAACGAGGAGGTAATAAAAGCTGTGGAGGACTAGTTTGCAGAGCAAGAAGAAACATTTTTTTTGAAAGGTCTAAAGAGGATGCAGGTTCGCTGTGATAAATGTATTCAATTGAGAGGAGAATATGTTGAGTAATAAAATATTTTGACATTGAAATTTTGTTTGGTTCTATAGTAGGCTAAGAATTTTTCAATATATCCTCGTGAATTTAAGGACCCAAGAAAACACTTAAATATTCCGAAACTCGCTAGTTCTGAGGGTGGAGACTCACATAACGTTGAAACCAAAATAATGAGACTGATGGAATGAGCATTAACGTTGAAAGAGAGTGTCAGTGTTGCTGTGCATTTCTTCCAATGGTATTTATATCCCAGAAGAAGAATCCAAACGCAATTCCTCTCTCATCATCTTCATATTTTTCGATCTATTTAGCCCATGAAAGGAGTACAGCACTCATCTGTATATCGAATAAGTTATTTCCCACTCTATCGATTCAGTTGATGGTTCACGAATTCAATTCGAAATTATCAAATTCGGGACTTCTCGGCGGAAGATATTCCATCATTGGAATTCCTCGCCTGAATCTCGTTATATAATCTCATTCATATTCCTGCTGAACAGCCTGGTCTCTTACCCAGTCCATGTCGCTCATCGTCGAGAAAGAGTGGAAGGGAATATCTTGAATAGAAAAGAGGTACGAGCGAGTGAGGAAGATTGAACGTACACTTGTGTAAGTGTGACTTGGAAAAATACTCGTTCTACAGATATCATATAAATTAATTCAAAACCCATGGAATCAACAAAATTGAGAGGATGAATGGGAATTTAATTGATACATTCAGCACCAGCAACTGTAAATTCTAACTTGCGGATGGACCTGCTTTTGAGGAAGATTTGCAGTCGGTGGTGTTAACAAAGCACCCAGAGTCATCATCTTCTCCAGGGAAAACTATTCTTCTTTCAGCTTCCTCTTTGCTGGAGCAGATGCACTCCTTTGCTCTCATCTATGTACCATTTTCTTGCGAATTGAAATCGATTTTCCCTGCAGAAATTCACTACAGGATGTTCTTAATTGCGGAGAGATAGGAATACTCACCTCATACTCATAATTTCACTTCCGGATTTCCGTATGTTACAAGTTAATTGGACGTAAAATTATATGACGGATTCAAGAAACAAGCGTTTTAATAGTTACAGCTTCAGGTAAATTCGAAACTGCTCATTAGTGGGAAGGTCTTTGAATAGTCAAGTGGAGAACGTGGATGAAAATCTGTGAGGCTAAACCCACAGCGGGTTTAGATGGAAATTACTGGTATAAAGGTTCGAGATCATAACGCACTACTTTTGGAAATTTTGTGTTCCATTTGTTTCGAATACATTGCAAGACTTACGCGCTTATGCACTAATGAAATGGTCACAATTGTCCAAGGAAAGTAGCGTATACCACATCATTTTCCCCCCATCCCCCCGACTTCGAAGAAGGCCCATCAAGTTTCTTTCTGAAGAAGATTTCCACTCAAGCATCTCTTGAAGAAGTTTTTAATAGATCTCACTCCTAACTCCATCCAAACTACGAGCGTATCCATAGATATTGGTAACAGCAAGCTTCCTCGACGTTACTCGTTACCAAATGGAGAATCAAATTGTTCCTGCTGAGTTAGTTGAGACTATAGGCTTTAAGTACGAGGCCGATATTGGTTCTTCCTGCTTTGGCTCAATCATAATTCATAAATCATCGATTATGTCTAACCCTCTTGATAATTAATTATTTTAAGCATCTCCATCTGAACCAAATGTAGATACTTTCTATAGCGAAAGGTAGTCAATTCACTCAACGAATGGAAAAGCTTAAAATCACATAATGAATAATGCCCCAATTGTTTCATTCAATCAGTAAAGTAGGCGTTTGGACTCATAGATAGGGACATTTTCACTTCTGCATTCGACGGAACTTATTGCCTCTAATAGAATAAGGAAATTATGGATCTTTTATAGGTCAATTCCGTCCATTTATGGACGAAGGAAGTGAGCGAAACGATTAAAATCGCGTAAAGGTGGCTAAAATGTTCAATTGAAGGAAGTCGCAAATGTGATTGGACGAGAAGTTGAAATTTAATCATTCAACTCAACACAGTTTCAGCCAGAAACATTTCTTCGACGTTGATTAGGTCTTTAGAAATTGATTGATCGAATGGTAATGAGATTGCTTATGGCTGGTGAAATTATGATCAACACCACTTTTCCATATTTGCCACGTTATATTTGAACCTCACGAGAGAAATCATTATCTTTCAATATTCAATTCATCCTTCTCCAGATTTCGGTACTGTTTTTGTTCTTTTTCGTGTGTGGAACGCTTTATATTGTACCCAAGACTAGCGTGACATTTCTGATGGGCGTTTGATAACTTCCATGTGCGAAACCTTTACCTTATAGTTGAAAGGAAGTGCAATATGAGATTTAACAGTTTTACCATTTCGTGGAGTAAGATAGATGGTGGGCCGAAATCACCTAGGATAATTTATGACGCTTGAAGATGCACTTGACTCTTGCTTATTTCATTGGCTTAAGTCTTAGGGGAAGTACGTACAAAATGACAGGGTTTTATTTCAGAGGCATAACTTGTTAGTAGTGAATTACAGTAAAGTCATATTCTACACCTATGATCTTTGGTCCTTTCTTTTTAAAATCTAATCAACTTTTATGAAATAAAAGTACCAAGAAATAAAATATTCTTAGATAAATTGAGATAAACGAAATTTATTTTGTTCGCATGCTATAGACAAAATGGCATACCGTCAACAGGCAACTTTAGTTTTCTAAAGTTACAAAACTACTGACCAAGTTCACAAATGAAACGCTTGGTTCTTCTAGGAACTTCAGCATCTTGATGCGTAAGCCGAATGCAAGCAATGCATGTATCGTAGCCAGTCTTCTCCAGGGCTAATCCTGGAGAAGATCTAAATCTGAATAGATAGAAGGACAGTCGTCTTCATCATCTCGAAAGTTGCTAGGAACATTTTCTTCTTCATTGTCTTCTTTAAATAATGCCCTAGGGACTTGTCTCCTTGTCTTTGGAGCAGGTATGGGCTTTTTTTATTTGATTGCAATCATATTAGGTGTAGAAGTTGAAACTAAGTACGTTTATCTAGTCCTCGGCTCACGTTTGCCTTGTCCACTTATGAATCGTCCTTTAGGGATTGGAGAAACCTCCTCATAGGATCAGCAAGAGTAGGTTGAGATGCATTGCCTTTATTAGCCGCAGATGAATATTTTGTTATGAATATGTTAAGACAAGTTCTGGTTCTTTGTTCGCTGATGGAGCCTGGGATGGATTGTCTTGGTGTAATCCGGTAGATACGGTTAATTCAGCTGAAATACCTATGTCATTTTGTCCATATAGCGTTATAAAACTAGAAATATATCGAATTGATACAAAAAGTATATTTAACATGAAAAAAGCTTTGTGAATACGATGACAAATAAGTAAATTTCGAAATGAATGCAATATAAATGAGAAAAATGGTGAAAACTGGCCATTTCTTCTGAAAAATTGGCGCAATGCAAAAAAACTCGTGACCTACAGATTTCTTTTATCACTCATAACGACCGAATGAACTAGAGTAGCGCTTGCTAATTTTCAGAGGTTAATAGAAGCCCCTCGGGTCGTGTGATGTGGTAGGCAGTTCCGCATTTAATATCTCCAAACTCTAATTATGACGCCTATGTCATTTTGTCCATATAATATATGTCGTTTTGTACGTATTTCCCCTACAAGAAGTAACACCTCTTTTCTCAAATGCAAATTGGGAGCGGAACCAAGAATAAACGTTAAGGGCATAATTGCAGTGGGCAGTTAGTTGATAGTTAGGCGGGAAGTCGGTAGAAAGTTAAGACGGGAGTAGTTATGGCCATTAGATCTTCAGGACGGTAAATGATCAATTCATTTCTTCGGCGGAAAGACGTTTTCTATCTCACGAAGTCCAGTAAATGCCGATAAATCGTAACTGAACGTTTGTCTAGTAAAATAATTGGTATAAGACGTATAATCTACAAGTGAAGATTATTGTGTAAACTCTGTAAATAAACTGCATATAGACAGTTTGAGTTTTATTGGTTCTTGAGAGAACTACGTCAGGAAGACGATAGACGTAAAGTATAGGTTTGGCCTAAGGGAAGGTCATATTCCTAGACGACCCAAAACAAACCTACAGTTACATCTTCAAGTTTGAGAGGTCGTTTTGTATATCAGTTGTGAATTTTGATAACATGGATCTACTGGGCGTGTGAGTTCCGTAACCAGAAGAATCTATGACCTGGAGTCGTCTTGTTGTAGTTGTTGCAGTAACTTTTCTATGGTTGACAAGCCTTGTAGAATGATGTAGAACATGAAGGCAGTCAGAGCATATTCATTAATGAAATTCGAACAATCTGGCAGCTTCGCTGAACCGTTTACCATTCCCATTCATGTCTGTCGAAACGATTCGAGCAAAAAATCCCCCTCCATCGATTTATAGGTGAAACAAATGAGGTGGGATATCCCATTTGGAGATTGGTGTGTACAGGTTCGTGTAAAATGGGTCGAGTGCTTTCTGCAGGAAATTCATGGATGGGGAGACTTTAAACTCGTAATCCTAAACGATCGCCTGTACCGTTGCCGCTCGAGTTGGAAGCCGTGTTCGGTCACTCTTCATATCAGTTCGCTCCGTACCTTTTAACTACGACAAGTATCGGACAAATCCAGACCGGATCCGATGTGAAGGATTCGGACACGTTTCAGCTGCTGGAATTGAATGCAGATGTTAAGAGGATAGAGCAGATTTTTTTACTTTACAGTCTGTAGTTCGGAAGGAGAGGGAACTGCCGCTTTGTGGCTTGAAATCAAAAATCAAAAGATTAAAGGCAATGGATATTGTTCGTGTTGACCGTAGATATTAGCTCAGGAAAGCTACTGTTAAAATCCATAACACATGTCATATTGCCTGACTGTGATGATGGAGATCAATCTCCATTGAGTCTTTGAGCCTCTTGAAAAGGATCCCTGCCAAAAATGTCTCATAGAAACTGATAGAAAATGTATGTACAAGAACTTATGAGAATCTACTTGGATAGTGAAACCGCAAATCCGTATAAAACCATATACGATATTCATCAGTATTTAATGGAGACTAAAGATACACATTGCTTTAGTTTCTAATGGCATTTCCTAACGTTAATCATATCCGTTTCTATAAGCGATTCCTACATTGAATTGCCCTTGTTCCTACGAGTTTTTATAAGACTCCAGTTTTCAAATGTGTTTTTCACACATAATACCTACCTGTTTCTAATGTGTTTTTACACATAAGACCTACCTGTTTCTAATGTGTTTCCACAGATAACTCATATCCGTTTCTACGAGTTCCTATAAGAATCTATAGTTTTCAAATGTGGTTTTCACACAAAAAACCTACCTGTTTCTAATGTGTTTTCACACATAAATCATATCCGTTCCTACGAGTTTTGATAAGAATCTTAAGTTTTCAGATGTGGTTTTCACACATAATACCTACCTGTTACTAATGTGTTTTTACACATAAGACCTACCTGTTTCTAATGTGTTTCCACAGATAACTCATATCCGTTTCTACGAGTTTCCATAAGAATCTATAGTTTTCAAATGTGGTTTTCACACAAAAGACCTACCTGTTTCTAATGTGTTTTTACACATAACTCTTATCCGTTCCTACGAGTTTTTATAAGAATCTATAGTTTTCAAATATGGTTTTCACTCATAATACCTAACCGTTTCTAATGTGTTTTTACACATAAGACCTACCTGTTTCTAATGTGTTTCCACAGATAACTCATATCCGTTTCTACGAGTTTCTATAAGAATCTATAGTTTTCAAATGTGGTTTTCACACAAAAGACCTAAAGAGCATAAAACATTATTATGATTGAATACCGGATGGAATACCTTATAGAATCTCATAGCCTCCTCAAACGAATACTACCTGATAGAAAGTATTTGGGTATGCTTATAAATTTCATATACTTATAAGATAGATTTATCCACGAATAGAGCCATTTTTTGATGAGTGGAACTGCAGATGAGCCAGACCTTATGCCATGGACCGAAACAAGTGATAATCTGGCGACGCAATGTCCCATTTGAGCGTTTTCAGATAGGTTTCAACGGCTTCAGCAACTGGTGGCCGAGGCATGCTGTAGAATCACTTTATCTAGCCTCAATTCATATTGTGGTCGTTTTTAGCGCAGTTCTGTGCTCACTCGTATCAATTGAAGTCGATGCCGTTTTTCAGTGATGTTTCCACCAGGTTCCAACAGTTCATAATGAAAAACATCGACCTGGTCCCACCGAATACACATAGCATAACCTTCGCAGCGTGATTATTCGGTCGAGGCAACAAAGTTCTCTTCTTTGGGCTGCCTTGTCTTGCCGCTGAAGCAGTTGTTCACAGGCGACATACGAGGTTCAACTTCTCTTGGCTGCAATTCATAAGAAACCCAAGTTGTCTGTTTTTGAATAACTCCCAACGCATGGGGTTATCTCCTTTTGCTGAAAAAAGACCCTTCTTGCGTTTGGTATAGATCCTCCATCAAGCAATACCTCCTATTCAGCGTCTTCGAAGGTTTTTGGCTTTCCTTCATGACCTTGAGGTTGTCAACATCGAACTCGATGTCTTTAAATCGATGAAACCAACTACGGCACATTGTTCCTTTTAGAGCAGTATCTCCATAAACTCTTTGGATCCTTGATGAGGTTCAGTCATCCTTTTCTTCGAATTGAAGAAGAAAACCAACACTTTATGACTTTGGCATGAAATCAGACATGTCGAAGCTTGGTTCATGATGTTTTGGATATCGCTTAATCGACCAGCACTTACTGCTGGAACCATCGATTGCCAAACAGCAGCAACTTTGTTGCGCACCATAGATAGAGGCCCAATCATCTGAAAGTTGATCTCCTGAAATATGGTTGAAATAGGAAATCGCTGTTCAACCAGGTGGTAGGAAATTGTGCTATTTTTTTACTGGATATATTGAAACTTCTACATTAAATGGGGCTAGGATATCAGTGAAAATGTGGAAAAGGGCGTGATATGTTTGTCTTTTTTGGCTGAGGAAATCTCATGTGGACTGAATCTAATTTCAGCCCCTCAGTTTTCGTCTCTACTCCAAAAAAATGATTTTTTTTTCAAATCCGCTGCTTCATCAGATGCGGAAGGCGGAATTATTTTCGTCCAAAGCAAAGACAGTTTATTCCGGTAATAAAATTTGAAATTCAGATAGCACAGCGACGGTAGCTCCGAATTCTAATCGGACTTAATTTTAACATATATATGAGATAAGGGACGTGAAAGAGAAGTAGAAACCGGAGCCCACGAGCGGGAATCACGTGGGAATCCAAGAAGGGGCTGTCGAACGTCAGCTGTCGAGTTAATAGGTGGATAAAAGTGGAAGATCAAATTATGGACGACGGTTGGAGGGGCTTCGAAATAAATTAGCGAGATTGAAGGATCTTTTTTATTCTTGCCAACTTCTGGCACAAAGAGAAGCTGGAGTGAAATTTCGAGGGGATTAATTAGTCTGATTTGGCTTCGTTCCGTTATCTACATTGTAAAGTTCTCAGAAGTGGGGCGCCCATCAGCGATTTATGTTTCCGAAATAATTTGATCTGTGCCAGTTAAATCGGAGATACTTATTTTTATCGAATTAAGGTTTCTGTGTACGAACCAGCTATTGAGGATGAATTGAAAGGAATATCGCAAATTGGAAACCAACACTGGGATATGTGTTGAAAATCTTAGCCTCTTTCGGCGATTACGAACTATTATAGACTGAGTTTTTAATGAAAACAGGATCACAAAAGTGCTCGGCACCAAGCTGCCTGCTGAAAACCAGATCTATGCTTTGTACTCTTTGGCTACGCCAGTTCTGATCCACACTATCGACGTCTTGAAATGGTCAAATGCTGGTCTGAATGATTTAGACAAAATTCCGATGTTTACACACCAATACATCTGTAAAATGCCTCTACCTGGACGAAATAGTGGATGAGGTCTGTGAAACATTTACGTTCTTCTTCCATAGCTGCCGAACCAGACATCTCAGAGATTTCGTTATAAAGTAGACCTCTTGTACCTTCATTTCTGCATCTCAGGAAATTATTTTCTGATATACAGGATGTCCCCGATAAATGTTATTCAACAAATGGATGATTTTTTAAATGGATCACCCCATATATTTACACATATTTTCAATGACCTTCATTACCTCTTTCATGACGCAAAATCTTAGGGAAATTTTTCCAACAGTTCAGATCTTATTCGAAGAAAAGGTGAGGGAAAAGCAGTTCAGTAAAAATCTTCTGAAGATTTCCAGAAGCGATAGTAACATGAATTTGAACTGAAAGTTTTTTGATTGAGGGATTTGCCTTGACATGGTACCTAAACGATCAACCTGTCATATACAGAGTGTCCGTTATTAAGGTCCAAATAAAATTATTATTTCTCGATTTTTTCAAATAGAACACCCTGTTTTTTTTTCACAATGATGTAGACAACTGAATACCTTACATTTTCTCAGAAGTAACCTCAGGATTATTTCAACTCCCGCATCCAGCAGACACGAAAAATGATATCGCAACTGAAAATTTTTTTCAAATAATAACATAATAAAAACTAACGGACATTCAAAACAGGTTAAACAATGAAATGAAACTAAATGAATAATTATTGACAAACTTCAAAACCTTCCCGGAATCATACTTCCTGAGCATCATCATTTTTATGATGATGCTCAGGAAGTATGATTCCGGGAAGGTTTTGAATTTTTTTTGATTTTTTTTAAATTGAAGTTGAAGGATGTCTTGGGGGCACTCCTTTCTTCAAAAATAAATATTTATTTGCATGAAAAAATTGGGTTGAATTTGAGAGTCTATGAAAATTGACGTCATAACCGTTTTTCGGCGGTTGTTCATCAATTTTTTTTTTTAGAAAATTCATTGGAGTGCCCTAGACAAATCAATTTTCAATATTTAAAAAAAAAATCCATTTGTATAGGCGCTTAAATAATGCAAATAATTATGGAAATACTGAAAAGACTTCCAGAAAGTGTGAAATCGCAGAGAACTGTCTGAAATTCCAGGAGAATTAAAAAAAAAATCAAGTTTTCAGGTGGAAAATTGAGGGCGTGAACTTGGAAAATTGAAAGGCACTTTTCGAATGGAGAATCGGTGCCGTCGGCCAGAGTATAACGGCCCCTTAAGCATGGTTTGCTAAATACTTGTCCGTGTTGGAACAGACCAATAACTACAGACAGAACTGTGGACTGTACAATAGGCCGAATCAAGTATTCATTGAGAAGGCTGATGGAGTCATCATCCCAGAAGATAGAAAGAAGGGATATTCCTCTGAACTAGTGGGAGGAACTGAATGGTTTTTTCACTGTTTCATCAAGCAATACCAACTCGAGCTCAGCCCTAGAGGCCGAATAATAATAATAATGTTAATTTGTTCGCAATTCAACTTAGACACAAAATAGTTCCATCAATAAACCGATATTTCTCACACAGGGATACTATTGCCATTCATTCCGTTCATATTACCAGGACCCTCAAACTTCCAGAATTAAGTATTCCTGGAAGACGTCTACAGAAATCTGAAATCTTACACCATTGGATCCATTTTATTCGGAAGATCAACAGATTCCGTTTATGTAATTGGATCCATAACAATGCGTGAATAAAGCAATGTGCAAATGGATTATAAAATATCTGTATATGTTTTCAAATGAAATATTTTCACAGGATGAGCATCCGCAAAGTATATTCAATTAAAGCAATGAGATTATATTTATAACTCATGTAACATAAATAACTATAGATACAGAGTACTTGTTTGAGTGAATCCATCATGTTTTACATCGTTCGGAGAGGCAATACGAGATTTATTTCATAGACATAATCCTTTTTTTCGATTTTACGAGCACGCACTATAAATAACGCGAGTTAAGCTTGTTTATATATTCGAATTACGTCAGAACACCATTTTTCACTCAACTTCGAAACCTTCCGAATTAAAACAATAGGTTCTGTTTTATGTTGAAATGGAGTTATCGCAATCGGATCTATTTAGAAGCGGAATTCCAACAGCAGTGGAACTTCTCTTATGTTTCGAAGGAACAATAATCATTGAGACAGCTTGAAGTCAGTCTGCAATGCACTTAGTTCTCGTTCTAGTGTTGAAACTTCAGCCTAACATTAGGTTCATTTGGGAAAAAAAATACAGTTCACATCTGTGGACTGAAGGACTAAAAAATTAAGCCTTTACATGAACATTCAACTGATAAAATCTCATTCCAACATTTTCCTCATGGAAATACTTGATAGGTAGGTACGTATTATACCTGTTGTTTTCAGAGCTGATGTAACTCATAAAAAAAAATTTTATGAAAAATAACCTATATCTCGTAATGAGGAATTTGAAAAAAACATCGTATACCTATTACATTCGCACCGAAATGTTTGTTCTTTGAATTTTTATTTCGAAATTGCTCACTCGGCGTCAAAAATAGTTCTGTCGAATCCTCATGTCTACTGTCTAGCCGTCTGTACAACGAATTCCGTATCCAGAGATAAATCTTCTTTTATCCGGAAGAATCGAATGATATATTCGAACGAATAACTCTAATCGCATTCGTGAGTTTGGACTGGACGCTCTTCAGGAGATTGATTTTCGGATCAGAGTCAGGCGAGTACGAGAAAAATATTGCTTTAATCATGCCTATCTGTTCATACCTACACTTATGTTTCTTTTTTGAGATTGAAGCAATATTTATCGACAATCTGTCCTGGCCAGAAGATATGTGCATTTTTGTCAGTCAGTTAAAAAAACCCATGTCCTCGACAACTTCGAAAATATAGGGTGAGTCAACTGGTTGATCGGTCGATGAACACTTGGAAATTTTGTGACGAGAGATAGATTCAAATTTTCGCAGAAGACCAAAAAACTTCCAAGAGTTATCGGCCAATCGAACACTGCTGACTCGCCCAAACACAATATACGCTAAAATCAAGCGCTTGTCAACAAGTGGAATGCCACAGGGGTCGATGTTGGGGTACAATCTTCTTCAGTTTATACAATACAGATGCTCGTTTTTCATCGATCAAACAGAATCATATAACTACTCCCCATGATATCGATTTATGTGAAAACATTAATCATGTTACATTTGTTCGCCTTGAATAGGACGCGTGAAAACCCTATTAATATGCTAACCGGTCCAGTACAATGAACTAATTATGCATTGTTTGTCCGTGGTTTATGAAACAATTTGTGGCTTTCCGAAGAGTTGAGTTCGGTTGATTTAGAATTTTGATCGAAATGAAAATTCGCTGAATCTGACTGTTTGATTGAACGTTTCAGGCTACTATGAAATGTTAACAACATGATTAAATTTATTTTGATCGTAGAATTGTTATTCAAAATTGAGGAACGGAGGTTTTTGTGAAATTTGGAAATTGATACAGTGTTCCATGACAAGAGGGAGCTCGCAATGTGAATTCATCATTCTGGTTGAATTCGAGATATTTCTGGGAGCAATAAGATTTTCCTATTCAGGTTATATTCCCTTTGAGATTTCGCCAGGCCCGGATCTACGATTTTTTCTGACCGGGCCAAAAATTCATGATTGACCCCCCCCCCATTTGTTTAATATATACATATATGGATTAATAGAAAGAACAAAAATAAATAATACCAATGAATGATGACAATAAAAACTAATATTAAGGAAAATATCACAAGGAAAGAAATTGGACTTTTTTCTTCACATAGCATCACGCGGCGTGATTTTCTTTCCGCGAATGCATCTATCAGCTCCTCAAAATCTGTTTCGGAAGCAGTTTTGTATTCTATAACTAAGATCGAGAGGCCATAGAGACTTTTCTGACTCATTAAAGAACGCAAATAATTTTTTATTATTTTCAATTTGCTGAAACTGCTTTCACATCTTGCAGACGTGGTAGGCAATGTGCACTATATTCTATTCTATTATATGTCTGCAGCTATACTGACATTATAGGGAAAGCATCTTTCAGATCTTGCCTGTGAAGAATTTGTAGCAAGTCTAATGAAGTCGATCTTTCACTTATTTCAGGAACCAACATTTTGAAAACCGCTAGTTCCTAACAAAAATCAACTGCATTCAAGTCTCTACAATATTTTTGCGCTAAAAGGGTCCCATTTTCTGCAGATCCTCTTTTTACATGTTTGAAAGGGCATGGCCATTGAGGAATGAGAAATTCGTATGCAGACTCTATTCGCTTTGTACCTAATCTTTTTTGATTTCTGACAATAATCTGTCGAAAAGAACCTTAATTTCCTCGGAGAATAAACCAACCAGATCCGTTCTTGACTCATCATCGCACATTTCGTCAACCTGCTTTTTCTTCTTGGAAACACGTTTATTTCTAAGAATTGGATCCACATCCAATTCTTCTGAAAGAAGTCTTGCTTCCGAGATCCAGTTTCCAATAAGTTTTTCTGTCATTCCTTGCAAGATCTTCATAAGACCTTGCATGAACGATAATGAACGTGAAATAACTACCTATATCTCCTTTCTGAATTTCCACGTTGACCATATTGATCTCTCGTAGAATATTATCCCAAATTGTTAGGTTCAGTATGAATCTTAAATCCATCACAGCATGAAGCAAATGACCAGCTTCATACATTCATACATTCATCGCATTCTGCGACTAGTGAGGATTCTTTGATTTTTTCCACAGCCTTCACAGCTCCCGGTAAATTATTGAGCTTGATGTTTAGTCCATCTATATTGGCTACTTGATCTCATTGATAATGCTATTCCGAACTTTGGTGGCCATTACATCGATAATTTCATTTCGCATATTTTTGGGAAGATTGGATGTTTGTCCTTTTTTTGAGTGGTCAAGATGGCACTTCAGAGTCGGGTCATATTTAATAATAATATTTTTTTCTGAGAAAATAAAAAATAAAAAAATTTAACCTCTGGTTGTTTTTAGCGCCCCCTTAAGCTGGCGCCCCGCTTGCCCCACCATAGATCCGGGCCTGGATTTCGCAAAAAAAGTTCTGACTCATTTCCATCTGTAAATTATCCAATACATCACCAGATCCTGGGATTCTTTCAGTTCAGAAAGTCCAAGACAACAATGTTCCGGAAATTATTCATGAAGTGAGGTAAGAGGTAAGAAGATAATTTAATACCTTCAAATCTTCTCAGCAGCTGCAAGTTCAGGTTTTATGATCCCCCTCAAAGTTTGTTATACTATCCACCTACAATTCAGCATAGGAGGAAATTCTAATAATGTGGCTTGGAAATTTTTAACAGTTCAAACAGTAACTTTGGAAAATATTTGGATTACTTTTATCTCTCTCGTTCTCAAATTGGCAAAGGAGTGATAGCAATGAATCTCATTTCTACACTGCAGAAAAACTTGTCCAAATTCCTGCATTGGCTTTTACCTTCTGCTCCTACATTATTTTTTATACAGTGTGTCACAGGAATCATCATAACCCCTAAAATAAATCCTCTCTACCCAGAAAAAATTCTATATTCCCAGTTTCTCAACGACGTCTTACTGTAATCGATAAAATGGAAATGCATCCCATAATTTCCATGATTAAACATTCGAGCAGGCGAATTTCAAATTAAAATTATGCCAACAAAGTGCATGCGAGAATTTACTGTAGGTATAGTATCAATTTCTCATTATGAAATTGCTGGAGAGTCCTGATTCAACTTGAATTCAATAAGGATTTAATCTTTCGGAAATTCTAGTTCGCATAGAATTCAGCCGAGTTAATGAAGCTGAATATTTCCATACTCCTGGATAAATTCGAAATGAACGAAGAGATACTTATTCGTACCGAAGATATCAGGAAATTCCTGTAATGAATGGGTTTTCAAATTATTCAAATGGGGTTCTTGATTCGGAAAAATACGGGAGCAGTGGAAGTTTGGGAGTTCAACGACAAATTGAATATGAATAATATTTGCAGTAATATATCCCAAACTTTCAGAAGGGAGAAAAGTTTGGATATCGGAGAAGTATGTGAATAAAAGCATTGCCTTCTACGTGGTTCCCTTTCCGTCATGAATAAGCTCAATTCTCGGTGGTATAATGGGAAGAATCATTCACATAGATTCTACATTTCTTCTTGATTCATAGCGATCAATATTTTATACAGATTGTGGCTTTTAAAGAGGTGTATTTTTTTTAACCATCAGATGGAAAAAAATTACTGAAATGGCTTGACACGTCAACTCTATAATCGAGAAATACGAGGATGTATTGATATCTAGTTAGCCTAGACCAGTTCCATGCATAAACAAAATATTGCGATAACATATCAACGAACAATAACTTATTAGAAGTGTCAGTGTAGAGTTCGACGTCAAAAAAGTAAACCAGAGTTACGCAATAAATTAAAAAAAAAGATTTCCACCGAAATTGTGAACATCAAAAATTGGAGTATCGAGCCATCATCAAGTACCTGTATTTAAAGGGGTTAAGAGGTGGACAGATTTACGGGGATATGCTTATCAACCTTGGCGATCAATGTCCTTCGTATGCGACCGTGAAAAATTGGACTACCAGCTTCAAAAGAGGTGAATTTTCCATTGAAGATGATGACCGAACAGGAAGGCCACTTTCTGTGTCAGTCCCGAAAATATCGATGCAGTTCATGACATGATTTTATCAGACCGTCAAATTGGGCTAAAACTAATCTGAAGCACTGAAGATTTTATACGAACGCGTTCATCATATTATAGTTCACGTCAATTTGGACATGAGAAAAATTTCTGCAAAATGGATCCCCAAATGTTGACCGAAAGCGTGCAAGGGTAGAAGCATCGCGTTCGATCTGTGCTCGATTTGAAAACGATGTAGACTTCTTAAACCGAATTGTTACTATGGATGAGACTTGGGTACATTTCTACGATCCAGAAACAATCTGCTGGAAAAGTTCTTGCTTCAGTTTTTTGGGATTGCCATGGAGTAATCATGATTAATTTTTTGGATAAGGTTAGAACAATAACTGGAGATCACTATTCGACATTACTGACCACTCTGCGGAAAGAAATTGAAGAGAAAAGACACGGAAAGCTATCCAAAGGTGTTTTGTTTTTACAGGACAACGCCCTAGTACACAAATCTCATGTTGCCATGCAAAAAATTTGTGCTTTAGGGTTAGAATTACTAGAACACCCCCTTTATTCACCAGATTTGGCTCCGTTCGACTATCATCTCTTTCCTCAACTGAAAAACAGTTTAAAAGGTCGTAAATTTTCTTCCAACGAGGACGTAATGAAAGCTGTGGAGGACTGGTTTGCAGAGCAAGAAGAAACATTTTTTTTGAAAGGTCTAGAGACGTTACAGGTTCGCTGTAATAAATGTTTTCAATTAAAAGGAGAATATGTTGAAATTTGGTTTGGTTCTATAGTAGGCTAAGAATTTTTCAATATATCCCCGTAGAATTTGAAAAGGTCCAAGCGATCACAAAGCGATAAAAAAACAATCCAAGCGATTTCAAAGCGATCCTGCCCTTTTGTAGTTAGTCTTCAACGACTTATTTCCGTTTGAATTCTCAGGGTTTCCTATTCCAGATAGTCTGAATAAGTTTTTGATGCAGCCCCTTATACAACACCCACAGTTCTTGCAATCTGCCGTCTTTAGATGCCTTGTTTTGACAGATTAATACTTCTTTTTCTTTTAACTTCCGATAAGCCCACTTATACCCATTTGTGCCCGAAATATTTTTTTTTATTATTAAATTCCTGTTGAAGGTATTTTGAAAAACTTCCTCACTAATCGTAGGTACCACCTCTGCATTTCTGTGATGTTTCGATGCTTCAAAATAGTGTACTTTCGTCAATTCTACATTTCTTGCCGGCAACATTTTTTTAAATCGATTTGTACGAGGTATCCAGCATGATATTACAAGCCTTATATTCGCTCTAATGGAAATCCGTTATGCTTTTTAATTTGTAGATATGCTATCTTCATTATGGAAAATATTGTGTGGCATCTTTAGGGTTTTTATATTTGATATAAGTGAAATAAAAGTTCTGCTCTGAAAGGGAACAGCCTTATCGAATGAATTATCGAATGACTCGATCAAAAACTTCCCGAATAGAACTTCCCCGACATTTCGTCAATGGAATCTGGGGACCAAGGAAGATTACACGATCGATACTCACCAAACAATTTTCATTTCTCCTCCCTCAGCATTGTAGAACATAATTGGACGAAAGAGATGCATTAGGGGCATTTTGCTCCAACTTCTTCCTAAAAATCATTTACCAGCTCTCCGAACATCGAGTCTAGGGAATATGATAGGCCGAACTCCGTCTCTGACGTAGAGAAAAAGTTGGAACTCCGATAATTCACTTACTGTCCTCGATGTTTGGGCATGCGGCATATAGAATTCATCATGGCGGACTGTCAATTTCGAAATTTCGATTCGGGCCCCTGATTGGGATGATATATGGCAATTAAAACCATCGGAGTTAATGATCATGTCATGCGTTCAGTGGTACAGGCGTTGTTCATCATCGGTAATTGGGATGTACCTCTAATTTTGCGATATCTGCTCTACATTCTTGTATTCCCACATTTGATCCATCGAACCCTGATGTGGGCTATAGATTTCTTTCCTAATTCACCAATAGTATATTCGAGACAGTGTACCTACTAAACTCAAAAAACTATCAATTTTTATCATTGCATGCCAGTACACAAACTCCACAAGTAAGGTGGAAAGGCAACAAGGAACAGATTATTCAACAAACAAATCGATCTATTTCCCGCTCCCAATCTCAGTATTAGCAGAGGATACAGTTTGATGCAAGAGCATAACTATGTCTCCCCGTATAAGTGTAGGGATATTGAATTTGCTGACATAAATATTGAAGGGCATCTTTTTCTTAGAAAACAATTTCTTCTTCCTTTCTTCAAATAGGTTGACGAAGCATTTTGTATCGATCTAAAACCTAAATCAAAAAGAGAAACAACAAGAAATGAACTTCAACCAATATATTCATAATCAAATTGTTTTGAAAGAAAGGACCCATCTCAAAAACGAATTAGATACTGCATGAATAGCCTCGAAACCATCTGAACATTTATATACCTACTGAACAATTATTTACCAAATGGTTTATAGTTTGGTCTTCTTCACCACACTCACATCTTGTACTATCAATGAAATTTCCTTCAGGAAGCATACATGACCGTGACCTGTCCTAAGACGATTCAAAAGACACCAAATTTTCCCAAACAGGAAATTTCTCAAAAGGATCAAGATTGAAACTTTTATTGAAAAAGCCATATGAAGTCCATTCCAAACTCCAAATATCCTTATCTTCTTTTTGGAATAGGGAAAATCAATTATCCATCAAGGTTTTTGAGACTTCAATTTAGCATGTCATTACATTGGATAGGAATCCTAATCTGACCTAACCTAACCCAACATAACTGACCTAGCATAACCTGTCTACCATTCCCAGGACCCAATGTCCATCAAGAACTCTTCCCCGTTTATATTTGCGATGTGAAATAGTAATGATGATTACACAATGGCAGTATGCAATTGTAAACGAGTTTTTGCAAAAAACGACTCCTCTGCACCAGAAGCTCCTTAGCTGCCATTCTTCTTGGTGCAGCTAAAACGTCTGTGGCCACGATCTCCATACAACTTCATGCCTCGCGGACGTCCATGACGACGATCATTACCTGCGGTGCCTCGCGCATTCACCATTTTGCAACATTATTTTTCATTCACCCTTTCCCTCCCAAAAATACATCCCCACCCCTGTTTTTATGATAATTCGTAAGTGGCTGCATTTCTTCCACGTTTGATGAGCTTCGAAAACATTAACAGGTCTTTTAAAGCTCCCCAGAAATGTTATCGTCTAAAACAATCCCAGAAGGATGATAAAAGTAGGGTAATTGACAATATGATCTCCCTCTATCTATAGAGTTCCTATTTACAGCAACCATGAAACCTCACGTCCCACATAATGAAAAATGGCTACGTATTCCATTAAACTTCAATGTTTTATTACTCAGATTACTGCCATATCCGCTAACTAAAGATAAGGACAAGCCGGCAACATGATTCAAGGAAAATTAAATTTTCATCATTTTGGTTGTCGTATATGAATGGCTGGGGTAAGTTGTCCTGATTTATGTTTGCCCTACCATTCATCTCGATGTTTGAGCATTCAGCGGACCCAACAGCGGGTTCCTTTCATCTGGACCTTTCAGCATGACGCAGCTAACTTCCTCTGGTTAAGACGCCATATTGTAGTCTCATCGCATTTAAAGCTACTGAATATTAAGCGAATGGTGAACAGTCCTGATGTAGAAACTGCTCGGTTATATTTAAGTGTTTGTTTTTTAGATGTGTTGTGTGTGTTCCGTCTCAGGAAGTGCACCTATACTCCATCCACTTTTATAAAGTATTCCGGTTGGCCAAGATTTAGGTTTATCAAGATTTTTTTAATTGAAACTGACGCAGGTTGGTACTTGTGAAATGTCAAATAATTCTCAGTTACGTTGCCTATGCTAATTTCTATTTACGCTTTTTCAACTCTGTAAATGGAGTTAGTTCTTTTAAGGTTTAACTGTGACACATGTTTCGTAGTACTACTACATTTTTATACTGGAGTATTTCAAGTTGTGCAAAAAAGTATTTAAATGCCTGTAGGCTTATTTTTTGAGAATTTTGAGAAGTGGATAATTCCATAGGTCCGTCTATTCGTTCAAAAGTTTTTCTGTTGGGTTATTCGAGTACTTTTATTCTTTTTCCGAATGAATTATTACAAAGTAACGGGCTATTCTGTTCTTTCTTTTTCAGTGGAATTTCAACATTCATTTCTTGAGTTCCGTTCATGAAAATAGCATAACTGAATCTTCCAACCTTGTTTATTCACGTGAAATATTTCCAGTATTAATAAAGATAAAAGTTTCTTCAACATTCGCCAGGTCTTTGGAATTATTTAATTTACATAATATGTTCTCAAATTCATTATTTTCCATTTTTATGATTGATTTTACTTCATTTTTCATTTCTGTTTTCCGTATAAACTGAGGAGATTTAAGAATCTATTATATGAGAAATCTCAATTGTGGCAGCAAAAGACTGTTTAATGCATCACATTAATATATTCTATCTCGAGGAATATTTATTAAATTGCTACATATATTTTAATATTATCGTTAGGTTTTTTTCACATCGATTTTGACATATTTTAGTATATTTTGTGGTCTCATATCTTCATTATTTATGTGACGAGTGAAATGTACTGGCTGTATCAGTCAGCACGATATTATATCATGATGCTGAGTTCTTCAAGACAGTATGGAAGATAAGAATTATTCTTTCAAATTTTGTATGAAAGAAATTAGATTTTGTATCATTGTAAACAAGTAGTGCAGTATAAAAGAAAGCTAGACTTTCCTTGTTGTTTTGTTAATATTTTGTGATGTTCCTTGTTCCAGAAGCATTATGAATTCAGATCCTGTTGTCTATGACGCAAGTTTTAAATATGCAATACCCCTTAGATCAATCCAGTAACCAGTATTTACCCGACCACAAGTAATCTCAACACAGGAAGGGGATATCGCTATATGCCCCACTTTCATCTCGTTCGGTATATGGCTAATTAAGTGCTTTATTAAAATACGCACCTGCTTTGTAGTACCCAGACTCTATTTCCACTTGATTATCAGAAAGTTTACTGTATTTCTACCAGCATACCCTGTTTCATTATTCAAGGGAGCTTAGCATCCCCTAATGAGAGGTTATTGTGATTTGTTGTGCCAGAAAATCGCAAATATTGCCGTTTCAGAAATTGTTTGATTCTTAATTCATGCGGCTGTGCTGGTTTAAGCATGGCGGTTTTGATAGCGTGGAATTTAATCAGAAATATGTTTGCATGATATCCTTTTCTCCGTATTCTCTGGTGCGTTGCTATTCAATTTTTTGAGTGCAACGTTTCGTTTTAATTCGAATGGAAATCCGGAATTGTGGATTGGTTGGATGTATCCCCCTTTTGTTTTGAACAATAGCGCTGATTCTTGAATTATAGTAAGATGCCATAGGAATTTGTCCACCTTGGTTTGATTTTGATGAAGTTTTCATTTCAAAGTAGGTCTTATTATGCATAGCATGAAAAAAAACCTAGGAAATTTCTTAACTGATGAATCTAAAAAGCCCTAAATACAAAGGATGTCAAACTGATTGAGGTTTTTCCAATAAGGGGTGTTATTTTGACTTTCAAATAAAAATTCCATTTTTAAGGTAGGCAAATGATCGGATGTTTATTTCATTAGGAAGAGGAATGTATACCGTTCATAATGGAAAATTACATCAGCCTAGATACTGCAGTTCATCAGAACTCTGGACCAGAAGGACGAGCTGTAAATGGTGTAACGACGAGGACAGCTCAGATCTTAAGGTCGTAATGACCTTCAATACACAAGGGCTTCGACTAGTTATTGCCAACTTGTGGAATCCAAATAAATGAAACATCTACAAGCAAAAACGATCGGAAGAAAAGAGAGCCCGTTTTATTGCATTTCTTCACCAGTAATAAGAAGAAGAGCTCTCCGTAACAAAAACCCGTGGAATCATCTCGGTTCTTTCAGGAACTTTCTTAATATTCCTGATTAATTGCTGAGCCGGGCGGAACCTGGGAATGAAATATTTCCGAAATTGCACTTCAGTCTGTGGATTACGCGAAATAATAGAGTGAGGGCTGAGCAGCATAAAGGTGGAAATAAAACAATCCTCCGAAATTCCTTTGTTCCTTGCCAATTTAATAATTTACAGCCCCATGTAAATTTAATTACAACTCCTGGGAAATTCTAAGAAAATATAAGGCCGGTAAGGAGGCGTAATGGGACTCGCCCATTTGTTTATTTTTCCCGATTGGATTAATAATTGGAATGTGCATTAATTGAGCCAAGTTGGCTGTTGTCGTGGTCTCCATGAAATTTTAAATGAGATTTGATGATAACTGTTGTTGTTAGTGGTTGACGGATTTATTCTCCTGGTCGTTAATCCAGAGATGCATCATTATTTATTTCATGGTTTTATTTTGTTTAATAATTTAATTGCCACACATATTTGCCAATTTTGTCAAAGTTTCATTTGGAATTCACAGACCTAGTAAGTCTATTAAAATCTCTTATGGAAAAACGTACTTTTTTGCTTCAATCGCCTATTCCACCGAAAAATTGTGATAAATCGAAATATTTTGCCATGATGAAACGGATATATCTTGAAAGTTAGGATTTGATGATAGCAGAAAAATTCGAGGCTAAAATCGTGGGATTTGCAACGTGGCAGTACCCGAAAGTTTCATGGGAAACTGCGTCATCCTCTCAGAACTCACCCACGGTAGGTGGGAAGAAGAAAAATCTTTAATTTGATTGGTTTCTAAAAACGAAGAGGAAAAATCTTCAATCTGATTGGTTTTTAAAGAAAACGAAGAAAGGAAATCTTCAATTTGCTTTAGAGACGAAAAAGGCAGTAACTGGAGAAGCCTTAAACGAGAAGGTTCTCGGTTGACTCGGAATACGGTTTGGAAATTAAGGGTAGCTGAAGAAGCCTTAAACGGGAAGGTTCTCGGTTGATTCAGGTTCGGTTTTAGGGTAGGTACTTCGGTGTTTAGGAAGTACGGTCTCAAAACGGAGACGAAAGCAGTTGAGGTTGAATCGGAAATTTAGGAGTAGCTGGAGAAGTCTTAAACCGGAAGATTCATTTGAGTCGTATTGTTTTGAGATCACCCCATGTTTGCGGTTCAGGGTTATTCTGATTAACAAACCCCTAAGTTTTGATAATTCGATTATGCTTTCATATTTGAAATTTTTTCTGATTATTTGATTTGGTTTCAATGATTCAATTTTGTTTTGCCCTTTGAATTTGATGTAATAACTTGATTTGGTTTCGTTAAGTTCATTTGATTTGATAAATTGACTGAATATTTGAGAATTTGGTTTCTCGACGTGATTAGAACATAAATAGCGTGTGTTTAATTGTTTATTTTGCTTTGGTCCTAATATACTTTTTGAATTTGAATTTGAAAGTTTCATTCACCATCCCTCTCCCTGGGGAATTATTAGACACTTGTCCCGACCCTAGTTCGTCGAGCCGTACCAAAACTTTCTCCCTGCACGGAGAAAAATCTTCAAAATTTAAGATAACATCTTTTCTTTTTCTGTAATAACACCCCTGATTGGTGGAAAGCCGTTCTTTCGTTGAATCACAAAGGGGGTGTTTTTTTTTCTCAAAATTAACGTCCCTAGTTTCAGGAATATGGCCGTTGCTGGCAACTTTTTTATCGAAAGGTCTATGAAATATTTATAGAAGGTTATTGGTTTGTTTGTTTTGAATACAAGATGGGTTCATACCTCAGACTATAAGAAGAGAAGACGCAACTTTCAACAATAAATTCGAGTGTACACCGGTATGTTAAACTCTCATCATTTCTAGGTAGCAATGGCGTAGATTTTGCAAATTTTTAATTTCACTTCTCAGATTCCCTTCTGATATTGAGAGAAGGAGAATTGATTCCGATTTTAGCTGACTCTTGCCTTAACTGTGAATCTGTTTCAATGTTCGGAGCATTGTATGAATGATAATAGTACTCTCACAATTTTATGCTTTTCCAAGGTGTTCATTTCGCCCCCAAATATTTCAAAAACTATTCACGACTATACTAATCAGTATGTCTTCATTTGGTAGAGGAAATCTATAAATTGAAAGCCACATGACTCAAATACCCGAATCGAATCCATACACCCCTCATGAATGTCACCAGATATCCCAGAACATTTCGAGCATCCAAACAACCACAGGAATTCTTCAGTTCGCCGCAACAAAGCGAACATATGGAGCTTCCCTGAAGTTTAACTACCTAAAGGAAACTTTAAAGAACAAATTTCAACATTCTTGGAGCACGCATGTTTATAAACTCATCCCCTCGAGTATTTTATCACGAAGCGCATCAGATTCCTGGAATATCCGACGAGTGAAACACAGTGGGAAGCGAACCTGTCGAAACTTCCTGTAGCTCCAAAATAGCGGGCCAATTATTTTAACCGGTGCTTACCGGCCCGGGAGCCTTCCGATAAAAATTAACACCAAATAAGCACCCAACGATTCTTGGAGGGGTGTTGAAAATTCGTATCGAAGGGTTCTCTTGTAGACACGCAAGGTGTTCACAGTTTTCCCACTTAATAGCTTCATTTTATGGCACCTGGAAGAATTTATCGTTCCAAGAACGCACAACGGCTACTTTCCGTGGGAAAATGGAGGTGTTTTTCGTCTCGGGTACACAATGAAAACGCGTTTTTCCTGAGTTTATAACTGCAGGGAACGTTCTGCAATGTTGTAAGAAAGTTGTTTATGCTCTTACTGAATACGGCATGCAAACATTTCGATGCAAAGGAATATAGGAATGAAAAAATTATGCGAAACATGAACGTAAAAAATGCATTGATTTTGGATTCACTGTTCGCAAGGGTTCTTCCTCCTATCCATCCAATTCCATGGTTTTGGAAATACAGTGAGGTTTTCCTCAATTTAGCAATCAGGTGATCATATTTTTCTTACGCCACATAAGGTTGAACTATCGGGTGTTTTTTTTAGAGTGATGGAACTCCAAATTGAAACAAAACACATTCAAATCAATATTTTCATTCGAAAGATAATTTCTTGAAATTTGCTTTGAAAATAATTTTCGGTATATGTCCACCACGACTAGCTCAGACCAATTTTGGACCACTTTTTCGAGTAATTCAGGCCTTATTTCAGCAATATCACGAGTTATGTTGGCGTCTATTGTTTCTGGTTTATCAGCATAAACCAATAACTTGACATAACCCCAAAAAAATTATCCATTGGAGCTATCTCGCATGATCTTGGAGGCCAATTAATTGGACCATCTCTTGAAAAAATGTTATCGCCTAATCTTTCTTTCAACAAATCAATTATTATGGTCAAGTGGCTTTAGTTCTGTTAGATCTTTTATGGGTGTAGACCAAGATCTTTTATGTGATGGAGTCCAATTTGTTGAGAACGTCGACGAATAGGCAAATCTGGATTTTTATTAACACTATCACTTACAGCAGCGGTATTTTCTTCTGTACGAACAGTCTTGTTGTTGTTGTTGTTGTTGTTGTTGCATCCAGTAGAGAAAATGTTGTCCGAAATCTATCGAAAGTTCGACGAATAAGCTGCTCTGATGGACGGTTATGTAAACCATAAACACGAAGTGGGGGGTGACGTCCCCACGGACCGAGTTACCTGGACCACCAAGGGTAAATGGTGGAAAACCCATGAAAATGGGGAAAATATTAATCTAATCTAAATGCCACTCCACCTGCTGGCTCGACCACCGTGAGGAGGACTGCCCACAGGGGAGCTCGCAACGCACGTATCAAGTGGAGCCGCGAAATGAATATTGAAGTAATGCGAGCTTTTTATTGCGTGAACAATTGCGAGGACAAACCACTTCCTGGATGGAGATACTCCCTCTATAACGAGTTCACCGGGAGGCATCCGGAACTTCAGCTGACGGGAGGGAACCATTCAAGAGAAATCTTCAAAGGATCGAATAATCTCAGAGGATCGCGGGATATGCACAGCAGGCTGTGGTTTTGCAAACCTGTCACATCGTGCGGAAATTCCTGAACTAGTGGGAGGAACTGAAATGTTTTTTCACTGGTTCATAGAAGTAATACCAGCTCAAGCTGAGAACTGGAGACCGATGAAGAAGAATAATAATAATAAGTTTATTCATATAAAAAATTAACAGAAATTGTTTACAATGTAAGATATGCTTATAAACTTAAGGAGATCCACAGAAGGCAAAGCCTGTATGTGGAGATTCTTATAGTATAAAGCAAAGAAAAAAAACTGTATGCTGATACATAATACATAACAACACAAGGCAGCAATAATAAGAATGAAAAAACATGAGAATAGAACACTGATTTCGAAAATAAATTCAAACAATTTGTGAACGTTGTTGCAGCGTGAATCTTTTCATGATAATTTGTCAATGCTTACTGAACAGAAATGTCAAAGCAACCTTCTATCAAATCACAATTATCCCTATCGAAAATTCTATAACTCTGAAGAAACACCGGATAGATCTTCATCTAGAATCTTTTGAGAAATACTGCTCAAAATACGGATTGAAAAACTTCCTTCATTTGGAGTTTTGCCACCAAAAATAGTGAAAAGGTTGTAATATTTTTTAATTTTCGAGAATGTCGAGTATTTCGAAAACCGAGGAACTTATATCCCTTCATTACGTCGTACCCTGTATATTGTTTGATATTTTGTTCATCTTCATCATTTTCCTTCCTGCTGAAAACAAATGTGAGCTAAATGGTGTGGATCCAGTCGACCTACTTGCGAATCTTCGTCCTGAAAACATTTACAAATCGTCAAGGGTCCGATAGTTATAGTCACCAGAAACGATAAATATCCGAAACTTCGACAGTTTCTGCTAAGACAAACGGCCAGAAGTTCATTTCCGTCAATGGAACCGACCCGTTCAATCTTCAGCCTGAGCTCCAAAGGTTCAGAATGAAAAAGGAAACATTTCCGAATAAATGTCGAAATGATATTCAGTTTCTATTCAACTTAGGCCCGGTTGCACCGTAGACAAAACTGTAGATTAAATCCAAAACATCGATTAGTGTCATATGATTATCAGTAGTAATATCCCTAGGACCTTGATAATAGACGAGATAATTTTATGAACATCGAAAGGTCGTTCATTGGTAACAGCCCGAAGCCGAAGGCTGAGGGCTGTCACCAAGCAACGAGCTCGAGATATTGGTTATAAAATTATGAGGCATTTATCAATGTCCGAGGAATATTCGACAGAAAATTTTTTGACAGAAAAAATGTATAACTCAACACAACAAAACATTTATTTATTTATGGAAAGTACAATTAGTGAAAGTGCAATTCGTAAAATTCAACTCAACATTAGATTCGATGCTGTTCTCTTGTATAGAAGATCTATTTCCACGCATAATATTTATTATCTTGTTGTGGTGTTCTTGATCGAGGTTAAGGTATGGTTTGATAGAATTTTGATTGCTATGACCAGTAATCTTCAGCAATTGTTGTTCCTCTACACCACTTTTTGCTAATTGACTGACAGGTGTTTATCTATTTGAATTATTCGTTATCTTTTTGTCTTTGACATTCAAGCCAATTGCTTCGGCAGCATATTTAGTCCATTTATTTATGGTATTCCTTCCAACAGGTACATTATCGTACCATTTGTCAGTTTCATTTTTCCAATACCGATTTGGTTTCAAGAATAGTCGTGGTGAGGTAATATTTTCGCCTCGTTTTGATATTAGTTTATGAAAAAGACGTACAGGGCAGCTTTGTCTCTCACTATTGGAAACCAACCATTTACTACTTGTACAGTTTTTAGATTTTAGAACCACCTTGGCACGTTTTACTGAATACTGGATTGTATTCAATGCGATTTGTTGGAGAACCATCGTTTTTCTTCTCGATTTGAAAAAAATTCACCAAACAAGCAACTGCCTCTCCTCCTCGCCACGCTAGTTTATTTTACTCATAAGACCTTCAGGAGTATTTTATTCTGTTAACTTCAGACAAATTTAACGAAACTGTACTGGATTTACGTTTACTTGGGCCTGCTTGCAATTTTTTTCTGATTGCATCGCGGGCATCTCGAGCTGGTTTAAATATTATATTATTAAACCGGTCAATCATAATGTTGTAGTCCTTATAATACTTTTCTTGTAAGAGTTTGCTCGAAACATTCCACATTGTCTCTACCGTTGCATCTTTGAATTCTGTTCCATCTTTTTTCCTCATATTGACAGCCCAATCTTTGAGTATAAACGCCAATTCTTCCAAGCTTCTGCGTTCATTCCATTCGTATGATCGTTCGTAGCAAAATTCCATAAATATTCCCCAAATATATTTGTGGCTATTGGAAGTATTTCTGGGAATGTTTTCTTTGATAAGCTCATTGATATTTTCAACATTACCAAAACGTGACATTTTGAAATTTGTTTGGAATGATGTTGCCATGGAACTATTATAAAATTTTATAAGACTCTATTATGTTATCATTGGGATTGAAAATTGCATTGGATGTAGTTTTCGATGTAATGTTGACATGATTGGCTGAAATAGTTCCATATGATACAAAATCATAAAATTGGATTTGTTGTTTGAACTGTCAAAAAATTTTCATAGCAATCGGCCCTTAAGAAAGGAATTGAAAAAGCAAGAGTTGATCCATTCTCTGCGTCCTCCTCTTCAATATTCGAAATTCTGATCATTAATGTGTCCATGACTCAGTCCTCAGATGGAAAAATAGAAAAAACACTATAATTCCAAAACGGCTGGACATACATGGTGCGGCAACTAGCTCTCCCACATTTCCAGGAGCTATTAAAAAAATATGAAAAGAGATATTGGAAAAATTTTCTTTTATTAAGGAAGTCCACAGAATCAAGTTTTTTCATTTATGTCTTGACAAATAAATCATTCAAATGATGCCCACGGCGCGAAATACTCCACATGTGCGTCGCTTGCCGAGGCCGTCATTTGAATGATATTATTTTCAAGACATAAATGAAGAAAAAATGATTATGTAGGCCTTCAAAATGAGAAAGAATTTTTCCAATATCTTGTTTCTTTTTTTTTCCAACAGCTCCTGTATTAAGATGCGAATTGAGACAGCCACAATGCTTGCTTGAACGCCGCCGACATTTTCGCAGAGTACAAGAGCGCCGACAAATAGATTGTATCGACTTGTTTTATAACAGAAAAAATTGATCTAACTTGAAGCTCATCAGCTCCCTAATGTGTAAAACGCATCTGGGGCACCAGCACCGAGCGAATGCCCCACAATTCACCATCAGTCCTGAAAAATTGCTTCAGTTTTTTTTTCAGTTCGCCCGTTGGAAACGCCAATAAATTGATAGTGGTTCTCCCCCATTCTCCCGTTCCGAAAACAGAGAGCCCCGTTTGTTCACACTCCTCAGCCATACATCGACCTATAAATACAATATTCAATTACGTAACAAACAAAACGAAGCTCCGCCATATTTCAGCGCTCCGTATGAATTAAGCGGGGCATGGGGGAGACAGGGGAGAACCGCTGGTCGACCGTCACCGATGCGCCATGTAGACTCGGTCACAGAGGAGCTTTGATGAATTAGCCACAAAGCCATAGTTGAATTTGAGCGGGGAGCATCAGGTGTGAAATGCTGGTAAGTTCGGATGGCCGCTCGACCGCTTCCAGGTGATAAATTGACTAAGAAGTAAATTTGTGTTTGTTTGGATTTTAACATAGAGGGATGTCTAGGATTTGCTGGATGTGGTCGAACCCGGTCAACCACGTCATTTGGTATCAACACAGGCTGCTTTTTGCAAGAATGTTTTTGCATGACCTATCTCACGTGAGAATGGCTTGCGAGGAAAGCCTCTTAGAGACCAAAACATGTAATTCAGAAGAAACAAACAGCGCTTAAAAGCTGATCAGCACAAGCTAATCATACAGATAGTCAAGCTGCTAAAGCACTGAGCTCCTACGTCATTGACTCAAAGCTGATTTGGCAGTGCCGAAACAAACTCAATGAGGTAGGCAAGAAGAATAAGGTCTTTTCAATCTGTGTTCCCGGTCATTCGGGAATCGTAGGAAACGAAGAGGCCAATACACTGGCCAGAAAGAGCGCACAAACGCCACTCACTGGCCCAGAACCCTTCTGTGGTATAGGAAAATGCACCTATTAGAAGGAGTTTATGCTGAAGGAGAAAACCGAAAGAGAAAAACTCTGGCGGAATCCTCCGGAACTTTGAAACTGCTAGATCCAAAAAATATCTGGATCTCAGTGAAAACCAACTTCACTTACTCACTGGCTTTCTCACAGGACATTGTCGCCTAAAGAAGCATCTGTTGAGAATGGGTTTATCGGACACTGATGAGTGTAGATTCTGTGGGGAGGAGGAAGAAACTCCTATTCACCTGGTTACGGAATGCTTCGCCATTGCAAGCCAAAGGAAAGAGTGCTTTGGACAAGAAACTTGTAAAAGTGGGGAGTTATCCTCCTTGAAGCTGTCCCAGATACTGGATTTCATCAAATCACTGGAACTGAAGGGCGAGCTCTAGGAGGGCGATGATAACAGCTCTGTTAGGGGGCACAATAGACCCTAAGGTCGCAGTGAACTGTAACCCCTTTTCACTAGAACTATATCTATAACTATAAGGATTCAAGGGGGGACCATGATAGCATTCAGTCAAGAAAAATGGATAAATCGTGAAGAGTCCAAACAAAACCACTTGCACATTCAAATATCCAATAGAAATTTTTAGTTGAGTGCAGAAAATTGTCGAACCATCGATGAACAACCCTACATATCGTTCATAATATAAATACTACATTCAGTATAAATAAATAACAATTAATATTTTCGATATACCAGATGTATTCGGGGTACATAATTTAATTTCAGAATACATCTATCTGCTCGTAAACATCATCGATTTTATTCAAAATGAAAATTGAAAACACTTCCGTTTTTGCGATATCGATAATATCGTCAACATATGGGAATGAAGTATACAAATGGATTTGATGTTTATTTGAATTCATTCCACGAATGGAATCATAATGACCCACTGGTCATTCAGCTATCAGTTGAGTTCCCAGTTCATCAGGCATTAGTGGACTGGATTTCGGTTTTCTCTTTCAGCATAAACTCCTTCTTATAGGTGCACTTTCCTATACCACAGAAGGGTTCTGGGCGTTTGTGCGCTCTTTCTGGCCAGTGTATTGGCCTCTTCGTTTCCTACGATTCCCGAATGACCGGGAACCGATATCAAAAAGACCTTATTCTTCTTGCCTACCTCACTGAGTTTGTTTCGGCACTCCCAAATCAGCTTTGAGTCAATGACGTAGGAGCTCAGTGCTCTGATAGCAGCTTGACTATCTGTCTGAATAGCTATATCGCACTTCTGATGGTTTCTTTCTTCTGATAGATTTATATCTAGACATCTTCCGATTGCAAGTATTTCCGTTTGAAGGACGCTTGTACAGGAGCCCAACGATAGTGCACACTTGGTGTTTGTCCCGTAAATGCCAGCGCCAGCTCCTGTAGCGGTTTTGGAACCGTCTGTATACCATTTTATTGTATTTTCTTTGAGATTGTAGTTGGTGTATTCCCTTTCCCAATCCTCTCTTTGGCTTAGCATTGTACTGAAGTTTGTCTCAGTGCTTACTTTCTTGATCATTACATAACTAGGAAGGTTTGCAGATGATGTGTAGTCATTTAAAGAGGACCAAGCTCTCTGAAACCTGACTCTCTCATTGCCTGCTCCTTCTTTAGATACTCTGAGGATGGCCTCATGGGCTACCCTATCAATCACTAGATGTAGAGGTGTGAGGTCTGTGATGATCCCAAGCGCCCTAGTTGGGCACGTTCTCATAGCTCCCGTGATGCACACACAGGCAAGCCTTTGTACATTGTCGAACATTTTCCTCGTACTTGCCTGACTTGCCTTAGCAAACCAGGCTGCTGCCCCATATGTGACTATAATAGGTCTAACAATCATGACGTACATCCATCGCAGTATTTTTGGGTTACCCAATTCCTGCCGCATAGACGCCTTGCATCCTTATGTGTTGATTAAAAAATACATTTCAGTTCAAGGCTGCTTGTCCTATGGAGTTGAAATTTGGTTTGAGCCTTATAATACCCCTGCGCCTTCGCCATTTAGTTTAATTTTTATGAGGAGTGGTTTATGGTTTATTTTCACGAATGAAAACACCTTGTTTTGTGATAATAAAGTCCTGTGAACTAGTTCTGTGGAAACATAAATAGAGGATGAATGATGTGATGGATTCCATTCACCGTGACGAAAAAAAATTCCGTTACAGTTGACGTCAACGCTGTATGACGAATATGTAGGTCGACGAAAATCCTCCGCAAATATCCCATAATTGATTTTCCGACGTAAAACCGTCGGATAAAAACGTCCATCCGGGTCCTAAGCCGACTGTCGCCATTCCAATTTCGAAATCAAAAGAACCTTAATTTCTCCTCCAGTCTTTACGCGCTACTGGCCCGAATCAATTTTATACCGCGTACGAATAAATGGAAACGTCCATTCCATCATCTTTCAGGTGCATCCGTTCGAAAGGGATATGGCCCCCTGACAGGCCATGGGCCCCATCACAAACCGAACGACGTCCAGTGGACCGTTTGGGAGACTCCCTTCTATATATTACTGTTAGGGGCGGAATCTATGGTTCGTCCCCAGACCGCGGAGCTTGGGCTTGGGATTAGCCAGAGATGTGATTGATCCTGGCCTGGACGCTTTACTGATGCCGCAGAAAATACCGTCGGGGAAGGTCATAATGACTTGACGCGTTCGAATCGACTCGGGCTAAGTGGGGACTATTCGGTGATCCGGAATCATAAATCGATTTCGGAACAATTTGAATGATTCAAAGTTTCAGTGGCGTTCTCAAAATTTGCGAGTTAATTTCAATGAGGATGATGACACTATCTGTGTACAAATTTTCATCTCGTTCGAAATTTTTCCGATGGAAAATTTTTTTCTTCAGAGTATATCGACCTGGGTCATTTCATTTACCAATTCGGACACGTAGATAACGAATCTGTGATTAGAATTCTCTTCAAAGAATCACTGAAATATGGATTTTATATCATCGAATTCGATGACACTGAATACCTTTTTTGATGCGAGATTCTTTTGCCGACTGCACCAGAAGGAGGGTGAGGTTTTTCGAATGTAGCTACCTATGTTTTTTCAGAGTGATAGATTTTTCGGTAGGGATAACTGTGATTTTACAGAAGGTAAACTCCATTTTGTTTTGACATTTTCCTTTTTCCCAGTACGGACCCGCGCTATCAAGAAGTCATTATGAGCGAATATCAGTAGTTGTCCTCTCATTTCTTGAAATATTCATGGAAATCCATGAAGGCGTTCACTGACTGAAAATTTTCGATAAAATACATAAAACATCCTGTATCGCTTAGATGAATATAGTTCACTCTCCAAAATGTCCTGCAACTGCAATAAAAGTCTATACAATCGTACGTGAAACACCTTATACAGGGTCTTTCACGAGGAACCTCACCCATATTTATACGGGAAACTACTGAACGTATTTTCATGAAATTCAGCACTTATAAGTATTTCACGATGCTGATGAAATCTAAAATATTTTTTCCGGAAATGACGTCAACTTCAGTTTTTCAAATTAGAACACCATTTTTTTATTGCAGAAATAGATTCCTTAGAAAATTTCAAGTTATTTTGATGTAACATTTTTCAGTTTTGGTTGGAAAATTCTCTCTGAGCGGGAAAATTCGAAAAAAAAATCGAAAATAGAGCTCCGCTGAAACAAGAATAACTTCGAGGTTTTTGGATGGAGAATTTTCATTTTTGGGATTTTCAAGATGTAAGATTGATGTATCCACTTTAAAAATTGAAATCGCGATTCATGATACAGGGGGTGAAAAAATCGCTTTCAAAGTTAGGGATGACAAAATCGTGAAAAATCAATTTTTTCAAATTAGAACCCCATTTTTTATGGCAGATATTGAATCTACGTTAAAAAATAATGTGAGTGTATGCATCACACCCTTGCCCTAAAATGGATATTTTCTGAGTTAATATCCACTTTAGGGCAAGGGTGTGATGCATACACTCACATTATTTTTTAACGTAGATTCAATATCTGCCTTAAAAAATGGGGTTCTAATTTGAAAAAATTGACTTTTCACGATTTTGTCATCCCTAACTTTGGATGCGATTTTTTCACCCCCTGTATCATGAATCGCGATTTCGATTTTTAAAGTGTATACATCATTCTTACATCTTGAAAAATCCCAAAAATGAAAATTTTCCATCCAAAAACCTCGCAGTTATTCTTGTTTCAGCGGAGCTCTATTTTCGATTTTTTTTTCGAATTTTACCGCTCAGAGAGAATTTTCCAACCAAAACTGAAAAATGTTACATCAAAATAACTTGAAATTTTCTAAGGAATCTATTTCTGCAATGAAAAAATGGTGTTCTAATTTTAAAAACGGAAGTTGACGTCATTTCCGGAAAAATCGGAGGTGCTCATGCCTTGAAAATATTTTAGATTTCATCAGCATCGTGAAATACTTATAAGTGCTGAATTTCATGAAAATACGTTCAGTAGTTTCCCGTATAAATATGGGTGAGGTTCCTCGTGAAAGACCCTGTATATATCATAATTCGTTTCTGAAGAGAACTGATTTATTCTGATTTCGAATTTCTCTTGGGGGAATATTAAATGATTTATTTCTCTGAAACTAAAAGGACCTTAATGTACCCCAATAGAAAATGCAACATGGCTTCATGGGAAAATACAAACCATCACTTCATGTTCCATATAATTCTCCATTTATTCGAGCATCGGAGGCAAGAATTAATTATTGCTAATTATAAATCAACGTTATTCAATAATGATTGAAAAAAAAAACAATATCTTCGGATCCCGATTTTCTTATGGTTCGATGAATAATGTTTCTTTCGTTAACTTATTTTCTCTGTGATATGGATAATACATAAAGAATTTCAGGTGAATTGGGCGGTTACATTTGATTTTTGTTTTAATTCCTGTAATAGACTACCTCGGTGGTCCAGTGAGCTGAATAGCCGGCTCGGGTACTGAAGGTACCGGGTTCGAATCCCGGTTGGTCATGGATGTTGTAAATGTCTGGTGGTGGTGAACGGCTAATGACCAAAGCAGTCGATGCCGAATTATTATAAAAAAAAAAAAAAAATTCCTGTAATAATACGAGCTCGGCGCCTTCACCAATTTGTATAAGCATGAATGTAGTTCACCTTGCGGATTATTTTTGCCCAAATCACAATAGGCCAATTAACGTGAAACAAATCAGAAATTGTATGAACTCATGGATCATATACACTGTATTTCTGAAACTAATTTTCTATGAGAGTATGCTTTAAAAGAACTCAAACTGAAATAAACAAGAAAATGCCAGAAAATAAGGCATTTCAAACATGACTGCGTAAAATTTCGAAATCAAATCGTCCTATTTTTGGAGAAACCCTCTACTGGATTATCTTTTTTTATACTCACTAGATCAAACCAATTCATATTCGAATCATTCTCATAATCGTGATTGTATTGACTAGAAAATCGGAAATGTAGAACCATTTTTTTTTCGACAATTTGTTCAGAAGAACTGCACTGAACTTAACAAATTTATGAAGCAAATATTTCCTCATCTTCATCTAAAACCCATTCTCCGAGTGCTAAACCCCCTCAAATTCCCTGTCACATAAAAGAAGAACCACTGGCACATAAAAAGATAATGAATTACATACTCAAGGAGAATATAAGAGGCCAAAAATAATACCAGCTCTCTTAACGTTTTTGTTCGTCATATTTCGCCACAATATTACGACGAGATATTAATTTAATATGAAGACCAACTGGGTTTTATCACTAGAATGAACGGTATTCACCATCTTCAAAGGAAATTATCCAAGAGATCGTTAAAAGTTGTTGGAAGCTCCTATGCTGTGTGGCATATTGGACATCGTTGAAGACTAATCAGAGGCTTATGGCCTTGGTCATAAATATCTGACATATTTCTGGTGTAATCTTTCGAAGACTGGATTAGTTGACCGCTTTATTGAACTAGATGGGCTGTAAAGGACTTCATAAGTTCCTTCAGATCACCTCCATAAAACGTTATCTTCTTCTCAATGTTGTTATAGGTTGATTGGATTCACAGACAATTACTAATTTGAGTTTTTTTTCAGGTATGAACAGATCGAAATGGATGTCAACTTCACTGAAACGTAAGAATTTGAGAAAAATTTGGAACGGAATCACATTTTCACCTATGCCCATTATTTAGATTGGTTTTCTTCAGGGTAGTACCATTAAATTGAAATTTATTTGGTTTACATTTTCCAACGTTTATTCTCTCGAACAATAAACCTGAGATCGATCTGAGATATACAGAGCATGAAGAACAGCTCGCCACATACTGTAAATAAAAATTCCCTATTTCAAATGGAACATGTATATTATCGGTCCATAAGAAACTCCAATGAAGGCTCTGTACATTTCAAAAAGTATTCCATTTGCCATATGACACATAAATATCAATACATTTCCATATGCCCATCCCTCAATGATTATTCTCGGCTAACAGAAAATGCTGAAAATGTAGTTCGTCAGAAAACTTCCATGACCCCGTAAAAAACCACCTTTCGAGCATAAGCTGGAATATAATTCTCAGAATCCAACACGCCCCTTTCATCCTCCATGTCCTGTTCGTCCTAGGGCATTATGCATGGCCCAGAAGTAGGTCACTGAGGACCGTGCAGAAAATGTATACACGTATATTATGAAGAAACAAGCGAGCTTGCAAATGAATCCAACTTTTCATTATGAGAGGCTGGACCCATTCTGAACAATTGAGGTCTGAAGAGATGTAGGAGGATTAGAGATGAACTTTGAATGGTTCACTTCTTCCCCAACTTATATAGGTCGTATTTTTTAGGTGGCAACACTATTGGCATCTCGGAAATGTCAAATGATGTGAAGTTGGTTAAATTAAATGGAAGTATGCAAGTTATTATATGGTTAGCTGAATAGTTTTGAATAGTATACGATTTCTCCTGTATTTATCTGGCGTTTTCATAAACAAACGGTAGGAATGATAACTAAACAAAGTTGGTTAAAACGTATTTGTTTTCAGCAGATTACAGCTATTAGCAGAGTAAATTTGATATTCTGCGGAATATTATTCCATTAATGTTTATTAAAATGGGTATTTATTTGTCTGTATTTGATGCAAATCAACATTAACATCATAAGGTTCGTATACTGTGGAACAGGTCCTACTTCCATTGAGTGGACTGTAGTCACTTCAGGATATGAACTATTTCAGAGGATTATTACACTTGTACACTCGTTCAATTAGTCCATTGAAGATTAGGTACCTGATCCTTGAACTTCATTCAAATTAAACCTGTTCTTCGTGAGTTAATTCATGGAGAGGATTCAAATCTTTAGCAATAATTCTTGTTCAGTCTGCAAATTATTCAATTCTATCTTCATCTATTCGTCTCACAGCCTAAGTGACCTGGATATTCACAGAAAATAACCAGCTCAGATCAGTTCCTTGTGACAATCAATTTAATGAAGCTTTGATAGTTCATCTGGAATTTTGTTTAGGAGCAGCCAACTTTGAAATGAAAACTCATTTACAGCACTTTCTTAAAGGTACCTAATCATGCTGGGTGACAATTTGAAAACTTGCCAGTCCAATTATGTCCCGACACGGATGATTTCAGAGAAATAACCCAATATAACTCACTAGTGAGAAAGTCCCTCACAAAGGTCAAGATTTTTTTTTTGATAAATCGAATTCCTTCGTCGTACTGTTCATTCAGGTTATCTCAAGGAACACAAGTTTTTGTGATGACCTTCACAATGAAGTGAATGCCCCAAATTACATGAAATCAGTTTATTTATTTATTAAAGGACTCTTGGCAGCTTGTGAACTTTCCTGAAACTTTTCAGGGCTTTCTCTACCATCACTGAAACACCAGGAATAAAAAATTGTTGTAGGTTATGAAGGAATATGATGGAAGGGTCAAATCATAATAAATTAATAGAGAAAAATCTGTCTGAAAGTCAGCACATCACCATTATTCCAATTGGCACCTATGGAAAGGAGCCATAAACCTTTTGTTTTCTTTGATGTGGGCTCTATTCCATTATTTCAGTATAGGGCCTTGAAAGACCATTCAATAATCAATAGTTATCTGGAGATAAATCCATCACAGCCATAAACGATGATGAACGATGGTCCTACGTCCCGAATATTTTTCGAGACGAAATGCCCCAAACATCCAAATCAATAGTCACATGCCCTGAGCATTAATCCATGATGAGTAATAGTCTACGTCCTGTCCGGACCCAGAACATTTCCTATGGTCGTCTGGCTAAATAAACAAAGACGTGTCTTACCTATTAATTATTGAGCGTCATCAATGGATCGAACCTAATTAATTGGATTCCGTGATTGATTTAGCAGCTCTGACGGTGGGGTAAGTGTTAACCGAGGTCACTCGCAGGTCTCCTTGGAGAGGAGGCGTCAAGGAGGCAGTTTACATTAGTCAGGGACAGTTTACCTTGTTCTCACTGATTAGGTTTATCAGCACTGAGATAATCGGGAGGGTCCAGAATGAAACCTTCTCTGCATTTCGAAGGATCTGATCTTGTTCATCGGAATATTTTTACTATAACACTGAAGGTTAACATGTTGATGAGATGAGACGATTCATAAATTCGCAAATTGCTATGCAATTTCATGAAAATTCTTAGTTATAGTAGCAATTAACGGATCCAAATATTCCATTTGATACTTGTAGGATCTCATTCCGATCAAATGTACATAATTGTTGAATTTCTCTCATGTTTCTGGATTTCGTGTGTGGGACGCTTTTATATTGTGCCCAAGATTGGCGTGACGCTTCTAATTGGCGTAAATTGACTTCCATGTGTGAGCTTTCGAGTCCTGAAACCTTCATCTTATAGTTGAAAGGAGGTGCTATATGAGATTTAACAGTTTTACCATTTCGTGGAGTAAGATAAATGGACAAATTTAGACGTTTCGACCGAAAACAAACCTACAGACATTATGTTCAGATTATCGCAACATATAAAAAAGTATGTTAACAACTTTATAGGTCTCCAAATTCCAGAAAGCAATTTGACGGAAGTTTTTACGGCGTTCAAGGTAAACACAGGAGTTGCCTGAATCACCGTGTAATTTTCACTCACAATCAGAGGCAGAAAATCATTAACTCCTGTCTTTTATTATTTTCTGGCGTGTTATATGGAAGTTAAAGTAGTGATATCCGAAAATTACATGCTGCTGCCTTCCTTGATTGCCAATGATTGTACATTGAGAAAGTAATAATGAATTTGTCCTTGCTGAAGTTGGAAAATGATAATCTCGGCGAGGAAAGGTACGGAATGGGGCAACTTCGGTGATTAATAATTAGAATCGAATGGAATAAATCAAACTACGAAAGTTTAGGTAGTATGTTATAATGGAAAATTTCTAACACACATGCTATCATAAATAAAAATTAACATTAATCGCATGTGGCACTGATGACGGCATAAAAAGCCATAATCCGGTCTGTCACTACTCTGCTCCGTAGCGCGTAGCCCAGTGGTTATGGCGATTGACACTGACGCGGGAAGTCGCGAGTTCAATACCGAGGATTGGAAAGAAATTTTTCAGTCTCTGTAGTGGGCCACCATTTCACCGTTGGGTCGAAAATTAATAGTGTTGATCCTAAGGTGGCGTAAGGACACAGTAACAAAGCCTACACAGAACACAACTGCTTCTCCGAACTCATACAAGTTATAAGCTTCGAAGCTTGTAGTTTCTGAGGGGACTCTTCGGGAGAAAGAGGGTAATCGGTATTATCCATATCAATGAGATTTCCACTAGTCCACTGAGGGGAAGTACGTAAAAAATGACATAGGGTTTTATTTCAGAGGCATAACTTGTTAGTAGTGAATCACAGTAATGTCATATTCTACACCTCTGATCTTTGGTCCTTTCTATAAAATCTAATCAACCTTTATGGAATAAAAGTACCAAGAAATAAAATATTCTTAGATTAATTGGGATAAACGAAATTCATTTTGTTCGCATGCTATGGACAAAATGACATACCGGCAACAGGCAACTGTAGTTTTATACTTATATTTACAAAACTACTGACAAAGTCCACACATGAAACGCTTTGTTCTTCTAGGAACATCAGCACAAGATGCGTGAGCCGAATGAAAGCAATGCATGCATCGTAACCAGTCTTCTCCAGGGCTAATCCTGGAGAAGATCTAAATCTGAATAGATAGAAGGACAGTCGTCTTCATCATCTCGAAAGTCGCTCGAAACATTTTCTTCTTCATTGTCTTCTTTAAATAATGCCCTAGGGTCTTGTCTCCTTGTCTTTTGAGGAGGTATGGGCTCTTTTTTTGATTTGATTGCAATCATGTCATGTGTAGAAGTTGAAAATAAGTACGTTTATCTAGTCCTCGGCTCAAGTTTGCCTTGTCCACTTATGAATCGTCCTTTAGGGATTGAAGAAACCTCCTCATAGGATCAGCAAGAGTAGGTTAAGATGCTTTGCCTTTATTAGCCGCAGATGAATATTTTGTTATGAATAATGTTAAAACAAGTCCTGGTTCTTTGTTTGCTGAGCCTAGGATGGATTGTCTTGGTGTTATCCGGTAGATACGGTTAATTCAGCTGAAATACCTATGTCATTTTATCCGTTCACTGTATATGTCATTTCGTCCATATAGCGTTATAAAACTAGAAATATATCGCATTAATACAAAAAGTTTATTCAACATAAAAAAACTTCGTGAATACAATGACAAACAAGTAAAGTTCGAAATGAATGCAATATAAATGAAAAAATGGTGAAAACTGGCCATTTCTTCTAAAAATTTGGCGCAATTGAAAAAAAATCGTGACCTACTGATTTCTTTTATCACTCATAACGACCGAATGAACTAGAGTAGCGCATGCTAATTTTAAGAGGTACGATTTGAAGTGAATGTCCTGATATCTGGGCGATCCATAATAGGTAAAAGAAAACACTATACCAGATAAATTACTTAGGTGATCTTTAATCTCGCAACATGTTTCCAGCTTGATTAATCTCATCTGCAGGAGTAATCACTCAAGTGAAGCTGAAAAAACATAAAGAGAGCTCAAAAAACAAAATAAAGCACAAAAAACACTCAAGAAATCAAAAAACAATGTAACTTAACTTAAGTGACATGACGGAATAATAAAATGGAACAAAATGAACAAAAGTCAAAATGAACAAAAACAGGTTGAAGAATAAAATCGGTTAAAAATGGTCAATAAAATCAGTAGAAGTACAGTAACGTTAAATCTTTAAAAGGTCATTATCATTAAAAAGGTGGAGTTATCAAAAAACAGAGGGTGCAAACAAAGGGGGGTGGCGAACAGAACAGCAATATACAAAGGTAGAATGTCATGAAAAACTCACATTAAAATCTTCAAGCACAATTCACAGAAAATCGCTCAGAGTCATGTAGATGGTCCAAAATGATTCCTCTCGGAAATTCTCACTTAAAAGGAAGCTTAAAGCGCGAACTCATATATTACAAATATAAAATGAACAGAGAAACGAACAAAAATGACGAAACCCCCCCCCCTAACAATCTTGATCTTGAATTCATATTCTCTTGTAGACGATCTCGAAGTTGATATTGAAATATAATAAAACGATAACCTCACATAGAAATAACAAAAGAGTAAAGATGTAACAATTTCTAAAAAGAAGTCGCTGAGCTATCTTTGGGATGTCTTTGTGTTGACTGTTACGTCACTGTTACGTCGCTGTTACTTCATTTGTAAACGTCAGCGTAGTGATCAGTTGATGTGAAAATGACGTAACCAGGACGTCCTTTGGTTAGCTGGGATACAGGTACGGCTTCGTTACAGTCGAAGGTAATTCTTCTTCACTCAAATAGCTTGGGTGATCTGCGATTGTGAGGCTTCCAAAGGCATCACAAAGAAAAATAACTTTCCGGTTTCGATTCTGCCGACAGGCCAGATACCTCCCTGTCCAACCCCCATCGCATCCGACGCTTCAAAACCTACAAAACAAACTCCAATACGATCCCCCGTCCCCCATGTAGTCCTACGTGTTCATAAACCGATAAGACCCCATTTAATTCCCGCCTGTTCGGGACTCCCCACTTTTCGTGAAACTACGGTGTTTGTTGTGTCCGAAAAGCCATTTATGCGCGACCGCATAAGCCCTGGGACACGCTAATGATAATTGAAGTTGTCCGGTCGATTGTCAAAAACAAAAACAAATTGGTCCGCTCGATTTATGCCCTACGGAGCAAATAAGGGCCATAAGTGGTTGTTTGGTTTCATTAGAGGAGAATATAATTTCTGACCGCTTAACGACGTTTCGCAGAGTCGCACGTTGGACACCGTCGGTGGCCGGGTAATATGATTATGTTAACTAGCGCCCGGTCCTTTTGTTGCTCCCGCCAGGGGTAGAGTGGTGCCGTGACCATGTTCTCGCATACATTATGACGCGGAGCCAGTTTCGACGGATGCTGTTGACGCCACGGCTTCCTGAACGTTTAAACGTAGATTGTATAATTATGTGCGGTTGCTGAGGAGAGAGAATTTCCATGTACACTTCTAACTACATACAGGGTGCGTCAGCAAGGCGTACGGCTAAAATAGCGCCTAAACTATACCGTGTCGACAAAAAACCTTTTTCTATTTCTGTATCGTAATGAGATCATTACAGTACTAAAAACAGTGCTGTAATGAACTCATTACAGCATTGTTTTCAGTTATATTTTTCGTTTTTTGGTTGTCAGCACTGGCTTCCGATCCAAACGATTTTCAACACACGTCAATTTGGAAATTTCAATTTCGTAAGAGTCACAAACTTCCGAAATACAATACAAAAGTCACTAGGATGTATAATCTCAATTTTTCATTGAATTGCAACGAAATTTGACTGAAATAGAGAAAATATCGTCTAATACTCGTTGCAGAATGCAATTCCAACACTCATGCGTTCGAAAACTCGCTCGTATTCGTATTGGAATAGGAGCCCATTCTGCAACTATACCTTTTCAACTTCAAATTGGGAATTATCAAAATCAAATTGGGAACTAACATATTCAAATTGGGAATAAACACATTCAAATTGGGAATAATCAATTTCATATTGGAATGACATCCATGTGAATCAGATGTATGTCGTTCCAATTTGAAATTGATTATTCCCAATTTGAATGTGTTTATTCCCAATTTGAATATGTTAATTCCCAATTTGATTTTGATAATTCCCAATTTGAAGTTGAAAAGGTATAGTTTTAGAATATACTAATATGTTCGACTGCTTCATGAATTCGTTTAGTGTCCATAATTGACTACTTCATTGGACGCCACTTTATTGGACTCAACTGTCACAGTCTTCTCTCGATTCTGCAATTTTCTTCGTTTCACACTACTTGTTATAGGCCGCATACAAATTTTCATAAGCACTTTTAGTGGGTAGGAGAGATTCTTTGGCGCTTGCGGCTAAGTTTTCTATGCTTTCTCCTCCCGAACTATACATTTTTTGGATTATTCTGACGTTTGTCACGAAATTAACGGAGCAAACAACTTTGTTCACTGAGGTTGGTAAGGTCGCTGATGGTTACAATGTAAGAAAATCAAAAGCATACTTAAGGTCGCCGTTCAGAGCGAGTAGGAAAGCTCATCCGATAGAGGCGCCACCGTGCATGTTATGGAATATCTCCATATAGAACTCACATTATCTTTATACAGGGTCTTTCACGAGGAACCTCACCCATATTTATACGGGAAACTACTGAACGTATTTTCATGAAATTCAGCACTTATAAGTATTTCACGATGCTGATGAAATCTAAAATATTTTCAAGGTATGAGCACCTCCGGTTTTTCCGGAAATGACGTCAACTTCCGTTTTTCAAATTAGAACACCATTTTTTTAATGCAGAAATAGATTCCTTAGAAAATTTTGTCATCCCTAACTTTGAAAGCGATTTTTTCACCCCCTGTATCATGAATCGCGATTTCGATTTTCAAAGTGGATACATCAATCTTACATCTTGAAAAATCCCAAAAATGAAAATTTTCCATCCAAAAACCTCGAAGTTATTCTGGTTTCAGCGGAGCTCTATTTTAGATTTTTTTTTCGAATTTTCCCGCTCAGAGAGAATTTTCCAACCAAAACTGAAAAATGTTACATCAAAATAACTTGAAATTTTCTAAGGGATCTATTTCTGCAATAAAAAAATGGTGTTCTAATTTGAAAAACGGAAGTCGACGGCATTTCCGGAAAAACCGGAGGTGCTCATGCCTTGGAAATATTTTAGATTTTATCAGCATCGTGAAATACTTATAAGTGCTGAATTTCATGAAAATACGTTCAGTAGTTTCTCGTATAAATATGGGTGAGGTTCCTCGTGAAAGACCCTGTATGTTCTATGAATATCTCTCTAATTATGAATGAAATGTAGAATGGCGCTCTCTATCCGAAAATGGCTGAACTATGAAATTAGTGAATATGTGGGTAAAGCAGGAACTTTTTCCCGCCATATATTCGAATTCGGCCATTATCTGCCAATTCCGTATTTCAAGTTGTTTTTCTGAATGAAATTATCTGTAGATTCACTCTCAATCGGAAGTTGAACTATTTCCATGTTTTCCATTTCTAAAAGAGAACTGTTGAAATGAAATAAATCTCCATTATTTCATTAAGAACTACAATCCTTTAAATTTCATCACGGCGTTGCCACATAATTCGTATTTTCAGGATATTTTTGTTTTAAGGGGTTCATCAGAATTCTTGTAGCAACCGCTGTGTTCAATCTAGATGAACGAAATTTTCACAAAACTTAGCTTAAGCTATCAGCTTCATCATTCGGTAAACGTCTGAAATTTTTTTCATACAAAGTGTCTAATATAAATTGACCAATTCACTCAAATTAAATAAGCGATAACTCGATTTTTTCAAATGAAACACCCTACATTTTTCTCTTTCATAAAATTTATTTTTCAAATGTCTATCTTTTTTACGAAGTATGTCCTATACTTGAACCACTCTTTTTTGAGACATTTCACATTCTTTAAAAAAACGATTACTTTGTGAAAAAGGTAGACATTCGAAAAACAAATTTCATGAAAGAGAAAAATACAGGGCATCCAGAAAAAAGCATTGAGGGTAATGAGAAGACTGATGTTCTTGCGAGGCTAGTTCAGAAAAAGATGTTCAGGAAGAGAAAGACCAACCAATAATGTTTATTGAGGAAAAATCAATTCATATACATCGGTAGAGAAATAATTACAAAAAATCTAACTTTGAGCAAGATTTCGATTTCCATATATTTGAATATAATTTATATACAGGGTCTTTCACGAGGAACCTCACCCATATTTATACGGGAAACTACTGAACGTATTTTCATGAAATTCAGCACTTATAAGTATTTCACGATGCTGATGAAATCTAAAATATTTTCAAGGCATGAGCACCTCCGGTTTTTCCGGAAATGACGTCAACTTCCGTTTTTCAAATTAGAACACCATTTTTTTATTGCAGAAATAGATTCCTTAGAAAATTTCAAGTTATTTTGATGTAACATTTTTCAGTTTTGGTTGGAAAATTCTCTCTGAGCGGGAAAATTCGAAAAAAAAAATAGAAACAAGAATAACTTCGAGGTTTTTGGAAGGAAAATTTTAATTTTTGGGATTTTTCAAGATGTAAGATTGATGTATCCACTTTAAAGGTGGATATTAACTCAGAAAATATCCATTTTAGGGCAAGGGTGTGATGCATACACTCACATTATTTTTTAACGTAGATTCAATATCTGCCATAAAAAAATGAGGTTCTAATTTGAAAAACGGAAGTTGACGTCATTTCCGGAAAAACCGGAGGTGCTCATGCCTTGAAAATATTTTAGATTTCATCAGCATCGTGAAATACTTATAAGTGCTGAACTTCATGAAAATACGTTCAGTAGTTTCCCGTATAAATATGGGTAAGGTTCCTCGTGAAAGACCCTGTATTTATACCGGCCATTAACAAATATCGGTGGGACACAGGGTACGTTCGTGAATGTGAAATCTGATTTGTTTCCATTGTTGAATCGTTTATGTATGAAAGTTACAAATCGCTACTGTTTCAAACACCATATTCAAATTTCCATTTATCAGCCCTTTGCACACAACTGCATGAAAGTGCTGATCTGCACTCGATTCTAAACACTTTCATTCTTTGGATAAAATACATAACGTTTCACATTTGCCATTTGCCATTTTCCCATTTCCACTCCTTCTACGTATTTTCCGGGTAAGAATACCAGACATTGATATTAATGTTTTCACTCATTTCCATTTGCATTATGGATAATTTTCCAAGAAGTTGAGAATGGATGGCAGTCATTTGATCGCTGATGCATTATTTCGAGAATGGAATAGCCCGCATCAGTTCTCGTTTACTTTTTGAACTCAGACATTAAAACAAGAACTGACTACTGCTCATTTGCATACAGTATAAAAGCCATACATTTACAACCTCAAAGAATTCGAAAACACTTCATGGAAGACCTCAACTGTCTTGTTTCTGATCTGAATTACTACATCTCAACTCTGGACATGAACGTGGCATTCTTATGGAACTTTGTTCTGTCCCTGATCTCCCGATGTTACATCACAAATACGGAATAAGATTCCATCTATGTGACATTCTTATTATATTGCCTCCTTCCCTCCTTGACCACCAAGTCATCACAAATAAGTTACATGGTTTTTATATACACTGCGCAAAAAAATTAACGCACATTCTGAAAATCTCAATTTTAATGAAAGTTAACTCTACAATGACTTTATAACTTATTTTTTATGTTCTCTCGAGAAGGTTTAGAACGAAACAAGACACATTAAATGGAAGAAAAATTCAGGATTTCACCGAATCTTATGTGAAAGAAGAGAAATGAACAATTTTCAAAATACTGAAATGCTGATAAGTGATTTAATACTTGGTATTTCCACCCCTTGCGTTAATTACAGCTCGGCAACGACGGTTCATACTCAAATTGAGTGATCTTAAAATGTTCTGATCTAATCCTTCCCAGATTTCTCCGAGTTGGATTCCTAAGTCATTAAGAGTAGCTGGATGATTTTCTGAACTTCTCAGCCTTCTACTGAGGTTGTCCCAAACCTGCTCAATCGGATTGAGATCTGGACTTCTTGCTGGCCATTCCATTCGAGAGACTTCAACCTCTTCAAGGTACTCCTAAACGATGCGCGCACGATGGGGTCTGGCATTATCGTCCATAAAAATGAAATTTTCACCAATGTTTGGGGCAAATGGCACTACATGCTCTTCAAGAATGTTCCTTACATACATATCAGCATTCATAGCTCCATTATCAACGACCACTTGGTCTGTGCGAGCAGTCAAAGATATTCCACCCCATACCATAATCGATCCTCCCCCGAAACCAGTAGTATTCAGGAAATTGCACTGAGCATATCTTTCAAGTGGACGTCTGTATACAAGGGAACGTCGATCAGAATGGTAGAGGCAGAATCTAGACTCATCTGTGAAGAGAACTCTTTCCCAATCGGCCTCTTCCCAATGGATATGCTCTCTCGCAAAATCCAAACGCGCCCTTCGATGGGCTGGAGTAAGAGCTGGGCCTCTTGCCGCGACACGAGGCCTTAAATCATATTCTCTTGTCTTATTTGTTTCATATTCTCTGAGGCGATTTCTTATTGTCTGAGTGCTAATTTGCACCTTATGAGTTTGCTCAAGCTGATTTTGAAGGAGGCGAGCGGTTGCAAACCGTTGTCTCAACGAAGAAACTCTCAAGTAACGTTCTTGAATGGCAGTTGTTACCCGTGGTCTACCCTGCCCTGGTCTTCGGACATTCATACCTGTCTCCCTGAATCGCTGCAACATTCTGGACACACTTGTTTGGGAAACTCCAAACCTTTCTGCAATTCTTGTGTATGTCCACCCTTCTTCTCGCAAAACTACCGCTTGGGCACATTCCTCTTGGGTCAAATTGCGTGTTTCGCGTTGCATAGCGATCGAAGAAAAACTATTGATAACTAGAATTGATCGAGAACAACTGATTTTAGAATGGAGCCAATACATTCAAAATCTAATAATATCATCTTTTTTAATTCCTGCTGGGAGAAAACATCTGTAGTGAAGAAAAACGTTGAAAGTGGATAACATATGCATGCATAATTCTGATAAAAATAATTATCATTTAGAACACCTTCAGTTGTAGAATAAATTTGAGATTTCCATAATGTGCGTTAATTTTTTTGCGCAGTGTACAAAAACGATGATAACAGCTCTGTCAGGGGGCACAATAGACCTTAAGGTCGCAGTGGACTGTAACCCCTTTTTACTATAACTATATATAAGAAATTTATCCGTTACATCCCAGGAATATTACAATTATTGGATCAGTAACATAACCGGTACAAGAAACTGACATGTAACAATGTTCTTCATTGGATCTCTCCAGATTTCATCACAGAGATGTAACTGGATTGAGGCACCCTTTCTCAGTATTCGTATTCCCCTACAACTCCCAAAATTTTCTTCATTAGGAATATAAGATCATCCTAAAAATGACCAAGTCTCGCAATGAAGCTCTCCAGGGCTGCTTTTCCGACAGCTGCCCCATAAATAATCACGCCCCGTCCGGCTATGCCGTGGCATATTTTATCCCTAGCTTCTTTGGTTTCTGCAACTCCGTGTTCCTCATAATCTCTGCAGGTCTCGAGCCATCGCCTCCGGAGCAGTAAAAGCAAAACACTTCTTTTTTCCGGTGCTCCGGGCCGCCACTTCAAGCTTTCTCCGTTTGTTTGCGATTCTCTTATTGCTCTCCGCCCCCAACTCTAGGATTATTCGCGTTAATTAGAAACTAACACGGCGTTTCTGTTTTCCGAAGCGCATCGTCCGATTTTCGTGCTTCGGTGTTATCGGCTTGAATCTGCTTTGGATTGATTAGAAACAAACGTCTGCAGTTTTTGCGAGAGTTCTTTGTCCTTTGTGGAAGGCGTTGAACCTGCAGCCCTAAAAAAGAAGTATCAACTGGTCTGTTGGATGAGGACGACTAAATTTGTGACTGCTCAACAGAATCTTGTTCTTGATTAATTTGACGTTGATTCCTTGTTGAATCTGCCGTGGTCAGCGAAAAAATTCAGAAATAAAAGCGTTTTAACGACAATACCTGTTCCCAGCCCTAAGGCTAGAAAATTACTACGACTGACTAAAACGTGAGTACCGTCAGGCCCGGATCTAGGGTGGGGCAAGCGGGGCGCTTGCCCTGGGCGCCAGCTTTAGGGGGCGCTAAAAACAACCAGAGGTTAATTTTTTTTTATTTTTGATTTTCTCGGAAAAAAGTAATATTATTAAATATGAGCCGACTCTGAAGTGCCATCTTGACCACTCAAAAAAAGGACAAACATCCTATCTTCCCAAAAATATGCAAAATGAAATTATCGATATAATGGCCACCAAAGTTCGGAATAGCATTACTAATGAGATCAAGGAGGCCAACTATTTCACTATTATGTTCGACTGTACCCCAGATGTATCTCTCACAGAACAAATGAACCAGGTTATACGATATTTGAAGAGAACGTAGTCTGGATATGAGATAAAAGCAAAGACTTGTAATAATAAAAATAAAGAAAAGTTTTATTGACTTCTTGAAAGTTGAATTCTACACTCTCTGAAACTTGTGATTTTGTGGGTGTCCATTCGTCTTCATCATGTTCAGAAGCAGTAAATTTATTTGGTGTTGTACAAAAACTGTATTGTTTTTTTGTTAGTTCAACCACACGATGGACAATTATGAAAATTGGACGAAAACGAATTTTTAAGGAAATAGCCAAACTAGATGAACTAAACATCAAGGTGTTAATGCCTTGCTCAATAATTTACCGGGAGTTGTGAAGGCTGTGGAAGAAATCAAAGAATCCTCACTAGTCGCAGAATACAAGTATATGAAGCTGGCAGTAGCGTATATAGAAAATATTTTCGGGGGGGGCCCGAGATGCTTACACCATCAAATGATCCAATGGTTAGATTAGGTTAGATGAATATTATTAGATTTCGGGGGGGGCCCGGGCCCCCTGGGCCCCCCCCCTATATACGCCACTGGAAGCTGGTCATTTGCTTCATGCTGTGATGAATTTTAGATTCATACTGAACCTTAGAATTTGGGATAATATTCTGCGAGAGATCAAAATGGTCAACGTGGAAATTCAGAAAGGAGATGATATAGTTATTTCACGTTCATTATCGTTCATGCAAGGTCTTATGAAGATCTTGCAAGGAATGACAGAAAAACATATTGAAAACTGGATCTCGAAAGCTACAGGTTGACGAAATCTGCGATGATGAGTCAAGAACGGATCTAGTTGGTTTATATTCTCCGAGGAAATTAAGGTTGTTTTCGACAGACTATTGTCAGAAATCAAAAAAAGATTAGAAAGCTCAGAGAGTCTGCATACGAATTTCTCATTCCTCGATGGCCATGCCCTTTTAAACATGCAAAAAGAGGATCTGCAGAAAATGGGACCCTTTTAGCGCAAAAATATTGAAGAGACTTGAATGCAGTTGATTTTTGTTAGGAATTAGCGGTTTTCAAAATGTTGGTTCCTGAAATAAGTGAAATATCGACTTCATATGCTACAAATTCTTCACAGGCAAGATCTGAAAGATGCTTTCCCTATAATGTCAGTAAAGCTGACATTATATAGAATATAGTGCACATCGACTACCACGTCTGCAAGATGTGAAAGCAGTTTCAGCAAATTGAAAATAATAAAAAATTATTTGCGTTCCTTAATGAGTCAGAAAAGTTTCTATGGCCTCTCGATCTTAGCTATAGAATACAAAACTGCTTCCGAAATAGATTTCGAGGAGCTGATGATGCGGTGTGAAGAAAAAAGTCCAATTTCTTTCCTCGTGGTGATATTTTCCTCATTATTAGTTTTATTTTCATTATTCATTTGTATTATTCATTTTGTTTTTTCTATGAATTTATATTAGACAAATGGGGGGGCGCAATCATGAATTTTTGCCCCGGTCAGAAAAAATCTTAGATCCGGGCCTGAGTAACGTGAAAAAGTTTCGCGGTCTATGAAAGCGTCCCTTGAATGCGTTCTCAATAGAATTCGAGCACAAACGTTGAGAACATAAGTGAGAATATTCTTCATGCCGTCAATGATCAACTGAAACATTGAGGGAAACCGTCAAAATTCCAATTGCAATAAAAATCCAATTCTCGGATTCGACATTGAACAATATGAAATAGTAAATCAAAAAAGGTATTGTTCGATTCATGTCAGTAACTTAGGATTTGTCGAAAACTGGAGAATTGATTGGGGATCTTCTCTAGCTATAAAACTGCCGAATTTTCGAACCGTTTCTCTCCAATATTCATACGTTGAAACAAAATGCCCGAGCAGTCAAGCTGTCTAGAGACGAAGATTGATAACTGCGTTAGTCCAATCAAAACCTGATTGCGTGAGGGGAGTTTGTTCTTACCACAGCCGCGGTATGGAAAATTCAACCCTTCAGCGCAAAATGCGTTTATCTTGCTTAATCCATCTGTGCCACAATTCATTACACAGCAACATCATGTTGTTGCGGTTAGCATATGGAAAATAAAATTGAGTTAGCCTTAAATCCTGAACAGTGTTGGGTTCTTTTTGCACCCTGTTCGGGTTTTTCATTCTCGAAGGGATGCGCATAAAATTTTCCATGTTTTGTGGAATTATCTCCATGTTATGTGTATATGTTGGTAGGTTATCTACAGAGAGTTTCAGCAATGCCAGATGTTGTGGAAATCATTCGTACGTAGATTGCATGAATACTTTTTATCGAACCTTCCTCTTATAATTTGATTGGAAGTTTTTTCTTTTTAGAGAATTTTCTGAGGATCCCGAAGCAAAGTGTTCTGTTCACTCCCTTGAAGAAACTTGTATCTACCCATGTTAATTATACAGAGTGTAACAGCCAAATGGAATAAATTCGATAACGAATAAATGAGGGGGTGTTAGGAAAAACTCTCGGACACGTCGATTCGTAATTTCAAATGCGCATATTTTTCAAGAAAATAAAATTACATAGGGTGTTCCATGCGACCGTGGCCAATACCAACTATCTTATTTCAAATGCAACCCCCTGTATATTATTTATTTTTTGGGTTCTTCAGAGAATTCTAGACATAATTCATGCACAATGTCCTATACATATCGTTATCTATTTCGAAAGTAATAAGTGTTTTCAGATTTATTGCAAAAATCAACGTTTCAAACAAAAATTATTTTATTTTACAAATTCGGTACATTAAACTTAAAACCTCATGGGTAATGCTGATTTTTTCTTAATTATTAAGAAAACAAAAAAAACATTAATGTCAATGTAGGAAATGTTCAAAATGCTCGCCGCGAACGTCTTGGCAACATGCTAATCTGGTGTAGAATTGTCTTCTAACGTTGTTCAACATTTAAGGCGTGACTGATCTGATCGCAAGCGTGATTCGGTTTTTTAGGTTGTCTGGGTTTCGTTTCGTATACAATACTTTTGACATATCCCCACAAAAAGAAATCTAATGTAAAATTGTGAAAAATTATAAAAAATCTGAAAACACTTAATATTTCCGAAAAAAATGAAGATAGGTATAGGACATTGTACATGAATTATGTCCAGAATTTTATGATGAATCCAAAAAATAAATAATATACAGGGGGTTGCATTTGAAATAAGATTGTTGGTATTGGCCACGGTCGCATGGAACACCCTATATAATTTTGTTTTCTTGAAAAATATGCGCATTTGAAATTACAAATCGACGTGTACAAGCGTTTTTCCTAACACCCCCTCATTTATTCCTTATCGAATTTATTCCATTTGGCTGTTACACTCTGTAGAAAGGACAACGTTGCTTAGATATCTGACAGAAAAATTACTATAACCTAACATTTTCAAAATATACTCGGTGAAATGTGTCATAGTTTCATAGCCATCCGGGATACACCATGAAAGTGAATGAAGTATAAATAAGTGATATCATATTGATCTCAGTGTTGAGTATTTTTTCAGTTTCAAAGATCAATATGATCTAGGGTGAGGCATAATTTTTAACCATGAGAAATAAAATGAAAAACATCTGAATTCCAGGTCAACCATCTCCCCCAGTCCCTCTCCCCCTCTCGTGGGTATTGTTTCTCATTTTCATCTCCCTGTCCATCCTGGTGAAGCAACTAATTAAGCATTCATATTTCATGGACATGCATTTTACTTTTGGTGCTCGCACAAGCAAAGATGAGGTTCTGCTAATGAGCTCAGTTCCATGTACAACTCAAACGGTTGGAATAATAAAGCCTCGCTGTGTTTTGTGCGATTCTGTATAATACGAGAACGGAATACCGCAACAATTATTATTCTCGCCATCGTGACTGTACGGATGTTCAGATCTGAAAGAGGATAGGGGAATATCAGGTATCTAAGCGTGAAAAATGAGATCTCTTGTTGTGTTATTGCTGAAGTAAGGCCTGAATTATTCAAAAAATTGGTCTAAAATTGGTCTGGTCGAATGAGGTTCTTCAGAGCTAGTCGTGGTGGACATATGCCGGAAGTTATTCTTAAAACATAAATGTCATGAAATTACTTTTCAAATATAAAAACAAAATTGACTTCAATCTGAATCTGAATGAGTTTTATTTCAATTTAAAGTTCTATCACTCTAAAAAAGACCAGATATTGTCGAACTGAAGTAACACCTTCAACGTGAAAACAGCGTCCCATCAAAAATGTTCATGTACTCTCAGAATTGAGTTCCCTGTTCGAAAATCTCGAAACGGTGCAGTTATTTAGCGTAAAGACTTGAAGCGACACAACAGCAAGATCCGTGCCATCGTATAGAAATCCAATATCACGACACAGATACTTTTCCGTTACGAACATTCTCCGAAGGAATTTCAATTTCAAAAAGAATTCCTTGAGCACACTATTAACCGACTTTTCGTTTCGGCAGTTGCCTGAACGGGCTCAACTTTTCACGATATAATTTCACCTAATGTTCCCAAGTGCGCCAGCGATCACACAATAGCGTCCATTTTTAATCATGGCACGGCGCTGAACGTGGATTTCGAGGAGCTGAAAGCTTCTTCTGTCCGGAATTTTCGGGAATATGGCCACTTAGCAAATAAACAAAGAATCCGGGTAATAAAGTTCGCCAGTTTGATGGGGACGTTGAAAGTCCATTATCAAGCTGCAGGGTTGTGACTGCTGGAAGCACGCCACTCGAAAAAATCGCTGTTAGTTGTTTTTGCGACGCGACCGAACTCGTTATCTTGTAGGACCATGCATAAATCGAAGTATTTTTATATTTATAACATGTTTTTGATTCTCGGTCGGAGGTTGTAACCCGTTGATTGACTGCTCCGAATTGGCTATGTTACTAGATCTATCGCTATATTCATAGCTCTAGCTCCACCTCCGGCGTGGATGGTCCATTAAACCCCTCCACCACTGTATCCGCCAGTGGTGCAAACCAAACTCGAAAACATAAAACTGAAGAAATCTGATTCAAATATGGTCAAGTTTGGTACCGAAATATAGGTTTTCGAGGACGCAATAAAAAATATTTCACAACCCTATCTAGAACAGTTCAGATTTTGACCTGCCAAATTGCATATTTTCAAAAAATCGAAATTTCAAATCGTCATAGCTCCTGTTTCTATGGACGGATCTACTTTTTTGTTTGTATATTCTTAATCAGTATCTTTCTCTAATAAAATCTTTTTTTAAAATGTCAACTTTTTGGGTGGAAAGAAAAGAGTAAGACCCCCCCAAAAACATTTTTTCAAAAATTCGAAATTTCAAATGATCATAGCCGTTCCTGAGGTCGGATCCACTTTTTGTTTGTATATTGTTAATCAGCATTCTCCTAAGTATCTCTAGGCCTAATAAAATCGATTTCGAAAATGTCAATTTTTTGGGTGAAAAATAAACAAACATACCATATTCGTCATCAACACGGAATACCTGGAAAATCTAAAGTTGTTATTCGATCTTTAAGGTCTTCATCCCATTCGAATATTTCAGAATACCCATTTTGCCTATCCATAACACCGAAACTCTGCATGCTCTAAGCCTGTGAACAAAACTCGAAAATGAAAAATGGAAAACATAAAACTAAAAAAAATCTGGTTGAAGAGGGACAATATGGTCAAGTTTGGTATCGAAGTATAGGTTTTCGAGGACGCGGAATTCAATAAAGACTATTTCAAGGCGCTACTTGGAATAGTTTAGAGTTTGACCTGCGAAATGGCAATTTTTCAAAAATTCGAAATTTCAAATCATCATGGCTCCCGTTCCTGTGGTCGAATCCACTTTTTGTTTGTATACTGGTAATCAGCATTGCCCCAAGTATCTTTTGGCCCAATAAAATCAATTTCGAAAATGTCAACTTTTTGGGTGAAAAATACGTAAGGGGTAAGACCCCCCAAAAACACCATATTCGTCGTCAACACGGAGTCCCTGGGAAATTTAAAGTTGTTATTCGATCGTTAAGGTCTTCATCCCATTCGAATCTTCCAGAATACCCATTTTGCCGATTCATAACACCAAAACTGTGCATGCTCTAAGCGTGTGAACAAAACTCGAAAATGAAAAATGAAAAACATAAAACTCAAAAAAATCTGGTTAAAGAAGGACAATATGGTCAAGTTTGGTATCGAATTATAGGTTTTCGAAGACGCTGAATTCAATAAAAAATATTTCAAGGTGCTATCTAGAATAGTTTATATTTTGACCAGCGAGATGGCATTTTTTCAAAAATTCGAAATTTCAAATCATCATAGCTCTCGTTTCTATGGTCGGATCCACTTTTTGTTTGTATATTGTTAATCAGAATTGTCCCGAGTATCTCTTGGCATAATAAAATCGTTATCGAAAATGTCGACCTTTCGTCATCAATGAATTTTTCAGGGGGGGCCATGAATTGATAGAATTATAGTAGTGAAAGACATAATATCAAATTTTTCCTTTTGAAAATATGAGGAGTCGATTGATCTATCATAAAGGGGCCATGGCCCCTTTGGCCCCTCCTCTGTATCCTGAACCTGTCGAAAGCGAAGGGTATGAATCCACCCGCCACGCCGGCGGTGGACTGCGCCTATAAATACACACGATGAATTATACCGTTTACACCTTCCTCACATAACCGAGAATAGAAAATTGAAATCCTATACTGTTCCAAGTTACCCGAAAAGCCTGCACTGACATATCGTGGCCCTCTTATATTGAACGAAAAACGTATACATTAAAATTTCAAGCTCTGGTTTATTCAACTACACGCTCTTGATTCGAGATCTGGAACCCAGAAAGATAAAAAACTGCAATTTCCTCCACGATTTATCGTTGAGCCAAGCCTGAACTAATTTGAAATGCGTTTTTTTTTCTTTGTATCGTTGCTGTCTACGTTCACATTTCGTTTGCCAACTTGGTCTTATTTCTTCCCGTTTTAATTGCTCTCAGCTCAGACTATGTCGCAATAAATTTTGCGCTATCTTAAGGCCACCAGAGCGATAAAAATTTTTCCGTCCGTCCCAAGCTTGCGCCTCTGGTGAATTCCAATGTGTGGGTTTGGGGCATCCAGTAATAATTGTCACCGATATATAGGGGGTTCTTGAACACAGCCACGGAGCCTTCAAAGTTGAAGGTTAAGAGTTAAGTGCCAAAAGGTTGTAGATAAATATTGTGTTTATGAAATTTGATGAGTAGTTGTAGTTCTTTAGGTTCAGAGTGGGAGTGTTATGTTTTCTATTTCAGGCTCGACAAAGAGGGTGGAAACTCTCGGAAAATCGGCAGTGGGAGCAGATGAAAACAATTTCGAATAATAAATATTCAAATACCCAATATTTGCCGCATTATTATACAAGACATTCATCAACATTACAGCAAATATCGCCTACATATAATATGTTCCCAGTGATAATTAGATATTTACACAGATGAAATGAATTCTGGTGAACGTATAATTGCGTGAGCTTCACCTGCTATTACAAGAGGAAGAGGGGATGTCATTTCACCCCATTTTCACATTAATATTATATCAATAAAATATGCTGTTTGAGCCTGATTAATAGTTCTGAAAGGTTGGTTTGCTTATGAAATGGGTCAAATGAAGTATCACCTTCCCAAAATGAAGAAGAACACAATAACTCTGAGCGGATCATTCATATGACTCCGAAGATTTTCTCCGTGTAATGCAAGAATGCAACTCGTTTTGACGTGTAAAGGTACCTAATTGATTACTTCGTGTTAGGGGTAGTCTCCGAAGAACCGAGAAAAGTCTGCATCCAACAGGGTAGTTTCCATAGCATGCGACGGCATACAATGTTTATAAATAAGGGAATATGATAATCCGGCGTCAATGCCTGGAACATGTAATAGTCTATCGTGATGGATGTAACCAGGAACCTGAGAGAATAACGCTATACCAGTCTTTCCATGCTCTATTTGGCCTTCATACTCGACAGCATATATTTTCGCTGTCTGTCATTTCGTTTTTCTAAAATGTTTTTCCGGGATTTCGGAATAAGATGCTCGTATATGGATTTTACCGGGGGTTTTCAGGTGTTAGGAACATCAAGAAGGAATTCAATTTCAGATTGCATCTGAAATATTTTGCGTATAGAATCAAATATGGAATTTTCAATATGATTCCAATCACACCAAAGTTTTGTATTCCAAAAGTGGACATTTTAGAGCAATCAGAAACTTTCGCGTTTAGTCGTCAGCAGAATGAAAAATATTGAAAACGAAAGCCTTAATATAACACTTCAAAATGACAGTGTTGCCAAATAAAGCAAAGAAATAATATACTAGTAGCGATATCTGTTAACAAAACAGCACAAACTTATTCATACTCCTTTGATCTATTCCAATCACGGAAAGTCTTAGCCTTTATATCTAGAGAAAACCTTCCATGTTCTCTCCGAGGAAGCCTATTCCGATGATTCCAAGAAAAGCACCTTTCACACTGCTGAAAATAGTCGAAAAACACTACACGTATACTCCATTCACTTTTATAATGTATACCGGTTTGCCATGATTTAGGTTTATCAAGTTTTTTTACTTAAAACGCAGGTTGGTACTCGTGAAATGTCAAACAATTTCCAGAGACGTTGTCAATGTTAATTTCTATTTATTCGTTTTTGACTTTGTCAATGGAGTTCTTTCAAGGTTACCTAAACTGTGACACAGGTTACGAAGTACTTCCACATTTTCATACTGGAGTATTTCAAATTGTGCAAAAATGTATTGGAATGTCTTCTGTAGGTTTATTTCTTGTGAATTCTGAAAATTGGGGAATTCCATAGGCCCGTCTGTTCGTCTGGAAGCTTTTCTGTCGTGTTATTTGAATGCATTTATTCTTTTTTCGAAAGAATTATCACGAAGTAACGGACAATTCTGTACATTTTTTTCAGTAAAAATTCAACATTGGATTCTTGATTTCCGTACAAGAAAATAGCATTACTGAATCTCCAACCATGTTGATATACGTGAAATATTTCCAGTATTTACAGAGAAAAAAGTTTTTTCAACATTCACCAGGTCTTTGGAATTATCGAATTCACATAATATTTCCTCAAATTCATTATTTCCCCGAAGTAAATGAACATTCTGATGAAAACGTAAATACTACGAACTCTATGTAGAAAAGACAAAGTTGCTTAGTTGTCTGACAGAAAAATGACTATAACCTAACATTTTCAGAATAAACACGGTGAAATGTGTGGGATAAATTATAAAAGTGAATGGAGTGTACTTGGTGGTCTAAAATTCCCGCTTTTAAACGGAATTTCAATGCTGCATCCACTCTCTCGCAGAACAAATGACGGTCGCATGCTAGGGCAGCATGTCCCTTCGGCAATTTGCGCTTGATGAGTCGGAATATTGTTCATCCAGCCATTTATATTTTCCCGGAGGACCAGTGAGTGAAGGTTTCCCTGGTTTGGAGGATCGTGAGGTTCGAACACTTGTAACGTTATTATTTGTACAAGGTTCAATTAAACAAATACGTGACACATGTAAGCAGGTCCTGAGGGAGAACTGTTGAAAACGTGTCGATCTGTTCTAGGTCATGAGTGGGTAGAGTTAAATGCCAATAGAGGCGGGAAATCCAATTGAAACTTGTGCTTCTATGAAGAGTTAATTCTGCTTCCTCATTTTTTCAGGATAATTGAGTTACATACACTGCGCAAAAAAATTAACGCACATTATGGAAATCTCAAATTTATTCTACAACTGAAGGTGTTCTCAATGATAATTATTTTTATCAGAATTATGCATGCATATGTTATCCACTTTCAACGTTTTTCTTCAATACAGATGTTTTCTCCCAGCAGGAATAAAAAAAGATGATATTATCAGATTTTGAATGTATTGGCTCCATTCTAAAATCAGTTGTTCTCGATCAATTCTATTGATCAATAGTTTTTCTTTCGTTTGATTTTCTACACTCGATCGCTATGCAACGCGAAACACGCAATTTGACCCAAGAGGAATGTGCCCAAGCGGTAGTTTTGCGAGAAGAAGGGTGGACATACACAAGAATTGCAGAAAGGTTTGGAGTTTCCCATAGAAGTGTGTCCAGAATGTTGCAGCGATTCAGGGAGACAGGTATGAATGTCCGAAGACAAGGACAGGGTAGACCACGGGTAACAACTGCCATTCAAGAACGTTACTTGAGAGTTTCCTCGTTGAGACAACGATTTGCAACCCCTCGCCTCCTTCAAAATCAGCTTGAGCAAACTCATGAGGTGCAAATTAGCACTCAGACAATAAGAAATCGCCTCAGAGAATATGATTTAAGGCCTCGTGTCGCGGCAAGAGGCCCAGCTCTTACCCCAGCCCATCGAAGGGCGCGTTTGGATTTTGCGAGAGAGCATATCCATTGGGTAGTGGCCGATTGGGAAAGAGTTCTCTTCACAGATGAGTCTAGATTCTGCCTCTACAATTGTGATCGACGTTCCCTTGTATACAGACGTCCACATGAAAGATATGCTCAGTGCAATTTCCTGAATACTACTGGTTTCGGGGGAGGATCGATTATGGTATGGGGTGGAATATCTTTGACTGCTCGCACAGACCTAGTGGTCGTTGATAATGAAGCTATGAATGCTGATAAGTATATAATGAACATTCTTGAAGAGCATGTAGTGCCATTTGCCCCATACATTGGTGAAAATTTCATTTTTATGGACGATAATGCCAGACCCCATCGTGCGCGCATCGTTCAGGAGTACCTTGAAGAGGTTGAAATCTCTCGAATGGGATGGCCAGCAAGAAGTCCAGATCTCAATCCGATTGAGCAGGTTTGGGACAACGTCAAAAGAAGGCTGAGAAATTCAGAAAATCATCCAGCTACTCTTAATGACTTAGGAATCCAACTCGGAGAAATCTGGGAAGGATTATTATTATAAAGTCAATGTTTCATTAAAATTGAGATTTTCAGAATGTGCATTAATTTTTTTGCACAGTGTATATTCTTTATTATCCAGAACGATATTCTGAAGGTTATTTGAATTTGAATAATATAAGTGTTATGGCCACATAGCATAGGTCACACTGTATATAATATACGAAAAGTGTGAACTATTTTCATTCTCCAGATTATTAGGTGAGGTTACGAGTATGATTCCAGAGAATCTAAAGTATAAATTGGGTGCTGAACAGTGAATTCGACTAAGATGAACACATAAATTTCTTAGTAGATCCAGGGCATTCCAGGCAGACAGGGTCATTACCAGGAGGATCCCTTGGAATTCCTTGTTTCGTAACAGTGAAAGAATTCAATATTTCATCATTCCAGGAGAGAATTCAGGCAGGCAAACGGCTTTCCAGCATTTTGTCGTGAGGTTTTCATTGAACTGCATTGTAAGCTCATACCATAACTGAATAACAAGCTTTGGAAATGGTCTTTCATCAAGGAACCTTCTCGACAAAATCTCCCAAGAAAGAGGAACAAATGATCTAGAATTATAACAAATATATTACCTCTAAAGTACCTCAGTACGTCTTCGATTACTATGATTCTGAATCAACAAATTTATAGATACATCGCCGAATGAAAACCAGATAAAAAATTCATGTTGTTTTTCCGAGCGAAATCATTTTAATAACAAATCAACTGGTTCAATATCAATCTGTCGGATTTACTGAAAACGAATTGTTTTCTGCTGGGTAATTATGTTTTCAAAATTCAATCACAACACTCGGATTTTTGACAATAAATCTAGTCGGAAAATGAATCAGTACGTGCGAATCTCAACATCGCAATCGGGTTTTCAATTTATGGAATCAATTAGTGGGGCGTTATTCTATCAGGAATCGGAAACTGAATTAATAATGGAAAATTCGCGCAGAGTTTAGAAACTTAGCATTCATTTCATTCCAATCATAGCTGTAAAGCTCGAGATTTCGAGAAAATGTTGAATTTTGTCGAGAAAATTGTTTGAAAATGTCTACGACTGCTTCTACGTCAAAATAACACGATTTCAATGAAAAAGTACAGTTAATTTCATAGTGATGTTGAAGAATATTAAAAAAAGTAAATTCGAGAAAACCAGAAGAGTAATAGAAATATCACTAGAAATTAAAAATTTTGAATTCAAAGATATCAAAACCTACTTTCCTATACATATTACAGTGTTTGAAAGTCTACGAGTGTACAATACTTCATCGAAATGGCTCATAATGCCATGCCTCCAGAGCATCAAACCAGAAACACTCCGATACCAGATGTAGTTTCCAGAACTGAGGGCTATCAAAAACCCATCAACATCTAGATGTCCTTGTAAAATTTCAATTTTTCGATCGAAACATGCCGATCACTCTCGCGGGACGCCTTTCATCAATTCGGTCTTCCCAAATTCATATTTAATGGCCCCTTTCATACCTCCCCCCCCCTCCCTCGCCCTCCCGATTGACCTTGAGGCGTAGAATTCGAATTTCGTTCGCATAGCTCTCGCACAATTTGCATAGAAATCTCCCAGAAAGCTTTCTGCAATTTTACACATCGGATTTATCGGTCCCTTAAGGATTCGTTATCTCAGTATCTCTCCTCCAATATATCCAGTTCTTCTGCGAGTAGATTGATACCGCTGGGTGGATGCAGAAACGCTAGGTTATGAATTTCAAGCAGCAAGTCGTTATGGGTTTTTCGTTATATGGTTGAGAAATTGTTGCTGGGGCCGCGGATGCTTGGGGTCATGTAAATTGTTTGTCAGGGTTATGGACCAGTGAAAATGGATCCTCTGAGGACCGTTACGAGGAAAAGAGTGGGCTCGGATGGAGTATATCAAGTCTGTATAGTCCCATGATCGTTACTCAAGTCATGCTACTTGGCAATCTCTATAGACCACACGAAAATATTCAACATCTTATTATTTTTATTGACTGAGAAAATGAAAAGTCTTTTTCTGACGAGGAAGATGCACAACGCTATTATGGATTCAGAAGAAATATCTTAGTCGAAATTGAAATATTAGTTCAGACTCTTTTGTTAATCCATATACATAGATAATATGTTGGTTCAGTTTTAGATGAAATTCCTTGTATACCGACATGAGAAGCCTTCGAACTTCCAGAATATACAGTTCAGTAACACCAAAATTTCATAAACGTTATAAAAAGAACCTAAACTTCATGTTACAATCGACAAACATGAGATTCACTAAATGACTGATTCCAAATAATCATTAGCAAGGCACACACGAAAGGGAAATCTGTGAGATCTGATCCGCAGTCCAGATTTGTTACAGATCTGGACTGCGGATGGGATCGCTACCGCCGATCTGGTCTGTCGCGGATCATATATCTCAATGATCCCGATAGACCAGATCGGCAGGAGCAATCCCATCTGCAGTCCAGAACTGTAACAAATCTGGACTGCAGATCAGATCTCACAGATTTCCCTTTCGTGTGTGCCTAGCTATTGGATAACTCAACAGATAAGTGAACATTGAGATTGAGATCTAAATCAGCAAATGGTGTTCCGTCAAATGTTCTAATTTTTTGGTATAATGTAGTACTTGAACTACTGATCAAAAGTGTCCAAGGCGTCAACTCAATCCTATGACTAGTTTTTGAGATACAGGGCGTTGAAGTTGAGAATTACCCACTTTTACTCCGCGCGTATCTCGAAACAGAATCGAATGAACTTCAATTTTTCTCAAGAAACATTTCATTCCATCCCCAGGGAGCAACCATATGGAGGAATATCACCGAAAATCGTTACGAATACAGGGTTATCCATAATTGAATGCATGCCCGATTTTGAAAGTATAAATATGTCAGTTCCAGAGCGAAATCGTTCGCAAAATGAACTATTTCACTAGATTTGTTGTTGTTACATCGAAAAAACCTGAAATACCCAGAATTCATACGGTTAAGTGGACACCCTGTATTTTTGGGTTGGTTTGAGGTGTTTGTTTGATTTTTCCAGATCATATCATCAAAGACTTCAAAGAATACAGGGTGATTCAGTCATGAAATAAGCTGTGACCTCACAAAAATACCCAAAAACCACCGTTTTTTTCATCACCCACTATTTCAAGATAAACTCCGTTGAGGTGGGAGTTTTCTTTCACCACTGTACTTGATATAAAAACATCAATACGACAGAGAGTTTTTCTCCACTTCCTATGACCATTTTTTGTATGTAATATGAAAATTATTTATTTATGTTATTATTCTATTCTTATTTCAGCAAAAAATGTAGTCATAGAAGAGGATAAAAACTCTCAGCCGTATTGATGTTTTTATATCAAGTGCAGTGGTTAAAGAAAACTCCCACCTCAACGGAGTTAATCTTGAAATAGTGGGTGATGAAAAAAACGGTGGTTTTGGGTATTTTTGTGAGGTTCACAGCTTATTTCATCACTGAATCACCCTGTATTCTTTGAAGTCCATGATGATATGTTCTGGAAAAATCAAACAAACACCTTAAATCAACCCAAAAATACCGGGTGTCCACTTAACCTTCATTGTGAATAGTTTTTATGATAATGGATCACCCAGTATGAATTCTGGGTATTTCAGGTTTTTTCGATGTGACAACAATATATCTAGTATAATAGTTCATTTTGCGGACGTTTTCGCTCTGGAACTGACATATTTTATACCTTCAATATCGGGCATGCATTCAAATATGGATAACCCTGTATTCGTAACGATTTTCGGTCATATTCCTCCATATGGTTGCTCCCTGGGGATGGAATAAACTTTTTGTTGAGAAAAATTGAAGTTCATTCGATTCTGTTTCGAGATACGCGCGTAGTAAAAGTGGGTAATTCTCAACTTCAACGCCCTGTATCTCAAAAACTAGTCATAGGATGGAGTTGGCGCCATGGACACTTTTGATCAGTAGGTCGAGTACTACATTATACCAAAAAATTAGGACATTTGACGGAACTCCAATTGCCATAAGAAAAGTGCGGGGTCCTTTGATGAATAATTGGTGCTCTGCATATTTCAGAGAATCAAAAGCATCTGTTTGTTGTAAAAAGTGAAGAAATATCGGGTCTCATCAGTTTGTATACTGATTACAAAACCAATGTTCTGTAAAGAACGTCAACCTTGTATTCTATGTGTATTTTTCATGATATCGACCAACTGAATGAAGAATTTGTAATGTCCACACATGAATAATTGATATTTGAAAAGATTATGCAACGAAAAGTGTTGAAGATCCAATTAACTTTAGCTCAAACGAACTGAAAGACTTATTTACAGTTCGCTGTGTAAACAAAGAATGAGCAAGAAGTGAAAATAAATAATCTCCCTCTCTTTTGTAATTCGCCAATTTTCGAGTTAACCTCAAAAGAAAAACTTTCTGCTAAAGCCGATTTATCACCCGCTGTGTTATATAAATGTTCGACCTTCGAGTCGAATTGTTGAAAACTTAATGGCAATCTACTCTGCGTAGAACTTTATCCACACGAAATAATAATCAGGAAAAGTGGCTCTTCGGAGTCAGCTCTCCGATCTGAATCTCCTTTCTGGATCTCGGTAGTAATTTACTTTTACTTTGACGGGATCTCCGAAGATTCATTCTGAAAAACTCTTTGATCAAATTGCAATCTGGAATGGCTGTTTCACAGACCCACATTTGTAGATAGCGTATATAGGGTCATCCTTTGACTATTTTTTTTTAATGTACAATCATTGAGGTCAAAAGAAAACTTTTTTCTATTTTTAAATTCGATGAACGATTAACTAGAAATGGAAGGACTGAATTACTTCGCTATAGAATCAAGAACACTCAGAATTAACAGCTAGATCATAAGTTGAAAGAATGCACATTGACTGATGAATAGCAGTAGGTAGACTTAACAGTTAAAAGGGTTAAAACCGGTAACGCCATTTGTGCCGTTGCAAACTTCATTTATCAGATTGAGTTTCTCGAAAATTACGTCAATAAAATATTTCCACCCATATTTCACTAACTCTACATATTCATTTATCTTAATTGAAACTTTTAACAGAATTATCTATCAGTATTAGTTGTCAGTATGGCAAAATATTCCACATAGATTTATAAAATTGTTTCGAAATACTCATAATTGCATGAGCTGTGAAGTGTTGTATTCAATGATGAATGAATCAAGAGATTCGACAGTGATGAGAAGAGTAGAATATTATTTTATTATGTGGGATTTACAGGAGTCGATTGTCAATTTTGGGATCACTGTATAGTCATTTAAACGATAAGCTGTCCATCAATTATATGAACATGGACACTGTTGAGCCAAACAGCAGTATTCAGCAGCGGAAAGAACCAAAGTTAGGAGTGTGGTCAGGAGAGTGCTGGCACCGGCACCCCATGATGGATATAATACTAGCTCCATTCACTTTTATTATGTATCCCGGTTGGTCATGATTAAGGTTTATCAAGTTTTTTATTTAACACTGGCTTAGGTTGGTACCCGTCAAATGTCACATAATTCTCAGAGACGATGCCAATGCTAATTACTTTTTACTCTTTTTTGACTTTGTGAATGGAGTTAGTTCTTTAAGGTTCAACTGTCAACTGTCACACATGCTTCGTAGTACGACTACATTTTCATACTGGGGTATTTCAAGTTGCGCAAAAAGGTATTCAAATATCTTCTGAAGGCTTATTTCTTGAGAATTTTGAAATGTGGGAATTCCATAAGTCCGTCTGTTCGTTATGAAGTTTTTCTGTTGGGTTATTCGAGTACTTTTATCCTTTTTTCGAATGAACTATCACAAAGTAACGGACTATTCTGTCCATTATTTTTCGGTGTAATTTCAATACGCGATTCTTGAGATCCGTACAAGAAGGAAGCATAACAGAATCTTCCAACCATGTTTATAAACGTGAAATTTTTCGGTGTCAACAGAGAAAAAAGTTTCTTCAACATACGCCAGATCTTAGGGATTATTGAATTCACCAAATTCAAATGTATTTTCTCAAATTCATTATTTTCCCAAAATAAATAATCACCACAGACCTCACAACTACATCTAGTGATTGATAGAGTAGCCCATGAGGCCATCCTCAGAGTATCTAAAGAAGAAGCAGGCACTGAGAGAGTAAGGTTTCAGAGAGTTTGGTCCTCTCTAAATGACTAAACCTCATCTGCAAACCTTCCTAGTGATGTAATGATCAAGAAAGTAAGTACTAAGAAAAACTTCAGTACAATGCTAAGCAAAGAGAGGATTGGGAAAGGAAATACACCAACTATAATATCAAAGAAAATACAATAAAATGGTATACAGACAAACACCAAGTGTGCACTATCGTTGGGCTCCTGTACAAGCGTCCTTCAAACGGAAATACTCGCAATCGGAAGATGTCTAGATATAAATCTAGAAAGACACTATCGGACATGCGATATAGCTATTCATACAGAGTCACGCTGCTTTTAAAGCACTGAGCTCCTAGGTCATTGATTCAAAGCTGATTTGGGAGTGCCGAAAAAACTCAATGAGGTAGGCAAGAAGAATAAGGTCTTTTCAATCTCGGTTCCCGGTCATTCGGAAATCGTAGGAACGAAGAGGCCAATACACTGGCCAGAAAGAGCGCACAAACGCCACTCACTGGCCCAGAACCCTTCTGTGGTATAGGAAAATGCACCTATAAGAAGGAGTTTATGCTTAAGGAGAAAACTGAAAGAGAAAAACTCTGGCGGAATCTCCCAGGAATGGATCACTACAAAAAGATCCTCCGGAACTTTGAAACTGCTAGATCCAAAAAATATCTGGATCTCAGTAAAAACCAACTTCACTTACTCACTGGCTTTCTCACAGGACATTGTCGCCTAAAGAAGCATCTGTCGAGAATGGGTTTATCGGACACTGATGAGTGTAGATTCTGTGGGGAGGAGGAAGAAAGTCCTATTCACCTGGTTACGGAATGCTATGCCATTGCAAGCCAAAGGAAAGAGTGCTTTGGACAAGAAACTTGTAGAAGTGGGGAGTTATCCTCCTTGAAGCCGTCCCAGATACTGGATTTCATCAAATCTCTGGAACTGGAGGGCGAGCTGTAGGTGGCGCGATGATAACAGCTCTGTAAGGGGGCACAATAGACCTTAAGGTCGCAGTGGACTGTAACCCCTTTTCACTATAACTATAAAACTATAAAGTAAATAAACATTTCGATAAATACGTAATTACTACGACTTTTATGTAGAAAGGACAACGTTGCTCATTCATCTGACAGAAAAATAACTATGAGCTAACATTTTCAAAATATACAAGGTGAAATGTGTCAGATTTTCATGGTCAACTGGGATACACTTCAAAAGTGAATGAAGTAAACCAGCTAATTCTCGAAGGACATTATTCCCCCTTTTCAACTTCAAATAATAATTTTCTGAATGTACCTCTAAATTCAAAGAAGAATCTAGTTTTATTCCAAGATAAATTTTCGAATGAACCACTTTCCGAAGGACAAAACTCGAATCCCCTCCTATTCCTCAAAACGCCCGATTTTTAATTCTGCCAGATTTCGATCCGCACATCTCCAGACCGACTCCATGGGCGGCAATAATTCAGCCAACCTCTCAAAAATCATTTAGTGCCAGAAGCCAGGAACTGCCATGGGACGACTGCTCAGGAATTTTAATATCCACATTCTTCGACGCGGTAGAAGGGGTTGGCAGCACTGAGCGGACGCTTTTCCGCCGTCCCACTCCATCCCCCGCTTGGGGTTAGCGTCGTTCAGTGGTTTATGACGAAGAAGGAAAACGTCATAATAGCCGGAATGTTGTTTGTAGTCATACCGGCAGATAGTGTAACGCCTCAAAACTGCCAGCTCGAATTATTTTTGACGGGTCCCAACTTTTTACTGCGGTCTTTGAGTGAATTAAACCGTGGAAAATAAGGGTTTGATGAGGGTCGGGGTTGATATCGTATGAAATCCTCGATTTTGTGCTTGTCTCAGAATAATCCGACTCATTGGGACTGCAGGATCCATAGTACGAATTTGGGTCATATCTGATGCAAGCACCATTATGAATATTAATGGTTGACCGTTTTTGATTTAAATGGTTTTGATGGAAATTCGGTGGGATCTGCTGAATTATTCACTTACTTCACTGCTTCGTTATCGTTGCTCTGCTTTAACTTTCTCAATTTCGCGTTGTTTGATGTTACAGTCACGTTTTTCATTTCTATCAAGCAGGATTAGTTATATGCACATAAGCCAACTACTCGGCTAGTCTGATCTATGGTTTTTTGCTCAGAATCGAGTCTTTCATCAGTCCTTCGATACTTTGCTTCCTTGGCCGTGCTAAGGTATTCCACCCGAAATAGATCAATAAAGAGCTTGTTGTTAAAGACTGATTTACCCTTTTTTCAAGGGAAAAAAGAGCGTCTTGATTTATAGTGATAATTTTTAATTGCCAATATTAGATAACGTCGTGGATTAAGGGGTGTGGGAAATTATTGAGAGTGATTTTATTCCTCTCTTCTTTATTTCATCTGTCTACGTTTCGACCCCGTTTGGGATCTTCTTCAGGACTCTAAAATTTTACATACAATAATTAACTTAAATAACATTTACAACAAGAACGACATACCGAAATAGAGAGGTGAGCAGGTGTTAGATTTCTTTCTACAATCTCATAACTACATATAGAGCATTGAATGGTCTATTTGGTGTTGGTATGTCTCATATGTTTTCCTTGAATGAGGACACTCGACTGCGTGGACATAGGTTCAAGCTCAAGAAGGAGAAGTTTCACCAGAGATGCAGGCAGAATTTTCTATCTAACAGAGTATTCGAATGTTGGAATCGACTTCCTGCAAGTGTTGTGCAAGCGCCATCGGTCAATTCTTTTAAAAATGGACTGGATGCATTTGATCGGCTGCGTGATGTGCTTTGAAACTCTTTTAGTGTGCCTTATCGATGAAACACAGTTTGACTTATTTGTGTTGAGTTTATAGTTTATACTTAATTCTTATCAATCTAATAATAATAATAATAATAATAATCAATGCTGCGTGAATACAAGAACTACCAATCGTGAAAATGAAAGTAAAATTTTCTTGGTGAAAACGGCGTAACCTGAACCTGTCAAGCGAATCCACCAATATTAATGACGACGTTATCCCTCCTCTTAGACAGACAACAAGTGGAGAAAGTACTACTGCCACCACAAATGGCTCTAGTTTGACCATATATTGTTCCATTCCCTTAATCAAAGGGGTTACAAATGCCCTAATCAACCTTTTAAAAACCACGAACTTGAAAGTAGTACCTAGATCTGAGTTTAAGATTGGCAAATTATATAGTCACACAAAAGACAAAATAGATGTTGAAAGGATTAGTGGTGTTGTGTACAGCGTCTCCTGTTTGGATTGCGAAGAGGTATATATTGGGCAAACGTCACAACATCTCAAGAAAAGAATGGTTCAACACAAAAGCGATGTAAAGAATCCCAACAAGTTATGTGCCCTGGCTGAGCATGTCAGAAACAAAGATCACCGAATGGATTATGGTTCTGCGGGTATTTTGGAGTGTGAAACCAACCTAAAAAAGAGATGTTTTTTGGAGATGTACCACATCAAGCGAGAAATGAATTCGATGAATTACAGAAGAGATATTGATAACATCAGCAATATCTATTCATACCTAATTCATTTCAATCGATTCAATGAGAGGAAATTGCCGAGTCCAAGTGGTGGAGAAACTCTGTGACTTCAAGTGTCAGTGTCGTGCTGTCGTATCCTAATATTGTTCTGTGACCTAACCCCACTGTTAATGCCGAATATTCTGAGATCTATAATACTAATTTAAAAAAAAGTTCTCCTCCTTGTTAAGATATTGCTTGACAGGTTCAGGTTACGCCGTTTTCACCAAGAAAATTTTACTTTCATTTTCACGATTGGTAGTTCTTGTATTCACGCAGCATTGATTGTAGAGAGAAATCTAACACCTGCTCACCTCTGTATTTCGGTATGTCGTTCTTGTTGTAAATGTTATTTAAGTTAATTATTGTATGTAAAATTTTAGAGTCCTGAAGAAGATCCCAAACGGGGTCGAAACATAGACATATGAAATAAAGAAGAGAGGAATAAAATCACTCTCAATCATTTCCCACACCCCTTAATCCACGACGTTGTCTTGATTTATTCTACTGTTACAGAATGGTGGATACGCCAGTTATTCAGAAAGCAAAAACCAATATGGCATGGTACGAAATATGCATCGTTGGACCTGAAGCCTTCTGTGGTATTGCCTATCGAAGCCATCTGTTAATTATACTAGCTCTATTTTGGAGAGAACAATGGACTTTGTACCAATTTTTATCACCATGAGAATTGAAGAAAAAATGAATTATGTTTCAAATATCCGGTCTGTTTTAGAGTGATAGAATATTGGAAAGGAAAAATTGTGATCTGACAGGAGAAAGAGGCCATGTTGTTTCGACATTTCTGTTCACGAAGCATTGAATGGTGGACATATGCAAGAAATTATTTCTCAGACTTAAATGTCATGAAATTATCTTTCGAAGAAAAGATTTGGCCTCATTCTTAGTTTAAATATGTTTCATTTCAATATAAAGTTCTATAATTCTCAAAAAACACCCGATAAAAATAATACCACAAAGTAAACAATCGAGGAATGGTACTTACGGTTGGTCTTACTTGAAGAGATGTATCTGCTGGTTTTCTGCCTCGTGTATCAAATAAATTCTTCTTTCGGACAAAAGTGATTCATTTCATTAGAAACGAAACTTACGGGTTTCGATGTGGGGAATATGGGGTGAGCTTTGATAGGGTGGCCGTTGTAAGACTGTTGCTGCACAAGTAGCAGAAGTGTGTATAAAAACAGGTTAAATCTTTGTGGGAATCTGAGTGATTCAAGACCGTAGAATCGAACCACTGAGTTAGGGTAGATACTTGTTTCACACGACGGTTTCATCTTCAACACTTCAACCTGCCATATCTTTTGATGTACTCGTTGTAATTGTATGATGTGAAGGGCAATTTCGTTCTAAATTAAATACTGGGGATAAATAACGTATTAGGTTGGATGAGGATCAATACCCAATTCATAAAAACACACTCCCAAATAGTGCATAATTTTGGAAAGCATCTGATAACCATAAACAGGTAATAGCAAGTCAATCTTGAGATATAGATATATGCTATTGCAGACATTTTTGTAGAACTATTCAAGAGGTACATTTCCGTCATACATTGTATCCACGTAAGTCTTACGGTTTTTGCAGCTTACGTGAAAATAGCTGATTACGGCTGATTTTCTTGTAGTTATTGAAGTTATAGTAGGTATCCTTCATTTTTTCGGGTGAAAAGTATAGCCTATGTCACTCAGGGATAATGTAGCTTTCTGAGGGGGAAAGAATTTCTGAAATCGGTCCAGTAGTTTTTGTATCAAACACACAAAATACAAATATTTCCTCTATAATATTAGTATAGATAGCTGGGTTGCCTAGCGCATTCACCATTTTGCAGCATTATTCTTTCATTGACCCTTCCCCCAAGAAAAAACATTATCAACACCCCTGTTGTTATGATAATTCGAAAGGATGATGATAATTGGTTGAATTTCATGTCGAACACAACATTCCATGAATATATCATGTGTAATAATCGAATTTTAGGTTTGTAAATGTTTATATTTTATGCAAATTTCAAAAATTCATATCTTCTAAAATATGGCTTTCCGCAACTTGAGGGTAGCACTGATCGATTTTTTATGGCAAAATGAACCCATAAAAAAATTGAGAAGAAAATCCGCTGCTGGGCGTAAAGTTAACAGGAGCAGAAAATACTAATCATATCAAAGCTGAATAGAGGGAATTTGAAGAGAATGTCGGAAAGTGTTTCAACTAATTTATCGGTAGATACCAATCATTGAATGTTTTGACCCACGTTGGATGAGGATGATCAATTCGAGGAATGCAACATCCCATTAAGTGGTATGGAAAGCCTCACCTGCGTTACTATCGATAAATCGCGAGGCAGCAAACACCTAAACTGCGAACATCGTCCCAACTCGTGTAACGTCAAGCACTGGCCGCCCCAGTCGGAAATTCAGCACTAATTTGAGATTAAAACCCCGGCAATCGCAGGTTTAACAGGTTGAAATATCTGTTAAATTGTTTTTAATGGCCTCCGTAATGACGGCGACGCTCTACCTAGCCGTGGGATTCGATAGTTGTGGATTTAATTTGGCTGCGAATGTTTTCTGAACGGTCGCCAGTTAGCAGGGACGTTCGGTAAATCAACAGTTGTTCAATTATTCGTCCTTTAATTTTAATGGTGACGACGCCCTTCGCTGATGTGAATGGCTGGGCGACAGATAATCGGAGATTGTGGAAATCTTGTTAATTGCTGAAATTCGGATTGTGATAGCTGTGGGGGTGGAGCACAGGGCGGTTTTTGAGTAAGTGATATTGTCGATGACACTCGCACATCGGGTGGGAGATTCATTCGCGGTTTTATTCTGTTTTCGAGGTCAATTCGAAATTTTGCGCCAAAACCATCATATTCGATCGTTTCACGAATTGAAATCTACCCCGCGTTTTCAGGCAACTGAATGTTTGCAAACTTAATAGTGAAATAATGGTAGCAAATGGATAATTTGAAGTATTGCTAATTGTAAGCTTCAAATTTTCCCCATATTTCTGGTAGAGCTCGAATACCGTTACGGTAAAATGTTCACCTTTTGATGCTATCCTCGAATCAAGCGATTTTTCGATGTCTTCATATGAGTGGAACTGCTGATGAGCCAGACCATGAGCCATCGTCAATAAAAGTCTTTTATCATTCAAGCTTACTCAAACTCTGAAAAATGGTTTGGAAACAAGTATTTCGTTTAATGAGCGAAATATACTGCATTTGGTACTATATCGAAAGGTGATAAACATGATGAATATAAATTTTTCCGTCGACCATAGAATAAAAGCTCATTTTAACGCACTCGAAATCATCCATTAATGACCTATTTTAATGCATGATTTCTTCTTTATGCATGATTGTCATGGCAACCGAACATAAAATATTCAGTCAGAGCACTATCGAGTATCGAGCTTAGTTAGAAATCAACTTCTGTCACAGAAGGGTATATTGACAACTCCATTCAAAATTAAATAGACTGCAGAAGAAATTTCAGGTGATACAAGTTGCAAAGTAGATAATACTTCAACCTCCACTTTCTCCACACGTTCCTTATGGGATATCATAGGTAATGATATAAATGCAAACTAAATGTAAACTATTCAGAATGTCACAACATGTCCAATATTCCCTCTATGAATTTTTCGAATTGTTCCATAGGGAGCATAAATATTAATATATCGAAATGAACATAGAAATTCACATTATGTCGGGTTGTCTGTTATGCAAAATAAAAATTCATTTCTATCGAGAATTCATATTCAATTCGTGATGAGGTCGACGGAAAAATCTTGTAATCAACTCGTTTATTAATTCAGCGATTAATGGTCTCAAACATTAACGCGCTCGCTCCGCTCACGCGTTAAAATATTTCGACCATTAATCGCTGTCATTTATAAACTAGTTGATTAAATAACTATTTCGAGCTGAAATAATGATTAAATTATATTGTGGAAAGTGAAGGGCGTTCCAAATTGCGCGGTTTTTTTTAGAAAAAATAAAACACATAATTTGCATTCATTTTCAAGAACTTTTTATTGGTAATTGAAGTATCAGTTATGACGTTTATGTACGGAAAATAATATCTGCCAAATGGCCCCCTCTAGCAGCTCTACAGACGTTGACATAATTGAGGCTCTATCTCACTAATGACACGGATAATTTCATCCTTTAGTTCATGAATCGATTGTGGATTATCCTTATAGACCTGGCTTTTCACAAAACCCCAAAGAAAATAGTCCAACGGTGTCAAATCACATGATCTTGGTGGCCAATTGACATCACCGTTTCAGGAGATTATTCGTCCCAGAAATTTTGTCATAATAAATCAATTGTGTCATTTGCAAAGTGAGGTGTAGCGCCATCCTGCTTAAACCAAATGTCCTCTAGATCAATATTCATTAATTCAGGCCACAAAAATTCGATTATCATCCGACGGTATCGATCACCATAGACAGTTACAGCTTCACCAGCAGAATTGTCAAAGAAGTAAGGTCCAAAAACACCACCTGACTATAATGAACACCGAACAGTGACTCGTTTAGGATGCGTAGGTTTCTCATGAATAATTCGTAGATTTTCCTCACCCCAGATATGATAATTTTGTTTATTAACATTGCCACCAAGTTCAAAATGTGCTTCATCGAGAAACATGATTTTTTGAGAAAAATCAACTGGGTGTTCATTGATGAAATTGACAAATGAACGACGTTTTAATGATCTAATGGCTTTAGTTCCTGTGTAATTTGAACCTTATATGCCTTCAGAGCTTGTTTAAAATACGCCATGTTGTGAAACCACTGACTTCAACTTGTTGTGAACGTCGTCTAATGGATGTTTCAGGGTCTTCAGCAACACTTTCACGAACCAAATCTATATTTTCCTGTGAACGACCGCTACGACTATATTTTCCACTTTTTTTGTCTTCCACCGAACCGGTCCCTATAAATTTTTCATCAATTCGACCAATTGTACTTCCTGATACACGATTATGTAAACCATAAAACTCACATCATTTTTTTAAAATACTTTTCACAGAACGCTGATATTCATGAAATAATTCAACAGTTTGAACGCGTTGTTGTGTCGTGTACGAAGCCATTTTTATAAATGTCATACATCACACTTCATAAATGTCAAAATACCCAGCCTAAGTCAGTGCGCCATCTTTATCTTATTTATTCTTGAAAAAACCTCGCAATTTGAAACACCTTCCACCTAACTTAAAATTATTGGTCAGCCCTGTCTGAAAAACTGGCGTATTCGCCATTCTGCAACATTTAAGAATAGCATTGAATACGAGCCATTTTTCCATTGATGCTGCATGTTTTATCATTCATTCTCTCTATGAACGCATATGGACTTTACATGAAATTAGGAAAACTCACTTTTGAGGGCAATGTGGTTGCGAAAGCTCATAGGGAGATCATACGATGTATGAGGATAGTAGACGATCTCCTCTAGAATTGATGCAGTAGGGTATAAGAACAAAATATCGACCAAGTCGCAGTTCTGAAAATTTCTCCTATAGCCAATTGACCCCATCATATGCAAATGATAGGAATACCCTGTACACAATATATACTTTTCTCTGCCAACAATTTTTCCCTGAGCTCTTCGCAAAGAGATTCTGTGAACGAAATCAGTCAGTGAATCACGAAACAGCGATTCCATTCCAGCCGAAAAGCCTCCCAATCTCCCCCAACCCGTTCATTTTCTCCCCCATTTGAAAAAGCAACGAATGAACTCGACCTCTATTTCATTAGCGCTGGATTCAAGCTTACCCAAACACATTTTCCGAAGGGCATCGCGGAAATCCAGCCAATACTTTAGCGCTTCTTATATCCCTTTCAGCACCAGAAAAAAAAAGTTTACCAATTTCATGGAAACTCGTTCTATTTGGCCATCAGGGCATAAGTAGATGATAAAAATTGGTCTGAAAAATTATACTACAGGGGGTTCAGAAAAAAAGTACCAACACGATTGTGTATGCTGGGGTTTAATTCATACGAAACACTTTTTACAAGATAGTGATTAAAAAAAATATTTAGTATGAAACATTAAAAAATAGTTCTGATATTTTGTAAGGTATAAATAAACATCACATTCGATGCACCTTCTATACGGGTCCTACTTTTGCAACCATCATGCCGGCAAAATCTCGCAGTTGTTAATGCATCGACGATGGGAAAATGCTCGTATCCATCATGTTCTTTATCTTAACCAGGTAGAGGAGCCCTATAGTTTTGCAGTTTAGGATTCGAATCGGCTTCGTCATCTTCGATTTCATTTTGGTTTTCACTGTTTTCTGTACTTGTTCTACTTCGCAATCATCTGATGAATCTGAGTCGCTCTCACCAAGACCCCTTGCTGGAATGGCACTGCCATCCATCCAGAATAGTTATTTAATAATTCAAATATCTCCTCAACATCTTGTTGTTTGTCTAAGTCGTAATCTTGAAAAAAGAACTTATATGCGAACATGTAGCCCGCACACATGTGTAGGAGCAGATTGAGTACTAAAAACTAAACTACACAATTGTGTAGGTACATGTTTAACGTTCAATTTCGACATGAAATTAAAATTTTTATTTGAATGTCAATACATAGTTAATAACTACCATAATTGTGAATTCAAAACATGCAGTATCACTTTCTAATTATTGTTTGTTGCTAGAAAATAATACTTACATTTTCGGCGAAAATTTCGACCTTCCATCTTACCAAACACCAACACCAGAATGAAGAACCCATACAAACGCACGTGACTTGACGCCGGTTCCAACTTGCAAAGGATCCCTACACAAACGATGTCGCGCGTCCAGAACGTTATATTTCGCGAATTATTAGTTATTATAGAATGTTAAACTTAACCCACACAATTGTGTTGGCAGGTGCTGAAAGGGATACTCGCTGACCTCAGTTAAACTAAATTGCAATCCGAACTTAACCCGGGATCATTCTGTCGGATTCGGTCCCAGTAGAGGAAAAAAATTTGAAAATATCTACGTAATACTAGTCCTAACTGGATCCATTTCATTCCCATCCAGGCCATTCTGCCCCACATTACGTAGCAGCGAAGAAAGTGGAGGGCATTGACGATCTTCCACCTCCGATTTAACACCGGATTACTTCCCGCAAAAAGCTTTTTCGTCCGGGATATATCTTACCTGAATCACGGACAAATGAATATATATGGGGTTAGTCGAAATAATTCATTTGTGGCAACGGAATTCAGTTTCCCCCTTTTCGTTCTTCTTTCCACGTTTTGGACGAGCTGAGGAAAAAGCACGGAGAAGTTTCTGATCTTCGGAATAACTGTGAAAGCCTTATTGAAGGGGGATGAAGAAGGGGGCGAAAAGAAGCCTGAACTGGAAGCTAATCTGAAGGACTGCACATTAATATTTGGCAAAGTCTTATGATCTTGGTGGACTTGGTGCGGCAACTAGTTCTCCCATACTTGAAGGAGCTGTTAAAAAAATACAAAGGCAGATATTGAAAAACGCCTATTTTACTTTGACAGCAGTTTTTTTTCATTATTCTCTTTAGCATAGCGGTTTCAATTTGGATGATTTCCTCCTTGACTGCCCCTTTCAAGTCAAGAATGAAGACACCAAGGATGAAGTCTTCAAACATCGCCCTAAGATCCTTGATGACTTGAAAAAGGCAATCAAGGGAGAAATCAGCAAAATTGAAACTGCTATGCTGAAGAGAGTAATGAAAATGTAGGCTTTCAAAATAAAAAAGAATTTTTCCAATATCTTTATCGTTTTTTTTTACAGCTCCTTTAAATGTGGGAGAACTAGTTGCCATACCCTGTGTAGTGTCCATTCAACGTTTATGCAACGTATCATAATTCTCCATGATTATACGTTGAGGAAAAACGATAAAAAAACGTTTCATATTTGTAACGTTCCAGAAACTTGAAAGAAATAACCGAAACGTAGAATATAGATTCCTCCGCATGTAAGAAGCTTCCGTTCGTTGAATGATTATTATTATGATTGTACTGATAACTCCTAGGTCCCCCGAGGAGAACCCTCAGAAGCTTGTAGCTTGTCCGAGTGAGGAGAATCAGTTGTGTTCTGTATAGGCTATGTTACTGTGTTACTTAGGACCGGTTTTATAAAGGGCAACCGAGGATTCAACCGTTGCGTCAACAACCAAATTCCTCACTATCTGGTAGTTGGCACAAGGTTCAACTGTCGGTTCGCCTTTTATGAAACCGGCCCTTACACCACCTTAGGCACAGCAATGTTTATTTCCGACTAGAAACTTTCTTTCCTAGCCTGGGAATTGAACTCGGACTCTCCCAGTTCAAGACAAATTCCTTAACCATTGGGCTAGGGGCATTCATATTTAGTATTCTGAAGTTCAAGTTCGAACTCTGTAGAAAAATATGTGAATATACCCCATTCACGTTTATAAAGTGTCCCAGTTGGCCAAGATTTAGGTTTATCAAGTTTTTTCACTTGAAACTGACGCAGATTGGTACTCGTCGAATATTGGCCATGTCAAAATAATTCTCAGAGATTTTGCCGATGCTAATTTCTATTTACTCTATTTAACTTTGCGAATGGAGCTAGTTCTTGTGAGGTTTAACTATGACAAAGGTTTCGTAATACTACAACATTTTCATACTGGAGTATTTCAAGTGGTGAAAAAAAGGTATTTCAATGTATTCTGTAGGCTTATTTTCGAGAATTTTTGAAAGTGGAGAATTCCATAGGTCCTTCTGTTCGTTAAGAAGTTTTTCTGTCGGGTTATTCGAGTACTTTCATTCTCTTTTCGAATGAACTATCCACAAAGTGACGGACTATTCTGTCCATTATCTTTCAGTGAAATTTCAACACTCTATTCTGGATTTCCGTACAAGAAAAAAGCACAATTGAATCTTCCAACCATATTTATATACGTGAAATATTTCCAGTATTCACAAGGAAAGAGTTTCTTTAACATTAGCCAGGACTTTGGAATTATTTTGATGAATACGTCATTACTACGACCTTATTTCGTATTCCGGTTAATACTCGTGTATTAAAAACCATCATTACATGATCATTATATATATATATAAATACTATTTTCACCATATCTTCCGAACCGTTATTTCGATTAAATTAATAATAATTGATGCGTTCTTCTCCAACATACAATTTGGCGTATCTAAAAATGTAAGGGGAAAAAATTAGTCTTATCCTCACTTAATCACTTTATAAGTGAGGATAAGACTAATTTTTTTCCCCTTACATTGATTGAACACCTCACAATGGACTTCCGTCGAATTATAGTATCTAAAAATGTTCTTGGGGGAAAGATGTACAATCGCCGCCACTGAATCGTACCTACCTCTCAGATCACAGAATCCGTGGAGCAGAAGTGATAAAATTGAAGTTCCTTGATATATCACACCGTTTACGGTTTTTAGTTCAACAAGTACGAGTGGAAGGATCGCTGAAAGGAGAATGCGAACCTGTTCGAATTCAGTTTCGAAACCTACAATCGATAAAACATGTTCGAAACCTCTATGCCCAATCATGTACCCGAAATTTGAAAGGGAGTCAAAGGAGATTCTCGTGTATACGGTTAGCAAAAAAGATCGGCTTTCAGGTAAGCGCTTTGGGAGAGATTCGGTATAAGGATCGATTGTAATGCCACTAATATTGAATTTTATTTTTGCACTAAAGTTCTTACGTTGATTTCAGTTGGCATTCATCAAAATTAATTTGATGAGTTATGTGTTGATCTCAACTAAATGAAATCAAAATTATAAAAGGCATGTTTGTAGTTTGGTCCAGAAATGTTAGATATTCTGGACTGTATTCAGAATACAGAAATACGATAATTTAAGGAGTAATGCTTCGAGCAGCTGGAGACATTCATCTCATCTGTTGAAGAAAATAAGGGAAAGACCTTTTTCATGAACTTCCATCGTATTATTCGTAGTAATATTCGCGTGAACATAAATCCTATTGTTCGTAATCAAATTAAGTAGTCTCCTAACTTAGGAGAAAGCTTTCAACCCCATTCTGAAAAGTTATCTCACTTCAAAAGTTTACATGAATGGGCGTACAGAGGAACATTATAGTTATTTATGATATAAGTACCTACAATATAGACATTATAAAAATTACTTACCAGTTTTTTCTACGGTGAACATAGTGAAACCAGCAAGAGAAAAGTGAAAGTGGCTTGAAATTATTCCCTCTAGAAATGATTAAATGGATAAGGAAAAACAGGGTCAGAGAGCTCATCCGAAGTCCTCGAGCAAAACAGTGTCGTCAAGGACTTCAAAAACAGACATTATATTTCTTAATGTACAGCCCTTCAGATTTGGGACGGGGCTAAACCAACGAGTTCTGAGTGTAACAAATGATTTCTCAGATGTCTCTCCTTCAGCACAAGATCTCGAGATAAAGCCGAACAAAGTGAAAAAGTTTCATTCGAGCCACTTGAACGCACACATTGTGAAACCCATAGATATGAAGGCATTTATCAGATGGCATTCCGTATTTCCCTGGATGAATAACCTGATTCTTCTCCTCCATTTCGGATCGGAAATATTTCACATATTTACACATTGAATTCAGGATTCAATCGCTGTAATTAAAGAGTGCGATTCATACGAGGATATATTTTTTATTTTTCAATGTCAAAATATTTTATTACTCAACATATTCTCCTCTTGATTGAATACGTTCATTACAGCGAACCTGCAACGTCTCTGGACCTTTCAAAAAAAATGTTTCTTCTTGCTCTGCAAACCAGTCCTCCACAGCTTTTATTACCTCCTCGTTGAAAGAAAATTGACGACCTTTTAAACTTTTTTTCAGTTGACGAAAGAGATGATAGTCGGACGGAGCCAAATTTGGTGAATAAAGGGGGTGTTCTAGTAATTCTAACCCTAAATCACGAATTTTTTGCATGGCAATATGAGATTTGTGTACTGAGGCGTTGTCCGGTAAAAACAAAACACCTTTGGATAGCTTTCCGCGTCTTTTCTCTTTAATATTTTCCCGTAGAGTGGTCAGTAATGTCCAAAAGTAATCTTCAGTTATTGTTCTACCCTTATCCAAAAAATCAATCATGATTACTCCATGGCAATCCTAAAAAACTGAAGCAAGAACTTTTCCAGCAGATTTTTGAACACGAAACTTCTTAGGTCTTGGAGAACCAGAGTGTCGCCATTCCATCGACTGTTGCTTTGTTTCTGGATCGTAGGAATGTACCTACCCAAGTCTCATCCATAGTAACAATTCGGTTTAAGAAGTCTACATCGTTTTCAAATCGAGCACAGATCGAACGCGATGCTTCTACCCAAGCACGCTTTTGGTCAACATTCAAACATTTGGGGATCCATTTTGCAAAAAATTTTCTCATGTCCAAATTGACGTGAACTATACGATGAACGCGTTCGTATGAAATCTTCAGTGCTTCAGATATCCGTTTTAGCCCAATTCGACGGTCTGATAAAATCATGTCATGAACTGCATCGATATTTTCGGGGACTGACACAGAAACTGGCCTTCCCGATCGGTCATCATCTTCAATGGAAAATTCACCTCTTTTGAAGCTTCCAGTCCAATTTTTCACGGTCGCATACGAAGGACATTGATCACCAAGGGTATTAAGCATATCTTCGTAAATCTGCTCACGTATTAACCCTTTTAAATACAGGTGCTTGATGATGGTTCGATACTCCAATTTTTCGACTTTTACAATTTCGGTGGACGTCCTTTTTTTTTAATTTATTGCGTAACTCTGGTTTACTTTTTTGATGTCGAACTATACACTTCTAATAAGTTATTGTTCGTTGATATGGTATGGCAATATATTGTTCATGCATGGAACTGGTCTAGGCTAACAAGATATCAATACATCCTGGTAGCAATTGACTCAATCACTTTTTGGAGTGTTCAATCAACAAATGATCTGAATGAAGAAAATGATAGAATTTGAGCATTTGTATGCATTTTTGATCGAGATGGGACGTAATCAGAGAGTTGTTGCACATTTCAGTTTGAGAAATCGTAATCATTCCGGCTAGTCCATCGATATCGAGAAACTTGAAACGTGACTGAAAGACCGAGAAGTGAAGAAGATCTACCGGAAGAAGACCAGTTTCTGACTCTGTGTACTCGCACAGAGCTTTTGAGTACTTGTCGAGTCATGCAACAACTTCTGAACGCTTCTGGTGTTTTGGTCTCGATTGAAACAGTTCGTGGAAGACTTCGAGACGTAAATCGACATTCTCGACGTGATTCGAGTATATGGGACCCTTTATTTAGTCGTATTAACGGCTTTTTATTGAATCTCGATAGAAGCGAAGTGAAAAGTTGACTGGTTCAGGAAATGGAGCTTATGGGACCACTCCTCCTGGTGGGAAGTTGAGAACGTGACGTGACATATTCTCCCATTCTTCTCGTCGAGAATCTGCCACACCAACCTTATCAAGTCTTGCGCTCTGTCCCTGTCACATTAATTCTGATTTCGGGACGGCTATCGCGAAAAAATAAAATGATACATAATTTAATTTGGAGGTTGCCGTGGAAAAATTGTCCTAATAAATCAACTCTTTGTGTCCGACACATGGAGCAGCGGCCTGGTGAATATGGCCTCTTTTGAGAAATAGTCAGTCATTGTTAATGAAAGTTCGGAGACAGAGGAGAATCACTCATTCTGGATGGTGCAAATTTATTTGGGGAGAATGTGTTGGAACGAGGAACGTCAGTGATTGGAGATAAATTGTTCGGTGCGGATCCATCTGCGGATTCGTATCCCTGTCGATTTTCGGGAAGGTCATGAGGAAGGCAGATACAGGGTGAGTCTTTGACACTTGTACATATATTTTAACTATTCCTCTCATCCAACGAAATACACTTTTCCTATAAAATCGGTGTCGAAAATCTATGAACAAAACACTTTTCTGTTTATATCTTCGGAACCGTTATTTCAAATGAACTGAATTTTGGTGAAGTATTCACTCCTTTCATGATGCATATTTCCAAATCAAAACTTATTCAATATTCCTCCCGGTATAAAAGTTACAGCGAAGCCAACTAATGAATCCACAAAAAAATACTTTGAAACAACTTGAACAAGATAAACGGTACATATTTTCGAAAAAACCAATCGGTTTAGAAAATAAAAGCATTCCCAAGTTTTTTCGAAAAAACGTGTCGTTTTCGTGTTATTCCCAATTTTAAACGATAAAATTTGACGAAAAAATCAAAAATCATAAGAAAAATCTAGATACAACCCTAGCTTTTCAATATCACGAAATGGCTGAAATTAATAAACCCTGTATAAGGTAACAATGTTGTCAGAATGTTTATCAACTTTGTCAAGACTAAAATGTCAATGGAATACAAAATTCGGATATTCGGATGAATCTCCCATATAAAACACGTATTGAATTGAAATCAATGCAATTGGATTTTTATAAACTCGACACTACACGGTTATTATCACATCAATTCTCTTCCACTGAAAATCTTTTCACATCCACTCTTCGCATTCTTCCCTGTGAATAAACAAATATCAAATCGACAAATCTCCATCAAGCCGCTATACGCATGCTTCGCTCAACAACCACAGACCAACTGTTCGATCTATGGAAAACGGTTTGTCCTCCGCACCGACTGAAATTAGGATCGTAGGGCTCTTTAGGCGAGAATCAGAACATTTCTAAAGAGGCACGACAAGACGCCATCAGTCGAAAGTAAACAAAACTAGTGCCTTTGCGTTAGTTCATCCGTTAATGATAAAGGACGTACTGCTTCCTTGTTTAATGAGAAAATCAACACGATAAGGCATCGTCTTCTCAAACGTTCTATGATAGCTTTCATAGAATATGGTTAGATGGGTTATGTGAGGTCATTGCCTCGAATACTATGACCTAATTTATTGGAGTTATGTTCGATTAGTGTTAAAACAATTCTTCATCAGATAGTTTTGGGAGATAGAGGAAAATATGAACAAGTTATAAGTGCTCACAAACTAATCTTAATGAAAATCGAGGGAGGAACTTATTTTGGTCGGATAAACATGGCTTTTCAATTGCAGAAATTATCGGACAAAACTTAGTGTTTTTATTGAAAAATATCGTGTTTGTAAGATTCTCATTCGAAAAAGGTTAGTACTTGAGTATTCCCTAGATTTATCAACTCAATTTCAATCGAGAAATATGAACTTTGCATCAATTCCAGAGAATTATATCAGAGACGTAATTAGCCCAATTTTTTTTAAATGGCTATATCTTTTTAACAGAGCTGAATTGGAAATGGAAAATGAAAAAAAGGTTTCCTTTGACCTCAAGAATCTTCAGTTAAAATATATGTACAAGTCAAAGACTCACCCTGTATAGGTTGAAAAATGCTGATCCAGTTATTTTTGCTAATGCAAACATATTCACCGAAAACGAGTTTGGTATGCGATATTCGTTCGACAATATGGAACATCTACATTTGATTGAACCCAAAAAAAATTTGACCGGAACGAAGACTTGAACTCTGGACGTTTCGAAGAGGCGCCATGTGCCCAGCCCACAGAGCTACCATAATTTAAATGATGGCTCTGTCAACGTCAGCACGATTGTGATCGATCTCCAACAATTAATCCTAACTAACGACGTAATATCCGCCGATCAAGCTGCATTTTGAAGCAATTAAAGTGTTTCAGGATACTTCAATTTGATCTCTACAGACCAGAATCTTGATAATCTTCTGATCCAAATTATTTAGAAGGTAACGAAGTACCTCTGCCACTTATATCTGAGCGATTTACCGAATCTTAATTGAACTTCCATTTCTCAGAAAACCTCTTTGCTCTATTTCATTATATACAGACGGCTCCTGTGTTGAGAAAGCCGACTGAATGTCAGTCTAGAAGCAGGGTAAGCGGGACATTAAGCGACTGTTCACCATACGGGAGGAATAGAGCTTAGGGCAAGAAATTGTCCTAGTTCCATGGAGAAACATTCTGTGCGGTATCTGACTGAATATTAATCGGCCCTTCCAAGTTTGGTAATCCATTTTCTGTTTGCTGAATCCTTGCAATTCGGGTGTTCAACGTCAGATAGTGGGGAGTTCGGCAAACTGAGCATGTGGTTCGTTTCTATGTTCCACAAAAATATCCTGAACTAATCAAGCAATCTCAGATGAGACGTAGTTTGGTTTTTGCTTGTCTGTGGTTATAACTTTTGCTGCCCTTGATGGACCTATACTTTATGTTTAGATCGGAGAAATTGCCAATTCAGCTAGTGTGGTTTCTGCTGGATGATATCTAGTCGCTGGAGAAGGCATCCTGGGAAATTAGGTTTCATGGAACTGTCCCTATTTAACCTTTTAATAAGGGTTGCACTGAACACGACAGTAAAATACCCGTGCCTTTTACTTCTCGATGACCGATAACTGAGGCACATAGTTTTGTGGGAATAATATTCAAAAACACTTTCTTCTGGAACCTTCGGTTCCTGGAGGAATACTGTTTTACTGAGAACTGTATTAGTCTGAATGCCGGCACTTATCTGGAGATTGGATCTACTTGTCTTGCCCCGCACAGGTCTGGAATTTTGGGTCATTGAAATATGCAAAATCAGAGAGCGCGTTGGAGTATTTGTGTTCTTCTTTATTAAGGGACGGAGATACTCAAAAAGACCCAATTCATATGCAAACCAACCAAGTAATCAGGCTCCAACAAGAGTTAATATCATAAAATTCACTCTTTACATAAATCGCTCACCATCGTAGTGGAATAGAACTTGTAGGAAATTCCCAGCAGAAACAACTTGATTATCAGCTGATTCAAAAGATTCCACAGTTAATTATAACTAATTCCGCAATTTACAGCGAAGTTCGTTATAACGCCATTCTTCTCTCTATACATAGACCCGAAAATTAAAGCTAACAATTCACTACAAAGTCTGCATATTTCCAACAAGAAACTACGAGCATATTCTCTACCCTCTTCGAGTTCATGAAAATTACGGTCCAAAGCAGCCCCTCGAAACGGCGAAAATGCATGAGAAATTTATCTGCACTACACCTTTCATGAATACGAATACGAAAATTACTTCATTTCCAACTTATACCCTTGTTAAAAGTTTCGAAATTGGAGTAGTCTGGAAGTGCTAATCAACGGAATAATCCTTCAGCTCTGAGATGGCAGAGTATGAAGATCCGATTGGCTGTCGTTTAAAATTGGGAATTTCTCGTTTTTGGACAGATTCCGCAAAAAAGGATGCTTCGAGGAATTCGTGATGAAGAATTGGGTTTCTTGAAATCGAATTTGCAGTTGCATCAAGCCAGTTTCATGAAATGATAGGCATATCAGCTTATATTTCAAGTCAGTGAAAGCACTGAAGGATAGTGAGGTTGTCCCCGCTTTTACATGAAGGCGTATATATTTTATTTGATGCTCTAGTAAATGAATCTCCATTGGAAAAGCAGTTTTCGATGTTATTACCAATGAACATACAAGCATGGCAAAAACTGTATCGGGTGTTTTTTTAGGGTGATAGAACTTTAAATTGAAATACAACACATTTTTACTAGGATTGAGGCCAATTCTTTTTTATTTGGAAGATAATTATATGACATTCATGTTTTGAAAATAATTTCCGGCATATGTCCACCACGACTAGCTCTGAGGAACCGCATTCGACCATATACCAATTTTGGACCACTTTTTCGAGTAATCCAGACCTTATTTCAGCCATAACACGAGTTATTTTGGCTTACAAAGCGTCTATTGGTTCTGGTTTATCAGCATAAACCAATGACTTGACATAACCCCAAAGAAAATAATCCATCGGAGTTATGTCGCATGATCTTGGAGGCCAATAAATTGGACCATTTCAACTTCAAGCTGTTCAAAGGCCCAATCAGCAAACAAACGACGCCCATTATGGCCAAGTGGCTTTAGTTCTTGAACGAGTGGAATTTTGAATTTGAATTGAAGATCTTCACGCAAAATGTTCCGGATGCACGTCGACGAATAGACAAATCAGGATCTTCATTAACACTATCACTCACAACAGCGATATTTTCTTCTGTACGTACACTTCTTTGTCTTGTTGTTGTTTTTGCATCGCGAAGAGAATATGTGGTCCGAAATCTATCGATAGTTCGACGAATAAGCTGCTCTGATGGATGATTATGTGAACTATAAATTTCACGAAGTGCTCTAGAAGTTAGGCGAATGGAACACTGATCTTGTAAATGAATTTCAACAGTTTGTAAACGTTGTTGCGGCGTGAGTCTTCCATGATCATTTGACAGTACTTACTGAATAGAAATGTCAAAACATCATTGCTTCTACCTTCTGTCAAATCACAGTTATTCCTATCGAAAAAATTCTATCACTCTAAAAAAAAGCAACGTCAACTTTATAACTATACCTTTTCAACTTCAAATTCAATTCAATCAAAATCAAATTGGGAATAAACAAATCCAAATTGGGAATAAACACATTCAAATTGGGAATAAGCAATTTCAAATTGAAACGGCATTCGTATATCAAGATCAGGCATGATCAGAAGATCTTTATATTGATGAAACATGAAGAAAAAACTATTAATATATATTTGAACTTATAAAACATTCAAAAAGTGTAAGAAGTACACTCATTTCATATTTGTGCTCAAACCCTCATATCGAAAAAGTCAAAACATCAGGTATGAACCTTTGGATATGAGCCACATATCTTGTACAGGTACTAACTGTAATGGTTCATGGTTGATATATTTCTTCTTATCAAATTTTCCGTTCTTTGAAGACGAAATTCTGTCTGTGTTATGTTTCCATTGCAGACCAAAATTACCTGCTTTTTTATTGAATCTGCAGCTTTCTTCTTTGTATAAGGCATGATTATGAAAAAGAAATTGTAGACTTATCGTTCGTTACAATACTTTGGACAAATTTGAGAGTTAATTACATATTGAGTAATTCAAAGATCTGATTCACATGGACGTCATTCCAATATGAAATTGATTATTCCCAATCTGATTTGGATTATTCCCAATTTGAATATGTTAGTTCCCAATTTGATTTCGATAGTTCCCAATTTGAAGTTGAAAAGGTATAGTTGAAAAAAGGTGAATTGGATGGTGGACTTCAGTCATAGACCGCCAGATCCTCAGACTTAAATAGTTTAGATTCTTCTTATACAAATTCACAGGTAACTCTAAAGTTCAGTGTAACAACAATGCTTCTTTTATGAATTTTTAAACTCACAGTAGCCCACAAATCGATGTTCTGGAAGAAAACAAGGGACAATTTCCCAGTAAAGAACGTCACATGTGTAAACTCTTAATTGTAATAATTTTGCCAATTTTCAGTTGAATATCTTGTGAAATGCCAATACTATAAGATATTTTCGATCCTCTACCTCAGTGATAAACATCTGTAATGTCCTCTCAAAGTTTCAGAGATAGGAATTCTGTATGATCAATAATCATTTGGAATAAAAATACTTCCAAAAAAATTCAAACCTCAACAAATTTTTGTCGAAATCATGCAGGAAATCTCCCTTCTTTGTTTGCACCTTTACTTCAGGAACATCCTGTGTAAACGTCTTTTGCAAAAGCGTATTCTGCTGATGATTGATCTGCATTCGGAGTGCAAGCAATGGATATCGTCTCCCCCCAAAAGATCAACTCATTTCTGAAAAACAAACTATTGAGATCAATGATCCATTGTGGAATGTCTATCAAATGTCACTCCACACTGCCAAATCGTCGTTTATTCGGCCCAATGAGGAAGAAAGGAGGAGTCCTTGAGAATGAGAATCTAATCAATTGAAACGGCGAAGCGGAGGACTTGACGTCAATTCAATTTTTCGAAAGTTGTTTACTCTAATCGGGGGAGTTGAAATGAGAGCGGTCGCCTTCCTCAAAGTTTTATCTATTGCCTCCTATAAGACGTCTAAGATATTCCCCATCCGACTTGCTCTATCGAACCCATTCCCGAGATATCCCGGGGAACAGATATAAATGTGGTCGTTCCATAACAATCGTATTGTTGGATTTCAAATACATTTCTATTCTGCCCCGTTTCTCCAAGAATTGACTGAATTAATTGAATCATTGGAGATGGAAAAAAGAACTCCAGAGATCTAATTTCGGCATTTGTGGGACCTCTCGGATGGCTTTATTTCCTTTTTATCTGTTCGTGAATTTCGCTTCCTCAATATGAATGAAGCATCGATCATCAAGTGGAAATTATGATCCTAATATACGAAGAGGATGACGATTTTCGAATGAAAATAAGAATATAAATCATGTTTTATTTTCTGTTGATATCTAGGGTCAAGTGTCTGGATATCATGGATTCAGATAAATCATTCATTGGGTAATGTTTATTCATGATGTTTTCTAGGATTTACGATGTGATGTCTTTCCAAACTGCTGATGATAACGTCGATATCGATTGGTGTGGATTGAAGTCTTGTTGTGCATTGTATTCTTCATTGCTTCAACCTTTTGTGACACCTTTTGTTCATAATTTGAGAGGTTGCTGGTAGCTCTATATTTCCTCCTAACACCCCCAGCATATTTTTTCCAGCGATATCCTATGTGGACATTCTCAAAGGAGTCGCACTGGCAGTTATGCAGGAAATTGACATAAAACTCCCCATTAACCTCCTTTAGTGAGATACCTCAACAATATCGAGCTTCGCGGACTCATCTACTCAACAGATGAGCCCGAACTAGTTGAAACGAAATGAAGGTGCTTCCCCAGATGCCAATCACATTTAACGTTTTAACGTTTGGTATGACTTTGCAAGAATGCAATGTTTTTTTTTTCTGGATGCACTCAGGATATCTCTGCGAGCTCGCAAAAGGTTGTCCTCGTTCTGGTTGCATTCGTGTCATCTTTGAGAGCTTATAAAAAAATGAATTGAGAATTGCGCTCAGGAACATCACATAGCGAGTCTATGATTTCTGGGCTGTGAATGAGCATTCTCGAATTTAGTCGTAAAAAGGATAGGATGGGAATAATTTGGTATGTTTTGACTTCAAGAATCTACAGTAGCTTGGGGTGTAAATGTCGAAGACTGTATATAAATATCTGGATTTATTATCGTTTACAAGGACATCGACTATAATAATTGAAAACCAGTATGACTTTCTACTGCACTTCCTTGGTATTGCTGATATGAAATTATTTTTCCAGTCTATAGGTATTATTTTGGATTTTCATGTTTCTCTGAATACCAAGACAATACCTTAAAACTGGGAAAACAAAAACTTCGAATGTTTCATGCCCACTCGAACGAGAAAATGAATAAAAACGCTCCAGCCATACACGATGAATTTTCTCTCTAGTTTTTCACAAGGGAAAGCGCAAAGTCACCAGTTCTAGCTTCTCATTGTATCACAACCCGATCGATCTTGACGCATTTCCGAAGCGATGCATCTGAATAGCAACCGGATCAGCAATATGTCGAAATAAATTTCCGGGGTGACAATAAAATCCTTTTAGTCTCTTCGGATATCATCGGTTACAATGGAATGAATTGAAAATGAGAGTTCAGCTTTAGAGAACGCGAGTATTCAAAAGAATGTACGGCATTGTTGGAGGATCATACTGACATTTCCAACATTTCAAGTGTAGCATTTGAACTGCCATGAACGATGGATAAAGCGAGTTGCTCAATTCCGACTGCGTTGAACTTTTCCTTGTCGACGAATCTACAAGCTGGAAATTTATGTCCAATTGGGTGGATAACAAATGGGATTACGTTTTGGAAATCAATGCGAATGAATTTTAAGACTTTCTGTTCTGTTTAGTGGGTCGCATGACAAAGAAACTGTAACACCTAGGTGTAGATGTTTTTATGGCTAAACTGTTTTCGTTGAAACATAGATATACAAAGTAGTATAGTTAGAAGTGAATAATTGAAATTTGGGAACAAAATCGTGAAGGTTTTCTCATGTAAACATTTTTTGTTTCTTAAATATTCTAGTCGTTTTTGCAAATTTGTTAAATAAAAAAAAACAGCTTCGAGGAAATCCACTTTTCTGTCTCCGCTTGGGACCGTTCGTCCGAAAAACAAAAAATGAGTTACCCTAAAACCGGACCCCAGTCAACCAAGAACCTTCCCGTTTAAGGCTTCTCCAGCTACTCTCAACTTCTGAACGGTTTCCTGAGTCGACTGGGAACCTTCCTGTTTAAGGCTTCTCCAGTTACTGGCTTTTTCCTCTCCAAAGCACATGAGAAACTTGAACCGAAAATCAATAATTTCAATCGTTACCGTCTCGCCAACATCATGTACCATACCGATAGCGACAAAGTAATTTTCGGATCCCTGAATATCAATTTCAGAAGTCTACACTGGTCAATCAGAATAATTCAAGTTATTACATTCTCCCCTACCTTAACTAGCTCGAAAATCCAATATTTCTGCAAGATAATGCTCGACCTCATGTTGCTAGAGTTAGTTTAAACTTTTTTCAAGCGACCCATGTGAATCTTTTGCTATGGCTGCCCAGATCCCCTGATCTTCGCCCATGAGGCATGTTTGGGACATCATGGATAGAAGGCTTGAGTATTCACCCCAGCCCCCACGGACTTTGGCGGCTCTGAGGCATGAAGTACAGTCAGCTTGAGATAGTATACCTCAAGAAGAAATAGACCATCTTATTGCATCAATGCCAAGACATGTTGCGGAGTGTATAGATAACCTCGGTGGACAAACACTTCAAAAACGAATTCATTAAAAGAAATTGTAACCCTTCAATTTTTTTCCAAATTTTAATCATTAACTCCTTGGTATACTATTTATGTTTTACCGAAAAAAATTTTAAATTTAAACAGCTCCATCCGGGTGTTGCAGTTTTTTTGTCAGTTAGAATAGATCCATGTGATTCCACGTTGACTGGGTCCATATCTGCTTTTTTTGAAGGAATTATTATCAACTATTCGACGAATCACATCAACTGACACTCAAAGGCCAACCTCACCAGACACTTTACGCAACCTGCAACTGGTTCGTTACTTCCAAAAAGCAAAACTAACAACTTTGAGCGTCCGCTTGGGCGGAATTCAGAAACCTGTTACTTACAAAAACAAACAACAAAGTTAATTTCGGGTTATCAAACGAAATGGATGTTGAGAGAGGCCTTGCAGCCTTACGTGTCCTGAATGTTAGACGTCAAAAGTAAACAATTTCATAGCACGGAAATTTTATTTCACGATGACCGCACGTATGCCATACGAATCCTCTTATTGAATCCGGGATGCTTGGTCCCATCCCAGGGTTTATATTTCATACAGATGGGATTAGCTGATTTAGCCTGGATACGTGAACTTTCGGCGTATGCACGGGTTTGTTTAGGAGTTATCTTCGTTGGCCAAATCTAATGCTGTATCCTATTCCTGTTCTATGATCAAAAAATGCTTCTATTTGGTATCATACGGCTGAGTTCCTTTCTCTGTTTTCTTGATCTTTGAAGATTTGTAGATCGCCTCATTTTGTATATGACAGGTGGGCTCTTATTAACATCCTGGAGTTATTCGACAGATTTTCTACTTCTCATCTTTGAACTTCTTACGATATAAATATATTTTGACATATTGGATTCTCACGTTATTCGTGATTTTTTAATAAATTTTTTCTTCAGCAATATAAACCCTTAAAAAATATCGAAAACTCAAAAATATTCTACCGAATTCAAACGATCAGAAGAAGCGGGAAATCGTGTGACGTCAGTGTCTAGAGAGATTTTTGATTGGTTGTACTCGTCATGACGTGCTGCTGATATAAAAATGACAGCATTGCCAAATCACAAAAAAATATTAGCCTGAAAAAGCCCGGGCTTTCACTTTCCTAATAATAACTCAATATAATGTCGATTTTGGATGTTTTTCTTTTATCATCATGACATTTTCATTTGTACTCCATAAAACTTCATGATATCATTCAATTAACGATCTAACTAACTAATTGAAGATAACGAGGATTCAAGTAAGCAAATAGGTGAGAAAATCGGTCAAAAATAATTATCCCTAGTCTACACATGTAAGAATTGGTATATAGGCTAAGATTCAGCCCACTTAATATTCAATAATTTGAATTCCATATACAAACCATATTTTTCATAATACCTTAACGAATCTGAGGGCGATGTATAACATATGATACATTTCTGAAACGGAAAAAAAAATGGCGATTCTTTCTAACTCATTTCAAACTTTTGTTTCCATAAGAAAAAACATAACTTTATGTAATAACTCAGCAAATGAACCTCTAAGAAAAAATCAGAGTAAGCCACTGGATTGCTATCAGAAAAGTGCCTGTATAATGTTTTTATTTCAACATCTTAGCATAAACAGAAACGGAGATAATGACCAAAGTTGAAATCGCCCAAATTTCAATTTTGGCCTATAACTCGGAAACGAAAGAAGATAAAGGATTGCAGTTGATGGCATTATCAGTTTCTCGAAAAAAGAGGACTATAAGGTGCCATTCATTTTTCTCTATCTCCTCGGGTTTAGAAGTTTCAGTTCATGTAGCACCAATTTTGCCCACCCTGTACAGAACCCAAGATAATTTACTCCATTTGGCTTTTTCATACTGGAAAATATATACTATTTCCCAGTTTCAAATATCGGAATGAAATTCAAATACTCCGTAAATTAAGAATTCGCTCCGCAGAAGGTCTGTGGATAGCCGTTAATGATGAAAAGAAACAGCATTAACTCTCAACAAATTGAAAGTCGGATCAATTACATCATTAAGTGAAACGTCTGAGGTCTGAAAGTTTAGCGGTCGATTCGGTTTTCACTGAGGCCTTGCTGAAGAACGAACAAGTCAATTATGACGATTTTTTCGCCTCGGTGTCTGGAGCGTTTGTTGGGAAATGTTGTGGAAATGTTTTCCTTTGCCGTTTATCCGGTTTCACTTCAGAAAGTTACCTACATAAATATTTCATTCTGTGAGAAAACGGATTTCGTGGAAGAAGAAAGTTTTCTCGACAATGCTTTACTTTGATGTTCATTCTTGTTCGAATGATCTCACATAAAAGAGTGCAGTCGAATATTTTCGTCAAAAAATGTTTTTCCTTCTATCCCTCACGAATATCAATGGGCTCCTTTATGTAGTTCACCCTGTATATTCTCCGTCATTGTTCCATATACTTGAATGGTAACTCTGTGAACCGGCCCGAGGGAATCTGTCGAAAAGTGGATCCAGAAGAATCTTAAAATCGCAGCGAAGCTGCGATACAGTGAGGAAATTTTTATACGGTCGAAAAGAGGAATGATCGGTCAATACGTGGGTGGAATTTCGATTTTCTAGGCGATATAGGAGTATTGTTTAAAAATTCGCGTAAATCGCAAAAAAATCTGGCAAAAAGGGCAATTTTAAACCCGATAAAACTTTTTTCACAAGTATCCTGTCCGTGATGTGAATATACGGATCGAAAGAGGAAAGGTCGATGCAAAATAGCTTATTATTTATATCTTTCATTATTTTCCCATTGTTTCAGGAAAATTGATCAAACTTTGACTTTCCGCTTATAAAATCCCCCGATTTGCAGAGATCTACCGATAAGGAAAACTACTTAAGGGGCCGTTATACTTTGGCCGACGGCACCTACTCTCCATTCAAAAAGTGCCTTTCATTTATCCAAAATCACGCCCTCAATTTTCCACCTGAAAGTTTGATGATTTTTTTTTAATTCTCCTGGAATTTCAGACAGTTCTCTGTGATTTCACACTTTCTGGAACACTTTTTAGTATTTCCATAATATTTTGTTTCAATTGAGCGCCTATCCAAATAGAATTTTCTTTAAAACATAAAAAATTGATTTGTTGCGGGCACTCAACACTCAACAATGAATTTTCTAAAAAAAAATTGATGAACAACCGCCAAAAAACGATTATGAAGTAAATTTTCATGGACTCAAATTCAAACCGTTTTTTTTTTTTCATGCGAAAAAATAATTTTTTCGAAGAGAAGGAATTGGAGTGCCCTCAAGACATCTTTCAACTTCAATTTGAAGAAAAAGTCAAGCTTTCAGGTGAAAAATTGAGGGCCTTAACTCGGAAAAATAAAAGGCACTTTTTGAATGGAGAATCGGTGCCGTAGCCGATTTTTTTACGCGAAAAAAAAATTTTATCAAACAGAAGAAATCAGAGTGCCCTCAAAACATCCTTCAACTTCAATATAAAAAAGGTCAAGCTTTTAGGTGGAAAATTGAGGGCGTGAAGTTGGAAAAATGAAAGGCACTTTTCGAATGGAAAATCGGTGCCATAGCCGTCGGCCAACGTATAACGTCCCCTCAATAGAAAGATCTAGGAGCTATTTCAGTAAATTCGAATGGATAAAGAGAAAAAATAGACCCTTTTATTTTTAACCGCTAGTAACAAACTTCCGCCTAACGAACATTCGAAATGTTCCACAAATAGTAATCAGGCTTGTGGAAATCCACAAAGGGCCCTGAAAACTGGAGCGCTTCCATATCGCAAAAAACAGCGAGAAATCCGATGTGGTTTGAAGTGGAATGTAAATCATGAGTTTCGAAGAATTTGTCCACAGTCGAGCTGATTGGAAATTCATTGGAATGGGGGATATTCCCAATATTGGGTCAGTATTTCGAAAAGAGCGGGGAATTCAGGAAATTTAAGGATAATGCCAGTGAGCTTTCGAGTTATGATGAAAATATAAGAACGATAAAGAAGTCCCCAATGTTGAGAAACTCGTCAGGCCCGGATCTAGGGTTGGGCAAGCGGGGCGCTTGCCCTGGGCGCCAGCTTAAGGGGGCGCTAAAAACAACCAGAGGTTAAATTTTTTTTATTTTTGATTTTCTCGGAAAAAAATATCATTATTGAATATGACCCGACTCTGAAGTGCCATCTTGACCACTCAAAAAGAGGACAAACATCCTATCTTCCCAAAAATATGCAAAATGAAATTATCGATTTAATGGCCACCAAAGTTCGGAATAGCATTATTAATGAGATCAAGGAGGCCAACTATTTCACTATTATGTTCGACTGTACCCCAGATGTATCTCTCACAGAACAAATGAACCAGGTTATACGATATTTGAAGAGAACGTAGCTGGATATAAGATAAAGGCAAAGACTTATAATATTAAAAATAAAGGAAAGTTTTATTGACTTCTTAGAAGTTGACAAGCTGGCATATATATATAAAGGAGTCCAATCCAGAATTCTACACTCTCTGAATCTTGTGGGTGTCCATTCGTCTTTATCATGTTCAGAAGCAGTAAATTTATTTGGTGTTGTATAAAAACTGTAATGTTTTTTTGTTAGTTCAACCACACGATGGACAATTATGAAAAAGTGGACGAAAACGAATTTTAAAGGAAGTAGCCAAACTAGATGGACTCAACATCAAGCTGTTAATGCCTTGCTCAATAATTAACCGGGAGTTGTGAAGGCTGTGGAAGAAATCAAAGAATCCCCACTTGTCGCAGAATACAAGTATGAAGCTGGTCATTTGCTTCATTCTGTGATGGATTTTAGATTCATACTGAACATTTTCGGATAATATTCTGCGAGAGATCAATATGGTCATCGCATTTCGTCAACCTGCGTTTTCTTCTTGGAAACATGTTTATTTCTAAGAATTGGCTCCACATCCAATTCTTTTGAAAGAAGTGTAGCTTCCGAGATCCAGTTTTCAATAAGTTTTCTGTCATTCCTTGCAAGATCTTCATAAGACCTTGCATGAACGATAATGAACGTGAAATAACTATATCTCCTTTCTGAATTTCCACAATTCAGAAAGGAGATATAGTTATTTCACGTTCATTATCGTTCATGCAAGGTCTTATGAAGATCTTGCAAGGAATGACAGAAAACTTATTGAAAACTGGATCTCGGAAGCTACACTTCTTTCAAAAGAATTGGATGTGGAGCCAATTCTTAGAAATAAACATGTTTCCAAGAAGAAAACGCAGGTTGACGAAATGCGATGGTGAGTCAAGAACGGATCTAGTTGGTTTATTCTCCGAGGAAATTGAGGTTGTTTTCGACAGATTATTGTCAGAAATCAAAAAAAAGATTAGAAAGCGCAGAGAGTCTGCATACGAATTTCTCATTCCTCAATGGCCATGCCCTTTTAAACATGCAAAAAGAGGATCTGCAGAAAATGGGACCCTTTTAGCGCAAAAATATTGAAGAGACTTGAATGCAGTTGATTTTTGTTAGGAACTAGCGGTTTTCATAATGTTGGTTCCTGAAATAAGTGAAAGATCGACTTCATTAGACCTGCTACAAATTCTTCACAGGCAAGATCTGAAAGATGCTTTCCCTATAATGTCAGTATAGCTGACATTATATAGAATATAGTGCACATTGCCTACCACGTCTGCAAGATGTGAAAGCAGTTTCAGCAAATTGAAAATAATTAAAAATTATTTGCGTTCCTTAATGAGTCAAAAAAGTCTCTATGGACTCTCGCTCTTAGCTATAGAATACAAAACTGCTTCCGAAACAGATTTCGAGGAGCTGATAGATGCGTTCGCGGAAAGAAAATCATGCCGCGTGATGCTATGTGAAGAAAAAAGTCCAATTTCTTTCCTTGTGATATTTTCGTTACTATTAGTTTTCATTTTCATTATTCATTTGTATCATTTATTTTGTTTTTTCTATGAATTCATATATGTACATATTAAACAAATGGGGGGGGGGCGCAATCATGAATTTTTGCCCCGGTCAGAAAAAATCGTAGATCTGGGCCTGAAACTCGTGACCATTGGACTATCACATACAACAAGGAGAAGCTGACATTCTCATTTCAATCTTAACTGCTTCATCTGTTGAGTAGATCTGAGATGAGATATTATGGTTGACGTTTTTCAATGTTAAAAACTGGGTTTAATGGGCAAGCTTCAAAGCAGTATGTTCAATATCACGATATTTAGTTGGCTCGCTTTGTAAGTAACCCAATGAGCTGTAAAATAGAAGAACGAGTAATCTAATTCACCATTCTGGAGGACACATAAGGCCCACACATTTCATCCAACATGGACTACATTCCAAATGTCCTGGCGTACCTTCATGTCGGATTCTTACATGAAATGTGACACCGTCATTTCATCCACAACCCGAGAACGCACATTAAAAAGTCTCCCACATACCCGGAAACGGCAAATGTGACCCCAGTTTCGGACGTAAACAAATCTCTAACACGTATAATTTGACATAAGTCCACGCCACAAATAGCTGGGTCGTTCCTAGAAATGACATTCGCCCACTAGAAGGGCTCCTAATGCCGACTGTTTTTGTTATACGGCCCATTTTGAGCCCGGATTGTTCATGAAACAAATGGCAGCATATTTTTCGTCGGTTAGCTGTATTGTTTCCTGGAACCCAGAAAATGCATTTTCGGATATTGCTCGATGAGAAATATGAATGTACATTAGGTTATGAGTCATTGTTCTGGTTATGATGTTGAGGAAATGGGAATGCATTGTTCCTTACGAAGCACAAATAGGTTTCAGTTAGAGAATGATCGTTACCTTGGGATTTGTCCTACTTGAACTTCATGAATCAAACAGGAAACGATTTTGATAATATAGAAAAAGAATGTATTGAATTTACCCCAGAAAGTAAACCAGTATCAAATTTCACCTACATATTCCATATATTATTCAGATATCAACTTATTTATCCAGGGCGAGTCTTTGACTTGTACATATATTTTAACTGAAGATTCTTGAGGTCAAAAGAAACCTTTTTTTCATTCTCCATTTTTCCGAATTCGGCTCTGTTGAAAAGATATAGCCATTTGAAAAAAAAATTGGGCTGACTACGCCTCTGAAATGATCTTCTGGAATTGATGCAAAGTTCATATTTCTCGATAACAATTGAGTTTATACATTTAGGGAATACTCAAGTACTAACCTTGTTGGAATGAAAATGTTGCAAACACGATAATTTCAACAAAAACAGTTAGTTTTATTATGCAGATTATATCTGCAACTGAAAAGCCACAGTTCTCACACCAAAATAAGTTCCTTCTTCGATTTTTCTGCAGATTAGTGTGTAAACACCAATAACTTGTTCATATTTTCCACGAAATTCCCAAACAATATCATGAAAAAAGACTTTTCATTCAGATCATCAGAATTTATTATTGAACAACCTAACCTAATCTATTTTGTATCCATTCTGTGAATGTTTGCACAGAAATTTCAAGAAGATGTTGTCAGATTGCTGATATTTTCATTGAGGTTAAAGATTTGTTACGAACCATAGTATAAATCAGGATACACTTGTGTACCGAGGTATAGATATCTATAAATTCTGCCGTTTCCATCATAAATCGGGTTTGCCGCCAAATTTTACCACGCATGCGTAGAGCGAAAATCGAAAGATTGGTAATGTGAAGGCCAACTATAAACAATAACAAACCAGAGTCTCTGAACGAACTGTAAACATTATGTGAAGTGAATGTAAGTGAATTATTGTTTTGATGTGATTAATTATGTGAAGTGAATTAATATAATCTTAAACGTGTCGAGTTCATAAAATTCCAAGAGGATATTGTTTGGATACAAACATCGACACAGATTATAAGGTATCATTTTAGTTTTCATTAATTTCAATTTAATAAGTAGCTTGTATTGAGATTCATCATTCATATATCCGAATTTTGTATTTCATCGACATTTAACTTCAATATGAACCGGTAACTATGAATTTTCAATAGAAACTGTGCGTGTTAAATCCTCCTTGGTGTTCAATTGTATCTCCCAATTTGTGGGATTTTATTATTAAAATATATCGACAAAACTGATAAATATTGTGACAACATTGTAAACTCGTTCAAAGACCAGAGAAGGAATAATATTCGATGATATTTAATTCAGAGACGCATTCAGATTATTCTTGAAATTAATGATTTTTCGTCAAATTTCTCCGTGTAAAATTGGAAATAACTCGAAAACGATGCGTTTTATTAAAAAAAAGGAATCCTTTTCGTTTCTAAAATGATTGATTCTTTCGGAAATATGAGCCTTTCATCTTTTTGAAGTGGTTTTATGGTGTTTCAGTGTGTATTGATGAGTCGACTACCCTGTACCTTTTATACTAGTGGAGACATGGAATAGGTTTTGATTGAGGAATATGCACCATGAATAGAGTTAGAACTCAACCAAAATTCAGTTCATTCGAAATAACGGTTCCGAAGATATAAACTGAAAAGAGTTTTTTTCATGGATTTTCGACACCCTGTATCTTCGAAACCAAACCGAATTACGAAAAATGGTATAGGAAAAAAGTGTTTCGTTTGATGAGAGGAATCTACAGTTAAAATATATGTACAAGTCAAAGACTCGCCCTGTATACATTAATCACTCTATGAAGTTCTATTCGGTAGTCCTTACCTATATAACTTCTAATTATCTTATCAGTTTCACAAACCCTCTTTGATCAAATGCAAATCCCAATTATATCGAGCATCGCAGATACATCTACTCAACAGATAACTCGAAATAGTTGAGATTGAAATGAAACAAAGATCACTCTTGAATAGGATAGATGCACAACTTAATAAATTTTTATTGGATAGATGCACCATTGGTCGTGAGATATCTTCAAAGTGATCAGTTCGCCTACGTAGTTCTGTAGGTCGATTAATTTGAAACGGTTGAGTTCTTCTACCTCGTTCTGAAATATTTCGGTAATCTCTGGAATGACCCTGTACGATTCGAAAGAATCTGCAGTAATTGCATTTTATGGAAGACAAAAACAGGGTTAAAGTCATTAAAGATCATTAGAATATAATGCTGGGTCGTTTCGAACTTGATTGGAAATTTGTGGGTTAATAGTGGTCATTAAAGTGAACTTGAAATTATTCAGTGCTTTGAAATTCCATCCAATATTGGAGTAGTCCAAGGGAGTATGGTTTTATGGGGATTTGATTCTCGCTATAAAACACAGAATTTTTCATTGAATGAATTCGCTGAATGACATTCGTGGAACGAAGAATGAATGAAAAATAGCGAAACATGAATAACTCAGTAAAAGTTTTCACATTCTTCACCAAATATCAGATTATTATAGAGCAGTTTTTTTGATATTCAGTAATTTTTTGATATAGTGCGTATCCGCATTTTTGCTGGTATTTACAAATAGACGCAATAATTCAAATCCTTCCTCTCAAAAATGAGGAAACTCTTCACATCATCTGATCAAAAAACTGCTCTGTTATGGATGTGATCCTTCGACAAAAGCATATGAATTTTATAGCACAGTTGACCCGTATTTTCCAGCGGAAGTTTCCTTGGAGATTCCTCCAATTTAGCCCAAATATAAAACTCGTATTCGTAAAAGCATAACATCTCGAATGCACGACTGTAAGTCCTGTAAAACTTGTCATGTGTGATGAAATATCCCGAAATAAAATATTTACGAAGAATAGTAGGGTTTATTGAACATTAAATCACCATCAGAACGGTTCATCTCGGAACTGGGATGAAATTTTATCGGTATAATTTTAGGAATCAGCCTTTCTTTTCGGCAAATCACCACAATATTCAATGAGGCTCACCAGGATACCGAAAAATACAATACTTGAAAACGCACCAGATCCTCCGCCATTTTGTAACGGTGGTCAGAATCAAATTCATATTTCCTATTGAGTCTTATTGAGATACTATGAAAAATCTAGGATAATTGACTTGTTTGAAAAAATATGTGTTTACTATGTTTGTTCATGGGAGAAAGAAACTCTAATTGAAAGAAAATGAAGGTAATTTTCGATTATCTCTCTGAATATTAAATGAGATGTTCTGATGATACTGACATAATTGATGAGGTGAAAATCTCTACAGCGTTCATTGAAAAAAACCTCCAAAACGAAATATGATATGGACTCAATACCAATATTTTCAAAGCTGAAGCAACAGTAGTTTCAAATCCAAACAAAATCAACAATTATTGATAATTAGCAAATATAGAACGTTTGCAAGTGTGAATATTAGTATCTGCAGAATATCCGTACCATACATTATCACCACATCCATCGAACAACTAGAATGATATTCATTTAAATGCATTTCCAATGCAGCAAAAACGAGTTGAATCGTTGAACAAAATGAATAAATATAAGCCCTTATTTCAGTGGATTATCCTGTAACATATTACATAGTCGTACAATGATGAGATATGCCGAACGGAATTAATTAATCAGAAAGACCAACGCTAAAAATAAATCGAAATGAATAATTGGGACTTTCCATTAAACAATCGAGATTTCGAATCAGCTTAAATGATTGTTGGAAATGACGATCAATTAAAAATCGAAGAACAATGGAATTTGAAACAATGTGAATAATTTCAGTGCAGTTTTGCCAGCAAACGGATTTCAAAAAGGAAAAATGGATGACATTCGGTTGAAAATTGTCCGTAATTGAAATACGATGGAATGGAATCCATTGTTCATGTCGATAATAACTACAGGAGCACTTTTGAATTCTGTCTTTGTCAATGAAAATTCTGTTCAAAACGAATGATGTTTTTTATGATTTTTTTTTGCAGCAAGCTGAAATGGATTTTTAATAATTTTTCGTTCATCCCTGCATATATGCAGTTCAATTTTCACATATTTTCGATATGAATCAGGAGCAACTGATAATGATTTTTCTCCAGATAGTGTAGCTTATCTAATCCCCTCATTTCAATTCCCCACACTTTCAATACCACCTTGCTCGCTTCGAATGAGCTTTCTCATTTTCTCCATTTCGTCGGTTCTCTGGGGAAGCCCGAAGTTATTTTCATGTTCAAACAAGTGTGGGTGTGTACAGATATACAGAATAAACGACTGGGTATTATGCATTTCCATTATTACACGTTCCGGGCTACATGTTTGCTCCGAGACCAATATACATATTTTTCGCATTAGAAAAATGTGCGATTTCTGTTCAGTATGCGACGTAGGGCGTGGCAAATAAAAGTACAACCTGGGATGTCTGATTTTTCTGGGATATGTTCTCATCTGCATTTGAAGTAGCAGAAGTTTTTTGAATTTGCTCCTGCTTTTTGGATAATTTTTCGATCGAAATAACGATTGTACTCGCCTGGGTACTCGCATTGTCTTCTGAGGATGGGTGTTTTTTCTAGAATAATAGATCTTTAAATTGATATTAAAAACATTTGAATTAAGGTTGAAGCCTATTTTTTTCATATATAATACCACAAGAGATGAAATTTTGCCGGCAAAATTTCTCGATAGTAACATGAAAGTTTGTTGCTGAGGCAATTTCATGAAAGACATTTGTATCAAAATTATTATGATTATTTGTCAATGCTTACTTAACAGAAAGGCTTCTATCACTCTAAAAAAACAATCGATACCTTTTTTCGATATTGCTTCTGCCTTGGTTCGCACTTTTGCGTTAGGGTTCAAGAGGAAGATATAGGAGTGCACAAAATCATAGAACCCAATAAATTTATTGTGATCTTCTTCGTCTATAGACGGTAATATTTATTGGACCCAATTCATAATTATGTAAACCAACCTCTCAGAACTATGAATCAGGCTCAAACATTCTTATATATCAATACTAGCTGGCCCGGCGAACTTTGTTTCGCCTAAATGATACCTACTCACGGTGGATTTCACAAATCGTAATCACCAGTGATGGGAGATCAACAACCTGGTTAGCGACACCTAGTGGCCTAATACAAAAGGAGGAAAAGCATTTCCTACATAAACAAATTTTTCATCGAATTTTTCAGAGTTTTAATGTATTTTATAATAACCAGGCCGTAGACGAATCCATAAATGAAGTTTCATAACGAACAGTCTATCCGATCTCGAGTTATAAATGGTGTAACCAACAACTTTGTTTTATATATATAGATTATTCGTTATGAGAATTATGGTGTTGGTTTACGAGAAGTTCCAACAATCAGTTTAACTGGAATCCGTAGTTTCACGTCCTTGAGTAAACATACTGAAGTTTGATTCACAGGAATAGGACAATTGTATAAATGAAGCGACTAACTGGAACTAAGCCGACGTTTCGTCTATATTTTCAGACTTTATCAAGGCTACAAAGAAAAATAAAATGTACATTAGTCGAAGCACAACGGTTATGTATAAGAACAATGACAAAAGTGTGTAAAAAAACAAACAAAAGACAAATCTCACCAAGTTCTTCAAGTCGAACACAATAGTTGTTCAGAAAATTGATTACAGAGGGTGCACATAAAGAAAAAATTGAACATCGCTAACAAATAGAAAATTCCTCGAGTTGCTTGTTGTTATTTTTTGTTGTTTCCATCGTCCAAACTATCCGTCAAGTGTGTCATGTTAGAATTCCCTGCATTCACCCACACCACATGCATAATCTGTCCGCGCAATCATGGGCTGAGAATATCCTTGTATCTGTCTAATAAATTTGAATATATTTGACTGAGGTCTTGCGTGTCAGTCCTGTAATTGACGGTATCGTTGAGTCTTATTGAAATCATTTCACTTATATTTCTTTTTCTGCTATTCACCTCAAAGTCCATGATCTTCACACTCTGGAAATCGAAATTATGGCCCTCTGTGAAATGGTGTGTTGCCAGGGCAGTCGTATTTTCCCTATCTCGAAATCTCGGGTCGCAGTCGTACTTGTGCTGTTTTGTCCGCAACTGCAGTAGCTGCTTGGTCTGTCCGATGTAACATTTCGGACACCCCAAGCAAGGTATTTTATATACTACATTGGATTTTTTATCTGGGGGTGTTGGATCCTTTAACTGCGAAAACAGAGAGCGAGTCGTCTTCAGGTTGTAGAAGACCAATTTTGTGTTTTTAGATTTCTCTCTCACCTCTCGAGCAATATTGTGACTGAGGGATGGAATATAGGGAAATCGGAAGTATCTTTGTCCCCGGTCTTCTGGGCGACTGTTGTCGTTGTTGACAACTGGGTTATATTCATTGATAACCTTATTCACAAAGGACTTGGGATAGTTGTTCATTCTCAGAATCTCTCTGATCTTAATCATATTTTCTTCGTAAAATTGGTCGGAACTGAGGTTAATCGACCTATAAAGCAAGTTCTTCATGGTACTCACCTTGTATGACTTGTGATGACTGAGCTTGTCCACCAATGCTTGAAGAAACTCTCATTCACAGTTGCATTCATCAAACTATATGTGGATGATACGATAGTTGCTGTTCCAACAGATAATGTCGACGAACTGTGTAAAGTTTTCAATACTTTCCACCCTCGTATACAGTTCACAATAGAAAGGGAGAAAGACCAAACATTGACCTTTTTAGATCTGAAGGTCATTAGAGAAAGTCACGGCACCCTATCGACAAGTTGGTACATGAAGCCCTCACATTCTGGCCGTCTGATGAACTTTAAGTCGGACACTTCAAAGTCATACAAGGTGAGTACCATGAAGAACTTGCTTTATAGGTCGATTAACCTCAGTTCCGACCAATTTTACGAAGAAAATATGATTAAGATCAGAGAGATTCTGAGAATGAACAACTATCCCAAGTCCTTTGTGAATAAGGTTATCAATGAATATAACCCAGTTGTCAACAACGACAACAGTCGCCCAGAAGACCGGGGACAAAGATACTTCCGATTTCCCTATATTCCATCCCTCAGTCACAATATTGCTCGAGAGGTGAGAGAGAAATCTAAAAACACAAAATTGGTCTTCTACAACCTGAAGACGACTCGCTCTCTGTTTTCGCAGTTAAAGGATCCAACACCCCCAGATAAAAAATCCAATGTAGTATATAAAATACCTTGCTTGGGGTGTCCGAAATGTTACATCGGACAGACCAAGCAGCTACTGCAGTTGCGGACAAAACAGCACAAGTACGACTGCGACCCGAGATTTCGAGATAGGGAAAATACGACTGCCCTGGCAACACACCATTTCACAGAGGGCCATAATTTCGATTTCCAGAGTGTGAAGATCATGGACTTTGAGGTGAATAGCAGAAAAAGAAATATAAGTGAAATGATTTCAATAAGACTCAACGATACCGTCAATTACAGGACTGACACGCAAGACCTCAGTCAAATATATTCAAATTTATTAGACAGATACAAGGATATTCTCAGCCCATGATTGCGCGGACAGATTATGCATGTGGTGTGGGTGAATGCAGGGAATTCTAACATGACACACTTGACGGATAGTTTGGACGATGGAAACAACAAAAAATAACAACAAGCAACTCGAGGAATTTTCTATTTGTTAGCGATGTTCAATTTTTTCTTTATGTGCACCCTCTGTAATCAATTTTCTGAACAACTATTGTGTTCGACTTGAAGAACTTGGTGAGATTTGTCTTTTGTTTGTTTTTTTACACACTTTTGTCATTGTTCTTATACATAACCGTTGTGCTTCGACTAATGTACATTTTATTTTTCTTTGTAGCCTTGATAAAGTCTGAAAATATAGACGAAACGTCGGCTTAGTTCCAGTTAGTCGCTTCATTTATACAATTGTCCTATTCCTGTGAATCAAACTTCAGAATCAGTTTAACTTGAAGATATCAAGTTTGGCACCAGCCACGATGAAGATTTGTTGACAGGAATTACATGGTAATGGAAGGATGATTCCGGCAGTGTGGCAACAATTTCAGATATCGCTTTATGACGTTTTATGATAAATGGGCTCCTAAAATGATATACGCATGAGGGAATATGTTGATGAGGCTCTAGCGTCGATAATCAGCTAAACCAAGACAGCAAATCGTGAATAATGTACAAAATATCTTCGAACATAGCCCCCGATGGCATCCTACGTTGTCGAATCCACGATCTTCGAGATAATCAACCACCGACACGCACACCTCCGAAACAATGTCTAGGTTAGGTCCGTGCCAACCAGGCGAGCATCACGGTTTTTGGGAAAATTGAATTTTCGGGGTTATAAATGGCCCGGCACACTAAACTTAATTGCATCATTCAGATTTATTTTCGTTCCGGAAGTCTGACGTTGAAGAATTGACGGCACATATAGCAATACTCGCGTGGAATAACATTAGATCCGACATGTGCTAAATCAACAACAGTCCTTCCAGAATCCAGGATATGTATGTATGTAGGTCAATTCGGCCCCTTCCTAAGGAAGGGGACGAAAGGGAAGTTTACGACACAATCAAGAAAAACATTGGAGAAATCGCGAGAAGCAATGGCGGGGAAGTTATTGAATATTTACGGGATCACGGAGGACAGAAAATCGGTCTGCCCTCAGAAGAATTCATTCCATTCATTAACACGCTCCTATCAACCTGATCCAGATCTAAAGGTTGTTTGAAATTGCGCGTTTTTTTCTTTTAAATGAATGAAATATACCGTGTGGCCCACTTTACTTTTTCTTCGTAAAATGTAAAGGGCAATCAGATGCACAATTTAAAATTATTTTCACATATAAAGGGTGTTCGATAACAAAGATATAGACCATAGTTTAACTTTTTTCAATGTAATACCCTATATATGAATTCAAAAATTGAATGGCAAGCTCAAATAATGATGAGTTTATAAAGACATTTTATATCTTAGGAGAACCGTTTAAGAGAAAATGGCGAAAAATAGAAAAAAAGGAGTATTTTTAATTTGCAATTAATGAATAAACCCTTCAAGCCAACGAGACAGACAATGTTTTTTCGTGTAGAAATATTGGCTATCCTTATCCTTATACTGAGTGATCATAATTAATATTCAAACATTAACTACAAATAATGGTCAAAAACTTTCTTATTTCAAACGGCACACCCAGTATTTCTGTACCTTGTTGAACGTAAAAATTAATATCGAAACTATCTTCATTGGGTTTCCCTATACCTAAACCTAATAGTTTTCCAGTAAGAAGGTTCACGATCACAGATCTCTCTCTTTTTTTTTTTTTTTTTTATTTAAATTATTGTGTCTCGGCAACTAGACCATTGACACAGTACAATATTCTATTTTTACATTACAGATGAACAAAAAATTTTAACAAAATATGGATATTAACAGTATTAATCATATATGATTGTACAGTTGGCTTTCTTTCAGGAATTCTATTGCTGCTTCAATTTGTGTTGGTGAGCTGAGGATGTCTTTTAAATTATCTTTGAGGCTCACTCGATGTCTGATGTCATCATAATGTTGACAGCGAGTTAGGAAGTGTTCCACAGTCAATCGATGTTCTGGGCAGTATTCGCATATAGGATGTTCTTCCGATGACATCAAGTAGCTGTGTGTTAGCCTGGTGTGTGCAATTCTTAATCTCCTCATTACTATTTTGTCTTTCCTTTTTAGATAAATTTTTATTGGGGAATCTATTTCGGATTGGATTGCACGAAGTTTATTATTGCTGCTATTCCATTGGGTTTGCCAGTCTCCAAGAGATTTCAACTTTATTGATGCCTTTAAGTCAGAGTACAGCTGTATGTTTGTGATGGGAAGATCAGAGGTTCGTGCCAGATTCGCGGATTGATCTGCAGTTTCATTTCCCTCAATACCTATATGAGATGGTACCCAAATTATGGTCGTATAGATGTTTTTGTTCGTTTTAAGTATATGGCATCGTTCTTGAATTTTCAGTATCAAAGGGTTCTTAGAGTAAATGTTGGATATCGCTTGTATTGAGGACAATGAGTCTGTGAATATTGCTATATGTTGGCCAGGCGTCATGGTGCTGAATAGGGACTTGTATATTGCGAAAAGTTCACCAGTTTGAATACTGCAGGTTGATGGAAGTTTGAAGGATACTGGATTATTGAGTTTGTCAATGACTGAGCATGCAATTCCATTTTCATCTTTAGATGCGTCAGTGTAAAATTCCTCATCAAATTCCTCATTAGCTTTCAATTCGAGGAAATGTTGTTTCAGAATTGAACCATGGGTTTCCTGTTTGTTATATTTATGGAGAATTGTATTGAGCATCGGTTGGTATCTGCACCAGGGAGCATGTTTTGAGTAGGTCATGGGAACTAAAGCATTGAGTTCAATAGATTCTAAATGTTGCTGGGCAATCTGTGGGATTGGAAGTAACGTCGTAAGGTTTGTAGTGGTGAGGCGATTTGATGTTTTCATCAGTTCAAGTATCGGATGGTTCGGCATAGCAGATATCTTTAAAGCATATGAAAGAAGACTTTGATGACGACGAAAGTTTGGAGGAAGTTCTTGTGCTTCAACATGAAGGCTCTCAGATGGGCTGGTTCGGAATGCTCCAAGGATTATGCGGAATGCAGTATTGGGAACGGTATCTAGTAATTTCATATTTGTTTTGCTTGACGTTGAGTAGAGGATGCTGCCATATTCTAGTTTCGACCGAATTAACGACCTGTAGATTCTCAGCATAATTTCTTCATCACATCCCCAGTGATGATGAGATAGGGTTCGAAGGATGTTCATATTTTTCATACATTCACCTTTGACATTTCTGATGTGTTGGGTCCAGGTAAGTCTCTGATCTAAGGTTACTCCTAGGTATTTAAGGTGGTCAACTAGTTCTATGGGGTGATCGTTGATTGTAAGGTGAGGTAGAACAGTTGGATGTCTCCTAGTAAAACGAATGAGTTTTGATTTTGATGAAGAGAAGTTGAAGCCAATGTTCCCAGCCCAAGCAGTGATATCATTAAGAGTTGTTTGTATCAGTTTGCACGTACTGTTTGTGTTTTTACCTGAGCAGAACAGGAGCAGGTCGTCTGCATATAGTATTAATTTATTTGGGGCTTTGACAACGTTGCATATGTCGTTGATGGCTATCAAGAAGAGGGTGGCGCTTAATACGGAGCCTTGAGGAGTGCCATTTTGAGTGATGTGAGAAGCAGACATTTCACCATTTACTTTTACCTTGAAATTTCTATCAGTTAGAAAATTCTTCAGGAAGAGGAATATATTGCCATTTAGATTGATATTTTTTAGTTTTTTCAAGATAGCTTCGTGACTTGTGGTGTCGAAGGCACTATCTATATCTATAAGTGCGGCAATTAGGTCTTGTTTGGAAGCAAAAGCGTTCGCAATTTCTGTTTGTAGAATGACAAGATTATCTATAGTGCTGCGGTTCTGCCTGAAAATCTAGAAAAGTGTGGAAAATATTGAAAATGTGAAGAATAGGGAAAATGTTGGACTGGAGCACAGGTTCATCGCCTGAGCAAATATTTTTTTAAATGAATCGCTTGTAACATGATTCTTTAAACGTATGGCTCAACTCCAAAACGATCGGAATAAAGAAAAATTTAAGGGCATGTACCGAAAAGATTGAATGATAATGAAACTTAATACCTTCTAGGCGAAATTAATTTGAAAATAATTGAAAAAAGAATTGATATTCGGAAAATGTAGATAATCATTTATAAAGGAATAATAAATCTTGCGTGGCCGCAACACCATTATTGAGATCTTCATATGAGTTTTTCAGATTTCAAATAATATTGTTAGCATTTCCCCACAAATATTTCCAAGTATTTCCATGAATATCGCTAATCATAATAGTAGGTTAACTAGTCGAATTAAAAATCGAAAATTACTGGAAAACTATTAGGTTTAGGTATAGAAAAACCCAATAAAAAAAGTTTCGATATTAATTTTTACGTTCAACAAGGTACAGAAATACTGGGTATGCCATTTGGAATAAGAAAGTTTTTGACGATTATTTGTAGTTAATGTTTGAATATTAATTATGATCACTCAGTATATTCCAGAGTTAAAGTTTTTTCTTCTGCATAAGGGTAGCCAATATTTCTACACGAAAAAACATTGTCTTTCTCGTTGGCTTGAAGGGTTTATTCATTAATTGCAAATTAAAAATACTCCTTTTTTCGATTTTTCGCCATTTTCTCTTAAATGGTTCTCCTAAGGCATAAAATGGTCTCTATAAACTCATCATTATTTGAGCTTGCCATTCAATTTTTGAATAATTTATATACATATAGGGTATTAAATTGTCAAAAGTGTAACTATGGTCTATATCTTTGTTATCGAACACCCTTTATATGTGAAAACAATTTCAAATTGTGCATCTGATTGCTCTTTACATTTCACGAGAAAAATTTTCAAAATGTCTTCATTTACTGCCTCAAAATGAGAACCGCGTCTGGGGTGGGCCACCCGGTAGATGGCGCACTGAATTCGTCTGTGTATTTTGACATTTATGACGTATGTATGACATTTATAAAAATGACTTCGTACACGATACAATAACGCCTTAAAATTATTGAATTATTTTATGAAAATCAGCGTTCTGTGAAAAGTGTTCTTAGAAAATTACGTGAGTAACACAGGAACTAAAGCCATTAAATCTTTTAAAACGTCGTTCGTTTGTCGATTTTATCAATGAACAACCAGCTGGTTCTTCTCCAAAAATCATGTTTTCTGATGAGGCACATTTTGAACTTGGTGGCTTTGTTAATAAACAAAATTGTTGTATCTGGGGTGAGGAAAATCCACGAATTATTCATGAGAAACCTTCGCATCCTAAACAAGTCACTGTTCGTTGTGCATTATGGTCAGGTGGTGTAAATGGACCTTACTTCTTTGAAAAAGCTGCTGGTGAAGCTGTAACTGTCAATGGTGATCGATACCGTCGTTTGATAATCGAATTTTTGTGGCCTGAATTAATGAATCTTAATCTAGAGGACATTTGGTTTCAGCAGGATGGCGCTACACCTCACTTTGCAAATGACACAATTGATTTATTGAGACAAACATTACCTGGACGAATAATCTCCAGAAACGGTGATGTCAATTGGGCATCAAGATCATGTTATTTGACATCGTTGGACTATTTTCTTTGGGATTATGTGAAAAGCCAGGTCTATAAGAATAATCCACAATTGATTCCTGAACTAAAGGATGAAATTATTCGTGTCGTTAGTGAGATAGAGCCTCAATTATGTCAAAATGTCATGGAAAATTTTAACAAAAGAGTGGACGTCTGTAGAGCTGCAAGAGGCCGTTTGGCAGATATTATTTTCCGTACATAAATGTCATCACTGATACTTCAATTACCAATAAAAAATTTTTGAGAATGAATGCAAATTATGTGTTTTATTTATTCTAAAAAAATATCGCGTAATTTGAAACACCCTTCATCTATGTATCGGAACATGTCAACGCAGTTTTCACCATATTTGTAAGCTCCGTTTGAATCGTATATTTGCACACTCATCAAGAACAGGGTACTCAATAATAATTATAACACTTCTGCCTGGGTTTGTCACGTGGCTTTACAGAATAACGAAAAATGTAATAATTGAAAACTAACCGGATCCTCCGGCACTTTGTAACGGCGTTCAAAATCAAATTCCCCTATTGAGTAAAGAAAAGGAGAAGATGCTTGGAGATATCGGTTTTAAAGACGCTTTAACTGCTTCTTCGCCTTGAACTTCATCTGCCAAAACCAAACTGCAACGAAATAAAAGCGCCCCAGAACAGAATGCAGAGAACTCAAATCGATACGCTCTGTTCGCTACCTACCATAAAAATGCAAATTTGATAATGGCAAGACGTCAGAAAAATGAACGCCACTCGGAGGCACAGAAATATGGCCGATTTGATTCGCATCAATTGTAAATAATGCTCGACAGCCTACTCCATAAAGTATCCCGCATCTGTACAGAATCGCTCCTGCTACGGATCCTTGGCGGCAAAAAATCCCCCGTTGCAGCCGCTGAGTGTAGTTTCAGTTTCCGGGTTACAGCGTATATATTACAGCTGTTTTCACACCGCCGTAGCTGGGAGCTTTCGTCGTTTGGTCGGACGAAACTAGCGACGCTTATTTCGGCGGTATTTTATCGTGGGACCAAATTCATTTTTCATTACGTTGAACGACGCCCGGCGTCCTCTTTATTCTGTTCAGTGTATCGCGGGCACTGGGGCAGATATTATGCCGAATTTTGAATGAGGGCATTCTGCCATTTCAAATATGCACGCTCTCGGGTCAGGTTTGAATGGGAAGTGAGTTTTGTTGGTCATTAGCGCTGCTTTGAAACTCAAACTTTAGCAGTTTCAAATTCACAGTTAAATGGGCAGAGTAGGTGTGCTGTTTTTTGATGAATATGCAACTTCATTGTACAAAAATGGTCACAGATGATTCCTTCAAAGTATTTCCTATTGTTAGCTACTTTTTCCCATCTTTCTGTTAGAGCTCAAACACACGAAAATGAAAAATGGACAACATAAAACTGAAAATAATCTTGTTAAAGAATGACAATACGGTCAAGTTTGGTATCGAAATGAAGGTTTTCGATGACGCTGAATTCAATTTAATATATTTCAAGGTGCTATCTGGAAAAGTTCAGGTTTTGAGCTGTGAAATGGCATTTTTACAAAACATCGAAATTTCGAATCGTCATAGCTCCCGTTTCTGTGGTCTGATCCACTTATTGATTGAGATTGATTGAGATTTACATATTTTCTGTATAACATGCAGGGCTTGAAGCTGCAAGCATCATCGGTTATGGGGAATCTTCTTGTTGTTAAATTTTCTGTTTGCCGCAATGTCACAATAACGTTTTTTCCTATATCTTCTACATCATTCATGTTCAAGGAGAGAATTTCGTCACATCGACAACATCCAAAAATCCCGAATATTGTTACAATTTTCGCCAGCAACCACTGGTCATCAGAAGCATGTAGAAGAAATCGTTCAGCCTCTTCTTTACTTAATACCTTGGCCTTTTTTGGCGTATAACGCTTACTTTTTCGTTTCAGAAACGCTATTACCTTTTGAAATCTGCAAATGACATATTTCATATTTTTCAATAAATTTTTCAAGGAAAACAAACCTGCGAACAGGGGAATTTTCTTTCATTTCCAAGCAGCTCTTCAGCATAGACCATTTTGCCCATAAAGTATTAGGGCTGAATCTAGCTGATAGTTGATTCAAGTAGACCAACAAAACATCTTCAGTTACCCCAATCACACTATTTTTGTTTTGCCACTTTTTGAAGCCGTCGTATTCCCGATCGTATCTGGAAGCTGATTTTGCAGGTAGTAAACTTGAAGCTACACTGCTGGCTGTCTCAATAATTTCTTTTGGTACATTCATTTTCGCTTTCGCCAAAACAAATGTAAAGAAAAATAAACAGACATGTTCATGGCATCGCTTCCATAGCTTACGACATTTGCGACAAATTATTGAGATTTTTTTGGAATTTATCTAATCTTTTTAAAAATGAGAAACAAATAAAATATAAAACAATACACGCAAGGTAACGGGTTTTACTGGCTAAAGGAGGTAACTTACTCGCCTGCGGCTCGTCAGTTATATCCTCCATTCGCCAATTGAAACCCTCTTACCTTGCTAGTAATGTTATACTCGTATATACTATTGACCTGCGAAATGACATTTTTTCAAAAAATCGAAATTTCGAACCGTCATAACTCCTGTTTCTGTGGTCGGATCCACTTTCTGTGGTCGGATCCACTTTCTGTTTGTATATTGTTAATCAGCATTGTCCAAGTATCTCTAGGCCCAATCAAATCTATTTCTATAATGTTCACTTTTTGGTTGAAAAAGACATAAGGGGTAAGACCCCCCAAAAAAACACCCTATTCGTCTTCAACACGGAATCCCTGGGAAATATGAAATTGTTATTCGATTCTTGAGGTCTTCATTCCATTAGAATCTTCCAGTATCCATTCTGCTGATCCATAACATCAAAACTCTGCATGTTCTAAGCGTGTGAACAAAACTCGAAAATGAAAAATGGAAAAACATAAAACTAAAAAGAATCTGGTTAAAGAAGGACAATATGGTCAAGTTTGGTATCGAAGTATAGGTTTTCGAGAACGCTGAATTCAATGAAAAATATTTCAAGGCGTTATCTAGAATAGTGTAGATTATTTTGACCTGCGAAATGTAATTTTTTCAAAAAATCTGAATTTTAAATAGTCCTAGCTCCCGTACCTGTTGTCGGATCCTTTTTTCGTTTGCATATTGTTAATCAGCATTGTCTCAATTAAGTCTAGGGCCTATTGAATCTATTTCGAAATCGCCAACTTTTTGGGTGAAAAATACGTAAGGGGTAAGAATCCCTGGGAAATAAAAAATTGTTATTTGATCGTTTGGGTCTTCATTCGATTCGAATCTTTCAGAATACCCATTTTGCCGATCCATAACACCAAAACTCTGCAAGCTCTTACCGAGTGAACAAAACTCAAAAATGAAAAATGAAAAACATAAAACTCAAAAAAATCTGGTTAGAGAAGGACAATGTGGTCAAGCAGTTTTAGTCAAGAACGACATCAAACTGCGGCATGTCCTGCAATTTCATTTTGTTCTTGGAATTCCATGGGGATCGTAATAAGCGTATTATAGTATAAGGTTAGTGCTTTCATAAATCTTGTTTTCTATATCTTGAAGGATTCATCAAACAATCCCCAGCAATATCCGCCAACCCCGGTCCAAATCTCCTCAAGAGCAGGCACGTTTTATATTCCTCATCAATCCTGGAACAATCATAAATCAGTGGATCAAATCCTCAACATCCCACTCAGAGATCCGCTGATATACCCCCTTTTCCGGCCGTATAATCTACGTCAGCTGCATCGGAGATTGTTTTGGTTTCTCGGGAAACAAAGAAATAAAGAGACGGGGAGCGCCCAGCCCCTATTTCTTTCATTTTAATCCTTCTGGTGAGTCGGAGAAGAGTGCATTATTTCCGGTTGTGCGGAAAGAGAGAGAGTGATTGCTGAACCGGTAGCTGTGGGCCCTTTATAAGCGCGCATTTCCAAGTAGGGTAGGGCAGTTCTGTCGAACATCCCAGAGATGGACTGCGGGATGCAGGAATCGGGAATAAGATTGTGCAGAAGATAAAATGATTGAATAAAGCTTTTTATGAAGTCATGTCCAACACTTCTGATTCGGGGATAAACAGTTCGAATTGTATTAGGTCTTCCCTGTTCTGCGATTGATCTTGTTGAATTGAAGCGGTTCCTAGAGCTGAAAGACTGAGGCGGCGATCTTGATGTGAGGCTGTTCTTCAGATACGCCATGTAACTCCAGCTCTTCTTGTACGTCCCACCCGCGAGCCCAGTATTCATCCCCTTTCACTAAGCTATTAAAAATCATCTCGTCTTTTTATTCGTGGCATTTTTCCTGCCTGTCTGGCAGAATCTATACTGCATTCGCTTTTATAATGTATCCCGGTTGGCCATGTTTTAGGTTTATGAAGTTCTTCTACTTAAAACTGACGTAGGTTGGTACTGATGTCAAATGATTCTCAGGGACGTTTTCTATGCTAATTTTCTATCACTCTTTTTTAACTTTATAAATGGAGTTAGTTCTTTTAAGGTTTAATTGTGACACAGGTTTCGAAGTACTGCTACATTTTCATACTGAAATATTTAAAAGTATTTAAATGTCTTCTGTAGGTTTATGTTTTGAGAATTTTGAAGAGTGGGGTGTAAGGGGTCGTTGGTACATATGTTACAGATTGTACAGAAATACCAGCCCAAATGTCAACCTCACCTGCACGCGGTGCACCCTGCTATAAAAACTAACGAGGCTCTGGCGTCCGAGTATCTGTCGGTATAAGCAGATCCCTCAGTATTGCCAACAGTCTCTTCATAAGAGGGTGGATGAGCAACTAGAGGTAGGGCACTCTCTTGTCCTTGGAGTGAGAAATCTCTCCAAAAGGCGGATGAACTGGAAGCAGTCAACGACATGGGAATGAAGAAGGCAACGGGAAACCACTTCATTAAAGGTCCCTGGACATCTCTAGTATAGCAAGAATGGCATCAAACAAACAAATAGAAATTACTGATCATGATGTACGGAACACAAGATCCGGCAGGGGAGGAAACTCACAAAAAGACTTCAGGGCCTCCCAGGTCGTCAGCCTGCGAAACCCCTGTGAAGCTGATGAAATAATAACATCAAAAATGTCTCAAAATATAGAAAAATCTCAGACCCACACGAGAGTAAAAAACAATAAAATCAAAACTCCCAGAATCGGCACATGGAATGTGAGGAGTCTGTTCATGGCAGGAAAACTAGACAATACCGTCAGAGAAATGCACAGACTGAATATCAACATCCTAGGTTTGAGCGAAACTCGATGGCCTGGAAGTGGAAAATGTCAAAAGAATAAAACAACACTGTACTACTCGGGCAGCGACGAAAAAAAAACATCCTAATGGGGTCGGTATCATATTAGACAACAAAACAAGTCATGCTGTAATTAACTTCATTCCACTCTCAGATAGAACTATGTTCATCAAATTAAAGGCCCAACCTACAAACATAAATAATTCAGTGCTATGCTCCGACCGCTGAAAAACCTGATCGAGAGGCGGAAACGTTTTATGAAGAAATAAAAGAACTGCTAGGATATACCAAAAACAACGAAATTACTATAATTATGGGCGATTTCAATGCAAAGGTTGGCAACATTGAGGTAGATAAAATCGTCGGTAAGTACGGCTTAGGTGAACGCAATGGAAGGGGAGACAAGCTAGTACAATTTTGCCAAGAAGAGGAATTTGTGATCACGAATACATTGTTCAAACAACCAGAAAGACGTTTGTATACTTGGCAGTCTCCGCAACATCACCCAGATAACATCGTCCGTAACCAGATCGACTATGTCCTTATCAAATTTAGATTTAAAAACGGAATAAAAGGCATAAAAGCATACCCTGGTGCGGACATAGGCTCAGACCATAATCCTGTGGTAGGTAACCTGGATGTGAGGTTGAAAGAGCTAAGAAAGAGTAACAAAAGAATTATTGACATGAGGAAACTTAAAGACAAAGATACACAGTCGAAGGCAAAAGAACGTATAAATGTAGAATTTGCAAAAATAAAGTCAAAAATAACACCAGATACGAATACAGAAAATGTCTGGGATCAAATCAAGCAAGCAATAATAAAAGTGGAACAAGAGGAGATAGGATATGCCAGCCCACAGACCAAGAAAGAATGGATGACAGATGAAATTCTACTGATGATGGACAACCGGAGAATACACAAGAATAAGAACATCGAAAAATACAAGCAAATGAATAGAGAAATAAGAAAGAAAATACGAATGGCCAAGGAAGAGTGGATGAAGGAAAGATGCGAGGAGATCGAATTACTTCAGAATAAACAGGACAGCCACGGAGTTCATAAGAAAATAAGGGAGGTAACGCATTCCAACAAGAACCAACCCGTATTGGGTATATTAAATGAAAATAATGAAATGGTAACAGAAGAGCAAGAATTATTAAAAGTATGGCAAACATATGTTCGTAAAACTTTCGCTAGCGATGCGCCACGAATATACGACGAGAATGCTGAGTGTGAGCAGGCTCCAAAAATTCTAAAATCAGAAATAATGAAAGCACTCAAAGTGAGTAAAGACGGAAAAGCATCAGGTCCAGACGAGATCCACATAGAGATCATAAAACTGTTAGAAGAGGAAAATTTGCTTCCACTGCTCCAGTTACTACAGAGAGTTCATACAACAGGTAATATCCCAAAAGATTGGCTCACCTCTGTATTCATTCCCCTCCCTAAAAAACCAAAAGCCAAAAAATGTGACGAGTTCAGACTGATAAGCTTGATGAGCCAAGTGCTTAAGATCTTACTCAAAATTATACAAGCCAGAATCTACCACAAATGTGAAGCCGATCAAAGCGATACCCAGTTTGGATTTCGTGAGGGTCTGGGAACAAGGGAAGCACTAGCGAGCTTATTAATACTCTTCCAGAAATGTCGAGACATGAGGAAAGATGTCTATGCTTGTTTCATAGACTACGAGAAAGCCTTCGATCGAGTCAATCATACCGTCCTTCTGACATTACTCCAGGAAAAAGGATTAGACAAACAGGACATCGAGTTTATTAAAAATCTTTACTGGAACCAAGAAGCAACGGTTAGATGTGGACAAACGTCATCGGAACCGGCGTGCATAGAAAAGGGCGTACGACAGGGTTGTGTTCTCTCGCCAGTACTGTTTAATATGTACTCGGAGCACATATTTAACGAAGCAATAGGCGAAGATAAGGATGGAATAAAAATTAACGGCAGGACATTGAACAACATACGTTATGCAGACGACACGGTTATCATCGCAGACAATCCAGAAGCCCTTCAACGCCTGATCAACAAAGTTGTAGCAGTGGGTGATCAACTAGGCATGAAAATTAATGTAGCAAAAACAAAAGTAATGGCCATAACAAGATCTCCAAACCCACAACTAAACATAAACATCTATGACATCGCAATAGAAAAAGTTGACAAATTTAAATATCTTGGCTGCTGCATAACGACAAATGTCGACCCTGACGTCGAAGTAAGATCTCGTATAGAGCAAGCCAGAGCCGTATTTCTAAGGATGAAAAACCTGTTATGTAACGCAACCTTAAACCTAAGCTTAAGATACCGTTTTGTAAGGGCATACGTGCACTCGGTTCTCTTGTATGGAACAGAAACATGGACATTGAAAGTGAATACCATGAACAGAATCGAGGCCTTTGAAATGTGGATCTTCCGTCGACTACTCAAAATATCATGGACTCAACATATACCTAACGATGAAGTGCTTAGACGTATGGGAAGGGAAAGAGAATTGCTGACAACAATAAAACGAAGAAAGACTGCTTATCTGGGTCACATATACCGTAACAAAAAGTATGATATACTCAGATTAATAATAGAGGGAAAAATCGAAGGAAAACGTGGTCCTGGTCGCAGACAACATTCATGGCTAAAAAACATACGCGATTGGACTGGTATGAACACATCAACATTAATTCGTACTACTCAGGATCGCAATAAGTATGCCGAAATTGTCGCCAACCTTCATTAAATGGAGAGGGCACCTGAAGAAGAAGAAGAAGGGGAATTCCACTGTTTGTTTTTAAGTTTTTCTTTCGGGTTATTCGAGTTCATAATTATACATATACTTTTTTATCTAACTATCACAAAGTATCGGACTATTCTGTTAAGTAAATCGATTCATGATTTCCGTACAAGAAAATAGCATATCTGCATCTTTCGACCATGTTTATATACGTGAAATAATTTCTGTATCAACAGGGAAAAAAGTTTTTTAAACATTCGCCAGGTCTTTGGAATTATTGAATTCACATAATATTTTCTCAAATTCCGATGAATACGTAATTACTACGACTTTTATGTAGAAAGGACAATGTTGCATATTCAGCTGACAGAAGAATTACTTCAACCTGACATTTTCAAAACATACACGCTGAAAAGTGTCAGTATTTCATGGCCAACCAGGAAATATTATAAAAGTGAATGGAGTATACAAAGTTCGTATATGACTTGTACGTAAATTTTTACTGTAGATTCCTCTCATCAAACGAAACACTTTTTTTTCATACCATTTACCAATTTCGGTTGCGTTTGAAAGATACAGGGTGTCGAAAATCCATCAAAACAACACTTTTCTTTTTATATCTTCGGGACCGTTATTTCAAATATCCTGAATTTTGGTTGGTTGGATAGTCGTAGTCGACTCATAAATCCACCCAAAATACCATAAAACCACTTGAAAAAAATGAAGGGTTCATATTTTCGAAGGAATAAATCATTTGAGAAAATAAAATTATTTTTGAATTTTTTCAATAAAACGAGTCGTTTTCAAGTTATTCCTAATTGTATACGATAAGATTTGAGGAAAAAATCATGAATTTCAAAAATAACCTGGATGCTTCCCTGGATTGAATACATCAAATATTTATGATTTCTTCTCTGGTCTCTAAACAAGTCAACAATGTTGTCAAAATGTTCATCAACTTCATCGAGACTGAAATCTTTTATAACAACATAGCTCCAGAAACCTCCATGATTTTTTACAGTTGGCAGCGCCTCCAACGGTAATTGAGATAACCAATGTCCTCCGCCAGTTTTCGCTATACGCATGCATCGTGAAATTTTGCGACGTTGTCGATTCATGATAAAAATGACAGATGGATACAAATGAGGTTAGGTTAGGTTGATTAATAATAAACTGATGAATTGATATCGAGGAGAATATGAACAAGTTATTATTGTTAAAAAACTTATAGTGAGGAAAATCGAAGAAGGAACTTATTTTGATGGGAGAAATATGACTTTTTAGTTGCAGATATAATCGGACAAACTGAGTGCTTTTCTTAAGAAATATCGTATTTGAAACATTTTTATTTCAATAAGGTTAGTACTCGAGTATTCCCCAATTGTATATTAACTCATTTTCAATCAGGAAATGTGAACCTTGCATTGGATCCAGAGAATCGTATCAGGCACGTATTTAGCCCAATTTTTTTTAATTGGAAATTGGATAATGAAAAAAGGTTTCTTTTGACCTCAAGAATCTACAGTTAAAATATATGTACAAGTCAAAGACTCACCCCGTATATATTTGGTTATCGATATCTTCGCAAAACTTGTAAATTGAACATGACTCTTGCTTTTCGTGTAGTCTTAAAAATATCGGGATATAAATACTGAGTACGTTTCTGTGAAAGGAATAATCCCTTACCTGAGAAAATCGTATCATGCTCGTTAATCTTTTGTTTCGAGCGGAACAAGAAACGTTCAGCTTCATAATTAATATCTTATTAGGCTCAACTCTTCGCTAATCCTGCTATATCATTTCCATTCTCATTAAGTCGTTGTAAGAAATTTAGTGGCTTGGATTTTGGTTGCTTATATATTCCGCAGCTTGAGCACTAACATTTGTTAGTTAATTGTATTCGTTTGCTATTGCATTAATAATTTTCAATTCTGAACAATACTCCCAGCCTGGGGTTGATGTGTGTATACATCCATGCTGAATTGGTCGTCTTCATAAATGCTGTCTGAGCCTGAGGTTACTTGCTTCTCTCCTAGTTGTTTATTGTTTCATCGTGTGATCCTTTGATCACTTTTTTCTTCAATTCGTCAATTGGGCCATAAAAAGTCTTCGCAGGAATGAAAAGTACTTTTTTGTGGTTCAACCATCAGTAAGTTTCTCATTTCAGAATCTCAGATAAAGGAATCATATTATTTTCATGTCATTACAGAAAAGATATCTCAAGAAAGCAAATTCCAACTCATTCAGTCTATTCAACTAACCCCTTCATAGTAGGGATACCACAAACCAACTTTGTCCATCCAGCTATCTGAAATTACACAAAGTTCCGCGAGTATGACACAATTCGGTTTGTACGTGCCTAGGAATACAAATGGAAGGACTCAGGCATCATTTTTTCGATCAAAATACTCGACTATGTTCTGGGTGGTATATTATATCTGAGGGACATAAATCTAGCCCGAAACACATTCCCTGAATATCTATGTCGAGGTCTTACGCTTTCTTGAACCGGTTGGAACGTGACGCTTTAATTTATATTTCATACGCGATACACCTGCTAGAATCTTGAGTTCCACAGCACCTGTTAGACTCTTGAGTTCCACAGGGTGGTTCAGGATTGAAAATGTAATGATTCAATTCTCAGTGACCTCTGAGTTGATATAATCAATGCCTAACAGATTTAAGATATCGTTGTTGATAGTAGTTTTTAATCCTTGAAGAAGTGATAAGTTTCTGCTCAGCAAAATACGTGAAAAAGTGCATACAGTAAATTTTCATTCAGTCCTTGCTCCTTCGCCATTTTATACACTCAGTCTGTGTTTTGGAAGTACTTTGATTCCATCTTCATGAGAATATTAAATTTCTGTTAGGTCCTCACGAAAACTTTCTTCATTAAAAAATCACAAACTCCAACAAATTTGGAAATTCCGTTTTCGAACTCTGCCGAAGTTTTCTACGAACATTCTTAAACTTAAAGCGTAAAAGTGAAAATCAAACATCAAAGGAGAACTCTTTTGTCGGGTTAGGTAATATCCCTTTTGTCTGTGGTTAATTTGTTCAAGAAAATAATTAAAAATGCGGAATAATATGAACTCCTTGTCTCGAAGTACCTACCTGTGGAAGTTTTAATGAGAATGGTTGAACACGACTTCTCGAATAAGTTATAAGACTGTTGAAAATTTTCGCGTTGTGAAGTGTTACTTATTCCGTTCTTCAGGAACTAAGGGTTTACATTTCACATCCTGCAGAGGTTATTATCGTCTAAATGGATCTTTTGCGAGCACAAGATCTCTTCAAAATATTTCATTGTGTTGAAAGGAAATGTTCTTCGACAAAATTTCTTCCTTTGTTCAAACATACTCGAATGTGAATCTTTCATCTATCAAGCTTCTTTTGAATCAATCTTAATGAAATGTAGCTCATATTCTCTTAGAGAGATGGTCTTTTAGATTCACTTGAAATAAGATTGATATGTCTCGAGAAAAAACTCAAATTTCAAATAAGGAGGAGATGTTGCATATTTCATTGATAAAGTCCTAGTCTCCTAGTCTTTCACCAACTTATTATTTTTGTGAAGCTTAAGACCATATGAAAACCAACAAGTTGGACTAGAATCCACTCGGTTATGTGTACGAATCGTCTCCATACGAGGGAAACTTTGAATCAAATTCGGAGCTGAATTATTATTATTCACGTAAGTTCTTTGTCGCTTCCTTTCAGGGGCATAACGAAGCACTGAATTAATATGAACTGGCGCTTCACAGTCGGTAGTTTCAGGAAGTGCAAAGTCCAATATATTTCGGAACTTAAATTAATCAATCTCGCGAACTAGGATAGGTAAGTTCTTATCTGAATCATTGGTAGATCCTCTGCAGCAGGGACAGCAATCGAGGAAAAAATTAAACACTCGACTGTCCTGAATTATGACCGTTTTTGATTGGGTTTATAATGAAAGATCAGGAAAGTGTCGGATAAGGAGGATTTTCCTATTTCATTCCATTCTATTTTGAAGAAATATATTTTTCTTGAAAATACAGGGTGAGTCTTCGACTTGTGCATATATTTTAACTGTTGATTCCTCTCATCAAACGAAACACTTTCTCCCCAAACCATTTTTCAAAATTCGGTTTGGTTTGGAAGATACAGGGTGTCGAAAATCCATGAAAAAAACACTTTTATGTTTAAATTTCCGGAACCGTTATCTCAAATGAACTGAATTTTGATTCATTGGTTACTCTATTTATGGTGCATATTCCTCAGTCGAAACTTATTCAATATCTCTCTTGGTATAAAAGTTACAGGGTAGTCGACTCATCAATTTACGCAGAAACACCATAAAACCACTTTAAAAAGATAAACGGTTCATATTTTCGGAAGAACCAATTATTTATAGAACTAAAAGTATTTTTATATTTTTCTAATAAAATGCATCGTTTTCGAGTTATTTCCAATTCTACCCGGAAAATTTGACGAAAAAATCATTAATTTCAAGAATAATCTGAATGCTTCTCTGAATTAAATATCATCGTATATTATTCCTTTTCTGGCCTTTGAACGAATTATAATGTTGTCAGAATATTTATCAGCTTTGTCGAGACTTAAAACCAAATGATGGAAAACGTTAATGTAGAGATTTTCAATAATAAAATCCCACAAATGTGGGAGATAAAATTGAACACCAAGGAGCATTTAATACGCACAGTTTCTATTGAAAATTTATTGTTACCGGTTCATATTGAAGTTAAATGACGATGAAATACAAAATTCGGATATAAATGATGAATATCGATACGAACTACGTATTAAATTGAAATTAATGAAAAATAATATGATACCTGATAATCTGTGGCGATGTTTCTACCTAAACAATATCCTCTTGGAATTTTATAAACTCGGTTAATACGGTTAATATTATATTAATTCACTCCACATAATAATCACATTATTACAATAATTCACCGAATATATTCACTACTTCACATAATGTTTACAGTTTGTTTATAGTTGGCAGCGCCTCCAAGGGTAATTGAGATTGCCAATGTCCGTCATCCGTCGGTTTTCGCTATACGCATGCGTCGTGGAATTTCGCAGCAAAGACAATTTCTGATGGAAACGGCAGAATTCATGGATTTATACTATGTTTCGTAAAAAATCCTTATCCTCAATGAAAATATCAGCAAGCTGACAACATCTTCTTAAAATTTCAATGCAAATATTCACAGAATGGATACAAAATGGATTAGGTTAGGTTGTGTAATAATTAATTCTGATGATCTGAATGAAGAGCCTTTCTTCATGAGATTGTTTGGGGATTTCGAGGAAAATATGAACAAGTTATTAGTGCTTACAACCTAATCTGCAGGAAAATAGAAAAAGGAACTTATTTTGGTGGAAGAAATATGGCTTTTTAGTTGCAGATATAATCGGATGAAACTAACTGTTTTTGTTGAAATTATCGTGTTTGCAACATTTTTATTCCAATAAGGTTAGTACTTGAGTATTCCCTGAATGTATAAACTCAATTTCAACCGAGAAATATGAACTTTGAATCAATTCCAGAGTATCGTTTCAGGCACGTAATAAGCCAATTTGTTTTCAAATGGCTATATCTTTTTAACAGAGCCGAATTCGAAAAAATGGAAAATGAAAAACAGGTTTGTTTTGGCCTCAAGAATCTACAGTTAAAATATATGTAAAAGTCCAAGACTCACCCTGTATTATCGAAACGGTTTGATTGAGGTGAGAAATTCAAATGTTCCTCATATGCAGTTAATAAAATTAAATTTCTCTATTTCTGTATCGTAATGAGTTCATTACAGTACTAAAAACAGTGCTTTAATGAACTCATTACATCATTGTTTTTAGTTTTATTTTTCGTTTTTTGGTTGCCATCACTGGCTTCCGATCCAAACGATTTTCAATACACGTCAATTCGGAAATGTCAATTTCGTAACAGTCACCAACTGCCAAGATACAATACAAAAGTCACTAGGATCTATAATCTGAATTTTTCATTGAATTTCAACGAAATTTGACTGAAATAGAGAAAATAGCGTCTAATACTCGTTGCAGAATGCAATTCAAAAACTCATTCACCAGCTCATTCACCATTTTGTGACATATTACATCATCTTTTGTCTTTATGTGGCTATTACGTTATCCTGTTTTTTCGTTTGATACAGTGAGAAGAAAATCCTCATTCCTTTAGAATCAAGCACTATCTGTTCCTGATATGGTTTTTAGATAGATACCTACATATCTACATAATTTTTAGCAGAAATTATCAGAAAGAATCGACAAAATTTTACAATAGTAAAAAAACAGTCTGTATATCAAAAACGCAACACTTTAACAAGTTTGCAAGTATAGCCTGAACTTTCATAACTTGTCCAATTAAGGGTTCCATCTACACTGTTCTATTCAGATAAAATGACCTTAACTGAATATAGAATTCGAAATTACACTTTCTGAATATGTAAGACCTCCGATCCATCGGGAGATCCTTTTCAGTGCGGTCTCGCTACAAAACGGACCTACAGGAACCTAATTCCAAAACCCACACATTCATGACGGGAATGACATGGAAACAGCGGCCTGAGCATGATCGTCAGCATTCGCTCACCTCATAAATGTTGATGTTAACCATTCAGAAGGTCCTCCAGAGATTCCGAACTGTTTTAATCTCGTGGCCGGCAATCTTACCAGTTTTATATTTCCCAAGGGCCACTGTGGCGGTCCGGAGATGCTGGCTGAGCGACTTGTTTAGAAATGAGTCATGTATGAAGGATCCGGGTTTTGAGAGTGGAAGGGTTTGTGGAATATTGGACTAAGCAATCACATTCTCGAGGTGAATGATGAAATTAGTATTCCATGGAGGTTTTGTGGGTTGACTCCAGAGAAGATCAATTTGCATGCGCCAGTATTTGCCTTATTTCTAATTTACACTGAAGGATTTCTTTTCGAGAGCAGATGAAACCCATTATTCGATCTTTAACGTCTTTGAATTGAAATTCTTGTAGGATTCCGTTGATTGTCCAATTGTGGAGTAACGTACCTTATGTTATTTGGAAAACAACACTATGACGTATAGGTACCTACTCTTTAGCATCTCAACCCCAACTGTTGGAATTTATGGCAGTTATGCTTTCTCATTCATGGACTCAAACAGAAATATAAATCCTCTCTCAATTCGTGAATTACGAATGAAAAGATAACTAATTTTCGGAGTTGGTATAAATCTTCCCAACAACTAAAACATCACTCCTCTTCATAGAACAACAGATATTGGAACTGTCTGGTTCATTATTCATTACGAAAATTAATCATTTTCGCTCGGTAATATCGAAGATGTTAAGGGTAGACTCAGAACAAAGACGACTGGTGGAAGGAAAGACAGAACAACATTTCCAAGGATAGCTGAGAAATGGTTATTCTGCATTATTGAATCTGAACATTTGCTGGATTCAATTGATGTACAGGGTGGCCAGATTTCGATGATTTAGTACTACAACTCCTAAACTATAAGAGATAGAGAAAAAGTAATATACATGTCATGTTCTCTTTTTTCGAGAAACAGAAATTGCTGAAAACCCCAAGTTGCTACGACGTCTAGTTTCCGAGCTACAGGGCGATTTTGGTATTTGGCCAATTATTATAATTGACTATAACTTCCGTATTACAGGATCTACGCTCTCGAAATTAACACATCTTTAGGGCACTTTTCTTACTGCTTTCCAGCGGTGCTATTGGATTTTTTGTATCTGCTCAAATTTCGGAGCTATAGCAAAAAATTTTTTTTTTCAAATGGAAACCATAATGGGAAATGATATTTTCGAATAGATGTTTTTTCAACGATTTCAAAAATATATATCATGTTATACTTATAAGTTTACTATATATTGAAAATTTCGAAAAAACACTTCTCGTTCAACAAAATCGAAGCAGGCTTTGATTTACTTCCTTCAAAACTGGGGCGGTCATAGAATTTCATGTCTTATTTATTTTCACTTGTCAAATTTTATTCAGTTTCATCATTGTTGTATCGTCTGGCGCTTTTGAAATTCTTATAGGGTCATAGAATTCGATATCTCACATTTATTGTAAGCTGCCAAATTGATTCAGGAAATATTAGCTTTATTATTACTCAGACCAATAGAGGGGCTTCGCGAAACTTGTTGATTCTAGTATGATTTCTCTGCTAAATTGAAAAATGAAAAGCATTTGAATACTTATGTAACCCGTTGATAGCAATAATTAATGTTTCCATGAGGGGCAAAAAAAAAGCTCCTTCAAGAAAAAATATAGATTTATTTGAAAAAAAGTATATTCACAACAAATGTTCAAATCGTTGTCCATTGGAGCGAGTCATTGGAGGAAATATATAAATTGCATGATGTGATATAAATAAAAACTTTAGAAGCGCCAGACGATACAATGATGAAACTGAATTGAATTTGACAGGTGAAAATAAATAAGACATGAAATTCTATGACCGTCCCAGTTTTTAAGGATGTGAATCCAAGCCTGCTTGGATTTTGTTGAACGAAAAGTGTTTTTTCGAAATTTTCGATATATAGTGAACTCGGAAGTATAACATGATATATATTTTTGTAATCGTTGAAGAAAGATCTATTCGGAAATATCACTTCCCATTATGGTTTCCATTTGAAAAAAAAAGTTTTTTGCTATAGCTCCGAAATTTGAGCAGATACAAAAAATCCAATAGCACCGCTGGAAAGCAGTAAGAAAAGTGCCCTAAAGATGTGTTAATTTCGAGAGCGTAGATCCTGTAATACGGAAGTTATAGTCAATTATAATAATTGGCCAAATACCAAAATCGCCCTGTAGCTCGGAAACTAGACGTCGTAGCAACTTGGGGTTTTCAGCAATTTCTGTTTCTCGAAAAAAGAGAACATGACATGTATATTACTTTTTCTCTATCTCTTATAGTTTAGGAGTTGTAGTACTAATTCATCGAAATCTGGCCACCCTGTACAATGTCTGGTTGCAGATTCATTCACAGAATAGTACCTAATAAATCAGGAATAATAAATGGCGTTTCGTTTGTTGAATTTACACAAAACATCATAAAATAACGAAATAATTCAATTTTGGACATAGTGCATCCACAACGAGTGAATGCGATTATGGAAAATTTCTATGAGGAGTTCCCTTTCATAGAAAGGTTAGCATAGTCCAGTGTTGAAGCCCTTTTCAATTCTTCTGCCTACGCTTCAATTTTCTCATATTCTTCAAGCGTATCTAAATATAAATCCTCTCATTCCTCTGAAATTGTAGACGAATTTTATTGTAGACAGCACATTTCAATTGACCTTTTTTGAAGTAGATTCTGTAGCATTGCTGCATCTATTTGTGACATCACATCGGGAATAATAACCCCAGAAATTCAACAAAATATGCACCAACGTTTTGAATAACTCCCTAAAAGCACCTATTTCTTTTTCAGTCGACTACCTCGTATAATGAGTGAATAATTTATCCCGAAATCTGAACAAACATCAGCTCACACTTGGACGCTTCGAAGCAATTCGGTGTCCTTCATTATCGCGTTCAGATTTTGGAGCAATATAATTAATTAACGTCGACTACGTTGTGGCCATTGAATTCAATTTATAATTCTAAAAACAATCAGCTGTCAGGAACAAACATCACATTGGCCGGATTTATATGGGGAGTGCTTACTTGATGTCGGTTTCACTCGAATTCATGAATCAATCAATATTGGAACATTTATTCTGTTGGATTTATTAATCGAGTATTCCGATGTTACTGTATCGAATGAAACCCCAAAAGGAGTTCAAATAACTGTCATGTATTCCAATATTTATGGAGAATTTACAATACCAAACTCTTTTGTGTATGAGAGCTAAAATATCATTTTGAAAAGCTAGAGATTTTTGTTTCAGTGGTTGGTTTTTATTATTTTATATTATTCTTAAGATATGTTGTCCCTTTGATTCCCCCAGATCTCAAAAAGTCCTGTTGTAGCCTTCCAAATACTCATTGAACATTCATTATGAGCCTTCACATGGATGTAATACACAATATTTAATTTCACTTGTAAAATTCACTTAGGAAATCAAACTCCCGAGCTTTACATAAAGTTGGTGATTCTCATCCAAATACGAGAGACAAAAGCGAATTATTCCTCACAAGAAACATGATTTGACGAGAAGAAAGGTTCAGAATGGAGAAGGCAAACAACAAAGTCCCAGTATTTGTGCTTTCTGTTTATTCTTGTCTATTTATTCATACGCCATTCAACTTTATGCCGATTCATCACATCAGACATATCGAACTAAGAATTCCTTAGGCGCGAAACAAGTTAAATATCCGTCCATTTCAGCGCTTCTGAGATTTACAAGTTTCCGGTAAATGCTTCCTTTGTCAGAAGTTCTCTTGGACCGTTTTTCCGATCCCTTATTGAAAGGAAAAGTTTTCGATGCGTCATCCTTGTATATCACGCTTCAAACGATTTTTTCGGTCCGATAGGTTTTATGAGACCATAAGTTTTGTAGGTTTCTTGTTGGTGAAATTCAACCGTAGATCGTGAATGTTGAAATTTTATGCGACGTATCGGGGCATATATCTCACGGAATATATTGCTGGTGAACTTTAAGTTTATGTTTCACCATAAAAAAGTTGTTTAATTTCATAGAAAGTTTCTGGGGATCCTAAAAAATTTTCTGGAACACCATTGACTTAAAATACCGGGCATCTTCAGAGGTATCTCGGTCAGAGATTGTAACTCGACTAGTGACTGCTCCGAATAAGTGATTGTAGGCGAAACATTAGGTGAAATGGTTCAATTGGACCATGGCTGTTTGACATACATATACCATAGAAACAGGGCCTGGAAATCAATAGCCACGGCATGGATAGCCCTGTATTTTTGTGATTTTCATCATCCTGAGCCTTCGTTATGGAGATAAATAGGAAATTTGAAGGATCATGTTCCTTAAGATATGGGAAGCTACCAAGATAGTTGAATGCAAACTACGGTTCCTGAAGATATTGCTGTTGATCTTTCCATGCGTGAAAAGATCTGATCATTTTCACAAAATATCGAAAGCAGCAATCTGATTTTCTGCGGCTTGCTACTTGAAGCATTTAGGTCATTAGCTGAAACCCAGTTCAGGAATCCGTATCGAACATTTATCGCTCATACCATCGATCACGAAACGGTAAAATCGAAGAGATCCCGAAGAAATTGTCCCACAAATTCAAGCATCATTGAGCCCACAAAATTGGAAGAGATAATTAGCCTTCAGTCAACATGATAAACGACCTGCCAAAAGGATTCAGTAATGACCAATATATATTACAAGTTATTTACCTCTGAGAATTATCAACCAAAGTGGAGAAGTTTTTCATAAAATTGGTTCAGGACTACGATTCCCAGGATATTAGCTACTTTCCCCGGGGAGGATATTGCCGATACGCAGAGATTAAGGGTGAAAAGTTTTTTTATTTTCTCGGAACACGGTCAAAATGATATTGATGAGTATGGGGGCAATAATAAATCGCCTGATATGTTCTGGAACTAATTATCGAAGTTGTTCTTTGAGACAGTCGATTTTTATACACTCCAAGACAAAAAACCCGGACAGAAAAAAATGTTCATCGAATTAATTTGGAAATAACATTTCAAGGAGTTCATCGATTTCGTTCATTTTATTGTCTATTTGTAGCCTATTTTATCTAGTTCATCACCCCATGTCGAGTCTGCGAGAAGTTGAATTGAATTTGATTGTATACAGGGTAGAACTGAAAGTTGAGATTTACACTGAATTTCTGAACACCCTGTAGAGTTGGTTGGTGATGGGTCTTTAGATGAGTTTTCGAAGGCTTATCTTTTCTGAACATTTTCATATTCAATTCACGTCAATAGCTTCATCCTAAAAGAAGATACGATTTTTCAAACATTGAGTGTAATCAAAGACCTTCTGGCGGTTAGGTATATTGATTTGAGAATCTCCAATGGTTTATATAAAGACCCTTCTCTTTTTCACATACCTGGATCAGAACAAACAAAGGGGAGTTGATACAGAGTCAGTATATGGCAGAAGACATCTAAATCTTCGATGAAAAACTGAAGAGACATTTTCGATGTTACCAGGACCACCGCTGTTAGAAAAGTGGGTCAAGCTGTACCATAAGGCATCTAGGTTAGAATTCCACAACAGCTCTATTGGAAATAACCGAAAGTGAACGCTTTTGCTTTAACTAAAAGAAGTACTTTGCAAAACAGACTGGGGTCAGTTGAAGATTACCTAGATCTAGCACGGGTAAGTTACTAGTGTGGACCGATGGAGTCAATAAGGATCATCGAGATCGAAACGACCAACAACTCGTCGTAAATCCTCATCTCGAATGCCCTCTTCCAACAGCAGCAACCTCCGAAACAGCCCGTTGTAGTTAAGTCCCGAAAGAAAATAAATTGCGGACTTAAGAGCTCGTATCGCTGACCAATGTTTATTTTGGGAAGGGTGAATGCAGCATTACGTATATATCTCTTCGGGCGAACATTACAGGTAAACCTACATTATCCGGTTTATCTTTACCCTTCCCGAATTCCTAGGTCAAACTGTCAGGATTTATTGGAGTGAAATATGTCTGGGATTGAGGAATTTATGGTTCTTGTCGAAATAAGGATTAAACTATCTGTTGGATCGAAAGGACTATGGATTCACCTATAATGGACATTTGTTTTCGTGATATTTCCTTCCAAATTCACTTCATTGGTCAGCGTACCACTCTCCTTCACTCATAAATATTTTCCTGTCCCTCGGAGGAATATTTTCCGCAGTTACCAGAGAACGCTAATAAAATCCGAATTTTTCGAGCATGGATTACTGCAATAAACCCCGAATGAACAGATTAGACCCCAGGTACCGCTGCCTCACTAATTGTTCAACCCTCATTTGCTTTCAAGCCCATAAAACGTATATTGGATGTTTCGCAATTATAACTCATGAGCTTGTAGCGATGTTGTAATATATACAGTTCGTACCTATTATCTGATAACGATACTTGCATCTGGTTTTGACACGAAATTCGCAGAACGAGTATTAACGGGACCATCAGGGACATACGAACACGCCATGTGATTCTGCCATAGATTCCGCATCTGGATTTCAGTCAGTCTTGTTTGCGACGACATAATTGTTTCGTTGGAGGTTCAAGAAGATAATCTGGCTTAATATAGGAGGAAGAGGGACAGAAACACCATGACGACTTCTGGGAATAATATTCTAGGGCTTCTTGGTTCAATATACGCAATAAGCTACATCTGAGGGTCCTGAGAGGTCTGGAAGATGTTAGTTCTCTCCCGAACTATTTTCCATTCAAACTGTCCTTTAATCGTAGTGGTACAGGTATGGAAAATGAACTGCTCCACATGAGTTAGGGATATTGACTTAAATTGCAAAAAAATATAGTTAAAATAAGATTTTTGTGATGAAAATTCATATTAATATGATTTCAAGTTGCGAATTAATTTTAGCCTGTAGGTCTGCAGCGTATACAGGGTGGTTAAGAAAAATCGAGTAAAATAACGAACTTTTATTCCCAGAGAATTCAAGCATTTTAAGACTATCAATGCAATGTATGGCCTCCACGGGCATCAATAACAGCTTGACATCTTCTTTGCATACAACACACGAGGTTGTTGAACATTTCTTGAGGAATTTGGTTCCATAACTGGGGCAGAAGCTCTCTCAGATCATTTAAGGATTCTGGGGTAGGTTGATGATTATTTAATCTTCTTTGGAACATATCCCATGCATGTTCTATGCAATTCAAATCTGGTGAGAGCGGAGGTATTGGTAAATGTGGAATACCAAGCTCCTCGCGCGTATTCTCAACTATGGCTGCACGGTGCGGTCTAGCGTTATCGTCTAGAAATTGAAAAGTTTCACCAATATCAGCGTGAAAATTTGGCACAACATTGTGATGACATGCTCCCTATAGTGTAAGGCCATATTCCCAGGACAAATGTGCGCCTGTTGAAACATATCCCGGCCCATACCATAACACTACCCCCTCGGAATGGATGGACTTCTTGGACATAGCGACGATTACGGGGTATGCGTGGGATTGTCCCTACCCTTATTCTTCGAGAATCTGAAAATCGTCCATATCTGGATTCATCAGTGAAAAGGACACTACGCCATTGATCGTTCCAATTGATATGTTGCCTTGCCCATTCCAGTCTTTGACGCTTATGGTCACGAGAGCTCTTAATTGATATTGATATATTGTTTATCCTGATAACTCCTAGGTCTCCTGTGGAGACCCCTATGAAATTACAAGCTTTGAAGCTTGTAACTTGTGCCGAGTTCGGAGTAAGCAGTTGTGTTCTGTGTAGGCTTTGTTACTGTGTCCTTACGCCACCTTAGGCACAGCACTGTTAATTTTTGACCCAACAGTGAGAATGGTGGCCCCTACCGAGACTAGAAAATTTCTTTCCTAGCTCGGGATTGAACTTCGGACCTTTGGGTCCGAATTCCACCGCTCTACCACTGAGCCAGGGGCACTCATGGACGTCTAGAACCTAGATTCACCTCTCTCCGGAACCTGTCTCCCTGAACCCTATTCCAAAGTCGAGATATCATACTTTGGCTGACTTGGAGCCTTTCCTCTTCAACAACCTGAGTTAGGCCATCCTGCAGCATTCCGATAGCCATATTAGCCTCAGCGTTTGTTAATTTACGTCTTGGCATTTTCAGAAAACTCGTTTCAAATCGAAGCCGTTGATAAACTGACTGCATTTCAAAGTAAGAACATTCATGAAGCATCTGCAAAAAACCAAACTTCAGAAAAAAGGCGACCTGGGGCCCGATTCTCAAATGTCTATCGGAAATGTAGAACGCGACAATATGTCGAGTGTTTATTTCATTCTATGAAAATGACAATGTCGAACTCGAAAGTGAAAAAGTAAACAAACACAAGGAAAGGACTAATATAACGTCACATTAATGACATTAGGATGATAAAAATGTCGAGTGGCTCCTACCCACTCGTCTTCTTGTCTATCGATATTTCGTCAAATGCGACATTTGAGCATACAAATTTTTGATTTCGTTCGACAATCTGGTGATGTCGCATGCGACCCAATAGACATTTGAGAATCGGGCCCCAGATTGACGAAATGTCTCATACTGATTTTTATTGGATCGATTCAAGTTGTTATTGAGTTTCAAATGATTTTACATAGTTTTAACGATTGAATACGATATCCCTAACTCTTGTGGAGCAGTATATTTGCTTACAGTACTTAATCATTCGGACAGGTGCCCTGATTAAGCAGAAATTGTTTCTCGATCAGTCATAATACTGGGTATTGTTTCGTCCGAGCATTCCCAAGATAATTTTAAAAACATTCTCGGTAATATCCATGCCTTTTCGGATCAAATAATATTTTGTTCATGAAGTCCATTCAAACTATCATTGACGAAAAATTCTTAAATTTTAATGGCATTGCGTTGCGGAATGGTGAAGGTGTCATTTATAATCTTTTATACAAGTGAGTTAAATGTAGCATTTCCTAGATTGCAAATTCGAATACACCGCATTTCTAGTGGTTTCAACCGAAACCTTTCAGGGTTCTCAAGTTGAACCCACGAAGAAAACTGCCCATATCTTGAAACTGAATCGGACCGTGAAAGCTGATACGACATTAAACTCTCCAACTATTGAACAAATTTCATCTTAACAGAGCTTAATGGTGGCATGGAAACTTCCCGCAGTCTGGAAGCAACCATCCCTATATCCATAAGTTTATCGTAAACGGAGTGATGGCCATTGAGATTCCATTAAAACCCCTAAAAGAATTGGAAACTCGGAAAGTTTCATGCGAAATCCTGATCCAAGGTTGTAAAATTCAGTTAGCGAGTTGTCTACAACAGGAAGAAGTGCAAATATATAGCGTCTTACATGTTTACCAACTTTGATCTTGATATACTCCCACTTACTTGGCACTTTAGAACTGCTTCGGAGTTTCATAATAGATTATCAAGTTTTGCTATTAGACAAACGGGGACTTACGAGTACATGTCATCTGGCGACGTTTGAAATTCAAGATATCGCAGTGCTTGTTTCGATCCGCCAAGACTGATAGTTTGGAATATTCAGTTGCTAATTATTGTAGCACTGAACTGACTTCATATCTGAATTCTCTGGTGGTTCATCAATCAAATTCAACTTGATATCTTGGTTTCTACTTCGGTCCTTCCTTGATGTCGATGGCCGTAGAATGAGATACACAAAGACAACTATTGTTAAGGAGTTTGTTCGTTTTGTTGCGATGAATCTTTGAAATCTCTGCAGGATTTCTGATCAAGCGTATATTATGTAGTTAGTAATATTTTTCTTGTTACCTCAACTTAGGTAACAACCACGGAAAGATTATACAAATATTATGTATACAATTATGAACTCTACCTTCTATATGAAAATGTATAGCAAGGAATAATGGGCATTTCCAGTCATTTTCAGATAAAATATATTTTGACATATTGGATTCTCACGTAATTCGTGATTTTTTTAAATTTTGTCTTCATCAATTTATACCCTTGAAAAATATTGAAAACTCAAAAATAATCTACCGAATTCAAACGATCAGAAGAAGCGGGAAATCGTGTGACGTCAGTGGCTAGAGAGATTTTTGATTGGTTGTACTCGTCATGACGTGCTGCTGATATAAAAATGACAGCATTGCCAAATCACAAAAAAAGAATTAGGCTGAAAAAACCCCTGCTTTCACTTTCCTAATAATATAATGTTGATTTTGGATGTTTTTCTTTTATCATGATGACATTTTCATTTGTACTCTATAAAGCTTCATAATATCATTCAATTTGCGACCTCCTAATTGAAGATGAAGAGGGTTCAAGTAAGCAGATAGGTGAAAAATTCAATTAAAAATAATATATAATTATATATGTATAGGCCGGTCTTCTAAATTAGGAAGCATTAATAATTATTTTCATTTTGAGAAGTGCAAATAAGTGGTAAGAATAATTATTGATTTGGCAACTGTGTACCTAGGAGTATAGAATATAGAGTATAGAATACTCCCAGAATTAACTGTAAGAAACGCCATTCTATAGTACGCAGAGAAGACGTCGAAATGTCGAATACTGACAAATAAGAAGGTTATGTTTCTATTTATAATCTGTAGGCGTGGTTGTCACATCAGTATTTGTATTTTCAGAGAATGAGTATTATATCAACTTTAATGAAAATTAAGTTGTTATATGACGATGTTTCAAAAACATTATAGTGATCACATCAAATATAATACGATTACTGAATATATTTATGAATAAATTCAGAGATTTCACAAAAACTTGACAACAGCGGCGTGTCTCTCAGTTACTCTGGGCTTTGTCCCTTCCATCACAAACTTCAACCAATCATATTACAAACGTTTGAATTCACACGTGTTGAAATCACATTTTCAATATCGATTAATTAATCAGTCTTCAAAATTCAGAGTGAATAAATGGTTATAAATGTGTTTCAAACTGCCTTTCATTACGTCATGGTAAGAAAAGTGCATATTTTGAGGTACTGGAAATCCCCATTATGATGTACCATCTATATAAAAATGTATAGCAAAGGAGCAAAGTGAATACTAATACACTTTATTGACTGTTTGTCTCTCTAACATAGAGTTTCAATATTCAGTAAGGGTAGTGGCTAAGAGGACTGGGGAAATAAAATCCTTCATGAGATGCCGACGTTTCGACCTTTATTTCTGGTCTTCTTCAAGGCTAAAATAGAATATTCAAAAATAGGACACGAACTTGAAGATGAATAGAGTTTCAATGACAAGCGCGAAAATAAGGGAGATTCATTTCCTCTGAATAAAAGTGGAAAAGATTAACAATTGATTGGGTGTCAGAATGGAATAACGCCTTGCTGAGCAAACAAAGTACTTTCATTTGCCATTTTTGACTTTAGTGGGAAAAACAACCCATTTCTTGAATCTACAGACCAATGAGAGAAACCTGGGATGATTTCCTATTTGATCCTGCCATGTGTTTCCGAAATGCAACTCGAACTGCAATAAACGTCACATATATTTAATTTTATGAGCTTTCACCCAGAACTGAATGAAAGTTCATAGGACCTGGTTATTGTCTCAAAAAAACCAGATGATTCTCCCAAACTTGACCCAAATTCTTGGGTTGAGAACCTTTTCAACAGCGAACCATAAATCACTACAAAGGGTAATTTTAGACAAAAAACGTGAATTGTAACTGAAGGCATATGGAACAATATTGCAGTTCATGGATCTGCGAAAATGTAAGATAGGTTTTATATCGAATTGACCAACATACTTAATTCTTTAATTCGATCCATGCACATGATACCACCCAGATACCATTGATTGATAAATGAATTATTCACAAGATCAGATCGAAGTTGTCCACTTCTTACTTTTTATTCAGACTCACAAAACGAAAGGCAATAAATTGAGTTCATACATTGTCATTCATCAAAATATTCAGTCAATCGGAAATAGTCTGAACGGGTTAGAATTGTTTGTAAACAATCAAAACGCCAGTTTTGTTGCTATCACTGAGCATTGGAAAAGTTCTACGGAACTCGATGCCTACCATATTCACGGTTTCTCATTAGTATCTAAGTTCTGTCGCAAATCCGGAAAACACGGAGGATCTGCAATTTATTGTGCTAATACCGTCAAAAATTGTCGAGAACGATCGGACCTTCATGGAACCGGTTTGGAATACGCCTTTGAGTGTTCCGCCGTCGAATGTGTAGTAGATGGGGTTAAATATGTTATTGTTTGTATTTATAGATCAAATGTTGCACACGCAAATGCTGATTTGTTTTTGAATAAATTGGATACTTTACTTGGAAGACTCACCAATGAGCGTGTGAAATATATTATTTTGGGTGATTTCAACATAAATGTCCTTTTACCTTCCCGAGATAGTGACCATCTAGAATCTATAGTACAAAGTTATAATGCTAAGATCGCATTATACGAACCAACACGTATTACCCCAAATTGTGCTACTTGTTTAGATAATATTATAACTAACATTGATGACGGAATTTCGGAGGTGATATTTTCGCATTTATCGGATCATACTGCACAGAGATTTGAGTTCTTCTGTTCTAGAGACGAGTCGTTGAATCCAAAGCGATACGTTCGCTCATACAGTCAGAATAATATTGACAGATTCGTACAGTTGCTTTCGTTGGAAGATTGGGGGGACATAGTTGATTTTCGGGTTCAGTTGTCGGAAGATGTTGAGGTACAGTGGAACAATTTCTTTCACAAGTATAAAACTGCCTTTGATTACTGCTTTCCTTTAGTTGAAAAACGCGATAAACAATATCGTGCTAATCAGTTCATGAACTGTTCGGAGATTGAGAACATTCGAAAAAGGTTAGATATATTGTATACAGTCCTGGAGCGTAGACCAGACTTGAATAGTGAATACAAAATAACTAAAAAATTATATGATTCGACTATACAAAATAGGAAAAAGGAGTATGTTCGTAGCTGTATAGATAATTCGAGTAATAAATCAAGAACTGTTTGGAATTTGGTCAATCAAATGACCGGTAAAAGTAATAAACAGGCAATTACATTCGATTTTGTTGATAGTGTTCAGGACCTTGCGGAGACCTTCGGTGATTTGTTTATGGGGAGTGATAATATAAAGTTACCTAACACAAACCCAACAAATATAGAACATAATTTAAAATCGTTTTTTGTTTTCGAAGTTAGTGAACAGGAAGTAATTACAACAGTAAATAAATTAAAAAGTAGTAGATCTTTTGGACATGATGGGATACCCATGTTCATTGTGAAACTTTCTGTTGCCTACATTGCAAAACCGTTATCACTAATAATCTACAATGCATTTATAAAGGGTGTATTTCCTGAAGCATTAAAGATCGCTATTGTTAAACCTCTATACAAAAAAGGAGATAAGAAAGATTTATCTAACTATAGACCAATATGTTTGCTCAGCTCTTTCTCTAAAGTTTTTGAAAAATTGTTGGCGGACAGATTGTTGAGTTTTCTTCGGAAGTGTCGGATATTTTCGGATAATCAGCATGGTTATCTGAAAAATAAAAATACTGAAACAGCAATTTATGAACTGATTCGGGCTGTTTTGTCTGCTATCGAACGTCGGGATATTCCGATAGCTCTATTTATCGACCTTTCGAGGGCCTTTGACTCTGTTCCTCATAATTTACTTTTAGAAAAGCTGTGCAAATATGGAATACGTGATGGTCAGTTGAGTCTCCTTCAGAGTTATTTAAGGGGACGAGTTCAAAGAGTATGCCTGGAGGTTGGGGGGCGAGGCTGGGTGTCGTCTGATCGATGCGTTGGATCCGGAGTTCCCCAAGGCAGTATCCTGGGACCTTTATTATTCTTACTTTATATCAACGATTTACCTGATGCTGTTTCTGCTACTCCCCATATTTTTATGTACGCAGATGATACTAACGCTTTGGTCAGTCGGCCGCAGATTCGTGCTTCCGTGGAGTTGGCCAGATGTGCCTACTCTGAAATTTCTGCATGGTGTATGGAAAATGATTTACTCTTGAACACTGATAAAACGGAGTGTCTAATATTCACCGCCAGCAATATGGATGCTCCATCTCATATTGTATTGGATAATAACATCGTTAAATATAAACAAGATACGAAATTCTTGGGAGTCATTGTTGATCAGAAATTGACCTGGAGTGAACACATCAACTACCTAGCAAGAAGACTTAATTCAGTAGTATACACTCTGAGAGTACTAAAGCTTCAGGCTGACATTGATCTATTGAGGACGGTTTATTTCGCAAATTTTCAGGGCATTATGAATCATGGCATCATAGTTTGGGGTAATGCGTCGACATCCCCCAAAATTTTTAGAATTCAGAAGCTCGCTGTGAGGGTAATGCTCCGGATGTCCAGTCGTGAATCATGTCGTGGTTGTTTTAAAAGGCTGGGCATGCTAACCCTAGCAGGTTTATATATCTGTAGGTGTTTAATATTTGTTAGGAGAAATCCACAATATTTCAAATCGTACATCAATCACAACTCTACTAGACGCATGATGTATTTTAATTTACCCCTACATCCTCTTACTATATGTCAGAGACAAACTGAATATATGTCTATTAAGATATACAATAAACTACCTAAGCGGTACCAAACCATTGATAGTGACGGAATATTCAAGAGGCAAATAACTAAATTGCTAATTCTATGTGAACCATACAACGTTCGAGAGTTCTTCGAAACAAATCTAGATTCCATGGAGGTCTGATCATTTTCTAGGTTTCTAGAATTTCATTTTGTGTTTATTTTTGCATTGACTGTATCTCTTTTTCATTTGTGTTTTGAATTCTGAGAATAAATGGCTATTATTATTATTATTATTATTATTATTATTACGCACGTATCCATCGTTGAGATAATTGAAGTTCGAAATCAAGTACACCCTGAACAGGATCAGGCCGGTGATTGGACTTGATGTAGGCGTTCAATGCAGTGTGTTCTTATTTCAAGTTGCATTTTAAAATGGTTTCACTTTGAGAACTGAAATTTTGTGGGTAAACTCAGAAAGGGTTGGAGTTCTTAATGAAATAATTGTATTTCATTTAGACAGTTGATTTTTTTTCAAAAATAGAAGAAAATAAGTCAACTCATGCTTCTGTTTTATTTCAAACGAAAGCCCCATGAAAAAAGTTCAACTTCCGATTAAAAGTGAATCTACAGATAATTTCGTTCAGAAAAACAACTTGAAATACGGAATTGGTAGAGAATGGCCAAATTCAAATATATGGCGGGAAAAAATTCCTGTTTTACCCACATATTCAATAATTTTATAGTTCAGCGATTTTCGGATAGAGAGCGCCATTGTACATTTCATTCATAATTAGAGATATTAGAGGAGATAATGTAAGTTCTATGGAGATATTTCATAGAATGCACGGTGGCGCCTCTATCGGATGAGTTTTTCTACGCGCTCTGAACGGCGACCTTAAACTAGACAGTTATCCCTGAATAGCTAGGAGAAATCCCATCCTCCCACTCATACCTAACAACTGCTCCAAAACGAATACCGCCAAAGTTAATTAAAAGCGACTGCATATCCGATATCTCCAGTAAACGGAATGAATAGGTCGTGATAACGCCCCATAAATCAATGTGAGTAATTATTATTAATTAGTGGAGTCGCTGCTGGTACCCGATAAACTGAGGGAATTGGACATCGGACCTTCATGGTCCTCCACTTCGCAATTAATATCCAAACGGGACGCGCCCGCGCTATCGGCTTACCCGTTACCATTAGAACGAGTTTCAATCCCAACGAAATTCCCTGTTGAATATAGGAAATGATATCTATTTATATGTGCCGCCGTTCTGTATGCATACGCAGGTTTAATCGAAATTTTGATGACACGACAGTGATCGTTTCCCCGCGTGGTTTGGAGCCCGCATAAAACTTAGAAGCGGCCTCTGGGAACTATTTCGATCAGGCGACAGTTGAAATGCGGTGATATTTCGACCGATTTTATTCCACCCGTAAAAATGGTTATCGAATACGGGGATATATTGAAAAATTCTTAGCCTACTAACGAACCAAACAAAATTTCAATGTCAAAATATTTTATTACTCAACATCTTCTCCTCATAATCGAATACATTTATTACAGCGAACCTGCAACGTCTCTAGACCTTTCAAAAAATTTTTTCTGATTGCTCTGCAAACCAGTCCTTCACAGCTTTCATTACCTCCTCAATAGAAAAAAATTACGACCTTTTAAACATTTTTTCAGTTGAGAAAAGAGACGATAGTCGGACGAAGCGAAATCTGGTGAATAAGGAAGGTGTTCTAGTAATTCTAACCCTAAATCACGAATTGTTTGCATGGAACATGAGATTTGTGTACTGGGGCGTTGTTCTGTGAAAACAAAACACCTTTGGATAGCTTTCCACGTCTTTTCCCTTTAATTTTTTTCCGTAGAGTGGTTAGTAATGTCGAATAGTAATCTCCAGTTATTGTTCTACCCGTATCCAAAAAATCAATCATGATTACTCCATAGCCATCCCAAAAAACTGAAGCAAAAACTTTCCTAGCAGATTTTTGGACACGAAACTTCTTAGGTCTTGGAGAACCAGATTGTCGCCATTTCATCGATTGTTGCTTTGTTTCTGGATCGTAGAAATGTATCCAAATCTTACCCGTCGTAACAATTCGGTCTAAGAAGTCTACATCGTTTTCAAATCGAGCACAGATCGAACGCGATGCTTCTACCCTTGCACGCTCTTGGTCAACATTCAATCATTTGGGAATCCATTCTACAGAAATTTTTCTCATGTCCAAATTGACGTGAATTATATGATGAACGCGTTCGTATAAAATCTTCAGTGCTTCAGATATCCGTTTTAGCCCAATTCGACGGTCTGATAAAATCATGTCATGAACTGCATCGATATTTTCGGGGACTGACACAGAAACTGGCCTTCCCGATCAGTCATCATTTTCAATGGAAAATTCACCTCTTTTGAATCTTGCAGTCCAATTTTTCACGGTCGCATACGAAGGACATTGATCACCAAGGGTATTAAGCATATCTTGGTAAATCTGCTAACCTCTTAATCCTTTTAAATACAGGTACTTGATGATGGCCCGATACTCCAATTTTTCGATTTTTACAATTTCGCTGGACATCTTTTATTTTTATTTATTGCGTAACTCTGGTTTACTTCTTGACGTCGAACTCTACACTGACACTTCTAAAGGCGGACTCCCACTACTCGTATATTTGGAAAGTACGCAATTATTTGGGTACTTGGCAAGTAGATGAAGTTTCGAATTTGAATGAAGCCGGACTCCCACTACTCGTGTATTTGCCAAATATTTGCAACTTGCCTATATTTGGCATGTAGTGGGAGTGGTTCACTCGGCCAATACTTGTCAATCTTGTCATTCAAATTCGAAATTTCGTCTACTTGCCAAGTACGCAAATAATTGCGTACTTGCCAAATATACGAGTAGTGGGAGTCCGCCTTGACAAGATTGACAAGTATTGGCCGAGTGAACCACTCCCACTACATGGCAAATATGTATAGGCAAGTGGCAAATATTTGCCAAATACACGAGTAGTGGGAGTCCGGCTTTATAAGTTATTGTTCGTTGATATATGGTACCGCAATGTTTTGTTTATGCATGGAACTGGTCTGGACTAACTAGATATCAATACATCCTCGTACTTCAGCTCTGCAGAGGAACCCATTACTCCACCTTTACACTCAAAATGAACATATTTCAAAGGAGTATTGTTTTTTTTTTCAGAAAACAATTGAACTTTTGACGCGATTATACGTAATTCAGATCTAATAGCGTTTGTGCTGAATATAGGTTTTGCCAGAAAATCTAAATTGGAAACTGCAATTACTGATTGTCGTTGTGAATTCGTCTCGCCACAAACACCACTCACCTTAATTGGAGATAACACATGCTGCGTCTGATGTCTTTGGCTTTTAGAAGCCTCGTCTTGCTTTCGATTAAATCCAACTTCGTCTCTGCTGAAACATTGATAAATCTCTTATCTCAAATCCTTGTTAGAACCCCTATCCACCACTTCGTTCAGAATGTTCTTAAATTGATTAAATTCATATCCTCTTCATTTTTGCGAGCCCTGATTAAAATTAATCTCTACTAATCGTAAATTGTCCTCGGTACGCCCACTCAGTGATTCGAACAATAAGCAACATTGGACACTGTGCAGCAAACTGCCCAAACTTTTATAGAATTCTTTGGGGAGACTCGAAGATTTTCTAATTTTTGTCGAATTCTTATGTGAGATAAGGTAAAGATTTCACGAGTTTTGAAGTCTCCATTTCTTGGAAAACTACCAAGAATCATTACGAGCAAGTAACATTCGATCGATAATGAATTCCTACATCTAGAATCTAGATTCGTAAGAAAAATCGATGCTTTCGTAACAGGCGCCTTCACCATTTTGTGAACATATTGAAACAATAATATTAATTGGACAATATGATTGTAGAACACTTAATAGGTTAAGTTTCAAATCCTACAGCAGTCTCCTTCAGAATTTAAGAAGGGCAAGTATTATAGTTTTCTGAAAAAAAGAATCGGGTATTCACTCTAAACGAAATTTTCGAGTTCTATCTTTTTTTCAACAGATTTGGCTAATCATGCCTATCGAGCAGTTGGCAAAATCACTTTTTCCTTTCGTCAAAGTACAGGTTGACTCTTCAATTTTCCTTTCACATTTCAATAAATTGGATTGTTTCTGATGATTTTTTTCTGTTACTGTTCTTGAAGGTTTGATTGTTGATTAGAAGTTTCAGTAGTAATATCACAATACATTGAATTTCCCTGATGAGTCTTTCGATTTATTTTCAAACGAAAATGAGTTACTTGGAACCATCACAAGTACGTAGGACGAGTGGTGTTTCCCCAAAGCAACTCATTTGAGTTTGGAAATGAAAGATAGACTTATGAGGTAAATTCAATGTCGTGTGATATTTTATAAGACTATTTCACGAACAAAATGATATCTGTAGAAAGAAATCAAGGATTCAACCTGTATTTTGTTGGATTCTGGAACAAAATACTCGTCACTATTCCGACACTACACAGCTTAATACCAAATGCATATAATTCTCGTCCTCATGAATCTCAAAGACCGATCTCTCCAAGTAATATTTCCCCCATGAATAATGCATTTCTAGTTCGTTATAGTGTAAATGGAAAGTTCAAACGGGTGGCGATATATAATCAGAGGACAATTTTATGAGGAGCAATTGCTTTAAAATATTACAGCTAGGAGTCTCATCTCCAGCCGGATCTCGAATCCAACAGTTTCCTGTTTCCCGCGTTCTTGCGATATAATAAGCGCTCACACTCTATATTGCAATGAAGTGATGCATTTATCTCCTGCTTCGAAATCTGACAAGCTTTTTTCATGGCGGAGTTTGCAATAACTTTCTTGGAGTAGTTGCACTATTTCCTTTCAGGAGCGCTCAAATCCGGTGGAATCATTCAAGGAATTGCAGTAAATATTCAGAGGATTTGGAGCTTCGATTTGCAGACACCTCTGGACTTCCTATGTTGGGTATATCTTCATATAAACTGCTCCACATGAGTGAGGGATATTGACTTAAATTGCAAAAAAATATAGTTAAAATAAGATTTTTGTGATGAAAATTCATATCAATATGATTTCAAGTTGCAAATTAATTTTAGCCTGTAGGTCTGCAGCGTATAGAGGGTGGTCAAGAAAAATCGAGGAAAATAACGAAATTTCATTCTCAGAGAATTCAAGCATTTTAAAACTATCAATACAATGTATGGCCTCCACGGGCATCAATAACAGCTTGACATCTTCTTTGCATACTACACACGAGGTTGAACATTTCTTGATGAATTTGGTTCAAATCATTTGAGGATTCTGGGGTAGGTTGATGATTATCTAATCTTCTTTGGAGCATATTCCATGCATGTTCTATGCAATTCGAATATGGTGAGTGCGGAGGTATTGGTAAATGTGGAATACCAAGCTCCTCGCGCGCATTCTCAACTATGGCTGCACGGTGCGGTCTAGCGTTATCGTCTAGAAATTGAAAAGTTTCACCAATAGCAGCGTGAAAGTTTGGCTCAACATTGTCAATGACATGCTCCCTATAGTGTAAGGCTGTCATATTCCCAGGACAAATGTGTAGATCTGTGCGGCCGTTGAAACATATCCCGGCCCATACCATAACACTATCCCGTCAGAATGGATGGACTTCTTGGACATAGCGACGATCACGGGGTATGCGTGGGATTGTCCATACCCTTATTTTTCGAGAATCTAAAAATCGTCCATATCTGGATTCATCAGTGAAAAGGACACTACGCCATTGATCGTTCCGATTGATATGTTGCCTTGCCCATTTCAATATTTGACGCTTATGGTCACGTGTTAATGGAACTCCTCATAATGGACGTCTAGAACCTAGATTCACCTCTCTCAAACGTCGTCTGATGGTTTCGATGGAAACTTGGACCCCATCTGCATTTTGAAGAGTATTCCGTAGCATTCTACACGTAGATGTAGGGTTTCTTCTCGCAGAAACGGTGATGAAACGATTCTGAGCAGGTGTTGATTTTCGTCGCCCACCAAGCCTTGGTCTCTCCAACACGGAACCTGTCTCCCTGAACCTATTCCAAAGTCGAGATATCACACTCTGGCTGACTTGGAGCCTTTCCGCTACAACAACCTGAGTTAGGCCACCCTGTAGCATTCCGATAGCCCCATTAGCCTCAGCGTTTGTTAATTTACGTCTTGGAATTTTCAGAAAACTCGTTTTAAATCGAAGCCGTTGATAAACTGACTTCATTTCAAAATAAGAACATTCATGAAGCATATGCAAAGAACCAAACTTCAGAAAAAAGGCGACCAGATTGACGAAATGTCTCATACCGATTTTTATTGGATAGGTTCAACTTGTTATTGAGTTTTAAATGATTTTACAGCGATTTTCTGGAAGATTACATACTTTCATAAACGATTGAATAGGATATCCACTCTTGTGAAGCAGTATATTCAGAGGATTCGGAGATTCGTTTTGCAGACACCTCTATACTTCCCATGTTGAGTATATCTTCATATATTCCTCCCCATTTATATTTGATCATAGGATGATCATTATCAAACGATAATTAATTCAACTTTCTCCCTTTCTGGAATTCAGAGTTCAGAGGCTCTTAATCACACAGCACTGAGTGATCTTCCCAGAGTAGGTCCTGTTTATCGGACCGTTACACCAAAATACGTTCGAACACACTCGCGATCAAAAGCTGAGATATGGGTGTCATTATCGTGCCCTTTCTATCCTGGTTCCCGAATAGACCATCCGAGTAATTGTACTCCTTCGTTAGGGAAGCCTAACCGTTTCCTATCCCTGATAACTGATAACGATAATTGAACAAGTAGTTACGGCAGAATCATCAACTGTTTGACGTGACCCATGGAAATTGGGAATTTGTGGACGTCCACCTTCCTAAATTGAATTGACGTGTTTGTCAACTTTCCGATGCGACTTTGTTGAGATACACCTTCGATATAGTGAAACAGATATGTTTTGATCGGATTTCATCTCACTACCTATCATGAGAAACTGTACATTTTCCAATCACGTATAGATTATGTTTGGATATACATCAAATAACCATTTAAAAGTGCCTTCTTTCATCAATTTTACACAGATTGATTTTCGGTTTTCTCTGAGAATTCAATAAGTTATATTTTTTGAGGATATCTCGATGCAACTCAAATTTTCAGGAATTTTAAGAACTTATCAATTCAGAATTCCGAAAATCCAAGACTATCTCTGAGATTTTGGTTGTTTCTGTCTTCCGCAAAAATAACACCCTGTGTATAATTTTTTCACTGTTGGATTAAAAATATTCAAACATCAGTTAAAAAGAAGGAAAAGTGCCGAAAAGAATTTTTTGTACAACTGCCATTAAAAGTGACACTTTTAATGACAGAAAACAATGTTAAAATTGATTGTTTACGTTAAAAATATTTTTAACATTAGTGTTAACAATATTTTTAGCACTCCATTTTCTTATGATGAAATCAGATGAAAAAAATTCAGCGATTGCAAATTTTTATTATCCATATTTAACAATCATTACTTATGAACATTAATATTAATCATAACACTAGAACAATAACTAACATTATTGCCCTGTGACGTTAGGGAGCTTCGCAACACATTATTAGAATCCTCAGCACCATCAGTACTTGTAGAAACCGGAAGTACAATATTGGATGATGATGATCCAAAACCTGTTGAAGTTGGGAGAATTTTTTCAGCAATGACATTTCTATATGCGATGGAATGATCAACATAGCCCTTGGCTACCGTCGTAGACTTCCATCCACCATATTTTTTATATCCGTAATATTTGCTCCTGATTCTGCTAGCAATGAAGCGGAGGATCTTCGAAAACAGTGTCCTGTATATTGCTTTGGTTCTGGCAGTTTGAGGAATTCGGCAACAATAGATGGAATTTTTCCAAATGTATTTATAGCAACTGGATTGGCAGTGTATTTATTATTCATGTATCTCAGGAAAACATGACGATGTTTGATGACAGAAGGGCGCAGTGCGAAGTAATGATGAAAATAGTCAACATACTTCCCAATAATACTGAAAGAACGACTGACTTTCGTTTTTGTGTTTGGAATTTGTATAACCAATGATTTATTTGTTATTTCGATGTCTTCTACTGATAAATTACACAATTCTTCAGGCCGACAGGCTCCAAATAATCCGAAAATAGTTGCAACCTTAACCATCAAGTATTTCTCATCTTGTGCTTCATTTATAAACTTTTCAACTTGTTCACGAGTGAGAGTTTTCGATTTTTTGGGACGATATCCTTCACTTTTTCGTTTTAAATATGCTATTACCTTAAAATATTTACTAACATCCACACCATTTTTAACAGGGGCGCTTGACTTTATCATTGAAAATTTGCTCCATAAAGTTGATGAACTCCATATTTTTGATTTTTCTTCTAAGTATGCCAGGAAAACAGTTTCACTGAAGTTCCTTTCTACATTTTTCAATTTACACCACGCCAGGAAATTGTTATATTATGCAATCGTACTGCTGAACAGATTTTTTAGGTAGGAGTTCCAGATTTGCTCTTCTTGCAGACTCTTCAATATCCACAGGAACAACCAAATCGTCACTTTTATTAATAATTGGACTCTCGACAAACATATCAAGCAGTTGAAAACCCAAGACGAAAATTGGACAGGAACGAAATTCAAATGACAGCGTCTTTTCTCATTTGTTAGTAATCATAACGTTGGCAACGTTTGCCATTCACAACAACCTTTTGATTATTTGAATATTAAAATGAATTTTGAAGTTTATTGTCATTGCAAATTCGCCCATTTCATTATCAAAATAGGGCAGTTGTACAAAAAACATATTATGGTATTTTTGTTAAAAGTGATTTTATTTTGTTGGTGAAATTGTTCAATTCGCTCCGCTCATTTCACAAACTTTTTCACTCACAAAATAAAACGTCACTTTTAACACTCATATCATAAATAAATTAACCATATCGTAGAATTCTGAAATAAATCATGAATTTCAGCAATTATTTTCACTCAGCAATAAATAAACATTTTTTTCATTTCCGAGAAAGAATTCGAAAGACAACATCGGGAATCTCATTGGAATGAATAGAAATAAGTTCAGTGGAACCTTCATTAGCCCTAGAATTAGCATTCGCACCAACAATGAGGAGCAATCACCCAATATTTGCAAAGAAAGGAGAGCCTCTTGCTCTGTCTAGCGCCTCTTTTCCGTGAACGGTCGGCGAACGTATTTTGTTTCAATTTGTTCAGCCTCCATGATACTTTATGTAGCCGAGTACTTAACCCAAATGAAAATTACACCGGAGTATCTCCGTTTTGCAGTAGCAGCGGCGCTGACTTTGTTTTACAATGAGATAATCGCCTCGGATAGCTTTCCTCTTTCGTTTCCACTAGAAGTTTATGGATTCTTCAAATATTCAATTATTCTAAGCCACCACTTTCCTTTTCTGGGTGGAACTATTTCATTAGGGTAATCTGTTTGATCTTTTTCCAGAACGTGAGTCTTGGGAGATTCGAAAAAGAGGCGATAGCAGTGGGAGGGGTTAATGAAGTGGTTTCCTATTAGATTTTGTTCGGTTTGTTGTTATCAAGGTGGAATAAAGGGCAGGAGGAAATCGATTCAAGATTGTATAAACAAGGATACAATTCTTCTTGTTTCCGCCCAGTATTTCTCATTTCCCTCGAATAGTTTTCCAATAGAAAGAAAAAACTAAGCGAAAAAAGCTCTGAGTTTCTTCACGAAATTATTTAGAACCTTTTACTTCTACATAATCAAATAGTTTTTACATATCGAACTACCTGATATTTCATAGTTCTTTTCAATTATTTATCTTTAATTATGGAACGGTGACTATTTGGTTTTAAATCTTATTCACCTAAGTCCCATCACTGTATCAAATCATAAAATTATTGAAAATATGAATAATTTGAAGAATTGTTTCAAAAATGTTATATTTAATTATAATTGATTGAAAAACACATACCCTTATTGATCTAAAGTCATTTGATTTAAAACAGAAGGAATTCAAAACATTTTTTTTTTCAGGTGAGTCCCCTTCAATTTAAATACCAAATAAAAACCTCAGGTAAGGCATTTTTAAATGATCAAATATGGAAACTATTCCTATAATTGCATTTTTCGAGGTTACATGAAGGTCAACAATTGTCAATGTGAAAAAGAGATTTTACACATGTTTGAGTTATAATTCAAAATTACTATTGCTTTCACAATATTAATTCTTTACTCAACATGAGTTTTTCTATCTACTGTCAAAGACTTGTTCAAAATAATTACAGTAAACTAGAAGGTGAAGTTTTTTTGGCGTTGCTACTATCAACAAGATTGCTCAAACATTAGCTGCTCAGATCTTCTCATTGTCCAAACTATTTCGAAAAATGGTCCACTTTACGTTCAAACCAACTCAATATGCAAAATTCCACAGTAAAACTAGAAATTTATTCGATCTTTCGACTTTAATAAAGCTTGAGAAGGACTAATCATTAAATTACTTCACCTTTCAATGTGGGACTCAATAGAAAGTTCGAATATTTTTTTCAAACGATATATTCCATTTTATATTAATAATAGTTCAGAGTACTGACTCAAAATTGCTGTAATTATTCAGAATTTTCAGTACCTACAGGGTGAACCAATACAAATGTGTAAATTATAGATCTAAAAGGGCACTTCTGGTCAATCCCCAACACTCAACCCCATAAAAGATTGATCCTAATCGATATCCATCAGAGCTACATACGAAAGCCAGACAAAACGCCCTAGCTGTTTATATTTCATGAACTGAAAGCTTCGCCACAGGGTGAATTTGTCGAAAGAATATTGAGGGACGTGAAAAATGATGGCGAGAGATGTTTACTGAGCTCTCTAGTCGATCTTTCTGATCCACACTGATTTCTTGGGGAAAATATTTTATTCATGGGACACCTCGCAGACTATAAAAGATATAAGGATCAAAATGGACGAACAAGATATATTTCGATACAAGTTGTTTGGCGAATTCATTTAGGATTTAATTTTTGTTCCAGTTTACATGGTTTGTAGTACATATTTCCCTTTTTTTCGATTCGTTTGTGATGCTTCCTCATTTTTTTCCTAGGAAGCAGATCTTTCTTGTCCTTGAAGAATACCAACAAAACGATTCCCCCATATTTAAGATGTCATCCTCCTACAAGTCGTCCTTTAGAAAGATTCCTAACTAGATTGGCAGTTCGAGGTATGTAGTTCGTAGCAGGAGCTCTGACGATTCAATGAAGTATAGCACGAAGCTCTTCAATATTCCTATTAGAGAACTGATAATGACTTCATAATTATCTGCTACCTCATATGTTTTGGATTTCGTCATAAATGCCATTTATCAAAAGACAAAAAATGTTAGTTCAAATCATATCTGGAAATAGTAATGCAAAATAACATCAAGGCACATCCATTCTCAAGATTCCAGAGGATAAAATTTTGTTCTGTCCAGTTCACAGCAACTGTATACAGCAACAAGAAACTTTTATTTTTGCTTTTTCAACTTGCTCCGTTGAGAACTTCGAAGCGTGAAACTTCGAACGAGCAACTGGCATTTCAGTTCATACTGACTGATAAAATTCAATCCCAAGTGAGATGTAAACAAGCAGCAGGAAGTGAGGAACTGTTCAAACTCTCGATTCAGTTTGGCAACCAAATATATCATCGATGTTCACGAATTATTCTCTTGTCAGAATAAGAAATCGACTTCGAATCTGTGGAATAACATTGCAACAGTTCTTCTTATCTATAGGACAGAAAGATTTATCTATGATGTCCTTAAATATGATGGTTCGCTTCCTGATATTCTCGAAACTACTAATTCATTCTTGATAGAATTCTGCGTTGAGATGTAGAACGCGATATTCAAGCAGCGTGTGAAGTTTTGTCTAGATTGTTAGAACCATATAGGATGCTATCGAATATTTCAGACCAAGAGTGCCATGTGGCACATCAAATGAAAGCTTTTGTCGAGAAGGCAACAAATAATTTTCGTCACATTTCGAGATGCAGAGTTCAGAAAATTTTCAGTATTCAAAAATTGTGATGGACAAAGTTGAATATATAATGAAATATACAAAACAAATAGATTGAAATATGTATCGATGAAAACACAAGGATCACAGAACACAATTCGTCATTTTTGTTTCACGTAGCAATGCTTATGAGATCCACAAAATTCCCAACAACTGATTTGTCGTAAAACAATGCAAGCTGCATGGAGCGGACCCCGAGCTACCCAGGACATCGAGGATCTTGCAGGAATGGCAACTTCACATCAAGAATTTCGATGTAATGCGTGAAAGCTCCGGCTTGAGCATTCTTCGGATATGATGAAATTCATATTGCTCCATCGAAGGGACTCTCTGTCAGAGCTAGTGCATTCCCTATCTACTTGAGGCACGAATTTCTTCAGAGGCAGGAATTTCAGGCTCTGCTGGCCAGGAGTATCGGCATTGAGGCCAGAAGGCGGAGAGTGGAACCACTGCGCGAAAGTAATTTGCTTGTACTGGCTACTTCCAGTTTCCTGTTTAGGGGGATAATTCCTGGCAATCCAGGAATAAGGAAAATTTGTCAACAGAATTTCAGAAATTCTTGTGAGATTATACCGCTCGGAAAATTAAATTAGGAAATATTTTTGTACATTCTTGTATATGACAATTTTTCACTTGCAAGAAAAAAAAAGAAAAAATACGATATGAAGGTTTTAATTTTCATCAAGTTTTTTCCTCTAAGTATATTCAACTGAAATTTGGCATAGATGTTACAATTAGAGTTAACACCATGCGACAGGCCAATTTTGATCGTAAATCAACTGGATGAAATTTTTTCTTGAATACTATCCTCTGTTTTCCTCGAGAACATTTTTTCGATATGCCTTTCTCAGTTTGAAAAATTGTTTAAAGGAGCTTTGTTGTTATATCAAACCTTATGGTCTCTTGTAGTTTTGTCGTTTTTGCTACCGATTTCAAACAAAAGAACGATCCTCTGGAAATCATCAGAAAAATCACAACTGTCATAGAAATCCAGTGAGTATAAAATAATATCGAAATTATTTAAGTCTGTTGATCTGACGGGCCATGCCTGATGTCCACCTTGTCCACTCAAACTGTTTTCATAATTTTCATTCAAGTACACCCTAGCACACTCTGTATCTCGAAAACGAAACGTTTGCATTCCCGTATTCATAAAACTTTTCTTCATTAAATTATGCTAGAAAACTCCTCTTTTCGTTTGTACTTCCAATTTAGGAACACCCTGTATATTTTCATCTTAATAAAATGGTATACAGATGGTTCCAAAACCGCTACAGGAGCTGGCGCTGGGATTTACGGGTCAAGTACCAAGTGTGCACTATCGTTAGACTCCTGTACAAGCGTCCTTCAAACGGAAATACTCGCAATCGGAAGATGTCTAGATATAAATCTAGAATGAAACTATGAGAAGTGCGATATAGCTATTCATACAGATAGTCAAGCTGCTATTAAAGCACTGAGCTCCTACGTCATTGACTCAAAGCTGATTTGGGAGTGCCGAAACAAACTCAATGAGGTAGGCAAGAAGAATAAGGTCTTTTTAATCTGGGTTCGGGAATCGTAGGAAACGAAGAGGCCAATACACTGGCCAGAAAGAGCGCACAAACGCCGGGGAGGAGGAAGAAACTCCTATTCACTTGGTTACGGAATGCTATGCCATTGCAAGCCAAAGGAAAAAGTGCTTTGGAAAAGAAACTTGTAGAAGTGGGGAGTTATCCTCCTTGAAGCCATCCCAGATAATGGATTTCATCAAATCTCTGGAACTGGAGGGCGAGCTGTAGGAGGCGCGATGATAACAGCTCTGATAGGGGGCACAATAGACCTTAAGGTCGCAGTGAACTGTAACCCCTCTTCACTATAACTATAACTGATATCCCAAATAAATTTCTAACTATAACTATATTTTCATCTTGGAAAACCTTTGTACTTTGCACTGATTTCTCTACTGGCATATGCAATTACTCAAATCTGGAGCACTCTCAGGTGAAACTCCATCAGGTTAGCTTGGATTACTGTTTTCTGCATTTCTCTATTTATATGTCCTATTATTCAAATTAAATGCAAACCTATTCATACAAAAAAGAGGTCCAAACTTCTGTCTGATTCTTATATTTCTTCAAAGAATTGAGTTTCGATCTTGAGTGAATTATTATTCTTGCGATCGAAAGAAAAACTTCATATGAATCCAAGAAGTTCTAATCGTTTTTCACCACCAGTCAGAGTACAAAAGAAAAACTCTACCCTAATAAAAATGGGGGTGAGGAGGTTGGAATCGTCGGAGAAAAGAGGCAGAATCGTTCCAAATCAGAAAAGATATTGCTACAGGGGAATGATTGTGATCAATGCTCGCAAAAGTGGTACTCATTCAAGGCTCAGTATGGCCCGGACTCAGGACGCAGCAGAAAGTAACAATGAAATGAAGTTCCTCTCGAAAGGAAAAACTGAAGTTGAATACTGCTGGCATTTGAAATTATCCGCTAAATAATGAAAATATCAACCTAATAAGGTAGACATGAAGGAGTACACACCACCGACAAGAAAGCTTCCTCAAAAGAATCTTAATCTAAAATCTCTGAAAAGCAACATCTATTTCAAAAAATCAAGAAACAGAATTCGAAAGTGAGAAGAAATTGCATGAAAAAATCCTTTCTTCAATACAGGGTCTTTCAGGAGGAACCTCACCCATATTTATTCGGGAAACTACTGAACGTATTTTCATGAAATTCAGCACTTATAAGTATTTCACGATGCTGATGAAATCTAAAATATTTTCAAGGCATGAGCACCTCCGGTTTTTCCGGAAATGACGTCAACTTCCGTTTTTCAAATTAGAACACCATTTTTTTATTGCAGAAATAGATTCCTTAGAAAATTTCAAGTTATTTTGATGTAACATTTTTCAGTTTTGACTGGAAAATTATCTCTGAGCGGGAAAATTCGAAAAAAAAATCGAAAATAGAGCTCCGCTGAAACAAGAATAACTTCGAGGTTTTTGGATGGAAAATTTTCATTTTTGGGATTTTTCAAGATGTAAGATTGATGTGTCCACTTTAAGAATCGAAATCGCGATTCATGATACAGGGGGTGAAAAAATCTCTTTCAAAGTTAGGGATGACAAAATCGTGAAAAATCTATTTTTTCAAATTAGAACCCCATTTTTTTATGGCAGATATTGAATCTACGTTAAAAAATAATGTGAGTGTATGCATCACACCCTTGTCCTAAAGTGGATATTAACTCAGAAAATATCCATTTTAGGGCAAGGGTGTGATGCATCAGTGGCGGATCCAGCTCTCGAGAAAGGGGGGGGTCACGGTCAGGTGGATTACATACCCGCCAATTGATTTTTTTTATCAAACACAAGATTTGAGGGTTCGTCCAGTCCAGGGGGGGGTCATGACCCCCATGACCCCCCTGGATCCGCGCTTGTGATGCATACACTCACATTATTTTTTAACGTAGATTCAATATCTGCCATAAAAAATGGGGTTCTAATTTGAAAAACGGAAGTTGACGTCATTTCCGGAAAAACCGGAGGTGCTCATGCCTTGTAAAAATTTTAGATTTCATCAGCATCGTGAAATACTTATTAGTGCCGAATTTCATGAAAATACGTTCAGTAGTTTCCCGTATAAATATGGGTGAGGTTCCTCGTGAAAGACCCTATATTGTGGTAAGGTTTTATACAATAACGTTTTCAATGAACTCAGAAAACACTCGCCTACGGCTCGTTCTGAAAACTTCTCGCGCGTGCAAAGGAGTATTGTTGTGTAAATAACACTTATTACATTGCGTACAGATTGGCTTGTACGGTTCTGCATGAAGCCAAGAAGGGTTGGGAACTTGTGAGATGTAATAGAGATAAACGGGGAAATTCACGTGTGAACGGCGTAGCTACGTGTCTACCGATTTTCCTTTTTCGCCCTCCGTGAGTGTGTTTTATGTTCGCCATCGCTGCCTACATATTCGAGCAAGGCCCAAACATATCCCCGAGCCAACGATCGACTGCTCGTATTTATCGTTGAAATTTTTGCGCTAACTTCTGCGAAGATTTGAGCCAGCTACGTAAGTCTTCATTTTGTTCGGAGATAGACGATGTACGTATTCCACCGAAAAGTAAATTTAGGAATCCCCGAGGATCAGAACTGTCGTATAATTTTCTATTGTGCTCACTTATCAAGAGAAACTGACTAACGCAAGAATTTATCTATGCGGGAGCATGGTGCTGGCAAAAGTTTCCTCACTTTAGGAGTTTGAAACAATTGTGGAAGAAGGTAACACATGTTTTGATAACGCAAGTAGTCCTTATTATACACTCATCGGCAATTTCCAAGAGATCTACAAGAAAGTCCGAGACAGCATATCCTCATATCCTAAGGATACCTACAAAATCAAGTTTTTTTTCGAGAAAGTTTATTGACAATATTCACAATTCAATTCAGATCAAAATCGTTTCTTACTCTATACGATTACTTATGTTATGGATCCGGAGTGGTGATAGGTTTAATAAAATCATTCCAATGATGAATTATGCACCATATAGTCGTAGGGCTACATAGCCCATCAAGTCTACGGAATCTAACTACAAATCTGATGTGATTTGGTTTGTAAAGTTTTTGAAAACCGACACTTCTTCGATCTTTCCTTATCAACTGAAACTCCTATTCTGTTTGTTGCCTTTCTTCAATGTGAAGACCTCATTTTTACACAGCCTACTTATCTACTCTTTCATTTACAATATTCAAAAAAGTGAAATAAACATTATTAAAGAAAAAACGTCTCATATTTCTAAAATTTAATTTGGATCAATTGGAATTGTGGGACAAATCTATTGGATCAAATGGACATTCATTTATCGATTTTCTCAGGAAGGTGTTCTGTTGATGCCAATCAGTAATATTTCCTGTCAAAAACGACCGTTATCAAAATCAAAATGGTGCTGTATGTTTTAGATTTATTGCGTGCATTAATTGCTCTTGATACTTCTGAAATGATCAAGTATATGAATCCCTTCCAAAATTCTATTTCAAGGAAGGAATTTCTTTGTTACCCTCGCCTCCACCATTTTGCATCTCATATAGGTCTTGATTTTTTGAGTTGAATATTTTTAGGAGATCATTGTTTTTACGGACACAACATAATAATTGAAGAGAAAACAATGAAAAGTTCTTTTCATTACATATTTTCAAATTACCAAAATCTTTATCTTCAAAAAGTTCTGTTAAAAAATTAAATATGGATTGCAAGTTTTACTTATTCGAAAGAACAAAAGGAAATTGCCAAAATATTCAGGTCTTGGTAGGAGAAAACCCACAAAATGCTATTTTTGAATTCTTCAACCCTTTCGAAGAAAAGAAGTCGTTTTGCAACTTTAATTATCAAAGAATTTAAGAGAAAAGTACGAATATGCAATATGTAGAACGCTAACACTGTGAAGCTTTGAATATCGGTCGCCAAACCATTTTTCAAGCAACAATGAAAATATGTAATACGGCCTGTGTAAAAGGTAACGAACAAAATTTCCATCATCTGTATAAACCATTTCATAGAAAAAGACTAGAACAGGTCAAGTTATAAATACGTTGGTGTTAATATTAGGGGAGACTTGGGCAAGACGGGGTACCGGTGTGAGATGGGGTAGATGAGCTCCTGACCTTTCAGAAGCTGCAACCTAGCGTAGAGTGCCAGTAATAATAGTAGGGAATAGTTAAGAAAACTTTCAATAAGTGGGGGCCAGTTTGACTGAACAGTTTGTCATTTACGCATGTTTTTGTGTCAAATGTTTCCGATTTCATCATAAAGTAGTTTTAATCAGAGCCAGATTACTATTGATTAGAGGTTAGCCACAACAACTGGTCAGACTGAATAATATATTATTGTAAAGTGTATTCATAAACCATTCATTTTCATACGTTCTCAAATCTCTTAGTTTAATCGTAACCTGAAACGAACCACTTAATGCCAAAAAAGTATAAGTGGGGCAAGATGGGGATATATCAATGGGTCATGATGGGGTGTATACCATCTTATTCCATCAATGTTATCCTAATATGGTATTTTCTTCCCTCCGAATGAGCTTCAAGTAGAACTTATTTAAAGTCATAAAAAGAAATTAAGAAAAAGCAAAATTTAGCAAAAAGATTTGTTCAAACGAATAAATCTTATAACAAACAGAGTAAGACCTTGCAAGACACATCAAAACATGATGAGAGCAAGCAAGAAAATAAGAAAGCTCAAGTAAAGTGACAAAAACCAGTCCTAAGCGTAAACGGAGCAGCTCTTTCTCATCGGAAGCATCAGACGCAGAATGTCTGTACTGCGGTTATTTATACTCAGAATCTTCTGAAGGTTGGATTCAGTTTTCCATGTATCAACGGTGGGCTCACTGCTTTTGTGCAGGAGAGGAAGATGAAGATGACGAAACAGTTCATGTTTGTGGACATTGCCAGTGACTAACCCCATCATGCTCCGTACTTACCCCATCTTACCCCACCAGGTGGGGTAGAATGAAGTTTTGTTCGGTAAACGGAAAATTATTATTAATAATACATACCTTTAAAGAAGTTTATTTTTTCATGCTGAAATTTATTCACTTTTTATGTACAATTACATCTTTTAAAGTTCAATTCATGAATCTGAGTTTTTTATTATTTTATTCACCTCTAAATGTTAAGTACCCCATCTTACCCCACTCTCCCTACCCAGAACGGAATTCTCGATAACGCAAAAAAGGAAACAAATATCCAGGACAGAAAAGCATTTTAAGGGAACAGAAAATCATCAAAGAGAATAAACACCGGATATACAACACAATAGTTAAGAGTATCGTAACGTATAGATGTGAAGTATGGCCATTGAACAAAGATTAATTAAATCTGTAGAAGCCCAGAAATGGACTATTGCTTTTTGTCAAGGAAAGGCCTAAGAGCTTTCGTTTACATTAAAAACCCCTTCAATTTTCGACAAAAATCAATCGTTAAATGCTCTAGTAATCATTCGGTAACACCCTGTATATATTTGTTGATCAAGGTTGATATTCAGAAGAAAATAAACAGAGAAGATATTTTCGTTTCCAATCATAGTATCTTTCTTGCGATGAGTCTCAGGGTTTCATTCTTCATGACGCTTTTTATCTATTTCGCATCGAAAAGGATTTTTGTCAAAATACAGACATAAAGAATGGCTTTGAGATAGACGCAAAACACGTAAACTTTGGTTGAAAAGGAGACATATTTTGATTGCAGTAGACACCACTAAAAAAACATCCCTCACGAAGAGTGGCCCACATTTTGCGCGGACAACTATAAGGACTATTTGAAATTTGCTTTTTACACATGTTTATTCCGCGTTGAATTTAAATATTGAGAATGTATTCGTAAGGATGTTTTTCGAACTTTATTTAAATGTGTTGCGAGTAATATTTCTTTTTATTTTCAAATGGCAATTCTCTAATATTCTGGATGTTTTCTCCATACACAAGTGCAAACAACGAGCCAACTCAACTCATATTTCACTGCAAGGAAATACTGAAGAAGCTCAATAACACACATCCCAGCCAACCATATATCAGTTCATGGCCACTGCACGTCTTCCGGAGAGGAATATTGCCAGAAATGCATTAGGGAAGCCGCTCTTCCACCAGATCTATTCACCAGGGACCAAGGTGGAGATGGGACTTTGGAAAGTCCTTATACGTGTGAAAAAGCATAAAGGAGATTAACGTCCTTGCCATAAAAATTTTCCGCCAGAACTTCCGAAAATTAGGACAATAGATTATCTAATAACCAGGCACGGTTTTCGACTGGCAAGATATTCCCACGGACCTCGAAGAAGTAGACAATCGCCGTTTACCTCCGTAAATTACCGTCGGAACTCCTCGGTTTCTTTCGTATTCTTTCCGGGATTCAATTCGAGATATAATGCACCTGTTGTAGTGGAATATCAGGAGAAATATGAGACCTTTTGTACCACACGTCTCTGAAATTCATGATAAACGACCCCGCTCTTTTACAGGCCACGTCTGGAGTTTCAGTCGCCCGGATTTCTGTATGGGTATGGGTTTCATTTCAGTTCTTTGACGAAACTCGTCGTCATTCTTGGAATACCTCGCAAAGCCGAAATGAAATTGTGATTAACTCTGTATTTGTTGTCGAAGGTTAAATTGAGTGAGGGGGTGATGGGACACTGATTTGCTTCTCATGAAGGAGATTTTTCATCATGATGTTGCTCTCTCGCAATTCTTCAGGTTCAAAATCGCAATATTGATGATTATTAAAAGCACAAAAGCTTTTGAAGCTTCAATCGAATAACGATTCTGAGCTGTTTTCCAGACGTGTTGATTATTGTTGAATGAATGAAAATTATCTAGGGAGTCGAAATTTCAAATCGTCAGAGCTCCCGTTTCTTTGGTCGCATCCATATGAGACTTGTAAAATAATAGTAGGCATTGTTCAAAGCATATAAAGAATACCATCGATTTCGAAAATCCCAAATTTTTGGGTGAAAATTGCATAAGGGATAAGACCATGTTTGCCATCAACACGAATTCCTTAGATAATCTTACAGTGTTATTCAATCCATAATGTCTTCAACCGATTCGAGTCCTTAAGAACACCCAATTTGGTGATCCACATCACCCATACTTTGAGTGCTCTGAGCTTCGGAATAAAACTCGTAAATAAAATATCGAAAAAATTAAAACGAAATAATTCATTAGTTATGAGGGCTACATGGACGATTTTGGTATCAAAATATAGGTTTTCGAGGTCGCTCCATTCAATAAAAGACTTTCCAGAGCCCTTACTCTAATGGTTTAGATTTTTACCTGCGAAATGGTATTTTTCGAAAAATTGGAAATTTCAAATCGTCATAGCTCCCGTTTCTTTAGTCGCATCCACATGAGGGTTGTATATTGTTAATCAGCATTGTCCAAAGTATCTCTATGAACAATTAAATCGATTTCGAAAATCCCAAATTTTGGGGTCAAAAATGCATAAGGGGTAAGACCCCCTAAAAACACCATATTTGCCATCAACACGGATTCCCTGGAAAATCTAACAGTGTTATTCAATCGATAATGTCTTCAACCCTTTCGAGTCTTTCTGAATACCTAATTTGGTGATCCACATCACCCATACTTTGAGTGCTCTGAGCTTCAGAACAAAACTCGAAAATGAAATATCGAAAAAATTAAAACGGAATAATTCATTAGTTATGAGGGCTACGTGGACGATTTTGGTATCAAAATGTAGGTTTTCGAGGTCACTCTATTCAATAAAAGACTTTTCAGAGCCCTTACTATCATTATTTCGATTTTCACCTGCGAAATGGTATTTTTCGAAAAATTAGAAATTTTAAATCGTCATAGCTCCCGTTTCTTTGGTCGCATCCACATGAGGGTTTTATATTGGTAATCAGCATTGTCCAAAGTGTCTCTATAAACAATAAAATCGATTTCGAATATTCAAAATTTTTGGGTCAAAAATGCATAAGGGGTAAGACCCCTTAAAAACACCATTTTTTTCCATCAACACGAATTCCCTGGAAAATCTAACAGTGTTATTTAATCTATTAGATGTCAAGGCTTACTCAGTTGAAAAACTGATTGAAATTTGTGGTGTCAGATTGACGAAATTGAGAATTTTAATTGTTTCCATTTACAGACCGCCATCTGGTAATATATCGGAGTTCATGGATGTTTTGACAAGAGTACTTGAATTGTGTCTGGAATCATACCCGACTGACAGGATGTTTGTTTCAGGTGACTTTAACATAGATCTTGAAAAGAACTCGAAGGAACGACAGAAACTCGTTGAGGTCTTGAAAATGTTCGACTTGGATAGGATGTTTTCCGAGCCGTCGCGTGTAACAGACATATCAAGCTCATGCATAGATAACATTTTTTCCAACATTAGCATCGGCCCTGACGAAAGATTTACTTTTCAGCCCCACCTTTCCGACCATATGGCCCAAATTTTGAGGTTCCCAATAGAGAACTTGGAACCTGAAAGGAAAAAATACGAATTTGTACGGGAATTCAATGAAGAAAATACACATCAATTCCTTGACTACATAAAAACCGAGGACTGGTCGAGAACATTTTCGGATAGTGCGGTATTCCAGTTTACAAGTTTCCACGACCGCTTGTTGAATATTTTCCGGATGTGTTTTCCTGAAAGGAGGATAAGAGTTGACAAAAAGAAGAAATTCTTCGAGAGTCAGGAAATGGCAGCAATGAGAAATAGATTGGAGGCAGCTGACACTATAGCGAAAGTTCGAAAAGATCAAGACAGCAAACAACTTTACGAGTCCTTGAAGAAATCTTTTCGAAACGAAATAAGGGAAGCGGTGAAGAAGAGAAATGCTGATAAACTGTCGACATCTAACAACCGAATTCAAACCATGTGGAAATTGATACGTCAGGAAACGAATAAAAATGGACCAAGGATAGGAAATAATATCACAGCAGATCAGATGAATGCCTACCTAGCCTCTATACTCTATAGGGACAAAAATCAGCGGTCATACCAGCCTTTCTACACAGGACTCAGAAGAGTTACTTAAAGGAAAACATGAGTCAGTCCAGGAGTCCATGTTTTTGTTCCCCATATCAGAATTGGAAATATTGAACGTGTCAAATGATCTCAAAAGTAAGAATTCACGTGATATTTATGGCATGTCTGTCGCAATTTTGAAAAAAATTGTTCCTTTGCTCCTCACACCTTTATGCAAAATATTAAATGACTGCATAACGCAAGAGATCTTTCCTGAAGAACTCAAAACAGCTAGGGTTTGTCCTATTTTTAAGAAGGGTGATGCAGAAGACGTATCAAATTATAGGCCCATATCAATTTTGCCAGCTTTATCGAAAATATTCGAGATGATTCTGAAGAACCGTCTTGTGGATTTCTTGAAGAAACATTCGATAATTCACAACTCCCAGCATGGTTTCAGACAAGGTAAATCGACGATAACAGCTATGATCGAGGTGCTCGAAGAAATTATAAACGCCTATGAAGATAAGGAAGAGGCAGAACTTACATGTGTGGACCTGAGCAAGGCATTCGACACCGTGAACCATGAAATCCTGCTCAATAAGCTCCATCACTACGGAATCAGAGGGAAAACTAATGGTATATTCAGATCCTATCTCACAAAGAGGAAGCAGGCGGTCCAATTTGCTGGAGCAATGTCTGGATTCAGGGACGTGGGGATTGGTGTCCCGCAGGGTTCCATACTGGGGCCGGTGCTGTTCATCTTGTATATGAACGATCTGTTTCGGAATGTGCGCTCGGATGGAACGTGTTGTTACGCTGATGATACTGTTTTCGTCAGCAGGTCGGGATCTCACCAAGAACTCCTGAGAAAGTCGATTAGAGCGGAGGGGGATGCACGCTCGTGGTTTTCAGCCAACGGCTTAGTCTTCAATGCAGACAAAACCCAAAAATTAATTTTTACAAACAAAAACCCGAATGAAGACTCTATACTCTACCTGGGACTGCACTTTCAGTCTTCCCTAAGCTGGACTACACACATTGACAAACTCTGCAAGAAGCTCTCAACTGCGATATTTGTGATACGTCGTATGGGAGAGATAGCTGACCAAACAACAGCAAAACATTCCTACTACTCTGCGTTCCATAGTGTTGCTATATATGGTATAATTCTCTGGGGGCAGAGTAGTCAAGCAGAAAGGGTCCTCATAAAACAGAAGAAGGCTCTGAGAACATTGTTCCATATGCGAAGTACGGAAAGCTGTAGAGAGGTTTTTAAAAGAGAAGGCATACTCACCATCACCTCTGTCTTCATATTAACTTGTGTAGAATACGTCCATGCCAACAGAAAGAAATACACAAAACACTCGCACTTTCATTCCTACAACACCCGGGATAAAAATAAATATGCTCTGCCCCGTCTTCGGATAAAAAAGGAGGAACTGGGTCCAAATTTTTTGGGTCTAAAATTCTATAACAGATTACCGGATGAAATAAAGAGCCTGGAGGGGGTGCAGTTTCATAGGAGAGTAAAAAAGCTATTATTAGAAAACACCATTTATTATTGGCATGAATTCCTCGACTGATTTCTTATATACTCGCAATATTTAAGTGTCTATTGTGTCAATTTTTGGTCTGTGTCATATTTTTAGAAATTGTTTCATATACATTGTTTCAAATATTTTTAATATTTTTAAATTTTTTGAATTTTTATGTGCTTGTATACCTTCAAAGGTTTACAGCTGTACATATTCTTATTTGACGTGTCATGTAATCATTTTGATGACAATAAATGAATGTTGAATGTTGATAATGTCTTCAACCTATTCGAGTCGTTCAGAATGCCCAAATTGGTGTTCTATATCACCCATACTTTGAGTGCTCTGAGCTTCAGAACAAAACTCGAAAATGTAATATCGAAAAAATTAAAACGAAATAATTCATTAGTTATGATGGCTACATGGACGATTTTGGTATCAAGATGTAGGTTTTCGAGGTCGCTCTATTCAATAAAAGACTTTCCAGAGCCCTTACTATGATGTTTTAGATTTTCACCTGCGAAATGCTATTTTTCGAAAAATTGGAAATTTCAAATCGTCAAAGCTCCCGTTTCTTTGGTCGCACCCACATGAGGGTTGTATATTGTTAATCAGCATTGTCCAAAGTGTCGCTATAAACAATAAAATCGATTTCGAAAATCCCAAATTTTTGGGTCAAAAATGCATAAGGGGTAAGACCACCTAAAAACACCATATTTGCCATCAACACGAATTCCCTGGAAAACCTAACAGTGTTATTCAATCCAAAATGTATCCAACCCATTCGAATCTTTCAGAATACCCAATTTGGTGATCCATATCACCCATACTTTGAGTGCTATGAGCTTCAGAACAAAACTCGAAAATGAAAAATGGAAAAAATTAAAACGAAATAATTCATTAATTATGAGAGCTACATGGACGATTTTGGTATCAAAATGTAGGTTTTCGAGGTCGCTCGATTCAATGAAAGACTTTTCAGAGCCCTTACTATCATTATTTCGATTTTCACCTGCGAAATGGTATTTTTCGAAAAATTAGAAATTTTAAATCGTCATAGCTCCCGTTTCTTTGGTCGCATCCACATGAGGGTTTTATATTGGTAATCAGCATTGTCCAAAGTATCTCTATAAACAATAAAATCGATTTCGAATATTCAAAATTTTTGGGTCAAAAATGCATAAGGGGTAAGACCCCTTAAAAACACCATTTTTTTCCATCAACACGAATTCCCTGGAAAATCTAACAGTGTTATTTAATCGATAATGTCTTCAACCTATTCGAGTCGTTCAGAATGCCCAAATTGGTGTTCTATATCACCCATACTTTGAGTGCTCTGAGCTTCAGAACAAAACTCGAAAATGTAATATCGAAAAAATTAAAACGAAATAATTCATTAGTTATGATGGCTACATGGACGATTTTGGTATCAAGATGTAGGTTTTCGAGGTCGCTCTATTCAATAAAAGTCTTTCCAGAGCCCTTACTATGATGTTTTAGATTTTAACCTGCGAAATGCTATTTTTCGAAAAATTGGAAATTTCAAATCGTCAAAGCTCCCGTTTCTTTGGTCGCATCCACATGAGGGTTGTATATTGTTAATCAGCATTGTCCAAAGTGTCGCTATAAACAATAAAATCGATTTCGAAAATCCCAAATTTTTGGGTCAAAAATGCATAAGGGGTAAGACCACCTAAAAACACCATATTTGCCATCAACACGAATTTCCTGGAAAACCTAACGGTGTTATTCAATCCAAAATGTATCCAACCCATTCGAATCTTTCAGAATACCCAATTTGGTGATCCATATCACCCATACTTTGAGTGCTATGAGCTTCAGAACAAAACTCGAAAATGAAAAATGGAAAAAATTAAAACGAAATAATTCATTAATTATGAGAGCTACATGGACGATTTTGGTATCAAAATGTAGGTTTTCGAGGTCGCTCGATTCAATGAAAGACTTTTCAGAGCCCTAACTAGCATAGTTTAGATTTTCACCTGTCAAATGGCATTTTTTTCAAAAAACCAGAATTTCAAACCGTCATAGCTCCCGTTTCTTTGGTCACAACCACATATGGCTTGTATATTGTTGATCAGCATTGTTCAAAGTATCTCTTCAAACAATAAAATCGACTTCGAAAATCCTAACTTTTTGGGTCAAAAATGCATAAGGGGTAAGACCCCCTAAAAACACCATATTTGCCATCAACACGAATTCCCTGGAAAATCTAACAGAGTAATTCAATCGATAATGTCTCCAACCCATTCGAATCTTTCAGAAAACCCAATTTGGTGATCAATATCACCCATACTTTGAGTGCTATGAACTTCAGAACAAAACTCGAAAATGAAATATGGAAAAAAATTAAAACGAAATATTTCATTAATTTTGAGAGCTACATGGACGATTTTGGTATCAAAATGTAGGTTTTCGATGTCGCTCTATTCAATGAAAGACTTTCCAGAGCCCTAACTAGCATGGTTTAGATTTTCACCTGTCAAATGGCATTTTTTCAAAAAATCGGAATTTCAAACCGTCATAGCTCCCGTTTCTTTGGTCACAACCACATGTGGCTTGTATATTGTTAATCAGCATTGTTCAAAGTATCTCTTCAAACAATAAAACCGACTTCGAAAATCCCAACTTTTTGGGTCAAAAATGCATAAGGGGTAAGACCCCCTAAAAACACCATATTTGCCATCAACACGAATTCCCTGGAAAATCTAACAGTGTAGTTCAATCGATAATGTCTCCAACCCATTCGAATCTTTCAGAATACCCAATTTGGTGATCCATATCACCCATACTTTGAGTGCTATGAGCTTCAGAACAAAACTCGAAAATGAAATATGGAAAAAATTAAAACGAAATAATTCATTTATTATGAGAGCTACATGGACGATTTTGGTATCAAAATGTAGGTTTTCGAGGTCGCTCTATTCAATGAAAGACTTTCCAGAGCCCTAACTAGCATAGTTTAGATTTTCACCTGTCAAATGGCATTTTTATCAAAAAATCGGAATTTCAAACCGTCATAGCTCCCGTTTCTTTGGTCACAACCACATGTGGCTTGTATATTGTTGATCAGCATTGTTCAAAGTATCTCTTCAAAAAATAAAATCGACTTCGAAAATCCTAACTTTTTGGGTCAAAAATGCATAAGGGGTAAGACCCCCTAAAAACACCATATTTGCCATCAACACGAATTCCCTGGAAAATCTAACAGTGTAATTCAATCGATAAAGTCTCCAACCCATTCGAATCTTTCAGAAAACCCACTTTGGTGATCAATATCATCCATACTTTGAGTGCTATGAGCTTCAGAACAAAACTCGAAAATGAAATATGGAAAAAATTAAAACGAAATATTTCATTAATTATGAGAGCTACATGGACGATTTTGGTATCAAAATGTAGGTTTTCGATGTCGCTCTATTCAATGAAAGACTTTCCAGAGCCCTAACTAGCATGGTTTAGATTTTCACCTGTCAAATGGCATTTTTTCAAAAAATCGGAATTTCAAACCGTCATAGCTCCCGTTTCTTTGGTCACAACCACATGTGGCTTGTATATTGTTAATCAGCATTGTTCAAAGTATCTCTTCAAACAATAAAACCGACTTCGAAAATCCCAACTTTTTGGGTCAAAAATGCATAAGGGGTAAGACCCCCTAAAAACACCATATTTGCCATCAACACGAATTCCCTGGAAAATTTAACAGTGTAGTTCAATCGATAATGTCTCCAACCCATTCGAATCTTTCAGAATACCCAATTTGGTGATCCATATCACCCATACTTTGAGTGCTATGAGCTTCAGAACAAAACTCGAAAATGAAATATGGAAAAAAATTAAAACGAAATATTTCATTAATTATGAGAGCTACATGGACGATTTTGGTATCAAAATGTAGGTTTTCGATGTCGCTCTATTCAATGAAAGACTTTTCAGAGCCCTAACTAGCATGGTTTAGATTTTCACCTGTCAAATGGCATTCTTTCAAAAAATCGGAATTTCAAACCGTCATAGCTCCCGTTTCTTTGTTCACATCCACATGTGGCTTGTATATTGTTGATCAGCATTGTTCAAAGTATCTCTTCAAACAATAAAATCGACTTCGAAAATCCTAACTTTTTGGGTCAAAAATGCATAAGGGGTAAGACCCCCTAAAAACACCATATTTGCCATCAACACGAATTCCCTGGAAAATCTAACAGTGTAATTCAATCGATAATGTCTCCAACCCATTCGAATCTTTCAGAAAACCCAATTTGGTGATCAATATCACCCATACTTTGAGTGCTATGAGCTTCAGAACAAACCTCGAAAATGAAATATGGAAAAAAATTAAAACGAAATATTTCATTAATTATGAGAGCTACATGGACGATTTTGGTATCAAAATGTAGGTTTTCGATGTCGCTCTATTCAATGAAAGACTTTCCAGAGCCCTAACTAGCATGGTTTAGATTTTCACCTGTCAAATGGCATTTTTTCAAAAAATCGGAATTTCAAACCGTCATAGCTCCCGTTTCTTTGGTCACAACCACATGTGGCTTGTATATTGTTAATCAGCATTGTTCAAAGTATCTCTTCAAACAATAAAACCGACTTCGAAAATCCCAACTTTTTGGGTCAAAAATGCATAAGGGGTAAGACCCCCTAAAAACACCATATTTGCCATCAACACGAATTCCCTGGAAAATCTAACAGTGTAGTTCAATCGATAATGTCTCCAACCCATTCGAATCTTTCAGAATACCCAATTTGGTGATCCATATCACCCATACTTTGAGTGCTATGAGCTTCAGAACAAAACTCGAAAATGAAAGATGGAAAAAATTAAAACGAAATAATTCATTTATTATGAGAGCTACATGGACGATTTTGGTATCAAAATGTAGGTTTTCGAGGTCGCTCTATTCAATGAAAGACTTTCCAGAGCCCTAACTAGCATAGTTTAGATTTTCACCTGTCAAATGGCATTTTTATCAAAAAATCGGAATTTCAAACCGTCATAGCTCCCGTTTCTTTGGTCACAACCACATGTGGCTTGTATATTGTTGATCAGCATTGTTCAAAGTATCTCTTCAAACAATAAAATCGACTTCGAAAATCCTAACTTTTTGGGTCAAAAATGCATAAGGGGTAAGACCCCCTAAAAACACCATATTTGCCATCAACACGAATTCCCTGGAACATCTAACAGTGTAATTCAATCGATAATGTCTCCAACCCATTCGAATCTTTCAGAAAACCCACTTTGGTGATCAATATCACCCATACTTTGAGTGCTATGAGCTTCAGAACAAAACTCGAAAATGAAATATGGAAAAAATTAAAACGAAATATTTCATTAATTATGAGAGCTACATGGACGATTTTGGTATCAAAATGTAGATTTTCGATGTCGCTCTATTCAATGAAAGACTTTCCATAGCCCTAACTAGCATGGTTTAGATTTTCACCTGTCAAATGGCATTTTTTCAAAAAATCGGAATTTCAAACCGTCATAGCTCCCGTTTCTTTGGTCACAACCACATGTGGCTTGTATATTGTTAATCAGCATTGTTCAAAGTATCTCTTCAAACAATAAAACCGACTTCGAAAATCCCAACTTTTTGGGTCAAAAATGCATAAGGGGTAAGACCCCCTAAAAACACCATATTTGCCATCAACACGAATTCCCTGGAAAATCTAACAGTGTAGTTCAATCGATAATGTCTCCAACCCATTCGAATCTTTCAGAATACCCAATTTGGTGATCCATATCACCCATACTTTGAGTGCTATGAGCTTCAGAACAAAACTCGAAAATGTAATATGGAAAAAATTAAAACGAAATAATTCATTGATTACGAGAGCTACATGGACGATTTTGGTATCAAAATGTAGGTTTTAGAGGTCGCTCTATTCCATTAAAGACTTTTCAAAGCCCTCACTATTATGGTTTAGATTTTCACCTGCGAAATGGAATTTTTTCAAAAAATCGAAATTTCAAATCGTCATAGCTCCCGTTTCTTTAATCGCATCCACATGAGACTTGCATTATATTAATCGGCATTGTCCCAAGTATCCCTATAAAGAAGAACATCGATTTCCAATCTCCCAAATTTTCATGTGAAAAATGCATAAGGAGCAAGACTCTCTAAAAACACCATACTTGCCAACAACACGTATTCCCCGGAAAATCCAACAAAGTTATTCAATCGATATTCAATTGATTCTAAATTGACGGAACAAAATTACTCAAGAACAAAGTAAATTAGCAACCTACCATTACAAAATTGACTTCAAGTGAAAGGAATTATACTAAAAGGTGAGATAATTGCATCTTGACCGTAATAAAACGAAGAGAAAAAGATGAAATATGTCAAAGTCTACAAAAATTAGGTGTTATATCAACAATAAAAAAAACAAATTTATCGAGAACAACGACAAGTCTCTTTGATCTAACCTAACTTTCGAAACGAACAAACAAAATAAACAAAGAAAATAAAAATCTGAAAGTAATATTGGATGTCTTATCAACTTAACACTTAAGTTAATGTGGACTTTGACGTATACTGGGTGAGTCAGAGACTCACCCTGTATGCTTGTTGATTGTAATTGGGAAAAGATGCAAAACAAGTCATACACCGAAAACAAATATATAAAGCCTGAATATGAAATAATGAAACAGTGAGACAATAAAGAAATAACGACATGAATATCTATTCTTTTTTGCACCAAAGTAATAAACTTCGGAATCGAGTTCAACCAATCCAAGATCCCCTGCTCCATGGAATCAAACGAAATATCATTTCTGCGTTATTCAAATCAACATTCCTCCTCCCGCCGTTCCCGCCTAATGCCAAAAGTCTAAGATATGCAAATATCATTCCTTTCATTATTCGGTCGGGACAAATCCACATTTTCATGTAATATCAAGTCGCGACAAAAAGATCCGACGGAGGTAGGGAATTACTTCGTTAGCCAGCTTCGGAAAGGCGGCTCAACCCGCATAAAAAGTATTCGCTTTCTCGGGGAATTGTATACAAACTTAAATTTCCAAACATGCAAATGTGCCATCTTATTTCGGATGTAGATGCCATTCATAAAAAGTTCGAATTCATATCGAGGGGGTGAACAAGGGCGGAATTTATTGAGGAAGTACGGAAAAGCATTCTTTCTTTCGCCCTTAAACTCGATATTTGCAGCATTCCATAATCCGAATGAATGTTCATTTGCTGTTTCATTCCCATACTCACCCGGCTCATTCACCATTTTGTAACATGTATCAAAACCGTTTGTCTGATGACATGTTATAATTACAACGTTATGTCATTCAATTTTGATGACATAAGGAAGCTCAGTATACTAATTGGTCCCACAATTAATTCAATATGGTACTAAGTATCGGGTGTTTTTTTAGAGTGATAGAATTTTGTTAGTTATTAGGGATAACTGTGATTCGACATCAAAAGGTAAAAGCCATGTTGTTTTGACATTTCTGTTCAGTCAGCATTGAAAAATCATCATGGAAAGACTCACGACGCAACAACGTTTACAAATTGTTGAAATTTATTTTTAAAATCCGTATTCTATTCGCCAAATTTACTTCAAGAAGTTTATAGTTTACGTAATCGTCCATCAGAGCAGCTTATTCGTCGAACTATCGATAGATTTCGAACAACACTTTCTCTACTCGATGCAACAACAACAACAAGAGAAGGAACTGTACGTATAGAAGAAAATATCGCTTTTGTAAGTGACAGTGTAAATGAAGATCCAAATTTGTCTATTCGTCGACGTTCACAATAAGTTGCACTCTGTACATCCACCACATGGAACATTTTGCGTGTAGATCTTGGTCTACACCCATAGAAGATCCAACTGGTTCAAGAACTTAAGCCACTTGACCATAATAAGCGTTGTTTGTTTGCTGAATGGGCCCTAGAACATCTTGAAGTTGATCCACTCTTTTATCGAAAAATTGTGTTTAGTGATGAAGCTCATTTCTGGTTGAACTGCTTCATAAAAAGCGAAATTGGTATATGAGTGAAAACAATCCCCAAGAAGTTCTGCAGGTTCCATTGCACCCTGAAAAATGCACTGTATTGTGTACTTTACACGCTGGAAGCATCATCGGTCCATATTTCTTCAAAAACACAGTGATTGGTGCTCTTTAAATATCGATGATGCATGATTACTCCCCTCAAAATTTGAATTGTATCGATCCAGAAGTGTTCTGGTTTCAACAAGATGGTGCACACCTCATGCTGCTACCGTAACGAATGATTAATTGAAAAAAAGTTGGCGATAACATTATTTCGAGAAATGGTCCAGTTAATTGGGCTTTAATATCATGCGACATAACTATACAGTGATCATGACATCGAAAAGAGTATATAGTTATAGTTATAGTAAAAAGGGGTTATAGTTCACTGCGACCTTAAGGTCTATTGTGCCCCCTGACAGAGCTGTTATCATCGCGCCTCCTACAGCTCGCCCTCCAGTTCCAGAGATTTGATGAAATCCAGAATCTGGGACGGCTTCAAGGAGGATAACTTCCCACTTCTACAAGTTTCTTGTCCAAAGCACCCCTTCCTTTGGCTTGTAATGGCATAGCATTCCGTAACCAGGTGAATAGGAGTTTCTTCCTCCTCCCCACAAAATCTACACTCATCAGTGTCTGATAAACCCATTCTCAACAAATGCTTTTTCAGGCGACAATGTCCTGTGAAAAAGCCAGTGAGTAGGTGAAGTTGGTTTTTACTGAGATCCAGATATTTTTTGGATCAAGCAGTTTCAAAGTTCCGGAGGAACTTTCTGGAGTGATCCATCCCTGGGAGATTCCGCCAGAGTTTTCCTCTTTCGGTTTTCTCCTTCAGCCTAAACTCCTTCTTGTAGGTGCATTTTCCTATACCACAGAAGGGTTCTGGGCCAGTGAGTGGCGTTTGTGCGCTCTTTCTGGCCAGTGCATTGGCCTCTTCGTTTCCTACGATTCCCGAATGACCGGGAACCCAGATTAAAAAGACCTTATTCTTCTTGCCTACCTCATTGAGTTTGTTTCGGCACTCCCAAATCAGCTTTGAGTCAATGACGTAGGAGCTCAGTTCTTTAATGGCAGCTTGACTATCTGTATGAATAACTATATCGCACTTCTGATAGTTTCTTTCTAGATTCTAGATCGAAAAGTGTAAGTGAAGGTCTAAATTAATCTGAATTTCAAAAAGGACATAAACTTTTCAACTGTGATACTTTTACCAAACACGAATTTCAATTTTCTGATCACCCTCAACCTTCATTTCATAAATTTCGAATTTGGAATCAAGTAAAGGCGAGAGACCTCACTTCCTTGAAGTTCTCATAATTCATCGGCAAAAGCGAGAATATGGGTTTCCCACATATAACACTCACAAGTTGAAATCATAAATATTTGAAAGGGGTGCAAGAGAACAAAGGTGTTCCTATGAATGAACAACAACACCCTCTACTCCTTTAGCGCGATTTCCTTTTCAGAAACGATGCCAACTGACTTGAAAACGTGTTAGTTTCATGGTTTTAGTGTTTGTTATTTATCGATTGTTCGGAGTGCTTACTGAGCGGTATTTTATGTCATGAGTTCTTTGATAAAACATGACGAATAGCTCTGTATCCTATTTCAGAAGCTACGCCGAGACTTCAATGTTGTACAATTTATTGAGGTTATAAATTCTACCTTGAATACTTTAGACGCAGAAATATAGTTCTAGCGGAAGCCTTTCATAACAGTTTACTTCTTTTTTGTTTCATGATCAGTGAGAGCGATAAAACAGGGCATCAGGGGGTTCAATTTGTCATCTTATATTTGAAAGTCTTTCAAAATATGCAGTTTTTTCCGAAACAATTATGTGATGAAGATAAAACGGATTATGTTCATCCAATACATGAGAGTTTTCCAATAATTGGAATAAGTTAAGAACTCAAGCCGGTCGATCACCAACAACGTCATGTCTTTGCTGAATGGGTCCTTGAAATGCATGAAAATGTTCCGTAATTCCATCGAAAAATCATCTTGAGTGATGAGGCCTCTTTCCACCTCGATGGCTTCATCAACAAAAAAAATTGTCGCATCTGGGGCTCGAAAAACCCAGTTGTTATTGTTGAAAAGCCTCTCTATCCTCAACGTGAGACTGTTGGGTGCGCTTTATTGTCTTGTGGGGTCATTGGACCTTAGTTTGGATCGCACAATCAAGAGATTAATATTGGTTTTTAAAGGACGGAATTGGCTGATATTAATCTGGACAACGAGATCTTGTGATTCAACACCTTGCGACTTCTTCCTTTGGGGTCATGTGAAAGAGAAGGTCTACCCCCAAGAGCCCAGCGTTGATTCAAGACCTGAAAAAAGGAATTCGTGTATCTATCGAGGACATAGGGCAGCCTCTATGGTTATGGAAAAGGACCCCGCACTTTTACTACGGGAAATGGCGTTCCGTCAAAATTTCTAAAATTTTGGTATAATGTAGTACTCGACATACTGATCAAAAGTGTCCATGGCCCCAACTCAATCCTATGACTAGTTTTTGAGATACAGGGCGTTGAAGTTGAGAATTACCCACTTTTACTACGCCCGTATCTCGGAACAGAATCGAGTGAACTTCAATTTTTCTCAAGAAACATTTCATCACATCCCCAAGGAGCAAGCATATAAAGGAATATGAATGAAAATCGTTACGAATACAGGGTTATCCATAATTGAATGCATGCCCGATTTTGAGAGTATAAAATATGTCAGTTCCAGAGCGAGAACGTTCGCAAAATGAACTATTACACTAGATATGTTGTTGTTACATCGAAAAAGTCTGAAATACCCAGAATTCATACTGGGTGATCCATTATTATAGAAACTATTCTCAAGGAAGGTTAAATGGACACCCTGTATTTATGGGTTGATTCAAGGTGTTTGTTTTATGTTTTTAGAACATATCATCATGGACTTCAAAGAATACAGAGTGATTCAGTCATGAAATGAACTTTGAACCTCACGAAAATACCCAAAAACCACCTCTTTTTTTCATCACCCTCTATCTCAAGATTAAATCCGAGGAGGTGGGAGTTTTCTTTCACCATTGTACTTGATATAAAAACATCAATACGGCTGAGAGTTTTTATCCACTTCCTATGACCAGATTTTTTTTTTATGTAATATGAAAATTAACTATTTATGTTATTCTATTCTTATTCCAGCTAAAAATCTGGTCATAGGAATTGGATAAAAACTCTCAGCCGTATTGATGTTTTTATATCAAGTACAGTGGTGAAAGAAAACTCCCACCTCCTCGGATTTAATCTTGAGATAGAGGGTGATGAAAAAAAGAGGTGGTTTTTGGGTATTTTCGTGAGGTTCAAAGTTCATTTCATGACTGAATCACCCTGTATTCTTTGAAGTCCATGATGATATGTTCTGAAAAATTCAAACAAACACCTTGAATCAACCCATAAATACAGGGTGTCCATTTAACCTTCCTTGAGAATAGTTTCTATAATAATGGATCACCCAGTATAAATCTGGGTATTTCAGACTTTCTCGATGTAACAACAACATATCTAGTGTAATAGTTCATTTTGCGAAGGTTCTCGCTCTGGAACTGACATATTTTATACTTTCAAAATTGGGCATGCATTCAATTATGGATAACCCTGTATTCGTAACGATTTTCGGTCATATTCCTCTATATGCTTGCTCCTTGGGGATGTAATGAAATGTTTCTTGAGAAAAATTGAAGTTCATTCGATTCTGTCCGAGATACGGGCGTAGTAAAAGTGGGTAATTCTCAACTTCAACGCCCTGTATCTCAAAAACTAGTCATAGGATTGAGTTGGGGCTCTGGACACTTTTGATCAGTATGTCGAGAACTACATTATACCAAAATTTTAGAAAATTTGACGGAACGCCATTTCCCGTAGTAAAAGTGCGGGGTCCTTTCATGCAAAGGATATGGTCCTGTAGTCGTGGTGGTCATTTGGCTGTTAGTATTTTCCATTATTAATGTAATAACTTCCTCTTTATATTGAAATAAACATCTGAACATTCATCTACAAAAATGGCATTTTTCTTTGAATGTCAAAATAACACACTCCTCTTATTGGAAACCCCTTTATTAATTTTTATTCCATTGGTTTGAAATAAAATAATTGAGGACTAAATGATTCAAATCGAAGATAGTAGTCATATTTCTTATACAGGGTCTTTCACGAGGAACCTCACCCATATTTATACGGGAAACTACTGAACGTATTTTCATGAAATTCAGCACTTATAAGTATTTCACGATGCTGATGAAATCTAAAATATTTTCAAGGCATGAGCACCTCCGGTTTATCCGGAAATGACGTCAACTTCCGTTTTTCAAATAAGAACACCATTTTTTTATTGCAGAAATAGATTCCTTAGAAAATCTCAAGTTATTTTGATATAACATTTTTCAGTTTTGGTTGGAAAATACTCTCTGAGCGGGAAAATTCGAAAAAAAAATCGAAAATAGAGCTCCGCTGAAACAAGAATAACTTCGAGGTTTTTGGATGGAAAATTTTTATTTTTGGGATTTTTCAAGATGTAAGATTAAAAATCGAAATCGCGATTCATGATACAGGGGGTGAAAAAATCGCTTTCAAAGTTAGGGATGACAAAATCGTGAAAAATCAATTTTTTCAAATTAGAACCCCATTTTTTTATGGCAGATATTGAATCTACGTTAAAAAATAATGTGAGTGTATGCATCACACCCTTGCCCTAAAGTGGATATTAACTCAGAAAATATCCATTTTAGGGCAAGGGTGTGATGCATACACTCACATTATTTTTTAAAGTAGATTCAATATCTGCCATAAAAAAATGGGGTTCTAATTTGAAAAAATTGATTTTTCACGATTTTGTCGTCCCTAAATTTGAAAACGATTTTTTCACCCCCTGTATCATGAATCGCGATTTCGATTTTTAAAGTGGATACATCAATCTGACATCTTGAAAAATCCCAAAAATTAAAATTTTCCATCCAAAAACCTCGAAGTTATTCTTGTTTCAGCGGAGCTCTATTTTCGATTTTTTTTTCGAATTTTCCCGCTCAGAGAGAATTTTCCAACCAAAACTGAAAAATGTTACATCAAAATAACTTGAAATTTTCTAAGGAATCTATTTCTGCAATAAAAAAATGGTGTTCTAATTTGAAAAACGGAAGTTGACGTCATTTCCGGAAAAACCGGAGGTGCTCATGCCTTGAAAATATTTTAGATTTCATCAGCATCGTGAAATACTTATAAGTGCTGAATTTCATGAAAATACGTTCAGTAGTTTCCCGTATAAATATGGGTGAGGTTCCTCGTGAAAGACCCTGTATATCCGATGAAAAACTTTCCAGAACATCGTTTCAGTCGAAATTTTCGAAACAACTAATTTAGCGCATTCGCCATTTTGTGTCTCAACCCTATAATTTGGACAATTGATTGCGATGTGATTGTTTGGAGTTGAAAACACAGTTGTTCAGAACAGGGACACTTGATTTTGTTCGAACGTGTTTGTATTGACAAATGCATTCAAAGTGAAACATCCTGTATACTTATTTGTGTCAAAGCAGAAAATTTCTGTGGAATGAAAAAGTTCTTTATGCAGTTGAAACAGTTCGAAGATGACATACGGATGTTGAGGAGTGCTGGGAATAAAGGGAAAAAGGGCACAATTAGCTAACACGAAAAGTTGAGCGTGAATGAGAATTTCATGGGATTCTAGATCGTGCAAAAGGAATTAAATCCAAGCCTTCCAATCTTGTTAGCAAATTTACAGCTCGAAGGGGCATTTCAAAGGCAAAGCAAGCGTAATGGAATATTTCTCTTCCGAGCAGTTTTTTTCGTACGAAATCACTCGCACTGAAAATGAGAAGAGCCGTGCAATATATGCATGTACTATCCGTATGCTCATATTATGCAGGTGAATTTAAACCAATTTAATAATGCATATGGGTGAGCGCGCCTGCCTTGTGCATTTCTACGTGTCGGTGTCATAAAATGATAATGGGACTTTATAAATAAGCTCGTAAAAGTCGCATATAAAACCACCGGTTATATTTCGCGAATGTGATACTTTCAGTGAAATAACGGTTGACTGTAAAACTCCGCATTCAGTTTGTGCAGATGCTGTTAGGTTTAAAGATCCCGTGCGAATAATATACACAAATGTGCCTGCATGCGATTGTAGAGATTCGGGACACGACAACACTCATATCCAGAAGTCCTGAAGCTTCCCTTTCCTTTCCTGCTTGGTGGAACATAAGTGCCTTTTATAATAAAATATGAAGCTACTCGGAGGGAACCCATTGAGACTTTTCAAAAGTCAAACATTATGACATGTGGTGATCACAATTAGCCACCGAGGTCTTGTGATTCAACACCTTGCCATGTGAAAGAGGAGGTCTACGCCAAGAGCCCAGCGATGGAATTCGTGAGGCTGTCGAGAATATAGGGTACCAACATTGCGATTTGGTTATGGAAATTTTCATGGAAAAAATACAATGCGCAAAGAAATTAACGCACATTATGGAAATCTCAAATTTATTCTACAACTGAAGGTGTTTTCAATGATAATTATTTTTATCAGAATTATGCATGCATATGTTATCCACTTTCAACGTTTTTCTTCAATACAGATGTTTTCTCCCAGCAGGAATAAAAAAAGATGATATTATCAGATTTTGAATGTATTGGCTCCATTCTAAAATCAGTTGTTCTCGATCAATTCTAGTGATCAATAGTTTTTCTTTCGTTTGATTTTCTACATTCGATCGCTATGCAACGCGAAACACGTAATTTGACCCAAGAGGAATGTGCCCAAGCGGTAGTTTTGCGAGAAGAAGGGTGGACATACACAAGAATTGCAGAAAGGTTTGGAGTTTCCCATACAAGTGTGTCCAGAATGTTGCAGCGATTCAGGGAGACCGGTATGAATGTCCGAAGACCAGGACAGGGTAGACCACAACTGCCAAGTTGTGAGAGCTTCTTCGTTGAGACAACGGTTTGCAACCGCTCGCCTCCTTCAAAATCAGCTTGAGCAAACTCATGAGGTGCAAATTAACACTCAGACAATAAGAAATCGCCTCAGAGAATATGATTTAAGGCCTCATGTCGCGGCAAGAGGCCCATCTCTTACCCCAGCCCATCGAAGGGCGCGTTTGTATTTTGCGAAAGAGCATATCCATTGGGAAGAGGCCGATTGGAAAAGAGTTCTCTTCACAGATGAGTCTAGATTCTGCCTTAACCATTGTGATCGACGTTCCCTTGTATACAGACGTCCACATGAAAGATATGCTCAGTGCAATTTCCTGAATACTACTGGTTTCGGGGGAGGATCGATTATGGTATGGGGTGGAATATCTTTGACTGCTCGCACAGACCTAGTGGTCGTTGATAATGGAGCTATGAATGCTGATAAATATATAAGGAACATTCTTGAAGAGCATGTAGTGCCATTTGCCCCATACATTGGTGAAAATTTCATTTTTATGGACGATAATGCCAGACCCCATCGTGCGCGCATCGTTCAGGAGTACCTTGAAGAGGTTGAAGTCTCTCGAATGGCCAGCAAGAAGCAGGGCCCCCGCTACCATGTGTGCGAAGTGTGCAATGCACACGGGCGCCATCCTTTTAGGGGCGCCAAAATCCTGGGTCCAAAATTCCAGCAATATAGATCTGACCAATCATTTCAAGAAATTCTTGAACAAACGAAAGAAATAGCTCTCTCTCGAAATTGAAGAAGACCGTTAACAACGGTCAGGAGGAAATTTAAACCAAAACTGTTTGACTATGAACACCGAGATGAGACCCTTCATGATCCAAAAACCGCTTTTAAAATAAGTTTTTCCTTAACAATTGTAGATCAAACTTTGAGCTCTCTTGAAAATCGATTCGACTTATTAAATGAGTATGATGATACTTTCGGATTTTTAAGCGACATATTCAAATAAGGTGGACAGCGATCTTTTGAAACGTTGTTCTGTTCTTGAAGAACGACTGACAGATCAGGATTAATAAGGATCTGGACTCCAATGATTTGTTTTATGAAATTAACGCTATAAAGTTGTTTTCATTACCTGATGATACTGACCCATTAAGTATTTTACAATATATATTTGAAAACAATTTAATCTCGACCCTTCCAAACCTAAGCATTTCACCGAGCATTTCACTAAGAATTCTTCTGACATTGCCTGTATCTCTAGCTTCTGGCGAGAGATCTTTCTCAAAGTTGAAAATCATTATTAATTATTATTTAAGATCGACAATGCTTCAAGAAAGATTGTCTGGACTAGCAATATTAGCAATTGAACAAGAAATTCTTGATGGTATCAATTTTAGCGATGTACATAGTACATAATTGATGAATTTGCAACAGCCAAGTCTAGGAAATATCGCTACTATAGTAGCTATTTTTTATTTTTCTACTGTACCTAGCTTTCTTTTTTGATTTTATGAGGAAGTACTAGGTATTTTTTAAAGAAGCACCTGCATATTTTTTAAAATACCTAAGTATAAGTAGAAAATGATACTTTTATATGAATATATGTATACATTAGCCAATATTTCTGTTTTTTGTTCCTAAAAAAGATGTGATTTTTAGTTTTGGGTTATTTTATAGTATTTATCAACAGAGTCTCTGTACCCTACTTGTCAAGGAAATACTTCAAAGTGGTTGTGTACAAGAATTTATTTTGAGTTATTTATTTCGTTATGATTTTGTTTTGTGTTTTGTTCGTTTTATATTTCAGTCTACAAAGAAATATCTAGTTTTTGACTTCTAAAGTTCAGTTTTTCGATTCATTGCAAGCACCTAGCTGCTTACCCACCTAATGAATAAAAAAATCCAAAATGCCTTAAGGGGCGCCAAAATTCTTTTTTGCACACAGGCGCCAGTAGACCTTACGGGGGCCCTGGCAAGAAGTCCAGATCTCAATCCGATTGAGCAGGTTTGGGACAACCTCAATAGAAGGCTGAGAAGTTCAGAAAATCATCCAGCTACTCCTAATGACTTAGGTATCCAACTCGGAGAAATCTGCGAAGGATTAGGTCAGAACATTTTAAGATCACTCATTTTGAGTATGAACCGTCGTTGCCGAGCTGTAATTAACGCAAGGGGTGGAAGTACCAAGTATTAAATCACTTATCAGCATTTCAGTATTTTGAAAATTGTTCATTACTCTTCTTTCACATAAGATTCGGTGAAATCCTCAATATTTCTTCCATTTAATGTGTCTTGTTTCGTTCAAAACCTTCCCGAGAGAACATTGAAATAAGTTATAAAGTCAATGTAGAGTTAACTTTCATTGAAATTGAGATTTTCAGAATGTGCGTTAATTTTTTTGCGCAGTGTATGATCCTGTAGTCGTGGTCGTGGTGGACATCTGGGTGATGTTATTATCTATTATTAACTATTCGTTTTTTTATAAACGAAGTAAACATTAGATTCGTAGCCAATGACCAAATAATCCAAATCACAAGCCTTCACTTCTACTCGCGACTTTTTTGGCAAACCAATTTCTTTGCGGAAGGAAAGGAAGAAAGAAACGAACAACGAATCAGCGAAAAGAAATCACACCTAACGCAATCTAAAACACATTTATGTATCTCAAAATTCCATTTATTCCGCTTTCCAAATCCAACAGCGATATAAATCAGGAAAGCACAAAATAGAGGGAGAATACAGGGATGAACGAAATTGTGCGTAGATATAAGGAAGTAACGATGTTGGTGAATTCTATTTATTTGTTTCATTCGTGTCTGATTTTAAAAGGAAGACGAATTACATCGAAATTCAACCGTTGTGCTTGGAATTGTAACTTCTTTCGAAAAAATCGCTTGGTTCCGTGAAATCTCCTCATATCAAACCATAAAGATTGGCTTGATGATTCAATCTGGGATTGCATATTGTTGCAATCTAACTGCAGTTTTTGTGCTCTGGATCAGTGCCGTTAACTGGAAAACATCAAATCCAACATGTCCATCAGTTGCACGAATCGAATCGCATAACTGTCGATGATTTATTAGCAGCATTACATCAGCAACATATCTGCAATATCCAGGCTGAAATGTACATGTCGAAAGTATTCGCGGCTTGAGTTATGCTGTCATACCTTGTTCATGCCGATAAAATATATCTGCGAAATGCATGGCAATCCAATATGCTGCTGAAACAAGGACAAAGGAAAATAACTGTGAGGTATGAAATGGTTTGGATGTGAATGAATACTGTGATATGAAAATGCAAGTTCATTTTCCTTACTATTGTTTACTTTTGTTTGTCTACTTTCGTTTTATAAAGATTCTTCTTCTATACGAGGATGTATTGACAGATAGTTAGCCAAGACCAGAGTTACGCAATAAATAAAAAAAAAGATGTCCACAGAAATTGTGAAGTATTGAATTGAAATTGGAGTATCGAGCCATCCTCAAGTACGTGTATTTGAAAGGGTTAAGAGACAAGCAGATTTACGAAGACATGCTTAATACCCTTGGTGATCAATGTCCTTCGTATGCGACCGTGAAAAATTGGACTGCAAGCTTCAGAAAAGCTAAATTTTCCATTGAAGGTGAAAAGTCCAGTTTCTGTTTCAGTCTCCGAAAATATCGATGCAGTTCAGACATGATTTTATCAGACCGTCGAATTGGGCTAAAACGGATATCTGAAGCACTGAAGATTTCATACGAACGCGTTCATCCTATAGTTTTCACGTCAATTTGAACATGAGAAAAATTTCTGAAAAATGGATCCCCAAATGTTTGAATGTTGACCAAAAGCGTGCAAGGGTAAAAGCATCGCGTTCGATTTGTGCTTGATTTGAAAACGATGTAGACTTCTTAAACCGAATTGTTACTACGGATGAGACTTGGGTACATTTCTTCTATTCAGAAACAAGGCAACAATCGATGGAATGGCGACAATCTGCTTTTCCGAGACCTAAGAAGTTTCGTGTCAAAAAATCTGCTGGAAAAGTTCGTGGTTTTATGATGGAAAAACATTTGATAATTGACTAAAAAAATGTCCTTTTTCTTTGAATGTCAAAATAACACCTCTTATTGGAAAATTCTACAGAAGAACTTCATGTATGTTTCACATCTTTAATCACGATCAACAAATGATAAGTTTTCCTCATACTTGTTGCACGAGTAATAATAAATGGAAGCTTTTCCTATCGCGTGCTCGAATGTGTTTATTGAATAGCATGCACGTCATTATCGACTAATTCAGTTCAGGAAGGAACATGAAAATTTAATGAAAAACTAATGACTTCATTGCATACAACCTACAACGCCTACAGTGATAATTTCAATATTTTTTGAGGTTTCATTGAGGACGAGACGACCATCTTTGGTCAATTTGAGAAGTGACTCAATTAATCCTTCGAGAAGTTCATGCAGAAAATGATGTGAAGAAGTATCATTTCTTTACTCTTGTGATGTGAATTTGATAAGGTTAGTTTCAAAATGAGAAAACATTTGAAATATCAAACTCTCACAGAAAAAAAAAATTGTTCATTTTATTTTACTGAAAGAACTTTCAGAGAAATCAATATTCTGACCTGATGGAAAACTAAAACTCAATGTCAAATAGGCCAGGATGGTTCTTGAAAATAAAAACACATTTTCAAACGTCTGTTTATTATTCAACTGTCAAATATATCAACCAAAAAAACTATGTATACTCCATTCACTTTTATTCAATCACATAGGAGGTCATGGTTTCGTTTTCAGGAGTTGGTGCACCTGATGAAAAATCTGTGCGCGTACATAGAATATCGTTAATGACAAAACGACGATGCCAGTTTTTCTGCTTACATCAATGTAAAAGTATCAAAGATTTTTCACATTTTGTTAGTTCGAATCGATCGGCGATTTTGGGGCGAAATATCGATAGGAAATCGCCTATTTTTCCGTTCTTCGTCGTCCAGAAGAAGTTTCGTGCAATGGTCATTTTTTCCTTTCACGAGTTTTGGCGTGAGTACGAACGGCAAATTTGAATTGGACCAAAAATCGATTTATAAGCATAAATAAAGCGAAAGTAAATACTAATCGACCTTTTCACACTTGATAACGAAGTTTTTTTAGGTATCTGGCCGTTTTGAAAGATTTCAAACGAAATTCCGGTCCCCCAAAAGTTTGGTTAGTTTCGGTATCGTTTTTGGTGCTCAAAATTTATTTGGAATGTGTAAATAGACAAAAAAGGCTTCATTATACGATCTTCTAACGAAAGCGACCGGAAAATATGGCTCAGGTAGAATTTTCGAGGAATTATGAGAAAAGAACTTGCTGGAAGGCCATCATCGGTCTCTTAATGATTATTGTTGATCGTTTTCACGTTTCAGAAAAAAATCACGTCGAAAGAAGAAATATGACTATATTGCATTCCAAGTAGGTGAATTCAGATTTCGATGTATTGAAATGTGTGACTGGAGCTTTCATTCCTCTGCCGAAAGTAGAAATAGGCTATATCGAACCAGAATGCATCGGTTTTTTCCATATTCCAGGAGTTTGTGTCTCATTTTAGAACAGGTGAATGATAAATATGAAGCATATGTTTGACCTATTCCATTTTATTTGTACAAACCTATTGTGGTAGTAATGTATGAATATTTTTTAATCTAATAAATTACTATACAATCAGAATATTTTACTCTTTGTTCATAAGATCAAATGAATAAAATTTCGTCAAGTCTTGAACTTTCAGTTCAAGAGGATAATAAACATTAAATCTTCACAAGCATGCATATGAAAATTATGTGAAAGCAATGCAATTTGTTTCCATGGCGAAAAATAATATATTTCAACAGTGATCTCTTGTACTTTTCATGCAAAAAACTAGAAAAGGAATCCTTTCTATCAATTCATATAAACGTTAATTATTTTCGTCCACCACATCTTTTCAAATTCATTCACATTCTGAGAAATACGCTAAGAATGTACAAAGGGCAACATAGTGTTGACTTGGAACATAAAAATATTTTGAAAAACGTCATAACTTCGATACACAGTGGAATGTGTCAAATTTCCAAGGCCAGAGTTGTGATTTTATAGTTGTGAATGGAGTATACACAATAATTTTTGATACAGAGGGTCTCAAAGCAACAGTTCATTTATTGAATATTGGTTCTCGAGAAATTCTCGATGTGTTTCGTTACAATTAAATGAATATCCTCAAGATTTCCGGGTACATAAAGCGTCGGAAGAAATGGTTGATGCGCCTGTCGCGATATATCATAATCTGACCATCGTAAAAGGATGTGGCAGATTTCCAATATCGACCCGAAGGCGTGAAAAAAAAGCGTCGACTTTTTGCAATCTGCCACTGAAGATAGCAGTAAATTTGGCCCGAAATTTGAAACGCATAATCCCACAAAAAGGTCCATCCAGAGCCAATATCTTGGGAATATCGCGTCCAATACCGCTCCCTTTGACTCCCTTCGTCCTTTTCACGGTATCCACATTATGGCAGCCAATATTCTCGCAGACTGCGCCAAGTATATATTTCCGTGATGGCGGAAGGAATCCGGTTATTATATCTGGAAGAAGAGATGGAATCGATGTCCCTGTCCCATATATTGAAATGAAAAACTCGACAGAACGGATCCTTTCCAGATAAATAGATCCTTTGTTCTTCCTCCGGATATCTATGCCCTTTTTTCTACCGTGAACACTCTTTGTTTTCCGGGCCCTGGCAGTTGATGTGCTGAAGAACGTGGACCTTAACCGTGGCACTATAATGAGTTCGAATGGATGTGGAAGGATGTCCTGGAGTGAAGTAGGAAATTGTAAAAGACAATCTGATAGGTGGATTCAATGTGTAACATAGCAGCGGGGAGATCCGATTTATGAGGTCCCTCCGGATTTGATTCAACTTTATGTTTGAATGCATGACATTTTTCTGCAGAATGGTATGCAACAATGACTTTCAAACTACGCACGTGTTGAAAAATGTGAAAAGTATCATATGATATGCTGTAAACCTCAAAGTTCCAGATCTCTGCCTAATTTCATGAATATCCTTGACAATTGCAAATGCTGTAGGGAAAAAACTGTTGGTTTTCGGTGGGTGTTTGTGACTTTCTACTACAACCTCTCGATCAAAGGTGCATTCTATATGTTTCATTCCTGCTCCTACCTTTGAACAAAGATACATTTAAACCCTGGTGTAACGACTCCTATCTACAAATCGTGACCAAAAAATACAGATCTAAACGGCACTCCAGATCAGGTCTTCCTTCTGGAATAATCCACAATATTTCACGATTGTGGCGATATTGCAGCAATAGGAAATAACGCGACCTCTTTCAAAAGACATGAAAAGTAGGACCCCCATCTCAGATTTTCCATCTCCAAGAATGCCTTAAAAGAGAGTGTTAAAAGTGATGTTTTATTTTGTGAGTGAAAAAGTGTGAAATTAGCGGAGCGAATTCAACAATTTCACGAACAAAATAAAATCATTTTTAACACAAATACCATACAATGTTTTTTGTATAACTGCCCTATTTTGATAATGAAATGGGTGAATTTGCAATGACAATAAAATTCAAAATGCATTTTGACATTCAAATAATCAAAAGGTTGTTGTGAATGGCAAACGTTGCCAACGTTATGATCATTGATTTCATTTGAATTTCGTTCCTGTCCAATTTTCGTCTTGGGTTTTTAACTGCTTGATATGTTTGTCGAGAGTCCAATTATTAATAAAAGTGACGATTTGGTTTTTCCTGTGGATATTGAAGAGTCTGCAAGAAGAGCAAGTCTGGAACTCCTACCTAAAAAATCTGTTCAGCAGTACGATATTGCATATAACAATTTCCTGGCCTGGTGTAAATTGAGAAATGTAGAAGGGAAGTTCAGTGAACCTGTTTTCCTGGCATACTTCGAAGAAAAATCAAAAATATCGAGTTCATCAACTTTGTGGAGCAAATTTTCAATGATAAAGTCAAGCGCCCTTGTTGAAAATGCTGTGGATGTTAGTAAATATTAGGTTAAAACGGAAAAGTGAAGGATATCGTCCCAAAAAATCGAAAATTCTCACTCGTGAACAAGTTGAAAACTTTATAAATGAGGCATCAGATGAGAAATACTTGATAGTTAAGGTTGCAACTATTTTCGGATTATTTGGAGCATGTCGGCGTAAAGAATTGTGTAATTTATCAGTGGAAGACATCGAAATAACAAATAAATCATTGGTTATACAACTTCCAAACACAAAAACGAAAGTCAGTCGTTCTTTCAGTATTATTAGGGAGTATGTTGACTATTTTCATAAGAACTCTGCACTGCGCCCTTCTGTCATCAAACATCGTCGTTTTTTCCTGAAATACATGAATAATAAATGCACTGCCAATCAAGTTGGTATCAATACATTTGGGAACATTCCATCTATTGTTGCCGAATTCCCCAAACTGCCAGAACCGAAGCAATATACAGGACACTGTTTTCGAAGATCCTCCGCTTCATTCCTAGCAGAATCAGGAGCAAATATTACGGATATGAAAAAACATGGTGGATGGAAGTCTACGACGGTAGCCGGGGGCTATGTTGATCATTCCATTGCATATAGAAATGTCATAGCTGAAAAAATTCTCCCAACCTCAACAGATTTTGGATCATCATCATCCCATATTGTACTTCCGGTTTCTACAAGTACTGATGGTGCTGAGGATTCTAATAATGTTCCTAACGTCACAGGGCATTAATGTTAGTAATTGTTCTAGTTTTACGATTAATATTAATGTTCATAAGTAATGATTGTTGAATATTGATAATAAAAATTTGCAGTTGCTGAATTTTTTTCATCTGATTTCGCCGCAAGGATTATAAGTGCCCTTTTTGTAGCTACATCTACGCACTATGCGGTGGGTGGTTCAAAGATAGATAGCATGAAAAACTGCGGCCGTTTCTTTGAGAAGGAATAGAATCGAACACCATCTATGGGAGGAACGACGAGGCTAGGAATATGTTGATCCCTATAAAACTATCAACATTCATTTTTCCATATCTCGATCGATGGGACTCCCATCCGACCATCCTGTATAGACTCGAATCGCAAAGTGAACGAATACCTACATGGAGATTTCTTGATCTGAACAATAAACACAAATTGAACGAAAGAAAGAACTGCTCTCATTCCGTCCCGGAGCTACCAGTATTCGAATTGAATTTCCGTAAAACGGACCCTCATAAATTCTCCGAAATTACCTTCCGCCGGAATAAATATCGTAGTTGAGTAAACAGCGTCGAAATCAGCAACACAGTAGCCATATTTATACAATGTAATTATTTCCGAGGCGGGTAGGTACCTCGAATTTACGTTCGGCTCTTATGGCGCATTAAAGCACACATTGTAGAGCGACTCCTGACAGTGTAAACGAATTTTTGAGGGTGACGCGTTCGGAATTTCCTAATTCAAAAACGTTTAAGCCGGAAGTTCCGTTACTGACGTCGGTTTACGACCGCAACAATGTTTCAGTTACGCCCCCGGGCCGGAGAAGGAATGGCAGTTAGACCAAGTTAGAGTTCGGATGATAGGAAAACTCTTTGAGCTCTCGTTCCACTTACACAGAGGCTATATCACTTCGTCACGTCTCAATCGACTAGATTGGACTCACTGATCACGAATCCGTGGTCAAATTCAGGTATGTTCGTCTGGGAACACGATAACACGGATGAAGCTAGAGACTTGGAATTTTCAGGGTAGGTTCAAATGCCGTAAATAGGCAGAATTTGACCAGGGGTCCCGTAAATACGTATACTCCATTCACTTTTATTTAATCACATAGGAGGTCATGCTTTCGTTGTGCGCGTGCAGAAAATATCGTTAATGACAAAACGACGTTGCCAGTTTTTTTGTTTAGGTACATCAAAGTAAAAGTATCAAAGATATTCCACATTTTGTTAGTTCGAATCGATCGGCCATTTTGGGGCGAAATATCGATAGGAAATCGCCTATTTTTCTGTTCTTCGTCGTCCAGAAGAAGTTTCCCGTCGATATGAGAAATTTTGTGTGTCATTTTTTCCTTTCACGACTTTTGGCGTGAGTACCTACCAACGGCAAATTTGAATTGGACCAAAAATCGATTCATAAGCATAAATAAAGCGAAAGTAAGTACTAATCGACCTTTTTACACTTGATAACGAAGTTTTTTTAGGTATCTGGCCGTTAAGAAAGATTTCAAACGAAATTCCGGTCCCCCAGAAGTTTGGTTAGTTTCGGTATCGTTTTTGGTGCTCAAAATTTATTTGGAATGTGTAAATGGACAAAAAAGGCTTCCTTATACGATCTTGTAACGAAAGCGACCGGAAAATATGGTTCAGATAGGATTTTCGAGGAATTATCAGGAAACTTGCAGAATGAAATTGCACGATTTTCGTAAGTACCTAAACGGGTTCTGGATGGCCATCATCGGTCTCTAAATGATTATTGTTGATCGTTTTCACGTTTCAGAAAAAAAAACACGTTGAAAAAGCTGAAAAAAAGAAGAAATATGACTATATTGCATTCAACGGTAGTTGAATTCAGATTCCGATGAATTGAAATGTGTCACTAGAGCTTTCATTTCTATCAATCCTTTGCCGAAAGTAGAAATAGGCTATATTGAACCAGAGTCCAGAATACATCGGTTTTTTCCATATTCCAGGAGTTTGTGTCTCATTTTAGAACAGGTGAATGATAAATGTGAAGCATATGTTTGACCTATTCCATTTTATTTGTACAAACCTACTGTGGTAGAAATGTATGAGTATTTTTTAAACTAATAAATTACTATACAGTCAGAATATTTTACTCCTTGTTCATAAGATCAAATAAATGAAATGTATATCTATAGAGCTTTCAGGAATTGACATTCTTGCTTATTAATTTATAACCAAAAATAACCAAAACTCAATTACTATTGAATTGAAATTATAAGTTTCTCTGTAAACAAATTCGTTAATTTAGTTATTATGTTTATTTTCTTTGTGATGAATGAATAAAACTGTTATTTATTTGAAATAAAGAAATATTAGAGATAGAAATGTTATGCACCCTCACAATCATATCACATACAATATCATGATGAAAACAAAGCACATCGATGAATCTTTACAATCATAAATCCAAAAACTCCTTTATATGTAGAATATTGTTCACAATTTTCTGTCGTGTTCTCCAAAATGAAATTTACATTCTGAGAAATACGCTTAGAATGTAGAAAGGGCAACATAGTGTTGACTTGGAACATAAAAATATTTTGAAAAACGTCATAACTTCGATACAAAGTGGAATGTGTCAAATTTTCAAGGCCAGAGTTGTAATTTTATAATTATGAATGGAGTATAGATATTCCGCAACACTTGCGCATTCGCCCTTTTGCACAACTCATCGCGAAACTAACAAAATTGAAGGATATACACCCGGAAGAACATTCTTACCGAAGATTGAATAAGAACACCTTGTAAAAAGATTCCAAATCAAGGCCTCATAAGTGCTGCATTTTGTGCACAAGTTCAAATACCGAATTAACCACCAAATTTGAATGCCCGAATCCCTATGCTCATCCATCAAACGTGATCTTCATCTAATATGGCGAATGTCGTGATCTGGCCTAGCTCTGGGTGTAAAATCTGCAGCCTCTGTGCTCATTCCAGTAACAACAGTTCGATAAATAATTGTTCGATCCAATAACAAATAGAACGTAATATAGATTGAGGACTAGATTGGAGCCAGACCGTAATTTGACAGCGTATTGTATTCGACGTGTAGCATGGAACAATAGCTTCGCAGATTTGGTTCTAAAAGCAAACCGTAGATCGTATTCGTAGTTGCTCAACTGAACACGGTCGACAATTCCTTGAGTAATCCTGCGTTAGGTACTCATTTGAGAGATGTAATGAGAATAGATCACGTGTTGGAATACAGGGTGTGTGTCAAACTTGTATATGTCAGGATGTGAAACGTCTATGGCGCGATTATAATCGACCCGTTATCCCATATGCAACAATTAAGACGAAAGCTGGACATTCAGGAGAGTCCTGTCAAGCCAAATGGCATATGTACGCGCCATTGAAAGTGAAAGAATTAGGTATAATGTTTACTACTCTAGTTGTGAAAAAGAGCATCTGACGAGTAGAAAAGCAATCTAAATTATACAAACAATTGATCGAGAAAAGGAAATCACATATGTTCGAATATATTTCATCTCTATTTAAAGATTTCGAACAAGAGTAGCCAAAAATTAGGATGAAAAATGACGAACATAACCTAACATTTGGCGTTACTAAATCGCCATCCATTCGGAACCTTTTTTCCGAATCACAAACCTCCACAATTTGACTTGGGACCCTTATAAAAGCCGATAAACGAAAAAACTCAAGGAGGGTTGAAATACTCGAACGAAACGTGGAAAATTAGTCTCTCCCGAACGATTAATCTCAGACTAACGGCCTGACAGGACCGTGATTTGGCAAATTTCCAACCCATAGTTCGTTAAACGCAGGCCAAATTAGGTTAATGCAGTTTTTGTGCAGCCGCTTGAAGTTGCGAATCTGTTTTTATATCGGGTCATTTTTATTGGCCATAAAGGGCCTTTATGGCCAGTCGTGTGGTGCGTGACCTGGAGGATGTCAATCTCATTTTCGGTGCAGGTTGGGGTAGACGTTATTATTAATGCCAGGAAGAATGAGGCAGCAGGAATCTGGAGCTGTTGTTTTTATGAAAAATCACCACTCAGAACCGGTTATGGCATCGATACGACCCGATGAATTACAGCAAATCATGATGGAATCGTTAGACTTTTCTCATTGCGAAAGTTTCTCTGGAAACAACACTTTATACAAATGTCTTATTATACAGGGTGTTTGGAGGGTGAGTAGCCATAGGTAAATGGTGGATAGGTGATGCTCTTGGCTACTTGTTGCACCTAATAAAATAAAATTTTGCCCAAAGTTCAAGGTGTTATATTTTTTTTTCCTTTTTTCTAGAAATTTCCCATTTTTCTCATTAAAATCTTGATTTTTTTCAATTTAATGCTCGAGGTGCCTATAAAATGATTTATTTTTTTAGTCTAGTCTTGTCTTATTCAGATTGAATCATAATTGCATACAAACGTCTTCAAAAAACCTGACAGCGTCGTATCAAACATCAAAATGAAAAAAAATAACGTTGTGTCCACTTTACAAAGTGAAATAAAAAAAATTTTTCATCGTGTGGGGTTTTAAAATGCTTTTAAAAACTTCTCTAGTCAATACTCTTTGCAATGGTATGTAACATGTATACCACTAATAATCAGATAACTCAACAAAAAACCGTTTTGTCTTCAAGGATGCCTTAAAAGGGTGACGACAAAACTATTCCATTGAGCAGGTAAAATCTTTTCTCTCATTCTAACACAGCTAAAAATAGCGTGCGCTCTCTATCATCGGTTGACAATACTCCTCGAGCATTAAATTGAAAAAATTCAAGATTTTAATGAGAAAAATGGGAAATTTCTAGAAAATTGGCAAAAAAATTATAACACTTTGAACTTTGGGCAAAATGTTATTTTATTAGGCGCAACAAGTAGCCACTTTCGTAACTTTCGTTCGAGAGAACAAACTAGCGACCCGCCCGGGCTTCGCACGGATGCAATGCATCAGTAGTGCCGGCGCCGCACCGCTATGTCCCTGCATTTTAAATCTGTAATATCTTCGGAAATATTCATTTAAATTACATGCTGTGAAGGGCCATATTGATCTATATTGAATGCAAAATGTATTTAAGATACTTAATTGGATAAGGATTAATGCTGTATTGCAACTTCCTAAATAAGCCATTTTTTCCCGTAAAATGTGAATGATAAAAAATGGTTATTGTGGGTTATCCTCAAGAGATAGACATATACCATCCCGGAATTTTTTGTTGCTTTTTTAGTAGTAGAACATTATTTTGATTTATCTCGTGGGGTTCAGTCAGCGTTTGCAATGTAAGCGCATAAAATGTGTTTATTTACGACATCACATTAGAAACCTGTAAATTCATCAGTGTTTCTCTACAATATTATGCATGTATCATACATGTAAACCTTCCTCTTGAATCACTTGATCTATTAAAAAAAAGCGTTTCAAAATCCGTTGCGTAGTTTTGAAGATTTGAGCATACATAGGGACAGACAGCGAAAGCGACATTGTTTTATACTATGTAATGATATTTTCGAATATAGTTATGGATTTTGAATAAACCTTTTTGATCTCACCATCACATGTTTCATTATGGTACTCAGTACCATAATGAGCTTTCTTATGTCATCAACATTGAGTGACATAACGTTGTCATTATGACACGCCATCAGATGAAGAAATTTACAAGGACTTAACTGAACATAAAAATATATGAGATGGAATATAACAAATGCAAGGATTAGATTTCTTTATTCGAAATTATATTTCTATTCCAAGGAGAACGAACCGTTTCAGAGAGTTTTTTTTTTCAGTTGAGCGAAGAGCTGGGATACGTCCTGTATTCAGCACTCGGTTCTTTTTACATCCCTTCCTGTATAATGGTGTTCGTTTACATAAGGATTTATTATGCAGCCAAAGCGAGAGCGAGACGTGGCATAAGAAAACCTCCTCGACGGCAGCCTCAGGATGCTGTTACCAGCTTCACGAATACTGGCCGAGACTCCAAAAATGGGAGGTAGGTAATTCAATCTTTTCATCAATCGACCATGCTTAATTAGTGATGAGATATGAATCTCTTGTTGTTAATTGTTTAGAAATAGTTACTCATTTTTTTTGTTGAATTCGAAAGGCACTTTCTACTCAATGGTTGAGTGTATCAGGGTTCTTCCATTTTTTTCAATTATTTATAATTCAATTTCTCTTACATTCCATCTAGTGAAACCCAACCTAACATATTCTTCGTAAGAAGTGGGGATAACTTTGATGTGTATCGAATGTAAGAAATCTGCATCGCTCGTATCTAGCTCTTCCTAAAACTTCTCTTGATGTTCCTTTTTTATTCCCATTTCAGCTTTGCGCTATCCTTCTATTCGGTCGTATTTCCCAATTCTATTGAAGCCATAGCACCCTAGTTCGAGAAAAAGATATAGCAACAAAGTGTTTTCTACACGATCTGAACGTATCAATACTTTTGATGTTATCACAAAGCGTTTGCAAGAATGCCGAAAGAAGTATTCACAGTATCGGCAGAATGGGGCATAAGCTTTTCTATTTGATTTGGATACGTGAATCTGATTAAATTGATACAGTTGTTGAAGTTTTATTTTCACGCCATCCATCCATTCAGTGGGCGAAATCAATGGTTGAATATGAAGAGGAATGAAGGAAAATACGAATAGAGATTAGAAGCATCCTTATATGTATATGAATCATTAAATTTCTTCCAAGTTCTCGTAAAAGTCGAAGAGAATCAGAGAACAGATCAATGAAATTATAGTCCATTTGGTGAATTAACTGCTGCGCCGCAATTCTTCTGTTTTTCCTGGTGCTCATCTTACGATAAAATCTCCCTGTTCTACCTTGAAGAGGGCATCATTCATTTTCGGCCCAATTACAAGTGTGTCAACCTGTTCATCAGGCTGTTTTCGTGATAACTTCCGCTAATGATGCTGAGGAATGGGTGAATTCAAGGCAACTGATCGATGAAGAGTTAATTATAAGGATCCTCTTGGAAGTGGGGAATGCCTCGTTGCTGGGAGGGAAATAGCTAAGTGCATCCCAGTTGTTTTGGACCAAGTTTGGAATTTATCGGAGTTCGCTAATGTTCAGAAGAGGATTAGGTAATTGCAGGAAGAATTAGCGCTGTGGAAACAGATTTTGGGACCTACATCAACTATTTTGTTCAGGATTCGTACTTTGGTGTCCAATTCTGTCAGTTTTTACATTTGATATGCATTTAGAGATGGAGAGGGAAATTCTCAATGTTTCTTACAATTTTGAAGACAGAGATGAACGTCAATATTAGTTTCCTTCAGTTGTCTAGAGAATAATATGCATCATTTTCACCTACAGTCAAGGCACTGTCACTTCCATCATGTTAGATCGATTATATCAGACAATCATTAGAGGCAATCTGGTGAGTGCGGAGGTATTGGTAAATGTGGAATACCAAGTTCCTCGCGCGCATTCTCAACTATGGCTGCACGGTGCGATCTAGCGTTATCGTCTAGAAAAAGAAAGGTTTCACCAATAGCAGCGTGAAAATTTGGCACAACATTGTCAATGACATGCTCCCTATAGTATAAGGCGGTCATATTCCCAAGACAAATGTTTAGATCTGTGCGCCCGTTGAAACATATCCCGGCCCATACCATAACACTACCCCCTTGGAATGGATGGACTTATTGGACATAGCGACGATAACGGGGTATGCGCGGGATTGTCCATACCCTTATTCTTCGAGAATCTGAAAATCGTCCATATCTGAATACATCAGTGAAAAGGACACTACGCCATTCATCGTTCCAATTGATATGTTGCCTTTCCCATTCCAGTCTTTGACGCTTATGGTCACGTGTTAATGGAACTCCTCTTAATGGACGTCTAGAACCTATATTCACCTCTCTCAAACGTCATCTGATGGTTTCGATGGAAACTTGGACCCCATCTGCATTTTGAAGAGTGTTCCGTAGCATTCTACACGTAGATGTTGGGTTTCTTCTCGTCGAAACGTTGATGAAACGATCCTGAGCAGCTGTTGTTTTTCGTCGCTCACCAAGCCTTGTTCTTTCCAACACGGAACCTGTCTCCCTGAACCTTTTCCAAAGTCGACATATCACACTTTAGCTGACTTGAAGCATCCGCTACAACAACCTGAGTTAGGCCTCCCTGTAGCATTCGGATAGCCCTATTAGTCTCAGCGTTTGTTAATTTACGTCCCGGCATTTTCAGAAAGCTCGTTTCAAATCGGAGCCGTTGATAAACTGACTTCATTTCAAAATAAGAACTTTCATGAAGCATATGCAAAGAACCAAACTTCAGAAAAAAGGCGACCAGATTGACGAAATGTCTCATACTGATTTTTATTGGATCGATTCAAGGTTTTATTGAGTTTTAAATGATTTTACAGCGATTTTCTGGAAGATTACTCACTTTTGGGAACGATTGAATACGATATCGCTAACTCTTGTGGAGCAGTATATTTGAACAGACCTACCACTCAAGAAAACCCCACAATATTTCGTTTAGATTCAATTTGAGTACAACCAATATAACTTATCGAAATATCCACCCAATTTTCAGTCGTAAACAAAGTCTTTTTCGTATTGTTTCAGCACGAGGGAAACTCCAGCGGTTGTTTCTGTAGACAGGAATAGCAACACATCCCCCAGGGACGGCGAAAGGCAAATTGCCACAATAGAGTCCCATCCACGCCCGATTCCCATACCTACAGTAACGTGTGATTTAGCATCAGACATCTCCACTAGCGACCAGGGAGATCTCGCCAATACCGAAGGCCTAGACATCCAGAAAGATACCTTGAAGGTTAGTATTTTCGTTCACTTTCTGTGGATGAGCCTCAGAGGAAAAGCAGTGAAGGTATTTATGAATAAGTAGAATTCAGAAAGACGAACAGACAGTTAAAACAAGATTACTAATAATCTTGGATGTTCTCCTGATCCTATTCCTTATATTCAATTCAATGAAATGCCGAGATTCATCAAAAAATACATATTTTTTTCGATTTTATCATATCGACATACAAACATGCAAGTTTGTGAAATAACAATATCTGAAACAAGATTTCTGCGGTTAATTCCAAATTCTTCTTTGAGAAGAAAAAGTGATACAAGCTGAAACTTTTCTGACCTGTATTTATAGAATTATGTCGAACTCAGCCAAAAAAAGCCAACCTCTGTCTTCGATCAGAACAAAATCTTCATCAACTCCGCTCTAAGTTTCTCCAAGCGATGAATTCACTGTAACTCTCTCCGTTCAAAACATGGATAAAGGTTGGACGCTTCTGTTTATTGTGGGATGGCCAAGTTTAGACAGTTCAACGGAAAACTTCGAGGCGTGATTGGAAAAGTTTACGGAAGAAACTACACATAAACGATCGACATCAATGAAACATCCTGTCATTTTCAGTGCTAATTTGCTGGCAGTAATTCTTGTGGTTTTGTTCAATCTTATGCTGGAAATTATTTGCAGAAGTTTGGGTGATGATTGATTATGAAACTTTGTGAATTTTTATGGGTACATGATATGGAATGGTTCAGATTTGACAATTCAATGATCAACTTTGTGGTATCAAGTAGGGATAAAAATAAAAAGAGGAATTCTGGCCACAGGGTATCCCATTCGAACTGAAGAAGTTGAGGGGATATCCAGTGGTAACAGTTTCATAAAGGACGTAAATTTCTTCTGGAGATATTCACTTGGTTCTTACCTTCAACCATGCAAACCTTCCTAGTGATGTTATGATCAAGAAAGTAAGGACTGAGAAAAACTTCAGTACAATGCTAAGCAAAATAGAGGATTGGGAAAGGGAATACACCAACTATAATCTTAAAGAAAATACAATAAAATGGTATACAGATGGTTTTAAAACCGCTACAGGAGCTGGCGCTGGCATTTACGGGACAAACACCAAGTGTGCACTATCGTTGGGCTCCTGTAGAAGCGTCCTTCAAACGGAAATACTTGCCATCGAAAGAAGTCTCGCTATAAATCTAGAAAGAAACTATCAGAAGTGCGATATAGCTATTCATACCGATAGTCAAGCTGCTATTAAAGAACTGAGCTCCTACGTCATTGACTCAAAGCTGATTTGGGAGTGCCGAAAAAAACTCAATGAGGTAGGCAAGAAGAATAAGGTCTTTTTAATCTGGGTTCCCGGTCATTCGGGAATCGTAGGAAACGAAGAGGCCAATACACTGGCCTGTTAGAGCGCACAAACGCCACTCACTGGCCCAGAACCCTTCTGTGGTATAGGAAAATGCACCTATAAGAAGGAGTTTATGCTGAAGGAGAAAACCGATAGAGGAAAACTCTGGCGGAATCTCCCAGGGATGGATCACTCCAAAAAGTTTCTCCGGAACTTTGAAACTGCTAGATCCAAAAAATATCTGGATCTCAGTAAAAACCAACTTCACTTACTCACTGGCTTTCTCACAGGACATTGTCGCTTAAAGAAGCATCTGTTGGGAATGGGTTTATCAGACACTGATGCGTGTAGATTCTGTGGGGAGGAGAAAGAAACTCCTATTCACCTGGTTACGGCATGTTATGCCATTGGAAGCCAAAGAAAATAGTGCTTTGGACAAGAAACTTGTAGAAGTGGGAAGTTATCCTTCTTGAAGCCGTCCCAGATACTGGATTCTATCAAATTTCTGGATCTGGAGGGCGAGCTGTAGGAGGCACGATGATAGCAGCTCTGTTAGGGGGCACAATAGACCTTAAGGTCGCAGTGGACTGTGACCCCTTTTCACTATAACTATATACCGTCAACCATGTATATCTTCCAAGGTATACATCATATTAAAGAGTTTTCCGAAAAGAGGTGTTATTTTGACATTCAAAGAAAATTGCCATTTTTTTATGAATTATCGTTGTTTATCTATAGGTACTAATATTATAATGAGGAAAGATTTGTATTTTTGTGTGTTTGATACGACTAGGCTTGAAAAACTAATAGACCGATTTCAGAAATTATTTCACCCTTAGAAAGCTACATTATCTCTGAGTGACATAGGCTATAATTTCCACTCGAAAAAATCAAGGATACCTACTATAACTTCAATAATTACAAAAAAATCAGCCATAATCAGCTATTTTCACGTGCGCTGAAAAAATCGTAAGACTTACGTGGATACAATGTATGACGGAAATGTACCTCTTAAATACTTAAATAGTTCTACAAAAAAGTCCGCGATAGCATATATCTATCTCTCAAGATTGACTTGTTTATGGTAATCAGATGTTTTCCAAAATTATGCTCCATTTGGGATTGCGTTTTTGTTTTAATGAATTGGGTATTGATCCTCATCCAACCTAATACGTTATTTATTCCCAGTATTCAATTTAGAACGAAATTGCCCCCCACATCATACAATTACAACGAGTACATCAAAAGATATGGCAGGTTGAAGTGTTGGAGATGAAAACGCCGCGTGATTCGAATTTCTACCCGGGCGAAGCTGGGACGGCCTGCTTGTTTCATTATAAAGACAAAGGTATGCCGTTAATGATGGAAATGACAATAGCCAAATGACCACCACGACTACAGGACCATATCCTTTTCATGAAATTTTCTATAACCAAATCGCAAAGTGGCTGCTCTTGAATTGACGCTAGGCTCTTGGCGTAGACCATCTCTTCTACAGGACCCCAAAGGAAAAAGTCGTAAGGTGTTGAATCACAAGGTATCGATGGCCAATTGTGATCACCTCTTCGAGGGATTACACGTTCGGAAAAATTTTCCCCTGAAAGAACAATGGTTTCGTTGCTTTTGTGGCATGTAGCACCGTCTTTTCGAAAGTAAACGTTGTCCAGATCCATACCATCCAATTCCGGCAATAAAAAATCATGAATAATCTCTCGATATCGCAATCCATTCAACGTATCTGTTGCGCCACCCTTATTCTCGAAAGAGTATGTTCCAATGACCCCGCTGGACCGTGAATCGCCCCAAACAGTCACTCGTTTAGGATAGAGAGGCTTTTCAAAAATAACTCTTGGGTTTTTCGAGCCCCAGATGCGACAATTTTGCTTGTCGACGAATCCACCGAGGTGGAAATGGGCCCCATCACTCAAGATGATTTTTTTATTGAATTCCGGCTCATTTTCATGCATTTCAAGGACCCAATCAGCAAATACACGACATTGTTGATGCTCGGCCAGCTTAAGTTCCTCTATTAACTGAACTTTATGAGCCTGAAGACCCAAATTGTTTTGCAAAATACGATGTTATGACGTTTGTGCCTAATTCCAAACAACGACGAGAAATGGACAAACCTTGATTTTCTTCAACACCTTCGCCTACAGTAGCTACATTCTCGGCTATCCAATCTTTCCACCAATTTCAATGCGTTGTTGAATTGTGTATCGTTCCATTTTAATAAGCGTAGTTTTTACTGGTCAAATGCCAAGAATGACAGCTTCAAGAGTGACATCTACTGAAAAAGCGGGTTATTCAAAATAACACCTTTTATTGGAAAACCTTTTACCTCCATTTCCGATGACGAGACAAGAAAAAGGCATTTGACATTCCAATCTACCTTGAATGTCACCTGGTTGAAGTTCTGAATACATTCAGTGAATTATTGTTCTAATGTCATTATTATGTGAAGTGAATTAATATAATCTTAACCGTGTCGAGTTTATAAAATTCCAAGAGGATATTGTTAAGATAAAAAAATCGACACATATTATAAGGTATCATTTTATTTTTTTCATCAATTTCAATTTAATAAGTAGTTTGTATCGAGATTCATCATTCATATCCGAAATTTGTATTTCATCGACATTTAACTTCAATATGGACCGGTAACTATGAATTTTCAATAGAAACTGTGCGTGTCAAATCCTCCTTGGTGTTCAATTTTATCTCCCACATTTGTGGGATCTTATTATTAAAATATCTCGACTAAGTTGATAAATATTGTGACCACATTGTAAACTCGTTTAAAGACCAGAGAAGGAATAATATTCGATGATATTTAATTCAGAGACGCATTCAGATCATTCTTGAAATTAATGATTTTTTCGTCAAATTTCTCCGGGTAAAATTGGAAATAACTCGAAAACGACGCGTTTTATTGAAAAAAAAAAAGAATACTTTTAGTTTCTTAAGTGATTGACTCTTTCGAAAATATGAACCGTTTATCTTCTTAAAGTGGTTTTATGGTGTTTTAGCGTGTATTGATGAGTCGACTTCCCTGTAACTTTTATACTAGTAGAGATATTGAATAAATTTTGATTGAGGAATATGCACTATGAATAGAGTAGAAACTGAACCAAAATTCAGTTCATTCGAAATAACGGTTCCGACGATATAAACTGAAAAGTGTTTTTTTTCATGGATTTTCGACACCCTGTATCTTCGAAACCAAACCGAATTCTGGAAAATGGTATATACAAAAAGTGTTTCGTTTAATGAGAGGAATCTACAGTTAAAATATATGGACAAGTCAAAGACCCACCCTGTAAATGCTATTCAAATAACACCTTTCATTGAAAAATCCTTCAGAAGATCGGTTCACACAACACAAGAAAAGGTTTTTCTGTCTCAATGTTTATTCCACTTGCAATGAACTGAATATGATGAAGAGGGGTTGAAAATTGCAGGAAATGTATTCCTGGAATTGAGTTATAAATTCCCCAGTCTGCGGCATCGATCCAGATCGCGAGTCGCCAAGTTTCGACGGTTTCATGAATCTCCTAGTTATAAAGTAGTTGTAGTAATCGATACCGCTATCTAACTAATTCCTTTCCAGGTGTTTCCAAGTGCCCAAGTTGTCCGGAGTTCCCTATCGCAGTGCCAGTTGAGCGGATCAACGCTGTCCGTGAACGGTGAGCTTCAACAGCAGGCTACCGCGATCGGCCGCTCCCGCCAGCATTCCATGGGCATAGACACGGACATGGTGAGCGAATTCGACCCCAGCAGCTCGGACTCGGGCGTGGTCGCGAGGTGTACGGTTGTGAAACCCCTAAAATTAAGGCTGTGCAAGCCGATATTCGGCCGAAGGACCCCTAAAAACCGCAGATCGGAGGGTAAAAAACTAAACAACCACAGTGAGGAGGTGATAGTGGAACAAGTCGTGCCCAAGGTGCAAAAACCGCGCGATCCCGAGCGGGAAAAACGGAGGTTGGCGAGGAAGAAAGAGAAAAGAGCCACCTTGATCCTCGGACTCATAATGGGCTCCTTCATCGCGTGCTGGCTCCCCTTTTTCATCATGTACATATTGAGATTAGCTTACGACATCCCGAACATTGCTTTCCTAACCGCGTTCTGGTTGGGCTACATGAATTCGGCGCTGAACCCCGTCATCTACACCATCTTCAACAAGGATTTCCGACGGGCGTTCCGCAGGATTCTGTTCAAGTGATGTTTAGCTTACGTGTGCTGCTATGAGTGCGTGAGCCGTAAAATACGGACTGCGCAGTACCGCGGCGCACCAAGCATGTTGTACAGACGTTAGTTTTTTTAAGACAATCCTCAAGTCATCTCACTGTTAATGCGGACCTGAATACTGTATCTGACACTGTGGACACCAAATTCACAGTCCATTATAACGTTATCGAAATTATTGACTCGTTTCCGGATCTACAGTTTTTTTGTTTGAATATATGAGGAGAATATAGTTCTTATCAAGTATCAAGATGAAATCTTGCTCTGGAACTGTCTCTAGAACCCCTTGATTCGGAGACCTTCACGTAAATTTCAGATTCAGAAAAACTCAGTTAATTCTGTTGAAAATTAGTCAGCTTTTGCGTCGATAGAATCGTTTTCCTCCTGATGTCTTTTTAGATTAAATTTGATTTCGAATTATCTTCGAACTTCGAACGCATATTCAACAAATGCTCATAACCAAACTCATATGCAATCCAGTAATTCCAAGAAATCTTTTTTAATTTGAAGGTGAGTTATGAAGGAGTAAAGCACAGTTTCCAGAATCAAGTTTATTTCATAAATGAAAATCCAACAGTTTCCTGAAAAAGCATGAATTCGAAAAGGCTTGATATCTATCAAGTTGTTAATTTCTTCTTGGGGAACATTTTTCCATTCCTCTGAAACTGCTTATACAGGGTCCTGCAATAGTGCGTTCTTCTTCCATAGCTGCCGAACCAGACATCTCAGAGATTTAGTTGGAAAATAGACCTATTGTACCTTGATTTCTGCATCTCAGGAAATTATTTTCTGATATACAGGGTGTCCCCGATAAATGTTATTCAATAAATGGATGATTTTTTTAATGGATCACCCCATATATTTTCACATATTTTCAATGACCTTCATTACCTCTTTCATGACGCAAAATCTTAGGGACATTTTTCCAAAAGTTCAGATCTTATTCGAAGAAAACTGCAGAAAGGTGAGGGAAAAACAGTTCAGTAAAAGTCTTCTGACGATTTCCAGAAGCGATAGTAACATGAATTCAAACTAAAAGTTTTTCAATTGAAGGATTTGCGTTGACATGGTTCCTAAACGATCAACCTGTCATATACAGTGTGTCCGTTACTAAGGTCCAAATATGAAGAACTTAAAATTATTATTTCTCGATTTTTTCAAATAGAACACCCTGTATTTTTTTCACAATAATGTAGACAATTGAATACCTTACATTTTCTCAGAAGTAACCTTAGGATTATTTTAACCCCCGCCTCCAACATACACGAAAAATGATATCGCAAATGAAAATTTTATTCAAATAATAACATAATAAAACTAACGGACATTCAAAAGAGGTCAAACAATGAAATAAAACTAAATGAATAATTATTGACAAACTTCAAAACCTCCCCAGAATCAGATTTCCTGAGCATCATCATAAAAATGATATTTCTTTTTCGTACAAGCAATTCATATTGATCACGTATTCAACCAATTATATCAGTTTTTATCGGCTTTCCAAAAAAAATATTGATCAAGTTATTGCTACTAGAGCTCAAAGATACTTTCGAATACAGTAAATTAGTATGAATTTTTGTTTCCTATCGGGATATTGGGCAGCATAAGTTCGACTTCCTTAAAAAACAGGTTCTGTGGCACTGCCCTAACATGTAAATCATATCAACCATCCTATTTTTTTCAAAAATTCATACTGATTCACTGTATTCGAAAGTATCTTTGAGCTCTAAGTAGCAATAACTAATAACTTGATCAATATTTTTTTTGGAAAGCCGATAAAAACTGATATAGGTTGAATACGTGATCAATGTATTGCTTGTACGGAAAAGAAATATCATTTTTATGATGATGCTCAGGAAGTATGATTCTGGGAAGGTTTCGAAGTTTGCCAATAATTATTCATTTAGTTTTATTTCATTGTTTAACCTCTTTTGAATGTCCGTTAGTTTTTATTATGTTATTATTTGAATAAAATTTTCAGTTGCGATATCATTTTTCGTGTCTGCTGGAGGCGGGAATTACTTCTGAGAAAATGTAAGGTATTCAATTGTCTACATCATTGTGGAAAAAATACAGGGTGTTCTATTTGAAAAAATCGAGAAATAATAATTTTAAGTTCTTCATATTTGGACCTTAATAACGGACACCCTGTATATGACAGGTTGATCGTTTAGGAACCATGTCAAGGCAAATACCTCAATTAAAGAACTTTCAGTTCAAATTCATGTAACTATCGCTTCTGGAAATCGTCAGAAGACTTTTACTGAACTCCTTTTCCCTCACCTTTTTGCAGTTTTCTTCGAATAAGATCTGAACTGTTGGAAAAATGTTCCTAAGATTTTGCGTCATGAAAGAGGTAATGAAGGTCATTGAAAATATGTGAAAATATATGGGGTGATCCATTAAAAAAATCATCCATTTCTTGAATAACATTTATCGGGTACACCCTGTATATCAGAAAATAATTTCCTGAGATGCAGAAATGAAGGTGCAAGAGGTCTACTTTCCAACGAAATCTCTGAGATGTCTGGTTCGGCAGCTAGGGAAGAAGAACGCCCTATCGCATTGCAGGACCCTGTATAAGTTGCTCTGTGTTAACAGAGGTGTTTTGACGAGCTCTAAACTCTTTTTTGATCTTGTCTGGTGAGCAAGATGACCGTTCCAAAAGCTGCAAAACCTACTGACTCTAAAAAAATTTATTCGAAACTTTGCTGGTATGTGGAAGTGCATTATGTTGCAGAAATAAAAAAAAATCCTTTACCACCTCATCAGAACCTGACTACAGTTCGCAATACTAAACCAACATCTCTTTGATCTGTTTGGATTGTCGGATTGGAATTAAAGCAGTTGTTTCGTCATTATTCCATCCAAAAATATAACAGTACCTCCTCTATATTCCGACATAGGTTTGGCAGCATGGAGTCTAGCTTGTCTCTGTCTTCATTACATGTTTTGTTTTGCCAGAGCAATAATTCTTTTCGTCTTTTCGCCTTTTTTTTTATTGTGCAAATAGAAATGAATTATGAACTTACTCCGACTTGGAGGCAAAATAGTATTATCAAAACTGCTCGGACAAGTCAAGTTACATGTTTATCTATCTGTTCCTGTTAGTACACATTTTTATCGCTTCTTAGGAAAAAATTAACGAATATTTTACTATTGGGTCATTTCATATGAGCTTGTTTGTGTGTATCATTTTTCAAATTTCAAAATAACTAGAGAGAAAAATTCCCTGATTCTAATGTAATTTTACTTTTTTTGGTCAAAGATAATACTTTTATCGTCAACTACGAATAACTTTTGATGTCAATCTCTTTCAAGATTCAACACGAGTTCAAACTTCAATACTTTTTCGGATGAAAATATTTTTATTGGAATGAGGTGTCCATAGGCCAATTATATTCTTCATTCTAAATTCATCTATCACTATATATTTCCACAAGAATCCTACTCAAATCATATTCAACTGAACAATATAAATTAATTCGAATATATAAATAAATTAGTTGAATTAGTACGTTGAAATATTTGAAATCATAGATTAGAGTTCTTGGATAATTTATTTTCGAAAATCCGTAGATGAAACACCTTGTGTGAAATACATAGAGGAGAAAGCATATCTTATTTATATAATTGAAAAAACGTGTTACATATTGTAAAAAGATTCTTATGCACCGAATATGTTCAAAATTCTTTATACTTTCAATCTTTTTCAACAAAAGTAAACTTATGAACAATAATTCAGTGACCAAGTATCGATTTTCCTCTATTCTATTGTAAATGCTGCCTTTCTGAATTTTTTAAATTCATTGTAAATACTGAGAGAGTTAAACGTTTATCGATTTCCTCATAGATTATTCTAGCTGATAAACTAGGTTTTTGGATATGGAGCATATCCAATGTTTTGATATTGTTCTAATTTTCATTACTTCATTCAAACAAGAGTATCTCATCTAATTCCTCGTGCATCTAATTTTAACCCTCATACTAAAAATCTGAGTTCTAAAAAAATATTCACGTTCAAATCATAGGTGAGAACAGAACTTTGTATATGGATATTCAATTCTCAACAGGAACCATTGTCTGTAACTTTCTCGATAGAGAATACCAGAAAGGATCCTCTCAACCAGAACGAAAATAAATCTTGAAATTAGCGAAAATAAAAATGAAATATCGTCACTCATCTCACTCAAGAAATTGTTTTCCCCCCGTCTCATACTCGAGAATTACTTCCATATATAGAGAGCAGTCATAATAAATTATTTTTTAGCATTTCCTCCTTTCTTTTCGAGTGAGTCAGCTACGTGATATGAATTATTCAGATCCATGGAAATGCTTCACACGTAGGACTCTTGAGAATTTGTAATATATTCATCATAATCCTGATCCTGATAAATACTGTCATCTCCTCTACTCATACCACTTCATGAAATTTTCAATTGATCAGAAAATTCCAGAGCGTTTGGGAAGAATTCTTAATGAGAGGAATATTTTAGGTCGACGAACTTTATAAAATTAAAAGGAAATTCGTGTACGAGAAGAATATCTTGGGAATTATATTTGGGAAATTGATCACATTAACTTTTAAAACTTGGTGTTGAGTAAGAATATTTAAAAAAAAAGATGTTCTAACATTATCTGGCCATGAATTTGTGAATATTCGTAAATAATATTGAGATTAAGGAATTTTTTGTAACATTCCAGCAATAATAATAACTACCACTGAATTCTAAAGGTGTGAAGTACTGAATAAGTACACGTATGAGGAATTAGATGAGGGATGAATATTTTTTCTAATGTAATAATTGACATGGAGCAATGACTACCACTGTGATAAAATAACGCTTTCATTCTGAAATTTAAAATATAAGTGATTTTATCTGAATAATATAATATATACCAATATTGTGTGTTTTAAAGTTAAATGAATCTTCGATGTCTACTACTGTACATATTAGAGAGATTTTAAATTTTTTGTATAAAAACGTTAGATATTTCGTTTTTGGCTGTTTGATTATGATCATTATAAAATTACTTTCGGTATGGTGAAATTCATGAAATCTATGAATTGGTTTGATCAAGATTCCTCACTATTTGGAAACACTTGATATTAGGATCTTGGTAGTAAAATTTTCACCTGAATTTTTATCGACATACACATTGGCTTCAAGATTTTTCAGAAATAAGAATAAAAAAAAACAACCGGTCCAGAATATTACTAAAATTTCTCATGAATTCCAAATCGTAGAAATCCATTATTTGTCGTTTCAGAGACACAACAATCTACATTTTTCCGATGCCATATGAAAAATTTCCAAAGTTTCCCGCACTTCAAAATATCTTCAATTTAACCAATTGATTAACTAGTTCCATAAATTTCTTGGTTGGATTCATGATTGCTATCAGAGAAAAGTCAGATCATGAAATAATGCGATTGTTCAGAAAAAAGTTATACAAGGTGTATATAAATAGTTGCCAAACATTTCTGGGTTATTGCTTGTCAGAAAACAGGGTGGGTCCCTCATTTAAACTTTTTTTTTGAGCCCTGCCTTTTTTATTACAGTTCCCTGCAGATGGCAACTGAAAAACAGTTTTTCCTTTAAAAACAAAAAAATTAACAAGAATAAAATTGAGCGGACAAATTTCAAAAGGTAATACGAGGCTGGAATTGTTTTTGGCAAGAAATTTGTCTATAAGGCGGATGTCAAGTTGACATTTTCATTGAGAACTGGTACAAATATTGAATGAACAAACATTTTTCATAAATTGAATAAAATATTGAATAGGTAGAAGATAGAAGCCAAAATTTATTATAAATAGCAAGAAAGAAATATTTACGAAAGCAAGCAAAAATTTTTTCTACCTATTTAAGATGATATTCAATTTGTGAAAAATTTGAAATTGTTTTTTTTGTTACATTTATTAAATATGAGTACAAGTTCTCAATAACAATGTCAACTTGACATCAGTTTAATGAATAAATTTAAGGACGAAAATAGTTTCAGCCTCTACGTAGTATCTGTTGATAAACTATTTCACTCGTGAACTCAAGCACGAAATTATGTGAATCCTCATTTTTTAAGGATGGAACAAGCTATCCAAAATTGGTTTGTAATTATAAAATACAAATATGGAAGAAAGTTTCTCCCGAAACAAGGTTTATGGGTGGCTTTTTCACCCCTTGCAATCATGAGGGATCACCAGCTAAAATGTTTTTGAGTGCCTTCTTGCTCGCATAAAATGTCTGCTGAATTTTATACTCTTCAGTTTTTTGGTTTTCAAGAAAAAAATTTAAAACTGTTTTTTCAAGCGTCATCTTCAGAGGACTGTAACGACGTAGGGGGGGGCTCAAAAAAGAAAAGTTTATATAGAATACTCACCCTATTTTTTGACAAGGAATCACCCCTGTAGTTTCTTTGAACGTAATAAAGAATTCTTTTGTTTATAATCGAGAAAACCCGAGTGGTCATTTTTGGACAGCCATCGCAATACCTAACCAACCAATTTTATATCTTATGAGAGAATCAGAAAAGGTGCGTACAGACAGAGGAAATTGCTAGTTATTAGAGATTAGACACCAATGTATCAATACCCCTGAAGACGGCAAATTATCACGTTAACCCTCTAATCCCGTCATTAAACCTATAATTAAAATTTGAACAGACGATTAATCTGCCCCGTCTCGCAAAATGTTTTCAGGGGATGTCTTCCAAGAGCAGCGGGGCCCACATTTTCCCGTTTAACTCTTGCAACGAAAACTATGGTGCTATTGTCTGCTAGCCGGTCGACAGTTCGGAACCCCCCGATCCAAACGGTCGACCCCAAGTGGCCCCGCGTTTTGGGGGGGCGGATGCCCGAGCCCGCAGTCGCCCCCCCAAACAGCTCTCATCTTGTTACATCTATAGGCTAATTCATTGTTAACAAAAATAACAATTGAAACTATTACTGTCCCATATTTATGTGTGTACGTTTCCGTAAGTAATAATGAAGTTATATATCTATTAAGATAATATAAATAATTAAACAATATGAATTTATTTGGTGTTTCATTTCATCAAAAAGATCGACTAACCTTTGGTGTGAAAATATAGAATACCCTGAATGGAGTAGGTAGAAAGTTCGTAGAATAAATTTTATTACTATTCCTCCAGAAATGAATTCGGACTTGTGAAGATCCAACTCAAATGTAAACCGCTAGGTTTGTGCTGCTATCGGAGAAGAGTTATGCCGTCATCAGTGCCACATAACCCCACCCACGATAGCAACCGAATGTAATGGCAGAACTTATATTACGTGCCAGCATACACTCTTGAGTACAAGGTAATGTACGATGTGCCACCTAGAGGGTAAATGTCTACGCTTCTTCGCAAATTTCCTTCAAAAATTAAATCTCCACGTACACTAGTTTAACAACATTAACTCATCAGAGAAAAGAATGTCCTCGAACGAAGAAAGAAACCACATAACTCAAGACGTTTCCACAAATTTTTGTTCAAACGATCGTGGCATTGAACCTCGCGCATTCACCATTCTGTGCAAATCGATTAACAACGTAAATAGTGCGAATTAAAATGTTTTACAAATGGTTTCAAGGAACTCACAAGGAGAGATGATTCTTAAGTCAATTCGGAAGAAATTAAAGTCAGAAAATTTATTTTTACCTTGTAAGAGATGTTTCAACTCAAAGGAATATTTCTTATCTATGCCGTATATATATATTCTTATGAAATGGAGCTGTTACAGATTTGTTTTTAATTATGGCATGTGTCTCGAAAAGGCAACAAGGAACAGATCATTCAAACAAACATATTGATCCATTTCCCGCTCCTAATCTCAGTGTTAGCAGAGGAATGTCAAACGGGGCACCATACATTTCTGCGTATGATGCAAGAGCACAGATAAAAACCTCAGCAAAAACTCTGTCTCCCCGTATAAGTGTAGGGTTATTGGATTTGTTTTCAGATATTCATATTGGAGGGCATCTTCTTCTACGAATGTAATTCTTTCTTCATTTCTTCAAAGGGGTTGACAAAGCATTTTTAGATAATCTGAAACAAAAACCAGAGGGAGAAAAAACGGAAAAGCAAAATCAACTAATATATTCAAATTGTTTTGAAGGTACCAACCCATCTCAAAAATGAATCAGATACTAAGTGAATAGAGTTAAAACCATCTGGAAATTTATATATTGAACAATTATTGACCAAATGGTCAATAGTTTGCTCTTCATGTCCACACTCACATCTCGGGCTATCAATGGTATTCCATTTGAAAAGCATACTATTACAACGTCCATGACCTGTCCTAAGACGATTCAATAGACACCAATTTTTCCTAGACAGATGAAAACCGGGAACTTTCTCAGAAGGATCGAGAATTAAACTTTTATTGAAAAAATCATATGAAGTCCATTCCGAACTCCAAATTTCTTTATGATTTTTTCTAGAATAAAGAAAATCATTTATCCATAGAGGCTTTCGAGATTTCAATCTAGCCAGTCTTGTATCTGGCATATAACTCATAATAGGAAATGAATTTGGAAAGGAATGAAATTTATCCCAAGACTTCATGGCAGCAACCTGTCTACGAATATGAGGTATTATGTTAGAAAGAACTGGTAACCAAGCTAATGGAGTAGATTTAATGGTTCCAGTTATAATCCTCATAGAAATATTGAGTTGCCCATCAATTTTATGGACATGGGAACTATTCAACCAAACAGAACAGCAGTATTCAGCTGCAGAAAAAACCAAGGCTAAAGCAGCCGTACGAAGAGTGGTAGCATCGGCACCCCAGGATGTACCAGCTAATTTTTGAATTATATTATTCCTCGTCTTCAACTTTAGACGTAAACTTTCCAAATGAGCCTTAAAAGTCAAAGAAGAATCTAGTTTTATTCCAAGATACTTGGGAGTGAAATTATGATTTAAAATTGTATTATTGAAACTAACCCTCAAAGTTTTATGTTTTTGGTGATTATTCAAATGAAAACACGACACCTCTGTTTTAGTGGGACTCGGGCATAAACGCCACTCCAGAAAATAGTTCCTCAAATGCCGTAAGACCTGTCCTTGGAAGCAATTTCAGAATATTTCAGTCTGATGAAAATTTTCAGTGAAACAATGGAAAATCATATTCATGTAGCAATAAATGACCTTGGAAAATGGTGAAAAACTGTTTGAAAAAGTTTGGTGAAGTGAATTGAATGGAGATCCTTCTGAGGGAAAATAGTATTGTTTTACTATTCCACTGAGACTTTATCCTGTCAGATCAATACCAGCTAATTGAAATAAATCTGATTGAATCCCATGGCGAAAGACATAAATGAGCAATATCATCCCCTTGGAATGAAAGTGCTTCAATTTCGATTATTGTTTCCGCAACTCTTATCGAAAAACATTTTCCCCCCTCTTTATTGCGTCATATCCATTAAAACGTCCGAAGGTATTTACTTTATCGAAAAAAACTGTTTCTAGTTCCCAACCCAATTTCGCTCTTGTCCCCGCAGTTATCGGTAAACTACGTTTGCGCTTGTTTCTACCACACGCTCGAAAACTTCCTGGAAGAATACGAATAGAGATGGGTGTAGAAAAGTAGTTTTCTCGTGGAAATTTTTCATAAATCGAACCTGATTTCAATCATGAATTTGAGAGGAATTCAGGATATTCAACTCAACATTAGGTTCTTTATTATTTTTTACTATAGAAGATTTATTACCACGCTAATTCATCGAAATTTTTTTTAACTTTTTTCGTCTTTTTTCTCCGAAATAGGGATCTATACCATATGCTATGGCATTTTGTCTAGCCTTGCACTTGAAGGACTCGAAGGCACTCCTATAGATTTTCAACTTTGTATCCGCCCCTTCTGAAGCTCTTCATGCGTCGTCCAAATTGATATCGCATTTTTGTAATACTTAAGATGCATAATTGATATCAACAAGAATGTGGTGCATAAATCGGAGAGGAAAATAAATTCAAAAATCAACTTTTTCTGCTTGGATTCGCTCATCTTTGCAATAATGAATGATAACAAAAAATCGAAGTTTTATTGCTGAAATTATGTTGCCCCTTCTGGACCATCTAGTCGAATTTAGTTTTTTGAGAGAGGTGTCCGATTCACCAGTGAATTTTTACAATAAATCCCAACTTTTGATGCTATTTCCGAAAAAATTATACAAATCTTGTAACGTGGAACTGGGAATTACTGCAGACCGGTCATATGCGGCATAACATTTTTCTTCCGATATGGAACCTCATTTTTAACTGAACAATCACCAAAATTGCATTCTTACAGATGCAAGAGATAAATAGAAGAAAAATGTACAGTTCAATCTGGGTTGCAAAAACAGCTAACAGATGGATTTTATGACACCCAGTACTACGAGCGTCGAAAAAATGAAAAAGTATCTGATACGATATACGAGGATGTATTGATATCTAGTTAGCCTAGACCAGTTCCATGCATAAACAAAATATTGCGATACCATATCAACGAACAATAACTTACTAGACGTGTCAGTGTAGAGTTCGACGTCAAAAAAGTAAACCAGAGTTACGAATTAAATTAACAAAAAAAATATCCACCGAAATTGTAAAAAACGAAAAATTGGAGTATCGAGCCATCATCAAGTAGGTACCTGTATTTAAATAGGTTAAGAGGTAAGCAGATTTACGAAGATATGCTTTTATCAGACCGTCGAATTGGGCTAAAACAGATATCTGAAGCACTGAAGATTTCATACGAACGCGTTCATCATATAGTTCACGTCAATTTGGACATGAGAAAAATTTCTGCAAGATGGATCCCCAAATGTTTGAATGTTGACCAAAAGCGTGCAAGGGTAGAAGCATCGCGTTCGATCTGTGTTCGATTTAAAAACAATGTAGACTTCTTAAACCGAATTGTTACTATGGATGAGACTTAGGTACATTTCTACGATCCAGAAACAATCGATGGAATGGCGACACTGTGGTTCTCCAAGACCTAAGAAGTTTCGTGTCCAAAAATCTGCCGGAAAAGTTCTTGCTTCAGTTTTTTGGGATTGCCATGGAGTAATCATGATTAATTTTTTGGATAAGGGTGGAACAATAACTGGAGATTACTATTCGATATTACTGACCACTTTACGGGAAAAAATTAAAAAGACGCGAAAAGCTATCCAAAGGTGTTTTGTTTTCACAGGACAACGCCCCAGTACACAAATCTCATGTTGCCATGCAAAAAATTCATGATTTAGGGTTAGAATGACTAGAACACCCCCCTTATTCACCAGATTTGGCTGCGTCCGACTATCATGTCTTTCCTCAACTGAAATAAAGTTTAAAAGGTCGTAAATTTTCTTCCAACAAGGAGGTAATACAAGCTGTGGAGGACTGGTTTGCAGAGCAAGAAAAAACTGTTTTTTAGAAAGGTCTAGAGACGTTGCAGGTTCGCTGTAATAAATGTATTCAATAAGGAGTTTATTTTGAGTAATAAAATATTTTGACATTGAAATTTTGTTTGGTTCAATAGTAGAACTTCTCAATATATCCTTGTAAGGAACAAAAAATATGAGGACATGGTTCGTGAATTCAAAAGAATTCAAATAATTTTTAAATCCATCGTAACTGGCGCCCGATCAATTCGCATTTAACAGGTAAACGCGAATAGCCACGGAAATCACCTCATAAGACCCACCCTGAAGCGTAGGTAAACTTCCGAAATCATCCGGCACTACAACAAAACTATACCCTTATTTTATCCGATTCGAACCCATCTTCTCCACCGTCCACTTCCGAGTAGTTCGGAGCAAAACACATGTACTGTCATCCATCCCTTTCGGAAAGTTTGATGGATCGATTCCGGGTATTCGGCACCTCTCTCGACCCCGGCTTCCACTAGGACTAGAACACGTCCGACCGATCCTGCCCAAGAGGAAGGGTCAGGACGTCAAGTCCTGGCGACTTATGTTCGGGAATCTATCATTACCGAAATTGGGGCCGCACGAAATCCTGAATATTCGATAATATCCCCGAAACTGCAGCCCTCATCGATCGTGTCGCGTGGGGTACATGGGGGTGATTTCAAGACTGGGAGGTATTTCGGATATTGGAGTTGTAGTGTTCAATAATAACGCATTTCGTCTTATTCTTTTTATACCATACTGAAATGGTAACTTTGTGAACCGTCCCGAAGGAATCTGGCGAAAGAGTGGATCCGGATGAATCTTAAAATCGCAGCGAAGCTGCGATACGGTGAGGAAATTTTTATACGGTCGAAAAGAGGAATAATCCATGAATACCTGGGTGAAATTTCGATGCTTTAGCAGTCTGTCTAGCCGATGTAGAAGTATTTTTAAAAATTCGCGAAAATCGCTAAAAATCCGACAAAAGAGGCAATTTCAAACTCGATAAAACTTTTTTGTACAACTGCCATTAAAAGTGACACTTTTAATGAAAGCAAACAATGTTAAAATTGATTGTTTACGTGGAAGCGTGTTGAAAATATTTTTAACATTAGTGTTAAAAATATTTTTAGCAATTCATTTTCTTATGATGAAATCATATGAAAAAAATTCAGCAATTGCAAATTTTTATTATCAATATTTAACAATCATTACTTATGAACATTAATATTAATCGTAAAACTAGAACAATTACTAACATTAATGCCCTGTGACGTTAGGGAGCTTCGCAACACATTATTAGAATCCTCAGCACCATTAGTACTTGTAGAAACCGGAAGTACAATATTGGATGATGATGATCTAAAATCTGTTTAGGTTGGGAGAATTTTTTCAGCAATGACATTTCTATATGCAATGGGATGACCAACATAGCCCTCGGCTACTGTCGTAGACTTCCATCCACCATGTTTTTTTATATCCGTAATATTTGGTCCTGATTCTGCTAGCAATGAAGCGGAGGATCTTCGAAAACAGTATCCTGTATATTGCTTTGGTTCTGGCAGTTTGAGGAATTCGGCAACAATAGATGGAATTTTCCCAAATGTATTGATACCAACTGGATTGGAAGTGCATTCATTATTCATGTATTTAAGGAAAAAACGACGATGTTTGATGGCAGAAGGGCGCAGTGCAAAGTACTTATGAAAATAGTCAACATACTTCCCAATAATACTGAAAGAACGACTGACTTTCGTTTTTGTGTTTGGAAGTTGTACAACCAATGATTTATTCGTTTCTATATGTCTTTCACTGATAAATTACACAATTCTTCACGCCGACAGGCTCCAAATAATCCGAAAATAGTTGCAACCTCAACCATCAAGTATTTCTCATCTGGTGCCTCATTTATAAACTTTTCAACTTGTTCACGAGTGAGAATTTTCGATTTTTTGGGACGATAACCTTCACTTTTCCGTTTCAAATATGCTATTACCTTAAAATATTTACTAACATCCACACCATTTTTAACAAGTGCGCTTGACTTCATCATTGAAAATTTGCTCCACAAAGTTGATGAACTCTATATTTTTGATTTTTCTTCTAAGCATGCCAGAAAAACTGGTCCACTAAAGTTCTCTTCTACATTTTTCAATTTACACCAGGCCAGGAAATTGTTATATGCAGTATCGTACTGCTGAACAGATTTTTTAGGTAGGAGTTTCAGATTTACTCTTCTTGCAGACTCTTCAATTTCCACAGAAACAACCAAATCGTCACTTTTATTAATAATTGGACTCTCGACAAACATATTAAGCAGTTAAAAACCCAAGACGAAAATTGGACAGGAACGAAATTCAAATGACAGCGTCTTTTCTCATTTGTTAGTAATCATAACGTTGGCAACGTTTGCCATTCACAACAACCTTTTGATTATTTGAATATTAAAATGCATTTTGAAGTTTATTGTCATTGCAAATGCACCCATTTCATTATCAAAATAGGGCAGTTGTACAAAAAACATTGTAAGGAATTTGTGTTAAAAGTGATTTTATTTTGTTCGTGAAGTTGTACAATTCGCTCCGCTCATTTCACAAACGTTTTCACTCACAAAATAAAACGTCACTTTTAACACTCATATCATAAATAACTATTTTCACAGATATCCTGGCTGGGATGTTAATATACGGATCGAAAGAGGAAAGGTTAATTCAAAATAGCTTTGTATTCATATTTTCTACAATTTACCCATTTCTTAAGGAAAATTGATCAAACTTTGACATTACGCCTATAAAATCACCCGATTTGCTGTTTCAAAACCTTTCTCTACCATGTGCATTCTCCAATTGTTCTTTACTCCAAAAAACTTTCACAAATTTCCTTCTGAACGATTGTAACATTCACCATTCTGTACCATAATTTAAGAGAACAGTTGGAAATCGATTAATCGCGTTCATATCGATTGGAACTGAAATGTCTCACAAATAGTTCTGAAGAACTTACTAGAAAAGCCGATTTTCAGCAGAAAATCGCAATAATAATCTTCAACCAAAGGCACAGTTCTTCTAGAAAAAATGTGTTTTTCTCATCAATAGCCAATCTGGTATTCAGAGAAATTCATAATTCGCTTAAACTCCGAGTGGAATGCTTTAGCAATGACAACTGAATAGATGAGGGTAGGCCTTTTCTGCCCGAGGTCAACACGAAATACGAATATGATAGAACTTCATGGAAGCTTCAGATAAATCACACCCCAAAACTGAAACTGTATTGATGCTGCAGGAAAGGATATAAATCGAATTTCGCAAGCCTATTCCCATTTCGCCGATGAATAAACGTTTAGTTTGCCTAACTAACACAACTTTTCGTTGAATACACAGGTGTTTAGTATTGTGTTTGTTCTGTTTGAATGAGTGGTTCAGAAGTGTCATGAATCCATAATTCGGGACGAACATTTCGTTGAAAATATATGCGTTCGATCTGTTTGAGCTGGCATACAACATTCAAGGGACATTTGAAATTCCCAATATTGGAAACTAGGCCTTCGAGTGATTTTCTTTTAGGAAGAATTTTGATATGAGTGCTCTACTAATTTTCCGCTTTTTTATCAAGATGCACCTTTATTGTGAATCACTCAGAGAATTGCCCATTGTGGGCGAATTGTAGCCCGATGGAAAGTGCCACTTTAGTCCCTGAGTTTATAATATACTTAAATAAAAAGATATGTTACTTCCTAGTTCGTTTATTGGTGACTAGTTTCGCTCAAGAACATCTGAGCATCATCAGACCAGTCCCACTAAAATATATATTATATAGGAAGAACAGTGAGGACTTTTGAACAGAGAATAAGAGAACATTTGAGAATTTTAAGGTTGGGAAATAACTATGATAGCTCGCATTTTGGAAACCACTTATATGAATATCAACATGAATTTAAAAAAGAGGATAATTTTGATATCTTACATGCTAATGTTAATAGTTGGATCATTGATGGTTTAGAAAAATTTGAAATTTTAAAACATAAAAAATTTAATGATAATTTGATGTTGAATGCTCAGATAGATTTTGGTAGTGATTGTCTGATGAAATGTTTATTATAGAATAGTATGTCAAAAAAGTCTGTATTGTTATCTGTGATTCTAGTTTTTGTTTTTCTATGTTAGTTGTAGCAATTTTAAGAAGATAAGAAATTGTAGATAAAGTTGTGTTGATGTGGTCTAAGAATAATACCTGTACCTTTTTAATAATTATTGACGAATCTGGTTGAGAGTTCAGGTGAGGAAATATTGGTTTGTAATAGGTATGTAATATCGAAACTCTTGTATTTTGTGATTTTTAGTGGGACTGGTCTGATGATGCTCAGATGTTCTTGAGCGAAACTAGTCACCAATAAACGAACTAGGAAGTAACATATCTTTTTATTTAATAAATAACTTCCTACTTGGACATTATTATTTGTATAATATACTTATATTCTTATATTTAGTTGAAAATAGTTTTTATGTTCGACTGCCTCATAAAGACTTGATTTATGAATTCGCTTAGTGTCCATTGACTACTTCATTGGACACCACTTCGTTGGACTCAACTGTCTCAGCCTTCTCTCGATTTTGCAATTTTCTTGTTTCACACAACTTTTTATGAGCCGCATACAAATTTTCATAAGCACTTTCAGTGGGTAGGAGAGATTCTTATGCGCTTGCGGTTAAATTTTCTACGCCCTCCTCTCCCGAACTATCCATTTGTTGGATTATTATGACGTTTGTCACAAAATTAACGAAGTAAACAACTATGTTCAGTGATGTTGCTAAGGTGAGAAAAGCAAAAGAATACTTAATGTTTTTGTAGTAATGAAGCGACAAATATAATAATTGCCATTTCAGAAAATAAAATCTCTGCATCGCAGTTAAACATGAAGCTTTGTATGCAACTCGTACATAATTAGGCTTATGGACTTGCCCAAATTATTGGCCTCGCTCGCTCTGCTCGCTCTGCCATAAACTTTTGGACTCGTCCATAAAGTCCTAATTTATGTACTTGTTACATAAATAGATAACTTATGAATGATTTTATCGTCTGTGAATTCAATTAGAAGGAAAGATTTTTGAGAGATTTTTAAGAGCACCGTACCCGGAAAGTAGGAGACGCAGGTTCAATTCCTGCACAGTGTGTAACTTTTTCCGGAATTTCAAAAAAATTGTCTGCATGCTGCTAAAATCTTTCCTTCTGATAACTATTATGTTCGACTGCCTCATAAACACTTGATTTATTAACTCGTTTAGTGTCCATAATTGACTACGTTATTGGATACCACTTTATTGGACTCAACTTTATTGGACTCAACTATCACATACTTCTCTCGATTTTGCAATTTTCTTTGTTTCACACCACTTGTTATAGGCCGCATACAAATTTTCATAAGCACTTTTAGTGAGTAAGGGTTCTCTCCCGCACTATCCATTTTTTGGATTATTATGACGTTTGTCACAAACTTAACGAAGTTAACAACTTTGTTCAGTGGGGTTTTTAAGGTCGCTGATGGTTACTAAGGTAAAAACAGCAAAAGCACACTTAATGTTTTCTTGAAATAAAGCGACGAATATATTAATTGCCATTTCAGAAAATAAAATTTCTGCATTGCAGTCCAACATAAAGCTTTGTATGCAACTCGTACATAATTAGGCTTATGGACTTGCCCAAATTATTGGCCTCGCTCGCTTTGCTCGCTCTGCCATGAACTTTTGGACTCGTCCATAAAGACCTCATTTATACAGGGTGGTCCAGATCGTAACCAAGAAATTTTAACCACGTATTCTACATCAAAAATAAGCCCTAGTTTGTCATATAAACATATGTCGAGAAATGTTTCCTCTCCGATATACGGGGTGTTGAAATTATAGAAAAAAAATGTTTTTTTATTAATAACTTTCACACTGTTTGAAATACTTTGATGAAATTTGAAACATATGTTTTGAGCGTCAAGGAGCACTTTTTGCATAATATCATTTCTTTTTTATTCTACCATTGGCGTCCGTACTGCAGCGAGACTGAATATTTTCAGATAAAAAAATGATACACCACTGGTTTTTCCGACAATAAAAATTACTATTTGAATCCTTATTCAATTAGGAGCAAATTCGGTCTCCTGACTTTTTGCTGTACGAAGCAGCGTTTCCGGTTAAAAAAATAAATCACATTCTCATGCATTAAGAAATCGCCAAAATTTGATATAGCAATAAAAAGCTTACTACGGCGATTTCTTCATGCATGAGAATGTGTTTTATTTTTTTAATCGGAAACGGTGCCTCGTACAGCAAAAAGTCAAGATACCGAATTTGCTCCTAATTAAATAAGAATTTAAATAGTAATTCTTATTGTCGGAAAAACCAGTGGCGTATCATTTTTTTATCTGAAAATATTCAGTCTCGCTGCAGTACGGACGCTACTGGTAAAATAGAAAAAAATGATTTTATGCAAAAAGTGCTCCTTGACGCTCAAAACCTATGTCTCAAATTTGATAAAAATATTCCAAGCAGTGTGAAAGTTATTGATAAAAAACATTTTTTTTTCTATAATTTCAACACCCCGTATTTCGGAGAGGAAACATTTCTCGGCATATGTTTATATGACAAACTAGGGCTTATTTTTGATGAAGAATACGTGGTTGGAATTTCTTGGTTACGATCTGGACCACCCTGTATACTTGCTACATAAAAAGCTATTCCACGAAAATGCTTATTTATGAAGAGGAACTTAAGTATGGTTTTCGAAGTGAAGAATTCTCTCGATTCATCATCTCTAAACCATAGAAAGAATTAGGTTGTGTCGATAAAACAACGATAATTGGAGTTAACTGAGAAAAAAAGGCAACTGAAGAAGGATGAAATTGAAGGGCCAGAATACTGGAGGAATCTGAATGAATCTTCACTCTTCTGGCTGCCAACTATGAACAATTTCCATCATTCATGACACTTGGCATTCGCGAGCGCATAACACGAATGAACACCCATTTTCCACTCGCGAGACCCAATATTTCACTTTCAGATTTCGAAACGTCCCGAATCGAACGCTGTGCGGAGTCGTAAAAAGCAATGGTACTATTAAGCCGGAAATGATCGACACTGGATGTTGAAAGAATTTTCTTGGAATAATCGGGAAACGCCGCATGAATTTTAATTGTTGCCTCTGCCGAACGAAGGCGAATAGAATCAACATTTTCGCGCCGAACGGCACACAGTTTGGGCAACTTTCGTAATTACGTTTCCACTTCTGAACCGAGAAAATTCGATGGAAACTAAATGAGGAATATAATAAATGAATATGGAAGTTGCGCCTCAGTGTTTGCCAATGTGTCACGCGTTGCTTATGGAAATTTGAAGAGCCAGCTGCTCAGGCAGACCCGAATATCCTAACCGCATTTGCATCAATAATAACTGCCACTTCATTTAATCTGAATGGCAAATAATATCGCTCACATGCAGTGAGAATGCCTCGGCTATTCTGGGAAATATGTTCCTCAGGGGTGACAAACTGAGAACTGAAAAATATTGCCCGCATCTACAGGTTGTTTGGGGTGAATACGAAGTGCTGGAACCTTTTGAAACTCACTGAATCAAAAGAGAAATATGATCGAATATGTGAGGGACTTTCAAAGATTATACATTGTGAGTCTTCGACTTGTACATATATTTTAACTGAAGATTCTTGAGGTCAAAAGAAACCTGTTTTTCATTTTCCATTTTTCTGAATGTGTTAAAAAAATTGGGCTAATTACGTCTCTGATATGATTCTCTGGAATTGATGCAGAGTTCATATTTCTCGATTGAAATTGAGTTGATGCATCTAGGGAATACTCAAGTACTAACCTTATTCGAATGAGAATGTTGAAAACACGATATTTCTCGATAAAAACACTTAGTTTTGTCCGATTATTTCTGCAATTGAAAAGCCATATTTATCCCACCAAAATAAGTTCCTCCTTCGATTTTCATTAAGATTAGTTTGTGAGCACTTATAACTTGTTCATATTTTCCTCTATCTCCCAAAACTCAAATCTCAAAAAGAATTGTTTTTACATTAATCTAACTCCATTAAGCTAGGTCATAGGATTCGAGGTCAATGACCTAACCTAAGCCATCGTCCCATTTTCTGTGACAGAGCTTTCATAGAGCTTTTGAGAAGACGATGCCAAATTGTGTTTATTTTCGATTCAAACAAGGAAGCAGTACGTCCTCTATCATTAACGGATGAACAGTTTGTAATACTCTCTTTCAAAAGAATATATATATATATATAACGGATGAACTAACGCGAAGGCACTAGTTTTGTTTACTTTTGGCTGATGGCGTCTAGTCTCTGAAAATGCCGAAGGAACAGTTCTGATTCTCGCCGATAGAGAGCTACGATCTTAATTTCAGTCGCCTATAACGGTGCACAAGACAAACCGTTGTTCCATAGACCAAACAGTTGGTCTGTGGTTGTTGAACGAAGCATGCGTATAGCGGCTTGATGGAGATTTGTCGATTTGTTATTTGTTTTTTCACAGTGAAGAATGCGAACAGTGGGTGTGAAAAGATTTTCAGTGAAAGTGAATTAATGTGATAATAACCGTGTAGTGTCAAGTTTATAAAATTTCAAGAGGATATTGTTTAGATAGAAACATTGCCACAGATCATGTAGTGTTAAGTATTCATCATCGATATCCGAATTTTGTATTCCATTGACATTTTAGTCTTGACAAAGTTAATAAACACCCTGAGAACATTGTTAATTTGTATAGATAATCACAGAGTTTATGAATTTAAGCCATTCTGTGATATAATAAATTCAGAGAAGCATTCAGATTATTCTTATGATTTTTGATTTTTTCGTCAAATTTAATCGGGTAAAATTGGGAATAACTCGAAAACGACGTATGTTATTAAAAAAACATAAAAATACTTTCATTTTCTAAAATTATTGATTCTTTCGAATATATGAACCTTTCATCTTTTTCAAGTGGTTTTATGGTATTTTTTCGTGGGTTTATGAGTGGGCTACGCTGTATTTTTTATACCAGGAGAAATTTCGAATAAGTTTTGATTGAGGAATATGCACCATGAAAAGAATAACCAATCAACCAACATTCAGTTCATGTGAAATAACGGTTCCGAAGATATGAACAGGAAAGTGTTTTCTTCGTGGATTTCCGACACCCTGTATCTTCCAAACGAAACCGAATTTGAAAAAATGGTATGGAAAAAAAGTGTTTCCTTTGATGAGAGGAATCTACAGTTGAAATATATGTACAAGTCAAAGATCCACCCTGTATAATGGTTATTGATGTGATGAGGATCAACAGTCGATCATTATGGTACAAGTCGGGAATGTTATTGGACGAGACGTATCCGAGAGAATGCTCCAGTATTCTCTCGAACAAGAAACATTTTCTGCTGGTTTGATGTTTTCATTTAAGTGATAAGATAGTGAAGATTCCAAATACAAAAAATTGTCATGTTACATTCATCAAGTTGACAGTAAATAGGGGGACAAGATTTTTGAGGATGTATGTTGAATATTTTGGTGTTTCATAGACTTTGCCCTAATTTTCATCTGTGTTAAAAAAATAAATGAATGAACTGCCACTGTTGGAAAAATTGACACGAACGAAGCAAGGTCCAGCAGTTCTGAGCAACAACCAATCCAGCCGAAATCAGCGAAAAGAATAGCCCCGTCCTATTCTGAATAATTAATCAATGAAAATTGATTGCTCCTTTGGTAGCCTCCTACTGAATCAACGGAAGGGCGACTCCAGTTAATTAACGCAATTCTATTACGTAGCTTGATTGATTTGTGGCGTATCGGATATTGATTAATAGGCATCTTGCGGTCAGATAACTTGGTGCAGGCAAACTTTCTCGGCCCGGAGACTATGGCAGCAATAAATTACTTACAGACCCCTTTCGCGATATATTCACCGAATGAAGTCCTAACTGGAAGGGAAGAAGCCTGGTTCTGGGTCAATGCAGTTAGCTCGTAGATCGTCCAGTATGAAGACTAATGGGTATATCACTGGGAGGTTTTATTGAATGGAGTGATAATTCACCACCAAGATAGCCTAATATTCTAACAAATATTTTCTTCAATATATAAGGGTTGTGTTGTTACGTTGAGAAAACCTAAGGACTGAACGAGAATAAATTCGCTATCACAAAAACGCCTATATCTCTTGAACCAATTGAGAAAAAATCAAAATTTGATCATAGTTAGCTTTGTTATGAACGTCAGAAACATTTGGAACATTTACTTTATAGATATTCCAATTCTCTGTCGCAAAATGTCAAGCGAGGTGAAAACACGAGAATTTATAGTGAAACTTTTTCAAAATAATCAAAAATGAAGCTTCAAAAGAATCGCAAAAGACGCTCGCGTTCGTCCGGAAACGGTATCAAGAGTTGTTAAGCGCCTCAACAAAGATCTTACAATTAACCGCAAGGATGGAACCGGGAGAAAAAAGGGGTTTCATAGCCCAAAAAAAGTGAAGAATGCCATCAGCCTTTTTCAGAAGAATCCTTACCTTTCAGGGCGGAAAGTGGCCCAAATAGTCGAGTTGTGGGCTTAGAACATACAAAGTGCAGAATGTGCCGGACAGGAACGCTGTGAACAATCGAGAAGCGAAATCAAGAGCAAAGAAATTAAAAAAAGATTTCTTGAGAAATTTTTCCTGTTGCGTGATGGACGACGAAACCTGTCTTGGCTGATTTCTAGCAACTTCTTTGTCAGGAATTTTATACTGCAGATTCTCGTGGAAATGTTAACGAACAATTTCGCGTGAAGAAACAAGCAAAGTTTCCTAAAAAATTCTTGGTTTGGCAAGCAATTTGCACTTGTGGGAAAAGGAGCAAATTTTTCGTTGGCCAAGGCTCTGTTGACTCAAAGATATACATCGAGGAATGCTTGAAGAAGCGATTTTTACCATTTTTACGTGAGCACGATGTGTCTTTTGGCCAGATTTAGCTTCATGCCACTACAGCAAGGCCACCAAGGAATGGTTCGAAGCTAATGAGGTGGTTTTTGTCCCCAAAGAGGCCAATCCACCAAATTGCCCAGAACTCATGCCAATCGAGAGATATTGGCCCTGGTAAAAAGAGAATTGAAGAAGACTAAGAAATCAACGAAAACATTAGCGGAATTCAAGCAAAAGTGGAAGACAGCATCCCAGAAAGTGACTGAGAACACTATAAGAAGCATGATGGGAAAAAACCATGAATTTTGTAAAGATTAATTTTGGTTTTTTATTGTTAAAACAGTTTTCATAAGAATGGGAAGATGATTCGAAAATGAGTTTGATTTCCGAAATCGGTCCAGTGCAGTGGTTCAAAAGATATAAGCGTTTTTGTGATAGCGAATTTATTCTCGTTCAGTCCTTAGTTATCATAGCTTAGGTATTGTTTCTTTTCATTGCATTCTCTCGGATAGTTCGAGTGTTGAGAGATTCTAATGAAGAATCGATCCTAATTTCCTTGAGGAATCAATGGGACACTGTAAATGAATGTCTCTGTATACTCAAAAAACATTACTCTCCTTCTGGCCCTAATAAAAAATGCAACCTACGTTCCATAATTCATATCACAGAATATACTCGATGCAGAAGATAACTCACTCACGCACAACACACAGAATATATGATGATAACGATATGATCTTCTTACAAAGGGGAACATAAATACTTCATTCCTATCTGCCCCATTGTTCTGTTCCACGTACCTAGTACATAAAAGTTAGGATGAATACTCCAGCGTATTGCTCTGATATAAAGGCCACGTTCTTATGTATCATCTCCTGTGTAAATAAAATCATTGTTGCAAAGCAAAGGGGCCTAGCAATACATTTCTTCTGCAGTTAAAACCGCAAAAGATCGCTCGGCAGTGTTGTCTGAGCCCAAGAGATGACTAACAGACTCCGGGAGTCCTTTGTATGGGCCCCTCGGAATATTTACTCGTTTCCAAGTTTTCCGAAGTTATATGAACGATGGAGGATGGCGGAAAATCAAATATCTTTTGTCTTGATGCCTTTCATTGCAGAGATTCGAAATGTTTCCTGGTTCCTCGGGATTGTTGCATCAGATTTAACAATGGCTCTGGCAATCAAATCAGTGGAAATTCAGTTGTAACAGGGAATTAAGTCAATTTCGTTGTAGTATTCAACAGTATTCTATGAAAGAGCCTTTTCTCAATTTTTCCATCCATTTCCAAATAAAAAACGGATCTTTATATTGCACAGAAATTGTATCACTCTAGCTTGCCCACTGAATCATTTACGAATTTTCAACGTTCCCGAATCGGATAAAAAAATTTTTGTTATATTAGATTTTGTCTCTTCATCTTACTACCACAGACTCCCCTAGTGATAAGATTTCTCTGAAGAGGAATGAGAGCTTCATATCATTGAATGATTAGAAAAGTAATTCGTTCTATTCGAATCTTCCATAATAGCCATTTGGCCATGTTGTGAGCAAAACATGAAAAAATTAAAACGATAAATTCTTTACTTATGAGAGGACCTACATGGTTGACTTTCGTATCAAAATGTAGGTTCGCGAGGTCGCTGAATTTAATAAAAAATATTTCAGAGCGCTTACTAGCATTGTTAAGATTTTCACCTGTAAGATTGATTTTTGTCAAAATTGTAAATGAATTCAAAGTCGATTTTTTCTTCACAATGTAGCCCCATCTCATTTAACAGCTACACAAGAACGCAGTTTTTTATTCGAATGAATAGGGTAGTGTATGATAATTCTTCAATTCATGAATATGCATTTCCACCCGAATGAGAAGAACTTGATGAAAAAGCCGAACAACGTATTCCTACACTGGGAAAATGTGCTCTTCAGTTGTTATACATGTTGAAGTCGATAAAAAGGATGTTTTAATTTATGTTTCTATATTTTTCATTTCTACAATACGCCATTGACGGGTTCACATTGCTTCCATCTGAAAGTGGTCGAGGCATGTTCCATTTTAATATCGCCATAAAAAAGAGTGTGTATCTTTGCTGAACAAAGGGGGAATGAATAGAATTTTATTACTGTTGAGTTCTTCATAATTTCGAAATGGCTTGTTTGGAGTTATGTCATAAATTGCTATTTTTCCGTTATGATGGCGTTGGTATGAGACAATTGAAAAATGGCGTTGTTTCCCATCTGCCTGTAGGAATAAACGATAATTTTTCGCGATGACTGTTTAATGAGGCTGGCTCATATTATATTGTTCAGTTACATGGAATGAAATTTGGAAAGACAATTTTCTTCACTGAATCAACAATATGTTAACATAATATTTCTTTCCATATCGCAATAAATTCTAATAAGAGATGAAACAGAGCAGTATTTATTTCAATTGGTCGACGTTTTTAGATATTCGTATTTGAGGTTCATGTTGAGTAACTTTTAATTTTGTGAAGTGAGAAAATTTGTTTCCATCTCCTTACCCATAGTCTTTTACTATTACTCTGGCAAGTCGAGAATCGAATGATTTATAAAACTAAGGAATGGTGGATGCGCTCCAATGAATATATTTACAGAGTGTAACAGCCAAATGGAATAAATTCGATAACGAATAAATGAGGGCGTGTTGGGAAAAACGCTCGGACACGTCGATTTGTAATTTTAAATGCGCATATTTTTCAAGAAAATAATATTATATAGGGTGTTCCATGTGACCGTGGCCAATACTAACTTTCTTATTTCAAATGCAACCCCCCTGTATATTATTTATTTTTTGGATTCTTCAGAGAATTCTAGACACAATTCATGCAGGATGTCCTATACCTATCTTTAACTATTTCGGAAGTATTAAGTGTTTTCAGATTTATTGCAAAAATCAACGTTTTGAATAAAAATAATTTTATTTCACAAATTCGGTGCATTACACTTAAAACCTAATAAGTAATACTGATTATTTCTTAATTGAAAAAAAAACAAAAAAAACATTAATGTCAATGTAGGAAATGTTCAAAATGCTCGCCGCGAACGTCTTGGCAACATGCTAATCTTGTGTAGAATTGTCTTCTAACGTTACTCAACATTTCAGGCGTTTTTGCTTACTTTCTTCATTTCAAGAGGTAAATGGGAAATAAGTATTGAGTGTAATGTATCGAATTTGTGAAATAAAATAATTTTCATTTAAAATGTTAATTTTTGTAAAATATCTGAAAACACTCCGAAAAAGTTGAAAATAGATAAAGGATATTGTACATGAATTATGTCTAGAATTTTCTGAAGAATCCAAAAAATAAATAATATACAGGGGGTTGCATTTGAAATAAGAAAGTTGGTACCTATTGGCCACGGTCGCATGGAACACCCTATATAATTTTATTTTCTTGAAAAATATGCGCATTTAAAATTACACGTGTCCGAGCGTTTTTCCCCCCTCATTTATTCGTTATCGAATTTATTCCATTTGGATGTTACACTCTGTATAGTTCAAAACCGATTGTTTGACTATCTTACAGTAAAGGTGCTATCTTAAAAAACAAGTGAGCTTTCATACAGAAGCAACATGTCTTTTGGAAAGAACTTAAATTCCAAAAGATCCAATTCAACATTCTACAATAATCGAAGATAATATAAAAAAATATAATTATTCATAAATTCAGACATGGATTTTAGAATACTCATCACCAATGAAAATTGTCGTAAAAAAGGAATGGGAATTGATAAAAGATTCTGATTTCTTCATCCAGGATGTTAAGATATGATTTCCAATAAAAATTATTGCGTATTAACGTCGAATATCTAACAATGAAGTATAGAATGCAAAATCTTCATATTGAAATAGAGAAATCTGTACACATTTTGAATAGCGAAATTATTGCATTGTCATGTCCTTGGAAATAGAATTCTAAGAGAAACAAAGCCGTTCTTTCCGACCGAAGAAAAAGCTAAGAGAAGACATATTACTACGACTAGCTAAGGCCTGAAGCTTCACTTGACCCTTAAAATGGATTAGTGAACAACACCAAATTATTTTGTTTGCAAGAACCTGATTTTAGATATATGAAACACAAGTGTTTTTTTCTAATTTTGGTTAATTCACAATTCAAAATGGTTTTGAGATCATCTGTTAAGTCGCAATCATTTTGGAATATCTGAATTACTTTAATGGATCATGCGACCTTGGTCACATTGAATTCGTTTGAACTCAAGATCGACCTCAGTAACAATAGTATCCATCAAAACACATATTACTGAATCGATAACAATTTACTTAATATCGTAATTGTTCAAATTACACTTTTTCGACCAAACGTAAAACCCAATATAATCTATCGCATCCTTTATATACCGGAACCTCCAAATGGTACTGAAACAATTGCCATTCATCCACCTATGCAGCATGATTTTGCATTTTTGATTGTTTATTCAATCATTTTCGGAGCAGAATTGAGTTCAAAATTATTTTATTTTTCACTTATACATTATATGTTTATTTTACCTTAGAAACGGTTGCTATAAATACACTCATTATGCCCGTGGGCATTTTAGCGGGCATTATGGATCATAACGCCCGCTCGTTGTGCGAGAAGCAAAATAAGCGGGCGTTATGATCCATAATGCCCGCTAAAATGCCCACGGGTATAATGAGTGTATTTATAGCAACCGTAGGAGCAATCGAATTTTATTGTAATTAAATGATATATTCGTGAAAAATAAAATCTTGTATGCACCACGAGCGTTATTAGATCCTAACGCCCATCGGGCAACATTCATCCCTCGGGCCAAAGGCCCTTGGGCCGAATGTTTCCCTCCGGGCGTTAGGATCCATATAACGCACCTGGTACATAAATAACTAATTTCAATCGATGAAATTTATAGGCCCTGTGCTATGTAGGCTAAAATTCAAAAGATTGGCATCGAAAAATTAGTTAATTCATAGGTTTCATGACAAAGTTTAAATTCCCAAAAAACCAGCAGATAATTATTATTTCAATTGATGAAATTTATAGGCCCTGTGCTATGTAGGCTAAAATTCAAAAGATTGTCATCGAAAAATTAGTTAATTCATAGGTTTCATGACAAAGTTTGAATTCCCAAAAAACCAGCAGATAATTATTATTTCAATTGATGAAATTTATAGGCCCTGTGCTATGTAGGCTAAAATTCAAAAGATTGTAATCGAAAAATTAGTTAATTCATAGGTTTCATGAAAAAGTTAAAATTCCCAAAAAACCAGCAGATAATTTTAAGAGGAAGATTGAAATTAGAACCAGACGAGCACGATATGAAACTCCAGTGTATGTATTTAGTTACATCGAGGATGAATTACATTCTTCATTTAATTTATCTTCCGAAATTCCCAAAGATCCGGATCTGATCACATGTGAGAAGGTCCCATTTTATTCACCATGACGGACAAACACATTAACAACTGCTATTGAAATATTCATCACGAACATGACAAAGATATACATCAACTTAATGAATTGATGTAATGCCCCTAACAAACATCATAAATATAGCCAAAAAGGTGTCCATCAAATGCTGAGTGATTTCTTGAATTATTCATTTTCGACACTATGATAATTACTTATGATTGATTTTAACAAACAGCGAAGCAGGATTCTTCAAAGAATTTCGTTTAGGCGAATATACACATGAAAAGAACTGGATTTATGAAGTATTTGTTCCTTCGAATTTTGTTGAATACATAATGACGTAATTTAGTCATGGCGGCAAATTTGGTTCTCAGAACAGGAGAGTAGATGATGATGGGCATGTGTCATAAGAAGGATGGACAGAATATAATGTAAACAAGTAGAAACCTGAAAATAAGAACGCTGAATGGATAAGATCTTTTCCGCAAATCGCTAGGAAATTTTGACATTTCTTACAAAATTTGTCATAGAAAATGTCAAGAATTCTTAACTATTAGGAAATATTCATTTCCTTACTGTAAGGAAATGATATTTCCTTACAGTTGTCAGTGTTCTACACAAACATATTCGTACTTTTCTCCAGTTTTCTTTGGCAATAAATCTAATGAAGCAGTATTCACTGCCTCAACCAGCTCTGGAGGAGTTCCAGAAATGGAAAATTCATCGTCACTCATCATTTGACACTGTTTTGTCTTCGAAAAGACCAGCAATCAAATTAATATTCGTCAAGTTTGAGAATTCTGCTTTAATACGTGTCCATAGTAACGCAACCAATTCCATTCCGAATTTCAAAGCTCCATTTATTTATGGATGAAATAATTCGCGTTTTTTTTTTCAAAATTGATTGAAATCTGTCGAATTTCAAACGATTTGCGGAAAAATAGTATGTTTACCTCGTAGGAAAAGCCACATTCCTGGACTCTGTGTTGATAAGTCTCGGCTTACGCCTCGACTTCTCAAAATATAATACTTTGTGAGGTTCAGATTTAGTCCATAGGGTTCTGTCAGGGTTGAATTATGTTGATGATACAGTTATCCTAGCAAGAGGCAGCGATGATAAAATTATTGCTAGCAAGAAACTCTATCCACAAAATTGATAGTTCCCTTTACCAGAAGAAGATATCTATCACTAGTTCCTCAGCCTATAGAGTGGAAATTTTCCTTTGTGGAGGTAGCTGAATGTCTAGGATTCATTCTGATTATAAAACTCTTTTGGAACAACCACCTGGATCAAGCCTGGACATATACAAACCACTGAACACTTGGATAACAAACATATCCCTTTTTCTCAAATGTAGGGAAAATAGATCAATAACACGCAAACGAAAATTCAACTGCCGAAACTCACATCCAAATTTTTCGTGTGATGAATAGATATATCAGATTAATGAAAATGAAGAAAAGTAATATTCATGTGAAGAATATTTCACCATAACACGCACTGTGAATATCATGGAAGTCAACACAGGATTTTTCAATTCATCACATGCCTCAATTTGACGAAAAATTAATATATTCCTCCTTTGAGCACAATTTTCAAACCCATTGACGTAATAACACTTAATGGTCCCATGCCATACCACAGGAAAATATTTAAAACTGACAATAATGAAAGAAATTCAGACTAATCAATTTCACAACAAATGAGATCGTTATTCTCTGCAGTAAAAATTCAGGAAATAGTTATTATTTCATGGTAGTACCGTAATTTGTTTATCTTTTACTTAAGCTCGAACCTTGCTGAATCAGTTCAGTTCGATTCGATTGTTAAAGCAATGTCGTTTGGTATTTCGTGGAGGTATTTTTTATGGTGACGATTGATTTCCGAAATGTGTTTGTCGAGTTCTCCAGATTCGCTGCTTGGGGATGGAGTAAATTGCACTTATACCAACGTAAGAAAATGTAACACTTCTTTATTTTTGAAAAGAACTTTTCGATATCATTAAATATTTTTATAGGGGTAAGATCGAGTTAATCGAAAATTATAATCCAATTCTTCAGTAAAATTCTGCATTCAGTCACAAAACATCAATCTGATATTTGTAATGTGTACACGAGCATACAATATTTAAACTCATCATCAACAACTTTATATGGGTTGAATACGATTAATTCATTTCATTTTTCATATAAAATATGGTTCTTAACTGAAAGAGAAACCCTATTTTAAAAAATGAAGGGTATTCTGGGAGATTTTTTTGCGTTTGCTTCTATGTTCTAAGAGTAGGTAAATTCAAGGTATATCCCTTACCTTCTGGAAGCATTTCAATTCAATCGTCCAGACAAATTCTTGCAGTTCTATTCTCAACTATTCCTGCTGCATAAAAATTCAAAACACTGTGTATAAATTCTCCGACAAAGTCCAACATGCAGGTAAAAAACTATTTCTTCGCTAACCTGGCGAATCTACATTTTTATGAAGGCCGATAAAAATGCTGGAATATCACCTAATCCATCACTTCAAACTACTCCTGCACTTTGTATGAATGCAGATGAATTCCTTACTTCGTTTATCAAAGTCATGCACTGAATTTCAAATTATAAGAATTTCCAGAATATTTATAGGACCTTTTAAGTACCTACCATTCCTTTGAGTTGCAGAGAGGTTTTACGTGCTGGATCTACGCCGTGGCTCTCAGAAAGTGCATACTTCAGTTAGATATTAGAATTCAGTTTATATTTAGTTCCTATCCCTATGGAACAACTGCTGTGAGTTTCTTTTTCGAAAGAACATATTATATTAATCCCTAGGACAATGCATTATTCATCCCATATATACCAAAAACCACAAACATAAACACGCTGCTTATAATTCTCATTTTCAACGGGAAATAGGTTGACCATAAAACACAAATAATTCTGATGCATATTCTGAAAGCTGGGCGTTAGTTTAATATTTATAGTTTTTCATTTACCACCCTTTCGCTGTTTGGTTTTCTAACCGATATGCATGTTTATTTATTCGCATACATTAAAAGTTACCGATAGTCGTTCGTTGGAATTGAAACAAATATGATGTTATGCTTTGACAAACATTAAATAAAAATTTCAGCTTTTTCTAGTTATCGCAAATTGACTATTCTGAAATTTGGAACGGAGTGAATATAATGTATGGAGTTCATGAAAAATTCATGAAAGCACTAACCTGTAGTTGTGTTCTTGTGCTATGAACCTGATAACGATATTCGAAAATGAAATGAAGAATACTTAGTACCATTTTGATACCAAACCATTGGTTTTCAAGGATGCTGAATTCAATGAAACCTATTTCACAGCTCAATCTATCATAGTTTAGATTTTCAACTGTGAAACGGAATTTTGTCAATAACCGAAATTTCAAATCGTCATAGCTCTCGTTTCTTTGGTCGGATCCACAGGTTTGTATATTATTAATCAGCATTGCCCAAAGTATCCCGATATAGCATAAAACCGACATCGAAAACCTCAACTTCTTAGGTGAAAAATGCATAAGGGGCCATAAAAACACTATATTTGTCATCAAGACCCTGGATAATTTAAAATTCTTATCCAATCGGTGATGTCTTCAACTCATTCGAATCTTTCAATAAACCCATTTTTCGGATCCATATCACCCAATCTCTGAGTTTCCTGAGCTTGTGAACAAAACTCGAAAAAAACAATTGGAAAACATAAAACTGAAAAAAAACTTGGCAAAGAAGGATTATATGGACAAGTTCGGTATCAAAGTATAGGTTTTCAGAGAAGCTGAATTCAATAAAAGATAATCCAAAGCTCTATCTGGAATAGTTCAGATTTTCACCTGTCAAATGGCATTTTTTCAAAAAATCGGAATTTCAAACCGTCATTGCTCCCGTTTCTTTGGTCACAACCACATGTGGCTTGTATATTGTTAATCAGAATTGTCCAAAGTATCTCTTCAAACAATAAAATCGACTTCGAAAAATTCCAACTTTTTGGGTCAAAAATGCATAAGGGGTAAGACCCCCTAAAAACACCATATTTGCCATCAGCACGAATTCCCTGGAAGATCTAACAGTTTTATTCAATCGATAATGTCTTCAACCCATTTGAGTCTTTTAGATTACCCAATTTGGTGATCCACATCATCCATACTCTGAGTGCTCTGAGCTTCAGAACAAAACTCGAAAATGAAATATGGAAAAAATTAAAACGAAATAACTCCTCAGTTATGTGGGCTACATGGACGATTTCTGTATCAAGATGTAGGTGTTCGAGGTCGATCTATTCAATAAACGACTTTCCAGAGCCCTTACAATCATAGTTTGGATTTTTTCAACAAAAAAAAATCGAAATTTCAAATCGTCATACCTAGCTCCCGTTTCTTTGGTCACAACCACATGTGGCTTGAATATTGTTCATCAGCATTGTCCAAAGTTTCGACATAAAGAATAAAATCGACATCGAAAATCCCATCATTTTGGGTGAAAAATGCAAAAGGGTTAAGACCCACTAAAAACACTATATTTGTCATCAACACGGAATCCGTGGAAAATCTTAAGTTCTTATTCAATCGGAAATGTCTTCAACTCATTCGAATATTTCAATAAACCCATTTTTCGGCCTGCATATCACATAAACTCTGAATTCATTGAGCTTGTGAACAAAACAAGAAAATGAAATATAGAAAACATGAAACTGAAAAAATTGTTGGTAAAGTAGGATTAGGTATATGGACGCTGAATTAAATGAAAAATAAAACAAGGCTCTATCTGTCAAACTTTTGATTTTTAAGGATTAGAGTTTAAAATTATCAAATGGTAAGACCCACTAAAAAATGAGAGTGTCAGAACTGGGTACCTATAGATACATGCATTTTATTTAATCAAATTATAGTAACTATGTGATACTATATCCTACGGATCCTCAATCTCTTCACCGACCTAACCGGTAACAATGTTTTACCCCGCCTCTAATCTTCTTCCGAAGAATATTCTTGTGAATGTCTTAAAACAACTCGATTCAGGTGGAAATATTTAGTAGTGCTCCACCATCGTCAACAGCTGTTGGTAACGGCTAATCGTACGAAGAAGTCGAGATTGTAACCTAAAACTTGACCTACAGATTCTGGATAGTTCCATTGACTGTCTTCAGAGTTAAACGAACTCTCAGTGACATCATTCATTGATTGATCAACAATTTCCTAGTTGTGCACTGAAATTGTGTCTTTATGGTTCGAATATGCTATAAGATAGGTTCGTGAACAATAGAAAAAGACAATACTGTGTTTTCGAAGAACTTGAAGGTTTGTTATATGTAGTTATTGTTGTGGTGTTCAGAATGTTCACAAACACTGGCGCCAAGATTTTTCGAGAAAATTTGAAGCTTTGGCAAGCCCCCAGATTGAAATTAGTGACCACAAAACATTTAGATGATAAAAAGTCTTCAAAAATAAACTCAGGAGAAGTTCAACGAGAGTCAAAATTATCTCTTTATATCTCTCAGGAAAATTATTGGAATTCGTTTCTCAAAACTATTATCGTTATTTTTCTATTTCTAACGGGTGTTTTTTTTCGAGGTATAAAACTTCAAGTTGGAATTACTGTTCAAGATGGCGACCGATTTAACAGCTGTCAAGTGATTTATTCTTAGTTTGGTTTGGCAATTCATCATGAATAGACTCACTCCTGAACAACGCTTGCAAGTAGTGCAATTTTATTTCGAAAATAATGGTTCTGTGCGGAATACGTATCGCGCACTACGTCCATTTTATCGTCGACAAAATCGTCCATCATAGCAGTTAATTCGATTAACCATGGAACGTTTTCGCACCACGTTTACTCTTATTGATCACTCGCATCCCCAGAGACGCTCTATGGGCTGGTGGAATCATTGGTCCGTCCTTCTTCAGAAACGATTATGGCCAGAACGTTACAGTCAATGGTGATCGGTATAGAGCCATGATTACTAACTTTTCCATTCCTGAATTGAACAAACATGATGTCCAGGACCTGTGGTTCCAACAAGACGGCGCAGCATGTCACACAGCTCGTGCCACAATCGATTTATTGAAACACACGTTTGGTGACCGCCTAATTTCACGTTTTGGACCTGTGAATTGGCCTCCAAATCTTGTGATTTAACACCGCTAGACTACTTTCTCTGGGGCTATGTAAAGTCATTGGTCTATGCGGATAAGCCACGAACGCTTGACCATTTGGAAGACAACATTCGCCGTGTTATTGCCGATATACGGCCACAAATGTTGGAAAAAGTCATCGAAAATTGGACGTCCAGATTGGACTACATCCGAGCCAGCCGTGGCGGTCATATGCCAGAAATCACATTTAAAATGTATTGCCACAAGATCATCTTCCGGATAAATGAAATTCATGTCAATCGAATAATCCATCGTTGTTTTATTGCAACTTAAAGTTCTATACCTCTAAAAAAAACACCCTTTACATGCATTTGAATTAATTCAATCTCTGACATCTAAATTGATATATTTTATTATAAGGAGGATTTTCAAACAAAAATTGGGAGCATACAGAACTCAATCATGTCTTTCCCAATGGGTCAATCAATTTTTTCTCCAATAACATAACTGCTCCAGAAGTATACCATTCTTGACTCTCCAGCATGATTATACAAATGTCACCATGAGTCAAAACAAGCTCACAGCATTAATCTGTATATCTTACAGAAATAATCGAAACTGCTCCTTTTTTTTAAATTCCAAGGTAATGTATGCATTAAAAATAAACTTCACTAAAACTGTCACTTCTTTGTGAGGCCATGATATTGTTTGTAATTCTTAAGAGCGTCGTCTTATTAGTCTCTCAATTAACACGGTTGATTTGATGATGTAGTACATTCCGTTTCAAAACATTAGATTTCTTATAGTCTATGAATATTTAATTCTAATAATAACTTATCCATCCTACGTAGAATTTCCTCGAAGGCGCAGTATTCCAAGTAGTTATTTCTCATCAATTTGTGATTAAAAATTTTATTGTGCTTCAAATCGACCAACTGTTGAAGAAATATTCAGAGGATGAATTCTTCAATTCACTGTTTTGTCTATGTATGTTTTCACCCTTCATTTTTCTTTAATTAATCCTACTTTACATGTCGTAAATGTCAAGTTTCACTCACACATCTCTTTCCTATTACATTTTTTCATTCATGAAATGAATTAGGAAAAATGTCTTCATTATAATTCTAAGTTTTTCGCGCCATGTCAGTATTTAGTTGTTGCCAAATTTCGTGACAATTCCATATTTGTGATGAGGAGTCTGAATACATATGCGAAGTCGAATTAAAATTTTTGAAACCAAAATAAAAATCACGAAATCTCTATCCGGATGTCTTAGTCAATCCTAAACCATACTGAGATATTCAAAATTCATTCGAGTTCGAAGATTCTTGCCTGGCAAATCTCCTTTCAGAATCCACGTGAAACTGGGTGGCCAAAAATAATCTGAATCAACCAACAATAATGAGTGTATTCTTTGACATTTTGTATCAACACAGATGTATATTTAACTGTGCATGATCAATAGAATCACACTTGGCTACCGATATTGGACCTTGGACTTCCCACTGAAAATTCGTTCTGAAGCTTCCTTCCTGAGTCTCATTTCATTTAGATTGGACTTTCGACTATGAAAATTACACAGGCCTTATAGTCCAGAAATTCATTGCCTCTAAGTGTGAATTTTTATGGATTTTTAACAATTCTAACATTTTCAAAACCCTCAAAAATTAATGAATAACTATTCTAGTCTCGTATTCCTTGTTCCATTCAATGAATATCTGCACGTGAAAATATTGACCCCATAACGCAGGAGGTATAATAGTAGTTGTTAACATACTGTCAACGTATATTTACCTAAAATGGGGCATAATCGATAAGCAGAGCAATGAAGTGAAATTATGTGATAAAAATTTGTTCAACTGTTTACAACGAAATATGCTTGAGGCTATAAAATTGAATGTTCAACAAAATGATAACTGAACTGAATCATGCACAATATTCCATACTATGACTAACTCAACAATAGAACAATACGTTGGGATCTACGATTCTACATATGAATATTAGAGTGTATGTGTGGATTAATGGAAAATCTTTTTATATCTCTGGAACTTGTGTGATTTCACCACGAAATTACGTTTGTTGATCAAATTAAAACGTTTCCAATATTCGAATATCATTGGTCAAAATGGATATAAATTACCTCACAACAAGAAATGAATATCGAATTACATATTTAGTCAGCAGAAAATTAAAGAATTTCTATACAATCAATCACAATAATGCAGCAGATATTCTGACCCAATTTCTGCAAACATTCGTGAAATAATCACTCATTATCGTTGTTATTTAAGATAAAGCGAGGCGTTTGTTTGAATAAGCAATCAGTTATAAGACAAGGTGAATCCTTGAGTAAATGCTACGAAGGTCAATAGTAGTAACCTTTCGGGTCAAGAGCAGTCCGTTTCATAAACTTGCAGATTGTTTTGATCCTCAGAAAAGTACAAGGGCATTTTCTGAAGATCAATGAGCATAAGAATAGCCAAACTTTGTTGAAGCATATATTGTACCTAGATTTTGGGATCTCCAAGCAAATTCGACTAAAAACAATTCCGGAGTATTTGAAGACCCTATCAATGATAAGAGTTGATATGTTTATCGATCGGATTCTCTTTTTCCCTCCTTTTCTCATATCCCAGCATATAAAGAAAAACAGTTCATAATAGCGCCAATAAATAACCTCAGATTGGAAGAATGGCCCTACACCCTTTGAATTACATCCTGTATTTCGGAGAGATCCAATTCGTTATCTGAGAAGGCGAATTGAAGGAGATACATTATCAAATACACCTTTTGGCTGAACTTGAAGATAGATTTGCCATTTCCGAAGAGAACATTGCAGGAGACTGCTTTGTGAATCATGAAAATCACATTACGATTTCACTAGCTACGATCAAAAAGTACATGGATTTTCCTACGACAATTTTCCTCGTCTTAATTTCCACCAATCAGAAACGCGCAATTTTGAATCACAAATGGTTTCTAGATGGAAAAACTGTATGGCAGCAGTTTTTTCAGGTTTACCCGCGGCAAAACTTGACAGTTGTTGTCAACGAAAATTAATAATACATATCTACATAATGCATCCAGAATAATCAGTTACTCATGAAATAGACTTGTCAAATACCATTCGGAGATCTAATTTTTCCTGTGAAACAAATCGAAAAAACACAATGCAAAGTAATATTTTTTTAACAAAAAGCATTCGTGCTGGTGCAAAAATCCTCGTCTTCGACTCGGATTTTTGTTGCCATCAGCACTCATGCTTCTTGTTAGAATATTACTTAGCAACGTGTTTTTTCGATTTTTTTCGGAAAAATTGGATGCTCTTATGATATTACTTACTAAAAAAGACCTCTGATTAACCTTCAATGTGACACCCTGCATACATTTTCAGTTTCAACTGTTCACCCAGGATATAATTTTGAGAGAAGCTTCTTAGAACTAATTTATTCGCTGCAGCTTCAACTACACCATCAGATCGAAATTAATTATTATAGAAATAATGAAAGCATCTCATCTGAAATTTCCTCTTGGCTTGTTGTTGATGATTTCAACCAACCGGATAATTTTTCAAAAAATTGCGTCAATTATGAGGTGAGACTAAACTGCTGTCGAGCACTGTGTGAGGCAAAACGAAACAGTTCCTTTTTTGTCAGCAGGAGTGATGGAGACCTTTAAAATTGTTAAATCGATCATAAACTGCATCTCCTCCAAATTGACCAATTTGAGAAACTTTTCAAGTGTCTCACGGCCCATAAAGAGCCGGCGATAATTCACAAAACCGAATTTCCATGAGAGTGCCAGCTTACCGCAAAATGGAACACCTACAAATGAACATTTACTTCGCCATATATCACAGGGAAAGAACGAAGACAGTTTTCCTCATTTCCGGAAGAAGAACGATGCCGGCACTTTTGAATTGTGCAATCCACTGAATGTCTTTTGCGGCTCTAGGCAGCGATAGGAGGAATGTTTTTGATAAAACATATTAATGGTGGAAGTTCAGACATAGTGCAAACTTGAAGGCTGGGAGGGTCCTCTGATTAAAGGACGGAAAACTATCTGGGGATTTCGCCGGAGATAAAACAAGTTTAACGAATTACTGTCCATTCGGGTGAAAAATTGATGTGACGTTGCAAATCTCTTTCATTTATCAGATTTTCCCAGCCTTAAGGTCGGAGGGAAGCTGCGAAATAGCTCGAAAATTGAATGTATCAGGAGTGTGCTTCGGTCTGTATGCCATACACTCTGAAGAAGATTAAATACGAAATCATAGACTTCCTTATACCGGAAAAAAAACTGGAGAGTCACATTTTACAAAATCTTGATTTTTCTACTAGAGGCCTCCTCCTCATATTTCATATTTTTCTGGTTTATTGTTTTCATTTAAGTGATATGAAAGTGAAGATTCCACATACAGAAAATTGTCATGTTGCATTCAACAAGTTTATAGTTGATAGGTGGGGCACGAATTTCATAGATTTTTTGCAACATATGGACCAAGAGTCCCCATAATAATGCTGATTCGACAAAAAATCTCTCCCAACGATTCCGAAAACCCATTTCAAGAGATTCTTCTTCCCCTTCGAAGAACAACGGGTTCTTTAAGTACTCCCGAGACTGACAACGATGCTCTTATCAACGGGACCTTACCTACCGTCTACCAGAAATGTATTGCTTCTTCCCATCAATGCAACAAATCAGTCGATAATGAAGTCTCGACTCGAAAACCTATTCTTCCGGATTTACTGAATAGAGAAACAAAAGCCTTTGTCTCGTCCCAGAGGTCAATACGGGTCTATCCCGATCGACGTTCTTGAAAATCTGCCAGGACCAGCTGATTCGCGAAATCATATCCCGGTTGTTTAGTGGGATATTATACGTTTATAGTGTGGGGACAGTCCGAATTTTGTGCGTACTTGTTGTGTGAACGGTCGTCATTTTTAACCGTTCAGATTTTTGTGGATTCTTGATATCCGCCATTTTCTGTTCCTGTCGAATGATTCCAGTGTTGTTTGTTGTTGAATTTTGGATCAAGGAGGTTATATTGTGTCAGATTCTATTAAAAGGTAGGTAGGCAATGGGGTTTCAAGTGGTTCAGCGTCAAATAGTAGAGATTCGCAAATTTCTACTCGAGGTTTATTTATACACGTATTCAAACATTGGGGAACCAAAAACTGAAATTAATCAGGTGCCCAAAACTTTAAAACTCCTCAGAAAGACCTGAAAATGATCAGTTCTCTTCATGGGCATTCTATTTTACTTTTGGCAAAATTGATGACGAAATACCGACAACTAACAGTGTTTTAAATTCTGAAAAAATAATTATCCGTCTATTGTAAAGATGACACTGACTTCACGATCATGATGGACAAGAACGTTCATAAGTAAAAAACCATTATTGAAATAATTGAATACAAACAGAAGAGGCAGCTGATGATATTTCTTCTGTTTCAAATTGAGCAGCCATGGCGATTTGAGAATATATTTTCACTCAAAGCTTTACTTCACAGGCATTACAATTAAAGCTCTAACCACAAAACGATACAAGATAAAATTGCAGATCACAGTTTAACATCTTGGTGACTTGAACTGTCAAATTAACAATCTAGATCACATTCTATTCTCAATTGAGATTTGGATTATAACGGTCGTTTTTTTAGAGTTATGGAACTTCAAATTGTAATAAAACACATTTGAATTAAGATTAAAGTCAATTTTTTATTAATGAAAGATGGTTTATCAGCATAAACCAATGACTTGACTTAATCCCCAAAAAATAATCCATTGCCGTTATGTCTCATAATCTTGGAAACCAATTAATTGGACAATTTCTCGGAATAATGTTATAGCTCAATCTTTCTTCGATAAATCAATTCTTACGTTCAAGTGGCATTAGTTCTTGAATCAGCTGGATCTTGTATGAATGTAAACCAAGATTTTCACGCAAAATTTTCCATGTGGTGGATGCACAGAGTCCAACTTGTTGTGAACGTCGACGAATAGACAAATCTTTATCTTTATCACTTACAGCAGCGATATTTTCTTCTGTACGTAGAGTTCTTTATCTTGTTGTTGTTGTTGCATCGAGTAGAGAAAATGTTGTCCGGAATCTATAGATAATTCGACGAATAAACTGCTCTGATGGACGATTATTCAAACCCGAGTTCAAACCATAAATTTCACGAAGTGCTGTACAGGGTCTTTCACGAGGAATCTCACCCATATTTATACGGGAAACTACTGAACGTATTTTCATGAAATTCAGCACTTATAAGTATTTCACGATGCTGATGAAATCTAAGATATTTTCAAGGCATGAGCACCTCCGGTTTTTCCGGAAATGACGTCAACTTCCGTTTTTCAAATTAGAACACCATTTTTTTATTGCAGAAATAGATTCCTTAGAAAATTTCAAGTTATTTTGATGAAACATTTTTCAGTTTTGGTTGGAAAATTCTCTCTGAGCGGGAAAATTCGAAAAAAAAATCGAAAATAGAGCTCCGCTGAAACAAGCATAACTTCGAGGTTTTTGGATGGAAAATTTTCATTTTTGGGATTTTTCAAGATGTAAGATTGATGTATCCACTTTGAAAATCGAAATCGCGATTCATGATACAGGGGGTGAAAAAATCGCTTTCAAAGTTAGGGATGAACAAATCGTGAAAAATCAATTTTTTCAAATTAGAACCCCATTTTTTTATGGCAGATATTGAATCTACGTAAAAAAATAATCTGAGTGTATGCATCACACCCTTGCCCTAAAGTGGATATTTTCTGGGTTATTCACAAAAAACTGTTTTTCGTCTTGAATTTTCAGCTATTTCTTTTCCCTTCACGCCAAAAAGATGAAATTGAAGACGAAAAACAGTTTTTTGATAATAACTCAGAAAATATCCACTTTAGGGCAAGGGTGTGATGCATACACTCACATTATTTTTTAACGTAGATTCAATATCTGCCATAAAAAATGGGGTTCTAATTTGAAAAAATTTATTTTTCACGATTTTGTCATCCCTAACTTTGAAAGCGATTTTTTCACCCCCTGTATCATGAATCGCGATTTCGATTTTCAAAGTGATTACATCAATCTTACATCTTGAAAAATTCCAAAAATGAAAATTTTCCATCCAAAAACCTCGAAGTTATTCTTGTTTCAGCGGAGCTCTATTTTCGATTTTTTTTCGAATTTTCCCGCTCAGAGAGAATTTTCCAACCAAAACTGAAAAATGTTACATCAAAATAACTTGAAATTTTCTAAGGAATCTATTTCTGCAATAAAAAAATGGTGTTCTAATTTGAAAAACGGAAGTTGACGTCATTTCCGGAAAAACCGGGGGTGCTCATGCCTTGAAAATATTTTAGATTTCATCAGCATCGTGAAATACTTATAAGTGCTGAATTTCATGAAAATACGTTCAGTAGTTTCCCGTATAAATATGGGTGAGGTTCCTCGTGAAAGACCCTGTATAAGTTTGGCGAATAGAACGCTGATTTTGAAAATAAATTTCAACCATTTGTAAACGCTGTTGCGGCGTGAGTCTTTCCAAGATGATTTGTCAATGCTTACTGAACAGAAATGTCAAAACATCATGGCTTTTAACTTCTGTCAAATCACAATTGTCCCTATCGAGAATTGTATCACTCTAGAAAAAAACACCCGATTTCTAAAGCTCGGTTTCACCAACGATTTCAATCTCGTTTGAGGAAATTACCAATAATTTTCTGTGGTTTTCAAGTTCAAATCAATCAGATATCACCCTGAACCAGATTAAAATGTGTGGCCTAAATAAAATATCCAACTTCAAAGAACAATTTTTATTCATACAATAAGTGAATGTGTATGTAGCAGATAGCCAAAATATTCTCTGTATGTTCAGATTGAAATTGACAAAATTATATCTAAATATTAGTCATCCCACACTTAACAATTCAGAATAGCAAAGATAGCACACATGTTGTCTATAAGTAATGGTTATACTATTGACCTTCAGATAATCAGGAATTGATTTGAATGGAAAGCATGAATGACAGCTCGAATAAAAATTTCCAAAGGATTCTTGGTATTATGATATCACTCTTTTGAATAAGTGTTTTTACTTCAGTTTCGAAATTTGTCGAATTGACGTATATCTCATTACGACAATGTTTCGATCCGATAGGTTTTCAAGAAGTTAACGAATGTCGTGGAATGAGATTAAAAGTTCAATATCCTCTCAAAGTTCGAAATATTATAATAATAATGAACTTCAATATTTTCCAAAGAACTAATCATTCTGAAAATGAAAGTCTTTTAGTTGTTCAGTTTTTTCTTATTTTAGAAGATTTGTCGAAAAAATTTTTATTGAATCAGTCTCATCAACTACATGTCCACAATGTTGCCACTTTCATTAGTCAACCGCAATGAATGAATTGAATTTTGAGTATCATTCTTGATTCACTTCAATATTGGTACACTCATTTCCAGTATTCCACATAAAAAAATATCAGAAATCTCCTTACGTAGGAGAAATAACTGAGGAGAGGAAATATAACATAGTGTCCTTCAATGAATTGCCAATTTCATTTCATTTTTTGAAATACAGGTTGGCCAAGAGATTGACGTCAAAAAGAAAAAACAGGTCCCTCGTGTCATGGGCTATACGAATCACCCCCATGTATGTTATGCGATTTTTCACGGTTTTCGAGTTATGAATTTTTTAATGAACTTTGAGAATTTTCGACTTGACCATCTTAAAAAATATATTTAAAAAAAAGTACAGGACTTCTCTGTGGGATTCTTTCGTAACATATTCTCTATGAATTGTACTTTTATGAATAAAATAACCAGATTCGTAACTTCGATACAAATTTTGGAAATGTTGGTCTCAAGTGAAAAAGTTACGTGAATTGGATTATGAACAGGGCAGGTTTTATGCGATTAAAAGAAAATTTTCTAAGAAGGTGTAGAATGTGTATTGAGGCTGGAGGTGGCCACTTTGAAAACCTACTGTGAATTTTTATGAAAGAATTTCTTTTCATTCACATTATGATGTGTGATTTATTGCCATACCTGTTTCTTTTTTTATCTAGACCTTTTCTTCACCAACATCTCAAGCTATTTTTCATTAAATGTCTAGTTCTTCGATTTTTTCCACCTCGATGAATTTGAAGCCTAATTCTAGCAACAGTAGAGTGTTAATTACCATTTTTTATCAATTATTCTAAAAGCTGACTGTTGAGCGCAGTTTCCAAGTATAGTAACAAACCGTGAATTAGCCTTTTTACATTTTTAATTCTGATTCTAAAATTCAGATCATAATCCAATTCACGTAACTTTTTCACATGAGACCAACATTTCCATAATTTGTATCAAAGTTAAGAATCTGGTTATTTTATGTATAAAAGTAGAGGAGAAGGTGGTATTATGGAACCCTGCTGCTAATATGGAACCCTTGGTTAATTCTGAACTGGCCGTGATATCTACCGTTCAAAAAGTTGAATATCCTTTGTCACTTATGGGACAACTTGTGTGGAAAACTGCAGCGTATAGTACGCAGCAGAAATCCAACAGTGAGGGGTTATGTGTGAATGGGTTAAACGAAACTTTGATGCCGTGAATTCGTGTCAACATAAAAAAGATTTAAATCTGAGTTTTATATATTTTAGTATTCTGCCAGGCTAAAATAGGGCTTTTCTGTTGAAACCTAGTAGGTGATGATGCATTCTACGAGGTTCCAGAAAATTTGCCAAGCGATGTACTGTAACATGTGTTTTTGATAATATGGAACCCCAAAGGTGATGGTACCACAACCTAAGAAAAAAATGTCGAACAGAGGACGGAAAGCTTCATCTGCTGCAGTAATAACCAGCTCTCCTCGCAAAATAGAATTGGAGACTTCAATTTCTGTGGATTCAGTATCTGATGTTCCATTTATGGGCACACAACGATTTTTCCGATTGGTGTTTCAAGGATGCATATACGTGTGACTTCTGTCGTTCATAATCTTATATTATGAATTATAAAATATAATTATCATAAGTGGGATTGATATTTTTTGTTTATGCACCCGAAAATGCATTTCTTTGAATATAAGTTCTCATTTCTTCAAAGGGTCCATATTACCAGCCTACTTTCTTGGGAGTCCAATTTTGAGCTTTTCGAAATAATTAAGTGTATCTTGTTAAATATTGCTGGTATTCTAAATTCGTTCAAATAAACACAAACTGAATATATATAGGGCCTATTAATACAAAAAACAAGAAGATAAACACAAATCTCTTCGGATTATAAAATGAAAACAAACTGGGGTTCCATAATACCACCTTCTCCTCTACAATTCATGGAGATTAAGTTACAAAAGAATTTCACAGAGAAGTCTTGTACTTTTTTTTTTAATATCTCTTTTAAGATGGTCGAGTCGAAAATTCTCATGAGTTCATAATAAAATTCATAACTATTAAACCGTGAAAAATCGATTAACATACATGGGGTTATTCGAATAGCCCCTGACATGAGGGACCTGTTTTTTTCCTTTTGAAGTCAATCTCTTGGCCCCTAAACCAAGGAAACATCAAAGTTATCCTCACAAGGCGATTTTAAATGATTGATCACAAGAACATCTTCTATATCATTATCGAGTAGTCCTTGAAACCATCTCCATTTCATTAATTCTGGTATCCTGAATCCTTGATCGTTCCAAGAATCCAAATAATATGGACGTCTACGTAGGTGATGACCTAACCACTTCCATCATGAGAAAGCTTAACTTCAACAATAATTAGTCGAATTAACCAGTTATTAGAGCAAATCAAACTCCTCGTCGTTCTAGGAAGGATATTACTGATCGATAGAGCTAAGTCGTAGACCTCAGGAAACCAAAAAGCTGATAAGGTAAGGATATCTCGTCGCAAATGGAACAAGTTGAGCACCTATAAGCTGTTTTGACGTTCGCATGTCGTCATCGTTCAGATTTCGGTGTTATTGTGTTTGTTGATAAATAAATGGGCAAACCTTGAATTTAAGGTAGGTTTGTTTGATGAGTTTGAGCAGATGAACGTCATGGGATTGAGTGTTTATGTATTTTTTCTTAATAATGAGAAAAGGAATACATTTTCCTTCTCAGAAGTCAAGAAGAATTTCATTGGTTTTCTGTATTGTGATTTAAATATCTTTCCTCCTGATTCTTTTAAGTTCCGAATTCTTATCAGCAATCCAGTACATCGTCGAAAAATATCTGAGCCCTGTCAAATAATCAATGTAAATAGATTCAGTTTACGGAATCAGTACATCTTTTTTCGAGTAATAAACAATGGACTCGCAACCCACAAATTTGCACATCTCTTACGATGATGTTCCCAAGTCAAACAATGGGGAGGATATGCTAACGGCCTTAATCAACAATACAATGTAGAGGGATTTTCGTATTAGAAAGTTTCCTATCACGTGCTGGTGGTATTGGCCTAGGCAAATATTGAAATTCGTCCCGATGTCATTGTTTAAAAAATTCTCATTTTGTGGCACATCCCATTTGAAGATTTAACGTTTTCCAATACAAATCTGATAATGCACTTGTTTGAAAGATCAATATTTATATTCCGATTGTTTGTTCGAGGATTAACTCTGTTTTATGTACATTTGATACAATCGAAGTGTAGGATTGAATGAGCTTTCGAATGTTGGAAATTGAATTCTGGATATGACTGGAATAAGGAGTCCTTGCAAAGAATTATTCTGAAGCTATAGATGGCAAAAGTAGATCCATTTTTATTTATTATTATATCATTGCGGGGCGCTTGCCCTGGGCGCCAGCTTAAGGGGGCGCTAAAAATAACCAGAGGTTAATTTTTATTTTTTTTTTCTCGGAAAAAAATATTATTATTAAATATGACCCGACTCTGAAGTGCCATCTTGACCACTCAAAAAAAGGACAAACATCCTATCTTCCCAAAAATATGCAAAATGAAATTATCGATTTAATGGCCACCAAAGTTCGGAATAGCATTATTAATGAGATCAAGGAGGCCAACTATTTCACTATTATGTTCGACTGTACCCCAGATGTATCTCTCACAGAACAAATGAACCAGGTTATACGATATTTAAAGAGAACGTAGTCTGGATATGAGATAAAGGCAAAGACTTTTAATACTAAGAATAAAGGAAAGTTTTATTTACTTCTTAAAATTTGACAAGCTGGCATATATATATAAAGGAGTCCAGACCAGAATTCTACACTCTCTGAATCTTGTGGGTGTCCATTCGTCTTTATCATGTTCAGAATCAGTAAATTTATTTGGTGTTGTACAAAAACTGTATTGTTTTTTTGTTAGTTCAACCACACGATGGATAATTATGAAAAAGTGGACGAAAACAAATTTTTAAGGAAGTAGCCAAACTAGATGGACTAAACATCAAGCTGTTAATGCCTTGCTCAATGATTTACCGGGAGTTGTGAAGGCTGTGGAAGAAATCGAAGAATGCTCACTAGTCGCAGAATACAAGTATGAAGCTGGTCATTTGCTTCATGCTGTGATGGATTTTAGATTCATACTAAACCTTACAATTTGGGATAATATTCTGCGAGAGATCAATATTATCAACGTGGAAATTCAGAAAGGAGATATAGTTATCTCACGTTCATTATCGTTCATGCAAGGTCTTATGAAGATCTTGCAAGTAATGACAGAAAAACTCATTGAAAACTGGATCCCAGAAGCTACACTTATTTCAGAAGAATTGGATGTGGAGCCAATTCTTAGAAATAAACGTGTTTCCAAGAAGAAAGAGCAGGTTGACGAAATGTGCGATGATGAGTCAAGAACGGATCTAGTTGGTTTATTCTCCGAGGAAATTAAGGTTGTTTTCGACAGATTATTGTCAGAAATCAAAAAAAGATTAGAAAGCGCAGATAGTCTGCCTACGAATTTCTCATTCCCCAATGGCCATGCCCTTTTAAACATGCAAAAAGGGATCTGCAGAAAATGGGACCCTTTTAGCGCAAAAATATTGCAGAGACTTGAATGCAGTTGATTTTTGGTAGGAACTAGCGGTTTTCAAAATGTTGGTTCCTGAATTAAGTGAAAGATCGACTTCATTAGACCTGTTACAAATTCTTCACAGGCAAGATCTGAAAGATGCTTTCCCTATAATATCAGTATAGCTGACATTATACAGAATATACCTAGTGCACATTGCCTACCACGTCTGCAAGATGTGAAAGCAGTTTCAGCAAATTGAAAATAATAAAAAATTATTTGCGTTCCTTAATGAGTCAGAAAAGTCTCTATGGCCTCTCGATCTTAGCTATAGAATACAAAACTGCTTCCGAAACAGATTTCGAGGAGCTGATAGATGCGTTCGCGGAAAGAAAATCACGCCGCGTGATGCTATGTGATGAAGAAAGTCCAATTTCTTTCCTTGTGATATTTTCCTTATTATTAGTTTTTATTTTCATTATTCATTTGTATTATTTATTTTTGTTTTTTCTATGAATTCATATATGTACATATTAAACAAATGGGAGGGGGGCGCAATCATGAATTTTTGCCCCGGTCAGAAAAAATCGTAGATCCGGGCCTGGGCTATAAGAAAACCTTCAAGAACTGCGACCACATTGATTTTTTGTTCTTAGACCTCACTGAATCAATTCTTCCTTCCTCATAAATCTCCCTAGGGGCTTTCGCAAGCACATCGTGAAGATCAAGACCCGGCTAGCCTAGGTGAAAGTTCTTGAGGCAAGCTACTCCAGACATTGGGTATTTTTCTCGTATTCACCGAATCAAAGATGATTAATCTCATCAAGAAAACAATTCTCGCCCCCGGGATATTGAAATCGGACAGGAAATCATATTAGCATATTTGTTGATCTCAAACCCTCCCCGACTCGTCGCCTGGATATTTCCCTGGAAAATAGCAATTTCTTCATTACCTCCCAATCGATAGCCAGAAAACACGAAGGCAGTCTAATTTCATTAAAAATCAAACCACATAGGAAACCTAACGTGGCGTTTGTTTGTGAGTTAGTATTTGATCTAATTATTTTCCTCGCGTGCCTGCTCGAAATTTCATCGAGATAACGCTTATTACTCGTGGAAATGAAATAGGAATTAGGCGTCGAGAACACGTGAGTCGTAATCTTATTTCTGTTTGATGTTTATTGGAACACACGATATCAATTGTGACATCACTCATCGCGAGCATGATGCGATTGTTGATCTGAAAATGGGACAATCTGCTGCACCACACGAGATTATCGATAAAATTCCATGAATTTCAGTTTTAATGTAATCAATTCACACTCTTCGGATGCCTCAACGGTTCTATTGAGATAAGGGTTGGGTAAGGTCAATTACGTGCATCTCATTTCTGGGATTATCAACAAGCGTAATCGATGATCTCATGATGTTACTTCAATTCAAAGATTATCCTCTCACAGTTTTACTTTCTTGTGACGAGAGGTCATAAGGGAAAGCGATGAGATTGTGGAACGCTTGGAATTCGAGTAACTGATTATAAATTTCCTCCCAAATGAGCAACCAAGTTGGTTAGAAGACCACTCATCAAACACAGACGAATTTGTTTGGAACAAGCATACGATTAAGTGGCCACCTCGCTTTACAGACCTGAGCCCACAATAGAAGAACTAAATCCAAGGAGTGAAAGGTTTTATTGGTGCTCTGTCTAGAGTATATTATACTCTGAGCATCCGTAGTGTTTTTCCGATACCTGAGGGTGTGATTTTCTTTTTGAATGCATGATCGAAATCAAAAATCTTTCGCTCACATTTTGACACTATTTTTATCAAAGATTGGTTTCTATCGATAGTTTGGAACAGGTCTGAATTCAACAAAATATTCTGTCAGTCGAGTTTTTTCGTTTGAGGCAATTCCAGACTAAAAACGCAAAAAACACAAACTCATTTGAGCAGAACGAGCATCCAAACAATGCTCTGAACAAGAACTCACCGTGTATATCAAATTGAAACAATTTTTTTCTTCGCGAGCTAAATTACGGTTAACGTGTTAAAGTTGACGCAAATTAAAGAGCGAAACAGAATCAAAGTACCACCAAGACAAAAGTCACAAGTCAAGAAATTCATTCAAAATTAATTGTTTTAATTTCTGCCGATCATTTCGAAGCAATAATATGAAAAACTTCACAGATAACATTCCTAATACCTAAAAGCTCCCGTAGAATCAATTCATCACGAAAGTAAAAGACAACAAAAGAGGAAAGAAATTGGTAAATCACGTATAGCAACATATCAGGTAAGGATATTCTGTATGCACCTGACAGCTAATCTCCCACAGGTAGATCAACCCTCACAAGAAACAGGACTGTATTAGGATTATTGGTGCGAAAATATTCGGTAGAATATTTTCTTTGTTCACAAAATATGTCTCCTTATTGATGCCTCAGTGTGATTAGAAAACTTAAAGCTCTATTCTCAAATAGAGCCTAAATAAACTTAAAAACCGTATTTTATAGTCTTCATAGAATAACAGCTCTTTTTAAAAGTTATTGCCAGATGTTGCGATGCTTAAAGCCTTGATCTGAGAGGAAGGTGTTTTATTCGATGAACATAATATGACGGTTTGCTGCTTTTTTCGAAATGATTCCTTATGAATGTTATGTCATTAATCCAGATACGATAAGATAAGAAGAATTTTTATCCAGGAAGGTGTCAGTCCATCAGCAGTGGAATATTCCATTATCGAATGTCAATATATTCTAAACACTTTGTGAACATATTAGATTTTCAAATACTTCATTCATTTACCTTGAATAGATAAACAAACATTTGGTAATATCAAGTGATGAGTTTCGTTTATCTAAAAAAATTATTGTTGATATCGTGCTGAGAAGTGAGTCATTCTTAGGGTATTTCAATTGGCCATCATTGGCATTTCTCTAAGCTAGAATCCGCCCCTGGAAGCAATTCACTGCCAATCGCCTCAGTCATCAGGAACCAGTACTGGTTTAATTTCTCTTCAGCACTCTCTTCTTCCATGTCAAACAAACACTAACTACTTTTCCTAATTCACGGGATTCTCTGACGTCATATGCGTGTTTCCAGCAGCTTATCAGACGAATGTTGTTCTGCTTAAATACGATTTAACAAGATTTATCATATTTGCTCAGTGTTTCCGAATGTTTATATTAAATTCTTCGGCTGATTTCATCGTAGACAGTTCTGCCTCCAGTGTTGTCTATAGACGTGATCTGGTGGAGACCTTCTGTCAGTCTAAGAGTGTTCTGCCATAAGCAGGTGACATCATTTTGGTTTCAGTGAAAATACATAACAGATCCTTATTCAGGTTCAGAGGTGAGCTTTTCAAGTAGACTTCGCGAAGCATTCTTCAATATTGAATGAAACAGATTTTTTTTCATTGCACTGTCATTGATGATGAATTACATTTATTGAGTATTTATTTAAATAGTATGTCTACATTCATTAGAATAGAACCTCGAACCTATTTTATATGTGCAAATATGCGTTTAGATTTATATCAAAATCTCATAATCACGTATAAACTGATTTATGTGGGCCACTCTGTATAGATGGGTTCCATTGTTAGCCATCAAACGTTTACCAAAATAATTTTTCACGAGCACTTCTTCTCGTACAACCACAAAGCTTTCGGCTTTTTACTGCTTCTACAAAATCAGTTGAAAGGGTTCAAAACACAAAAACCTCCTAGAGTATAATTTTTTTTTAATCTTTTTGGCGATGTAAAGAGTGTTTCAAATTGCGTGTTTTTTTCATGATAAATGAAACACATAATTTGCATTCATTTTCGAAAACTTTTCATTGGTAATTCAGAATCAGTTATGACATTTATGTACGAAAAATGATATCTGCCAAATGGCCTCCTCTTGCAGCTCTACAGGCGTACACTCTTTCGTTAAAAATTTCAATGACATTTTGTCATAATTGAGGCTCTATATCTCACTAATGACACGAATAATTTCATCCTTCAGTTCAGGAATCGGTTGTGGATTATTCTTATAGTTATAGACCTGGCTTTTCACATAAACCCAAACAAAATAGATCGCTGAAGGTCTCATTTAGAGAAATAAGAAAATTTTCAACTTTACTCGCTTGGATCAAGAATTATTAGATGTTTTGTGGGGTGCTCTATTTGCCAATTATTGCAAAAACTAGGTTGGACTCTGATGATCATTTTTGTGAAGTTACGTGAGGACTATGATCATTTTTGTGTAAACCAGTGATTATTAAAACGTTTATAATTTGGACACTGACTATAATTTCATAAATCGGTAACAACCAAACGAAAGCTCTTGAAAAACTCTACCCTGATCATTATTCCGTGTACTCTGCATAATATGATTCCTTGAATGAAAATATTTCAGATCGATAGATCTTATTTTAAATCCTGGATATACAAATTTTCAGGAAACTGGGAGCAGTAGTTTTCGATAAACATATCGACTCATATCCTGTACCAGGATTCACATTATTATGAATCCATATTATAAATACGTTTCTAAATTTTCTGGCAAAGAAAACTGTCTGAAATTAACTCGTGAAAGATTGAAGATGATGATTACAAAATTTGAGTGACGTGTTTGAAAACGTGTAAAAAAATAATACCTAGAACCGCAAGCTATCAGTTGAGGTGGCCTGAACCGGATTAAGAAACATTGAGTGTTGGAACATCCTGTAAAAAACACCGTAAAAGCTACTCGCGAAATTTCATTTGCAACACTTAAATTTTATAACTCCCGATCTCAAAATATGCAAATTGTACCTGTGAAAAGAAATGAAATGACTCCTATCTAGCAAATTACTGGGTATCTCCATACATCTCTCTAATTATTTTCATTACATGGAATAGCATTATCGTTCTCGTTTCTTTATATTCACGCGAAAAATTTCCATATTTCCTTTCGATGCCTATGTTTATGGTAATCCGTCAAATTGAATTCGTCAACACCTGGTTTATTCGATCGCTTAGTTCAATAAACTTCTCAATCAATCATCAATATCGTTGGGCCGAGCTTATCAGTCACGTTATCCAGCACATGTTTGTTGACCTCCGATGTTATCCAGAAAACTTGTTAAATAGTAATCCCCAATTTTGGACCTCCATATTGGACCTACTATGTGTTGGCATTCATGCTTTTAACTCAGTATTCCATGCCTGATCTGATGCCCTGATGGTTGCTACTGACGGAAACTTTGACTTCATCCACTCAAATCTTAATGATTTTTTAAAGAGATTGTCCATGATGAACATTTCCAAATGAGCAATTGGTGAAAATAGTAGGTACTTTGGAATGTCACTGACTAATATGAGATAAGCATGAAGCAATAGATAAATATAGTGTTACTCCAGAGGGCACATTTTCAAGGCAGCTATAGATTGCCACAGCTGTTTATCCTACATCATTTGAGCTTCTTTTTAAATTGAGTTTTAGGTGCTTCATTCCTTCATATCAAGCATCGACAAATATCAACGAAATGTGAGAATAACATCAAAATTTTGACGAACATGCTTCCATTTCTTTATAGTCAAGTCAGAATCTCAGTTAAATCTCAAAATGAGTACATCCCTGTTGGAATTGTATGATTATCCAAATAATTTGAAAAGAAAGGGTTAATAGAGGTCGGCCTGTTGAAAGGTTTCAATGATTCAGCTCCCTGTATGACATGCTAGTCTGTTTTCAATCTTTCAATGAGATGAAACCATGAGTAGCTTTCTGAATTCAGTAGTTTAACTGATGTACACGTGATGAAAATGGTGTAAATTCAAAATTTCCTCATATTTCTTTCAGTTTTCCATCCCTGGAGCATCAACAGGATACAAGATGTCGAAAGAGGCAAAGAGTATGATATGGGACTATTTAGTCTTCATCATATTCGTTATAGCAAGTTCGTTCGTGGCAGTATATTCGAGATTTTTTGGTCCCAAAGAACAAACCAAGGCGGATTATGTGTTTGCTGCAGGAAAAGTGTCGATGGCTGCAATGATGCTGAGTATAGCCAGAGGAACTCTAGGCGTCAGATCGTTTTTAGGTAAGCAAATTTTTCAGCCTGCGTACAACACATTTTGATAAAGCACGTGCTCGTTCTTCTAATCAGACCAGAACGAAATAGCAAGTCGTAACTGAACTGAATAGTCCATCGTAGAACGGAGGGCCAATCTTATTGTCGAAAAAACAGCTAATCCAGGAATAAAGAAGAAGCAATTGTCTCTATAAAATACTGTTGTCCAAGTGATAGAAATTTTTTCACGGAATAATGACAATAAAACATTTTCTACTTTTTATTCGTTTCATTTCCGCATTAAACGCTCTTGGATATTAAATTCAGTAATCAACGAGTTCATACTCTTGTTTTGAATTATCATTGTTTTATTTTGATGAATACATCATACGTCCTCATTATCAAGGCAGATGTGACCCTGATGATGACTTACGATACGTTAGGAAAAAATGTCATTTATTTCAATTTCTCACGCTAGCTTGATACGAATAAGTACTTAATTATGTTTTCGTAATATTTAATTTCATTCACCGAAATTACGTAATTAAAATAATCAATTCCACACTTTTGTGTAGTTGCATGATTTATGTTATTTATTTGGGATTTTTCGGATTATGCTCTCCTGTTCTAATTGATGTCAGGAAGTGAACTCCGTGATGAAAACATCCTTTTTTGATGTCGATAGTCGAGAATTATTAGCATTTTCCGAATGAATGTGTAGAAAATACTTCAGAGCTCATGTTTTTTATTTCATTAACAAACAGGATATGTAAAATGAATTTTTTCTGTTACTACATGTTGTAATCAAATGCGCTTCAGAATTTCTTGGTGGACGATGTGTTAAAATTCATTGGTTCTTAAATGTATTCACAACAAATTTGGGATGGAAAATAAACGAATCTGATTGCCTTAGAATCCTATGAAGAATTTTCTTTCGTTATTTTCCAGGCGGGACTATTCTCTTTGGTTAAAAGCAGAATAAAAATTTTAAATTCAGTGGAAGTTGTCGAATTGTTTCAAGTATTCATCAGTCAGTTACGTGCTTAGTAGGATATGAAAGAAGTTATAATTAGAAATATCAGCTGGTACAGTATCACTCGAATGGTGTCAATTGTGAAAAACAACTCTTTATCTACATCATAACACAACCTTTTTAATTATCAATTCACTACTGGCAATCACACTCGAGTCGCAAAACTGATGCTTCATTGAATCGTTATTAACACTCTCAGAATACCGAGAACAAAGACAGCAAAGCCTCTGAAGTATTTTCGATTCTAACTAATAGATCAACAAAGTTTTACGACTTCTGGTATTTGATGGAAAATGGAACAAATATTTATTGAAAAAAAACTTGATCGATGTCAGGAGGGCTCTTCCAATTGGATTCAGCCAAGGATTCATCATCAATGAGTCGACCTTATCGTTCGAAAAACAAAGCACTCAAAAAATCTAAGCAGTAGGCAAGTTTTTTAGCAGACATTTCTACAGTATTGAGTTGTTTTTCTACAGCTTATAGAGAAAAATGCGAAATAAGAAATATTCCTTGAACTTCTTCGTAATGAATGTCACACCCTCATGTCAAAATCGCCAAGAATAACTCGCTTAATTGCGTAGCTCTCTCAAGTCCGAAAAAGAACGTACTCTTCCGTTCCGAGTTTCATTATCCGAAGAAGAAACAAATGGAATTTATTAGCCGAATGTCTGGAGAAACCTCGAAATTGCTCTATGTTTCGGGAATGAGTTTTCCGAAACTTTATTTTATTTATTTCTGACCTAATCTGCTTTCGCAGTCATTGAAAAATCTTCACTAAATTGGACAGTTAACTTGCTGAATACCCAAGCAACTTCATGAAAAGACTAATAGGGGGTGATTATTCTCCTATAAAGGGAAGAATGAGGTTACTTGACGGAGTTGTGCTGTTTGGAGAGAAAACAGCAAACTTGAGTAACGGGGCTCATGAAGTTTCCATGAAAATCTTTCTTTTGAAGTGACGTGTTTTATGAAGGAGTAAATATGAAAGAGAAATGGAAATGAAATATTTTGCGGCTCTGGTTTGTTGTACTTTTAAGTGGATGAAAGTTTGCGCTTCTTCGTATGAACGAGGTTTTGCTATCTGAAAGTAACTCTAGAAAGTTTAATGTTTCTTTCAAAATATAAAATATAAATATGACGAGTATACTCCATTCACTTTCATAATGTATCCTGGTGACATTCAGACACATTTCACCGTGTATATTTTGAAAATGTTAGGTTATAGTCATTTTCCTATCAGATAACTAAACAACGTTGTCCTTTCTACATAGAGATCGTAGTAATTAACTTATTCATCAAAATGTTCATTTACTTCGGGAAAATAATGAATTTGAGAAAATATTATGTGAATTCAATATTTCCTGACCTGGTTGGAAGATTCAGTTATGCTATTTTCTTGTACGGCATGTAACCTGCTTAATCATGTATTTCCTTATTGCAGGATATCCTTCTGAGCTCTTCTACAGGGGCTGCACCATGTGGGAAACCCTCTACGGAATGGTTCTGGCCTACCCTATAGTATGCTTCGTCTTCGTCCCTGTATACTTCAGCCTGGGTATAACGTCAGTATATCAATACTTGGACCTTCGATTTAAATCTCGCCTGGTGAGATGTCTGGCGTCAGGAACATATATTGTGAGACAGCTGCTCAATCAGGGAGTCACAGTTTTCACACCCTGCGTCGCACTCAACACGGTTATTGGAATTCCTTACTGGGCATCTATCTTCGGGATCACGGTTGTCAGTGTCATTTTCACGCTGCTGGTGAGTTTTTTACTTTAAATGTACCTCATGGTTTTTTTTTTCCGGTTCTAGAAATGATCCTGAAGGATACATTCGCGATAAATTGAACTACTCAGGATATATTTTGAATCATTCAATTTTTCAGTGATGTAGCTTTCATGTAATGTAATATATACAGCATACCGGGCGCACGCAGAAACCCGCAGAAATTTTTCTCAGGGGGCAAAATAAAAATTAGGAAGTAATATCGAGATGTCGTGCAGAAAAACGATTGGGCCATAAAAATCTCTGGGGGGGCATGTCATATCTGTTCAGATTGGAACCATAGCCATCGAATTATTTTTCTCTGGTTCCTTTAATTTTGGATTTAAGCCGATTGGTAAACATAAACATGAAAAATTCTTCTCGCCTGACATCTGAAAACCCTTAAGCTTATCCCACCATGATATTTGCCAATGTTTCCGTGAAATATACAGCATCAGTGCAAGGACTTGCCGAGTAAGGGGGACAAATTGAATTTAAATATTTATGAATCTTCGGAAAAGGGTCACAGCGAAAAACTGGAAAGAGGAGGAAAATTAAATTTTTCCATAGGAGACATATGTCACTGCCATTGCTTTTTGTCGGCACGATAAATGAAACAAGGACAAGACAGATCAATCCGAATGGTTTTTCTGTCGACTTTGACGTAGGGAGTTGCATAAATTTTTTGTTGAGGCTCAATAAAACACTGAGAGATTGAATCGAGTATTCGCTTTTTTGTTATTCAATAAAATGGAGATTTTGACATTAATAAAGTGTGAGGAGAGGGATTATATAAATAACAGAATATTTTCCCTCGTCATGAGACCGCAAATGTTTCGTTTTCGAGATACAGGGTGTTAAAATTGAATTTTTTCAATTATTCTCCTCGAAGTATCTGCATTTCACAAAATAACCAACTGAAATTTGGCATAGATATTATAATTTATTTTCAATTTCAAATCTACTGGGTGATATTCTTTTCTGAAACACTGTCCCCTATTTTCTTCCTGAACTTTTTTCTGGTGCGTCACTGTTAGTTTCAAAAATTGTGAAAAGAAGCTTTGTTGATATAGTAATATTTATGGTCACTCGTTGTTTTGTCATATCTGCTACCGATTTTGAAAAAAAAATTCTAAACGATTCTCTCGAAATCCCCAGAAAAATCATAGAAATACAGTTAGTATTGATATTGGGCTATGACTGATGTCCACCCCGTCTAATCCACATAATTTTCGTTGGAATACTCTCTAGTTCACCTAGTACACCCTGTATCTGTAAAACGAAACATTTGCGGTCCCATGTCTAAGAGACTTTATGACTTGTTCAAAGATATTTGTCTTATGAATCAAAGACGAAATTCTTCGAACTATTCATAGATGAATCCGCAATATTCCCCTGATTTATCTGCTCTCGTTCTTCCGGCAAAGCTGTTTCGCAGTAGCCAAGACTCAGCTGTGTAGAGATCTCTTATTCAATCTCCGTGATTTACGGGAATTTCCACTGCTGGATCTTGCCACCCTCCAACTATTATTAATGCCCAATTACGTTGCCATTACCTCAACAATTAGATCGATAATGTAGATTAATTAGTTCGAGAATATTTAAACACATGATTCACGAGAAAATTTCCCAGGGGTACAACATGACATGAAGGAGAATGGAGAAAATCCACAAGGCTTCGCGGAAACCTTCTTTCGATGCAAAAAGGGGTTGTTGCGCAGAAAGGGTGGAAGATTCCTCAACGAATCTTCCAGAAGAGAATGGAGCAAGGAATTAAATTTTGATATAACCTAATATAAACTGCCCCACATGAGTTATGGATATTGACTTAAATTGCAAAAAAATATAGTTATAATAAGATTTTTGTGGTGAAAATTCATATTTATATGATTTCAAGTTGCAAATTAATTTTAGCCTGTAGGTTTGCGACGTATACAGGGTGGTTAAGAAAAATCGAGTAAAATAACGAAATTTTATTCCCAGAGAATTCAAGCATTTTAAGACTATCAATACAATGTAAGGCCTCCACGGGCATCAATAACAGCTTGACATCTTCTTTGCATACTACACACAAGGTTGTTGAACATTTCTTGAGGAATTTGGTTCCATAAACGGGGCAGAAGCTCTCTCAGATCATTTAAGGATTCTGGGGTAGGTTGATGATTATCTAATCTTCTTTGGAGCATATCCCATGCATGTTCTATGCAATTCAAATCTGGTGAGTGCGGAGGTATTGGTAAATGTGGAATACCAAGCTCCTCGCGCGCATTCCCAACTTTATGGCTGCACGGTGCGATCTAGCGTTATCGTCTAGAAATTGAAAAGTTTCACCAATAGCAGCTTGATAATTTGGCACAACATTGTCAATGACATGCTTCCTATAGTGTAAGGCGGTCATATTCCTAGGACAAATAAATGTGTAGATCTGTGCGCCCGTTGAAACATATCCCGGCCCATACCATAACACTACCCGCTCGGAATGGATGGACTTCTTGGACATAGCGACGATTACGGGGTATGCGTGGGATTGTCCATACCCTTATTCTTCGAGAATCTGAAAATCGTCCATATCTGGATTCATCAGTGAAAAAGACAGTACGCCATTGATCGCATTGATCGTTCCAATGGATATGCTGCCTTGCCCATTCCAGTCTTTGAAGCTTATGGTCACGTGTTAATGGAACTCCTCTTAATGGACGCCTAGAACCTAGATTCACCTCTCTCAAACGTCGTCTGATGGTTTCGATGGAAACTTGGACCCCATCTGCATTTTGAAGAGTATTCCGTAGCATTCTACACGTAGATGTAAGGTTTCTTCTCGCCGAAACGGTGATGAAACGATCCTGAGCAGGTGTTGTTTTTCGTCGCCCACCAAGCCTTGGTCTTTCCAACACGGAACCTGTCTCCCTGAACCTATTCCAAAGTCGAGATATCACACTTTGGCTGACTTGGAGTCTTCTGCTACAACAACCTGAGATAGGCCACCCTGTAGGATTCCGATAGGCCTATTAGCCTTAGCGTTTGTTTATTTATGTCTTGGCATTTTCGGAAAACTCGTTTCAAATCGAAGCCGTTGTTCAAAATAAGAACATTCATGAAGCATATGCAAAGAACCAAACTTCAGAAAAAAGGCGACCAGATTGACGAAATATCTCATACTGATTTTTATTGGATCGATTCAAGTTGTTATTGAGTTTTAAATGATTTCACAGCGATTTTCTCGAAGATTACATACTTTTAAAAAAGATTGAATACGATATCCCTAACTCTTGTGGAGCAGTATAATTAAAGCTCATGCCGTGAATGCAAATGGAAATCAGAAAATATTTATGAATAAAAAAAAATATGAAAATAACTTTAGGTGTGAACCAAAGAATTTCTACTTTGTTTTGTTGTGAAACATTGAATAAAGAATAAACTTAAGATGGAGCTATGAGAACGTGCTTGACGTCCTCAGCAAACCATTCCTTGATCATCTGAATGTATGAAAATCAAATTCAAGCCATCCCAAAAGACGCGAAGATTTCCGAGTTTTCAATCGACCGATCCTGCAAATTCCCCAAACGTCAACCTTAAGCAATCCCTCTGAGGCCAACCCTCGATATCGAGGAATAACCGAGCTGAAACTCCACTTCCCGATCGTTTCAAAAATATTATATGTTCAGGGAAACTTGGTGAATATTGAATTCTCCCGGATCTGAAGTATCAACAAGAGTATACCTAATTTTCATGCCTTACTCAAACTCCTGAACTAGTAGGTGTCTTCGGAAAGTTAGTTGGGAAGTTTCTATTACCTCATCCGACACATCCTCTCCACATCTTGAAAACTGATAACCGATATAGCTACTTAGAAACCGCACAGTACTCAAACCAGGTAAGCATCGAGCAGTTTTGCCTTTGCATATTCGCCTCTAAGGAGGAACTTATTATGCCTGTACTTGGGTTAATTTGATGCTTGTTTGGAACACGGTTCATACTTTCGGAGTGAAGGCTTCAAGCTAGGCTATTGGTTCTTTGAATGAGCGTGAAAATAAATTCATATTGATTCTGCAACTCCCAAATATGATCAAATGATGTTTGGGTTTAAATTCTTCATTATTGCATTGAAGAAACATCCCACATTCTGTTGGAAATTCATAAATAGGAACAAAAAAAGTACCCTACACAGGAGAGAAAATAAAACGGAAACTGGAAAGGTCACAACTTTCTCAACTCTCATCCCCTTTCATCATAAGTCTTCTGATCCTTCTGAAATAGCATCTGGGCTTGTTCAGCGCCACCTTCTGATGGTTGCGGTGGTACTAGGATCACCAGCATACTCTGCAACATCGCCACAAGTGGCTTTAGCTTATAATTCTATTTTTGGAGCACCTTCTTGAATCGATATAAAAAAATATTTGGAAAAATTTGAGCTGCTGAGAAAAGTTATTGATGTTAAGAATAAAACCCGTGCATGTCGCCAAGAACAGCCGAGAATATTGCTGCTTTAGCCTTAAGTGTGAAAGAAAACCCAGGTGTGTCCATTCCTCGCCGTTGTTTGGAATTAGGCTTCCTAAAAACGTCATTACACCGTATTTTGCATAAAGATTTGGGTCTTAAGGCTTATGAGAACTTAAGCCGGCCGATCACCAACAACGTCGTGTCTTGGCTGCTTGGGTCCTTGACATGCATGAGAATGATCCGGAATTCCACTGAAAAATCATCTGGAGTGATGATTTTTATCTTGGTGGCTTCGTCAATATGAAAAATTGTCGCATCTGGGGCTCCGAAGACCCAAGAGTTATTGTTGAAAAGCCTCTCCATTCTCAACGTGTGACTGTTTGATCCGGCAGAGTCCTTGGACCGTACTTTTTCGAGACTGAGGCTGGAGCAACAGTTACGGCGAATGTATTGCGCTATCGAGAGATAGATGATTTTTCATGCCAGGTATTGGATGGTATTGATCTGGACAACGTTTACTTCCAACAAGACGGCGCTACGTACCACACAAGCATCTAAACTATTGATTTTTCATGGAAGAAGTTTCCGAATTCTGTTTTCTCTCGAAGTGGCGATCACAATTGGCCACCGAGGTCTTGTGATTTAACACCTTGCGACTTCTTCCTTTGGGGCCATGTGGAATAGAAAGTCTACGCCAAGAGCCCAGCGTCGATTCAAGACCTCAAAGATGGAATTCGTGAGGCTATCGAGGACAAAGGGCAGCCACTTTGCGATTTGGTTATGGCCAATTTCATGAAAGGATATGGTTCTGTAGTCGTGGTGGTCATTTGGCTGATGTTATCCTCTATTATTTATGGCATACCTTTTCCTCTTCATAATGAAATAAACATCCGATCATTTATCTGAAAAAATGGCAGTTTTCTCTGAATGTCAAAATAACACCTCTTATTGGAAAACCCTTCATCTTTCAATGGCCTAATTCAGCAACACGTTTGGCTAAGGTCACAACAGCTTCTGGTATAATTCGACAGCCTCTCATCAAACTAGTGCCTGTTCCTACGCAAAAACCCAACGTTTTCTAGTCTATTCGTCCCCCCCCGGCTTATACAGGGTCCTGCAATAGTGCGTTCTTCTTCCATAGCTGCCGAACCAGACATCTCAGAGATTTCGTTGGAAAGTAGAGCTCTTGTACCTTCATTTCTGCATCTCAGGAAATTATTTTCTGATATACAGGGTGTCCCCGATAAATGTTATTCAACAAATGGGTGATTTAATGGATCACCCCATATATTTTCACATATTTTCAATGACCTTCATTACCTCTTTCATGACTCAAAATCTTAGGGACATTTTTCCAACAGTTCAGATCTTATTCGAAGAAAACTGCGCAAAAAGGTGAGGGAAAATCAGTTCAGAAACAGTCTTCTGACGATTTCCAGAAGCGATAGTAACATGAATTTGAACTAAAAGTTTTTTAATTGAAGGAATTGTCTTGACATGGTTCCTAAACGATCAACCTGTCATATACAGGGTGTCCGTTATTAAGGTCCAAATACGAAGAACTTGAAATTATTATTTCTCGATTTTTTCACATATAATTTTTTTTTATATTTTTCAAAATACAAAGAATATTGATCAAGTAATTGATGCTAGAGCTCAAAGATACTTTCGAATACAATAAATCAGTATGAATTTTTGTTTCCTATCAGGATATTGGGCAGCATAAGTTCGACTTCCTTAAAAAATAGGTTGTGTGGCACTGCCCTAACATGAAAATCATATCAACCATCCTATTTTTTTTCCAAAAATTCATACTGATTCACTGTATTCAAAAGTATCTTTGAGCTCTAAGTAGCAATAACTTAATCAATATATTTTTTGGAAAGCCGATAAAAACTGATATAGGTAATAGGTTGAATACGTGATCATGTATTGCTTGTACGAAAAAGAAATATCATTTTTATGATGATGCTCAGGAAGTATGATTCTGGGAAGGTTTTGAAGTTTGTCAATAATTATTCATTTAGTATTATTTCATTGTTTAACCTATTTTGAATGTCCGTTAGTTTTTATTATGTTATTATTTGAATAAAATTTTCAGTTGCGATATCATTTTTCGTGTCTGCTGGATGCGGGGGTTGAAATAATCCTGAGGTAACTTCTGAGAAAATGTGAGGTATTCAATATTCCACATCATTGTGGAAAAAAATACAGGGTGTTCTATTTGAAAAAATCGAGAAATAATAATTTTAAGTTTTCCATATTTGGACCTTAATAACGGACACCCTGTATATGACAGGTTGATTGTTTAGGAACCATGTCAAGACAAATCCTTCAATTAAAAAACTTTCAGTTCAAATTCATGTTACTATCGCTTCTGGAAATCGTCAGAAGACTTTTTACTGAACTGTTTTTCCCTCACCTTTCTGCAGTTTTCTTCGAATAAGATCTGAACTGTTGGAAAAATGTCCCTCAGATTTTGCGTCATTAAAGAGGTAATGAAGGTCATTGAAAATATGTGAAAATATATGGGGTGATCCATTAAAAAAATCATCTATTTGTTGAATAATATTTATCGAGGACACCCTGTTATCAGAAAATAATTTCCTGAGATGCAGAAATGAAGGTACAAGAGCTCTACTTTCCAACGAAATCTCTGAGATGTCTGGTTCGGCAGCTATGGAAGAAGAACGCACTATTGCAGGACCCTGTATAACTGGAGCAGCGCTTCATTTCGGGCGGCATGTTGAATCGTTAACTGAATTTATCTGAGTTTCACGGTCACTTCCTTTGGATATGCCAACTGTTTGTATCGAAATATTACGATTGTCAATTAAAAATTCCACAAAATCAGTTGGTATACCTAACAACTGCCATGTAGTTTTGTTTTCTTCGAAATATATCAGCGCCGTTGCAATCTTAATAGGAAAAATCGGAACTTGAAGCGGAATTCTCCCCGAAATTAGACTAGGAACATCAGAGGGTCATTTCGGCGTTAAGAATAAAATAATTGAGAAGACGCTCTGTAGATATGCAGTAATGGAGTCAATTTCGTCGAATCTCCAAACCTTCGCTCTCGATTCCCATAACAAAGAATCGTAAAAGTTCATCGCAATACTCATTAACCCTCCATGGCGTCATCTTCACGGTTCCTTCCAGATGTTCAATAAAAATAAAACTCGGTTGCAGTTCTTCCTCCTCTCTTTTCCAGTGTAATATCCTTTCGCCAGAAATCCAACGAAATCTTGAAACGAACCCTCATCGTATAAAATTTCCATGACAATACTGACATGGCCTCAATTTCATCTGGAGGCTCTCAACGGTGCCATCCCAGATTTCATAACAGATCAAATTTCCAACCTAACTGGCCGATTTTAATCTGGAAGCTATTTCGCAGCTTCTGAGTACAGTTGTGCGGTATGTTGCGTATAGAAACGGATTGGTTGAACGGGTGTTCGGAACTTTTTTCCGTTTTATTCTTCTTTTGCGGTTATGTGGATGGGGGAACAGGATGGGGTTGCTGGAAACGAGGAGCTGCAGGAAAGTGGGAAATGGAACATGAAAATTCCCAACATGACTCTGCAAAACGCGTTTGTTTTCTGAAATGGATATTTTTTCGAGTAAATGTGGGGTTTATTTCATTCAACAACGGAAGTAATCTATTTTTATAATTATAGGGTCTTAAGATCTACTCCATCTCTGTCTGTTATTGCGAACGATCCACACGACCATATTCTTAACCTCCATTTCGTTTCCTTTCAGGGGGGCTTAAAGGCAGCCATTCTAGCAGACGTTATGCAAGGATTAACAATGATTGCAGTGAGCGTGGCAATAATATTCCAGGGGACAATCGAGGCAGGAGGAGTAAAAGAGGTCTTCCACACGAACAAGGAGGATGGAAGACTTGATTTTCTCAAGTAAGTTTGATATTACTTAGAATTATGCCAACAAAACAAACGTTTATATACGAGGATGTATTGATATCTAGTTAGCCTAGACCAGTTCCATGCATAAACAAAATATTGCGATATGGTAATATCAACGAACAATAACTTATTAGAAGTGTCAGTGTAGAGTCCGACGTCAAAAAAGTAAACCAAAGTTACGCAATAAATTTAAAAAAAGATGTCCACCGAAATTGTAAAAATCGAAAAATTGGAGTATCGAGCCATCATCAAGTACCTGTATTCAAAAGGGTTAAGAGGTAAGCAGATTTACGAAGATATGCTTAATACCCCTGGTGATCAATGTCCTTCGTATACGACCTTGAAAAATTGGACTGGAAACTTCAAAAGAGGTGAATTTTCCATTGAAGATGATGACCGATCGGAAAGGCCAGTTTCTGTGTCAGTCCCCGAAAATACCAATGTAGTTCATGACATGATTTTATCAGACCGTCGAATTGGGCTGAAACGGATATCTGAAGCACTGAAGATTTCATACGAACGCAATGATCATATAGTTCACGTCACTTTGGACATGAGAAAAATTCCTGCAAAATGGATCCCCAAATGTTTGAATATTGACCAAAAGCGTGCAAGGGTAGAAGCATCGCGTTCGATCTGTGCTCGATTTGAAAACGATGTAGACTTCTTAAACCGAATTGTTACTATTTGCATTTCTACGATCCAGAAACAAAGCAACAATCGATGGAATGGCGACACTCTGGTTCTCCAAGACCTAAGAAGTTTCGTGTCCAAAAATCTGCTGGAAAAGTTCTTGCTTCAGTTTTTTGGGATTGCCATGGAGTAATCATTATTGCTTTTTTGGATAAGGGTAGAACAATAACTGGACATTACTATTCGACCACTCTACAGCAAAAAATTGAAGAGAAAAGACGCGAAAAGCTTTCCAAAGGTGTTTTGTTTTCACAGGACAACGCCCCAGTACACAAATCTCATGTTGCCATGCAAAAAATTCGTGCTTTAGGGTAAGAATTACCAGAACACCCGCCTTATTCACCAGATTTGGCTCCATCCGACTATCATCTCTTTCCTCAACTGAAAAAAAGTTTGAAAGGTCGTAAATTTTCTTCCAACGAGGAGGTAATGAAAGCTGTGGAGGACTGGTTTGCAGAGCAAGAAGAAACATTTTTTTTTAAAGGTCTAGAGACGTTGCAGGTTCGCTGTAATAAATGTATTCAATTAAGAGGAGAATATGTTGAGTAATAGAATATTGTGACATTGAAATTTTGTTTGGCTAAGAATTTTTCAATATATCCTCGTAGCTATGTGTTCGTCTAAGAGTGTTTGAGAGTCACCTCAAATGAAATATAGCAACAGGCAGTCAATCAGCACTAACAGCTCAGGAATCTGGCTGCCAAGGCACAGTCCTTATCTAGGAAAACCGCAACTAGCCAGAGGCAACAAAGTGAGTATGGGTGACAGGCCACTGTGGCATTGAGGGTATTGAGAAGGCTGGTGCACTTGCTAAAAGTCGAAGGTTAAACCTGTTGAACCTGAACCTTTCTGTGGCCTTGAAAAGGACCACTTTAGGGCAGCGTTACAGCAACGTGAGAAGCAAAACAAGGCACTCCTCTGAAGAAGATTTACAGAACTGAAACGAGCGAAAAGATTTGTAGAATGCTCACCATCTCACACATGGAAGCTTATCCAGCTTACGCTATTCTCTTTCGAGTAATATCAATTCAAGAAATGGCCACAGTCGTAAACATTATCGAGTGCTCAGGAGAAGTAAACCAGAAAGCGTCCCCAGTGCATCCAACATCCTGAAGCAGCATTGTCAATGACAAAACAGTTTAAATAGCTTTCAGTTTCTTTGGGTTTCCACAACACGAACTAACAAAGTATCCTTATCCTCATTTCCAAGGATGATAACAAGAATGCTCGAATTTCTCCGGAGTAATATCGCTGAGTTTACGCACCCTGAAGAATAAAAATGAGTTATTGTTTCTTTATCCCGCGAGGACTCAGACAGACAAAGAGAACAGCGATAATATAGAGGAGAGCATTGTTAGATGGGCTGCCACCGGGGCATCATTTCTGCAACAGCGCACGAAACCAAGGGACGTTAAATTAGAATATCTGAAACAAGGCGAAGGCCTTCCGAATCCGATAATGAAAATAAAATTTTATGTAAATTAACTTTGTGCCGAGTTTATTCAAGAAATTTTCTTTACATAATGACGAATCCTCTTTCGGTTTTATTTGTATTAATAAAACTTGAGGAAGCTCTTCGTGTTCTTCTGCTGATTTGGGATTGGATTAATGTTAATTGGAGAGAACCTCAGAAAGCGAAGTTAGCTGCTCAAATAATTTCTGGAAATTCATTGTCCGTTATAATTACCTGCGGTTCTTGTTTCTGTCCCGACTCGTTTAATTGTCGAGTTGATTTCATTATGCCCATTTTTTCAGCAAACAGAAATCATAAGAATAATGAAGTAAGCAGAAAGGATTTTGCTCCTTCATCGAAGCATTTGGGCCCCAAACATACCTTGAAAATTCTGAGACTCTAGGTCTTCTCTTTCGAAAGTTATCGAGTCTACAGACGGACTTCATTTGACAACAAATTTTTTATCATTGGATCCAACCTCATGGTTTAGACTTTTCTCCACTCAAAATCCCACAATTAGCAAGAGTTGCGCAAAATGATAACGCTTCCATTCCTAGAGACAAGCCTTGAAAAAGCTCAAATATGGTCTTCAAAAAGAGGAAGAAGTTTTGAATAACTCTGGTCCGAGTTGAATTTTCCTGAATAAGCTTCCTGAACCCCACAATATGGATGCATCCATGTACAAAAGGGATCGATAAATCCCTTGAAAAACAACGAACAAGAGATTTACCATCCGAAAAATGCTGGTCACACACGTGTCCCGATTGTATGGCGATCTCCCATCAAAATATCTTCATTAATCTTACATCCCCATGGACCATTTATTATCGGAGGGAATCGAATAAGATGAATGATTCTAGAATGGATCGAGTGGCCCATATGGCCGAGGCTGATGAAACTTGGATGGGACCCCAAGACGGACGATATTCAAATCGCTGTGGAATTATGGAAATTTGACCCTTCGCCTAATTTCGATTTAACACTAATGCTAGGCGTGAATGATTGGGTGATATCGGCCATGTACCGGATTCCGGTTGACCTTTCTTGTCCATAGGGCGATTCATGAGTTTACATAAACAAATGAATTCGATTCGGGCGTAATCGCTCCGAGGCTGTCTGTACATACAAGGGTTGCCCAGCTGCGATCAACGCTACAACGTGCAATTTGCAACCGCCATTCACCATAATACATTCTCAAGATCTTTTTCTCGACATAGCATCTCAACTATCTCCTTTAAGGCAACAGACGTAAAAAAATAACAAAGAGAGATTTTTCATCCTTCAAAACTATAAATTTGAAACGTTTCACGTATGCTGTGGTGCATGACACGTTATTATGGATTAGAATCCAATTATTTTCAGCCTACAAAACGCTCCATAATGCCTAAATTATTACTTATTAACGATTTGATCCGGTGACAAGTTCTTACAGTGTGCGACATCAAGAGAAAGTTCATAGTTTATTGTTTGATGAGGAAGTTACATACCTTTGCGACCACAAGGTCTTTGTGCCCCTATCAGAGATATTTTCATAACTGCACTATCTACAGCTCGCCCTCCAGTTTCAATGAACCCCAGTATCTGAGAGGATTTCAAGGAAGCTAAATCATTGTTTTTTCTTCAATTCTCTTGACCAAGACATCTCTTGCTCAGGCTTGCAATGTCGAGGCATTCTGTAACCAAGTGAGCAGGAGTTCCTTCACAGAATCTGCACTCGACAGTTTCTAACAAGCTCATTCTCATCATATGCTCCCTAGGGTGACCATGTCCTGTAAGGTAGCCTGTCAGGAAAGACTTCTTATTCCTATTGAGAACCAAATAGTTCTTGGTTCTTGCAGTTCCTAAATCCCAAGGGATGTCAATTGAATGATTCATTCCTGGAAGGTTCGTCCATAGTGGTTCTCTTTCTGTTTATTCCTTCTCCAAAAACTTTCTCTTAAAGGTGCATTTACCTATACCACAAGAAGGTACTAGGCCAGTAAGAGGAGTTCATGCTCCCTTTATGGCTATACTGTGTAGACCTGTTCATTCCCTTTGATTTTTGAGCGACCAGGAACTCCGACTTTTAATTTTCTCATTACCTGAAGCCTTACTAGATATTCGAAGGATGAAATAGTATATAACATTACTAGCAAGGTAAGAGGGTTTTTATTGGCGAATGGAGGATATAAACTGACGAGCCGCAGGCGAGTCAGTTACCTCCTTGAGCCAGTAAAACCCGTTACCTTGCGTGTATTGTTTTATATTTTATTTGTTTCTCATTTGTAAAAAGGTTAGATAAATTCCAAAAAAATCTCAATAATTTGTCGCAAATGTCGTTAGCTATGGACGGTTGACATGAACATGTCTGTTCATTTTTCTTTACATTTGTTTTGGCGAAAGCGAAAATGGATGTACCAAAAGGAATTATTGAGGCAGCCAGCAGTGTAGCTTCAAGTTTATTACCTGCAAAATCAGCTTCAAGGTACGAGCGAGAATACGACGACTTCAAAAAGTGGCAAAACAAAAATAGTGTGATTGGGGTAACTGAAGATGTTTTGTTGGTCTACTTGAATCAACTATCAGCTAGATTCAGCCCTAATACTTTATGGGCAAAATGGTCTATGCTGAAAAGCTGCTTGGAAATAAAAGAAAATGCCCCTGTTCGCAGGTTTGTTTTCCTTAAAAAGTTTATTGAAAAATATGACGTTTACTTGTCATTTGCAGATTTCAAAAGGTAATACCGTTTCTGAAACGAAAAAATGAGCGTTATACGCCAAAACAGGCCAAGGTATTAAGTAAAGAAGAGGCTGAACAATTTCTTTTACATGCTCCTGATGACCAGTGGTTCCTGGCGAAAATTGTAACAATATTTGGGATATTTGGATGTTGTCGATGTGACGAAATTCTCTCCTTAAACATGAATGATGTAGATTATATGGGAAAATACGTTGTTGTGACCATTGCGGCAAACAAAAAATTTAACTACAAGAAGATTCACCATAACCGATTATGGCTGCAGCTTCAAGCCCTGCATGTTATACAGAAAATATGTAAATCTTCGGCCTCCTGGAACAGAAAGCCTAAGATTTTTTTGACATACCGACATGGAAAGTGCATTTCCCTTAATGCTGGCCAGCACATTATTGGTGGTGTCCCAAAGCAAATAGCGAAATATTTAGGTTTAAAAGACCCAGAGTTATAAACCGGCCACTCTTTTCGCAGAACTTGAGCCACTATGGTTGCGGATTCGGGTGGAGATATTTTAGCACTAAAGCGTGCAGGAGGGTGGAAGAGCACCGAAATTGCGATGAGTTATGTCGATGATTCGGTCAACAAAAAAATCGAAATGTCTAGCAAATTATTTGGTAGTAAGGAGAGTACAAATGTTCTGCAGTCCTGGAGTTCAGCCGTTTCTGAGTCAACAGATGGTTCATCATCATCAGTATCGACTCTTTCATCATCAAAAATCTGTGTTACTGGAAATAACAATTGTACCATGATTTTCAACATATATGACGATTCTAATGTAAATAATACTACTAACTTGTAAAACTTTTGCAAGTTAACTGTCAGTTTTACAAGTTAGTGACTTGATAAAATAAAATTTCTTGATTAATATTGTGTTTTCGAAATCTGACGTTTACAAATGAGAAACAAATAAAAACAGTTAGCATGACTTTATTCATGTTTTTTTCGGTTTTATGATGAAAAAAGATTGACCTTGGACACCGCCTTGATCACGAAAGAAATGCTCGGTGAAAGCTTCCATTCCTACCGTCCCTGCTGAAACCAGACCCCAAACATTGTCGAAATATACAAATTCTCCGAGCATAAAAGGCAGACGACACGGAACGTTAGAATCAACATTCGTATATTCGCTTATTCCTTTTGCCCGTTGTCCAGTTTCAGCTGGTTTCACATGTCTGCATATATCGCCAGCCCCAACATGCCGTATGTCGGCGGTTCGATACAATATTTGCCGAAGTCAGTAGTCAATTATTCTTCAGTGCTCGTCCAACCGGAGCTTATGGATTCCGCAAACGGACTCGTAGGTATGCCTCGTGCTACACCACATTCTTCCGAACGGATGGAACTGGCCAAATCGTGTGTGAAAAGAAAATGAATTTGGCGTGTCGATTCTATCGACGAAACGGGGAATTTGAATGGACTAATGGGGGACTTGATCTCCGAAAAATATTCGCACGAATCGGGAGGAGATCCTGGGAAAGTGCTGGCGAGAAGAATGGAAATTATATTGGACTATTAAATTGCCTTGAATAAGGGCTGAACGAGAATAAATTCGCTATCACAAAAACGCTATATCTTTTGAACCGCTGGACCGATTTCGAAAATCAAACTCATTTTCGAATCATCTTCTAATGAAAACTGTTTTTGCAATAAAAAAACGAAACTATTTTTTACAAATTCATGAATTTTTTCTGGAATTCTTCCCATCATGCTTCTTATAGTATTCTCAGTCACTTTCTGGGATGCTGTCCTCCACTATTGCTTGAATTCCGCTAATGTTTTCGTTGATTTCTTATTCTTCTTCAATTCTCTTTTCACCAGGGCCCAATATCTTTCGATTAGCCTGAGTTCTGGGCAATTTGGTGGATTGGCCTCTTTGGGGACAAAAACCACCTCATTAGCTTCGTACCATTCCTTGGTGGCCTTGCTGTGGTGGCATGAAGCTAAATCTGACCTAAAAATTGTTGACACATCGTGCTCACGTAAAAATGGTAAAAGTCGCTTCTTCAAGCATTCCTTCATCTTCGAGTCAACAGAGCCTTGGCCAACGAAAAATTTGCTCCTTTTTCCACAAGTGCAAATTGCTTGCCAAACCAGGAATGTTTCAGGAAACTTTGCTTGTTTCTTCACGCGAAATTGTTCTTCAACATTTCCACGAGAATCTACAGGATAAAATTCCTGACCAGGAAGTTGCGAGAAATCAGCCAAGACATAGGTTTCGTCGTCCATCACGCAACAGGAAAAATTTTTCAAGAAATCTTTTTTTAATTTCTTTGCTCTTGATTTCGCTTCTTGATTCTTCACAGCTTTCCTGTCTGGCACTTTCTGCACTTTGTATGTTCTAAGCCCACAACTCGACTTGATTTTCTGATAGGTTGACTGCGAACAACCCACTATTTGGGCCACTTTCCGTCCTGAAAGGTTAGGATTCTTCTGAAAAAGGCTGATGGCTTTCTTCACTTTTTTTGGGCTATGAAACCCATTTTCCTTTCCAGTTCCTTCCTTGCGGTTGATTGTAAGATCTTCGTTGAAGCGCTTAACAACTCTCGATACCGTTTCCGGACGAACGCGAGCCTCTTTTGCGATTCTTTTGAAGCTCTATTTTTGATTATTTTTCAAAAGTTTCACTAAATTCTCGTGTTTTCACTTCGCTTGACATTTTGCGACAGAGAATTGGAATATCTATGAAGTAAATGTTCCACATGTTTCTGACGTTCATAACAAAGCTAATCATGATCAAATTTTGATTTTTTCTCAATTTAGGCGATTTCGTGATAGCGAATTTATTCTCGTTCAGCTCTTAGAGTGAATTTAGGTACAGATCACGTAGGCTACAACCGAAGAACACAGAGGAAACGAACAAAAACCATAACTTCAATAATAGACCTAACAAGGAATCGCAGAACCATATTGCGGCAATACATAACGACTGAAACACCATTTCCTTCTCGTATCCAACTCAATTTTCGGTTATAACAAAACCCCCAGGCCACGTACACGTAAATTTCTCACAACTGCGAAACAAAATCCCCGCCAAATTTGCAATCATAAGTTCCGAAGCGTTGACTCCGTCGCAATATTAAATTGTTATCCTACTTTTCCATCAATATACGTTTTCAATAAGCTGGGGAGCTTGTCCGATTAGTTTTTGCGAGTTTATTGGGAGACTTAAGGTAACGAGGGGTGAACTCAATATACCTGCTCCAGGCGCCTTCTTCACCTTTATCTCGCCGATATTAAAATAATTAAAAGTTGGGAAGCATCGGCTCAGAAATTCGGATTGCTGAAGACAAAGAGAATCGAACGGTTGCGAAGATGCTGGATGCTAAAGTTGAAGGATTCGATGAATTATGGAGCTCTGTAATTTCAGAGTTGGATTCGTTCCCATGAATTCATTGACGGAAACGAAGGTTGTGCGATGTAGGATTCAGCACGGACAGAAAGTGAAAGTAGGAAAGGTGATCGATTTTGTGAACTTTGGTTATACCGGTCAGGCCAATTCTTTCCCTAACATAGGATGTATTGAAAAAGATATCTAATCAGCGAGTCAACAGTGCAACTAGGACGGCCGATTAAGCCATAAGTCATTCTTGTTCTGAAATATTCAGGACTCCTCGCCAAGCTTCCATCTTATGGAGTGCCCCCAAAGCTATGTTCTCTGCTAGCTAGTTTTCTCTCAAACAGATCTCTCCATTTAGTGCTCGATGGAGTTTCGTCTGACTCTCTACCCATAAATGCTGGTGTTCCGCAGGGATCAATTCTGGCTCCAACTCTATTTCTACTTCACATCAACGATTTGCTGGAAGCAACTTCGTGTCCAGTGCACAGCTTCGCGGATGATAGTACCCTCCATACCGCCTTTTCTTCTAGGGCTCCAATACCAGCCCGCCAAATCAAAAACGAACGAGGAAGAAATGTTAACAACATAAATATGGACTTGGCAACAATTCTTGAATGGGGATCTAATAACTTGGTAGAATTCAACGCAAACAAAACACAAGCATGTCTTTTCTCTAGAAAAGCCGATCTTACTGTGCCCAGCATAAAATTGCCGGGAGTGACCATACCATTGAAGTCATCCATTTCGATGCTTGGCATTACTGTCGGCAGTAACCTTTCCTGGGAGAATCACGTGAGATCCATTGCTAAAAGTGCATCTCAAAAACCTCGTTTTCTGTTTCGTGCCAGGAGCTATTTCACCTCAGGTCAGCTGCTTATGATCTATAAGGCACAGATTCGACCTGTCCTGGAATACTGTTCCCATATTTGGAGTGCTGCACCTAAACACACCCTAAAACTCTTGGATTCTGTACAAAAAAGGGCAATTCGTCTCGTCGGTGATGCCTCGCTTACAAACTCGCTCACTTCTCTGGAACACCGTAGAAAAGTGGGCGATCTGTCTCTATTTTATAGATATTTCCATGAGCGATGCTCTTCTGAATTATCAGCAATCGTTCCCCCTCTGGCAGTCTCTTCCAGACTGACCCGTCAAGTTAAGTCTTCACACCCATTCGTGGTAACTTTGGAGACATGCAGAACATCTCTCTTCAAAGACTCGTTCATCCAACGAACAGCGAGGCTTAAGAACACATTGCCTAGGCAGGTGTTCCCCGAGGCATATAACCTCCAGAAATTCAAGAAGAACACCAATTCCTACCTGCTTGCCCTTGGTTCTCACGATGTTCTCTGAACATTACAGGATATTCCTTTTCGTGAAAACCACAACATAAAAATAAATTTAGAAGAAATGGGTAGTTATCACTACAGACAAAATGACAAAGGTATTTCAGCTGAATTTACCGTATCTACCGGACAACACCGAGACCGTTTATCCCAGGCTTCATCAGAAAAACAAAGAGGCAGGACTTGTCTTAACAAATTCATAACAAAATATTCATCTGCGGTTATTAAAGACAATGCATCTTAACCTACTCTTGCTGATGAGGAGGTTCCTCCAATCCCTAAAGGACGCTTTATTAGTTGACAAGGCAAACGTGTGCCGAAGACTCGATAAACGTACTTGGATTCATCTTCTACACCTAATATGATTGCGATCAAACAAAAAATGAGCCCCCCTACCTCCTCCAAAGAAAAGGAGACAAGTCCCTAGGGCATTATTTAAAGAAGGCAATGAAGAGGAAAATCTTTCTAGCAACTCTCGAGATGATGAAGAGGACTTTCCATCTGTCTATTGTCATGACCTCCAGGACTAGCCCTGGAAAAGACAGGTAACGATGCATGCATTGGTAGCATTGGGCTGGAGAATCTTGTGCTGATGTTCCTAGAAGAACCAATCGTTTCATTGGTGAACTTTGTCAGTAGTTTTGTAACTATAAGTATAAAACTACAGTTGCCTGTTGCCGGTATGTCATTTTGTCAATATCATGCGGACAAAATGGAAAATCTATACGTTATCATTATTATATCTTTTTCCCATTGAATAATTCATAACTTTTATTTTCAGCTTCGACCTAGATCCAACTCTTAGGGTAACCACAACATCAGCACTGGTAGGACAACTCTTTATGTCCTTGTCCATCTTCGGTTGTCAGCAGAATTTCGTACAAAGATATTGCAGTATGGACTCACAGAAAAAAGTAACAAAGTGAGTAATACTCTTCATCAGTATCATCAGTTATTATTGAGAAGTCTGTATAAAAATTTTCATTGCTTTCTTTTTCCTTACAGAACGCTGATGTTCAATATTCCTGTGATCACGGTCCTCTTCAGTTTATCCTGGGTGGTAGGCATGGTGATATATGCAACCTACGCCAGCTGCGATCCTTTGTCGTCGGGATACATAGAAAAATACGACGAAATTCTGCCATTTTGGGTCGAGGATAGATTCAACTATTTGCCAGGAATATTGGGACTTTTCATGGCGAGTCTTTTCAACGGAGCTCTTAGGTAATTATTGCTTTGAATACTGGGGAGGAAATCAACAATTTAGTTATACATTTGCGTAGAAAAATGCCTGAAGAATCTGCATATGCATTTCGTTCCTCTCCCTATTTGCCTAAATACACAATGGTGGCCGGATCTTGGACCATTAGGCTTTGACTCGAAAAATTCCCAATCTCATCCTAGGGCCCGGAGAGGAATTCCCCCTCCTGTATCAGTTCGCCAGTGAGCAACAAATTGCACCTCGAACACGCCGAAATGAAAACCTCTCATTACCAACTATCCGTCGATGGAAATACTTCAAAACCAATTTGTGGCGAACAGCCCGATCGGTCGTTGTTATGCCACTCACGAAGCTCCTCTCAGACCCCCCCAAACTCAGGGAGGATCGTTGCCGAACATGCAATCGCGGTCCCCCTCCCGCCAGCAGGAGTGGATCCTGCGATATTGGATCCGCACTACCTGAGCAGGAATTTTTCGCCAGAGATTATCGGAGGTTAATTTCATTTTCCGATCACTGGCTGCCAACTATACGGCAACAGTTTTTTCTCCATTACACTGCTGATGGGAACCCGACAAAAACAACTCATATCGCGAAATTAAAAATTGAAAATTGGACGGAGATAATTTAGTATTTGCCGTATTGATTTTGGGAATTCAATTAAGGTCGAATGCTGCGGTACGCTTTATTGAAACTGACGCGAGTTGAAATTTTAATAACGTTTTTGTACCATCTACCGTTTCGGGATTAGAATTCGATAAAGGCTGGTCCAAACATGAATTGAATAGACATTAATCACGATTTTTCACCTATACATTTAATTTCAATCGATAACAAACATTCTTTCACAGCATTTTTTGAAGATTTATGCATTTTATCTCTGTTCTTGTACCCTTCATACCCAATTCATCAAGAGATCATAAACCTCCCCTAGGAGCCCTTAGAAGCTCTCGCGATAACATAACAAAAAACAGCCGTTGATGCCTAGGTAGCAGTCCCACAAAAAACCAAAGATGTAGCTACGACTTAGGGCCGGTTTTATAAAAGAATTTCAATCCTCGGTTGAGCCCAAATCCGCCGTCGAATGTCGATTTCCGTATTATAAACATCCAACCTCGGGTTCAACCCTGGATTGGCTCAACCGGTGAATATAGCTCCGTTTGAGATTTGAATCGAGGATTGAAACGTTTGACGTTTCTAGATGGCCGACAACTAACCTCACTTTAAATTAAAAACAAAACAAAACATTTTGTTTTGGCACATTGAAGTTGCTTGGAATGAAAATATCATATGATATTATATTGATAGAATGCCTGATATTAATCACAGTCTTCTGTAGGTTTGCTATGTATTAATAATTCATCTTTGGTGTTCGGAAAAATATTCCTAAATTGAAACTGAATTTTTGTGCCTTATCTTCAAGGGATAGAACTGCCAGGTTCCTGTGTGAATATAATATCGAAAATGACTCTAGTTATGATAATAATGAAATAACTGCAAGGCATTCAAAAGATAGTAACGATAGTGAATAAGAAAGATACCAATCGAATGATTTCACATTTCCTTTCGACCACTTCGAAGATGGCACGAAGAAGAGATTTTGGTCAAATAAAAAAACTCTTTTATCGGGTGGTTGAAATTACTCTGAAGAAGCTGAATCTTTTCAGTGTTGTTAACATTTTCGAAGATTTTTGTGGTATACAAAACAACATCAGAAAAAAGTCAGAAAGTTGTGAAATGTCTAGAACTTTGAACATTATTAAACAGTATTCTAGTGCTTATATTATCATTTTATCAAAATGCCAAGCAATCAACAGGAATAGCAACTAACAAGGGAAAGGTTGTATTGACCAAATTTTGGTGTATTAGAACCGTGTTGCTCGAGCTCACTAACCGTTCTAGAAGGATTTCTTGATTATTATTACATAGTACAGGTGCATGCTTATTTTAATGGGTGTAAATGCTGAATGCTTCAGATGTGAAAAGGGTTACTTTTCTTCAAATTTCCAAAGTTGCTAAGCTTATAAATTTGGTAATTCTCATCAAAGAAAAAAATTTTAATATACTCTAAAGAAATGATTGCTGACACCGATCCTATCTAGCAGATCAATGGATGATCAATTATTCAATGAAGCTCACCTATGCACTATGAATTGAATTTAAAGACTCTCTGGCGCGTGAAAGAAAATTTTCCATTCTTTTATTCGGGATCTGATTACATTTGAAAACAACTATTATTTTTGTGACTTGCGGAGTCCTGCATAATATTGCTAGACTGATTCTATTCATGACTCTCAACCTGAATAAAGCGAAAGTTAATAATAAATGCTATCTTTAAATTTAATGTTTATTTCATGTACTCAATCAAACAAGATCAAGAATGATTTGTTCCTATCCTAAATATAACTACATCCTTGTACGACTGAATGTTAACGCAATTTCTTTGGATGTTTTGTATTATCCTAGCTTTCATTTGGTTATTTGGCATAAGAGTTTGAGATAAGACTCTTCAGAATATCAAAATAGTACAAACTTAGATCATTCGAGTCAAATAAGTTGACAAAGGTGATAAAGACTAGAGCGTATTTGGCAATAGCTTCGAGTGGAAAAAATTCGTACGAAGTCTGTCCTCATTTCATAAATTACACATTTTTTTATTACATAATTTGTTTTGATGTAGCAAATCAGATTTCTCTAAATTCTCTACCGTGACCGTCACAAAACACAAAAATATTCGAATTAGCTTCTTGTTTTGTCTTTATTAGACTACGATTATTGAATTTATCCAAACATGGTATGAAAAAACGTGCCAAAATACTTCGAGAAATAAGATTCAGGTTTGCCAAACCAGAAAAAGCGATCTCAATCCGAGATTGTTCAACCGAGGCTGCAAAGACGTTTATAATACCGAACTTTTTTCAACCGAGGGTTGACTTCCAATCCTCGTTTGAGTAACCTCGGATTGAACATTTACAGAAAGCCGTTTTAGCCTATTATTGGCCCTTGGCAGTTGAGAATCCTGAGGGCCATATAACTACGACAGAGGACCAATTCATTAGGGCAAAGAAGGAACTAAAATGCCCAGTGACTCACCAGGCTCTGAACACTTGTGCATAGGGCCCAATGGAGAAGAGATAAGGGTGTCACTTTTACTACTCCAACAAGAAAAATGTCCCCTTTTTGCCAGAATCGGAAGCCGATTACCACCTGCTTCCGCATACAAAGTCCCACATCATTATCCCCAATTCCGACCCTGCTCATACGCCATATGAGCCCAATCTCATAAACTCTCCTTGTTGCAGTCTCAACGTATCGAATCTGAATTCTCTGGCAACCGTCACCTTCGAGGACTTCCTGCGTCCCATCCCGTATCTCAAAGGGTTGAAGGATTCGCACCAGCTGTACGCCATCAAAGCCATCGGAGTGGTCTACGGGTTCGTTATCATGGGAATAGCCTTCGGCGTCGGCCTCCTGGACGGTGTTATCGAGTCCTCGATGCTGGTCACTTCGGCCACTTCGGGACCTCTGCTCGGGGTCTTTTTGTTGGCTCTTCTCGTCCCGTGTGCAAACTGGAAGGTGAGTAGATTTTATCATTACTTTGTGTCCGAGAATACGGGTCGGGCGTACGTGTTTTACCTGGGCTAATGTGGTATTTATTTTGGACGTCGGGGTGGTCCTTAGAGGGCTGAATTTGAATTTGGCACCGTTTCGGATACTGGCCTTTAGAAGTTGAACCATTTATGTCCCTACGAGGGTAGGGTTCTATTCCTGACAGTGATTTTATGCAAACTAATTCTCGTTTTATTACTGAACAAACAAGGTACATATTTAAAAATTGTCTGAAATGATTTGTAAGACCTGTTTCACATCAAGAAATAAGTAGAAATCACAAGTTCATTAACGTTTCGTTCAACAAAAAAATTGATCTATTCCCCGCTCCTATAATCTCAGTATTAGCAGAAGAAATTTTTCCCTCCTCCAAACAGGCTGACAGAGCATTCTGCAATAATCTGAAACGAAAACCGAAGGGGGGAGAAATCGATAATGGAAAATCAATCAATACATGTATTCATTATCAAATTGTTTTGAAGGTACCGACCCATCTCAAAAACAAATCAGATACTGAATGAATAGCCCTAAAACCATCTGGAGATTTACGAGGATATATTGAAAAATTCTTAGCCTACTATAAAACCAAATAAAATTTCAATGTCAAAATATTTTATTACTCAACATAATAATCTCCTCAATTGAATACATTTATTACAGCGAACCTGCAACGCCTCTAGACCTTTCAAAAAAATGTTTCTTCTTGCTCTGCAAACCAGTCCTCCACAGCTTTTATTACCTCCTCGTTGGAAAAAAATTTACGACCTTTTAAACTTTTTTTCAGTTGAGGAAAGAGATAATAGTCGGACGGAGCCAAATCTGATGGTGAATAAGGGGGGTGTTCTGGTAATTCTAACCCTAAATCACGAATTTTTTGCATGGCCACATGAGTTTTGTGTACTGGCGCGTTGTCCTGTAAAAACAAAATACTATTGGATAGCTTTCCGCGTCTTTTCTCTTTAATTTTTTCCCGTAGAGTGGTCAGTAATGTCGAATAGTAATCTCCAGTTATTGTTCTAACCTTATCCAAAATATCAATCATGATAACTCCATGGCAATCCCAAAAAACTGAAGCAAGAACTTTTCCAGCAGATTTTTGGACACGACACTTCTTAGGTCTTAGAGAACCAGAGTCCATTCCATCGATTGTTGCTTTGTTTCTGGATCGTAGAAATGTACCCAAGTCTCATCCATAGTAACAATTCGGTTCAAGAAGTTACATCGTTTTCAAATCGAGCATGAACGCGATGCTTTTACCCTTGCACGCTTTTGGTATACATTCAAACATTTGGGGATCCATTTTGCAGAAATTTTTCTCATGTCCAAATTGACGTGAACTATATGATGAACGCGTTCGTATGAAATCTTTAGTGCTTCAAATATCCGTTTTAGCCCAATTCGACGGTCTGATAAAATCATGTCATGAACTGCATCGATATTTTCGGGGACTGACACAGAAACTGGCCTTCCCGATCGGTCATCATCTTCAATGGAAAATTTACCTCTTTTGAAGCTTGCAGTCCATTTTTTCACGGTCGCATACGAAGGACATTGATCACCAAAGGTATTAAGCATCTCTTCGTAAATCTGCTTACCTCTTAACCCTTTTAAATACAGGTACTTGATGATGGCTCGATACTCCAATTTTTCGATTTTCACAATTTCGGTGGACATCTTTTTTTAAATTCAGTGCGTAACTCTGGTTTGCTTTTTTGACGTCGAACTCTACAATGCCAATTCCAATAATAAGTTATTGTTCGTTGATATGGTATCGCAATATTTTGTTTATGCATGGAATGGTCTAGGCTAACTAGATATCAATACATGCTCGTATACTCCGAGCAGTAATTGACCAAATGGTCACTAGTTTGTTCTTAATGAACACACTCACATCTCGGGCTATCAATGGCATTCCATTTGGAAAACATACTTGGATAACGAACATGACCTGTCCTAAGCCGATTTAAAAGACAACAATTTTTCCTAGACATATGAAAACATTGAAAACCTAGAACTTTTTCAGAAGGAACAAAAATTAAACTTTTATTGAAAAAATCATTTGAAGTCCATTCCGAACTTCAAACTTCTTTATAATTCTTCTTAGAATAGAGAAACTCATTGAGCTTCTTAGATTTCAATCTAGCCAGTCCTGTATCTGGCATATAGTTCATAATAGGAAATAGAAATGAATTTGGAAAGGAATGAAATTTATCCCAAGACTTCAAGGCAGCAACCTGTCTACGAATATCGGGAGATATTACGTTAGGAAGAACTAGTAACAAAGCTGATACAGTAGATCTGAAGGTTTCAGTAATAATCCTCATAGATATATCAAGTTGTCCATCAATTTATGAACATGGTAACTTTCGAACCAAATAGAACAGCAGTATTCAGCTGCAGAAAGAACCAACTATGTATTTTTTTTATAATAATAAAGCAGCCCTACGAAGAGTGGTCGCATCGGCACCTCAGAATGTACCAGCTAATTTTTGAAGTATATTTATCTTCGTTTTCAACTTGAGACGTAAACTTTCCAAATGTACCTTGAAATTCAAAGAAGAATCTAGTCTGATTCCAAGATATTTAGGATAATTTGTTTATTTACATCTGGGATGTTGCGATATGCAACAATAAGTGTAACTAGCGTATAGAAAGGGTAAGGATATCCACTTCAGTCTTCACGACATGAAAATTTCAGTTAAAATCTTCGTTCAGTGTCTCAGGAGGCAGCTGTGTGGCTTCTGCTGAAGGATGGCTTGTTTGAGTTGGGTCAATCTGCTCACATAACTCCACTGATTCCTAGGGCAGCATTTGGCCTCTACAAACGGCAACTAATATCCCAAAATAACCACAAAGCCATCCTATATCCGGCTGAACTCATTATTCAAATATGTATCAAGGCCCTTTCGTTCCATCACCTCCAATTCACAAACCGAATGCGGAAGACTTAATCGAGCCATCAGAACTGATAAATCACTCTGTACATAAACCGGGCGACGCCATCAAATAGACGCCTGATTTCCGCTAGGTTTGCCCTACAAAGGATCCAACGCGACCGTATCAATAATTCCTATTGACATTTGCTAATTAATTGCCGAACACGGCCGACATGATAGAAATATATAGATGCACAACGATTGATGAAACAGAATGGGATTGTTCTTGTACGATGCTAATTTATGAAATATGGGCCGCTGTTGTTCCACGTTTTACTGTTCTAATTTAGAGGTTTTGGTTCGTTCTGACTGTTCTGTTATGGCCCCACTTCTTTTCACTAAAAGAGTTCGTTGTCCTTTTTTGGCAAATGTGTTGGACTTTTACTTTGATTCCCGAGTTGCTGGTAATCCAGACTGAGTAGACTTTGATATTCTTGCCTATTTGATAGAGTTTTCTTCGACACTCCCATACCATCTTGATATCGGTGATATGAGGGCTCAGTGCTTTAATCGCAGCCTGACCGTCAGAATGTATCGCATTTTTGATAGTTTCTTTATAGGTTCATTTCTACACATCTATCGATTTCTGCTTCAAGACGCTTGGACAACGGCCTAACGGTGGTGAAATTTTAGAACCATCTGTTTCCCATTTGATGGTTTTCTTTCCGTAACCTGGCATCGTAGTGAAGGTTTACTTGGTGCTCATTTTCTTCATCATCTTGCCACTGGGAAGGTTCGCTGATGGGATATATTTGGTCAGAGATGTCCAGGATTTCTTATTCCTATTCTCCCATTGCCAGTATCTTTCCTGGATAGTCTTAGCCTCATGGGCTAATCTATCTTTCACAAGATGAAGAGGTGTGAGATCTGTTTTGATCTCCAACGTCCAAGGTCGACACGTTATGATACCTCCAGTGATATAAGCACAGGCTCTTCTTTATATTCTGTCGAGGGTTCTTCTTGTACTATTCTGACTTGCCTTGATATACCATATGATATTATCGGTCTCATAACCATTATTGGGTTACACTCCAAAGTTTTACCAGCCAGAATTCTGCACGCCATCAAGGCCTTTATTGCTTTGCAAACAGTAACATCCATATGCTTGTTACACAGAAGCTTGTTATCTGAGGTTATTCCCAGATATTCGCCTTCAAACTGCCAATTTCTGATGTCCTCATTTAGTGAGAGGCAATTTTCCTTTTCAGGTGACTTACCTGCACTCCTTCGTTTCAATATTGCTTCTGTCAATAAACTATGTCGAGGGCAGAAAATAAGAGTGAATAGCTCGATGCTGAGATAATACATTAGGATTTTGGCAGCGATTGCACTTGCCCAAACGTTAACACAGAAAAAAATGAATAGTAGACCTCATTTTGGTCAAGAGTAGACGCTAAGATTGAAAATATTGGAATTTCAGTATAGGGGAAATTCGTACAAAATGACATAAGCACCATTACTTGAGTTTGGGGGTATCAAATTCTGAACTGCCTAACATATCACACGACCTGAGTGGGATCTATTAACCTCTGAGAACTCGCAAGCGCTACTCTTGTTCATTCGGTCGTTATGAGTTTTTTTTTTTGAAGAAATGGCGGCTATAATAAAGGCAATGCATCTTAACCTAATCTTGCTGATCCTTTGAGGCGAGATTCCTCCAATCCCTAAAGGACGATTCATAAGTGGACAAGACAGACGTGAGCCGAAGAATCAATAAACGTTTCATCTTCTACACCTAATATGATTGCAATCAAATCGAAAAATGAGCCCATACCTCCTCCAAAGAACAAGACGAGTCCCTGGGGCGATATTCAAAGAAGACGATGAAGAAGAAAATGTTCGTAGCAACTTTCGAGATGATGAAGACGACTGTCCATCTGTCCATTGTTATGACCTTTTTTCCCGATTCAGATAAGGAAAAAACCAGTCTTCTCCAGGATAAGCCCTGGAAAAGACTGGTTACGATGCATGCATTGGCTGCATTGGGCTCACGCATCTTGTGCTGATGTCCCTAGAAGAACCAAGCGTTTCATTGGTGAACTTTGTCAGTAGTTTTGTAACTATGAGTAGAAAACTACAGTTGACTGTTGCCGGTATGTCATTTTGTCCATAGCATGTGGACAAAACGAATTTCGTTTATCCCAATTTATCTAAGAATATTTAATTTTTTGGTACTTTCATTCCATAAAGGTTGATTAGATTTTATGAAGAAAGGACCACTTCTAACAAGTCATGCCGCTGAAATAAAACCCTATGTCATTTCATACACTACCCCTATGTAGTAATTTTTCAATCACTTTCCATTCCTCAACACTCTATTCTTTTATTCTTACAGGGATCCGCTGTGGGCGTCATCACAGGCCATCTGGTCACCTTTTGGATCGCCTTCAACGGTTTCTCGATTGAAAAACCATCAGCAAGGATTCTTCCTCTGCATGTAGAAGGCTGCACCAACACCTCTTTCAACCCGCACATCCTAAAACCTGAACATCGAGGCTTAGAGGCTTGGAACATCCCAACTACAACTCCGTATCCCTATGATTTCAACGATACAGAAGATCCATACGATCTGATCAATACCGACCTGATTACATCGTGAGTATAACATGCGATCGATGTTTGAGCTGATATATTTCAAATCGCAATTCGGCTACAACGTTCTATTAAAAAACTAGCTGGCCCGGCGAACTTTGTTTCGCCTAAATGATAACTACTTACGGTGGATTTCACAAATCGTAATTACCATCGCAATCTAGTGGCGATAATATCAAATATAGTACTTTCACGATTACGCTACAGTGTCTAGATAAGAGCCATTAACCGTAGCGACACCTAGTAGCCTTATTCAAAAGGAGGAAAAGCATTTCCTACATAAACAAATTTTTCATCGAATTTTTCAGAATTTTAATGTATTTTATAATACGAATCCATAAATGAATTTTCATAACACACAGTCCATCCGATCTCGAGTTATAAATGGTGCAACCAACAACATTGTTTTATATATACAGGGTGAGTCTTTGACTTGTACATATATTTTAACTGTAGATTCCTCTCATCAAACGAAACACTTTTTTCCCATACCATTTTCCAAAATTCGGTTTGGTTTGGGAGATACAGGGTGTCGAAAATCCACGAAAAAAACACTTTGCTGTTCATATCTTCGGAACCGTTATTTCAAATGAACTGAATTTTGGTTGATTCTTTACTCTATTCATTGTGCATATTCCTCAATCGAAACTTATTCAATATCTCTCCTAGTTCGAAAGTTACAGGGTGGTCGACTCATAAATTCATACAAAAACACTATCAAATCACTTGAAAAGGATAAACGGTTCATATTTTCGAAAGAATCAACCATTTTAGAGAATAAAAGTATTCTTATATTTTTTCAAAAAAACGCGTCGTTTTCGAGTTATTCCTAAATGTATACGAAGAAATTTGAGGAAAAAACCATGAATTTCATAAAAAATCTGAATGCTTCCCTGAATTAAATATCATCGAATATTGTTTCTTCTCTGGTCTCTTAACAAATTAACAATGTTGTCAATGTTTATCAACTGAATTCCGAGAAGCATGAAATTACACAGTTTATAAGCAAGTTTCTATTAAAAATTTATTGATACCAGTCCTTCAGGAAAATATCTATCTTCTTAACAATATCCTCTTGGAATTTTTAATCGACCCTACACGGTTTTCACATCACATATCACAAGCATCACCTCACACCTGTTTGCTTTATTCTCTGCGAGTAAATAAATAAATGAATTGAATCCATGTAGAAAGGTTATCGCGTTTAAGCGTCGTTCATTTTATCACAGACTGGCTGGCCTGTGATAGTGTGATGTGATGAGACACAGAACAACGGCTTGTCTTGCGTGGCGGCTACATCGCAGCCGGCAGCGCACCACGACTGAAATTCAGATCGGCGAGAATCAAAACTACTCGTTTGGCATTTCCAAAGAGCAATGCGTAGAAGCCTTTAGCGAAAAGTAAACAAAACTAGTTCTTCCGTTAACGATAGGGGACGTTCTGCTTTCTTGAGTTCGCCTATACCATTTTTTACTGAGAAAATCAACACAATCTGGCATCGTCTTCTCTAGAATTCTGTGATCACTATCATAGAGCCCATAGAGGAGATGGATTAGGTTAGGTCATTGACCTCGAATCAGATGACTGATTAATGGAGTTAGGCTAGGTTAGTGAGAAACTAATTTTTATAAGATAGTTTCAGGGTATCGAGGCAAATATGAACAAATTATTAGTGTTTACAAACTAATCTTCAGGATAATCGAAGAAGGAAATTATTTTGGTGTGAGAAATATGGCATTTCAATTGCAGAAATGATGGAACAAAACTTAGCGTTTTTGTTAGGAAATATCGTGTTTGTAACATTCTTATTCGAATAAGGTTAGTGCTTGAGTATTTTCTAAATGTATCACCCAGAATATCTAATAATCACATCAATTTCAATTGAAAAATATGAACTTTGAGGTGTTTGTAGAGAATAATATCAGGGACGCATTTAGCACAATTTTTTTTTTCAAATGGCTATATCTCTTTAACCGAGCCGAATTCGGAAAAATGGAAAATGAAAAAAAGGTTTCTTTAGGCCTCAAGAATCTACAGTTAAAATATATGTACAAGTCAAAGACTCACCCTGTATATGATATATAAAGAAGATAAAACGCAGTATACCATATTTCATGGGACAAGCTCACATTATTTGTTTATTTAGAGGTTCGGACATGTCATTAAGAAACACCTTGTATATTCAATTGAATCAAAATATTGACGCGTGTTTGTTCGGCTTGAAACACGGAAGACAGACTCGGAACTACCCAACATCCTATTAACACTATTTCCCTTTGCCTCACATATTCCACATCTATCAATTATTTTGATTCAACGCTCTATTGAGTAGATCGCAACAATGGACAAGGGTATTCACCGATCGAAATTGGAAACCGAGTTCATAAAAGGATCATTTGAAAGCTCCACACCAGCCAGAAATTCGGAATTTAACGAATAAAATTGAAATTATTAATTTTTACCCACAAAGGACCCTTTATTGTCAACTGGACGAGGTTTACTGGATTGAATTAATTTGTTTCAAATGGATAATATGGAAGAGAGAGATTTTGAATGCGATATTTGGGGCCAATTTGTGCAGGTCGGATTTACATTTGAATGCCTCTGAAACGTTGGGTCCTTTTTCCTTTGGGAGAATACCAGTTACATTTCATTATGTTGTCCATTTCAAACATGGATAGCTGTTATGAGTATACGACACATTGTTTCGTATCAATCTGTATCTCTCCACTTCCAAAAGAACGTGCAAACAATTTCCAATTCATTCTCACTGATGTCCTTTTCTTCCCTGCATCATAAATCATTATTCTTTGTACGTTTCAAAAGACTCAAATTAGAATAGACTTTCCTTCTGGTCTCCATAGAGATGTGCGGAAAGCAAGAAGACGTAAAGTCATAACTCAAGGGAGGAGAACTATTTCAAAATCATCATTTCGTTGATCTGCATGCGATATGCATCCATGCATCATGAATATTCCAACTACTTGAGGCGTATCGAGTATCTAACATTGAAATCGAATATAGGATTCAAACGGTTAGAAGTCGAGGAGCGATTCGAAATGTTGAAACACAATTTTAGTCTGATACCATCTACCGTCCATCCACTGAAATCAACCTTCTTTTACAGAAATCCTTTCACCCAGCTGTACTCCATGACCTACATGTACTATTCGTTCGTAGGATGCTTTATTACAGTTCTTGTAGGATGGACGATATCCTACTTCACAGAAAGCAGTAAGGATATTTACGACGAAACATTAGTTCATCCTATTGCCCGCAAGATGGCGAGGATATTCCCTGGCAAGAAGAGGCGGTATTTGGAAAAAACCAGAACACCTGATGTGCCCAGAAGTAGCTCAATGAAACCATCGGGCAGCAATCCAAATTTCGAGAAGAAATTGAATGGCAATTGCAATTCCAACCATGAAGTGCCTATGGAAACTCTCGAAGTTTACAAAACAAAATTATGATCTTCCATAATTTGGTTTTGGACATCATGAGTTTTAGTATTTAGTTCACATTAGATATTTATTACTGCTGTGATTTATTAGCTGTTAATCTTCAGTTTTTAAGAAATTGAACTCAATATCTTCCATAGTTACAACTTGATTGTAATGGCGATACCTTATTTTATCCATTCATTTCATAAAGATGTTTATTAATTCATCATTCATGCTCATTCAAATCAGAACTATTCTCAGTGTAAACGATAGTTGAAATTCCTAATCTACCTATTCGAATATTACGAATAAACTTATACATAATCAACTAATAATACTCAAGATAAATATTCAGTTATTATTTTATTCGGTACTTATTTCAAGCAGAGAAATCAACACAAAACTATTGCTCTCGATTGTAAAAATTGTTGAGAATTGACAATGTGGTTTTTCGATTAATATACTTAATTGTGTACATATTAATAGTTGATAAGGAATCGAATGACGATGGTTTTTTAAAACTTGTGCATCTGTCTAACGACACTAACGATGTTTTTTATTATTATTTATCTTTGATTGAAGAATTGTGAGAGAACAAGTTACTCCATTTATATTAAATGTTTCAAATAGACGCTAGGTCGTCTTGAAGAAGAATAAAGAGTTTTTTTTTAATAGAAACACTGTATTCCCTATCCTTGCTCACATAAGCAAGCTTGCTTTAGCAGACCTAGCAACAGATGAGGGAACTCATTTCTGTTGTCTCGAAAATCCTCATCTAAACCTTCCAGATATAACAATATTTCGATCTGTCATTGGCACGATGAGGACGATTTTTTGGTTGACTCATTTCGCGTTTTTTCTATGGATGAGTGCGTTTTCATGACTTTTATGACTTCGCCTCGTTCTGGAATTTTGCGCAGAAAATGTTCTCAAAATATGAGAGGGCTGTCTTGAATAATTTGTGGTTAAATTCAATATCAAAAATAGTTTTCAAAAGGAAAGATTTGGAATTTGCAGGTTATGTTCAAGAAACAATACGATAATTTCATCGATTGAGTCTAGAGTTCTGCTCCAAAAGAACCACAAGGATAAAAAACTATTTCATTAGGAACGGGATCCTCCGCCATTTTGTAATTGTTCATAATTGAAATAATATTTTCTATTACGTCCATTAAAATGGAAATACTCTCGGAGGTCGATTTTTAACACACATTCTTCCACTTGCTTTGCATTTATTCATGTAATAAAATATTTCAACGCAGTTTCAAACTTCCAAGACCAATTAGAAAATATTCACCTTTTTATTGTATTCATAATTAAATTGCTTCTGGTCTTTGAGATTATTGGAGGAACAAAAATTAAATGAGAACATTTGGGTCAACTACGAAAGAAAAACTGTTAGTCTACAACTGAATTTTAATCTGAATGATTAATATCAAATTCGAATCAGGTGTGTATAGTTCATCCCAGCCCTCATCCCAGCCTAATTTATCCAAAATGTGGAAATTATTATCGCCTATTGAAATTTCAATATCGATATCACTCGCTTCCAATTATATTTTATTGTCCAATATCACAGAGTGGCTTCCATTTTCCAATAGCACTTTTTGTAGAACTTCCTCATTCCATCAACGTGATGAAATACAAATTTGCACATCGCATCGGCTAAAGTAATCTTCCGCTGGTACTCCGCCTTGCCGATCTTGATTTAAATAAGGCCATGAGTGAACTTCAAGGCACTAATTTCAACACCAAACCGCGAATCCTGGCCGACACACCCGGTAGAATATTGAAGGCCGTCAACAGGCTGGAATTCATTTCGTTTGTCGCCATATTTCAGGAACGCGGTTGCTGAAGTGTGCTGTGCCATTTCTGGGACTATCCCGAAAAGAAAATGCAAGAAAATGTGTTTCTTAATTATTATTATCAATTTTACACGATTCCTAGATCGTTGAGTTCAATGAAGAAATTATAAGTTTCACACTTGTTAGTTAAAGAACTATTTTTCAGTCCTGTCCAAAAAATCTTAAAAAAAAATATGAGATTCGTTTATCAGAATTTGCCTCTAATTCACACCTGCATCTGAAGAAAAAAACTTCAAGGTGGAACACATTTCCAATCTGTTTCTATCTTCAAAAAAGTGCTATAAATGTTGTCCATGTTTCTAAAAATCATATTTCACCACATAACCGACTTCTTATTTCAATGTTATCAATGCACAACAAAAGTGTGGTCTTAGGTATCCTCCATTGAAAAAGTAAGAGGCGTTACATGCATACATCATCATGCAATGGCTGATACTACTCAATTGATCTTGAGAAGGTTAACTTGGGAATTTGCATATAGCCTATCTAATTTTGTTGATATATTTCGATTAAAATTAGGATTTATTACACTGGGTGTGGCCATAGCGGCCTATTTAGGCATAATGAATAAGTTCTATGTAATTATCTAACAGGTTCCTAGAAATATGATACGGATATTATTCATTTAGTTTGTTCAGGATCTGTTAGGAGTTCTAGAAGGATCGAACATTACATATGGAGTTTTTTGATCGATACTTATCAGAATATTTCATCTACTCTTCTCATACAGAGTGTTACAGCCAAATGGAATAAATTCGATAACGAATAAATGAGGGCGTGTTGGGAAAAACGCTCGGACACGTCGATTTGTAATTTAAAATGCGCATATTTTTAAGAAAATACTATTATATAGGGTGTTCCATGTGACCGTGGCCAATACCAACTTTCTTATTTCAAATGCGACCCCCTGTATATCATTTAGTTTTTGAATTGTTCAGAGAATTCTAGACACAATTCACGCACAATGTCCTAAACCTATCTTTAACTATTTCGGAAGTATTGAGTGTTTTCAGATTTATTGCAAAAATCAACGTTTGAATAAAAATTATTTTATTTCACAAATTCGGTACATTACTCTTGAAACCTAATAAGTAATACTGATTATTTCCTAATTATTAAAAAAAAACAAAAAAAAAACATCAACGTCAATGTAGGAAATGTTCAAAATGCTCGCCAAGAACGTCTTGGCAACATGCTAATCTGGTGAAGAATTATCTTCTAACCCTAACGTTACTCAACATTTCAGGCCTTTTTGCTTACTTTCTTCATATCAAGAGGTAAATGGGAAATGAGTATTGAGTGTAATGTATCGAATTTGTGAAATAAAATAATTTTCATTCAAAATGTCAATTTTTGTAATAAAATATCTGAAAACACTTAATATTTCCGAAAAAGTTGGAGATAGGTATAGGACATTGTACATGAATTAGGTCTAGAATTTTCTGAAGAATCCAAAAAATAAATAATATACAGGGGGTTGCATTTGAAATAAGAAAGTTGGTATTGGCCACGGTCGCATGGAACAACCTATATAATTTTATTTTCTTGAAAAATATGCGCATTTCAAATTACAAATCGACGTATCCGATCGTTTTTTCTAACACCCCCTTATTTATTCTTTATCGAATGTATTCCATTTTGCTGTTACACTGTGTATAATGAGAAAATGCGAATGATTTGAAGGTTTTGTCGAATTCTCCTGGTCTTTTCTGGGTTCATAACCTTTCACATTATAAACAAGTTCGAATTGAATCTCTGTGTACCTAAATGAGTCTGAATTTAATTTCTTTGCGAAGTAAAAATGATTCGGTAAACGCAGTAACAATTCGATGTGAACTATTCAGCTTTATAGCTACACAAATATTATAATTCTGTCTGTCAATAACTATTCTGGGATGATCAATAATGTATTTGCTTCCCTAAAAAGTTCTGTATATATTGGTAGAAGTATAACTGCCACTACAAAATCAAGAAAGAACTCCATTAACAACATCTATACCATGAATAACTATTGATCGTGGATTGACTGCTTGTTAATTGAGTCAATCCCATTCTTCTAGTGGGTTTTGTCTGTATACCATGCCTCCACACTTTTTTGCATGATTGTATAGAACGCAATCTTTTCCTGTTGCAGTGAGATATTGATTTAATGTATGTGTTTTTGGAACCAATCGAGTGAAATTTCTCAACCACAACACGTACCTAGTTATCTCAACATAAAACTAGATTCAATTTGATACACAAAAGTTTTTCGACCGAATATTTTGTACATATCAATAAAAAAATCTATTAACGAACGATTTGGTCGATTACGACTGATAGAAAGTCAAGATTCAGGTGGGCAAGTTGATATTAAGTTTGTTTATTTTTGATATCTTTTGGAGTTTGGGGAATCTATTCGGAAACCACTTAGTTATTTTCATAAAGGCTGATGAGAATTTGAAATTTGTTCTTGATAGAGTCACGATTTTCCTGCAAGTCGTTTTAATTCGTAAGCAGTAAATATATGGGGGTCATGAATTAAAATCTGCAAAACAAAGATTCATATTAAAAATATTGTTTCATTTATGGAATCTCGTTGTATATTAATACCAGCTCAAATAGCAAAACCTAATTGGATATCTACACCAATCGGGAGGAGTCCTCCAATAAGGAAACCATTAAATCCACTAAAGTTAACGAATGTGAAAAATTTTAAACTAGATCAGCCAGATGTCCATTGTTAGAAAGCTCTGATAAAATTCAATGGCGTAAGTAGCCACCTAGAATAATAGCAATGAATATAAAAATATTTCTTGCATTTCTCACGTTTACAACGCAAGTTCTGCTTCAGTGATCATCATATAGAAATGAGCTCTTATCAAATGAAATGCTCGCTGTTAACGCATATTCGGCTGATATGTTTGCCATAAAGTTTGGTCTTATTATTCCTACTTTCTTTTTACGATCTCCTACTGTGAAAAATCATTAGGCTTTTATACGTCATTTTCCACCTGAATGCAGAATTTCATATCGATCAAATCAGTAATTTTGATGTTTTCAAGAAAACTGAATTCTTAACAACCCTAATCTCGAACCCAGTTGCAGCATTCGAGATCCGAACTTGAATTTTTCAAATTTCTGGCTTCCTTTTTGGAGTTATCGTTATCATGTTCATCGACTGTCGGATAAGATTGAATACAAGCATTGATTCTTCACCAGGTTTTGCACATTTCAACTCTTTTCCCTGTCGCTCCTAGTGGAAAGAGTCACATGCTATATCCTGAAGTATTTATACAGAATTCAATTAGTTTAAAAGTTTTCAGTTGTCGATTATCGATACTATCGACACATGCAATTGTGTGCAAATAAAACGACATAGTGAAAAACTTCTGCATGTAATTGGACCAAATTCCAGAGGTAACCATTAACATAAAGTCGTGCTCAAACCTACTCACAAAGACCAACAAAGACAATAATAATTTCAGGTCTTTATTAGATTGCAATAAAAGTCACGTATTCAGACCAGACACAGATAACGTAAATGTTGCAAGTAATTTTTTTCAAACAATTCCACCTAAAATTTCATTCTTACGATTGGGAGCGATAGAACACTAAGCAGATAAATGTGTGGTCAGTTGTGCAAATTCATAATCAAATTGGTATTCAAATTCCTGTTCGTATTATCCAAAGGTGAAAAAATTCAGATTCTTTTGCGGTTTCATTTAATGCTCTGGTAGATGTGGTAATGATGGCTTAGCACAGACCTCTTCGAAATAGAATCAAATTGAGAATTAAGTGTATCAGCATGATCTTGGGTGTTCCTTTCAACCTGTGAAAAAATGTAAATATCACCAGCGTGAATGAGCAGTATGCAATAATGGCAAAAGTTCCACACCCCAGTTGTGTTATTGAAATCTTCAATTCGAAATTGCCACGATTTATTCAATTCACTTGAATATTAAAAGCCACTGCCTCGAAATGAAGGAATTCAAAATCAAAAGATTCTTAATAATTGGGAATTTAGAAGAATTTCTATGAAATTCAAGATCCGTATGTACACTATCCTTATAAACTCTTAAGCATGAAATATCCAATCCTCATTTCCTTCATAGTCAAGTTAATCATTCACGTTCATTTCTTTCAAGGAAAAAACTATTTTTTCTATTTTACTGCTGATGAATGTCCAATATTCACATAATGATTATGTTTTATTCCAACAATAGACAATCAAACACCTAATACTATAGCAGCAAAACAAAAGTATACCTTCCAAACATAATCTGACACGTTAACATCGGCATTATGAAGGAAGCTGACTGATCATGTGTTAATGATTGCTCTGATTCTGCAATTACCATGAAAAATATTGCTTTCTGTCGTACGTGAACGAAATACTTTTGTAGATCCCGAATTACGGCATGCTGTTCACCTTCGACTGTTTCAAGATGCATATAAATTTGGAATAATTGATCGTTTGTTGACCTTCCTAGTTTTGTTAATAACTTCGTTAAATGATTATCAGTAATGATGTGCAACAAGTTCTTGTACAAATAACAGGTTGTTTTGGAATCTCGAAAAGTGGTACTCGCATTTAAAAAATTGTTGGCGTCCAGATCCAGATTTTTGATACATCTTCAGCTCAAGGCTTCATCAGAGCACTGCTCCTTTGTTTTCCAATACACGGAAACAATGGACTTGTTAATCTCCTAGAGATGTCCATTTTTGACAGATTTCTTTGAACTTCCTTGATTTCAATATAACTCATGGAGTTGTCACACAAAAACAAATATGTTTACTTAGTCCTAGACATATTTTATAGACCATTAACGGTTGAGTGGGACGACAATTTCATTCCTGGAAATAAAGTTGCGACGTGCAACCAGCAATGGACTACTTCGATAAACCTAACCTATTAAAAAAGTATCGATAAATTGTCCACCATTTTAATTGACGCCTATCAACGCTTTCAATTCTTCTAAAAACGGACTAACAGTACTTTTATAGGCGAACGGCGTGCGTGAAAACATAGAACTTTTGAAAGTAGGTATAGTAGCGATATCCCGCCAAGAAATATGTCGCGAATAACAAACATAAATGATTGAAATTATTCAAGGAATTAATTCTGCAGCCTCAGAAATGCTGGAAAATACCACTGCACCATACCAATTTGTTAGCAATTCATGTCTCGTTATACGGTAGAGCAATATGTCATATAATCGCCATTATTGAAATTCTATGATAATGAGGTGATACTCTATGCATCCGGTACGTGTCTGACTTGTCGTTTATGTAGGATTAGCTCCGTTTTTTCATTATTAACATAAAGTTCCGCCCAGGCATGATGTTTTGCTAATTTATCAACCGTTGTTGTGAATTATTGACAGATGAATTTTCTGGGAGTGAAAAACCGCTAAATTGCTTATTTAAGGCTTTTGGCATTCCATATAAAGGTGTTTCGATGGCCTTAGTCAGGTTGCAGTTGGTTGGACCGAAGATTTTTAGGTTTATAAGTTGTTAGGAGGGTTACATTCCATGCACTGCGGCCTGAAAGTCTTATTGTGCCCCCATCAGAGCTGTTGTCGCAACTGCGCTATCTACAGCTCGTCCTCCAGCTCCGGAGCTCCAATGACCTCCAGTATCAGAGAGGACTTGCAGGAGGTTTGATTCACGAAGAAGAAAAAGAATATTACAACCAAGACTGCTATGATTTTGGTTCCATTCCTCGTAGTCGAACTCAGGGTTGTCTCACGTCTTCTTGGCAATTATTACCTTCAAATTTTCTCACACATAACCAAGATGACAACACACCTACCTCGTTTGGCAACTGAAACATTTCAATATCGCCGAAAACGTGAGCCGTTCTTCGCTCTGATAAATTTCTAACGTTGTGTGCTGCGGGGACCAACAAATTCCTTTATGAAACAAAACAAAATAAAATACCTCGCCAACTAAAACGAAATTATCACCTCTTCAACGCAATGGACTTCGCGGTTCGTGGTTCATGGTAATTTTTTTTTAATTGTTTCGGGGTCTGTATTTTATAATATTCGAGGTATTTCGTACGAAAGAAGTGTTGATGAAATTGTTTCCAATAATTCAATTATGGATTCACCATTATGGATACTTGGGTGATTTTTGATGGTTTTATTCGGCTAACGATATATGAAGTATCTGGCAGTAGATCTCATTAAAAAAGTTTTTGGTATAATATAGCGATTTTCGTTTCTCTTTCCGATATCGTTAGGAGATTTATGATTCTATTATTATTATATTAATTGGCACTGAGTGAATTTCAGGAAAGTTTTTTCCCATTATATAATAATAATGAGATTTGTTCATCATGAGATATCATTTTTAAATAATGAGTTCAATATGGATTCAATTATTTCTTTGCCAATTACACTCAACAAGAATGAACGTTATTATTTTTGGTTTTATCCGTTTAAGTTTTTGGTTTAATCTATTGAAGTTTCTTTGACTATCCTTCCTAAGTCATGCAGTTTCCATCATGGACTAGTTAAAATTTCGAAAAGCTTGTTGAAATAGGGGAGAGTGGTACAAAATGATCACCCTGCAAAACAACCGAGTATGGAGTACCCAGACATGGTAATTTTTGTGTCTGGTAGGTCTTTATTTTAGTGAATATTCGAATCATGTTCCTCGGGTCAATAGTTTGGCAAGAAAATGGATCTTCTAATTTTATCAAGCACAAAATTCTCACAAATTGAATATTCGAATTGAAAGAATGTCCTGATTTCACCAGATCTGACGCCTCTTATTTTTTTTTCTATGGAGGCAACTCATACTATAAAATGAAATGAGACTGAAACTGAAAATACGTTTTTTTGTGAAACTTCTTTGAATTCGAAAAGAAAATTCAAAGATCTTCGAAATGAGGTGTCACTCGACCTCTGTTCCCTTTTTGATTTATTTGGGCACCAACAATTTTTCCTTTCCTCTTTATTTTCTCTGTCATCACCGGAGGTAAATCCATTTGCTGTGCTTCCTTCTCACTGAAATTTCTTCGAATCTTCATTTCAAATCTTGAAGACGACAAACTTGTCCAAAAAATTGTATTTTCCCACAATTGAACCAATTTCAGTACACGCATTGTCAGGTTCAATGGAGATGCTCCTTCAGTGAAAGGGACCTTGCCTAGCGCCTTCCTCAGAAGCACTGAAGAAGGGGGTATCATATATAAAGATCATGGCGCCCAGTATCAATCACAGTCACACAATACTTCCTAGTGCCTTACAGGTAGAGGTTGTTCAAGAAAGTAATCATGAGGGTTTTGGTAAGTACAGTGACTTCTGTGACTAGTGATTTTCTCGTTTTCCGGTGCAATCGGAAAATTAGTGATGGAAAGTGATACATAATTCAGCTAAACATTCTTCTTTGGTTCAGAATCAATAAATCAAAACTATATCATACTTGAAGAATTCACGCTCCAGTTATATTGATACATAACTTCGATAATTATTATCGACAGCTATCGTGATAGTACCATAAGGAAATCTCAACCAGGTCTTATCAAATAGATCTGCATAATTTTCTCAATTTGTTACAATGTATTGCTATAGCTTTATAAGCGGAAATAATTCATGAGATTTTAATTTGATCTGAGAAACCTATCCAGGAAATTTACTACACTTTTGATATCTGTCTGCATCAAGAAATTGGTTGTCTCCATAATGTTACTTGGATGAATTTTAGAATCTCCTTATAATCTTCTTTTCATTCTCTCCTTATATTTGTCGATTTCATAAAGGAGAATTGCGCAAAGCTTGAAATCATCAATTGAAATTGATCAACTAGAAAGAACTAAATCCTTCACTTCTTTCAACTGAAGTAGTATGAAACGAAATTTAAGTTCCAATTATAAAATGAATGACAAGGAAGTCTGAAAAGAATTGTCTTCAAAACATGAAGCATTCAGAGGTCAACATTCAATTCCAAGCAATAATCTCGAATGCCCAAATCTCGAACTCAATATCGATAATAAATACCATTCAGACATCAATCTGTAGAGGCTTCCATCGATCTTTCCAAAAATTAGCATCAAATTGTTTCCAGTTGTTCGTTTCCTTGGTCGTCGCAGTAGCATCTGCTGGATATGCACCATATTACCACCATCAAGCCGTGATTGGTCCCGATGGTCACCCAGTGGAAACTCCAGAGGTACAGCACGCCAAAGCGGCGCACTACGTCGCTCACGTCGAAGCTCGTAGCCGCGTACATGGTGTTCCATTTGCCCCAGCCCACTACGGAATTGTACCTGGTGCCATCTCTCACGACGGTCGCCCATTGGACACTCCTGAAGTAGCTGCCGCTAAACTCCAACACTATCACGATTATGCTGTTGCTGCTCAAAGGAACGCTGTACCTGCTGGACACGGCTATTTGGGACACTACGCTGTCGGCAGCGCATACCCAATTGACACCCCGGAGGTGACTATTACATCTTTTGGATATTTTCGTTAGATTAATGGTTGGTTTTCAGGTTCAACACGCTAAAGCTGCTCATTTCGCTGCCCATGCCCAAGCTGCCGCCCGTGCCCATGGTCTTGTCCACTACAGACGCCGCAGAGGAATTTTCGGTTACTCCCAGCACATCCCAGTCATTGACCATAACGGTGTGCCAGTAGAGACCCCAGAAGTTCAAGCTGCCAAGGCTTTCCATCTTGCCAAACATGCTGAAGCTTCTGCAAGGTCAGGTCACTATGCCTACGCCCCCCAGGTTCACTCCTTGGGATACCCTGCTAGTTTGCCAGTCATTGCTCACAACGGAGTACCTTTGGACACTCCTGAGGTAGCTATAGCCAAGGCTCATCATTTCGCTGCTCATCACGAAGCTGCAGCTAAAGTAGGTGCAGTGTCTCCACTCCATTATGCTGCCTCTTACCATCTTGGAGGAGCTGTCATTGGACATGATGGTCATCCAGTTGAAACTCCTGAAGTTCAACACGCCAAAGCTGCCCACTTTGCTGCCCATGCTGCTGCTCGCCACCATTACTGAACGATCTGATTCCCTCTAGACACAATTTTGTAACCATGTATTTTCTGGATGCTTTGTTTCACTCTTTGTTTTTTTTTTCATTGAATACTTGTTTTCTGAATTGTGTCAGCTGCAAGAGCTTAATCTTGCCATCACTTGTAGTTTTCAGTTCCTAGTCTTGGCTAGGAAAGAATAGACCGTGATGCAAGCAATTACAAAAAGTGACTAAAATATAATATACCTATTTTTATAATTGAATGAATCATTATGTTATCACATTTTGTACATAAGTCATGATGCATAAATAAAAAAAGAATTTGATGCTCTTGTTTTTCTTACTTCTATATGACATTAATCGAAAATTCAATTGATAAATAGATAATCTTGGAGGTTCAGCCAAAGTTTGGGATTTTTGATCCTTTATCGATAGTTCCCAGTGTTGTATTCATTGTACCAACAACATTTTTATCTGATGAGCTTTGTGTCACGAGATATAAATAATATAAATAATAAAATAGCTGCAAATATTTTCCTACCACATGGTTTCACCTTTGATCATTTCTAATTTCGAGGCAGTTTAAAACGAAGTTCTATTCCATCATAAACTTTTTAATTATCTTGTCATGATAATCAATTTTTTTCCTATTTGACTAGACATTTTCTTTAACTTTTCAATTTCAGATGGTATTACCACCATTTTTGAGTTTTCTCTATTACTTCGGGTGATATTTTTGAATTATTTTTGTGTATTTGAATATTTTGATCCAGCTCAAAGAATTTATATTTCAAAAATGTAACAGAGCACAAAAAGGAATATTTTCTGAGAAAACAGTGGGACAGATTGATTCTAGTAGGTAGGGAACATCTCTTTTGACAGCCTGTACAGTTTTATATGAACCAATTCAAAATCCTGATACTGTTGATTCTACAGAAATACTTTCGTCAAATCCTAGGAGATATTGAACTGCTGTAGAAACCTTCCATATTGAAAATTCACCAGAAATTCATCCAAACCTGAGTTTCTTCCCAGAAAATATTAATTTTCAATTTTAGACTGTTTCATCAATCTCGATATAATCAACAGTCAATAAAATAGATATTGCGTGAAACATTCTAAGTTATTCTAATTATTTATACACCATGGAAGTCATTCGCATCTTACAGTTCAAGAAACCTATTAGGAACAATTTCTGACAGCTGTAACTGTAACAAAAATTGACAGCAGCTTTCGAAAGAATCGTCTATATAATCCCTGATCTGTTACAGAAATATTGGAAATTTCTTACGAAAATTCACTCAAATTTTATAATAATGGAATCCATAAAATCAGGAAGAAATTTTGAATAACCTTATCGTTTGAGACAATTCCGAGTATAAAGTTGAAAAAAATATAGACTTCATGACAAAATGATCTTTTCCTCGATCAAATAGAACGAGTGGTCAAAAATAAGCCACACTTCATTTGTCACCTACTAAACAAAGTATGAATCAGAGCATTTCATAGGCCTATTAACATGTAATAAACCAGTATTTTCCTCAATCGAGAATAAATCTACCGAGCTTTATTTTCGTCCTTCCGACTCTTCAGGATCAAATATTCCTCATCAATAAGGATTATACCTAGAAATAACCAGCTCACCCTATGAAGCTGAACGGAGTGATCTAGATACATGACAACACAATTATTCACATTATTAGAACTTTTTATTTTATTATCACAATATCACAGATTACTTATTTCTCAGAAACGCAGTAAATATTCTAGAATTGAGCATAGTTTCAGCAGATAACATTCCAAGTAAGATGATATTACTCTACTGTTTCGAAAAAATATACAGATGTAGAAATTACCAAAATTTATCAAAAACAGGTTTATCTGTTCTATGAATTGATTACATTGATACCTTTTTTCCAAAAATGAAATGTGTAGGTGTAGTTTGGTCTTCAGAAAGATGCCTCTCTTTCTAAAGTGTTGTTCTAGAAATCAAACTCAATTGTACCGGGTTTTTCACCTTAATTTAACCCCCCCCCTTTAACTTTATATACAGGATGGGCAACATATTGATTGCAACTTCCTTTTTTCGAATGGAACACCCTGTGTACATTTCTATATTTGGCAAGCTCTTCCCTAATTTCGAATATATAACATAAAATTGGTCTATCTCTCTTAATCTGAGTACCACAGAGTTTAAAATTTTGAGAACCGATTTCTTTAGTTGATATTATTTATTCCATACTACCATAGTTTATCATGTCATTTTATGTTTTATCGGATATTGTTAGGTAAAAATATTGCTTTCAAGTAAATTGTTCGAATATAAAAAATTCCGGAATTATTTCATATAATATGTATTTTTATTCCGTAATTCCATTTCAAAAGTTTGAAACTCTGAAAATAAAAGAGATAGACCCACATACGCATAAATATTCGATATCAGAAAAAAATTACCAATTAAAATATGAAGAATATACAGGGTGTCCCATTTGAAAAAATGTAGTTGCATTCAATATGTTGTTCTCCCTGTATAGAGTCCAATTGACGTAATCATGTTCAAAAATTTTATTTGATTTCGTACAATTTTTGTATGAAATATTTTTATGTATCTGTTTTTTTAACAGAGTTACAGAGGGGGTCAATTTATAGTGAAAAACCCGGTATTTATACAATTTTATTGCCGATTCAGTCAATTTAGCTTCTAATACGATATTTTCTTTAAAAGGGTTCTTTGAGAATATAACTAATTATTTTATTGGCGACTGAATATAGTAGGTACAGAAATGTGCATGCTTTCTGCAGAAAATTATGTTGGATTTTGAGATTTCATGTTTTTTAAAGATAATTTTCATATTATTAATATTGATATCAGACCTAATTTATTTGAATAAAGAAAGAAAATTATAGTCATTCAGGGTATAAAAATCTTTGATGAGATCATAAATCCCAGAAAACATATTCTAAAAAATAATATACCAGGAGAACAATCTGAAAAACAATACTTATCTAACCATATATTCAACTAATAAGCGTATCTGAATGAGATCGATGAATGAAACTTCCCGTTCATTACCCGAAAATTACAATAAACCAATCACCTAATCTCAATATTTCAAGGATGGCGAAAATTCTTTGTCTACCGGCACATTGATCCAAATATTTTTTTTCTAATTTATGTCGCGTTTTCAAGAGACGCTCGGAAGGTGAAAGGAACCTTGATCTTCGACGCCTGCAAGAAGAACCATCGAGGAGGGGGTTTCCATATAAATATACACCTCAGTTTTGATAAAATTATAGTCAATCAACTTCCTAGTGCCTTCGAGGTAGAGGTAGTACACAAACTTTAAACATGAAGATCTTTGTGAGTACCAAAAGTTTATTAAAAGTATCTACGCCAATAATTTCCAAATATTAAAAAATCATTTCGATTTTCTTGAAATCTATTGGTGCCATCGATAATCTATGTACTATTTGTTGGCGGAATACTCGAAGGGGTAACCAGGAAATGAAGATTATTCGCTTCGAAATAATCATTATATTCATTAAATTGATGCAGAATTTCTCATACACTTCCTAAATTGTTTTTTTCATTGTTTCTAACTCTAAAACTTCTAATTAATCTGAATGAGGAATATAATATCGTATTTTGAGGATATGGTGGGTATTAAAACGACTAAAAAGTTATTCAATCGACTATGCGAAATGAATTTATCTTGCATAAAAATCGTGTCGCCATTCCTTACCTTAATCGTGAGATCTGAAAAAAGTAACAATGTTATAGTGTGAAATGGGCGTGAAAATAAAATAACCACTCAATCACGTATTCTTGGTGCCAAATTTACGAGCAATTAGGTTTTTCGGTATGATCTCCGTGAGAATTATTTCAACAGAATTCTTTCTGAACTTTGTGAATTCAATACATCGATTCATCGTGCAACATAATCATTATCCAATTTAATTCCAGTTGTTCATCTCTTGCGCCTTGGCAGTAGCCTCTGCCTCAGTTTTGGGACCAGATGGCCACCCTGTAGAAACCCCAGAAGTTCAGCACGCAAGGGCTGCTCATTATGCCGCCCATGCAAGAGCTTTGGGTCACATCGGTTACGGAGTTCCAGTAGCTCACTACGGAATCGCACCAGGAGTCGTATCTCTTGACGGTCACCCATTGGACACACCCGAAGTTGCCGCTGCTAAAATTCAACACTACCACGACTTTGCTGTTGCTGCTCAAAGGAACGCAGTTCCTGTTGGACATGGTTTGGTTTATGGACACCCCGTAGGACACTTGGCTGTTTTGGGAGCTCACCCCGTAGATACCCCTGAGGTAAATATGATGGTAGACTCATCGACAGTTCTGTTGGAGAAGCCACATTTGACATACCTCCCCATATTGGTTATTTACTCAAATCTCCTCATAATCTGACACCTCCAACAGAACTTTCAATTATTCTAAAACAAATCCGCCTTCCTTGCTAACCTAGCCATCTTTTGCCTTCTTTTTCTCCACATGTTGATACAAATAACAATTCTTAGGAGCGATCACAGCATTTTGATTTGCTAACAAGTTCATTATTTCTGAAACACCCCCTTCAAATGGTAAGGAACTCGGCATCTCAATTCCAAAGCCACTATATAACTTCTTAGTGTCCATATCTCGCAGCCAAAAACCTCTTGAGCACCTTCTCACGAAGATTTTGACATTTCTAATAGCCAGAAGACATTGTCTCGTCTTAAAGCTTACATTCAGACTCACAGAAGTACAGTTCACTGATTTGACTCTGCCTGTGGTGCTCAAAAACAGGATTTCATGGATATACCTTGTCCCATTAGGTTCAACACGCCAAAGCTGCCCATTTCGCCGCTCATGCTGAAGCTGCTGCCCGTTCCCACGGTTTGATCCACTACAGACGTCGCAGAGGTATTCTGGCCTACCCCCAACACATCCCAGTCATCGACCACAATGGCGTTCCAGTAGAAACACCAGAAGTGCAAGCTGCCAAGGCTTTCCACCTCGCCAAACACGCTGAAGTTGCTGCCAGATCTGGCCACTATGTGCACGCTCCTGCCAATGTCTACGCCACCGAAGTTGCTGCAGTCCATGCTGTTCCCCAACAGCTCGCTTACTACAACGATGTCTACAACTACAACGGCGTCAGCCCATTGTCCAGAGTAGCTGTGAGCCCACGATTCGTCTACGACCATGCTGCTGTAGTTGTAGGCCCCGATGGTCACTTGGTCGATACCCCTGAAGTCCAACAAGCTAGAGCTGAACATTTGGCTGCACATGCTGGAGCTCACCATTATTGATGAACCGTGAAATCTTCGAATGCGAAGGCGGAATCGATCCGATGAATTACAGCACCAGAAATTTTAGTTTAATAAAGTTGGAGTGTTGTATTTTTGGGCTCGATTTCGGATTCGCATTATCTGCCAACGATTGACTTAGTCTTGTGTCACATGTAGTTTTCAGTACTCAATACCTTCCAGAAGGTGGGTTTTGAGGAAGAATAGACTGTGACACAGGAAATTTAGTGACTTGTTTTTGTATATTATTTCGATTGTATATACCACCAAGCATATTAAAATCAAAACTTAAATCAACTCTGTTGTTTTCATTCTGCGTCAGCGCATCCACCCGTATTTCAGGATATTTTCCAGGTCTCTTTAATTCTTCCTCTTCAAGAAGGACGAAACGGTAAAAGCGGTATTGAACGACTTGACATGTTTACTAGTGAATATTCAATAGGAACCAAGATTTTCACTATACATATTATGTATAATCTGAAAGGACTATTAGGATAAATCAATTATAAGAAAAACTTTGGGATCTATTTAGGACCTTGTGCTAATTTGCCATATGCATTGGCTTACGAAACCACAGGACCATGGAAAAATATCATCTAACTGAAATTTCTGCTCCAATAGTAGATGGAATCAATTTTCTCTCAACTCTTGCAGTCGCAATTTCAGTTTTTAATGTCTCTTCGAAATAGGGAATATTTCTAGAATTTGAACTCATTGAAACTCTGTAGAATATGAATATCCAAATGATAAAGCAATATATCGAATGCTCGAAAAAGATTTGGTAATAGCTCATTAGGTAATTCCAATGAAAGGATCCAAATGAATTAAATAAATAAATAAACATATGTATTCAAGGCAATTGACCTAAGGGCTGGTTTTATGAAGGGCAACCGAGGATTCAACCGTTGCGTCAACAATATACAATATACATCAGAGTGTAACAGCCAAATGGAATAAATTCGAAAACGAATAAATGAAGGGGTGTTTGGAAAAACGCTCGGACAAGTCGATTTTTGATTTTAAATGCGCATATTTTTCAAGAAAATGAAATTATATAGCGTGTTCCATGCGACCGTGGCCAATACCAACTTTCTTATTTCATAAGCAACCCCCTGTATATTATTTATTTTTTGGATTCTTCAGAAAATTCTAGACATAATTCATGTACAATGTCCTATACCTTTCTTCAACTTTTTCGGAAATATTAAGTGTTTTCAGATTTTTTACAAAAATCAACATTTTAAATGAAAATTATTTTATTTCACAAATTCGATAAATTACACTCAATACTTATTTCCCATTTACTTCTTGATATGAAGAAAGTAAGCAGAAACCATTACTGAGATACTGAGGAGAAATGTTGAGTAACGTTAGAAGACAATTCTACACCAGATTAGCATGTTGCCAAGACGTTCGCGGCGAGCATTTTGAACATTTCCTACATTGACATTAATGTTTTTTTTGTTTTTTTTCAATACTTAAGAAATAATCAGTATTACTTTTTAGGTTTTAAGTGTAATGACCGAATTTGTGAAATAAAATAATTTTTATTCAAAAAGTTGATTTTTGCAATAAATCTGAAAACACTCAATACTTCCGAAACAGTTGAAGATAGGTATAGGACATTGTGCATGAATTGTGTCTAGAATTCTCTGAAGAATCCAAAAAATAAATAATATACAGGGGGTTGCATTTGAAATAAGAAAGTTGGTATTGGCCACGGTCACATGGAACAACCTATATAATATTATTTCCTTGAAAAATATGCGCATTTAAAATTACAAATCGACGTGTCCGAGTGTTTTTCCCAACACGACCTCATTTATTCGTTATCGAATTTATTCCATTTGGCTGTTACACTCTGTATATTATATTCATTCAATAGGAACCAAGATTTTCACTACATATTATGTACCTATAATCTGAAAAGATAATTAGGATAAATCAATTATAAGAAAAACTTTGGGATCTATTCAGGACCTTGTGCTAATTTTGCATATGCATTGGATTACGAAACCAAGGACACACAGGTGACAGGACCATGGAAAATATCATCTAACTGAAACTTCGGCTCCAATAGTAGATGGATATACTAGAATCAATTTTCTCTCAACTCGTCCAGTCGCAATTTCATTTTTAATGTCTCTTCGAAAAAGGAAATATTTCTAGAATTTGAACTCATTGAAACTCTGTAGGTAGAATATGAATATCCAAATAATCGAGTGCTCGAAAAAGAATTGGTATAAGATCATTAGATAATTTCAATAAAAGGATCTAAACATTACGAATATTACATAAATTATCTGTTGTATACTAATTTTCTCATTTCTGTCTCATAATTCTTTAAATAAAATCAGTTGAACTCATCTACTACAATTATGGAAGTTGGATAACGGAATAATTTTGAAAAGCTACATTGTTCATTCATCAACTTTGGCAAAACCTAGTTATAAATCTATTTTTTTTTCCATCCACTTGATTCAAATTTATTCCATTAGGGTGGTTCAGTTAGACATAATAAAAAAGCATATAGTAAATTTCGCAGTTTCATATATGACCCCTCCTCACATATTTTAGGGTAAAGCACAAAAGAAAAGACGAAAAAACTCCTACTGAATTGTAAGAATTTGTAAAAAATTTGGTCTGGTTTTGGATAAAAATTCGTACAAATCAAAATACAAAATTTACACATAGACACTGATAATCATAAATCATTTCACACGATTGAAAAACAAACTCAATTATGTCCCACAAAGCATACCTATAAATTATAAGGCTTAATGGTACGCAAATCAAGTTAACACACAGAAATATACCAATTACTCCGTCTCTTCATTTACATCTTAACACCCATGCACTACAATCATGATATATTTCATTCATCGGCATATTCCGACGAAATTTACCTTGAAATCGACCTTGTCAGCCTTCAAGTGGCATCCGAAGCCTTCTTTAAATTCATCTCCAAGAACCACACCCAACAGGAAGACCAGTTAAAGCAGTTTGGTATTATCTGTTTGGCGTAAAAGATACCCGAACTGGATTTTGGTAAGGATTTAGCAAAAAACGACCTTTCAATGTCTTCAACGTCGACAATGAACTTTCATATTGGTCGATAGTGACGCCAGTCGCAGTGAATTGCCATCATCAGCATGCAATTCTTGCATGGAACAGTATGTCCACAATGTATCTCAATCTTGTGTCATATCAATTCCTCTATTTTGGCTAAACTTATGGATGTATCTTGGGCTCTAACAATAGGAAGGACTTCAAATAAGAAATCACTTTTGAAAACAGTTTCAAGTCGGTCAAGAATTACGTGTTTTGATTTCTTCAGACACATTTACAATGGATGACGCCCAACTTAATTCTACAGTGTTTCTTAACCCTGATATTCAGTAATTTGAGGATGTCAAAAAATACCTTAACTGATTAGTTTTAATAATATCTGTGACTGTAAACCAGTCAAGATTCAAAAGCAAAAATACCTCAACATGAAAGAGGGTATTTCATTCTGAAGTTGATAGACAACACAATCAAATCTCGAAAAGTATAATTATAATGAGGATGAATTACTGAAGACAAGACACCTGCTCACCAGTAGTGTCAAAGAAAACAGTAGTCATACTATTGCATGTAGTATCATGTCTTTGCTTTTGGACCAGCTGTACACTATTTCTGCAGAATTCTTACGTACCTATATGGATTAAGGCGGGGTACGTATAAATTAAAAGTCAAATTGACTCAGTGGTCGTTTTATTGTGTCAACGCGAGTTCTACGTATTAGAAGCGCCAAACACAAAAGAATGAAACCTTTGGTGAGTAGCTTTTAATTCTTTAGTCTCAATTTTTGTCCAGGAATATTGTTTCAATTGATATCATATGTAATAATCGCTTTTATCAAGAGAAACAATGAGCTTTCAAGACCTAACTTATTTCTTCACAATTATAGAGTGCGCCAGCAAAATCCAAAGCTCTTATAACTTTATTTTCAGAGCTGTTGATTGAGGAATTGTGATCTTTGAGAGTATCGTTTCTCTGTATAATTTACAATTCTAGTGTATTTCCGGTTTCAGATCTCCTTCTAATAATTGATATGTGAAAGTTCGAGTGTGCTTTAATGTTGAGAGTTAATGTCAGAGATGAGGTCATAGAAATGACGAACTAATTACAGTTTGCCTGGATTTAACGTAAATATATTTCTGTATATGATTCTGGATGTCAAAATATCATAAAATAAATCCTTAAGTTAAAGCCTCATCATCATGACCCAAAAAACCTTTATTTGGCGATCATTTTGTAAACATTTGGTAGATGATTTTTTGTCGATAAATGTCAATGTGACAGAGGCCTACTACATCTACAAACATTCTTTATATGACAAGTCCGTGGCTTTATGGTTCCTCCAAAACATTATGAAATCGTCTTTCTGGCTATTTTTTTCAATTAACTATAACTTTTTTTTTGAAAGTCGTTTGGAGGAACCAATTAATGGATTCAAATCGTCAACTCCGAAGTGAGCAGTCACTTTATTCATTCGATCATTACATTTTCGAATCAGGTGTAGAAGATCCTAGAACAACATGTTATTCCATGTCATCTCGTAACTCTTTTTTCAGATATACATATTCGTGATCGCCTTCACAGGCTACGCCTCTGGATCTGGTGTCACCATTGGCCTCCATCCAGAACTCCATCCAATACATTCCCTCTATCACTCCCAGGACTGGCACGGGCAATACACCTATGGCTACTCTACTCCCATGATATCTCGGAACGAAGTCAGAAACATGGATGGTACCACCGTTGGAGGGTATTCATACATGGACACCAACGGCATTCTCCAAACAGTACAGTACAAATCCGATCCTATACATGGTTTCCAAGTTGCTGCTTCCAACCTACCCGAAGATCTTCCAGATGTTGCGGCTGCTAAAGCCAAACACTTGGCTTTGTTCAGAACTATACAGGAAAGTCGTGCTGCAGGTGCTGTTGCCCAAGTACCACTTCCACAACCTGTCCAAGACCTCCCTGAAGTGGTGGCAGCGAGACAAGCTCATATGGCTGCGTTGGAAGCGGCAAGAGCAGGGGTTATGCCTCAACCTGTGCAGGACACACCTGAAGTTGCGAGAGCTAAGGCTGAACATACGGCTTTCTTTGAAGCAACTCGTGCTAGAGATGAAGCATTGCGGAGGGCAGTCAGTTTGAGTCCAACTCCTCAAGGTTCATCCAGCGTTGTGGCATTACCAAACCAGCCTTCAGAATCTAGAAATGAAGCTTCTGCGGAGTATAGACCAGCTGCTGACATAAACCAATATGGTTCAAATGGCGTCTATTCTTATGGGTACGTTAGTCCACTGAGTTCCCGAACAGAAGCAAAAACTTCTGATGGAGTTACAAGGGGAGGTTATTCGTACATTGATGCAAATGGAATCCTTCAAACTGTGAGGTATATCGCAGATGACGTGAATGGTTTCAGAGTACAAGCGACAAATCTTCTAACAAATCCAAGCGAATCCCAATCTTCAAACAGAGTTCAAGCACCTCAGCAATCTCCTAGTGGTGGACAAGAAGCAGTATCATCCAACATGGGTGGATTCATCATCAATGTCAATGACAATTCTCTTCAAAATGATAACGTGGACATGCTCTACAGACACGAAATTCAATATTGAGACTGCATTTTATGTATAATTTTAGTTAAGATAAATGATAAATAAATGTAATAGAATAATTGGTTTTGTTATTCAAACCAGCATTCATAACTTTCGAATATTCTCAACGCAGGTAGCGAAGTGGTTTGAAAGAAGTTGCTGACCTTATATTGGATTGTTAAAGCGGAAAGATAAAACTGTGGAAAAAAATCGAAATAATATGATATGCAATAATATGACACCCATGGCTAACGGAAATAGATTTTTTTATTCAATTGAATACAGTTCAGAATTGTTGTAGGGAGAAGTGACAAATATAGAATGAATTGAAGGATATGAATTCGAAAACTGGATAATTTCGATATAATCGTAATTTGATTACATCGAAATCATCTGATTCACACATAAATCTCCGATTTTTCCTGAATTGAAGAGGATTGAAAGTAATAGGATAGCTTTTGCTGTTGTAATTGAAGATTTTTCAGATATCTTTCAAGTGTGGGCGCTTACCGCACTCCATATCTTGTAACTGCCCATCAATATTTATTATTAGACGGTACACTGCATGGAATTGATCCTCAATATCATGAAATTTGTCACTATATAATCAAAGCACTCCCCTATATAATTAAGTATAAACAGAGTCTACATTTGCGAGGAAATTGCTGACCAGTTTTATTGTGACGTATAACCTAACAAAAACATAAGGGCTTTCACATCGTTAATTTGATATGAAATCGATACCAATTAGTATTTCCCAAGAAAATATGTATTCACTTTATCGACCAGCTACAGCTTAAATAGTTCCAGTCATTGTTTCAGGACCGTACTTTTGCAAAAAGTTTTCGAGGAATGTTTGGATGATCTCGAGCGAATATATTTGTGGTGGTAGTTTGTTTGTTCGAAAATAAAACCCTATAATTTTTGTGCCAGAAATGGATACTTATAGGCCTTTTGTTGCTGAAGATGATTTGGTCATTAATGGGGGTTTTCTATCAATCCTTTCATTATTATAGGATGAAATGGGAAAAATTATCGAGTTCGATTTTTTGTACGAAGGTTACTTGTGCTCTTCACCATCTTCTGGTGCATGACCCAACACTAGGTTATTATTACTCCATGTAATCGTCAGTAGATGAGGAAGAGTGTCTTTTATAATAATAAAGATCACGTTCTTCAGTTGGACCAATGCTAGTCCATTTTTCACGTTTACAGTGTCTTTTATTCATGTTCATGACCTATTGCAGCCGATACCTCTCAAAAATTTCCCTAGCACTGCTTCAATCCTCCTAATAGGAGTTCTTGATGCAGTTCATTGCTGAGGAATGAATTTGAAGGTTTAGAGGAGATAGAAAGATCCCTCCTCTTCTATTCGGTCTTTCTGGCTTCTTGAGCTGCATTGTGGGGTTGATTCCCCCTTTTGCCATGTCTGGCTTCAGAGGGTAGTGATCTTTTCACTAGAGGTTCGTAAATGGAGCCTTCTGGCCTTCCAAATCTCTTCAGTAGACAGTTATCTTGTCAGTTTATCGCTACTAATTGCGAGCTAACATGTTATTAATAGTATTAATTCCAAAATCTTCGGAAAAATATCGACTCCGATCCAAACTCAGCAATGTTTTTGGGCCAAATTGCGCAGAAGCTTCTCGAATCCTCGAACATTCGCATATCCACATCCTCACAGACTCCCATCCTCACCAACCTAGAAAACAATGAATTAGAGAGTTTCCTTGATGGACGAGCTATTAAAAACTCCGTTTACAGCGGGAAAAGCAAACAACCTGCCAATAAAAATAATGAAAATGTTTTAATCGCCGCCTCTCAGTACGTTTCCCCTCAATTGCGAAAGCCGCAGAGATCTTCAAGGTGTTTATCGTCAAACTACTCAAACTCGAAAGATTAAACTGATAATGCAAATATTGAGTGTCAGTGTTTTTCTGGGTTTTGAGCGAAATGGATATGTGATTTCGATTGCGTATTAGTTTGCAGTTGGTGAAATGAGTGAAAATTGAAGATAAACAGTTGAAAATTGTGTTTTTGCGTTATATTTAGATCTGAGGATTTCGGCTTTTAGGAGAAGATTGGAATATTATATCAGGTAAATATTGTTCTTGTAATTTTGCATGGAATGCATAACAAATTTTCCTGATGCGATTTCTGATGCATAATTATTCATGCATATGACCCATGAACCCTCTTTATTTCGATGCTTCGAAAAATTTGATCGGTTTCATCTTCAACTATGTATATGAACAAGCAGATAACGAAGTTCTACTCAAACAAATAATCTTCAAATCGCCATTGTATGTTTCTCTCTATATAGGTCGGTAAAATTGGTTGAGAGATAAGTCCTAGGTTTTCTTGATCTTTTTCTTCATCTAGTCAAAAGATGAGGAAAGATTTCGTAATAAAATGATAAAGTTCACTACATATGTGTGAAAAAGAATAAACCTCTGAAATATTCCATATTTATAATGATTTATTTGATGAGTTATTTGGGTTATGGCCATAATAATGGAAGATTTGGAAAAAAGGGATTCATTTACTTCATTGCTGATAAATATTAGTAGGAAGATTAAAAAAATTTCCACTGAAGTTGATTCCAAAGATATCGGTACCTTATTCAAATTCTTTGCGAATATACTCGATCCTTTAGCTTTTCGAGTGAGAATCTCAATGGCATGTATGAGTAAATGAAAGAATGACTCAAATCACCTCATTTTTCATAACGGTCCACATACCAATAATGATAATTGATTTCAGACAGGTGCATTTTATTAAAAAAGAAATTTCACCAATGGATATAATGAAATATTGACTTATTCTTATCCATTAACTGGCACTGATCATGGAGGCATGGTGCTTCCCCCACATTTTGAAAATGTTTATTGAATTTTGCCCAAATTTTTCCTCTGGCAGGTGTAGCACATTTGCCGATCCTTCATCACTGTTCTCAATTATTTTGAACGAAAAAGAGGGCCCAAATGCAGAGGACGTTACAAGAAAAATGTTTTCCTGATTAAAATTTCTACATGAACAAAGTGAATCATCATGCATAAAATTCAAATCTCATCAAAATGTTCACCAAAACTCAAAAAAATATCGAAACGTTATCGTTTATCATTTTTGACATAAAGGATACCTATCGAACATCTCCAGGCCAAAGTACTCCACTCGAACATGCTGTTCATCGATGGTTGAAAGAGCCTTAGCGATATCCTTGTATAATCTAGTACTTTATGACTCATTTTGATACTTTTTTAAGCACTTACATGGAGCTTTCTGGTGCTTTGTCAAATTTTTCGTTCAACGTTACTTGTCTGACATTCGGAGAAAATGATGAAGCTCTTGTTCCAAAGAACTAGGTTCATGCCTGAGATAATCATCAAACACCAAATACAAAAAACCATATCTCATTCATGAGCCTATCGAAATGATCACATGAAAAATTAATTATTCCTCCTTTTAATCAGTAAAATAGTTTTATCTCTTCATAAGTATTAAATTTCCAGGAATCATTTCAAGATCTATGAGTTTCCTACTTCCATTGTGAATAAACGATCAACACAGATAATGCTGCAGTTCTGTATCAGCAAGTACACTCTAATGGTTGAAGACTATGTTCGGCTCAAATTTCTAGATTTACAGACATCTAGGCAAAATAATAAGGCCTTGTCCATATCAACAAGTCCGCAAAAATATTTCATTTCCGGGCTAACAACAATTTCTTTGATATCCTCAACTTTTATCTATTTGTTCAGATGTTATCAGCCAAAACTACTTCCACTCCTCTGTATCAATATTTCATGGACAAGATTAGATACAGAGTGTCTTGTCCAGTTTTGAATAAACGGTTTGATGTACAAAACCAACCTGAAAAGATTATTTGAACATACCAATTTTAGGTAGCGTCGTAACAAATTTTATTGGTGCACTCGGTATATTATCACAGTTTTTGACGAACTGAACGACAACTTCTTGTGTTTTTCCAACTATTTGGTTGTTTTCGAGAATTTTATTAGCATAATGAGAAAGTTTTAAGCAAGTAATAGTTGGAAAATAAAACACAAAATAATCAATCATATCACATTTAATGAATTTTAACTGTAGTGTGAGGGTTCTTATGTTATTTTAATTATAATTTGTTGTGTTAACCAGCTTTAACTCCTTATCGATGTGATTATTACTTTCCTAATAAAAGAACACGTTTTAATGAAAATCATTCATAATAGGTACATTAATTTTAGGGTTGCATACTTATTTTTTGAATTGTTATTATTCTTTTTCCAAAAGCTCTCTTGTAATTATCATGAAAAATGGAACATAATAGTTACACCTCTAAGTGTAGGAAGAACTTTTTTCTCTAAAAGAACCTTTGAAGAAAATCTTCGATCCATAATATTTTCCATAAAATAACTCAAATTTTCGGCTAGACTTGAAATTTTCCAAGAAACCATCGGTAATTTCGTAAAATAATGAGATTCCACAGTTGAGGTATATCACAGGTATTTCTAGATGTTTATTTTTTCGAGTACATTCCCGGTACATTACAAGATTGGAATGTTCTCAACATGCCGCATATAATTTTCAATATTTACTTTTGCAGATATGGAAATATCCCAAGGAGGATATTTGAAGAACTATTCGCAAACAAAGGAATGATGGATAGAATTAATGCTTCATTATGGATATTGGCCCGAAAGCTGTTAGTTTGATTCTCATCTGTCTTATGTCGGTATGGAAAGTGGTGAGTAAACTTCATTCAAAGCTGGAGGGATATATTTTTCAGGTGGAATCATGAAGTACTCCTTTTAATAGTAATTAGTAACTTTGAAAGAGGTAAGGAAATGCTCGCAAAATTTAAATATGTACATTCTGACTCGATAATTATTATTTTTCATTTCCTATTTCGAAAAACTTTCCAAGTAGTCTATGCATGCCTTCATTTCAAAAATTGCTCTTATTCGAAAGACCTTAAGCGTTTCCTCATTGAGAACCTTGAATTAGCGTATGATGGCCATCACGGACACTTCTGTAGTCGCATAAATTTTTCGTTCGCACTTATCTACTTTATTTGAATATCATTATGTTCAACTGATTAGATAATGCCATGAGGTGAGAAAATTTTATTGACACTTTGAAGTGTTTATCACTTTTGAAAGGTTGAAAACTGAGATTAGGTACTACGCAGCCATATCCTTAATCCCAGTGGGACATATTCGAAATTGACACATTGATAGACAGCGGCAGCTGTTGACACTGATATACATAAAGTAATTCTGCCCATGAATCTAATTGAATAATTAGAAGTAAAAACGGTGATTTACACTTAAATCGCAAAGTTACTCGTTTCTAATAATGAAACTTTTGAATAAAGAAAAGAACAGAAAATTTCATTATTTTGTTCTTAAAACGAACATGAAATGAAGATAATGAATGAAGAAATTGCTCCAATTTAACAGGAAACTTCTGTTGTTAAAACTGAGTCTGATAAACTGTATAGGTATCTGATAATGAAAGATTATTACATGTGATAAAATTCAATTTCATTTCAAAGCAATGTATGGTGAAAATTTTTTTATATAAAACGCATAATATGGTAATATTATTATTTTTCAACATAGGAATTAGGATTTAATAAACAGCAATCCATACAGAGAATGTGCATACAAATCACGCGAAAACAAGAAATCAATCGAAAAGAAAATATTAACCATATTCGACAATAAAATGGCGTTTTGCTTTTAATCGTTCATGTCCCCTGGTAGTTACCATGTGAAGTGGGGACTGGAGGAAGAAGGGGATTCGTGAGTTCAAAGACCTTATCTGTTTCAAAAAATCACATTATTTGTAATGATGAGTGCAGTACTTTTAGGGATAAGAAAGCGCTGATGACATCTGTGGTGGACATTTTGAATTAGTTGAAACTAATTATTCAAATGAATCAATAAACCCGAAAGTCGTTGAATATTCGCAGATTCATGAAATATCGCGTATTTCTGTTACATATTGTTGTTACTGGTTCATTCACATGATTTCTCTCTCTTCAACATTATACGAAATCGAGGAATTTATTGCATTATTGAATTTTGCAGGATTCGTATGAATGCATCAACAGTTCTTGGACTAATGGCAGTAAGTAAATACCTAGTTGTAATTGAAGTGGTCCTTGAATATATCCTTAAATAACCGCTGAGGTGAAGAATTCAATTATTTCTTGAGCAAATATAGCATTTCAGGATTTTCCTGAATTTATCTAGTTAGGAAAATATCTGGAGATCCATAAGACCGGTGAAATAAATAGTTATATGCCAAACATTATTGAATATATGATTAATTTCTAACTGATACGTATACGGTATAGAAAAATGACAATTACTGGAATCAATCTCGAGAAATGAAATCAATACTATTAACTGCGTGAACTGACAAAAGTTCTTATTATTCCTATATTTCAGATATTTATTCAATTCCCAACAAAATATTCAAAAAGATCCAAATTGCCAGAGAAGAAGATCTATATTATAGAACCCAATTGTCCATAAAAGTAGTGCCTACGAAAGGTAAATAACACAGAATTCTTATTCCTGCGAAAATAATAAATAACGTCATCTTCAGATTTTCTCGATAGTTCATGCAAAGTTATACTTTCATCTGCTGAGGAAAACTGCATCCATTACAGCGAAGAAATATTCAGTTTGAGGGTAAGTTAGCATACGTTAATTGCAGAATATTACAATTCTCGTTAATTTGAGTTTCATAGTGCTTGATGTAGGTGAATAAATTGGCAAACACAGTGACTATTCTACAGTTTTTCTCATATATTTTTTCAGGAGTCCTTGAGTATTCCAAATTTGGATAATTCTGAAGAGTATTTGAACCCTGGATGCAATTACAGCTTGGTTTTCATCATACAAAACTACTGCATACAATCATATTATCAAATTCCAGGTAAAATAATTCACAATATAATCATCCATATTGCATATAACTGGATAACTTAAATTTTTTTCAGAGAAGAGACCATGTGAACATTTTCTTCCTGAAGGTAACAGTAACCATTTAAAATGATGCCACTCATTGCTGAAATAAGCAATAATTTTTTCAGAGACCTTCGATTCCTTTCCGAATGAGATTCTGGATAATGTATCGATAAAGGCTTTCAAAAAGAATGCAATCAGGCTCAATATATCTCTAGCTGCAAATGCAGGTAACAGTTTATTATTTGGAATTTCTTGCTTTCGTTGTGCTTTTCGTCAGAATATAATTGGTCTTTATGATTTTTGACTTTTTGACTATTCAGTCTGAATATCCAATATTCTTGCCAATTTTGATGAATCCTCGAAACAGGATAAGATAGTAGCGTAAGAGAAAGTTCAGAGCCGTACTAAAGACATTCACTATTGTTCGAATGAAATTTCGAGAGCATAACAAAATTTCAATAGGACCAGTATTTTGACAACTTTACAAAGATATGGCAAAGCTGGTTAGGAAGTTATAAAATACTCCAGACTTGAGAGTCATAAAGGTACAATTGTACACTGTTCCAAGAAATTAAATCCCAGTGTGGATAAAATTTAGATAGCATCTTAAGGGTTGAATTTTTCAGCATTTTCAAATATAAATGGATCCATCGTCATTAGTTCTAAGGTGGCTCGATGTGACCATAGAGAAGAATTCCGTTTCAGTTTGTCTGTAAGTATTTCTAGCAGCAGTTATGATAGATTTGAAAAAAAATTTCAAATATGCAGGAATCTTCCTTGGTCATTCCCAGAGCTGAATATCCACACAGTTTCATCGATACAGGATGCGAATACATGATAGATTTCGAACTGAATAATGGATATTGCGTGACAACTACATATAAAGTGCCAGACCTCTGCTTGGGTCTCCAGACAAAGGCTAAGGTGACTGATGTTGTGAAGGAGCAAAGTGGTATATACAGAATTTTGTGGGATTCCAAAACTATAGAGAGAAATGAGACTATTCCAATAAGTAGCATAGTATATAGGTAAGAGAATGGAATAAACCTAGAACCAAGCCATCAAACTTCTAGTTTTTCAATATCTGCTTACTAGTGGGCACGCAGTTTTACCAATGCACGCTTCAAATCATATTGATGAAGAAAAAGCATAACAAGAGTAACATTAACTGTTTTATCCCAGGTTGGAAGATGTTCATTCCGAAGAATTCAACAATTATATGGTCATTGAAGATAACTTTAACTCCAGTTACTCATTGCTGAATTTTTCTCGTTTGACAAAACCTGGAATCTATCGATTGATAGCAACCTTCGTTAATGAGAAGGAATGTTCCCATATTTCATCATTCGACTTTGAAGGTTAGTTATCCATATTTTCAAATAAAGTTTTATGATTGAGATTAAACTCAATTAAAGAGGTATCTGAGTCATTCGTCAACAAAACTATTAGAGTTCTCCAATTATTGATGATACCAAATTCTTCTGAAATAGTTGAAGTTTTATAATTTTCAGTTAGAGGTGATCCTGGTGTTCTCATTTTCATTCTTGCATCAACTGTTTTAATTTTCGGTATCGCTCCCGCAATATGCATGTGTATTCCAACTCTTCGGTGCAAGATTCTTCAAGTTACCAAACGATTATTCGACAAAACTTTGGTTCAAGTTCATGCTCCGGATTCTGGAGAACCAATATTCTTCGAGTAAGTAGAATTTTGATATAAGGTAACAGTCCGAAGAATAAGAGGGGTTTTTAGAAGAAATCTTACTCCATCCTTGATGCCAAGAGTGCATTCAGTTTGCAACTCCGTATATCATTTGTATAACTTTAAATTTTATTGAAATTTTCAGCATTCGTAGAAAGGAAGAGATAAATCTATCGTATGTCCCGATAGAACTCAAGGTAAAGTCGAAGTCGCACTGAAAATACATATTTTTGAAAGATTTTTGTTTCAAGAATTGCGATGAGTTCGAATTCCCACTCAAATTTCGAAAACTGGAATACGAACCAAACACAAAACCAGTCGTCAGTAACTTCAGTGAAGTGTATATAGCAAAAGCTTATGGTATCAATAAAACTGGAGGATTCGCAACTGTTGCTGTGAAAAGACTCAAAGGTAAGGAGAGAATATGAGTTTCCTTGCATCGAACAACCGAAAACATATTCCTTTATTCGTTATATTTTACAGCAAATGCGCCTGAAGAAGATGAACAAGCTTTGATAGAAGAAATAAGCACTCTGAGGAAAATTGCTTCACAAGGAAACCATGAAAATGTTGTCAGGATGTTGGCTTGCTGCTCAATACAAAAACCGTATATGATTCTTCTAGAGTATGTTCCTTGTGGGGATCTAAAGAAGTACTTGATAAACCTAAGGGACGAATGGCTGGATAGGAAGAAGAACAGACATTTCGTTTTCCCAGGGTAGGTAGCCACAGAAAAGTTCTGGCCAATGAATGACTTTGGTGCTTCTTTTCTGGCAAGTGTATCGACCTTCATTATCCTTATTGAGGTATAAATTTTATTTCAGGGATGACAATAGCTCTTATATATCCCCAAATGCTAGAACAATCAGTGAAACATCATCGAGTCTGCCCTCGCCCACAGAAAGTAAGTAGCTCTACCCTTGCCTGAACTCGTTAAATGTATTTGCATATCGCATCAATAGGAGCACAAGAAAGACATGCAAGTGATAACTATTAGACCACCATTTTATACTGTTTATAAAAAATGATACTGGTTCACTTAACTCAATGATTAAAGGTTGGAACCAAAGATTCTCCATCATACACAAGAAAATTCCCAAATATCTACATGAAAAAGTATTTTATTCCTACAGAAAAATATTGAAAACTTAAATCTTTGTTGACCTCCTATTTATCTTTATCTGACCGATTAAAATCGAATCTGTAACAATGTTTGTTGTTAGTTCGCTTAATGAAGATCAAAGGTAGGAGAAAGGTCTGAAATCAAAATGAACTCGAATTTTATAGGGTTGTCCAATTTCAGCTGAACTGACAGTATTGTATGATGATACTGATGAAAGTTTACTTCCACCACCAACTGCAACCCCAACCAAAATAACCCCAGCTCTAAGCAATATAGATCTCCAAAGATTCTCATTGCAAATAGCAAAAGGAATGGCTTTTCTAGAGAGCATACCAGTTGTTCATAGGTAAAAGAAGAAGTATATTTCTCTATATGATATGAGTAATTAAACTTTTGGTTTTGTGATTTTCTAGGGATCTCGCAGCTAGGAACGTATTGATAAGCGAACAAAAAGTCCTCAAGATCTCAGATTTTGGCATGTCAAGGATAGGTGATTACGTCCATAAAAATACTAGTAAGCAACCACTGAGATGGATGGCGCCAGAATCTATTGAACAATTCACCTGCACCAGCAAAAGTGACGTGTGGTCTTTTGGTGTGGTGCTCTGGGAAATTGGAACACTAGGTAAGTTGGGTTCTATTCTTCCACTGAAGTAGGTTATTTATTCTCATATTTTGGCCAATAAATAAAAGAAGGACAGTGGCAGATCTACTGCACTTGAAGAATGGCAAGTCAAAGAGTTGCCAAAATTACTTCAGTTTCCCTAAGCTCAGAGGGAAGACGTCTATCTAACATGCTTGTTAAGAAAGGTTTTGGAATAATGAGGTCAAAAACAAATTTCAATTTCTCTCGATTTCGGATCGCGTCAAAGTGAAAAGAAACTGCATCATTGGTTAAGCTTCTTTACATTGAGAACTGATGCCACTATACCAACACAATGAATTTGCCACCTGTCTTAACAATATTGATACGCCACTAAACTTGTTTGAATTTGTTTAAAAGCTGTCTGGCAATCAAAATAAAATGAGAACTGGTCTTAACTGCTTGTGTCTTTCAGGAGCTTTTCCTTACGACAGCATTTCTGATGACTTCATCCTGGAATATCTCCTCTACAGCCTGAAGAAAGAAATAAGGCTCATGCGTCCTGAAATATGCACGGATGAATTGTATTCTTTGATGTTGAAATGCTGGTCGATAAATCCAGATGAAAGACCGAGTTTTCAGAAGATCGTTGATTTCCTCAGTGGTGAAAAAAAGACAATCTATCTCGATCTCCGGAAACTAAGTCCTGCCTATGTGTTCCCTCCGACCAAGCAAACTTAATGTGATGTGATTTTCTGATAAAATATGTATTTTTAATTGTACTTAATTATATGAAATGTGTGAATGAGTTTGTTGAGAGAAGACTGAGTATTAATGTGTCAAGTAAATATGAGAAGTGAACCTTAGGCAATCCAAAAATTTCACCCATCATCTTTCGTGACAATGCTAATAGGCATTTTCGAAATGGGCTGAAAAGTAATGGTTGAATCAGTCCATTATTACTGTAAGATCTACAGTTGGACCTTTTGTTATCGAAATTTCAATTTGTAATTCGGAAAAACACGACAAAATATATTTTCTCGCTCTCTATTTATCCAGAATAAGGTTGGTCAAATTTCTCCGTCCCACATTTTTTTGGCTTGCCTGAGGTAGTTCAAGTTCGTTCTCTTCTGTGTATATATGCGATTCAAATAAATTGTAAAAATTATTTTCTTATTCTTTATATTACGACTGACTATAGTCTTCAGATATCGGAAGAATGTTCTTCTATATCATCGATTACTGTTCATAGTGTTCGGTTGGTTGATTCGATTAAATTATGGGTCAGATGGGGGAAGAATAAAACGACTTTTCTCTATTGATTCAAGGTTTACTGCACAAAATATATTCATCGAACATGTTCATTGCTTTTCAAACACTCGATTTTTAGGTCAAATGCAGGTCAACTGTGATAAAGGCATTCAAGAATCAAACAGTCATGTTATAAATAAAATCTAGGTATCTGTACACTTAATCAACATTAAAGATCAATACAACTCAACAATATCATAACTGTTTGAGACAGATTCACCAGTTTATGGTTTCACACTGAAACAACTCAATCAACGTTAAGTTGATAGGTTGTTTTTTCATAATACTGCAGATCAGTATGCTTGGTACAAAAAGTAACACCTATATTTCATTAATATTAATAATCATCTTGATATACAGTACTAAATATGTCAATAATATATAAAAAAGTAAAATTAGTAAATTTTGTACATATTGCACGATATTTCAAATAAAAGAATTTGTAAGTTTATATGTTCTTTAGGAATGATCCTCTCGCGAACTCATCGATCGAGGACTCAACAAATAAAGATGTAAACTTAATAAATATCTCAACAAATGAATTCAGGTTTCTCTGAATGTTATATTTACATTATAGTACATATTTCAACAGATTTCTTGTGAAATCAACATGAAACCAACAATAATTCTTGGAGAATTACCTGATTGTTTTAGTTCAATCAATGTCTTCAGAAATAAGATTTAGTTCAATAGTTGAATGCTCACAAAAATTGAGTTATAATATAAACCTGGAAATTCCACAGTGAAACTTTTTCCGCTTAATCAAAGGAGAAATAAAATGAGGACAGAAAGATGCACGATTGCTTTAATCATAATATTAATATTTTGATGTTGATATTTGATTGGGTTTTTCCTTAGAATTTAGAAAACCTATGGATAAAAATGTCAGTAATATTTGGGTTTTGCACATCATTTCCAATAATTCATTCGACTTTTCTCCCTCCACTTAAACTTACATGAGTGGGTACAATTTGATGTTACATGATTTTATGAACATTTAATACAATTCATGAAAGAAATTGCGGCATACTACATAATAAGTCCTTGTTTGACTCAATCCATGCAGTCCTCATACAAAAATCCTTATATATTTATTACATTGAATGACATTTAGCTACAATACTTCATTGGAAATGGCAGTCCCTTAATTTTGGCAGTGGCAAAAAATGTGTCAACCAATAAAACAATGGGCTCTAGAGGCACTTAACTTGATGGAAGAATGTTTTAAGGTGTTTCAGTGTCTCACAACATGAATTCGTTAAATAAATTTACGTCGACATAATCAAACAAATAATTCCTACATAAACCGTTGTATAAAGAAACAACGATGAAACAGAAAATACTGAATTTGTACAAACGGCATGGAAGTCTCTCAGTTTTGTTGACTTTCTTCAATATTACGTACTTTGTGGTGACCGATGTTGACATTGATTGCAATAGGGGCCATCTCGAGAAAATATTAACGAAAAACTAGACACAAAGAGCCTAGAACCTGAGCAAGAGGTATTTAAAGTCGTATATATTGAACTTCATTATATAGCACCTACAGCCCACACAACAACAATGATTATAATATATCAAGTCAAAATTTGTGCCAGTTGTTCAGAGATTTTCCCGAACATGTTTTGGAAAATCTCTCGTGTTCATATGTAAGTTTCAGACTGCATGGAGACAAAGACATTGAATGATTGGATGATGTGATACATTGAGAGATTCAGAGACAGAGCCACTTGCGGCAGTGTTAACTAAAAGGAGTCAACCTATGACCATTTTTATATAATTTCCTGAAAGTTTGTACCGTTTCGATTTGTACGCTTATTACCCCTACCTAAATTTATATATTAAATCTGATCCCCCTTGATAAATCCGACACTAAATTATATATATTTCTGAGAATTTACACAACAAATGTTCAACATTTTCGAAGGCCTTCTTTAGAACATTACAATTTAGATCGAAATCTCTTACATTTCATGAGCCGATCAAGTCTCAGATGAAAATATTCGCATAAGAGACTCCAACCTTATCAAATGGCTCAATACCTCCTCAATAAATTTTAGTTGACTCCCGAGAAAAATAAATATTTATAAAATCTGAATAAGGCAAAGATGGCGCAGAAATAATTTGTCTCTCTATTTTAAAACAAAAATATTTCTGTCTCTTTATGAAAATATGTTATTATAGACAATGATGAATGTTATGTTCAATATTCATTTGATGTTACATCTGTTCAAACCACAATACATTTAGAAATCAGAGAAGGACGAAAATTCACAAGGCACCAATTTCCAATAATAGGTAAAATACTAAATCAAGGTTGCCTAAAGTTGAAAACAATGGAGGCTATGTATAGCAGAAATTTAGGAAAATTAAATAATACCAAATGATCAAATTCATAAAAATAATTTTTATTTGTACATATTGTAATTTGAACATCTCAATAAATATATAATATTATATATATAGGTATATATCACATGGAATTCTTCCTCTACATACATAAATTGACATTGTGTGAATCTCACACATAAAGTTGTGTCTGTTGTGTTTGATTTTTCAAAAATTCTTCACTTAAAGACTAGGGGAGAAATTCCATGTAAGTGGGTGCTTCAATGAATATGAGACTAAGTTCAAGGGATACAGGTATTGAATCTATTTTGACTGAGGTAATGTCTTAATGGTGATTTGATTCAGTTATCATGGAATTATGAAATATGATTTGTGACTCTTAATTTTATTGTTCTATCTTTCTATTAGCAAAAAGAACACGCTTTTACACAGTATAAAAGTGAGTAGACTAATCTACACATCGATGAAGAGTTAAAACATCCAACTTATGTATTGTTAAAGGCAGGAGAGTCTTTATCGAGTTGTGTATATTATTATTTTCATGCCCCGAAAACTTACATGGCACAGGTCCGGATTACACTACCATAAGTCAATTCTCATCACTGTTCATCATCAGACATTCTTGGTTGATCGGACGGTACTCTTGTGTACTATTCTGCAATTTGACGTACTTTGTTGTTTTTTGGTGCTTTTCAAGATATAAAGTGAGCTTTGCCATAGTTTCATCTAATTATAAATCCATCTAAACATCAGGCTAATTTTCCAAATAATTTACTAAATTGCACTTATGCCTTTTCTTCAGATCATTTAATTCCCTAATCCTTTCACAGTTCGACTTTCTCTCTATTTACAATTTTACTATATTTTCCTTTTCTGCACCACACTTCAAAATCTTGCATGATCCGTTACATCTTTCGTTTGAAGGCACCTCTGTTTTTTTTAAGTCAGTCCAGTCCAGTCTTACCAATGGAGTAAGCGATTTTTCCAAGAGATAAAGTGGTTACAAAAGTTGCACAGGAATAAAAAATCTACGTATAGTTTGTTCAAATCGAGCAATAATCTCTAATTTTATCTAAATATATCTATTCTCAGTAACATTTCTTAGATGCCGTCCAACAATATGTTAGTAAAAAAATGAATAACTTTACAATAGGTCACAGCCAACTATTTGGTGGTGGGCCATCCGACTGCTGTTTCTTTAAGTATTTGACGTATTATTCTTTTTTCTCCTAACGTACACATCACTCGCAACAGCAGCAAATAAACCATCATCACCGATTCCGGAAAGACCGGAATTGATTCTCGAGACTACGATTGGGCAGCGCTCTGAGCATTATCGACGTCCCATATTTCAGCCAAGAACGGTGGAAGTTTCTTATTCTTCAACTTCAGCGAGAAGCACATTTCTGAGTTTTGGTTACCCAAAGTCCTTAACTCAGTTAAAACGGACAGAAGTTTTGCAAATATCGTCCCTGACTTGTTGCCCCTTCTGTAGTCTACGTATGCCCTGAGTGCTTCCAAGTAGATCTCTTGGATTTTCTCGACTTTCCAACCTTCCATGAGGCTCGGTCGTTCTGGAAACAAAGGGAAATGCTGTTAGCTTCGTGAAACACCTCGATTTCTCAAAGGAAAGCTTGCTTGATCAATCACAACTCTCTCACAAACAAGCAGTGCTCTATCGATCGTTTTCAGATGGTGACTCCTATAAGTGAAATTAAAAAATATCTAAATTTATATACTCACCGGAAAAAATGACAATGGCTGTTAGTAGTGCATACTCAGCATTGTCAACTTTCATGTTATACATCATCCTACAGAAATGCAACAAATCCTCAATAGTTTCACCCATGCCAGCTAGGTTATAACTATCTCTCGAGTAAGGCTGGTTGTTGACGAATAAGATGGAGTCCGTGTTGAAGTCGTACCTTCTGGCCATCCTGAACATCATCACTTCGCTGGAACAAGCCTAGAAAGAAAATGAACAATCAGAAATTTTGTTTCTTTCCTTAATCCTAACGATTAGAACATATGAACAGTCAAGCTGAAGACACGCTTTTGTTGATGGATTACTATAATGAGGTGGGTCATAAGAAGTTTCAATCTGTAACGAATTTTCACCTTCAGAAGTGCGATTTGATCCTCCCTCAAAAGCTTGTCGAAACCAGGTAATCTCTTGGCAAACTCCACAATCAACTGGACCGTCAATATTGTTATTTCGGTAATGTGTCTGAATCTGACATCGCACTGATCCTCTCCTTCCATTGGGGCATTCTAGAAAGCATAAAGTTAGAACCATTTTGATAATGAAGCAGCAACAACATCTGAGAAACAAGAGACATGTTTCTGAATAGATAAAAACATAATTCAGTTCCATCTTCACCATATTCTCCTACTTACAATAATTCTCTTGACGTCCTCTTCTGATGGGTGTTCATGTTCACTCTGGAAGTACACCAATCGATGTATCAGCTCCTCCTGCTCTGGTGATACTTTTTTATTGCCATTACTAGGCAATTTCTCAGAATCAGGTTGCTGGAATTTTGAAAACCAGTCCTTAGGGAGAAAGAAAAAATATATGATGAACATGGATGATTCTTGAATAAAAATTAGAAACTATTAAATAACATATGCACAGAGATTGATGAAGATTTGTGCTCAGATACCTAAAGTGGAAAAAAATCTTCGAGGGTGAAGTTCTGTATTAGAACAAGTACTGTCATTGGATGTTTGTAAAATTCTGTTGATGTGCTAAAAAAAGGTAGAAGAGCATTTCCTTTTATTTGACCATCTAAGCCATCCAATGGAAGTTCTCTTTCTATACAGAACCTGAGTTATATATAAAAAAATAACAGAAAAGGAGATCCACCGCTTAGGTAATAAAACAAAATCGAATTATTGCTTTCGGTGCTATTGATGCGTTCATATTTTACCTCTGGTGGCTCGATTTTGATCACTTCAGGTGATCCATTAGTTGTGCTGTTTGGTTTATCCTTCTCTTTCTGCGCTTTCTTCTCTTTTCTTTTCACAGCACACTGCACTTCTGGCACTACACACTCTGGTCTCATCCCCACTGCGAGGCATTTCTTCAGCCTACATTCTTGGCATTTTCTCCTCATGTACATGTCAATTTCACAGTTGTGGCCATATTTACATTTGTAAACAGCATTTTTTGTGACACTCCGCCGAAAGAAACCTGGAAATTGGAATGTATTTACTTACATACGATATAAACACTTGTATGAGTTAATGGCCATTAAACGAAATATTTCATCATCAACGAAAATGAAATCATTATCAGATTGAACGGCGTTTTACTATCCCCAAGGATGCCAGAATCCCCGAGACGATATCATAAGTCAAGCAATCACAATTTACAACCCGGCAGATCCAGTCACACACGTGTCTACTCTCAATACGGTAAGTGATGTTCTACTGTACATAATTCTGTGTAAACCTACCGGAAGCTCATTTATCATATCTAGTCAGTGATCCAAGCGACCTATATGGGCTACAGAAAAATGTCATAATGGTCTTTTGGCTTCTTCAGTCTCAGTACTCTCAGTTGTTATAACCTTAGTCTGAGGGAAGCTAAGAAATTTTTTTTTATGTTGTGGTTTTCACGAAAGCAATATCCTGTAATGTTCAGAGAACATCGTGAGAACCAAGGGCAAGCAGGTAGGAATTGGTGTTCTTCTTGAATTTCTGGAGGTTATATGCCTCGGGGAACACCTCCCTAGGCAATGTGTTCCAAAGCCTCGCTGTTCGTTGGATGAACGAGTCTTTGAAGAGAGATGTTCTGCAGGTCTCCAAAGTTACCACGAAGGGGTGTGAAGACTTAACTTGACGGGTTAGTCTGGAAGAGACTGCCAGGGGGGGAACGATTGCTGATAATTCAGAAGAGCATCGTCCATGGAAATATCTATAAAATAGAGACAGATCGCCCAGTTTTCTACGGTGTTCCAGAGAAGTGAGCGAACTTGTAAGCGAGGCATCACCGACGAGACGAATTGCCCTTTTTTGTACAGAATCCAAGAGTTTTAGGGTGTGTTTAGGTGCAGCACTCCAAATATGGGAACAGTATTCCAGGACAGGTCGAATCTGTGCCTTATAGATCATAAGCAGCTGACTTGAGGTGAAATAGCTCCTGGCACGAAACAGAAAACCAAATTTTTGTGATGCACTTTCAGCAATGGATCTCACGTGATTCTCCCAGGAAAGGTTACAGTAATGCCAAGCATCGAAATGGATTACTTCAATGGGATGGTCACTCCCGACAATTTCATGCTGGGCACAGTAAGATCGGCTTTTCTAGAGGAAAGACATGCTTGTGTTTTGTTTGCGTTGAATTCTACCAAGTTATTAGATCCCCATTCAAGAATTGTTGCCAAATCCATATTTATGTTGTTAACATTTCTTCCTCGTTCGTTTCTGATTTGGCGGGCTGGTATTGGAGCCCTAGAAGAAAAGGCGGTATGGAGGGTACTATCATCCGCGAAGCTGTGCACTGAACACGAAGTTGCTTCCAGAAAATCGTTGATGTGAAGTAGAAATAGTATGTTGGAGCCAGAATTGATACCTGCGGAACACCAGCATATATGGGTAGAGAGTCAGATGAAACTCCAATTCGACACCTCGCATATTAAACAAAAGATAACATCTAAAATAGCCAATATCCAAAAACCAGAAACTCGAAAGCGTGCAGTCCTCCTAGATGACAGAGATCGCTTCTTATTTAGCGCTTAGCGAGAATCAGAAATGGTTCACAGCTTATGAATATTGATGAGCCTGACGACCTTGGCCACACGAAATACTGCGTGTCGCTGGTACATAATCAATTATGACGCGATAAGGTTGTTTGTCCTGTCGAAAATCCGAAAGGACAGTAAACTACTCGCTGTCGCGAACAGGTTAACGTTCACTAGACGTTTTGTTTACGTGCTAACAACCGCCTACTTTGTGTGGAGTACGCTGATCGAAACGTCTTGTACTATATCCGATAATTCACGGATGAGTGCGCGGAAACAATTGGATTTATGAATATTAAAATTTGACCTGAACGAAAATGAACTATTCTCGAAGATATCGGCTTCAAGTGGCGTGCAAGAGGTAGACCGCAAAACTAGACTTATGCTCTTACAACAAACTAAGAAAATACCTACCTTTACAACCTTCACACGTGAGCGCATTGTAATGATATCCTGAAGCTCTGTCTCCACACACTAAACATAACTCTTCCTGTTGTCTTGGTGTTGGCCCTTTCTTCTTTTTGGAGTCAGCACTATCCGCACTGAATCCGTTGAGACTACTTGGTGACAGGTCTTCTCTACCTGAAATCAGAAGAAGAACATCTGAGTAACGCTGAAGATATATCCAATTGTGAAAGGAGATTAAATTATACGATCATTTAGAAAATCTCTGTTTCATTTAGGTTCATCGGTACCAGAATTCCATAAAAAAATATTCAATATAAAATATTCAATTATAAGAACACAAACTGCTGGTTCAAACAAATTTGAATCCATGCATACATTTGTGCTATAAAACTACCCATTTTTTCTATTCAAATTCCTGATGGGGTTGCTAGTAGAAACAAGCTCTGTATCCCAGATGATGTCCCCCTGTCATAAAAAATCGACATGAGTGTTTTCACGAAATCTGATTCGTTTTTAAGTTATTGAGGGTGGACACTTTTAATGAGACACCCTGTGTAATAATATAATGATAGTCTCGATCTGGAAATGATTCAAGAACCTTACTCCATAAATATATCAAAGCATATCACACCGAGCACAAAAGCTGAAAGAGAAAAAGGAAGTCAGTACCGAATAGGCTGAATTACAATCGAGCCACCGTAATATAAGAAGATGTTTCGAATTCTGCTCACGTTATTTTTATGAAGGAGTTTCTCGGAATGGTCGAGGACGTTCCCTGACTCCTAAATTCAGTCTGGACAGACCGATGCTACCGACAATATCGCGCACATTGTATACTTCGTGGTGGTTGCTGGCACTAGCTTTCGAATTGAAATTTCTGTGAACGTGGACATTGTCTTCGACCGATATTATGTAAAAATAAACAATGTAGAGGTTTTGACTTGTTAACTCCGCCAGCAGTAGACCACAGATAGAATAATAGGAAAACGTGATTGGGAGTTTATGGAAATAGATCCTGATGCAGATGTTAACAGCTTTCTATCTCATTCAATCAATCCTGTCATAATATTTCCCATCTTATTTCAAGTCGAAAGATTAATTCGTGAAAACATTTTTTGCTGATGAATCAAATGATCTTCACCTTTTTATTCGCACCATTAATTGATCAACATGCTTTCAATTTTCAGAAATTATCAAAGAGTAACAATGAATTATCATTCAATTCAGGATGTCCGGTGAAATGAGCTATCGACTTGAACTAGAAATGTTTTATCTTTCTGGACAGTTATCACTGTTTAGGTCCATCTAATTTTGACTCTACAAAAAACAATTTGTCTGGGGCGAATATTCTCGGTGCAAACATAGGATTTGGACAAATATTTGATTTCTCGAATCAGAAAATTTCAAAAATGCACTGACTTCATCTCTAGTTCAATTTCATTCCTTGCATCAGTTTTTTTTTAGACTGACTTCAGTGGAAAACCTTATAAGCTCACATATTTCGTTACCTCCGAAGAGATTCTTTATAAGGACCACGAAACAATAAAGGACCAAGAATAGACCCCTGTAGAAAACTACAAAAGCTCGAAAACTAGGAAGGTATAGTATTTTCTCTATTTCAGTATCGTAATGAGTACATTACAATATTGAAAACAGTACAGCATTGTTTTCAGTTATATTTTTCGTTTTGTGGTTGTCAGCACTGGCTTCCGTTCCTATCCAATTTCATTGTAATTATTTAAAACTGAAAAGATCGTGTTGGAAAAGTGAAAAAATTTTTACTCACTAAGTTTGGGTCACAGATTACGAAAATGATAACGAGAAGTCGGCAATCCTCTTAGTTTTTGCAAGATTTGGAAGGTACGTAGTTTTATAGCTAGTTTTCGTCTTTTTTCTCATTCAATACTCGTTGAAAATGTTTTATTTATCAATTTCTGAGCCATACTGCGTTACATTGATTAAGTTCACCGCAATGTAGAAAATTTATATGTCCTAATTCATAAATACGTTATTCAAAAAATACGCTAACAAAACATTACCTAAAATTCAAATAACCGAATTCTCTTCAGACCACTTCACAAGTTTTTCGTATTCTTTTTCATACATGGATTAGGATTTTTGAGGTATTCATTTATTCGCAACATTATTCGCAATTTTTCTTAATTCTGGAGGTGTTAAATCGGTTTCTTAAAACATAATTCACGAATTCAATGCGTAATAATAAATGATTTCAAAATTCGAAACGTACGATTCATTTAATTTCTACAGTTTTTCACAAAACTTGACTGAAATAGAGAAAATATCGTCTAATACTCGTTTCAGAAGGCAATTCCAACACTCATGCGTCGCAAACGTGTTGGAATAGGAGCCCATCCTGCAACTAGTTTTAGAATATCTATATCTATATATATATATAAAACAAAGTTGTTGGTTACACCATTTATAACTCGAGATCGGATGGACTGTTTGTTATGAAACTTCATTTATGGATTCGTCTACGGCCTGGTTATTATAAAATACATTAAAACACTGAAAAATTCGATGAAAAATTTGTTTATGTAGGAAATGCTTTTCCTCCTTTTGAATAAGGCCACTAGGTGTCGCTAACCAAGCCGTTGATTTCCGATCACTGGTGATTACGATTTGTGAAATCCACCGTAAGTAGGTATCATTTAGGCGAAACAAATTTCGCCGGGCCAGCTAGAACTATATATTTATAAGGTCCACGAAATATCAAAGGGCCAAGAATAGATCCTTGTAGACAACCACAAGCATACTAAAATTAGATGCTTGAAGTATTTTTCGATCTTTAAAATGGTGTCGGTTAGAGTACAAACAATCCTCGAACTCTTTGCATGGAAAAATTCACAATAAGAACTCGAGAGTGTGAAGAAGGAATCGAGTACAACGCAAAGTTCCCATCGATGAGATATCGAAACAATCGCCAAGAAATCGACGACTTCGAGGCAGGACGAGCCTCAACATAAACAAGGTACAACATTGTTCACTCGAGTAGTAGAATGACCAGGAGCAGTGAGCGACCTTGACTCGCTTCAAACTCCACTCTTCTCCTACTTCTAAAAACCACTTGCCGGTGCGCGGTGCTGCGAAACTGCTCCGCCCGGATTTTATAAACTTGGTTTCTAGCACACTCGGATCACTCCGGTGGGTTCTTTCTTCGTCTAGCTCCTCCGGTTCACCGCTGCCACTCGGATTCGCTTTTATCGAATGCTTAATTTATCGCCGGTGTTGACCTGCCTTCAGCTGGTTTTCTATTTCGATCGTTTGGACTGGTCGCTCTATTAATGGGTTCATTAGAGTTGGATTTGGAGTTTTCGGGGAACTTTTGGGCCAATGTGCTTTCGATGGCGGGTTAGATTCGAAAATTGGTACAAGGTGAACGGCTTTGGGTCGTTGCAGCGTTCTGCAAGTCGGAGGCTTCGAAAGATTGATGTTCGGAGGATTGTTCAATCGCCAATTTTCTTTGCTCCAGCAGACAGAGCTGGTCGATTTCAAAACGTAATGAAACGAGCTTAGGCATATGGTAAACAAATTGATTCAACACGTTTCTGATTGGTTGTGAGAATATGCCTGATTTTGTGTCAAATAATCTTCAAATACTGTGATTTGGATCTTGACAACTGTCCGCGTGGAGGCAGGTATTGCTCGATGAGGGTCCATGCCAAACGCAAGAAGAGCTTTCTTCCAAGCGACTCCATGCTTTGGAAATGATTCAAAAACCGGGAACTTGGGTTCCTTATGAATTGAAGCCAAGGGACCCATACGAATTTTTAAACTCTCGAGAAGTCACAGCATGAGATGTTCCAGTGAATGGCTGATCTTTCAAGCCTTCCAGATATCCATAATAATCATTACAGCGACCTTCAACCTGAACTTCACATTCGCACGGATCATTTAGTAATCGGGTATGCATCCGGTGGTGCTCTCCAGCATTATGTCCCGATTTTCCACGGATCCGAGCAGTCCATTTTATCGTGAACTATCCAGTCTTGTCAAGATGTTTTCGACATAACTGTGCATTCAGCCGTTCGGATAATGTTCTTCGAATCGATGTGATTTCATGAATAATGTATTTAGAAAACTCGTGCTCGCTCCGTAAGGGCCCTATCATTCATTTTAAAGTTAAAAACAAAGGAGATATCGACAGGAGCAATAAAGAAAATGGTATCGGCAGGATGGATTGGATTGCTATGAGAAGAAAAGCACTCAGGATGATTAATTTTATACAGATATTCAGTATCAATGTTGCGCAATTGAAGAAACATCGAAATGCTTCTGGATACTGAATATAAAAAGAGTTTAGTAATCTGAAAAAATTATATCGTTTTGGTTTTGGTTTCTAATTTTTTCTTTCGATATACACCTGTTGTACCGAGCAAAATTTGTTACTAATCAAACTATAAAGATAAGTTTGGAACATTTAACCTAATCATCAGGTTTTTTTTTCAGAATGAAAGAACTTTGAGTTGAGATTGAAGCCCAATTTTTCTTCTATTTGAAAGATAATTTTATGACATTTATGTTCCAAAAATAATTTCCGGCCTTATTTCAGAAAAAAACACGAGTTATATTGGCTTCCTAAGAGTCTATTGTTTTTGGTTTATCAGCATAAACCAATGACTTGACACAACCCCAAAGAAAATAATCCATTGCACCATGTTGTTGGAACCGAAACACTTCTGTGTCGATACCAAACAAATTTTGAAACAAGTAATCATCGATCTGTAACGAGCACTATTCACTGTAACTTTAGTTCAAGCATCGTTTTTAAAGAAATACCCATGATGCCTCTAGCGTGTAAAGCACATTATACACCGCATTTTTCAGGGTGCAATGGAACCTGCAGAACTTTTTGAGGATTGTTTTCACTCCATATATTGCAATTTTGCTCGTTCACGTAGCCGTTCAACCAGAAATGGTTTCATCACTAAATTAATCACTAAAATAACAGCCTTGTACAAAATAACCTCCAATTGTAAGTGCTCTTTGCTCTGAAACAATGTTGATGTGTTTTATTGATGATTTTTAAATTATAGCTGCTCCTGATGAAGGACTAAAACTGTCCGAAAGCTCGAGTTAAAAAAGAAAAAAGAGTAGGGGAGCGAGGGGCTTGTTGTAACAGGGGCAAGTAGTAACAGGCTCTTTTCACTAGGATCTTAAACTTTATTAGCGTATTTCTTTGATCCGATTTAACCTATAAACCGTGCCGCATAATTATGCCATAGCTACTATATCGCCAGCCTGCGCAGTGAGTGGAAGTGTGCTCGTGCTTCATTTTTGCCAGGTAATATAAAATTGTACTGTCGTAAAATTTTGTTTTGCGTAAATATTATCGACTAATTTCAAACTTTCTGTTTTTTATTTACATTCAAATTTATCTATCTCTGATAATGTGTAACAGTTTTCAAGATTGCTAAATTGTTTGAATAATTATCTTGATAAATGTTAAAAATCATACCATGGGGTTAGTTGTAACAAAATCCCGGGGCTTGTTGTAACATGTTACACATGACCCAAGTTATGATGAAGATACCTAAATATTTTTTTTCCAGAATGAGGGTGTATAAAAAAGTCGGAGCAGGCAATACAAAGTCAAGAAATGATTTAAAAGTGCCATGATGATTAAAAGTAGTGTTTAACTGAATAAAACTGGTAATTACTTAATTTTTAGGTGTTGATTACTTAATAAGTGTATTTAAGTTGATTTTCGATAATGAATAAATAATACCTACTTCAGAAAGATGTAAATTTTGTTAAAAATAAACAAAGAATAAATGATCAGAGGTATTATTGTTGTCTTTTTTTGTCGTTACAACTTGCCCCAAGCACGAGGTAAGTTGTAACACCGCACTTCTTCTAGAAAATATTTGATTGTGAAATTATGACCAATAGTTATGGTATTATTTTCACTTGATTTGGTAGAGGAAGAGTTACAGCATCCATCCATATTCATTCGGTAGCAATTTAATCAATGGATCTCAAGATTTATTACTTTTCATGAAAACTGTTACAACAAGCCCCTCGCTCCCCTACGCGTTTGTATTTCTTGACTGCCACCCAAATAGCCCCTATATACGAATAGACCAGATCAGTCGACTACATACCTATATAGATTCAGCACTAAACACAATTTTTCTATGAAAAAGTCAACTGCGAGCTGTTCTGCCCAATCAGCAAACAAACGACGCTTATTATGGTCAAGTGGCTTCAGTTCTTGAACCAGTTAGATCTTGTATGGGCGTACACCAAGATCTTCACGCAAAATTTTCCATGTCGTGGATGCACAGAGTCCAACTTGTGGTGAACGTCGACGAATAGACAAATCTGGATCTCCCGTAACACTATCACGTACAGCAGCGATATTTTCTGCTGTACCTACACTTCTTTGTCTTGTTGTTGTTGTTGCATCGAATAAAGAAAATAAATTTCACGAAGTGCTCTATAAGTTTGGCGAGTAGAACACTGATTTTGAAAATAAATACATATCAACAATTTGTAAACGTTGTTGCAGCTTGAGTTAATTTGTCAATGCTTACTGAAAAGCAATGTCGAAACAACATGGCTTCTACCTGTCACAGTTATCCCTATCGAAAATTCAATCACTCTGAAAAAACACCAGATATTGTGGTTATTTCATTATTTCAGTGTGGAATAAAATATTTCTTTCTAACCCTTACTCACTGAGATTATCATGAGTGTACGTTCTGACGCAAGTTGTATACAATGGGATTCACACTGCCTGCCTAACACGATCCATGCATTTTAATCCCCCTCTTCATTCCTGATTTTCCTAAAAAGTGCTCCTTCACGCATAAGGAATTCGTCCTTCGAAAAGGAGCGCGTGGATAAGTGAGGCATGATATTTACTCCTCATCAGGGTGTGAACAGAATCGTGCCTCAGGGATTCATCAGTAAATTACCCCAGTAATTAAAGGAAGGGATGATTCCAAGTTGAAAAGAGAGGAAATTCTGAATTTCCCCCAACTCATTACTACACCCATTAATTAGAACTTGAATCGTCGTCCCAAGAAGTCCATTCCAAAGGAGTCTTTGATTCGGGACCAAATTTTTAATGAGGTGTATCTGACTAAACACGCAGTTCAAATATTGATCGGACGCCTACGCAAAAAATTGAATATGCCTCCCTCGCAAGTTAACGAAATCAAATTTGTGAATGAAATCATATCAATCTGAAGAAAGTAACTGCTTGGCATTACTGTCGGTAGTAACCTTTCCTGGGAGAATTAGGAGATCCATTGCTAAAAGTGCATCACAAAAATTTGGTTTTCTGTTTCGTGCCAGGAGCTATTTCACCTCAAGTCAGCTGCTTATGATCTATAAGGCACAGATTCGACCTGTCCTGGAATACTGTTCCTATATTTGGAGTGCTGCACACACCCTAAAACTCTTGGATTCCGTACAAAAAAGGGCAATTTGTCTCGTCGGTGATGCCTCGCTTACTTCTCTGGAACACCGTAGAAAAGTGGGCGATCTGTCTCTATTTTATAGATATTTCCATGGGCGATGCTCTTCTGAATTATCAGCAATCGTTCCCCCTCTGGCAGTCTCTTCCAGACTAACCCGTCAAGTTAAGTCTTCACACCCCTTCGTGGTAACTTTGGAGACCTGCATAACATCTCTCTTCAAAGACTCGTTCATCCAACGAACAGCGAGGCTTTGGAACACATTGCCTACGGAGGTGTTCCCTGAGGCATATAACCTCCAGAAATTCAAGAAGAACACCAATTCCTACCTGCTTGCCCTTGGTTCTCACGATGTTCTCTGAAAATTACAGGATATTCCTTTTCGTAAAAACCACAACATAAAAAAAAATTTTAAAGTAGGCCTTCGTTATTCGTTAACCTAGTTATTCGTTCTGCTATTTTACTTGTCGATGATGGCATTGGCCGATAGTTTTTTATCTCTTTTCTCGATTTTCCTGCTTTCGGTAGTGTCGATTATGGCATTTATCATTCTCATTCCTTCTTCAGGTGTGTTCTTCGGTGTTTTGGTGTTAATCTTTTCTGGTTTTCTGTCTTCATATTATTTCCGTTTCTTCTCCTATCGTCGAGTATTCAATCGTTTCACCGTCGTCGTTTTCGTTCAGTGCTTTACTGCTTTTGTATATTATTTTGTCATCAATTGGTCTTCCAGTTCCTTTGAAAATTGGTGATCTCCGTGATTTTCGATGATAAATGCTTTTCTTGTAACATTGATTCGTCTTTAATTTCGTTTGACAGGTCTTCGATGATACTGTTTGTGGCTTAAAACATGAGTATCGTGGGACGAAATAATAACATGAAGCACTATCGAAGCGTTGAAGGACATCTGCTCTCCTTTCCGAAAGAAACTGTTCGACAGGCTCGGAAAAGTCACGACAGCAGGATTTTCCATCCAGCGACTCCGAACAATGGAGCCCAATGAATGTTAAGTTCAGGTTGAAGGCCGGAGACGCAATTAAAACGAAGATACAAATCACATCTTTCCAATTCCATCGGTCTTCCACGCAACGACCATGAATTACCATTTCCAGCTGATTGATAGATCGGAGAACGAATTGCGTAATAGGATTTGTTGAAGGTGGGATCTAGATGAGTTTTCGGAGCCGATGGATTGGATCACTTGCTCTGCTCAGAATATGCTCTGATTTTATCGAAGGATTCACACAATTTTGAAGCAGAGGAAGCCTCAACGAGTCATTTTAAGGTTTGAAAAATCTGGACAATCTTCTGCGAAACCGCAGAATCAAGGAACCTTTGCTACTTCTTCTTTGTAATCATCGTATTCGCTCAATAAGATCAATGAGAACGACGCCAATGAAATAGACCATAAATTGCCATCTAGGGAAGACAGCTGAACCTCTACACCCGCATCCAACTTATTATGTAACTGCGTCACCCGACTAATGACTTTCAAGTCATGTCATGGTCAATACTGAATACATTCGACAGGTAGGTATGCTGTAGAATTTCTATTATACACGTGCAAAAAGGATGGATCGTTGCGAAAATTGAAATTATTATTGCCAAGGATGAGTGATCATTTATACTCTTCCGAAATTTCGACCATTTCCTTCTGAAGTGGGGCTCCACTCGGCATTCGTGTTGAATTCGTAATTCTTGATTTTGCTTTCGTGCCAACAAAGAAAACATTCGAGCAGCCAAAATAGCATTTTATCCTTCAAGGCCAAGTACAGTAAAGGGTTGAGGCAAGTTTTGAGATTGCACCCAGCTCCATTTGTTGTACTGAAAGGGACTATTGGAAATGAAGCTGGGTGCAACCTGGAGCTTGACTCAAACTTGTACCTGGCAAGTTCAAGCCAAATAAAATGAGTTTATATTTCTGACAGCTTCCATATTTCCTTTGTTTCACTGTTTTATTGGTGGTCTTGTGGAAAAATAAATAATTAAGTGAAGATGAGTTAATTACTACCTTTTTATCCTAGATTTACAAACTGGGTGCATTCCTGGGCATCTTACCTGAAACAACAAGATATCGTAAGCATTTCGTTCGACAATTCTGTGGTGTTTGATGACAACATTATAAAACTGTGAAAGAAAATCTGTAATGATTCCATGGCGAATCGCAAATGCGAAACAAAATCCAAACGTCCATTTATTTCTTCACGACTAAACTGCAGTTTCAGAGTATGATCACGTTACCGCATATTTACATTCCCGGTATCTATTGTCTTTTTTTATTCGCTATCGTTTAAACGCTGGAGAGAGAATTTTAATGTCCTAATATTTCCAGAAGGTTAATGTCTTCTGAAGTGTTATTTCTATGAATGGTTGGGTTGGTTCCAATAAGTAGATATTAATTTCGTATTTGAATAGGAAGGCACCCTCAAATCAATATTTTTCAAGTCAACCTAAACATTTTCATCATGTTGAAGTGAAGGACCTCATATGTTTTTTTCAATAAAAGTTTGATTCTTGATCCTTCTGTAAAAGTTCCTGGTTTTCATCTGTCAAAGAAAACTTGGTGTCTTTTGCATCGTCTTAGGTCAGTTCATGGTCGTAACAATGGTATGCTTTCTAAATGGAATTCCTTTGAAAGCCCGAGTTAAGAGTGTGGTGACCATTTGGTTCAGTATATAAATTTCCATATGGTTTTAAAGCTATTCATGCAATATCTGATTCGTTTTTGAGAACAATTTGGTGATGAATATAAGTTGATTTTCCTTTCTTGTTTTTTCTTCTTTTTTTATTTCAGATTATTACAGAATGTATTGTTAGCATAAGGAAGAATCATGGAATTAAAATCATGTATTGTGTCAGACCGATATGAATTAGTCATGGAGGACTTAATATAAACTATGCTATTTATGCAGATCAACGACTATTTATTTAAAAGTATAAATAACTTGTTCATAATGTTAATCAACAAGGATTCAAGAAGACCGAGTTTTGCGCTAAAATTAACCACAGAACAATTCACTGCGATCATCAGGATTCCAAAGATGAGAGATTCAAAAAGGATATTCCAGTACACTGCAACCTCATCATTGTGTCCTCTGTGTTGAATTTCTTGTAGTGTTTTGAGATACAACTCACCTTCCTGTTCCAGAGCTCTCAAGAACTCAAATATTATGCTTCCTTTGACGACAATATCGGGTAAAAAGCCTGATTGATGCATGATTGTATGAATTTAAGACGTTTCAGAAGTGCCTCAGACCCAGAAGACCCAAAACACTGCTCTTTCAACGTATATCGAAATCTGATCAATGATTAATCAAGACAATCATTCAGTAAAACGATCCCTAAACTTCCCCAGTTAACCAGTAACCTTCACAATGTGAAAACAGGCCCTCTTTCTCTGAAACCAGAAACGCAACACCTCAAACCTCATGCTGGTATCTAACAAATTCCTGCGGCGAAGCAGAATAGCAAGCAGCCTCCTCCGATTTCACATCACCTTCAATTCGGTCTCTGGCGCAACTGGCCAAGTGCAGTTGCATTTTGCAGATGCTGACCCGGTTGGCCATGACCATGACATTGATCGTCCTCTAACGCTGAAAGGAAGGCAGGTGTAGCTCCACTGGAGCAAATGTTAGATGAACGTGGAGGCCATACTGGACGGAAATGCAGTTCTGTGCTCGTCCAACCCTAATTTGGGTTAAGTTACAGACCTTGGGAGCCCTTCAATTTGCGGCGCAATCAAGGAAGCGAAAACGGTTGAGTTGATTGTTGAGAGAACAACAGCTGGCAGTTCTGCTTCAATTCTCTTCGTTTCTTCTTGTCACATTCAATTGGGATTATGATAAAAGATGATATATATTCATTTGGCTGCTCACTGCTTGGGATTTTAAGGGTTGAATGTTCTATTCGACATAGTGTTGAAAGTTAGTCTACTTAAAGTTTGTTGTTAGAATTAAAATCATAAATCATCATGTGGGCATATTTTTAAATTGAAAAGTAATGTGAGGAAGTTGAATTTTCTACAGAATGGGCAGTTTCAAACCTGTGAATCTAGATAAATGAATCATTATTGTACTCAATCAACACTGAGCCTGTTGTATCGTGGTTAAAACTATAATCTTCCTCCTCTATTCGTTTTTTTTTTTAATAATGTGATGTCGGCGCTCTAAGAGAAGGCTTACAAACATTTCTCAATCATGAAAGATAACAGCTATCATAAATTCATTTGGATATATCTACAGTGTAAGTTGAAAGTAATGCAACCAGGGATAACTTTCGTAGATATCGTGAAATTCCTCAAACACCTTGAGCTTCATTGAAATCGAAAGAAAATTTTCAAAAAAGAATGTCCCTGGAACTAAATCTCGAAATGAAGGTTAAGGAGCAATTCAACACAGGATAAAAATCAGTGATAATGATACACTATTAATATTCAGCAGCGAATAAGTGAGCTTATGAGGATTTCAGTTGAAACATAAGCACTTCAGATTCAGGAGACTCTATTTGGTAATTAAACACAGAGTTTATAGGGGTAGAGAGTAGAAGATTATCCAATTGAAGACCTCACTTATTCAATTGTAATTTTTTATTCGACTTATGGTTACCTACAAGTTAAATTGCTTGGAATGAAAAGTACAATAAATAAATATTTTCGCAGAAACATTCATTATTCTTTTATATATGATTATCTGATTTTGAATATTCTTTTGAAAACAACAATATCGGAATCACTGAAATGATCGTTTATTACTCCAATCATGTGATAAAAAGTTTTTGTGTTCCCACATTTAATTTTTTGTGGAGGAATTGAATGAGCCCCTATAATGACAGCCTAATTTGCTTGTTCACATTTTATCTGTGGGAAATAATCTTAGTGGGACCTAGATATTGGTTTCGTTCAGCCTGTGATCTACATTCTATTATTTATCGGGACATATTCAATCGATGAAATATTCAGTGTTAAACTGTTGAATTCCATGTTCTCAATAATAAAAAATCACCAAAAAATTCATTGAAACAGGTACAAAAACATCATGAAAGCTTGTATTCTTTGGTCATTTCGTATTTCCTCATATCGAACCCTCTGAGAAATTTCATACAACTGATGAAATGAAAGTAAAAATTTTGAAATTATAAAAAACAATCACCAAAATATTTCCATTTACACCAATCTCTTATCTCAAAATATAAATAAGTCTGTCAATCACGTGTCTCGCAAAGAAAGTCTTCCCCCAAACCCTCCATCATCCACCATAATACCATTCCATTTACGAGGTGAAGCGATTAAATCTGCATAATGCTCCGCAGAACAGACCCCTGAAGGTCACCGGGACAAATAGGTCAAGCCCTAAGCCGGCAAAAGTTGCGATTTTCGCGAATGGCAGCTGCAAGGTTGCGCAACTGTCGTCTGTGGGGCGAAACTACGTTTTCTGATGGGAATGGGCCAATGGGTCCGTGAAGAGGCAGGCGATGGGTTTGGGTTTTGGGAATGGGACTTTCGCGCGCCCTTGCCATCTGGTAGCTAATTTTGGCACAGGATGGATAATCTGATGACAGAAAGCTGCATTCAATTTCCGGTTTGATGCTACTTTAGATTTTTGATGGTGAAAAGGGATAGAAATAGAGAATGAATATTGGGAGCATATATGATTTTTTATTTCATGAGGAAATTTCAGTTTTTAGTTATTATTAGTCCTGTATGAGTCTAGACGTGTTGTCAATTCGCCAGTATTTTTATTTATTTTATGTGGTAGATTATTTCAAGGAGTATCGAGTATGATTGTAGTATCATCAAAAGATACAATGAAAATTATACACATTATTTTATTCGATGATTTCAAATCACGGGTGAATGTTTCCAGAAAACAAAATCGAATGTTTCCTGTTTGAAAAACTTCTAACCTCTCTTAAATAGCTACGGCACCTACGATAACATTAGTTCTAGGAAATAGAATATTAAATAAGCTTGGCATGAAATGCAGAAATTGAGTATCAGTCAGCGTACTTGTTACATGAAACTCAAGATAGATTCCGAGAAATTTAGAAATATGAAGTGAAATCGAAAAATGATACCCAACTAATCTACGATGCAAATTTTATACTATCGTTGAGCGAATGCAAATGAATGGAAACTTTATTCCTTCACTCCGGTAATCATGAATGGAGTTTTTCTTTTTTTAAGCATAAACTGATGTATCTTCTTTTTATGGTTTCATACTTCCAGTGGCTTAAGGAATAAGGATCACGTTTAATTTGATACCTTTAGTAACTTTTTTTTATCATGGAATGAAACAAATTTTACTCTAATTTTAAATGAAGGTTGAAGGTATGGATAAATACTTCATTGTGTAATAAAAATGATATTTCAGAACACATGAATAACAAAATACTTTATTTAGTAAACGAACAATTTGTTTGTAGTACACATGAATTACAAATAAAGAATATCTCTTATACACGAATTCTTCCCAACAAAGTAAATGAAATAATACCTCACAAAAGCAGTTCCAAAGATAAACTACATCTAATAACATATACATTCATTTGAAACATCTAATTGGGACAGACTCAATAAGGTTTCAATAGATTTTTATAAGTGATTTCTTCTGTTCCAAATAAGATTATTTTCTAAAATAATAATCTTTTTTTCAAGTATTTTTATATTAGCTTTTTCTGAAAGCCGTAAGTTGAATATCCTTGGTACCAAGAATGAAAGACAGATATATCGCCTTCAAGATGTTTTTATTGCACCTATAATTTGAATAATATTTGTTTCATGTTTATGAAAATTTTTCTGGAAAACATGATTGAATACACCCATTTTTAAAAACTTTTTTTGCTGATTTGTTTCTACTTATGAACTACTCCGTTTTCCAGTGAAATAATCGAAAATTTCAAATTGACATGAAGAAAGTAACACAGGACAATAAAAAATGTGTTTCCCAAACAAGCCTACCAAAAAGACAATGTAGAATGTTCACAAATTGTAGCTGTGATTGCTCTCAGAAGAATTTATTACAACAAATTATTCATTATTACAACAGCTTCGCTCAAAGCAAAATGGATCGTTAAATTTCTTGGAGAAGACATTGTGAAAGCACTAATTGTCAGTAAAAATGTTGTGTAACATCGATCTTGAATCGAAAGTGACACACATTCGTTCGATTTTTAGGTTAAGACCGGTATGCTCATCAACTCGACTACTTGCACGTTTTGAGTGTTTATTTATGGTAACAAGCTTGCATTCAGAGTGAAAGTTATCGAAAATATTGAAGAAAATATCGGGTTTTTCGGAGAAACTGTCGAATTCGATTTTGAAACTTTTTTGACCTCGTTACAAGCGTTTATGTTTGTCAGAATAAACAAAGGAGTTTTCTAGAGAACATATCAATATTTATTATTATTAATCATTGTTGGGAAATCTAGAGTGGAGGATTGTTTTATCTTTCGATATCTAAGCACCGCGAGTGTTTTATTTTCAATTCTGCAACATAATTGAATATTAAATAAAGTGTCAGCAGTTTTGTATTACAAAGAGTACCAGGCTGAGTATATGTCGATATTGAGGATAGAAGGAACACGTTTTGAAGGTTCAAAGTACTCGAATAATCTACATTTGTATTACAGATCTTCAATCCACACTGAGATTGGGGGAATTTGATTTACCGACGATTTCTTTCAGAAAATCATGAAATTGATTCCACCACATGAAAGATTGAGTTCGTATTAATAAAAATCCCAATAGCATATGTGGTTTCCAATTTTAGGAAAATCTCATTCATACTACAATTTTATTTGTGGTGAAGTCTTGGTTTGTATCATTTCGTAGCATAAGAAATTGGTGAATTCGGTTGCCATTAGTAAAGCTTGTAACGAGGGTTTTTGAGTTTTCCTTGCATTTTGAAAATATTGTGAGTTACTCTGTGAAACAGTGGATGAGCATGGTCATTTCATTTGGTATAGAAATGATACATTAATTTTTAATTTGCTCAATATGTAACAGAATTATTATGTGTCATCCCCAATTATATTATTTGTTCATTGTTCAATTTGGAAACTGAAATGGGACAAAATCCAACGAAAACAAAATTCCGCTTATCGAAGTTGGATAAATGAACCACCCATACATGCTTTTGACTAGGTCCATTTCAACTGTAAACTGACTCCGAATTTGGGTCACAAGGCACAAGGACGTTTTTCAAATGCAGGTAGAAGATAAAAACGTTAGATCGAAACGGATGTTGAACCCTTTCGGACCATATGTACCTATACAGAAATAGGTCATATATTTGTCAATAGGTTCTTACACAGAAGAACCTTCAGAATCAGAACATTTGAAAGCCCTGTTATAAGTAAGCAAAGCTTGGTTCATCAATAGTTTTTGCCTGTATCATGTCATTGTCCTTCAACCATATCATTCCTAGAACCCATTCAATATCGAAATTCTGTTGCGATATTTCTGAACAACATGAAGTTGTCTGATAGAGAACCAAACGTTCATGGACCATATTTCAGATAATCAAGTCAAGACTTAATTGTCATAGAGATTAGCGATCTTAAACGAGTTTGCAAATCTCCAAAAGTCAACAACACCTGAGAAGATGCTCTAAATGAGTTATCTAATGTATGTTAAGTACCTGATATTGAACTGGTATCTGATTTCGCCAATTGGGTAGTAATTAGTGTGTGACCCGGTATCCCAAATCCATTTTGGATCAGCGTAATATTCCTCGCGTGATTTTGAGCGTGCCCGTCTAGATCCCACAGCTCCAAGTCAACCTCCCCGATGTCGTTCGACTCCAGGGAGTTGGAGGGGCTCATCTTGAAAACCGTGGACGAAGACGTCACTTCGGACGAAGATTCCTCGGGACTCAACCGCATCTCGTGTAGTTCTGTCCAGCTACGCATCATTTTGAGACGGTAACATGAATGAAAATTTCACACTACGAAGTCGGGCTTAACCCACTGTTGATATTTACACTAATCGGAACACGCACAGGGTTAATCCGTTTATATTGCACATATAAACACTGTAAGTTCCAAGAAAAAAACTAGTATCAACGTTCTTTCCGAACGAATGAACTCATTCCACCCCAGTTTCTGTCCTAACGCACTGTTGATATCTCCACACAATCTTTCGGATTCAAGTTCACTAAGTCAAACTGACAACCGATTTCGGGGTAATCTGTATGTAACACACGTGTAAGTACATCACCGATATATCGAACAAGTGGCACAGAATCAATAATTTATGTAAGTAGGCCCTGAAGTAATGAAAGTACCACTTTTCCTTCGATCGCTACATACACACATTCGATGTTCTATGATCACTAGCGCTGCGCGACTGTTTCGCCTGGCGGAGGGGCGACCGACTATGACGTCACAACAGGTTGTTACCTTGTTTCAGTCCCCACCACATTCCACTAGGTATACCTGGCTCCACTGTCATGGCCATCTTTATAAAGTTTATAAAATGTACTCTCGAACGCTTGGTTAGATCATATTGCAACACGATTACGATTGTTATTGTGGGGCAGATGAAGAGTGAAGAAATTGAGAATTAGAATACCAACACTCGTTGAATATTTCACTGAAATGGCGGGGCTGCATGGTTTTTATATTGAAAGATATTAATTTTGAAAATGTTCAAAAAGCTCCTTCACAACACCTTTCATGTTTTGAGTTGTATTGCAAAGACCTGGCTAATGTTCAAGAAACTTTTTTCTCTGTTAATACTGTAAATATTTTAAGTCTATAAGCATGATTGAAAGATTTAGTTATGCTATTTTCTTGTACGGAAATCAAGAATCGACTGTTGAAATTTCACTGAAAAATTATGGACAGAATACTCCGTTACTTTGTGATAGTTCATTCGAAAAAAGAACTCGAACTACCCGACAGAAATACTTCTAAATTCCCCACTTTTCAAAATTCTCAAGAAATAAGCCTACAGAAGACATTTGAACAGCTTTTTGCACAACTTGAAATACTCCAGTATGAAAATGTAGTACTTAGTACTACGAAACCTGTGTCACACTTAAACCTTAGAAGAACTAACTCCATTTACAAAGTAGAAGAAGAGTGAAAAGAAATTAGAATTGGCAACGTCTCTAAGAATTATTTGACATTTCACGGGAACCAACCCGCGTCAGTTTTAAGTTAAAAAACATAGCCAACTGGGATTCCTTATAAAAGTGAATCTACAATTCCCAGCTTATGAACTTCTACGAGAATGGATAAACTGAATGAAATTCTAACTCTCAAGCTAGACTTCAACGAAACGGGAGAGAATAAATAAACAGTTTCTCATGTAGCTCTGAAAGGAAGCCAATTGTTCAATTTTGATGCTGGTAACCGGTTTGAGAAAATGACTCCAAGTATTTTACCGATTGAAATGAATTCAGAAGAATGGTGTTCTGTACTTGATTGGCTTGCAACGTCATAAACAATAGCGATACCAATTTATGAGATATGGTCATGCCTAGGCCTGTAAAAAACTTGGAAACAAATCTGGTTCGACGTCATACAACATAATAAATCGTATATATCGAAATGTGCGAAGAGGTACGAGTAAAAGAGGGAGGCCACGATTGACAAGTGCATTCGGATTATTTTTCCATTAGATTTTACATCACCGCATGGGAAGTATCGACTGCCAATGCCAAGAACAATAGTTGAAGCTCAAGATAATGGAATCTTTGAAAGTGCATTATTTTATGACTGTAAGGCCTCGGCAACTTACGAAGTAGATCCTGTGCTCTGAAACATCTTCATGAAGAAATAACCCATTGCCAGGGGTTTGAACCTGCTTCATACTATACCATGACATGACCTCAAAAAATCAGATCCGGGCCGCGTGCAGGCCAAAAGAATCTGCTCACCACGCCCTATCAGCCCATTTGCAAAAAGCAATCAGATAATCATTTCGCTCATTCTGCTCTATTCCTCATATGTAACTTAGCTTTTACTACTGGCAGTCGAGCAGCTATCGAAGCACTGAACTCTTTTGTCGTATGTTCAAAGATTGTAAGGGAATGCACAGAAAAAATCAGGAACTGAGCAAGAAAGTAAAACAGGGTCTTTTTAGTTCTGATTTATGTTACGCAAAATATTTATTATTTTTAATGAACCTGAATGATTTCAAGATTTGTTTTGGAATATGTTCAATAATTTTTGCATCAAATACTGTAAAACTTATGGCAATGATATTTCTTCAGTAGAAACCGAGATTATTACTACAGCACACTCTTCTTTCTCACTATATTCTTCAGATAAACACATATCATCTCCGCAATGATTTCAGAGGATCATATCCGAATGAGCTTGAAAACTATGATCTCATATGTATAGATATATCATTTCAAGAGAAGAATGTCTTAATCAGTATCCCAAGCACATACTGAGTATCTCACCTCATGAGCCTATTGCTGGGAAAATGAAGATAACCTTCGTAATATGAAGCTTCTGCTTGTTCATTATGTAGCATTTTTATGATACGTTGATTACATCCTCTACAGATTAGAATGATATCAAATAGCTGTGTCATGAAGAGTCCATCATTATTTTAGGCGTATAATGTGGGTAAATACTTGATTTCAGAAAAGAGGCCTCAAATTTGTCTGTCTGTCAAGGTGGAAATAAAAATTGGTTCATTATCAATATCACAAAACTCGATCACAAAATTCAGGTTATCATAAATACTTTATATGTTTTACGTCAATCGCAGGAGGTACCAAAGTTTACAGGTGTGTCGACAAGTTGAACAATGTCCTCAATAAGATTATCTTTTCGCGAATATCGAACGGAATATTGACTTAACACTTGACACATTCTGCCTAATTAATCTCGACCAGAAATTATAGAGAAACTTTGAATGTAACTAGAAATAATTGAGGATGCACAGACTCGGCTCAATCAAGGATCAGTGAAAAAATTCAAGCCTGGAAAATACGAGGATGTATTGATATCTAGTTAGCCTAGATCAGTTCCATGCATAAGAAAAATATTGCGATACCATATCAACGAACAATAACTTATTAGAAGTGTCAGTGTAGAGTTCGACGTCAAAAAAATTAAACCAGAGTTACGCAATAAATTTAAAAAAAAAGATGTCCACCGAAATTGTAAAAATCGAAAAATTGGAGTATCAAGCCATCATCAAGTACCTGTATTTAAAAGAGTTAAGAGGTAAGCAGATTTACGAAGACATGCTTAATACCCTTGGTGATCAATGTACTTCGTATGCGACTGTGAAAAATTGGACTGCAAGCTTCAAAAGAGGTAAATTTTCCATTGAAGATGATGACCGATCTGGAAGGCCAGTTTCTGTGTCAGTCCCCGAAAATATCGATGCAATTCATGACATGATTTTATTAGACCGTCGAATTGGGCTAAAACGGATATCTGAAGCACTGAAGATTTCATACGAACGCGTTCATCATATAGTTCACGTCAATTTGGACATAAGAAAAATTTCTGCAAAATAGATACCCAAATGTTTGAATGTTGACCAAAAGCGTGCAAGGGTAGAAGCATCGCGTTCGTTCTGTGCTCGATTTGAAAACGATGTAGACTTCTTAAAACGAATTGTTACTATGGATGAGACTTAGGTACATTTATACGATCAAGAAACAAAGCAACAATCGATGGAATGGCGACACTCTGGTTCTCCAAGACCTAAGAAATTCGTGTCCAAAAATCTGCTGGAAAAGTTCTTGCTTCAGTTTTTTGGGATTGCCATGGAGTATTCATGATTGATTTTTTTGGATAAGGGTAGAACAATAACTGGAGATTACTATTCGACATTACTGACCACTCTACGGGAAAAAATTAAAGAGAAAAGACGCGGAAAGCTATCCAAAGGTGTTTTGTTTTTACAGGACAACGCCCCAGTACACAAATCTCATGTTGCCATGCAAAAAATTCGTGATTTAGGGTTAGAATTACTAGAACACCTCCCTTATTCACCAGATTTGGCAAGTTCCTACTATCATCTCTTTCCTCAACTGAAAAAAAGTTTAAAAGGTCGTAAATTTTTTTCCAACGAGGAGGTAATAAAAGCTCTGCAGAGCAAGAAGAAACATTTTTTTTTGAGAGGTCTAGAGATTTTGCAGGTTCGCTGTAATAAATGTATTCAATTGAGAGGAGAATATGTTGAGTAATAAACTATTTTGACATTGAAATTTTGTTTGGTTCTATAGTAGGCTAAGAATTTTTCAATATATCCTTGTAGATTTGTCGGGCAAAACATTTGGCTGGAATCAATTCTTTAGCATTAAAATGTATGTAGTAAGTGTGTTTCAATCGAGAAGTTCTTCAATTATTTATTTTGGCATGAGCCCTGTCACGACTGAAGCGTAGCAAATCAGTGATGATGATACATCAAAATCATCTCTCCTTCGAAACAAAATTAGTACAGGTAAACAACACAAATCAAAAGCATAATTGATCGAAGGTATTCCGGTGTGAATGCTCGTTAAATAATTCGCATTTTAATTGGCCGGCTTGAATACAAAAAAAAATCCTAAGAAACGTTCAATTCAAGGTCTCTGGAGCATTCATTAACCTTTAAAGGTTATAGAAATAATATGTTTATTCAACTCCTTGTTTTCGTTCGCACTGAAGCTCAACACGGTATCCGAAATGATACAAGGTGCGCGTGATTTACAACTGTTACAAATGTCTATTTTTCGGTTCCGGTAGCCCAAAGACTGTGGTGAATCATAACATGCAAATAATTCGATTCTAAAATTATTCAGTTTCGTTGATTCTGTAAACGTCACCACGTGGTTGATAATGAGAAATTGAAGAGTAGGTTGAGATGGGTTAGAAATTTGAATTTCGTGGAAAAATGACAAGATTGTCAATGATGGACTATGGACTCATCGTTAAGAATAGGAGATTACAGGGTGACCCATCAGTAGATGTCCAAAGCATAGCGCTAAAGTTCAAGTGACCGGGGAGGTTCCTCCTCAATCACCCGACTTCACCTCTACCGATTTTCATAGGGTTCTGTACATCTGATGAAAAATGAGACCCTTTAGCGTTACACGCATGTCGGTAACTCGGTCAGTCACAGTCATTTCTCTTTACATTCGAATCATGCAGAATGCCTATTCCGCTTATCAAAATCATCTAAACTTTGAGCTCTTTGAGCTTCTGAACAGAACTTGAAAATGAAATGGGGAAAAAATAAAACAATAAAAATTCGTACCCAAGAGGAACTATATGAGAAAGTTTGGTATCAAATTTAAGGTTTTCGAGATCGCTGAATTCAATTAAACGAAATTCGAATCGCTATCTATCATAGTTTAGATTTTCACCTGACAAATGGCATTTTTTCAAAAAAAATTAAATTTCAAATCGTCATAGCCCCCGTTTCTTTGGTCGTATCCTAATGAGATTTGCATATTAATGATCAGCATTGCCCAAAGTATCTATATAAAGTATATAATCGCTATCGAAAATCCCAACTTTTTGGGTGAAGAATGCATAAGGGGTAAAACCCCCTAAAAACACCATATTTGCCATCAACACGAATTCCCTGGAAAATCTAACAGTGTTATTCAATCGATTATGTCTTCAACCCATTCGAATCTTTCAGAATACCCAATTTGGTGATCCATATCACCCATACTTTGAGTGCTATGAGCTTCAAAACAAAACTCGAAAATGAAATATGGAAAAAATTAAAACGAAATAATTCATTAATTATGAGAGCTACATGGACGATTTTGGTAACAAAATGTAGGTTTTCGAGGTCGCTCTATTCAATAAAAGACTTTCCAGAGCCCTAACTAGCATAGTTTAGATTTTCATCTGTCAAATGGCATTTTTTCAAAAAATCGGAATTTCAAACCGTCATAGCTCCCGTTTCTTTGGTCACAACCACATGTGGCTTGTATATTGTTAATCAGCATTGTCCAAACTATCTCTTCAAACAATAAAATCGACTTCGAAAATCCCAACTTTTTGGGTCAAAAATGCATAAGGGGTAAGACCCCCTAAAAACACCATATTTGCCATCAACACGAATTCCCTGGAGAATCTAACAGTGTTATTCATTCGATAATGTCTCCAATCCATTCGAATCATTCAGAATACCCAATTTGGTGATCCATATCACCCATACTTTGAGTGCTATGAGCTTCAGAACAAAACTCGAAAATGAAATATGGAAAAAATTAAAACGAAATAATTCATTAATTATGAGAGCTACATGGACGATTTTGGTATCAAAATGTAGGTTTTCGAGGTCGCTCTATTCAATGAAAGACTTTCCAGAGCCCTAACTAGCATAGTTTAGATTTTCATCTGTCAAATGGTATTTTTTCAAAAAATCGGAATTTCAAACCGTCATAGCTCCCGTTTCTTTGGTCACAACCATATGTAGCTTGTATATTGTTAATCAGCATGGTCCAAAGTATCTCTTCAAACAATAAAATCGACTTCGAAAATCCCAACTTTTTGGGTCAAAAATGCATAAGGGGTAAGACCCCCTAAAAACACCATATTTGCCATCAACACGAATTCCCTGGAAACTCTAACAGTGTTATTAAATCGATAATGTCTTCAACCCATTCGAATCTTTCAGAATACCCAATTTGGTGATCCATATCACCCATACCTTAAGTGCTATGAGCTCGGAACAAAACTCGAAAATGAAATATGGAAAAAATTAAAACGAAATATTTCATTAGTTATGAGGGCTACATGGACGATTTTGGTATCAAAATGTAGGTTTTCGAGGTCGCTCTATTCAATGAAAGACTTTCCAGAGCCCTAACTAGCATAGTTTAGATTTTCATCTGTCAAATGGCATTTTTTCAAAAAATCGGAATTTCAAACCGTCATAGCTCCCGTTTCTTTGGTCACAACCATATGTAGCTTGTATATTGTTAATCAGCATTGTCCAAAGTATCTCTTCAAACAATAAAATCGACTTCGAAAATCCTAACTTTTTGGGTCAAAAATGCATAAGGGGTAAGACCCCCTAAAAACACCATATTTGCCATCAACACGAATTCCCTGGAAAATCTAACAGTGTTATTCCATCGATAATGTCTTCAATCCATTCGAATCTTTCAGAATACCCAATTTGGTGATCCATATCACCCATACTTTGAGTGCTATGAGCTTCAGAACAAAACTCGAAAATGAAATATGGAAAAAATTAAAACGAAATAATTCATTAATTATGAGAGCTACATGGACGATTTTGGTATCAAAATGTAGGTTTTCGAGATAGCTCTATTCAATGAAAGACTTTTCAGAGCCCTAACTAGCATAGTTTAGATTTTCATCTGTCAAATGGCATTTTTTCAAAAAATCGGAATTTAAAACCGTCATAGCTCCCGTTTCTTTGGTCACAACCATATGTAGCTTGTATATTGTTAATCAGCATTGTCCAAAGTATCTCTTCAAACAATAAAATCGACTTCGAAAATCCTAACTTTTTGGGTCAAAAATGCATAAGGGGTAAGACCCCCTAAAAACACCATATTTGCCATCAACACGAATTCCCTGGAAAATCTAACAGTGTTATTCAATCGATAATGTCTTCAACCCATTCGAATCTTTCAGAATACCCAATTTGGTGATCCATATCACCTATACTTTGAGTGCTATGAGCTCCGTAACAAAACTCGAAAATGAAATATGGAAAAAATTAAAACGAAATAATTCATTAATTATGAGAGCTACATGGACGATTTTGGTATCAAAATGTAGGTTTTCGAGGTCGCTCTATTCAATGAAAGACTTTCCAGAGCCCTTACTAGCATAGTTTAGATTTTCATCTGTCAAATGGTATTTTTTTTAAAAATCGGAATTTCAAATCGTCATAGCTCCCGTTAATTTGGTCGGATCCACATAAGGCTTTATGTGGTTAATCAGAAACACCCAAAGTATCTCTAGAGATAATAAAATCGATTTCGAAAATACCAACTTTTTTGGTTGAAAAATACATAAGGGGTAAGACCCCCTAAAAACGCTGTATTTGCCATCAATACGAATTCCCTGAAAAATCTAACAGTTATATTCAATCGGAAAGGTCTTCATTCCATTCGAATCATTCAGAATACCCATTTTGGTTATTCATATCATCCATACTTTGAGTGCTCTGATCTTCAGAACAAAACTCGAAAATGAAATATCGAAAATAAAAACATGAAAAATTCGAGTCAAAGATATATGGACAAGTTTGGTATCGAAATGTACGTTTTCGAGGTTGCTGAATTCAATAAGGAATGAGTCGAATCGCTATATGTCATTCTTCAGATTTTCACCAGCGAAATGCCATTTTTTCAAAAATCGAATTTCTAATTGTCACAGCTCCCGTCCTCGTGATCCTATACACTTATTGTTCGTATATTGTTATCAGGATTGTCCGAAGTATCTCTGAGCTTAATGAAATAATCAATTCTCAAACAAAACGAGAAAATTATTTGTAATTTATTATTAATGATTTGTAGACTAAAAGAAACCGTCCATCACGTTAAACGGTTAGTTAAACATAACAATGTTTCAATGCAACTAAAATGGTCAAAAACTTGTCAAAAACCGGACAGCAATGAACGAAGCCATAACAGCAAATATTGAAAATGATTTAAAGAGGTAACACCTCAAAATTTTACAACAAATTTGGTCCTTAACAATAGTAAAGCACCTCCCCTTTTTCAAATATTCATACCAACAGGTGTGCGTCAAAAAAACCCAGAATTATCCATCCAATGCATCCAATTACAGATGCATCGTTCAATTCTCAGGAACCTTTTCATTCCTCAAATTGAAAACCACATGGACCGAAAGATCGATGCCCTTTATGCCTCTGAGGACATTCTGAACTCAGGTGGAAGGTCTACGTTGTTTGTATGTGTAGGGAGTGGATTTCGGTGCATTCAATTGTACCGTTAGGCGAGGCCCTTTGGTCCAGGTAGCGATAGATTCTGTTAGGTAAGAATCTATCTCGAGCGAGAATGTATCACGCATAACTGTACTCTTGCGGTTGAGGCGTTTCATAACAACACTTCCATCAAGCTTAAAATACTGGTTTTGTCGGCGGAAAGTGAAGCTTCAGATTCATTCTTTTGTTCTACTTTAATGATCAAAGCGCTCTTGGAATGTTAGTCAGACTGAATTGGAAAGATGGCCCATTGAAAAGGCTATAAGTTAACATTATTTTGGTGCATTGCAAAAGGTCGTGATATTCAACTATTTTCGAAGATATTTGGCGAGGTCCTTGTTGCGCTCACACTGTATGACTACCGGTCGTAAAGTTCAAAACTAAATCGTTATTTTTTCCGTATTCCCCCAACCATACAAAATTTCCGGTGGTAGTGGAGCGTGTCTAGAACAAATTGCTTCTACGGCCTTGCCAAAATCTGCAAGAGATTTCTGGACACTTCCTGCTCATAATTTAATATCTTGCAGGATTTGTACGACTCCTATTATGGTGCTATTTCGTGCGGTGGCTAGGCCGGCTCTTTCTCCTCGAAAAGCCACAAATTGTTACTAGTCGGGCTTCCAATTGTGCTATTAAACAAATGGAGGTCGAATATAATTCTTGTCATTATAGGTCTGCCGAAAATTTATCTGTTTTCAGCCATATACTCGAGGTCGACTAATTTTTGATTGCCAGCACATTTTTTCGTATGGATTTTTTCGTTAGCTGTGAATTTCCACAGCTGTATCATTGTATTCTTCCATTATATTTATTACATTTGTAACTTCATGTATTTCGGTAATAAATGAATAAACAAATAATTACTAATTAATAATTATTATCAATTAATAATATTACAGAGTTCTCCATACTGAAACTTGATTCACCGTCTTGAAATTGCCGATACCATTTAGCCACTGCATCGGAGATGTCTCACCTAAGGCGTTTGAACAAAATACCATAGTTCAATGTTATATTTTGAAACGTACGAGGAACCCACTCTCACTAAATTTAGCAAGGTGATAAGTCCCGAATAATATCGTCATTGTTCGAATATTTCAAGGATCTCAGGGACTCATCGATCATGAGATGTCGATATGGGTATAGGCTATAGACGAAATACCGTGGCAGTCACGAGTGAAGAGTTGTACGATGATTCTTGCTTTTATTCTAATCGATATGGCCTCTAAATGTTCTGAAAATCATTCTCTATCGACGGCTTCAGCAGGAATTTGAAAGGACGCATTATGTTTTTCGTTGAAATCAATATAGAACGGGTTATATCACTTAAACAATGGGGCTAAGACTTTTTGACTGTTTTTGTTCACCACTGCCTCATTCCTGCTTAACTATGGTTACAAAAAAATGTGCACAACTCAGTATACAGGGTAGCCCACATATTTTGCAATGTTCTGCAGATTCTGGGATATTTTAGGTGCACCAAGTCGAGCTCGAAGCGAAAGAAGGTTACTCGTGTGCTCGTATACTTCACAGGCTCGACTCGGAATCAGTCTCAACTTTTATTTTCAACTTGTTAGTTCAGTCTCGCTCTGGTGAAGCGCAGCGCCCCTGAAGCCCAGCGGACGTGACGTCACAACGCCATGACACTTGAAATTCATAGCTCTCCGTTGAAGTGAGGAAGGAAATCGAGCTGGCCGGGGAAGATGTGATCTCGCAAGCAGAACACTTAATTAAAATATTCCGACTTATGGATAATGAGGAGTCGTGAGAAATAAATCAGTGCAGGTTGCTGAGAGATATAGGAGAGTCTCGAACTTCAACTTCACGCGAGTGCAGTATGCAATTTCACTCGACGACGTTAAATGATAGCGACGAGCTGTCAGCTCGTAAATTTTCGAATTGCCTTGAAGCTGATGAGTTTCTGGTGTTGGAAGTAATTTCATAAAATCTATTTCGCTGATCGTCTTCAATTAAGAAAATATTCCAATTCGGAAATTCTTAGCACAGCTCCAAATTATAAAATAACGTACCTACCTGTATCAAATTTAGAATTTTTGAAATTTCCTTTATCCGAGTATTTACTATATTACCATTTGAAGAGGATGCTATCTCAATACTTGTAATTGTAATTAGGAGTGTTCTTGAGTTTCTTGTTATGAATCATTAATGATTTCCTTTGAATATCTTTCAGCGTTGAGAGCTTCATTACATGATCCTTCGTGAAGCTCTTGTAAAGTATGGATGCTATCAAATCATGAAATGCTATCATGACAGTGTCGATAAAAACCTATCAGAAAATCGTCAATGTCAAGCGAATATCAATTACCAACAATCTTTATTGTACTTGTTCATGAGATTAGGTATCCAGCAGACTGTGACAATCGAAATTTGGCAATCTTTTTATATCTGATCTTGAAATTATGGATAATGTTTTCCTCAAGAACATAAATATACTTAATAACCATTATAAGAACATGAATGCATGTGCTTAATAAGAACATAAATTTGGCAATATTAACCTCATAGATAATTCCACCAATATTTTTAATGATCAATTCAAGAATATAAATACATGTGAAGATGCAGAATTTATTAGACCGACTACAAAGAGTACTTGGGAATGGAAAATATGAGTCATACGCTGGAAAGTTGTATAAAAGGAGTCTTCATTTACATTTGCGAAGGTTGGCTATTCAATTTCATACAGCAGTTTTTCACACCTTCTTAATTGATGATAGAGTATATTAAAACGGTATTAATATATCGTTAAGTGGTGGTCAATAGCTCCTGAAACCATATGAGTAAAATATGTTAATCAATATCTCTAAATGATTTTTTGTAAGACAAAAGAAGATTGTTTTCTATAACAGTTTCCTTACGTACAAAAAATTTAAGTCGCATTCTCCAAAAGGAATTAAGTGAATGTAATCGAAAGAAATACCCTGAGAATTCTTTCGACCACATAAAACAATCACAATTACGAAGATTTGTTTGCTCATGGATTGAATATTACATAAATGTTTTCCCCGACCTATCCGATGTTTTCTGAGTTACGTAGTAGCAATTTGTTGCTAGAAATAGTACTTAAACAAGGGTATTAATATGCAGGTGACTCGAGTGGTAAACAACATTTCTGGATTGTTTTCAACGACTAGAGTTGGTTGAAAAATAAAAATAGCTCCTCGGTTTATTATGAAACACATCTTTGTGATTATTAATATTTGTGAGAGAAGTTACTGTAAACATGGTTGATATCCTTCAGCTGGAAATAAAGCTAGGATGATTTGTCCTGCCATATGATAAACATGGCTTCATAAAGGTCTCTTTTCATTCAAGACATTGGCTGAAAATGGACTCGAGATCAATCTATAGTCATCGTCATACTCTTGAAAAATAATCCATGAGAAACCAGCCTTTTTATATTTGAAAACTAAGCTGACATAAACATGGGAAAGTCTTAGTCCAATCTTATCGATATTTCAAAGTCACTATAAAAAAGGATATTAAGCCACTCAACCCATAAACGATTCGGTGCATTCAAAGACTCCATTATTCCACTACCATCTGAAGAAAATAAATTTAAACCCACTACACCCTTCAGGAAATCACCAGATGTTGGGGGTTGGTTAGGTAGTAGAGTTCTTCGAATCAGGAAACCACTAAGCAGAACCTGCCCCAAAGAACAGTTACCGTAACCATTCCACAGGTTCATCGTCCCCAGAAGTCCACCTTGTAGGGTTGATTAACCCCGCTATCGAACCTGTAGATTGTGATGGTCAGGATGGTCGGACCTTCCTTATGGTTGTTTTCGTTATTCAACACACTCTTGGTATCGTTTTCAGTTCATGTCTTTAACTGGAGCGTGAAGAATCGGTATGGCATGCGTGATTGCCATATGGATTTATTAATATTGATGAACTTTTTTAGTTTATGCAGTAATGGCCCATTTTCATTCGCTTTTTTCTGGAGAAAACTGGAATAAATCTCGATTTGGTATTCGATCTAAAGCTGTCAAAATAAATGACGAAAGCTGTGAAGGAAATCATCCATGGTCCCAGATATAAAATTACAGAAATATTGGGATTTTTTTGGTCAATAAAACGCTAGCATTTTCAGAAGGTTATAGATAAGCAATCTGGACAAAATTTTGAGTGAAGCTTGAATACGTCATCCTCCTTCTGAATGCATAATTTCATCTCGATCCAATCTGTAGTTTTGAAATTATCAGGAAAAGTAGTATCTGCAGTATCTAGAACCGAACCTTTCCTAATTTCAAGTCTATCCATTCGATAGTTATCGTGTTAACGGACGGACAGAATTGAATTGAAACCTAAGTCGATTGAGACCAAATGACGAGAGGACATAGCCCTAGTAGGACGATCGCTCAAAAACGAATTGGCCACCTGGCCGAAGTACCCACACTCCGAATTGCATGCTTCATTACCCAAAAGGAAGTACTGCCAGCTTGTTTATACCCTTACTGGGTCAAAAGGCCTTCGTGTCCGAAACAGCAACAACGCATAACGATTTACTTCGGCTTGCACCTGAAATAACTGGGCTCCAAGTAAGTGCATTGATACTTGCGGTTGCTGAGGATATTGGCCCAGGTCAAGGAATATTTCGCCATGACCGGGTTTAATGGGGTTGCCCACCATACGTGTGCGAGTACAACGAACGTACGCAAGTGACCGTAAACCGAGCTCCTCTTTGTTTATGGTTTCAGTTGCTGTTTTGTCGGTCTCTTTCAGTTGGGAGAATGAAATCGTCATCCTACACAGCATTCTTTTTGGTTTCTATATTAAACTCTCAATTCAGTGAATGTATTTTCTTCTGATCATCAATGGTAGAATGATGAGGTCCTTCTAAATGTAGTTAAAACTCGGCACAAGGTTACACCAAAGAGTAGGTTATAATGCTCGTAATATCAGTTTATGTGTACAATGACAGTTTTGAAATATTTCGAACTTTATACCTTCAGAATCAATTCCAACCACAGTATTTTTCCGTTTCATGAAGAAATTACAGGGCGACAGTGTAAAAATGCTTTCAAAACAACTATTCATTTCATTGGCTTCAATGAGCTATCAAGTTCGAAGTTAAAAAAGCAGGGTCAAGTGCGGAAAGAACTCGCGGGAAAGAGGGTCCCGTACAATCATTATGTCTGGCAGGAATTTTTTTCCTTCTATACTCCATTCACAATTATAAAATCACAACTCTGGCCTTGAAAATTTGACACATTCCACTCTGTATCGAAGTTATGACGTTTTTCAAAATATTTTTATGTTCCAAGTCAACACTATGTTGCCCTCTCTACATTCTTAGCGTATTTCTCAGAATGTTCATTTCATTTTGGAGAACACAACAGAAAATTGTGAACAATATTCTACATATAAAGGAATTTTTGGATTAATGATTGCAAAGATTTATCGATGTGCCTTGTTCTCATCATGATATTGTATGTGATATGATTGTGAGGGTGCATAACATTTCTATTTCTAATATTTCTTCATTTTAAATAAATAACAGTTTTATTCATTCATCACAAAGAAAATAAACATAATAACTAAATTAACGAATTTGTTTACAGAGAAGCTAATAATTTCAATTCACTAGTAATTGAGTTTTGGTTATGAATTAATAAGCAAGAATGTCAATTCCTGAAAGCTTTATAGATATACATTTCATTTATTTGATCTTATGAACGAGGAGTAAAATATTCTGACTGTAAAGTAATTTATTAGTTTGAAAAATATTCATACATTACTACCACAGTAGGTTTGTACAAATAAAATGGAATAGGTCCAACATATGCTTCACATTTATCATTCACATGTTCTAGAATAAGACACAAACTCCTGGAATATGGAAAAAACCGATGTATTCTGGTTCAATATAGCCTATTTCTACTTTCGGCAAAGGATTGATAGGAATGAAAGCTCCAGTGACACATTTCAATTCATCGGAATCTTAATTCACCTACCATTGAATGCAATATAGTCATATTTCTTCTTTTTTTAGCTTTTTCGACGTGTTTTTTTCTGAAACGTGAAAACGATCAACAATAATCATTTAGAGACCGATGATGGCCATCCAGAACCCGTTTACTCACAAAAACCGTGCAATTTCATTCTGCAAGTTCTTTCCTCATAATTCTTCGAAAATCCTACCTGAACCATATTTTCCGGTCGCTTTCGTTAGAAGATCGTATAAGGAAGCCTTTTTTGTCCATTTACACATTCCAAATAAATTTTGAGCACCAAAAACGATATACCGAAACTAATCAAACTTCTGGGGGACCGGAATTTCGTTAGAAATCTTTCTAAACGGCCAGATAACTAGAAAAACTTCGTTATCAAGTGTAAAAAGGTCGATTAGTACTTACTTTCGCTTTATTTATGCTTATAAATCGATTTTTGGTCCAATTCAAATTTGCCGTTCGTACTCACGCCAAAAGTCGTGAAAGGAAAAAATGACATTTGCACGAAAATTCTCATATCGACGGGAAACTTCTTCTGAAAGACGAAGAACGGAAGAAGAGGCGATTTCCTATCGATATTTCGCCCCAAAATCGCCGATCGATTCGAACTAACAAATTGTGGAATATCTTTGAAACTTTTACTTTGATGTAAACAGAGAAACTGGCAACGTCGTTTTCTCATTAACGATATTTTCTGTACGAGCATAGACTTTTCATCAGGTGCACCAACTCCTGAAAACGAAACCATGACCTTCTATGTGAATAAAAGTGAATGGAGTATACATTCATGAGTCTATTCAAAATGTTCTTGTAGTCTACTCAATGAGAGCTTTCTTATGATACAACTTTTTGCTATTGGCCAATCAGTGGTGGATCTAAAGGTGTCTCTTGTTGGAGAGAGTTCGAATTATCAATCGTTCTGTATTTTCTGTAACTATTTGGAGTGATGGGTCAATTTTCATACCCTTAATGAACAATTCTGAATATTTTGGTTCAAGTTGAAGCCTCACTCACGTTGTAACCATTGCAGATAATTCCAACTTCTGAAGAACTTTTCCCAAGGTTTTCTGTTTTATAATCTTCAACGAATATCCTGCTGAGAAGACCTGAGTGTATGGTAGAAAATTAACGTGATATTTTCCCATGATGGTTCAATTGCCACAGAGCGGAAAGTTTTAGGGCAGATCTCGATGCAACGCACTGTTGCTGACCTATCAGCCATCTACTCCATCCTCGTAAATTCCCACTTGCTCCATTGTGGAATTTGAGAGTCCGTTGGTGAATAATCGGAAAATACATCGAATATATTCCTGGAATTAACTGCATACCTCTCGACCGGATCGTGAACACGATCACGTTGCGACGGCAACGTCGCAGATCGTGAGGAGAGGCGGCAACGCCGGAATAGTATAGGCAGCGAAGCGTCTCTTGACATGGTCTCAGAACTGGTTTAGTAAATTAGAACCATCTCTGACCACTTCTACTCTCTCGCGATGTCCTGATCTTGTTTCTATCTTTAACAGCGGATTATTGCATGACTTTTCAGATGGGTTATGTGGAGCTGCGTTTTTCCAGATTGTGCATCGGCCGCAGGCTACTCGATGCTCGAGTAGCAGAAAAAAAAGTTGGAATTTCTCATTTGGCGCTGACGCTGATAGAATGGTCACACAGTATCGCAAGATTTCGATATAAAACGATGAGAATTGTGAAACAAAAATTGTCGGAAAATATTCATGCTGATGCCCACTTCCATTATTCGTTTTCCTCCATTTCATCTAACACTTTCAATTGAACTAAGACCAAAAGCAGTAAGGGAGTAGGGAAGAGCCAAAGGATCTTCGAAACATTGAGGAGTCGCAGAGATCAAGAGATCAGATTAAAAGATCAGTTCCACACCTTCCAAATTATACCATTCCTGCAGATGAATGGTACGAGAACTTCTTATACTGCACGGCATCTACTAAACATTGTTTCTGGGACCTGCAATGTCCTAATGCTTAGATTCAGTTGGAATAAGTTAAAATAACATATTCATCATACAGCATTGAAGACGAAATAACGTTTTTATAGAACCATCTAAAGCCATCTCCGGCATCTATTTCCAATTTGTGGTACAACACTCTCAATTGTAATTCAGTTCAAAACCATGAACTATTTCATCTGGTTGTTTTTTCGTATACCACGATATGTTACTTGGTCTCTAAATTGGTATCTGTGATGGTATCACGTCAGCTTTTTCATCATGTATCGTGATGGAGAACCAATTTTGTATCATCTACCTGTCCATTCCACATTGTCCCCTTGGGTATGGATGGGAAAAATGGATTGATTAACAATCATTTCACGGTTCTAGGAACATTCTCATTTCGACTTGAAGGTTGGTGAATTGTTGTATTCAAACCGAGTGAATGACCATTTTTTTTCTCGGTTATTTAAAGGTCGTTTACCTGTTTATGAGAATTCAAAGGTGAGGTCATTCTATAAGGGAAAGAACGAAGGGGGAAATATCAAGAGGTACCATTTTGCCGTCAACTATACTCTGTTCAAATGTAAGAAGGATCAATAATAACATGTTTGGCGCAGCGGAAGGAGGGCCTTCGTATAGTTACTTTCCGTCCAGAGTCGAATCGAGGAGATTTCACACAATCGTTCAGTTTTAACTGAACTTGAATTCTATTATTTTCAATAATTTATAGAACGTTGTTTTTTTGAAATTCGGCAAAATGTCGTCATCATTCACGATTTCTAGAACTTTAGAAATCGTTGGGATTTCATTCCGAAAAAAAAACCGTGGACAATTCTTCTGATAAGGTTCATATCGAAATCGTCAACCGAATCGATTATTTTCAACTACTGGGCTCTCCTCTTAGGTGGCGTCAATATTTTAGTCTCTTTATATTCTCTGAGAATTCTGAAAACAACTGAATCACTCACCCCTGAGGATTTTGAAACAATTCCTACTAAGTCTCTTTTCGATAAATCAGGATGTTCTTCCAATTCTTTTCGAAAAATGTTCAAAATTATCTTTTTCTCTTCAGCAGAGAAATGCGACCTTTTGGACCTTTTTCGTGGTGGTCCCCACATATCACCCTCAGATGCAGTATCCGTTTCCGAATTCGACATTGTTCTATAAACACTATCACTCTCACTTTGTCAAAAGATTTTCCAACACAATACACTTTTCACAACAAAATCAATAAACACTTTGAACAGCTAGACTTTCACAGTAGCTCTAGGTATTTTAACTGGTCTTGTCAATTGAAAACTTCGATATTTATGCAAATCAAGATGGCTTTAATCCATTAAGGGAAAGGACCATAACCTGGTGTTTCCCGAAATAACCTTGTCGGAATCTTGAGCAGCCGACAAAGTTTCGTACAAAATAATATAAAATTATGGACCGAAACTAAATATACAGAGTAGTATTTCGGATATTACAAGTAAATGACCATTATAAATTTGAACAGAGATCTTTTACGAGTCTTGTCAATTAAAACTTCGATATTTATGCAAATCAAGATGGCTTTCACCCATTAGGGAAAAGGACCCAAATCTGGTGTTTCCCAGAATTACTTTGTCGGAATCTTGCAAGATTCCGACCCAAATCTCTAAAACTCTGGTGTTTCCTGGAATTACCTTGCCGCAATCTCGAGCATCCGAAAAAGAAATTATTTAGTAGATAATAATATGAAAACAAAACAAAATAAAAAATAGGGTACGTCGGATATAAAATGTTTATGACAGTTGCAAATTATAACATAACACTAGTATTTCTGAGGAAAAAAATTCTAATGTGGGAATTGCTGACTCAAATTATTGAATCATTTCTATCCAATACCATCCACAGTCCGAGTACGATCCTGGCAGTCTCTTAGGGCGGTCGAAGAGAGCGTTGTTATCACCGTTTGACCAATTGTGCGCAAACCAGAAGATTCTGTTTGTTTACAAAGCTCCTTCTTATATTTGAACGGACTCTAGAAACTTTGGAGGCTTCTACGGTTATTTTTGAATGAGAAATTGTTTGTACTATTCCATTTTGACAAATGAATTGCTTTAAAAAAGTCTTTGCTTTCCGATTTCGCTTGGCCAACAAATATACTCTGCAAAACATAGTGCACAACCTTGAATTGTGGCCCCTTATAAACCGCACAGTCTGGAGAATAAATCACATCAATAAATCAACAGTACTGAAGATATAACATCCAACTGTCAACGTGACACGTCTGGCTGAAACACAGCTAGCAGAGCCCCAACATGCCTAATTGCTGTTGTAATTAATTAATCGGGTCTGTAGGTAGACTCGCCCGCTCTATCGCTCGCGAGTCGGATCGAAACGAATTTATTTCCATTCGTGATCAACAAGGCAAATCCACTCGATTCCATTTCGTTTTTATTCCACGACGAAAGACGGGAAGCTAGCTGGAAAATTTCACGAAGCATGCTCTAGTGAACTGGACGGCCAGGCTTCGGTGATCATGTGAAGGTGCAGAAGAGTCAAGGCCAAATGCAATTGAAGTTCTTGTTCGCCGCCGCTTCCTCTCAACGGTCCCCCCCTGCGTCTTTCCACGCTATTTTAAACCCATTCCCTCACGTAATAACGCCAGAATCTAGTTATATAATGTCTTACATTTTGTTTATGCGTTGGGAACCAGAGGATGTAATTATTGGAAGTTTCTATGGGTGAGGGCACTGTTCTCTTATGGTTTAACGAAGATGAACACAAAACGATATCGCGGCTGAACGCAATTGAGATCTAGTACAAAACCTTCTGTTTATCTATATATATAAAACAAAGTTGTTGGTTACACCATTTATAACTCGAGATCGGATGGACTGTTTGTTATTAAACTTCATTTATGGATTCGTCTACGGCCTGGTTATTATAAAATGCATTGAAACTCTGACAAATTCGATGAAAAATTTGTTTATGTAGGAAATGCTTTTCCTCCTTTTGAATAAGGCCACAAGGTGTCGCTACGATTAATGGCTCTTATCTAGACACTGTAGCGTAATATACTGTGTAATTTGCATAGAACATAGAAAATGGATGAACCAACTATAACTCTTGCCATTTGAAGAAGTCTTGTAGAATAAACCAGCTGCTACATGCAGCTACATAAAAAAAGGCAAACCAAACTCTTTCACACCACCATCCAATTAACCATAGGGCAGAGGCAGATTTATTCCATGTATAAAATACGAGCCAACAGAAGGCTGAACAAGCCAGCCTCATATATTCAGACAACTTTACTTTCTCGACAACCTCCACAGTAGTACCAACTTGGCGGGACAACTCTAAAAAGGTACCACAATTGGTAGGCAAAGACATATACATACAATAGTTGATCTCGACATTGACATTCTTTCGGTGAGCCAGACGAAGTCCTACCTACTCAAACAACTGAATTAGCGGTGAAAGTATGTTATTCTTGTGCAGACGCATTAGTGTTTCTCGTCTCATGAAATTGATGAGCATTGTTAGAGTTCAAGAAGATGAGACGTCGAATATGACAGTGATGATTAATATTTTCGCTAGAAAATATCATTATCTTCAAACGTTTCGAAGATAAATGTTATTTGGCGAAATTTGAGGATGATGACGAATAGGTAAAATGAAGCACCGGGGAGCAGTTTGAGATAGACTTAAATCTTAGATAATACGTCTCAGAAAGTCAAAAAAGTAGAAATTTGCTATCAATCAGTGAACCTATGAATCTTATGCTCTCAGAGATAGATCAGTCCCTATGGTTTAGGTAGCATCTCAAATGAGGAGATTCAAAGATCTCTCAAGGAAAATATAGTTAGTGTTCCAATTTGGACACCGTGTGTCACTCTGTACACTCCTTCGTACTCGTCTTTTACTGATTATTACGAAATATTATCAAGAAGAAACATAATTAATTTAATACTAAAAATTATCCTTATTCTTTACAATTTCTCGAATGAATTATCCTTTTATCTTCGCAGTTCATTTATTCCTCCATCTAAGGAACATTTCATTCTAATCATTGTTCATTATAGAGAAATAGCAAAGATCAAGGCCTACTTCATTCATTAAAATCGAGATTTGCCCATTCATTAGTAACACGTTGCTCCTGAAAAAATTCAAGGATTTATTATTTATATCCTCTCTATTATCCACTTCCGTTCGACTCCTATTCTCAACGAGTATCGCCCTCTCTGGTAAAAGCTTCAAACCGTTCGCTACAAGGTTGTTGATATACGAGACGATCTGGAGGAGACAAGGCTTTCTGTGCCGAGAAAGAATGTTGATGAATAAACAAACGAATCGTCTTCACTGCGAGTCAAGGATTTTTTTTAATGGTCGTGCTATCCCAGTTTTATGCATAGGAGGTGCTGAGAGCAGCTTTATTGGAAAAAATTAGATACATTCTACGAGGAAATTTGGCTTTATATTCCTGAGCTTAGTCTACTTTCTGGAATATGTACTTGAAGAGAGGATTTTGCAGTAACCCAAGAATTAACCTCTATATCGATGCAAACGAAGTGTCGTGCAATTCTACCGTTCACTCTATGAAAATTCAAAGCACACTGCAACAGTATGAGATGCAAGGCTTGTCTTCGTACACAACTGGCATTCAAACAATTGAATGTCGTATCTGAGCGGATGTTTTAGCGCAGAAGGCAGTCGAAGTTGGAAATCTTCGTATCGATATACCTATATTTCGCTGAATACTCAAACCAAGACTGGAGCTACGAACTACTTTGTAAACAGTCTTGATATACATAATAATCAACAACAGACCTCTAACTCAAGTCAGCCGACCTGTTTTTTGATTGAGACTGAATCACAATGCAACCCAATCCAGCTACCCAAAAAGTCGATACCTACAAATTCAACACAGTCATAAAAGGAAGAACTCATCAGTCAAACATTCGCGTAGGAGCCAGAGAATGAAAGGTAAGTTATGCATTTATTCATCAGCATCTACCTACAAATATCAACCCATTGAAATATAATCAGTCCCTTGAAAGGTTGTTGAGATTTTCGGACCATGCCTCATCAGGCACGTCAGCAATATATTTTGGTACACTCCCACGTGGGTTCTCGCGAATAACAGTGGAATGAAAAGAAAAGGAATGGTATCTTTCAAAATTTGAATTATGACAAGATCTAAATTACTGATCTCCATTGTGAAATTGAGCTGGACTACGTTTTCTGTAAATCAAAGGTACCATTTCGTTACCTTTTGACTCACCACGTACTTACAAGTGTTAAAAAAGACAGGGGCCAGTAGGATATTGACTTTTCAAAGTAGGACTCAGCTTAAATAAGTAACAGTTGAAGTCCAGAAGCGCTGAGCGTTTTTATAAGTAACTAGCTGGCCCGGCGAACTTTGTTTCGCCTAAATGATACCTACTTACGGTGGATTTCACAAATCGTAATCACCAGTGATCAGAGATCAACGGCTTGGTTAGCGACACCTATTGCCCTTATTCAAAAGAAGGAAAAGCATTTCCTACATAAACAAATTTTTCATCGAATTTTTCAGAGTTTTAATGTGTTTTATAATAACCAGGCCGTAGACGAATCCATAAATGAAGTTTCATAACAAACAGTCCATCTGATCTCGAGTTATAAATGGTGTAACCAACAACTTTGTTTTATATATATAGATTAACTGTATTCGTGGATCATCCTGTCTTTTGCTAATCACACCTCGTACCTATGTTGTCTCTGATTCACACAGGAATTTTGATTGGTAAGTCTTTTACCTCATCTCAAAAGTGCAACAGTCCGAGCGAAGCCCATCTCAAACAGTCAAAACAAACAGAATCTCTTCGATTCCGTTACGCACACAAGAGATTCGTTAAAAAGATGGACGTACCGTCCGTCTCGTATAAATCACATGAAGTCAAACGTGCAAAGACAATTGACGTGGACTGTATTTCAAAGATATACCGACGTCTGCTGGCGTGGCAGAATTCCAAGCAAACTTGCTGCCTGCATTATTGTCGCGAAAACGTTTACAATTCGATTTTAATGAGAAAAAGGCGAAAACAAACGCTCCAACATGTGTCGGTATGACTTCCGAAGTTATTTTGATACAAGGTCGAGCAAGATGGAACGGAGGTTATACTGAAGTTTGCCAAAAGTTGGTCTAGATATTGGACAGCCTTGAACTTGCTAATCGGTGCTTTCAGAGTTAAGAACTAACTGTATGATGATGGACCGACAGGGATACTTCAATACCACTTTGAAGGATGATTCAACATCCAAGAATATGCTATCAGAAGATGTCATTACAATACAGCTATTCAAAGGAATAATCAAGAATACATGTTTCTAATGAGAATATTTGGCGCATTCGCCATTTCGCAACGTGCTGAAATTGCTATTTTTGGACCAGTTTCAGGTTCTTTTCATCGAATTTTCGACATTACACTTTGAAATTACAAATTCGTATCCCCTTTATCCTGAAAAAACCTTCAATTTTTCCACGCATCTGTCAATGACTCCTCAAAACAAAACAAGCGATTTTTTATTGGAAATAGACACCGCGGAGGTCAAATCAATTTGTAAATGTCGGTCTCAATGCTATTCTTTCCATGAATAATTGTTTTTCATAGGTCGACAACGTTCTGCAAGTATCTGTGACCTTAGATAGGCCTGATGCGATCGAGGATTCCTCGGGTGAAATATTAACTGCGAATAATGGCATACCAAAACATTGCATATGACATCGACTGAGAGTTATTGACATTCAACTGATAAGTTGATAATTGAAAAATTGAACGAACTCTCAGTTTCGGAGAAATTTCAATTCGGAATCGAATTCATATCAAGAGAATAACATGAAGCCTTGAATTCGATAGATATTCTGATTTTTCATTACGTTTTATAAAAACGAACAGTTTTTCTTAACTTTGAAAGGTTAGTCTTCATCGTTTGCCAACTGATTCAACGCAACCAATTGATTCGGTGCTTATACCATCAATACACACAACCAAACTTATATGGAATCACCCTGTTATTTGGAAAAAACGAATTTTAATCAAAAAAAAGTCGCTGAAAAGTGCAGAGCCGTTTTCCCAAAACAAGTTTATTACAAAAATAATATAAATTATTGAAAGATTATTTTTATAATAGAACAGTAAATCAAAAGTGTAAATTTCTCTGAAAATAATTTTTATGTAACTGAGAATTGAACAACAAATAAAACGATTTTAACAAATCAATAATCAGTATTACCACCCTTGGCATTGATACAAGCTTGAATTCGACGAGGCATGCTTTCTATTAAGTTGTTAATTTCTTCTTCTGCAACATTTGTCCATTCCTCTAAAGCCGCTTGTATAAGTTGCTCTGCGTTACCAGGATTATTTTGACGAGCTCTAATTTTTCTTTTGATCCTATCCTACAAGTGCTCGATAGGATTAAGGTCCGGTGAACAAGAAGGCCACTCTAAAACAGTCACACCTTCTGTTTAGAAAAAATTTTTTGCAACTCTGCTGGTATGTGAAGGTGCATTATCCTGCCTAAATAGGAAATAATCTCCAAAAGCACCTCGCCAGAGCCTCACTACAGGTTGTAGCACTAGATCAACATACCTAGGTCCTGTCAGAGATTGTCTAATGGGAATTAAATAAGTTTTCTCACCAAACATAATTCCGCCCCAAAACATTACAGTACCTCCTTTGTATTTAGGGATCGGTCTTGCAGCTTGGAGCCTAGCTTGCCTCCCTCTACCTCTTAAAATGCGAACACGCCGGTCGTCTGATCGTAGGCCAATACTGGTCTCATCCAAAAATAAGACATTTTTCCAATATTCAATAGTCCAATTTTCATGCTCTAAACACCAATTAAAACGGTCAACTTTATTTTGCCTTGATAGTTCTGGAACTCTTAACGCTCTTCTCTTGAATAATTCCCGAGCGCGAAGTCTTTTTCTTATAGTTTCGACAGAAACACTAACACCTGTAGCTTGCAAAAATTGCCTTTGAAGCTCTGAATGAGATACTGCTGGATTTCTTCTTGCTGTATGCTGAAAAGCTATCCTGCCTTTCTGTAGTTACTCTTCCACGACTTCTTCTCGGCCTATTCTTTAGGGTTCCTAACTCCAGAAACCTTGCATAGGTTTTTGAAACAACCCCTTGTGTAACCCCACCGTTCTTGCAATCTGTCTTTGTGACATACCTTGTTCTGCCATAGTAATAATTCTTCCTCTCTGGACTTCCGATAAACCAACATAAGGCATTCTTTTTAAAACTTCGCAAAAAAACGAAATATTTCACTGCGACGTTCGAACGAAATGGTAAAATCGACACTGCAAAGCCAAATCTTATCAAGTGCTTATGAACCTAACTGTTTTTGTGAGTAAACACATGCTCTTTTCATTTGCTTCTAACGAAAAAGATATCAAAATAATATTTCATCTTAATACTGGGTGATTCCATATAAGTTTGGTTGTGCGTATTTTAAATCTTTATCATCCAATCATACAAAAATATAAAGATTTCCAATGGTGTTTACCCATTTTGCCTCCTTTCCTAATATCACAACATTTTCTCGAGAATAATTTGAAATTGCCCGATAGTAATATTTCTGTTTTCGAGTCAAGAACAAAACAACACCTGAGAAATAGCTACAATGTCCCGAACCGACTCCATAAATAATCCGTTTCAAAGTGCGAGATCAAATAGACCGTTCAGAATAAATCAGCATTTTCCCCACTGACTCGCTAAATCGACCCAAAATTATATTCCCGTTTAATGGTTTTTCAACGTCGAAGCACTCTACGGTGAAACCTCAAACAGCTCGTAACTTATCTGAACCAAAATTATTTATCTATAACTGCCAATTAAATGGGTCCATAAGTCAAAGGATTCCGAGGAATTCTATTAAAAACAGAACTCGTTGCAGTTTTTTATTTTTAACCGACTCTGCATTTTTGCTTTGGTCCTCCTGCCAAATCTTCTTGTTTGCATATATTCCGGGTGATTTTTCATTAACCCGACATAATTCTACCATTTTGAGGCGCATGCTAACCAATAATCATCTCTTTTGTTATTGAAATGTGAAAGTGAAAGCGATTCTCTCGTCAAAACGGTTCTAACAATTGTTCAAAGCTCTAAACAACTCATGATCCTTCAATTCACTGGTAACAGAAGTGCAAAGTTTATAAAACAGCTGTTATAATCCATCAAACGCAAATCCCAATGATATCTATCATCTCATGATTATTTTCGGGAGTAACGAAGAATTATCACCAAGATGACCTCGAAGACTTATAAGTCTTCGACGGATATATCCCGTCAAATTATTCAACTTCATGTGCGGCAATGTCAGGAATGACAAGCGAGATTCTATATCACCATATAAATTGTGATCTTAATGGTTCTTTGTAACCTGAGACCTCTTCGCGGTAGTATTTTAAACAACTTTTTTAACACATTAATCACATCGCCTTCGTATGATCCTGCAGATATACAAGCCCATGTGGACGGTATGAATCAGAACTCAACTGAGTCTATTTAGTCCAGAAGGTTCATTAAGTCTTTTCAAGGTGCGTGTATTGCCCTTCCTGCTGAGGAGATTCAACCTGCTATCTTTAGGTGCCTATGATAATACCCTACACGCTCCCATATGCAGTGCTGCTCATAACAGAGGAGTAGAAACCTCCACTAAATAGTAGTGAGCAGCAATGTAAAAGGACGAAACCTCACTGCCTATCTTGGAGTGTCTGAAGTGACTGTGCGGACTTGCAAAGGCAAGGGAAGCTTGGTCATAGACGACCTCCTGGAAAGGTTTACAGCTAATGGCTTTAATTTTCAGGCTCATGCTGATGCTCTAGTGATAAAACCATTAAAGATGAACATGAAGGTACGATAAGGTGCGAAGGCTAAGTGTGAATCCCTCAAAGAACACTTTTATTCCATTCACTAGAAGGAACCTTAATCTCAGAGCACCATCATAAAATGGTCAAATTCTGGATGCTTCATAACTGGCCTGACTTCCTCATGGGTGTCAGGACACTTTTGGCATTGGGGGTACTGAGAAGGCTGATGCACGGAAAGTGCATCAAATGTAAAACCTGTTAGACCTGAAGCCTTCTGTGTTCTTGGAAAGAACCACTTTGAAGCAGCGTTCCAGCAATGGGAGATGCAGACCATGACACTGAAAAAGATCTCCAGGATCAAATCAGAGAAATTTGAAGAGTTCTCCCTTATTACAATAATATTAATAAAAAGCTGATTGAAAGATCCAGTAGAATATTTACGCATGGATATCTCCATCAGCCAGCAGACTACTTCACTTTGCTGATCTTCAAGAATTGGCAAACTATATTCGTCATAGCGAACATAAAGCGAAGGGTCACGTACATAGTGATTCACCTCTACGGATTACTTCCATTGCCAAATCCCAAAGCATGCGAATATTATTAAACTGACATGTCTACATTGCGTTATCTTGGAGTGACTTCAACAAAAATGGCCCAGCCGCACGTGTTAGGGTGGACTACTTAGCTGATTTTAGAACGAGGGATCATGTGTCCCCAGCTTTACATTAAGATCAATAATAGCCTTCCGGTAGTTTAGGACACATGTCGGGATTTATTTCGGATCTAGGTCGAATGACTTCACGAGCACGTGATAATTTCATCTTATTCGAACGGATATATTCACGGCACCCCTGGTCGAATTTTGCCCATTAACGAACTAAATCCATTCAAGATCCGAACCTTCCCTGAGAAGTATGTCATTTCTGGTACAGACAAGAGTAATATCTTTTAGCGTGTAAAGCCGCAGGGATCAGTTCTGGCTCCAACGCTGTTTCTGCTTCACATCAACGATTTGCTGGAAGCAACTTCGTGTCCAGTGCAAAGCTTCGTGGATGAAAGTAACCTCCATACCGCCTTTTCTTCTAGGGCTCCAATACCAGCTCGCCAAATCAAAAACGAACGAGGAAGAAATGTAAACATCAACATGAATATGGACTTGGCAACAATTCTTGAATGGGGGTCTGATAACTTGGTAGAATTCAAAGCAAACAAAACACAAGCATGTCTTTTCTCTAGAAAAGCCGATCTTACTGTGCCCAGCATAAAATTGTCGGCAGTAACCTTTCCTGGGAGAATCACGTGAGATCCATTGCTAAAAGTGCATCCCAAAAACTTGGTTTTCTGTTTCGTGCCAGGAGCTATTTCACCTCAAGTCAGCTGCTTATGATCTATAAGGCACAGATTCGACCTATCCTGGAATACTGTTCCCATATTTGGAGTGCTGCACCTAAACACACCCTAAAACTCTTGGATTCCGTACAAAAAAGGGCAATTCGTCTCGTCGGTGATGCATCGCTTACAAGCTCGCTCACTTCTCTGGAACAGCGTAGAAATGTGGGCGATCTGTCTCTATTTTATAGATTTTTCCATGGGCGATGCTCTTCTGAATTATCAGCAATCGTTCCCCCTCTGGCAGTCTCTTCCAGACTAACCCGTCAAGTTAAGTCTTCACACCCCTTCGTGGTAACTTTGGAGACCTGCAGAACATCTCTCTTCAAAGACTCGTTCATCCAACGAACAGAGAGGATTTGGAACACATTGCCTAGGGAGGTGTTCCCCGAGGCATATAACCTCCAGAAATTCAAGAAGAACACCAATTCCTACCTGCTTGCCCTTGGTTCTCACGATGTTCTCTGAACATTACATTTTCGTGAAAATCACAACATAAAAAAAAATCAAAGCTACTTGTAGGTATAGAACGAGCGTTATATCTAATGGTAGCAGTACCAGGCATTATGAGACTCTAGGTATCTAAAATGCAACGAAACGTTACGTGGACACGCAGCAAATGGACACCCGCTGCAACATTTGGTTCATCTTGCTCTATATGGAAGTCATTTCTTGTGAAATTCCGCAAACCAAGATATCTTGAGTCCTGAATGAGAAGTGGTAATCGTTTACTCACCTAATTTTCCGTTTGTCGGACTGTAAGGGTCGTAGCTGCCTGAAGACATGGGCGACGGATATCCGTTACTTATAACAGTATACGTATGCGAGGGGGGACCGGGCGAGGGGGTTAAGGGGGGAGCACTGACACTCATAGTTCCAGGACTGGGCGAACTCAGCCATTCTGTATGTTCCGGTCGCGGTCGCTTGCCGGCGGACTGAACACTCACGTTGTTGCCCAAGCTGCTGAAAGGTCCGGTGTTCACTAGTCCATTATTGTTGGGCGAGATCGCGCTACTGAGTCCGTTGTGGTTCGAGGTGCCAGCCAGGCTGGTGATCAGCCCGTTCGAAGCCGAACAGATGAGGGTGGATGAGGTATGCAGACCGTTGCTGCTTGTGGGACAGGGCGAGAGCAGTTCGGGCTCGGACTTAACCAGCAGCAAGTCATCGTCACGGTAGATCATGTCGTGCTTGATGTCCATGCTGGTCATGGAAGTTCTGAATATGGCTGTCATTAACGGCTGTTATCGACGCGGATCAAGCCGCGACATTATATCACAACCTGCAACAAAAAAAAAAGGTTTAGTACACCTGGAGGATCACATGGATAATATCTTCAATCTGATAGGCAATATCGACTGATTTTCATGAAATTGGACAGGTATATTGGGGGAGCAGTCAAAGCAAAAACAAGTGTACTCTTTTTTCTTGGGCTCGAGCTTTCTTCATTGATGATAGGCGCAGCTTTCAAACATGATACATAGAACGGAAAGGATCGAAAGGTATCTTCATATGAAACGCATTAATGTAAGGCCTCATCATTACCCTCAATATCACAGAGCCCTAGCACCCATAGAAGAGTCACATTGTTGCCTCTGGCTTTATGGTTCTGCAGCATTCTCAGGGGAACACTGAGCACTGGCACTACTGGCAGTTAGATTCTAGAACTCTTAGTGCTGATGCACTGTCTATTAAAATTTTCATGCGCGCCTTTGAGGTCCTTCCCACACTCTACAAACACAATCGTTCTTCTGTGAGATACGTCAAGACAACATCTACGTCCACCTCGACACGAAATTGTGTCCGCCTGTTCCATTTTGAGTGACCAATACCTGTAGTCCAGCATTTTCGTATATGCAGGAACGAATTTTCAGGTCAGTAAGAGCGCAGCCAACTCCCCATCCTTTTTCCCTTTGTCTAGAACACCCTCAAGTCTATTGTTCGATAAAATTGTTCATCCCTTACGAACAATGGTATTGTCTACCACTTTCCTTCAGAATTCTACAGCGCTTTTGAGTCAGGCTTGATACATGACAGTGTATATGGAAATTTTTAATTCCTCTGATTTCACCTAAGGTGAACGACATCTAGAAACGAAATGCTCTTTTTGTGGATTGTATATATCCCACTAAATTGCAGCAAATTCATTTACATATTTTCTATTTTCAGGTCCCAAAACTCTGATATTTAGAAGCGTATACGACTAGATTCTTGGTTCAAAAGAATCCTCTTCAACTTCGTGTTATCAATTCAATTCTCATAGTATTATATCTTCCTCAGTCAGTGAGAAAAACTTGAAAGTCGTGTTAGATTTAATTTCGTCATGGTTCTCTCCAATTCAACCATCAAATTTTTACTTTCGCCAATCTCTTAGGCGGTTACATAATGAATGATGATTTCCTAATGCAATATTGCAGCATGAATTATTATTTCGTCTGGATGCTTTTTGTCATTCACCGAGTCTGAACCAACGTAATATTTCTAAAACAATATTTTTGATTCTGCTACCAAAGTGAACATTGGAAGTGTTCTTCAAATAATTACAAAAATATGAATTCATCGAATGTATTCCACATGAAACGTGCTACTGTATCATTTTTCCCATATTAATACAGTTTTGTTCAGAAAATCAATAAACGCATATTCTTCCCCACTGAAACTGTGTGCTGGGGTATGCGTTCTTACGTGTTGAGTGTGTTATAGGGATGAAAAAGTGGTTTCGGGGAGACTCCTCTGCAAGTATGGACGCCTTTGTGAAGTTATGGAGATAATAGTCGTTCAATCTGCTACTAGACATATTTAGAGTACGCTTTGTTTCACTTCTTTGATACAAGCTCTTATTGATGACGGCTTTTATGCTTCGATGCCAAATTACCCTAGTTCGTCGAAGAATTATATAGATAAAGGGAAAATTTATCTTTGTCGAAAATATCAATTCTATATTATACATTTTGAGGAATTAGAAAGGGAGATTACCCATCGTTTTTTCCTTCAAAATAACTTCTCATGTCATCATTGATCTGTTTCAAAGAACCTAGGGTCATGCGCCAAGCTGCTTTGTAGATCCTTCAATAATTGTTTCTGCTGATACACAGGTAGCCAGAAGAGATAGATTGCAAATGAGACCTCAACAATTGAAAACGACAAGTGTTCGTATATTTCTGACAAAATTCATATCATGCCTTCCTTTAACGAAGCTGATACATATTTGAAACTATCTATTAAGGTATCCCATCTTCTCCGACTCGATCTTTCATCTGTTCTCGTTAATCCCATCTAGATGATCATGTTCAGCTCAGTGGGAGCACCACATCCAGGTTCGATCAATAAATAATCTTTTTCGGCTCAGCAAGCAATCAGAATTATTAATGCTCAATTTTGGATCTTAGCACTGCAATATTTCCTCGGCGACATATTTATGGGCCTCTCGTATTCAATTTGCGAGGCCGTTGAATTTCACGTCAATTATTGTTAATGCAAAATAAATTCCTAGATTTCTTTATAGCAGGTTCTGAGGAGATGTAGGTTCAAACAGGCTTTTAGTTGATTGGAAGTTATAGCAAGGCGCCTTTGATTGAGCCAAAAAACTTCTTAATAGTTCATTAAGCAATTCCCTCAGTCAGGCCATCAGAAACTCTGTGTTTCAAGGATACAGGATGTTTCATTTTCAGGGGTTGATACCCACTTGAAGTTTTAGTGAAATCGTCTGTTCTCACAAAAAAATAAGTGAACGAGAATATTTTCAACTAAGGAAGTCTGATAAAAGGTGAACAGTGGGATTGCTTCAAGCTGGTTTGTCCAGATTAACAAGTAATCCCATTTTGAAGACAATCAAAGCAATTTAATGCCTTAACCTCCTGAATCTCCCGATCTGACACCCATTGAACATGCCTGGGACTTTATGGGAAGGAGATTAATCCAAAAACTCCAACATTACATCGGCCATAGGTGCAAGAAGCCTGGTATGATACACCTCAAGAGGAAATGGGCCATCTCATCAGGATTATGCCCAAACGAAACATTCCAAACACAGTTCACAAATTTTGCATCCAATATTGCCCAATAAATCCTCGAATATGAAGCTTGATGTGTCCCACGAGAAAAAAAATCAATTTTCCACTAAACCCGAGAATCCTGCGGATTGAGAAGCAGATTGGATTTTTTTCACCTGAACCCGCTGCGTCTGTTTTATTTACAGAAAAGTGCCTGTCTGGCGGAGCTTCTAATTCGGGATGAAAGGGGATGTAGCGATATAACAAGAGAGATGGGTGTATGTTATGTCTGGGAGTATCGATTTTCCAAAGAGTCCGTCGCATTTCGTAGAGATGATAAGGGTGGTTAGGTGCTTTCCCTCTGGTGTTTTGGCGTACTGCAACCAAAAATCTGCAATACGTACAAACTACCCAATACGTATAATGTCAACAGTTTTGAATTTTTCAAGATCTATGGCAAAGTCAGATATTTCTGACGTTTAAAATTTTGAGAATACATTTTCAACGAATATTTCCGATTTGCAGAATGAAAATCCAAATTTCTTTCCATTTATTTCGTGAATCCTCCATAATAACCAGGTGATATTATTTTATATTCAATCAATTGATATAAAATATAATCTTATACAAGAAATCTTTTTTTAACAAATATTCTGCATAACATTCAGTTTGATTGAATAAAAAATAACAGAATAATTGCTGAAAACTGTAGACAAAATTGAGAGTAAGAAGCAGTCTTAACAAAACTGAAATAAAGTAGATCTCAAAAAAATTGAGAGGAATATTTCAACGTTCTATTTAAAAAAAAGGGAGAAACAAACAAAGATTTTCACAACAGAAATCGAAGCAAAAAAAAACGAAAACAATATCAAAAAACCGAATACAATATCATCAACAAAAATTATTGAAAAATAAAAATCCATTCAAATATAAATGGTAATGGTTTTTCAGGATGGTCTGTTACAGAAAATGTAGGTAAACATAGTGCCTCTCACCTGGTTTTGTGCCAGGAATCCTGAAACGGAAAGTGACAAGAAATATGTGGATAGAATTCCACCCCTACAGAAGAAATGAAGAATTTTATTATGCCCCTCATACCAAGACTTTCATCGATTGCGATGGGATTTTGATGGGAATTCCTAAACTTGAATGTATTTGTTTTTATAAACTAAATGAATGAATTGAAAGAAACAATATGCTACTCATTTTCCAGTACTTCTTCGAAAGATCCAGATCAATGAAGACAAATTTTGGATGAACAGCATGAAACGAAACCATTTCCTCAGATTGGTCTGCAGCTTCGAATCTGAATCAAAAGTAAACAATAAGAAATAATTCAAATCAATCGTGCTAACTTCAAATTACGATCGATAACATAAATTATTCAAAAGCACCACTAAAAAGCAATATAAACGGAAGGTCGATTTGGGAAACAGAATTCTTCAGAAAGTGCTGTGTATATTGCTGCCTCCAGCAGTTTATACAGCTTTATTCAACTACCCTAAGAAAATTTCAACTTTCTTACTTTCGACCAAAGCGAAACGAAACTCCCCAACCAAATGTGCCATTTCCATGGCCAGTCTTTCCTCCAAATCCAATCACGAGCGCACTCCCCGAATCGAACGCAAACCACGACGACGAAAAAAAAACAAAACAAAGGCTCCAGAAGCTCGCATACGCTCTCAGATATGGAGGCGGCCAAAACAAGCACTGGACCCGAAAGCGATATAGTTTTTGCGCGTCGCAATTTCACTTTCTCAGTTCCCCGACCTCGTCCTTGCCTGAGCCACCACCCCCTCCTCTCCCACCCCCGCCCTGCAGCACTGGCGGCGGCCTACCGCATCATGCGCCGCCTCCGCTGTCTAGACTGCCCCCTTGCAACCCCCCGGATCCACGATTTTGTGAAGGTGTTACTCCGGGCTGGATTCGATCATTCCTGGAAACGGGAACGACATTTGGGAGCTTTGTCTGAGTGCTCAGGAGGTTATCGTTCCATAGCTTCGACGTGGTGGCATGATGAATAGGTCTGGGTGAGCCAGACAGCCTTAATGGGGCGATTCGATTCGATAAAGTTCATGGTTCTTTTATAAATTATGCGAACCCTTTGAGGGATTGTATGTCGACTATTGATCAGAGAACATTGTCCACTGGAAGAGCCAATCTGGAGGACAAGTGTACGAAAAGATTCTGCTTGTCAAAGGGTTGGCTTCAATCAACTAGAATTTCTATGGATGAGGCCAACTCGCCCAACTCTGTCTGATGCTTTCAATTTTTCCACTATGTCTAGCTCATTCTTATATCTGTATCTATTTTCTTCATTGTGTTTTATCAGTTATGTTCTACAACTTTTAGTAGTCGTCCTAGATATTGACACACTCACATGATCATTTAGGGTTCGTCCACCACAAGAGCCAACTTAAGGATAGCTCATTCTGTAAATGATCCCAAGCTAGGAGAAGTATGAATCTACCTTTTCTGTCAGTTTGAACAACTATAAGAGACCCCCTGCTAGGACCACTATAGACAGGGACTATGACTATAGGCTTATTCACAGGAGGGTTTCCTGGTGGAACAACAATCTTGATAAGTTATGTGAAGTCATTCAGCGGACCTTTCTCCCAGCCAAAGTGGCAGGAAATTGGGTCAGCATTGAGATGCAACAAGGATATAAGAAAAACCGCGATGAAGCCCTGCAGGAACCTTTTGAGCCATACGTCATAAATGGCTATCCAAAGAGCTATTTGACCTGCTGGAATCTATGAGGAAACTGGATATTTACGACTTCTGATAGAAGATACTTGAGGTCATGGCACAAACGTTATCTCCAGACTTCCTGAAACTTGATGGCAGCAGTGTGCAAAGATCCCATGTTCCAAGTGCAACAACTACTTTACATCAACGATTTGCTGGAAGCAACTTCGTGTCCAGTGCACAGCTTCGCGGATGATAGTACCCTCCATACCGCCTTTTCTTCTAGGGCTCCAATACCAGCCCGCCAAATCAAAAACGAACGAGGAAGAAATGTTAACAACATAAATATGGACTTGGCAACAATTCTTGAATGGGGATCTAATATTGGTAGAATTCAACGCAAACAAAACACAAGCATGTCTTGTCTCTAGAAAAGCCGGTCTTACTCTGCCCAGCATAAAATTGTCGGGAGTGACTATACCATTGAAGTCATCCATTTCGATGCTTGGCATTACTGTCGGCAGTAACCTTTCCTGGGAGAATCACGTGAGATCCATTGCTAAAAGTGCATCCCAAAAACTTGATTTTCTGTTTCGTGCCAGGAGCCATTTCACCTCAGGTCAGCTGCTTATGATCTATAAGGCACAGATTCGACCTGTCCTGGAATACTGTTCCCATATTTGGAGTGCTGCACCTAAACACACCCTAAAACTCTTGGATTCCGTACAAAAAAGGGCAATTCGTCTCGTCGGTGATGCCTCGCTTACAATCTCGCTCACTTCTCTGGAACACCGTAGAAAAGTGGGCGATCTGTCTCTATTTTATAGATATTTCCATGGGCGATGCTCTTCTGAATTATCAGCAATCGTTCCCCCTCTGGCATTCTCTTCCAGACCAACCCGTCAAGTTAAGTCTTCACACCCCTTCGTGGTAACTTTGGAGACCTGCATAACATCTCTCTTCAAAGACTCGTTCATCCAACGAACAGCGAGGCTTTGGAATACATTGCCTAGGGAGGTGTTCCCCGAGGCATATAACCTCCAGAAATTCAAGAAGAGCACCAATTCCTACCTGCTTGCCCTTGGTTCTCACGATGTTCTCTGAACATTACAGGATATTCCTTTTCGTGAAAACCACAACATAAAAAAAAAACAAATAGAGAAAATTGCCGATTCGTAAACAAGATAACCCTTTAAAGTGCTACAAATTTTCCTCACCAGGCGCTGTTGGTTTGAATATCTGCGCTGAGCCTGAGATGGCTCTAGGACTCAGTAACGAAGCCTAAATAGAATGTACCTGAACTTTTTGGAGCTACTCCGGGTCTCTGGAAGGTTTCACAGATGCCTGGAGGTAGCAGTAAAGTATCAAAATCTTCCAATCGTATATGAAACATTATTGTGAAACACATACCGTACGAAATATTTGTGAATATTTATATTTTCGAGAAAGTGGGTTAGATTCACCATCTTCCTACATGTCGAAAACATTTTCCATCAGAAAACACTTCGATCCAAATGGAAATCCCAGCAGACGTCATTCCATTTTCTATTCGTAAATCAGATTTGTCGTCGTGCAAGTGGATGCCTAATCCGCGTATACAGAAGCTATATCTCGTTATTCCAGATACCAAGTCAAGCTACCAACAAGCTCGGAAAGGTATCTCGCCATTTGAATATTTAAATGATTTTATAGCTCATTCCGGAATGATTTACTGTCAAGTAGCTATATTTCTATATTAGGTCTGAAATAATTACTCTGACTGTCGGGATACATGCATGTTTTATCGATGATTATAGTCAGGGGACGCCATACATAGAATCATTATGATTTCTAATGGATAAACATGGATTTGACGAGTGTAGTCTATATTCAATTATGCTCTTATACATAATTTGTAATGAATCGGAATAGGTTGGCAGGAGAGCAACATTGAGAATTATCACTCCTCTCAGATTTATTACGAACTCACTCTGGAATAAGCAGGTAGCCTCAAATCTATTAATTATTTATTTCATATTCTTCATTTTCAGAATAAGATTAAGTGTGCAAGATGGTGCAACTGAAAGAATCAAAGAAAAAAGAAATTACATATTTAATTTAATATTTCACATGTTTTTCGTTATTGTATTGAGGTATTCTTGAACAATTTTTATTCATTCCGTTATACCTTCCTCTTCATTTTTCACCTCCAAGTGAGATCTTCTCCAGAATTTCCTCTGGTTTGAATTCTGTTCTTCCACCTGGCTTATTGTTTAATTTCTTCTCATTGCTTCCTAACTAATTTTCATTGTGAGCAATGTACAATATTTACGTTGCTATATGTTCGAGATGATGAAGCCATATATGTGATGTATACTGAATCTTGATCCAGGGTATCTGGAGCTCGATCTATTCCTAGCAATCGAGAGAGATACTCGAAAATCCCCAATTCAATATCCAGGCTACATCGTGAATCCTGGACTTAAAAAGCTCGAATCCCAACGGAAATAATCCCTCGTCGTTTCCTTTCCCGCGTCTACAGCTCATAATCGTGACGTTTGCTCTCAACAAACATCACTTCCGGCTTCGGCAGAAGCTAGGATACCGGTTTTTTATAATATTTATTCGAGAACGAATCAGCGCCAACTGGAAGAAGATCCCTGGTGAATTGGGGCTGGTTCGTAGCCTTCACAGGTTCATAAACAGCTGGTGCGAAGGGCAACAATAATATTCCTTCAGTACAATTGTTTTGCCACATTGCCAGTCATCTATCAGAAATATTCCTTATGCACCCTCGGCAACTGAAGCCACAATCTGTTTTGGTGGTTTCTAATTTCGACCAACAATATTAACAAAAGGTTATAAAAGCCACTTCAAAGGCCTTGAAGATTCTGATGAGAGAAAACCGTCCTTCTTTGATTTTACTGGACGATCAGCGCCAGGGAAACCAAGCAACGCTTTGGAATCGGAAATAGGTCGTAGCCTTCACAGGGTTCAGAGGTCGCATTTGCCTACGTCCTAACGATGGCGTTGCAAGTGAAGTGAGGAAGGAAGAGAGGGTTGGGACGCAAATGTCATTGCTACGTGCTGGTCGATACGAGCCACTATTTTGCGTGGGATGCAAGTTTGCGGCAGTTTCGGAGTCTCACGTTCCCTGGGGAGGTTATGAATTCGTTTTATGGGGTTGGTCTGACATTCGGTGCGGCATTATAATCTGGAGTTTTTCCCACTAATGACGAACGGAAGGACCTGATTGGTTGCTTTTGTTTGGGAGGATGAAGGAGTTACTTTTCTCTAAATAGATATGCATGTTAAAAGGAAGGATGAAGGAAATGGCTTGGTGGCATACAAGAAGATAATGAATGAAAGATTTGAAACAGTTTGAACCTTCCAGATCAGAACCAAGTGCACGTTATTGTTAGGCTCCCTCTGGAGTGTTTTTCCGTCAGAAATACTTGCAATCGAAAGATGGGTAGACATAAACCTGGAAAGGGTGTGACAAAGTTATCCATTCCGATAGTCAAGCAGCTATCAAAGCACTGAACTCCTATCATCGACTCAAAGCTGATATGGGAGTGCCAAAGGAATCTTCATGAAGGAGGCAAGAACAACAAGGTCTCTTTAGTCTTGTTTCCTGGTCACTCAGGAATCAAAGGAAACACAGAGGCCAACACAATGGCCAGAACGCCACTGACTGGCCTAGCACCTTCCTGTGGTAAAAGTAAATACACCTATAAGAGAAAGTTTTTGGAGATGGAAGAAACTGAAAGAGAACCACTATGGGGTAATCTTCCAGGAATGGATCATTCCAAAAAGTTCCTCCGGGATTTCGGAACTGTAAGAACCAAGAACTATTTGGATCTCAGTAAGAATAAGACACGCTTCCAGACTGGCTACCCCACAGGACATTGTCGCCTTATGATGAAAATGGGCTTATTAGATACAGACGGATACAGATTCTGTGAAGGAACTCCTGTTCATCTGGTTACAGAATGCCTTTCCATAACAAGCCTGTGCAAGAAATGAAAAACAGCTCTGTTGGGGGGCACCTACAAGAAAGAGCTTCTGAAGAAGAAACTGAAAAGGCGGAATTTTCCAGAAGGTGGATATTTGGAAAAAGTTTCTTCTACAATGAGATCTAAATAGTATCTTGATCTGAGTAAAATGCTGCAGCTCCTCACAGAACCGAAAATGTCTCTGGAGAAACTGATTTAGATGCACAGGGTTTTATGGAAGAGGGGTGGAATCTTCAAAGGTGAAATGTGCAAGGATGAAAGGTAAAACGATGAGCGTTAAGAAAATCGTCAAGATTGCAGCGAGATAATGAAAATTCGAGATACAGAAAAACATAGCGAAAAGATAACTGCTCTCCATAATCAGACCCCATTGTTCAAAAACAGACGCCCAAATGAGACGATTCAGGGAAAGATAAGACCTCGACCACCGAACTTCATCCCATTCTTCATCAGAACAGACGAGAGCGTCCTCAGCATTCGAAATCGCGCCAAACAAGGTAGAAGTTGACAATAATAACGAAGCAAGAATGCTTAATAACTCGGTATTGAAGGCAGACGACCATCATTACAGTTATTCGAGGAATGCTTTCTTCTTGCAGCGACGGGAATCGCAAATGGTTTTTACATCGCCAAACGAATGTAAAGAGCCTACGAAAGTATATTTGCAATTCATATTCCCCCGTTTCATGAATAACTCGTTGGGGGAAAGGAGACTTCGTTCAGGAGTGCATAGAGCAAAAATTACGATACTTCATTCGTCAAATCGACGTTATTCGATATGAATATTGGAAATTCTTCAAGGATCCGTATCGGGGCCTATTCTCTTCATAATTCGATACCCAACATCTACATCAACCGTCAAGGAATAGAAGCAATGAGTTCTATACAAATCTTGATCATTAAAAACGTCGCAACGATATAATCTCGAGGTGGCCATCCCTAGTCTCAGATCGCGACAAGCAAAATGAGTAGGTATATCTCTTTTCGACTCGGCCTGAAAAAGTTGATGCAGTTGTTTGTTGAGTATCTCAGGATGTACGAAAAAACCGGATATCCTTGTCGTATGCTCGATCATTTACTGCAGTCATTAGTGAGGAAGTTTGCCTTTCGACAAAAAGATGTTTACTGGATTGAATATTATTGATATGATACAGGATGAAATGGAAGACTTATGATCATTACTTCTATCCACTGAGGTCTAGTAGAAAACATGATAAATCTCATCCTAGGTTGAATATTAGGAGTTGCTAAGTTTGTGGGGTATAACAACAATTTTTTTCGAATATAAGGCAAGACTTCTTATCTCTTCTAAACACAGGACAACTTGGCAATTAAAAAATGCTGCAGGAGACAGTGATTCGATTGAAACCATCAGAAAAAGATGGAAAGGCGTTGGAATTGTATCACGTCATTTGTTAAGAAGGGTTCCTTTAACCCCATCAGATCATGGTTGCCCAAATGGTGAGCCCATCTGTTGGAAATCTTTGATTTTCTTGGAACAGTTGATTGAAAAATAACTAGAAGTTCCACACTATGAACTCTACTCTTGGAGCTTGATTACTGCTGTAGCGAAGGGTGGACTAGCAAAGAAAAAAAAGGAATATAAAACACATTTATGAGAATTAAGTGGCGTGTTTTTTCCAAAAAGTTGTTTCGGAGGAATCCAGCTTCAACTGTTACATACCTTAATAAGGTCATACAGAAGAATACTGTTAGGTTCTAATTACCATACAATAACATCGACATTCAATCACTGGCCAAGTAAACAGGCAAATCCCTCATCGCTTCGTTGTGAGCTTCGAATCCTCCATGTTGTCCTGTGACCTCACCTTGTGCCCCAGGTCTCCACGTTGACGTAAACACCCCTCGAAAATAGGTCACCAAACTAGGTCGAATAGAAAATAGACCACTCCCGTATAGTCCAAGCTACTCCATGAGCGAATTGCACCGTATGTACACACGATTTATTTGCTCTTCTATACATAGGCAAGGTATCGGTGATAACTCCACTGGAATTGCGTGTAATCGGCTCATGAAACACAGGAGGAGCTCGTGAAGAGGATTTATGTAGAGGCTGACATTAATCTGAAAGTACTTGGTGAAGTTCGAAACTGATAGATTGAATTCTGGAAAAATGCCTGCATTATGAACCCACGTATTGCTCATTCCCCAACGTAGTTCAAACCTGCCAAACTGGACTTGGTTTATTGCATCCAACTGAGTCTTTGAAGAGACTTTCTTATTGCTCCAAGAACTTGGCGGTCGAATACCAAGCAGAAAATTCTCTATGAGTAGGGGAAGTACGTACAAAATGACATAGGGTTTTATTTCAGAGACATAACATAACTTGTTAGTAATGAGTAACAGTAATGTCATATTCTACACCTATGATCTTTGGTCCATTCTTCATAAAATCTAATCCACCTTTACGGAATAAAAGTACCAAAAACTCAAATATTCTCAGATAAATTGGGATAAGTAAACGAAATTCATTTTGTCCGCATGCTATGGACAAAATGACATACCGGCAACAGGCAACTATAGTTTTCTACTTATAGTAACAGAACTACTGACAAAGTTCACTAATAAAACGCTTGGTTCTTCTAAGAACATCAGCACAAGATGCGTGAGACCAATGCAACCAATGCAGGCATCGTAACCAGTCTTTTCCAGGGCTAATCCTGGAGACTGTTTTTTCCCGATCTAAATCGGGAAAAAGGTCATAGCAATAGACAGATGGACAGTCTTCTTCATCATCTCGAAAGTTACTAGGAACATTGTCTTCTTTGAATAATACCCAAGGAACTTGTCTCCTTTTCTATGGGCTCATTTTTTGATTTGATTGCAATCATATTATTATTATATTATTATTAGGTGCAGCAGTTGAAACTTATAGCACCTACGTTTATCGAGTCTTCGGCTCACGTTTGCCTTATCCACTTATGAATCGTCCTTTAGGGATTGGAGAAACCTCCTCATAGGATTACCAAGAGTAAGTTTAGATGCATTGCCTTTATAAGCTGCAGATGAATATTTCGTTATGAATATGTTAAGACGAGTCCTGGCTCTTTGCTGATGGAACCTGGGATGAATGGTCTCGGTGTTGTCCGGTAGATACGGTTAATTCAGCTGAAATACCTATGTCATTTTGTTCGTTCACTGTATACGTCATTTTGTCCATAAAGCATCATAAAACTAGATATATAACGAATTGAAACAAAAAGTATATTAAACATAAAAAAAGCTTCGTGAATACAATGAGAAATAAGTGAAGTATGACATGAATGCAATATAAATGAAGAAAATGGTGAAAACTGGCCCTTTTGGCTAAGTTCATTGGTTACAGCCGAAGAAGAGCGGACACCTTTTTCTCAGATTAAAACTCCAGAGGGTTGATTTGAGTGGTTCAGACTTGGTCTTCAGACAGCATTGCATACATAGTGCAACATCAAGATGTCATTTAGATGGCATTGCATACGTGTTTCAACTTTTGGTGGAGATAGAGCTAAGTAAGGTTATCGCAAGGCGGTTTTAACTATGACCAATAACTGCATGTTCAAGATTGTAACTATTTTCTATATATTATGTTATATCACTCCTGGATTGATAGGAATTATTCTTTTTTACTAGAAAGAAGGATACCAATGAAGAGATGCACATCTGACGTGGAATAAGCTATGAGATAGCGGCAGAACGAAGTTTTAAGGCTTCCATACCCCAGGATATTTTCTCCAAATGATCTTGATATGTATATCCGATGCAAATAAGCCCCAGAAAATGTGACTTCTCACGATTAGATCGCAAGCATCCTTGTGCCGTACAGAAGAGAAGCCACAAAGACGGACCTTTTGTTCGTGGCATCCTGAATGCCATTAGAGCTTTCCTGAATGAACCTGGACTCCCGTTCCACTTCCGAAGAATGACCTATTTATTCCTCGCATTAGATCCCGTCGTCCTTGTCCCGTAGGCCAGAGTGCAGCTCGCTGCGCATGCACCTAGCCCCGTAACCTCGACACAACATCGACACATTCTTCGCCAACTTGTATAAATTTCAACTTTCCGATTCGCGTCCTTCAGCGCAGAGTGTTATTGCGGTTTCGTTCGGCTCGTGCATCTAGATGGCTCTGGCTCTCGGAGGGATCCTGGCCAAGGCCTGACGCGATTGTTCGCTCTGGCGGTCGAACCGGGTACGCCGGATTGGATGATGGTGGGATGAAATATTGTCAAGGTCCGCGTGGTTATTGCATTTCGTGTACCATGCGGCACACGTGGCGAATCGGCTAATGCGATACTGTGGCACTCGGGATACTAACAGGATATCGTTGGTCGCTCCGAAATGTGCCGGATCAAGGCTCTCGAGCTGATTGCCAACCGAACTGGTAATCAAGGTTGCAATGTCGAAAATTATTGATGGAAGATTATAGGTTTGATCGTGTACGGGTCGGGCTACCTGAATCTGGATTCTGAATTGACTCACGAAATCTACACTGCGCAAAAAAATTAACGCACATTATGCGTTTATCAGAATTAAGGCGGACTCCCACTACTCGTATATTTGGCAAGTACGCAATTATTTGCGTACTTGGCAAGTAGATGAAGTTTCGAATTTGAATGACAAGATTGACAAGTATTGGCCGAGTGAACCACTCCCACTACATGCCAAATATGGGCAAGTGGCAAATATTTGCCAAATACACGAGTAGTGGGAGTCCGGCTTTATGCATGCATACGTTATCCACTTTCAACGTTTTTCTTCAATACAGATGTTTGCTCCCAGCAGAAATAAAAAAAGATGATATTATCAGATTTTGAATGTATTGGCTCCATTCTAAAATCAGTTGTTCTCGATCAATTCTAGTGATTTTCTACACTCGATCGCTATGCAACGCGAAACACGCAATTTGACCCAAGAGAAACGTGCCCAAGCGGTAGTTTTGCGAGAAGAAGGGTGGACATACACAAGAATTGCAGAAAGGTTTGGAGTTTCTCATACAAGTGTGTCCAGAATGTTGCAGCGATTCAGGGAGACAGGTATGAATGTCCGAAGACCAGGACAGGGTAGACCACGGGTAACAACTGCCATTCAAGAACGTTACTTGAGAGTTTCTTCGTTGAGACAACGGTTTGCAACCGCTCGCCTCCTTCAAAATCAGCTTGAGCAAACTCATGAGGTGCAAATTAGCACTCAGACAATAAGAAATCGCCTCAGAGAATATGATTTAAGACCTCGTGTCGCGGCAAGAGGCCCAGCTCTTACCCCAGCCCATCGAAGGGCGCGTTTGGATTTTGCGAGAGAGCATATCCATTGGGAAGAGGCCAATTGGGGGAAAGAGTTCTCTTCACAGATGAGTCTAGATTCTGCCTCTACCATTGTGATCGACGTTCCCTTGTATACAGACGTCCACATGAAAGATATGCTCAGTGCAATTTCCTGAATACTACTAGTAGGTTTCGGGGGAGGATCGATTATGGTATAGGGTGGAATATCTTTGACTGCTCGCACAGACCTAGTGGTCGTTGATAATGGAGCTATGAATGCTGATAAGTATATAAGGAACATTCTTGAAGAGCATGTAGTGCCATTTGCCCCATACATTGGTGTAAATTTCATTTTTATGGACGATAATGCCAGACCCCATCGTGTGCGCATCGTTCAGGAGTAACTTGAAGAGGTTGAAGTCTCTCGAATAGTTACAATTCTCGTTCTTTGTTTAAAAATACCCTTTTACGACTGATTTTATGGTCAGCTATTGGAAAGATTTCTCAACCCAAGAATTTAGGTCAAGTTTGGGAAATTCATCTGGTTTTTTGATACAATAACCAAGTCTGATTCATTCAGTTTTTCCGTATAAGCTCATAAAACTAAATATATGGTGACATTTTGATTGTAGTTCAAGTAACATTCGGAAACACATGGCAGGATCGAATTTCAAATCGTCCAAGGTTTCTCTCATTGGTCTTTAGATTCAAGAAATGGGTTCTTTTTCCCACTATCGTCAAAAATGGCAGATGAGAGCACTTTGTTGGCTTAGCGAGGCGTTTTTCGATTCTGACACCCAATCAATTGTTGATCTGGTCCACTTTTATTCAAAGGAAATGAACCTCCCTTATTTTTCAGCTTGTCATTACAACCCTTTGTTACAGAGACAAGCAATCAGTAAAGTAAAGTAGAGTAATCGAACAGTAATGATTCAGTTGTAATCCAAAATCGTCGGTAATTAATATGTTTTTAATTCACAACAACACTTTGCTTCCTTGCTATACATTTTTATATAGAAGGTAGATTTCATAATTGTATACATAATACTTATAAATCGTTTCGTGCGTGTTACCTAAGTTGAGGTAACAAAAAAAATACAGTTTATTGTTTGTTGAGAGTGCCTTCACATTGCACCACTTCCTCATCTTCCTCGTTGTTGTCATCGAAGTACGGATAACAACTTATCGCAGTAATCATCTAGATTACCATAGGGCGCTTATAGTTAAGTATACCCCCTAACATCGGTTGTGAAGTCACAACAGTTACTAATCGAGATCAACGAGGATCACCAGCATCCACCAACTAGAAGCAGTGCAAGAAAACCATTATCCTGGTAAAACAATCAGGATACAGAAACAAAAACGGAACAACCTTGGTTAACTAATCAAGGTACGAAACATGTGAGATGACAATGCCCTAAAATTGCTCGTGCAGAATGTCTAAGGTAACATGAGTTGTCGTTGAAGTCCATATCGTTCAATTCAGGCCAAAAAAAGTTTGTGATGGCCTGGCAACGTCATTCTCAAACCTAGGTTTCTGATAGTAAACGACAGGACAGGATGGAGCAACAAGAAAAGGGCGTATGCCCAGAAGAGGACAAAAAAGAATAAAGAAGATTTAGATCTGGATTGTTGATTTCCTAGAATACCAGTTATAAACTAGTATGATGATGAAGTGTACAAGAATCCAGTTAATTTTCGTTAAGGACGATATTCCGCAACCACTGAAGCCTAGAAGCTGACTATTTTACTGTTGCAGACACAACGGAGCGCATTTGGATGAGCTCATTGCAGGTGGGGACAAATTAAGTAATCTGACTCATGTGCGTAGCTACGAACGTGCACAATGTTATCGACACCACTGTAAAATTGCATGCACATGGTCTCGTCTGCAATTTATCGTTTGTTGTTTGACACTTGAACTTCGCATCTGTCTGGGCTGGCGGAAGCTGTGAATTATGTGAATTTTTTTGAAAGCGCAGAGATGCAATTCATGAAATTATGATGGATGGCACTTTGTGCTGGTTTGCATTGTCCTCGTTGCCCAAGCGGGATCGCATAAAGTACGAGCTGGGAACGTCAAAGTAAAAAACTCTTGTTTTACTGCGGTAGCTGAATAGGGAAAAATTCAATGGGACGCAACGATCCATAGTTGATCATAGTTAATAGGAAATGCTATGAGAAAATTTGGATGAAAAAGGAGTTTTGTCATAAACCAAGCTTAGGCTTATGGTAAACAAACTGTCTTAACGCATTACTGATTTTGTTTTGGCGTCATATACTTTTGGTTGTGTGAATATTTCTGGTTTTTTGCCAAATAGTCGTCAGTTGCAGGAAGTGTTGATTTTCTTTCCATATTCGAAGAAAACGGCTGCTGAAACGCAACGAAAGCTCTTAAAAGTTTACTAAGATGCTGATCTAAGCAAAACAACGTGCCGTGATTGGTTCCATAGCTACAACCATGATGATTTCGATGTTGACGACCGTCCACGTGAAGGAAGGTCAAAAGAGTTATTGCTCGATGAAGATCCGCGCCAAATGCAAGAAGGGCATAAGGAGCTACAAGGCAAACCTTTTTCAAGCGACTCCATGCGTTGGAAATGATTATAAAACATTCTTATTCATTAGGTAACTCGTTGAGCAGCTCGAGCTCGATGCTCATCTACTAGGACAGCTCTGACGCCTCTGACCCAGTCTGCTGAAGCCAAACCAATAATGCAGACGGATGACCTAACTGTGTGGGTTGACGTAGGTCATGTACGATCCAACTATCAGTAACTGACAAGCCCTAAACATTAATGGCGCCCACGCCTCTCAACCGAGATAACCTTTGTCGTACCATATATTTATTCCATCAAAGTGAACGCCGTAAATGCTTTAATGGCGTTCCCTCTACAATTTTGATCAGCATGGGAAAAATCCTACGATGAGATGAAGATTCGAAAAGGGCAAGCACACATTTTCTCCACAATCAGTTATTGATCCAAAATCGTATAACAAATCTAACACCAGTGATGAGACGATTCTTCATTCTTAAGAAAATGTCATTATCATTATTCTTATGATACTGAAGAAACAAAATTGAACTCAACGACAAATTGAATCCAGCAAAGTATCTCGATTTTCGACGAAGGGGTGCCATATGGAATCCCCTCGAAAGTAGGTCATGACCTGATTCCATTTCTGCGGCCAGGGCTTTGTAGGTTGGGGTAGGTTCTAGGGAACGCTTCACATCTTAATCATTCCTCGTTCATTCAGGATAGGTCCAAAAGAACGAAAATAGTTACTCGTAATATACTGATCCACAAGAGTTAGGGATATCGTATTCAATCGTTTTTAAAAGTATGTAATCTTCGAGAAAATCGCTGTAAAATCATTTATAACTCAATAACAACGATCCAATAAAAATCAGTATTTCGTCAATCTGGTCGCCTTTTTTCTGAAGTTTGGTTCTTTGCATATGCTTCATGAATGTTCTTATTTTGAAATGAAGTCAGTTTATCAACGGCTCCGATTTGAAACGAGCTTTCTGAAAATGCCAAGACGTAAATTAACAAACGCTGAGGCTAATAGGGCTATCGGAATGCTAAAGGGTGGCCTAACTCAGGTTGTTGTAGCGGAAAGGCTCCAAGTCAGCCGAAGTGTGATACCTGTGGAATACGTTCAGGGAGACAGGTTCCGTGTTGGAAAGACCAAGGCTTGGTGGGCGACGAAAAACAACACCTGCTCAGGATCGTTTCATCACCGTTTCGGCGAGAAGAAACCCAACATCTACATGTAGAATGCTACGGAATCAAATCAAAATCAAATCAAATCAAAACATTTTATTTCCATAAGACAATTACAGTTAATTGTATCGGAATAGTCAAAAATTTCTAAAACTAACCTAAGACTAAAATCAAAAATGTATACAAACACAAATACCTAAATCATAATTTTCAAATACTCATCGACCCTATAAAAGCATTTGGCAATCAAAAACTGTTTTAATTGGAATTTAAACTGGTTCATAGTAGTACATTTCTTTATATGGTTTGGAAGATTATTAAAGAGTAGTGGGCCCATATTATTAGGTGATCGGAATGCTACTTTAGACTTGCAATTGTTTGTGTGCAAATAACTGGAATTCCTAGTATTAAATTTATGTATGTCACAGTTTTGTTTAAATTTCTCATTATTTTTAAAAACATACAAACACAATTCATATATAAATAACGATGCAATAGTTAAAATTTTAAATTTAACAAAAAAATCTTTGCAACTTACGGTAGGGGGAACCCCCGCTAAAGAACGAATGCATCTTTTCTGAGCTATAAAGACATCATCAGAGAACGTTGACCAACCCCAGAAACAGACACCATATCTTAGCCTGGAATCGACATTAGCGAAATAAACTTGTATTAGTTGTTCAGCTGTTAAAACCGATTTCAGTTGTCGTAGCACGAAGCTCTGAGAATTTATTTTAGGTATAAGATATTGACAGTGGGATTTCCAATTGAGGTTTGAGTCGATATAGAGTCCCAGGAATTTAGCGTCTTCAGCAAAACCAAGCCTACCGTTATCCAACGAAACATTCAACTCCCTCACAGACTTCTGGGAATGATGAAATCGAATAAGGGTTGTTTTAGACGGATTTAAGTAGAGCGAGTGCTGCAAAAACCATGAGTTGATACTTGTGATAAGCTCATTACAATTTCTCTCCAATAACATTTCAGATTTATTTGAGGTTATAGCAGAAACATCATCAGCAAAAGCGGTAAATAGGGACCCTGGATCAATATTGTCAAACTGATTAATGAACAACAAAAAGAATATCGGACCCAAAACGGATCCCTGGGGTACGCCAGTATGATTTTCCAGAGTATTTGATGTAACATTTTTTACATTATTGCGAGAGTCGGTATGATGAACAGAAACGTATTGCCTTCTATCAACTAAAAAAGACTTGGACCAATCGAAGGATCGACCAACAAAGCCATATCTCTTAATGATTGCTAAGAATTTATTGTGATCAACGCAATCAAATGCCCTACTGAGATCACAGAAGATCCCAGCAGGACACTCGCCCGCATCGACAAGCTCAACAAATACTCTTCAAAATGCAGATGGGGTCCAAGTTTCCATCGAAACCATCAGACGACGTTTGAGAGAGGTGAATCAAGGTTCTAGATGTCCATTAAGAGAAATTCCATTAACACGTGACCATAAGCGTCAAAGACTGGAATGGGCAAGGCAACATATCAATTGGAACGATCAATGGCGTAGTGTCCTTTTCACTGATGAATCCAGATATGGACGATCTTCAGATTCTCGAAGAATAAGGGTATTGACAATCCCACGCATACCCCGTAATCGTCGCTATGTCCAAGAAGTCCATCCATTCCGAGGGGGTAGTGTTATGGTATAGGCCGGGATATGTTTCAACGGGCGCACAGATCTACACATTTGTCCTGGGAATATGACCGCCTCACACTATAGGGAGCATGTCATTGACAATGTTGTGCCAAATTTTCACGCTGCTATTGGTGAAACTTTTCAATTTCTAGACGATAACGCTAGACCGCACCGTGC